>OX638104.1:0-1431230 GCA_951804965.1 Horisme vitalbata | reverse complement strand
AACACCAATAATCAGAGATTTCAGAAATGTTTTTTCGTACGATGAAATATATATATTTCAGCGAAAGTTACATATAATACGAAACTGGCACATTCACAATTAAAAAAAACACCAATAATCAGAGATTTCAGAAATGTTTTTTCGTACGATGACATATATATATTTCAGCGAAAGTTACATATAATACAAAACTGGCACATTCAAAAAAGAACAACAATAATCACAGATTTCAGATATGTTTTTTCGTACGCCTAAGTATAAATACGTTTAAGCTAAAGTAATATTTAAAACGAAACTGGCACATTAAAAAAAGAACAACATTAATCGCAGATTTCAGAAATGTTTTTTCGCACGATTAAATATATAAGTTTCAGTGAAAGTAATATTTAGTTCCAAACTGGCACATTTACAATTTAAAAAATAAGAACATTAATCAGAGATTTCAGAAATGTTTTTTCGTACGATTAAATTTCAGCGAATGTTACATATAATACAAAACTGGCACATTTACAATCCAAAAACTTAATAGTAGCAAATAGTCACATTTAAGATTTACATCTTTACATGCAACATTAAAATAACAATGTGGGACGGAGTTTACTGGAAGCGGGAAAGGTGTCTGCTCGCTTCATGATGCAGCTAGCCAGGTTTTGGTTTTTTGCCTTGCTACCCAATACACCTGGGCAGCAAGGGCCGCAGCATGGACAGCAGCATTTCAGCGGAAATAGGTAACAAATAGTCACGAAATATGAATGTGAAACTAGCATATTTACATTATGAAGTAACAATGCCAAATAGCATAAGTAACAAATAGACACATTTAATGTTGTCACATTTAATAAATATTATTATTATTCATATTGAAAAACGGAAATTTTCACGTACCGTTACGTCGGTGAAGCCACCGACGGCGTTTTGACTCGCTATGAGATTCTTCATTAGGGTGAGTGAACGCGACGCTCTCCCTCTGCGTCCCATCTAGCAAATTTATTTATTATTGTTATTTTGAAGTAAAAATGTTAGTCCAAGTCTTCTGATAGATAAATACAACAGATTTGAAGAAATCAAGCTTGTCATGATAATACTTTTGTCGTAA
This sequence comes from Horisme vitalbata, assembly GCA_951804965.1. Taxonomy (NCBI): domain Eukaryota; kingdom Metazoa; phylum Arthropoda; class Insecta; order Lepidoptera; family Geometridae; genus Horisme; species Horisme vitalbata. The sequence goes on along the minus strand of OX638104.1, from coordinate 1,430,134 downwards.
TCAGCTGTTCATTGTAACAAATTTAACATCAAGGGAGCCATATGCTATTTACATAATTAAGTACTATATAAAAGATTTTTCAATTTCCTATAAATTATAAGCTCATTTAAAAGGTCAGAAACAATAACATGTGCTAGTCCTAATTTGAAGTAGATGTCACGTAATGTAAAAAAAACGCTGGCGGGCTGTGCATTCAGCCATTTTTTGGTATTCACTCGTGCGCAAATACAACCCCATCCACTTCTTCCACCGTCCTCTTTACGCGACGCGTATTATACTATAGAAAACATTTTTCAATTATCTGTCAATTATAAACTGTGTTTAAAAGCCAAAAAAGAACTCGGTAATAAGTCTCACGCAAACAAAAAAACACGGACACCCTTCTCAAAATCCCGTCACAAGCAGCGTCTCGACGAATCCAAACGAAAATACAGAGAATTCTGTTTTACATGCTAAAATAGAAAATTCTGTGTGAAAAACCTAGAACAATTGAGCGTTTCGCTTTACAGCGCATGACAGGTTTCCAATTCAAGGGAGCCGGTTCGATTCCTGTCAAGTGTTAGGAACGTTGGGGAAGCAGAAATGCGGAGGTGCAAGGCAATAGGATTGGGGAGAAGTAAGTATTTTTTAGATGGAATGATATTGACATACAATTCGATTTTTTTAACAGATCATTTTATCCAGTGATAGCAATACCGATTTTTAGAACGTAACAGAGAGACAACTAAACATAAAATAAGAAACAATTCTAGAGTAGCCATTAGAATGCAACTTTTCTCCTTAGGACAGCTAAGGAATGGAATGCTCTTCCGGCGTCAGTGTTTCCCGATCGCTATGACTTAGGGGTCTTCAAGCGTAGAGTTAATAGGTACATTTAAGGCAAATCATCGACCGCATCTGCACTTACTAACAGGTGAGATGGCGGTCAAACGTAAGCCTATAAACTATATAAAAAAAAGAACCTTGACTACTAAGCAGAACAAAAATGATTCATTTTTATGTAAGAAGAGAATGCAATGGTCGTCGATAATCAGTGTGTGCATTCCCTATGACCAACCGCAAACGTAGCGCCCCTCGTTACGATATCTGCATGGAATCTGCGTGTAATTGTATTTTCTAAGTCCATGTCTTTCTTAACGTGACGTCATGGCGTGTTTTGGAAACGCGTTTGTGTTTGAAGCATGTTATGACGTCACATTTTATCGGCAAGGAATATTTTGTGTCAAAGAGAATAAGGGCTCAAATGTTCTTGATAGACCAACACGTTACGCCAATCCAGTCTAAAAAATGAGTTCCCATAGTTGTGCAATCCAACTATTTGCGCGTCTTGAATGATTAGTTGTGTTATAAACTTTACAACTGTTCTTTATGGCACAACTGCACTTAGATTTAAATTATTATTATTAGGTTTATTGTTAACTTACCTGATTATATGGGATACAACAGGTTAGCAATCACAGCAGAAGGTGTCATCCCCCTCCTCGAAGAGTATGTTTTTATTGCGACCTCTGATCCATCTTTCTAAAAGAAAGTCTTACGGTCAATGTTTGTGTACTATGCCGACGCTGCATCTTTATCAAAAAGACGGAAGAGGCAATTTAGGAGGAGAATTTAAAGAAGATAAGTATCTTGATTATGTCAACTCTTCCCGATGCGATCAGAGCTTACATCAGCGTGATAAGACGCTACAGGAGTAGAATATAAGTTGGAGTTTGCAGCCTGGCCAAACAAAGTTTAGTTGCATGCTGACTTTTTTTGGCAATTTTAGTTGCGGCATTGTCCCCTCTTGAGAAGGAGTATGTTCTAATTACAACCTCTGATACATTTTTCCAGAAGAACGTCTCACAGTCAATATTTGTGTAATATGCAACGCAGCATCGTTATGCTCGACTCGTCTATCTCAAAAAGACAGAAGAGGCTGATTTAGATTTTGAACAGGTATCTTGAGTATGTCAACTCAGGAGATCATGCTCTTCCCGAACCGATCGGGGCTTACATCAGCGTGATAAAGAGTTGTAAGCAACGCTGCAGGAGTAGAGTATAAGTTGGAGTTTCTAGCCTCGCCAAACAAAGATGGTCATTTTCAGAAAATTGACGGGAATACTGATTATTATGTATATATTATGTCACTTTCCGTCCCTATTTTACCATCCAAAAGGATAAATAAAGTATATGTTGTATATTCGATTTAGCAGACGACCTACTCCTGCTGTACTATCCAAAAGGATAAATAAATATCTTGAATGTTCGATTCAGCAGAAGAACGCTAACTGGGATGTTCCCACAAAGATCAAGCCAGATGCAAGCAAAAACATCAAGCCCGGACTTCAGACTGCAAAACTTACTCGGATGGGCACCTTGGTATCATTGACTGATGATCAAAAGTCTCGAGGGCCTAGATGTCACATCAGAAGAATTTCCAACAAATAATGACCAATTTCAGTTGCATGCCGACTTATTCCGATGTGTATCATTGGCTATTGAGGAAGTGAAGAACTTTAAAGTCAATAAAATTTTGAGTTACACAGAACGTGATCCAGTAGTTGCTAATTTCGTAAGGAACCAGCAGTATTTGGAGTCCGCTAACAACAGCTAGATGAGCATAATTCGCAAGTATTTTGCTCAGCTTCCGTAAGAAGAAGGAAACCATGAAGAATGGTGCAGATGTCAACTTGCATCCCTGGTCAATATAATATACAATATACAAAGAACTTCCAATAAATTAAAATCAGTCAGTCATCATCAGCCTATAGCAGTCCACTGCTGGACATAGGCCTCCCCTAATGAGCGTCATTGCGCCCTGTCCTGAGCTCGACGCATCCAGCTTCTACCAGCAGCCTTTCGCAGATCGTCACTCCACCAAATTAAAATGCGTCACTATAAATAAATATATATGGGACATTTTACACACGGTCAACTAATCCCAAACTAGGTAGACCCTGTGCTATGGGTACCAGAGACTGATAAACTTACATAGAGACTTTTTAAAACACCCAGACACAACCAATGTCCATTGTTTATCAAAAAAATGTTTGTCCTGGGCGGGAATCAAACCAGCGACCTGCAGCTCGGAAGGCAGAGTTACTGCCAAGCCAACAGAGCCAGAGACTGATAAACTACTTACATAGATACTTTTTAAAACACCCAGACACAACAAATGTCCATTGTTCATCAAACAAATGTTTGTCCTGGGCGGGAATCAAACCAGCGATCTGCAACTCGGAAGGCAGAGAACTGCCAAGCAAACAGAGCTACGAGGCCAGTAAATTGTTGTTACATTGCTATTGCAAAATTTTACCTAATACAATAGGAGCCAAAGTCGTTGTGAATCTACCCTCTAAACCAATCCGACATTCTAATATCGCACTAGACGCGTTTCCGTGTTCCGGTTAAATACCAGTTCTAGGATAGGGCTGTGTTGCAAAAGTCTTATTTTATTCTTAGTAGAGAAAAAAGTAAAATTAAAATGTTTGTCTCAATCATAATAATTGAACGAAAAATTGTTATGATGTACGTTATTGCTGATCGCTCGCTGATTGTTGAATATTGGAATGCATTCATATAATACTGGTGAAAACTTAATGAGATCACTTATAGTTTATATGTAGAGTTTGACGTTTATGATTCTCACCTAAGGGAATTTCAAAAATCCCAAAATTTTTTTTCCTTGACACGGACATGCGCCAACTCACAGTACGGCAGTTCACCGCTTTAAAGTCGCTCAGCGAGCTATTGAACGAGATATACTCGGAGTTTCTCTGAAGGATAAAATCAGTAACGATACTATCCGACATAGAACTAAAGTTGTCAACTTAGATTTGATTAATTTATGCTATAAGGCGAATAAGAGATATCTCTTCCTTAGATGCGGCTCTAAAGGCGTTTCATGGCTATGTTGGAGCTATTTTACAATATGGTATTCTATTATGGGGAAAATCAACGCGAAATTGACAGAATTTTCTTAATCCAAAAGAAATGCATTCGTTACATATTATGTCAAGCTCACAAATTAGACTCATGTAAGCCACTATTCAAAAAACTAAAAATATTACCGCTTTCCTGCATCTATATAAAACAGATGGTCATATTCGTCAAGACATATCCTTGTTTTTTTAAGACTCATCAAGAGGGCCGTGTACAAAAATTAAGGAAAACCACAAATAATAAACTTCTTAACCCTAAATGTAGACTCACATTAACCAAATCAAATGCATTCTGTAAGGCGATCAAAATCTATAATGTTCTCCCTGATTGTTTCAAGGGGAGGTCCCTTTAACAGACTCAAGGTGAAACTACATCACTGGCTTCTAGATTGCTGTTTTTATTCAATGAGCGAGTTTATTTAGTTTAGTTTATTGTAAGAATAAAAAAATTGAAAATATTTATTATTGACATGTATATGACTGATTAATGTACCATGTTATTATTAAATTTTAAATTCTGACTAGTTGTGATATTATTTTTATTGTAATTAATTAATTAATATTCATACGCCTGAGAAGGCAGATTTTTATAGATTTAATTTAACATTTAACACTTCTTTGTTACCAAAAATCTATAAATAAATGAATTTAATTGAATAGCTCAGACCAATAAGCAAGCTGATGTGGCAGTGTTTGACCATATCTGCTAAAGATCAGATAACCGTTGGGGTAAATAGTTCTTGAGTGGATATCGTGACATGGCAAACGTAGTGTTGGACGCCCTCCGGCCAGGGGGAGTCACGATTTGCGAAAAGTTGCTGGTAGAAGCTGGAGCAAAAGCTGCGTAGAGCTGAGAACAGGGCTTTATGGCGCTCATTACGACAAGCCTAGGTCCGGCAGTCTGCAATAGGCTGATGATGATAAAAAGTGTTGTAAACTGGAACTTGATAACCCTACACAAGACTACCGTGCACTGGTAAAATTGAACTGTTGTACCGGAAATGTATTAGTGCATCCGAGCTTCGATCCCAAGCGATAATATTTTAAGTTATCTCTGTAACGAGAATACCAGTGTGGATGCACTGCGCACAGTGTAGGCAGAACTAGAAGGAACTAGCAAAACGTAATGGTAACAAAAGAAAAATAGTGTACTTAATGTTCGAAGAATTGAGAACCTCCTCCTTTTGTGAAGTCGGTTAAAAAGCTGCAATTTTATTTGACATTCTTTATATTGAGGGAGGAGGAAAACGTGAGCGTGAAATTCGTTTTTGCAGTAGGTTCCAAAGATGGTAAGAACCCTTTACACCCCTCATCATAAAAAAGAAATTATACACCATTCGTATTTAACACCAAAACTTTAAAAAGTAATCAGTGTCGCATGGTTGGTACCACGGCAGGATCGAAGTCAAAAACAAACTGATTGTAAAATGTCGCAAATGATAAACTCATTGGTACTGCTCTTGTTACAAAAACCTTAGGTATTTCTTAAGTGGCAATCTAATGTAGAAACAAGCTGTAATTAACAAAAAACGAACAATTTTTGGACCAGCGGGGTGATCGGTTAACTCTGTTGCAAACAGAAATTATTTACACCGATCCTGTTTTTACAAACATTGAAATTTTTTAATGAACGTCATTTGACGATCTGTCTCAGTTTTTAAAAACAGGTCCGGTTTGTTTGCAACAGAGTTAGCCGATCACCCCGCAGGTCTACAATGTCAATGCAATCATACAAAATAAACTTAGATTAATTTCCCTTTTAGAGATATTCTCAGATATTGCTCAGTCAAGGATGCCATTAGATAATAGACAGACGAAAGTATAAATAAAATATAATAAATGAAGATGTATTAATTTTCTGAAAGGTTTACAGTTAACTGGCATACGAAAATAATTATGCTAGTATATTTTTGTGATATAAATTTTCACCACATTTGATACATATGCCCACTTTTTGTAACTAATCTGGTTAAATAGGTAAGGCTTTTTATTGTTATGTGGGCACAGAAGTACTACAGTAGAAACATAGTATTCTGCTAGAAAAAACAAAACTGCACTGTGTCTCCAGGGACGTAAGCGCTATTTGGACATGTTTATGTCCGGAGAACAAAACGGACAGTCGCCTCTTTAACATACTAATACATTTTTGTTTCCGACTTTACTTGATAGAAATAAAAATGTGTATTTTTATTCTTTTATATTTGAACTTGGACGTAACTACTTGAATAAACTTAATAAGTTATGATGTTAATTTCCTAGAAAAATGAATATACTCGTAGTAAATGCCCATGATGATTCGACGATATCAGAAAGACCTTGGGTGGAGGCTGGTTCAGTCTGACGTTGGATCGAGGCGTGGCAAAAAGAAGGCCTATTATGCTCAGCAGTGGGTCGAAAAATACTGAAAATAATGATGATGACACATTTTGATATAAACTGAATAAACCAATTATTTTTTCCCAAAGTATTCGTGAATAAAGCGAAATGACAAGAGGCCTGTATCCAGTAAGTGGACTTAGGGCTTAGGTCATTGGGCAACATTCCACACGGACATTATACAGAATGGGGCAAAATTTTACCTCATCAAGGGCAGCTACCTTTTCTTTAGTAGTTAGAAGGTTTTGTTCTAAGAAAACTACCGGTTTATTTTGAAGAAAAAAATAATGGCATTTTTGGATTTTTGAAAAATTAAAGAGCCTAGAAAATTACGTTTGTCATAAAAACAATTTGGTCTCAATCGACTTAATTTTTTAACAGGAACACTTTTTCCAAAGTAACTTACCAAATCATGAACTCAATGTTATGGCGAATGATGTTTCATAGAAATTGTATAGAAAACTTTTTTTGAATTTTCGCGAAAACTTAGTATTAGATTTGGTAAGTTACTTTAGGAAATGTGTTCCTGTTGGGAAATAGAGTCGATTGAGACCCACTTGTTTTTTTTTTTTGCCAAATATAATTTTCTAGGGAGACTGTATTTTTTTTTTCAAAAATGCCATTGTTATTTTCTTCAAAATAAACCTATAGTTTCCTCAGAACAAAACCTAACTACTTAATAAAATATAGCTGCCCTCGATGAGATAAAATTTTGCCCCACCCTGTATAGAAAGGTGACCGATTGAGTGATATTTAGATCTGTACGGCGATCACGAATATTTCTACTTGACGTACCGTAAACGTAACGAAAAATTTTGGCCAATGACAAAGCGTTATAATTAATCTACGCTTTCTCATTGGTCAAAATTTCACGACTACGATACGATACTTTTTAACTAGTCTTCATGACCGACACCCTGAACACTTCTGTGCTTCTGAAGGTACATTAAGATGTTGGTTCCAGGTTTTGCAGTAGGCATCGAACACAAGGGCACAGGTTTTTATCAACATAGTTTAGCGATTGACAAAGCTGGAAAATAAGCCTTTGGACGGCCTAAAGATTCCGTCACGAGTTAGTGACTAACTCCTATGAAGGAGAAGAAGAAGCAGCAAACTGAAGAGTTGAAATAAAGAAAGAAAATACCTTTATTTGTGTAAACAGTCGTCAGAAAAGGGACTGACTTGGTGCAGGTCTGCTAGTCAGCCGTCCCACGCCATGTCAGTCAAAGGTCTATTAGACCTCGTGGTATTGGGTCTGTCTTAGTTCTTACGAAGACAGGCTGAATACAACGTGCTCTAATAAGCCTTTCAGAGTGATAGCAGGCTAGCAACAAACGCTGGTCTTCTCTTGAAACCTGAGCTGATGTATTTATTGTCTGGTGCAAACTAATTTACAATTCAAACCTACCGGCGCGCATCGGAAACATCGAAGCGCATTTTAAAACATGCTAGAGAAGATTGAAACATCCACGTGGATTATGTGTAATCTCCCTTTATTAGGGGAGGCCTATGTCCAGCAGTGGACTGATATAGGCTGGTGTGGTGGTGGTGGTGTGGTGAGAAAATATTTTGTGTTTATTGCTTTTCTTAAATGTTATACAACTTTCTGTAGCAGCATTAATCTAAGTATACTAGGTCTGAGTCAATAAAAGTTGTGTAAACAAGACCCTAAGGTTTGACAATGCTTTGGGTTCCTAGTAAAAACTTGCATGTAGAAGAGAGGAAATTTGATTGTGGATCCTAGTGGCCAGAACGCTCCAGATAACAGGTCTTAACCTGTCACGTGGAGCGCTCCGTTCGCCTCATTTGAACTCAATGTTTCATCAGAAACAATCAACATTTATTCCAAAACAAAACACCAGCCTATATCAATCCACTGTAAGACAGGCCTCGCATAAGCCCATAAACCCTAAGCTGGGCTTGCAGGCTAAGGATCGCAGAGCACAGGTTCTCGCACCGCCTACGCTGCTATCAGTCAGATGTAGATGTGCGTTTGACTGCCCTTTGCCGCAATCAATCGGCCGCCAGAGCCCCGTTTGTTAGCTAGCAGGGTACACCACGGGCAGGTGAGGTTGGCTTGGGTTCCGAAGGTGGAGGTTGAAACCCCTTACACCCCAAATAAAATTTAATCACAACCACAAAAATCAAAAACGTAGTAAACGACACCCATCAGAAGAAGCACATAGCATATGTAAATCATCTTCAAAACAGCAAATTTGCAAACGGTTTATAACGTTATTACAAGTGAATTACAGACACTTTTAGAACCACATAGCAACAAAGTAGTAACAATAATAAATAGATCTTGTTTCGAAATATTCGTCGAGCTCTAGATAAATAACTTGAATAAGACCGTAAAACCAAGAATAAACAATCAAGCAATCAAGCTAAGTAACAATATTAAACTCAATAATTCAACTTAAAAAAAGACCAATTACATTTATTTTTTAGGGTGGTAGGTATATTGTTTTCAAATTTAAATGGGTCCAGATGAGAAGTATATCCTCCCAACTAGAAGAAGAATTTTCTAAATTGGTTCTTGAAGGAGTTCCGAGAACATGAAAAATACCGTATTAAGAACCTCATCCTTTTTTGAAGCCGGAATTTAAGAATTATGTCTAGGAATTGAACGAAATCTTCAATATCATTACATTGTGGAACTCATTAGCAATTGGAATAGTAGAAAAAGCGAAAACTAAAATATTTACCTATAATGCTCTTGTCACAATCAATTTAGTACGATTATCGGCAAGAATGCCTTTATCAAATCAGAATGCGAAACAATAGCACAAAACTCGATACAAATATTAAATCACAAACCAATTTCATTTTCCCCTAGGGAATCCTTTATTTATCGAGATTTACCTCAAATGTATGTATTTATTGTTATGCTTTCTTGCAGCCTCTACTGCGACACTTGTTATTCCATTCAAACACATAATACGCAACACCGATGCAAAAAACCACAAAAAATATATGTTTCATTACGTTTCGATGAAAATCCAGCAAAAATTCCGCCACGAAAATATTTGAAAGAAGAATGTCAGTTTCAAACTTCTGTTTTGTTGATGGACAGCGCAGTTCTAATTTTGAAATAAGGTTTCATGTTCACAGCAAAAAGTTTATACTCTTTCAAATGAGCCCCAAAACGGTGTTTCAGTCAGGTGTAGACAAATGACGAATTGAATTCGCTTAAGAAAAACGAATGTGAAACGAAATTTTTTTGCTCGAGTAATTTTTTTTTATTGCCAGTTTTAATATTTGTTGTACCTCTAATAAATTACAACAACCCTCAGGCCATAAATAATAGACTATTAAAGAGAAAATGTCTTTCGTATAGACATTTTGTCTAGATAGACAGGTACTAAGCGCACTCATTTAAAACCCAAACAGGAAAAAGAAACGTAAAAAATAATGAGAAAAGACCACTTCATCACAAAAGCTAGACACAAAACATTTATGACATTTTCGTATAAGCACTGAATACTTTGAATGCTCAAAATCTAGAGCGTAGGAATATAATCTCTCACGCTAAGTATATAAAGTCGCAATCTGCATAATACGAATTTGCATTTTCACGGAAAGTTCGCGGGCGGATCAACATTATATTCTGCCGCAGTTACACCGATAGGAGGAGACTCATCATAATAGGATTTAAAATACGATTTTTGTAAGCTACTTTGACCCACGCGCAACATTATTTTCGTCAAAACTTTTTAATTTACGTGATGTTTTTTCCTGTCAGAGTCAAGATTTTGTTATAATAAAGGTTATGAAACTACTCATAAAATTCCCATTAAAATTTATTAGTAGTTTTTCTGACTTATGTCATATTTTTTTTAGTTTTATAAAAACAAAAAAAAAATCAAGCACTCCAGCTAGGTGGAGTGGCAATTTGCGAAAGGCTGCTGGTAGAAGCTGGATGCGTCGAGGACAGGGCGCAATGGCGTTCATAAGGGAAGGCCTATGTCCAGCAAGTGCTGAAATCTAGCAGCCTATAGCAGTCCACTGACTAGGCTGATGATGATGATGATAATTATGATGATGATTATGATGATGATGAAGCTCTTGGATAGTTTTCTTTTTTATCATTAGTCATGTCAATCATTCGAACGCCGTCTCAACCGCCTATAAGCCACCACCGAGGTGATCCTTAAGCTATAGACCTTATTGTCCATATTAAGTACTAGCTTCCGCCCGCGGCTTCGTTCATGTGGTACCCGGATAAAAAGTATTCTATTAGTTAATCCAGGATTTAAACTATCTGTATTCCAAATTTCATCCAAATCCGTTCAGTAGTTTTTGCGTGAAAGAGTAACAAACATTCATCCGTAAATCCACACATCAATACTCACAAACTTTTGCATTTATAATAGTATCTAGGAAGTAGGATAGAATAGTAGGAACTAGGAAGTAGGAAGTAGGATAATTATATTAGGAAGGATTGATACATTATTAATTGACTTTGACTCATTGCGTTTCGCACCGCAACCGCACCACATTCTATGTAACCGCGGTGTACACGCTCAGTAATAAAGCATAAACTTCTTTGCAAGTTAATTTGTTCTCGAGTGACGTCGCAAGTATTTGTTTAAAATGCGTGAATGTACCTCTTTTTATGTTGTTGATTTTTTTTATACATCACTTGGTTCTTCATTCCTTCTTCGTAAAACCACACCACACCAGCCTATATTAGTCCACTGCTGAACATAGACCTCCCCTAACAAAGGGAAATATGTCCATAATGAAATTAATGAAAAACAAAATTAATTTTGAGTTTGAGTTTGAATTTGAGTTGTTTGTTGATCTCGATATCGCAATAGGTGATTAGTCAGCTTAGATGCAAGAGGTGCGGATTCGGTTCCCATTGTAGGGCAAAAATATGCAGGATTTGCCAAAGTTCCTCAAAGTTCTTACACACTACAAAGGTGAAAATCTGAATCTGGGTTTTATTTTAATAAAAGTATTTTATGGGCGACATGAATAGTAGTTTAAATTGATCGAAATAGTACGGTTTTTAGGGTTCCGTACTCAAAGAGTAAAAACGGGATTATTACTAAGACTATACTGTCCGGCCGTCTGTCTATCTGTTTGTCCCTCACCAGGCTGTATCTATTGAACCGTGATAGCTAGACAGTTGAAATTATCATATATTTTATGATTATAATTTTAAAGTTATCGTGCCTTGTCCGTGCGTCAACCGAGGCTCGTGCTGAAAATCAGCGCCGCAGTTTACTGCAGCATTTTGCTGAGCACGGGCCTTTTTTGACTACACTGTACATTATAAAATTATATATTTTTTATATTATTATATATTACGTGTCTTTGTATGGTTATGGTCTGAATAAAGTTTTTACTTACTTACTTATTCTATTGCCGCTTTAAAAACAAATACTAATAAAAACAAAAAAAAAAACAAGTGGGGCTCATAATATAAAAGTTCGAAATGTATGTGCTAGGGTAGTGTTCTAATAAAAAAGCGGCGATGGGCTTGCAACCTGTCACGTGGAATGCTAGCTGCTTGCAAAAAGTGGGCATGTATCGAACGCAATGAGTGGACTTGCCTCTGACTACCCCCGTTAAGGTATCCTCAATAAATTTGCGTACTAAGCAATATCGGAAGATATCCATAATAGTGGAAAAAGTCGTGAAGATGTTTGTTTATTTTTTCCTATACAACGGTACGGAACCCTTACGGCGCGAATCAACTCGTACTTGGCCCGTTTCTTCTATAACGAGATATATTAAGAGTATACTAGGTTAATGATACCACTGGATTCTTCTTGGTAATTTTTGTACCAAACACTTTGCACTTGTTTGTTGATCTCGATGTCGCAGTAAGCGATTAGTCGGCTGAGACGCAAAAGAGGTGCCGATTCGGTTCCCGTTGTAGGAAAATTAAGTTCCTACCCACTACAAGTATGAAAACCCTAGTGTGCGTTCAAGGCTATTTATGCGTGTTTTTTGTGGGCGATTTGGTTTGAAATACTTATTGATTAAAATATAACAGTTTAAATGGCTTGTTACTGTCATGGTGAACTAAGAAAGAACCAGCGACGAAGTTTTAAAAGTAGGTATCTCTTGGTGCGTCTGTCATCCGTTTTTTACGAGCTGAGTGTGAAGAGCAAAGTTAATAGTTAATCAGGCGCGCTCGGCCATAGTCGAGTTCATTCAGTAATTCAATATAATTATCATAATAAGTACCAGACACTGGCCAAGTGCGGGTCAGCAAAGCGGTTGGCCGCGCGGCTAGTCGCTACCGTGGTTAATCGCTAGTGCGTATTAGGGCTTAGTACTAAATACTGGCCAAGTGCGAGTCGGACTGGCGCACAAAGGGTTCCGTACAGTTGTAGTGGTTGAATTGTCTAATTATCACGGTTCATGAGATACAGCCTGGTGACAGACAGACAGACAGTCTGTGGAGTCCTAAGGGCGATACAGACGGTGAAGATACTATAACATTTTGTCTTAAGATTTTATATTCATATTTTTATCAGGCCATCACAGACGACGAAGATACGATAATATATTTTCGTCGCGACCGCATGTGTAGTGTGTTGAACAATATACAGAGGGAGAGAGAAGATATATATTTTTAATAACTTATGATGTTAATTTACGATAAATTCATATATCACTCTATAGCTTACGATACGAAAATATGAGATATATTTAATTAACCGTATGTCTCATAGTGATTGTATGGCGATTGATATTTTATCTTAATCTTAAAATGTTATAGTATCTTCACAGTCTGTATCGCCCTTTAGTAACAGGGTCCCGATTTTACTCTTTGGGTACGGAAACCTAAAAAGGTTGCATACTTATAAAAAAATCTAGATTGTTGTTCAAATCAGAAGGTGGGTACGTACTGCACGCATTTCATATAAGCTTCCACCTACGGCTTCGCTTGCAAAGTATTAGGATAAACAGTAGCATAAATAATTATCCTTGGCTTGACGTGAAAGAGTAACAAATAGGTTGGTAGCATCTTTTTAAGCTTTGCTTTTATTTATTACTGCTTATAATAAAAAAGTACAAGCTTAATTGTTTAACGTAGACTCATATAGTAAGAACAAACATGACCATAACAAAAAAACCCGGGTCTGAATTGAATAGCCTTTTGCCAGAATTATACAACAAAAATGCCTTTTAATTTCCTGCAAGCTTCATCAGTGGAGGCTTTTGGACCAAGTCCCATACATTTTTGCCCATTTTCCTTTACTCTATAACCTAACATACTGCTTCACTAGCTTCTACCAACAGCCTTTCGCAGATCGTCACTCCACCTGCCCGGAGGTCGTTTTCAACTAGGTTTGCCGAGCTGCGGTCTCCACTCAAGAATTCGTTTACCCCGACGGTATCGGTTATTTGGCATGTATGACCAGCCCACTGCCACTCAAGCTTGCTTATTCTCAGAGCTACGTCGACAACTTTAGGTATATGTCGGAAAGTCTCTTTGCCTTTCCTATTCTTCAGAGAAGCTCCGAGTGTAGTTTGTTCCATAGCTCGCTGAGCGACTTTAAACTGGTGGACTAGCCGTACTGTGAGTGTTCACGTTTCGGCTCGTTCCGTATGACGGATAGGACACATTGATTGAAAACTTTCGTTTTCAGACACTGTGGTAAGGGTAAAGAAAACCCTGAAAACTGAGAAATGTTAAATTACTGACTTTTATTTCACCATGTCAAAGGTAGGATGAAAACGTTTTTAATTAAGCGTGATTACCCTCATTTTTGGACTGTTAACTGTTTTATTGTAGAAAAGGCATTTAAGGACTTTTTATCGACTAAAGATAAAAAGATTTACGTACTTCTTGGTATTCAACAAAAGTTCTATAAAACGGGGAAGTCTATTCTACTCACCCATTTTAATAGTATATGTGCTGAGAAATCCCCTGAATTAGCATTCTGTTAGTATAGTCAACTGAAAACTAGAATATCAAAGCTATATACTATAATACATCTATACTTATATTATACAGAGGAAAAATTTGTATTTTTGTGTGTGTGTTTGTAATGAATAAACTCAAAAACTACTGTACCGATTTCAAAAATTCTTTCTTCATTGGAAATCTACATTCACCCTGAGTAACATAATCTATATTTATTGCTAGAGAAGACTAGGTATCCTTACGAAAACTTAAGTTTTCGAAAATTTTCAAAAAGTGCATTAGGGCACTTTTTTACACCTTGGGTTACGTTACTAAAGTTTTAGTAAGGATCCCTAATTTTTTCAAGCAATAAATATGATAGCCGATGTTACTCAAGGTGAATGTAGCTTTCCAATGGTGAAAGAATATTTGAAATCGGCACAGTCGTTTTTGAGTTTATTCATTACAAACACACAAACATACAAATATTTCCTCTTTATAATATTATTATAGTTTAGATTAACTCACGAGACCCCATACAGACCACACCACACTCTTCTATATTAGTCCACATGGACATAGGCCTCCCCTAATAAAGGGGGATATGCCTATAATCCCCACGCTGGGCATGCTAGTTGGGGGTCTCAGTGCACATCGTCTCCCACCACCGACGCTGCTTCCCGTCGATTTATCTTTTTTGTACCGTCGATGGCCAGGGGATTTAGCTGTACCGCTGTAGGCTGCGGTATGCCGCATTCAGCCGGCCGCCAGAGCCCCGTTCATTATTTAACAGGGTGCACCACGAGCAGGTGAGGTAAAAACTGCGCTCTCCGTTCACTCTACTAACAATCCATCGTCACAACACACGACAGCATTATCGTCACGATAGACGTCAGTTATCGTCCATAATTGGAAACGTTTGGAATTCGGTGTGGTTGTTTTAATTAAGCGGGATTCACTCCTTCAGTTTTTACTGTGCGAATTAACTGTACAGACGAACTGTACTGGTAAAACGTTAGGTGTGTAGAATAAACTGTTGAACTGAGACCTAATCAAAATGTCATTAGATAAGACTACAGTTTAAACTGATCAGTTAAAACTGAAGGTCTGGTAGCCCGCTTTAGAGATAACGGACTACGAAATTGTCTAGAGGTGTGACAGCTATGCCATTATAATAATTATATGAAGCATACATTTGGCTTCCTAACAACCGTAACAATAGTAGATTGTTTTACAAGGGACTAAACCATCCCATTATATACGAGGTTGTTATACTCCCGAGCGTAGCGAGGGAGGATGACAAGACCGAGTTATGATGACAAGACCGAGTTATAATGCGTGGTTTTGGCCCGAGTAAAACACTCTACTTTTCACTTCAATTGCGAGAAAATAAAACAATTCAAAATTAGTCAATTTTCAGAAATTTTATTAAAAATTAATCAACCTTCATAAAACATCACCAAGACGGTTCTATTTTCAAAAAAAAGATTGACGGAGCACCAAGAAGTCGAGTTTTTATGTAAGAGAACGAATGCTTTGTACGGGCTGATGATTTTAGACAAAAATTAAAAAGAAAAAATACTTTTTAGCCCGAGGTATTAAACTCGAGTTTTAGGCCCGCTAAGCTACACTATTATGATACACTTTTTGAGCAAGAGAAGTGAAAACATTATTTTGAACATTTTTATTTTCTACCTATTTATTCACGCCAGATAAGTTCGTGATGCATCTCAATTCACACTATTATTTCACAGTAAAAGTTGTACTATCTTCATATGAGCTAGTAACCGGCTTGGTGTCGGAGTTTATAGGCCGCTTTCTTCTTTGTCAAAAAAGATCACTTCGTATTATATATCAGTTACCCAGACTTGCGTCAGTAAGAGCTTACTTTAAGAAAACAAAGGTTTTAACAGTTATAGCATTGTTCATACTTAACTCTCTTTTAGAAATACATAAGAATAAAAATAAATTACCAATGAAAATGCATACTCACGATTATAATACCAGAAATAAAGAAAGACTATGTATTCCAAAAACTAGACTTAAGAAGACTGATAGACAAGGGATTACTCTTAAATTAAAGCTTTATAATAAACTACCATTAGTAATAACAAGACTTCAAATAAATGAGTTTAAACAAAAAATAAAATCATTTCTAGAAAATCATCCATTCTACAATATCAATGAATATTTAAATTCTTCATTTAATGACTTGCAATAATTTATTGAATACATTTCTTCCTACCCTATTACAGTTTTTTTTTTAGTTTATTTTTTAAGGTGCTGACTATGTTCAATTAGGCATAAAAAATATTATTTGATGTATGTATCTTGACTTGCCAATGTTATGTGAATAACGAAATGGTTAAATAAATGAGTTTACTGAGTTTACTGAGTTTAGACCGCTGAAGTGTGGGCTGGCCATATTTGCCAAATAACCGATAACCATTGGGGTAAACGAGTTCCTGAATGGAGACCGTGGCTCGGCAAACATAGTGTTCTGTATACTGCCAGGTGGACGGAAGATTTGCGAAAGCCTGCTGGTAGGAGCTGGATGCGACGAACTAAGGACAGGGCGCAATGGTGCTCATCAGGGGAGGCCTATGTCCAGCAGTGGACTGCTGTAGGCTGATGATTCAAAATACAAAATTCAAATTTTATTTATTCAGTAAGAACTGTAAAGTACACTTTGAAACGTAATTTTTTTTAATTTACATCAATTCGTAACGCGACCAAACAGAGAACAATTGGCAAGAAACTCTGCTAGGCTTATATTTTTTAAAGTCCATGTTATTACAATTTTTATTCTTAACTATTACATTGTTTTTACATTACATTGGTGTTCTTAGCAAATCACTACGCCTGGTCATTACTTGGATGGGTGACCGTTTGGTGACATTTCGATTTGAGCGCTTCCGTGCTTCGGAAGGCACGTATTAATAATCAGATATTTTATATATGCCTTATTACAGAGGTTACGTTTAACAACATTTTCAAATTTATTTACAGATAAATTAATCACGTCATTTGGGATATTATTACAGAAACGTACGTTTTGCCCTTTAAATGCAACTAAACTGTAACTTTATGGAGTTTTACTGTATGAACAGCGAGTTTATCTTTATTTCTAGTTCTGGTCTACATTATGATAATCGCAATTTTTTTGAACAAGTTAACGTTTTCGGATATACATTAAGTTTTCATATATATATTGGCACGGCACTGTCATAACATTTATTTCTTTAAACTTAGTTCTAAGTGATTCTCTGGGGCCCATATTATAAATTGCACGAACAGCCCTCTTCTGCAACAAAAATATGGTGTTGATATCTGCAGCATTCCCCCACAACAAAATGCCGTACTACATAATGCAATATAAAAATATGGAAGTAGCTGAAATAAACCAGTCTAGGCGTTACTACGTCAGTAAGTTGACGGATTCTTTTGACTGCGTATGCTGCAGAACTGAGTCTGTTCGACAATGGTGATGATGATGATGATGAAACCTCCGATATGGTTTAACAACTGAAAAAGTCTCATATCGTAACTTGTCTTCCGTAGAATGGACATGCTCTGATCTAGATGCCACTAAACAGTCACCCATCCAAGTACTAACCGGGTGGAGTGCTGCTATTAAAATACCGAAGTAAGGTAACGCCATATGTAAGCGCTTTGAATACTGCGACTGTAATGTCTGTATTTCATCATCATCATCATCATCAGCAGTCCATAGTTGGACATGGGCCTCACCTAAAGTGGTCCTAAAGTCCCGCCCCTGCCACCCAAAGGTTTTCTCTTGTGTATCAGGATTAATGACATCACCAACAATGACTAAGTTAACACAGGGTTTGTCCCGCACCCACAACCCACAACCTCTTGAGTCACAGCTGGCTGGCTTTTCGCACATTGTATTGTCAACGCTATCATTGTAAATAATAAACATCCTCCTCCTCCTCCTCCTCCGTCATTCCCTCAGTTCTGAGGATCGTGACTCGTTTGGTGCAGTCTCTTCACTGCCTTCATCGGTTTCTATCTGCCGCCTGATGGAGAGCCACGTTGATTGGTATCTTTAAGTGTTCGGATACTTGGTCCGTCTATCGTTTGGGACTTCTTTCTCGTGGCCTTTTACCCTCCACCTTTCCGGTCACCATCAGGCGCTCTAGATTGTCGGAGCTTCTGCGAGCAATATGGCCGAAATATTGCAATACTCGGTGTAGGCATATTGCGGAGACTTTGGGCGCATTCCAGATTTAGCTTCAACAAAAAACAAATCATCATCATTACAGTAGCGTGTAGCAGTCCACTGCTGGACACAAGCCTCCTGATAAGCGCCATTGCTTCTCGTCTTCAGCTCGTCGCATTCAGCTTATAACAAAGTAGTGCTTCACAGATCACACTTGTTTACGTGAACAACGATGCAATGCCCTGCGTCCATCAACTTGAGGCATGAAGGTATTGAAGCCTCATGTGCCTGTAATTTCACCGGCAGCCATACCCTTCAAACCGAAACACAGCATTGCTGCTTCTCCACTACTGCTTAAACTTCAACTAGCCATAGATAAACATATATAAAACTTAACAACAGTTTGCCTTGTCGGTAGGTAGAAGGTTCGTCTTGATTGACAGTACTTATTTATTCATCCCAATGTCCTTTAGAAGGGTTGAGTCGGAGCCCCTACTCTCTACTCACGATTTCTACAAATTTGTTTTGTTACTGACGGATTGCTGTGTATTCAATATTCAATATATACAGTTAAAGATTATTTATTCCTCATAAGATTATAAACTAATCACTTACTGAGAAATATAATAACTACTCAGATGAGTAATATACAAAATAAATTACAGTGAACATGCATACTTATGTACTTACGTAAAAATAATTACAAAAATATAGATATTATAAACACTAAACGCAATATTACTATAAAGTTCATTGCGGGTAGTTTCTAAATCAAGTAGGCAGTCGCAACTAGTTTGGCTCGCGGTACGGGGCGGCTTGCGTTTTTGCGTATTAGGTTGGTTTTGTTTAGCCGGGTCGTTTCTATATCATATAATTTTTGTTGATCAATAATTTGCCGTAGCGATCTAGGTAATGAACATAGGCATGTAAATAAGTATTTTTAATGACAATTCAGAGATGGGCAGCACGTCTCACATCGCTGAGATCCACTCCAAACCAACTTGAAATCAAATTTCAACAACACATACAATGCCAAATCGATTTGACATCGAGTTCCAATATTAGGGGCGCCCAGATGTCCAAACGTTACCTTCAGGGAACAATGTATATGAGTGTTTCATTGAAAGGTCTGACTTTTGGAGGTATGAGCCTTTAAAAAGTCAATAGACAGTTGAAGGTACACCTGCCAGAGAAAGAGGAAAGAATTTAACCTTTTTGCTTTAGGCTTCATTCAAGAAAAGCACTCGTGACTAGTAAAAGGTTCCAACTTTCGAAACTCAAGCCAATATTATGCTCGTGGTCCACTCTGCTAACTAACAAACGGGGCTGATAGCGGCATAGTACAGCCTTACACTGACACAGCTCAATTCCCTGCGAAAATCTGTGCTCTGCGATCCTCAATCCGAATACCTTGCGTGAGAATGGGCGTATCGCCCTTCTTATTAGAGTAATCCTAAGTCGAGCAGTAAACTAGGCTGGTTGGAGTGGGCTTAACAGAAACCTCAAAGAAAATGAGTAAAACGCAGTTTGTAACTCTTTCTCTGATTTGAATGCACGTCATTTTGTGGAAAGGATGTCGTGCATGCTTCCTACATTTTTTTGAACTCATTAGACACAAAGACACCTCTGACTTTTCGGAATCGTTCATTTTCATCATCATCATCCTCATCCTTCCCTTATCCCACGCGATCAGTCCATTACTTATGGAGTCTTCAAAAAAAAACATTTTATTCTTTCTATAAAAGACCAACAGCTTTTCTAGATGCAAACTAATTATAAATTCTAACTACTAACAGAAATGGAGAAAACAATTACAGGTCCTTAAGACTAAGTTTTGTCACTAGTTATCACAGTACTCACACTCCTTTCTTACTCATGTCATAATTTATGATATCCATTCATCTCTTTCTTCTTAGGGGAGGCCTATGTCCAGCAGTGGACTGCTATAGGCTGATGATGATGATGATGACGATGCTTCATCTTTTCTATGGCCTACCTTTACCACACACACACACACCAGCCTATATCAGTCCACTGCTGGACATAGGCCTCCCCTAATAAAGGGGGATATGCCCGTAATCCCCACGCTGGGCATGCGGGTTGGAGATCGCAGGGCACAGCTTCTCGCACCACTGACGCTGCTGCCCGTCAGTGGCCAGGGGTTTAAGCTGTGCCAATGTTAGGCTGCGCAATGCCGCAATCAGCCGCCGCCAGAGCCTCGTTCGTTGTTTAGCAGGGTGCACCACGTGCAGGTGAGGTTGGCTTGGGTTCCAAAGATGGGGGTTGGAACCCCGTACACCCCACTTACCCCCCTTTACCAGCACATCATTTAATATGCATACTCCAGCACTCTTTGTTTTTTTTTATTGAAACCATGAATTTAATGTGTACAATTTTAAGCTATGCATAATAGATTATAAAAGAAAGAAAAAATAATCTAAATCAAATAAACCTTATAACTTACCTACTTAGAAAAAAGGCTAATTTTTTTAAGGTTATTATTATGTTAACTCTGTTATTATGGTTCGATTGCAAAATATAATAAGGATTTAAAATAGTTAGCCGGGTTGCTTAAAAATCGGTTGACAATAAATAATGATGTACGTAAGGTATTTTTTACGTAAAGTAGGTAAATTTGTACTCTAGATTTTTGTTACATGACATTTATCCCTCCGTGCGAGTCGCTCATTATAAACTTTAATAATAATTCACGATAATTTAATATCGGTCATGTTCGTCATTGCCTTGGACTAACAAATATCGACTAGGTAAGTCAATATCACTTAATGAAATTACCACTAAGAGGAGTAATTTTACGTAATTCATGATAATTCTATGAAACCGAAATGAACTCTATTTGTTTCGTAATTTTCTGTGTTGTATTAAACCATTTGGTTAATAAAATAAACCAATCATGCTAGGTAAGGTTTAAATTAATAAGCAATTTGCATAGCCTTTTGTCTGATTAGATTATATTTTTTTTTACACACACGCTAACCCACTAACTTTTGCAATAATATTAGTGTGATGAACGCTATGCATGGTGTCTATAGCAAATCCATTCAAATTAGTTAGAGGTATAATTAAGAAGAAGCATGGCAGCGTTCAGCGGGGTGATCGGCTAACTCTGTTGCAAACAGAAATGAATGACACCGATCCTGTTTTTACAAACTGTGACAGTTTGTCAATCGACTTTCATTGAATTACGACGGATGAAATGTCAAAGTTTGTAAAAACAGGATCGTTTCAATCATTTCTGTTTGCAACAGAGTTAGCCGATCACCCCGCTGATCTAATTGCCACTAAACGGTCACCCATCCAAGTAGTGACCGGGCGGAGTGTTGCTTATCTTTTTTTATGGTACTTGAAGATGTAACGAGCACATGGCCCACCTGATTTAAGTAATATTACCTATCACAAAACATTGCATCGTAGATCAAGTTTTATCGGAACGTGCGCTACGATGCAACGCCCTGCGTCCATCAAATTGAGGCATAAATATAATAAGCCTCTTATGCCTGTAATTTCATCAGCACCCCACCCTTCAAACCCAAACATAGCACAGCTGGCTCACAACAAAAATGGGCATGGTGGCAGTTTTTCCCCAGAGAAGCCCCCCACAAAGAACTCTACTACTACTGGTACCTACTTATGATCTCCTCCTCCTCCTCCTTAATCGTTCCCCCATAGTTGAGGATCGTGATTCCGTGCAAGAACACTGTTGATGGTTTTCCTCCACCTGCCACGGTCTTCGGCTTGGCGGAGTGCGACGTTAACTGGAGTTTCCAGCTGTTCCGAAACATGGTCAGACCAGCGTTTCGGGCTCCTCCCTCTCGGTCTTTTGCCTTCTATTTTGCCGGTTACGATTATCCTTTCCATATTACTGGGGTTTCTGCGCGCGATGTGTCCAAAATATTGGAGTATTCGGTATGATCTCCTAAGCACACCGAAGTAATACACGCCAAGAGCACTTCGTTAGTTAGGTAATGGATTTAAAGGCGGTGTTGTTGTTATTGTAGGTAGTGAACAGGTAGAAAAATAATGTCAGACCTATTTATCTTAATCCAGCATTCGTATCAGGTCAATGCCTTGGACTAATCGTACAATATTGTTATCATGGACAAGACAAGTAGCAACTTGTATTTTTTTAACTAAAGTACACAGGCAAGTACTATCCACCCAGCTACTTAGTCATCATCATCATTTATGTAGGAGCTGTGCTCTTGTCGGTGTAACTGATGCAGCTCCTTCCATCTGCTTCTCTATAAAACACCCTCCTTTACTTCCCTATACGACATGAAATCTACTTTCTCTTTAATGTGGCTC
Source organism: Horisme vitalbata (assembly GCA_951804965.1). Classification (NCBI taxonomy): domain Eukaryota; kingdom Metazoa; phylum Arthropoda; class Insecta; order Lepidoptera; family Geometridae; genus Horisme; species Horisme vitalbata. Next base: position 1,407,453 of record OX638104.1, on the reverse strand, counting down.
ATATATTTTATCCTTGGTCTTTCCCTTCCTCTCTTTTTCTTCTACTTTTTTCAATGATGTTGCGTGTAAAGGAAGTTGCGTGGAGGCCAGCAGCCAACGTGTTAAATCAGATGGGCCATGTACTTGTTACATCTTCAAGTACCATAAAAAAAGATAAGCAACACTCCGCCCGGTCACTACTTGGATGGGTGACCGTTTAGTGACAATTCGATCTGAACGCTGACATGCTTCTTCTCAATTATACCTCTAACTAATTTGAATGGATTTGCTATAGACACCATGCATAGCGTTCATCACACTAATATTATTGCGTAAGGGGTTCCAAAATGCATCTTCGGTACCCAAGCCAACCTCACCTGCACGTGGTGCACCCTGCTAGTTAACGGACGAGGCTCTGGCAGCCGGCAGATGGCAGTACAGCACAGCCTACATCAGCACAGCTAAATCCCCTGGCCACTAATAGGCATCAGCGTCGGCAGTACGAGAAACTGTGCCCTGAGATCCCCAACCCGCTTGCCCAGCGTGGGGATTACGGGCAAACCCCCCTTCATGATAAACATGAATCGGAAATAGCCCCCAGTTCCCGGCCGCCCCGCTATTCCTGCCCATACAGGTGGCGGCCATGGTAACGGGGTAAGGGGTGCGAACAATCACCGGGCTACCGTTCCCTACCTGAAGCAACTGGCCCTGGCAACGTTCAACGAACGCACTCTGAGGCTCGACGAACATCTAGCGCAGCTGGAAGTGAAGCTGGAGAACATTAGATGGCATGTTCTGGGGTTGTTCGAAGTCCTTAGAGAGGGAGAGGACACCGTTACCCTAGACTCGGGCCATCTACTGTACTTCCGCGAGGGTGAACAAACATCAACAACAGGGTAGTGTAGGGTTTCTCGTCAATAAGGCCCTCTGTAACAACGTTCTAGAAATCTCCAGTGTGTCGACCAGGGTAGCGTACCTGATCCTTCGACTATCCAAGCGGTATAGTATGAAGATCATTCAGGTTTACGCACCAACCTCGGCACACCTGGATGATGAAGTGGAGGATATGTACGAGGACATATCCAAAGCCTTGCATAACACCACGAAGGCCCACTTCAACGTTGTTATGGGGTAAATGTAAATGTAAATGTAAATGGACTCCCTTTTCCGCAATTGGACTCCAGTTGGTCCATTGTGCGTGTGGGAGATCTGGTTAAATACTTAGCCAGCCTAACTCCGCCCAGAAGCACAGAAGTTTCCTGGGGTCTTCGCAGGCTTCGCGGAGTGACCTCGGTGTTCCAAGGATTTGTTCACGTTGTGATGCAACTCCCACGCATTCCAGGATTACGTGGGCTGCTGATTCTTCTTCGGTCAGACACCCTCTGCAGAGTGGGCTGTCTGTTGCTCCGATGTTGTAGAGGTGTTTGTTCAAAGGAGAGTGTCCCGTGAGGGTACCAACGATGGTGCGAAGATCTTGTCTTTTGAGTCTTAACAGACGACGGGTCAGCCGCGGTGAGGTGGCCGGTAGTGCTGCTCTGGACTGCCTGCAGTCCGTCGTCTGTGCCCAGCGTTCGTTGTGTTGGTTACGGGTGCACAGCCGCATCCATGTGCGTAGCTGAGAGAAGGGCAGAGGTAGGAACGGCGGTGGACCTTCTGTTTGGGTTTCCGATCCCCTCCTCGCTAGTCCATCTGCGGCGTCGTTACCCAGTGATCCGCTATGTCCCTTTATCCACTGAAGAGTTACATTGTTCTTTGTAGCGATACTCTCCAGGGCAAGGTGGCATTCGTAGACGAGCTTAGAGTTACAGCTGTGGCTCTCCAATGCTCTGAGTGTTGCTGCGCTGTCTGAGAGAATCCGTATGTTGTAGCCGTCGACCTCTCTTCGGTTGATTGCAGCAGCAGCTTCGGTTATGGCCACACATTCGCATTGAAAAATAGAGCTGTGTGTGCCAAGCGTTAGCGATATGTTCATATTGAGATCCAGGGAGTGTACCCCGGCTCCCGTACCCTGCTTGGTTTTCGAGCCATCGGTGTACACACGGACTTCGTGGAGCCCTGATTGATCGCTCCGGTTCTCGTGTAGTTGGATGCGGTAATGTTTCTGGTATGTTTGTTGTTTGGGGATCCTGTCGCACGGGGCAGATAGCAGGGGTTCATAGGCCATCGCTCTATCCAGAATGTGTGCGTGTGGGCTCCTAGTGTTTCCCCATAGGTTCAGGTGTTTTAATCTGATAGCAGACATCGCCGCCTCTTGTTGTATATACAGGTCAAGCGGGGCTAATCCCAGAATTATTTCTAGAGCAGCCGTCGGTGTTGTTCTCATGCAACCAGTTATAGCGGAGCATGCCAGTCTTTGGAAACGTTGTAACTTGGTGATGATGGTGCTTAGCTCGGTTCTGGTCCACCATACTATAGCTCCGTATGTTAATGTCGGTCTTATTATGGCTGTATATAGCCACATTGTTATCTTAGGTGACAACCCCCATGTTTTCCCGAGCATTCTACTGCATTGGAAGAAGGTTGTGCACGCTCTTTGTAGTTTGTAGTCAAGATGCTTGTTCCATAGTAGTTTGTTGTCTAGTATGACTCCAAGATATTTGACTTCATTTGTAAGTGTTATTTCAGTATTGAATAGTTTGGGAAGTCTAAGGTTGTTCACATTCCTTTTGTGTGTGAACAATATTAGTTCCGTTTTAGTTGGATTAACTGATAACCCGTGACTCGTGCACCAGGTTTCAATTGTCTTGAAAGCAGATTTTATGAGGTCGCATAGTGTGTTTTCGAAGCATCCGGTGGCTAGGATAGCAAGATCGTCTGCATATCCCACTGTGAATAGGCCCCGGCCGTTCAGTTTACGGATGAGTTCGTCTACTACTATGTTCCAGAGCAGCGGCGAGAGAACTCCGCCCTGTGGGCAGCCTCTGGCTACAATGCCTCTGGTAGTTGTGTTGATTGTGACTTGTATTGCTCTATATTTCAGCATGTTGTTTATCCACTCAGCTAGTGTCGGAGAGACGCCATATCTTTCCAAGGCAAGGTTAATACTAGTGAATGTTGTTTTATCAAAGGCTCCTTCAATGTCAATGAAGGCTCCCAAGGTCGGTTGTTTTGAGGCTAATCCATCTCCGATACGAGATACTACACTGTGTAGTGCTGATTCTGTTGATTTGCCTTTACTGTATGCGTGTTGGTGTGGGTGTAAGGGATTGCGTAGGAGAGTGTTACCTCTTATTTCCTGGTCGCATAATCTCTCTAAGGTTTTGAGGAGGAACGATGTCAGGCTTATTGGTCGAAATGATTTTGCAAGTGTGTAGTCGCTCCTCCCTGGTTTTGGTATGAATACTACCTTCACTTCCCTCCATTTCCGAGGTATGTATCGGTGGGCGATACAGCTTCGGAAAATTGTGACTAAGTGGTCAATTATTATGTCACCGCACCATCTTAGGAGACCTGGGAATATCCCATCTGGTCCTGGCGATTTGAAGGGGAGGAAGCTGTTGATTGCCCAATTGACCGTCTCTGGATTTATAACGTTTTGGGCTGTGTTCCAGTCTTGGCTGTCTGGTGCTCGTTCGGATTCTTCTTCCCATGTGTGGTCTTCGGTTATCCGACAACCAGGGAAGTGAGTCTCGAGAAGTAGCTCACTTGTTTCAGCATCTGTTTTGGTGTAGGTGTCGTCAGGTTTTTTCAGGTGTCCAGGCGATTGGTCTGGTTCACTTGCTAGAAGATACCTTATCCTAGTTGCCTGACTGTTATTTTCTATGTTTGTACAAAAACGTTTCCAACATTCCAGTTTTCTGAGACGTATCCGTTGTTTGTAAGTTGTTTTCGTGGTTTGGTAGTTTCTCCAGTCCGCGTTAAGTCTGGTGTTTATTGCTCTGTTAAAGAGCCTCCTTACTTTGCGACGTAGTTTTTGCAGTTCGGGATTCCACCAGTGACGTTTTGGTCCCGCCTTTGGGAGCACCAGGGGGCAGGATTGTTCATAGCTGTGGGTTAAAATGTGCGTTAGTTTATTTACGTATTCGTCGATGTAATCGACTCCTACTTCTGTGTGTGGCGCAATCCCGATGTTGACAGATGAGCGGACTAAATTTGCAAATTTAGGCTTATCCGTTTTCCGCGGAATGCGCCTCGGTTTTGGTGTTGGTAAGGTTATATTGAGGTTGAAGCGTATCCATCTATGATCTGAACAGGATGCCTCACGAGAGACCCGCCAGTCAGAGATGGATTGCGACACCCCGGCTGTGGATAGGGAGAGGTCAATAATGGTTTGTGCTCGGGAGCTGACGTATGTCGGCTCGGAGCCTTTGTTCAGTAGTGTAAGATCAGTAGTAAAAAGATAATTTACCAACTCTTCTCCACGGGCGTTGTTCTTGTCGCTGCTCCACAGAGTGTGGTGCGCGTTGGAGTCTGTGCCGATGACGAGCTCGAGCTTCTCCCTCTCGCAGTACTCGACTAGCGACACGAGCTCTGGTGGTGGTATGTCTTCGTCACCTGGCATGTACACGGACGCAAGCACAATGTCCTGCGTTCGGTCGCCAGGTCCTGTGGGGACTTTAATAGCTGTTAAGTTTCTGGAACAGAATTCGGTAATTAGCGGTGTTTGGATGTGTTTGGGGGTAAAAATGCAAGTTCTGGGATTGCTTACAGTGGAGTCCAGGAGAAGCTTCCCTCCGATGTTGAGCAGTCCATAGATCCTGCCCTTTCTGAGCCACGGCTCCTGGATCAGGGCTATTGTGCGTGGGTTTTCCTCCAGCGCTCTGCGCAGGGAAGCCGTCGCAGTGAGGCTGTGCTGGAGGTTGGTTTGGAGGATGGGGATGGACCTATGAGTGCCTGATGGGAGAGGAGTTGAGGCAGCTGTCGCTGGCATCACTCCCCTCCACGTCGAGAAAGCACTCGTCGGTCTTGGGTGTAGATGGAGGATCGACATGTGGATCCATCCCCACCGGTACGCACTCGGGTGTTTTACCATCGGACTTAGATGTTCCGGTCGATGGTAGTTGGGGTTGGGCGGGGGTGTGAGCGGCACCTTTAGAGCTGGTTGCACCAGAGTCCTCTTCTAGGATGCGGACATAGATGTTCCCAAAGAGGTAGTAAAGGCGCCGGTCTTGTTGTTTTAGTCTGTCAACGTCAGACTCCGGTACGCGGAGGAGCAAATAGATACCGGGTACTTCCCGCTCTGTTTGCTTCTCCGCCTTGACGAGTGCCCAGGAGTTGATGTTGACAGACTCGTTGTGTGCGGCCAGAATTTGGCGCAAGATGTTAATCTCCGGTGCGGGATCCGGCACAAAGAGCCCGCACAGGATTCGTCGCTGGATGTCTGCTTGTGGTCGGACCACAAGCTTCGTCCCTGCGATTGGTGAAACAACGTTGGCGACCGCGCGGCGGAGCCACATCAGAGCGACGTCGTCCTCGCACCAAAGTTTAAGAACGCCCTCGCTAAAATGTGCTTTGCCACGGTATCGGACTTTAGCCGTTTGAGCAGAAGTCATGGGGTACTTTAATGTTATGGGGTATTAATATAATTGTTATGGGGTACTTTAATGGCAAAGTAGGAGTCCGAGCTGGCGACAAATCCAGAGTGGGCCCGCATGGTCATGGAAGTAGGAATCACAGGGGGCAAATGCTTGTCAACTTCCTAGAGAAAGAGGGGCTCTTCATGATGGATTCGTACTTTAAGAAGAAGCCCCATAGAAAGTGGACGTGGCGAAGACCCGACGCTGTAGCCCTGTACCGTAGCTGTGGCGCTGTGCGCCCGAAAATTAGCAAGCCGAAGTGGCAGTGGGCTGGCCATATCTGCCGAAGAACCGATAAAACGAGTTCTTGAGTGGAGACCGCTCCTCGGCAAACCTAGTTTAGGACGCCCTCCGGCCAGATGGAGTGGCGTTCTGCGAAAGGCTGAAAGAAGCTGGATCCGTCGAGCTCAGGACAGGGCGCAATGGCGCTCATTAGGGGAGGCCTATGTCCAGCAGTGGACTGCTATAGGCTGATGATGATGATGATGATGATAAAGTTGATGATAAAGTTGTCATGTCGTATAAGGTGATCAAAAATTCTTCCTCCAAGATAATAGAAGTATTATCTTTATTTTTTGACATAAGTCTATCTTCGGCATCTCTACTTAAAAAATCTTAATTATTTACTTTTTCTACCCAGCTTATTCTTACCATGTTACTACTAGGTAGTTAGTAAGCTGATTTACTCTTCTATGCTCCCCATTCATCGACAAGACCCCTACTCTTGCGGTCGACCATATTGCCAGCAAGTAACGTTTTCAAGCACTTGGTTTTCAATTTTAACTGTATCATCATCAGCTTATAGCAGTCAACTGCTGTACATAGACCTCCCCTAATGAGCGCCATTGCGCCCTGTCCTCAGCTCGAAACATACAGCTGAGACAAACTTTCGCAAACCGTCACTCCACTTAGCCGAAGGGCATCCGACCGCAGTGGCAGTCTCCACTGTATAACTTCTTTAACAGTATAAACATCGATGAAAAACAACTTTACCTGGTTAGTTTTCATATTATTTTATGCAAACATCTCGTTATAGCAGATGTTTCGAGATCAAACACGAGCCCTTCAAATATCACCCGACCGTGAGTCACAATAAAGGGCAATTTCTTTACGTTATTGAAGTAACGAAACAGGAAAATATCCGGAAAAACATATTAAATTACAAACAGAATGTTTGACTATTTACCGTAGCTATTTTCCATAAAAAAATATTTCGATCATCTTCGTTTTGGTAGAAAGCAGGTAGTAGACATAAATCAGATTATGCAACTATTAGTTGTCTTTTAATTTTGCTCTTATGTAAAACAAAACAACAAATCAGTTTTTAATAAAACTCAAAAAAGTGCGACTGGCGATCTCTTTGCGTACATTATATATCAAATTCGAAGTCTTCTAATAATTACGGTAGAACTTCACTTACAGGTAAGCTCGTTAAATTATTAATTATTAATAGCAAACTCGGTAACATAACTAGAAACTAAAACACGACTAATGAAATGTAAAAGACATGTTTTTATTTGTTTTCATAATTACAAACTAACGTAAATTACCACGATTTAGTTGAAATAATAAAAGGCAAACCCATTTCAAATTCTTTTCGAAAAATTTCAGCGACAATCAATCAGCGACTACAATGTATTGATAGTTAAGCTGTTGGCGTTCCTATTAAATAAATAAATAAATAAACATGATATTCTTGCTGAACCTTTGTATTGTTATTTTCTAGGCCGTGAAGGTTTGCTATTTTGCAAAACTACATTCAGTGATTTTATATCTTCAAAAATGTTGAATAGTGCGAGCGAGAGGGATTTGACCCTTATAGTCAGTCGCCTTAAGGTGTTCTATGTCTTAGACATTTTGCTTTTTAGACATGACATTTAGGCATTTTACTTCTTAGGCAACTTAAAAATTAGACTTTCTGATTACATCATCATGAAATTTTACAAACACGTTATCAAGCGAACAGAAAAGGGTAGGTACCTTTCATCTGTGTTTCGTCTAGAAAAATGTACTGTTCCTGTCGGATAACTTTTTAACACGAGCAAAGCTGCAAGCGAACCCTAGTCTCCTTTAATTATCTATAGAGCCCGTCTTTCAGACTCCAGGCGCCGGCAACCGCTTCATATGTAAATTCAGCCTTTGAGATGAAGAAAATTGTTTTATTTTCAATGTTAAGACACGCATAAAACTCAAAAGGCTTCGTCGGAAACGGTCCGTCAGTCTGTCACTCATCTATGAGGCAGAGAGGAATGCATGTGTAATTTTATTGGCGTTTTGATCATTCTGTTTGAAATATTTGTATTGGAATCTGACAGTCGAAATGAGTCGTTGATGTGAAATGATTTTATATTGTTTCTTTTTGAGTGGAAAAGTGAAAAGTTGAGGAGTACGTTTGGCGTGGTGTAGGCATGTCATAGGAAATAATATAATAAGAATTTCTGAATGTGGGAGGATTTGCTGGCAGAAGTTGGCTGAAGAGAAAAGGAATGAATTGGGTGAAAGAAGCTATTATGAGTAACCAACACAACACCAGCCTATATCTATTATTTATTATTATTTATTAATTAACCAAAAACATTATCACGTATATAAGCCTATATCATCTGGACATAGGCCTCCCCTCCCCAGATACAAAGGGGGCACATAATCACCAAGCTAGCGGGTTGGGGATTGCGTGGCACAGTTTCTCGCACCACCGACACTGCTGCCTGTCGGCGGCCAGAGGATGTGGCTGTGCCGGTGTCAGACTGCGCTAAGTCGCAGTCAGCCAGCCACCAGAATCCCGTTTGTTAGTAGTGTTATTATGAGTAAAAAATATTAAAAAGTTTAAGTGTCTAGAGACTTTGTATTGTACTAACTCTTACATGTAATCTACGTTTCATACAAATTCAGCCATTATGGAGTTGAGTGGGAAAGAAAGACATACAAACAGATTTTTTATTATTATTAGCATCTTAAGTCTTGGAAGGAGATGGGTGAGGCTTTTGCCCAGCAGTAGGACAGAATAGGTTAATTAAAAAAATAGCATCTTTCCGATCGCGGTTGCTATTCGAGAACCTTTATTCCCCAACGGTTATCGGTTTTACGGGCTATATGGCGATTGGGAAGACGAGGTGTAGAGAGACCCCCCACCAGATGGACCAATGACCTCGTCAAGATTGCAGGTAATCGGTAGATGAAGAGGACTCAAGACAATTCTTCGTGGGGTTCCTTAAGGGAGACCTATGTTCAGCAGTGGACTTCTATAGGTTCTTGAAGTTCAATGTTCAATGTGCAAATATTAGCCATATAGTGGTTTTGAATTATTTCATATAATAATGAGATGTCACGATCGACATTTACCAATCGAAGCGAGGATATAGCCCCAATGATATTGTCATGCGACACACGTCCTCACTCAAGCAAGGACATTCATGTTCGATTGTTTTCACTTCAACAAATCTTCGTGGCTTTGAAAGAATGTGACTTTTGACCCTTTTTGTTTTGTGTTGAAAACACAACGTGTGGATAACTTGAAGCGGTCATGGCGTGGTTTACTTTGCTGTTCTTAGGTTACTGTCTTAGGTAAACCAACGATCCATAATGCCAGTATTTGAATGGGTGACTAATTAGTTTTTATTTCATCATCATCATCATTATCCACTGCCCCACTTCACCCACTGCTGGGTGCTCCTTCCTAGGTTTTGGCCCACGATTGAATACCGTCCAACCATCTCGCTGCTGGATGACCGACGTTTCTATATCCGGTTCTTGGACGCTATTCAGTTATCGCCTTACTCCACCTGTCATTACCTCGCGTTGCCAGGTAGGTGTCCTGCCCAACTCCATTTAGTTCCGTTGTGTGGTTCGTAACGTCTTTGACTTTTGTTCAACTTCGGGTCTCGACTTTAGGAATACGGTCTATAAGCTTGATGCCGAGCATAGTACGCTCCATCTCTCTCTGTGCAACTCTCATCTGGATGACCCCCAAAAACGAACACTGCGTAAGTTTTAGTATTAGAGTGTTGTATGTTTTGATCAACCGAAGTTTGACTTACAATTCAGATATTTAGATATTTATTCATACAATTATTATAACACAAAAAAAAGAAGAAACCTTAAACAAAATGAACATAAAAATTATGAAAGCAAATATAACAAATATTAACAGATTGTACTATTCCTTACACTATCAATCATCTCACAAAACTTCATACATACTTCGCACACTTCAGTCCATCGGTCAGCAAACAGATCACACAATGGTGCTGATGCCAGAAGCGCATTTAATAATTTTAAGGCTCGAACGAGAGGAGAATTGCTGTGCGCCACGGTGCGCGTCCGTGACACAGCCAGTAGGGCATGATTACGAGGCCTTAAAAAATATCTGGGCACTTTGGGTATAGACGATGTCCTTACTAATCAGTTCGTTGGCTTAGCAATGACACCTTATTCTAGCTTAGTGATAAAATGATGTATCACGCTACGTTTAGATACTCGATACATGAGCTAGTGGCCAACTCTGGTCTTGGAGTTTTTATGCCACTTAAAGGCATTGGTGGAGTAGCCACGTAGGCGATGCAGCACGAGTACTTGCTACTCGTGCTGCATGGCCACTGCTACGTACTGCTACGGGCCCCGCCCATTTAGGGAGCCGTGCACTAGGTAACGTTTTCGTACCCGAAAAAAATATCAACCGAGATAGAAGAGCGAGCTTGAAAATTTACTAGCGTTTTTGGAATATTGCGACCCCAAAATCCCCTCCAACAGAAGAGATTTAAATAAATCTTCAATTATAATGTTTAATTTATAAATTATATTTGTTTTTTTTTATTTATTCAATTATGTAATGATTGATATTTATTGAATAATGTTTAATATTTATAGTCAAAGTGAGACATAACACAATTTCTTGCATTAGCCGTAAGATTAGTAACCGACAGATTAGGGGGGTAACCCATATGGGCCGCTGACAGAGTACTTTTTGCCTCTACTATTATACTTTACTATATCCAGCTAGCTACCATTTTTTAAATTAGCGAAAAATAATAACAAAACAAAAAAACACATAAAATTGTGTTTATCATGATTATTTAACGTACTTAGTATGTGCGCAGCTTATTGAATGTTATATGAAGGAGCTAGCGAGCTCCAACCAAAATCTCTCCTAATCAGTCATGTTTTCGACGCACGCGCATTCTGACGTCACATTATGAAATGATACTAAATGATAACAATGTCGTCAGTTATCAGTGACCTTCAGGAGTCAGGAAGCGATCAACGACTTTAGAGAAAGGACGATGGTACACCTTATCTTAATGGAATAAGGTTCATAATACACCGACCCAATGGTTAATGCAGGTGACAATTGCCACGGAGTCAATGAACTTAGGTGCATACTGTCAAAATGCCAATAGGTTGACGACTCCAAGGGAGAGTAAACATGTTTTTGAGGAAAGTAAATTCAAAATTTTGTTAGTCTTTAGCAATGTCAAAATAATTGTCAAGCAAACAATATTGCGCAACACACGAATAGTGAACAAGACGCCAGGTTATCATCATCATCATCATTTCGGTGTGATTCATTGATTTTGTTTTTTTGCTGGTTTCATAGTTTCATACGTGGTGGCGCAGCTTTCGATGCCTCTTGCGTTGCTGTAACTTGATAGAAGGGAATTCCCATACATGGACGGGATACCCAAATGTACACATAGAAGCGATAAAAAGCGACATATACACTTGCTAACCTCTATATACAGGTTTGCCCCTTCGGCAAAGAACCGCGCTGTATTAAAGACGCATTGACTTATTATAACGTCAGATAAAGAGCCAAAACGCACATGTCCAACGAAAGACGCAGATGTAGACAAGGAGTTAGAGTGAACAAATGAATCAGCATATTTTGATCTTCTTTCTAAATAAATAACAGAATCGAACCGCTTTATTTTATTTCCTTAGTCCATAATGCTACTTTAAAACCACATAAATCGGCTAATAACAAAATAATTAACCGTGTTTGTGAGTCATACTACTGTGACTATAGTATAGTGTGATATTATCTGTGGTTTAGCCTAGATACTACGGGTAAGCTCCATGAAATTATAAATTGTAGGAAGTAACTGAGTGATTCAACTTGCGTGCAGGACTGAATACCTACTGAGCAACTTAAACAACTATTAACTATAGTGGAGGACCACAGTCCTACTGAATATTATAACTGACGCAAAAGTATGAATGGGAAAAAAATTATGGTGCTCCTTTGCGCTTTTATATGATACTAGCTTCCGCACGCGGCTTCGATTGTATGGTCCCAGGATAAAAAGTATAAAACTATGTATATTCCAAGTTTCATCAAAATCCATTCAGTAGTTTTTGCGTGAAAGTGTAACAAACATTCACCCAACTTTCGCATATATAATGTAAGTAGGATAGTAGGATAGTAGGGAGTAGGAAGGAGGATAGTAGGACTAAAAAATGCATATACATTGAGCGTCTGGTGGTACAGGGGAAGTTTAAGGGCAAAAGAGCGCGTGGCTGATCAACAGACCAAATTAAGGCCGCACTAGATATTTCCCTGAACGAGTGCACCAGAAAAGCTGCGGTGCGAGAGGAATGGCGTAGAATTGTGAGGCAGGCCAGCGTCCCGACATAACAACCACGGCCGGTCGGTCTGTCAAGTGTGTTACTACTAAGAAGAAGAAGAAGAAAAAAATGGAACCAGCACATCACCTACATGATGCTATTACTTGTGCCTCAAGCATGTTTCGAACGTGCCCTATGATGCAAAACCCTGCGTCCATCAAGTCATGAATTCACCGGCCTGTTATTTCACCGGTACCCTTCAAACTGAAACACAGCAATGCTGCTTCAGGGCAGAAATAGGCGTGGTAGAATGAGCCCTTTATAAAGAACTCTACTGCTTCTAAGAACAACTAAACATATTTAACTAGAATTTCGCACATTATTTTATTCTAGACCTGGAATAAGATAAAGGCTCTACTTTATCCCGATACCACGCAAATGAAGCCGATAGCGGGAACGAGTTTTACAATAAATAAAATACTACTTTCATGACGTCATTAATAACCGAATTCAAATAAAGGAGAAGGTTCTCAATTCAGTTGTATGTTTTTTTAGCAGCGTCGGTGGTGCGAGAAGCTGTGCCCTGCGATCCCCAACCCGCATGCCCAGCGTGGGGATTATGGGTATATCCCCCTTTATTAGGGGAGGCCTATGTCCAGCAGTGGACTGATATAGGCTGATGTGTGTGTGTGTGTGTGTGAGTTTTTTTATGTTTGTTACCTAATAACTCCGTCTGTCTGGATCTGTTGTTTTTGGAGTCGGTGTCAGCCAAGGCACGACAAGGTAGGTAACTATTGCGGGGGCGGCGCGGCGCACGGAGGGCATCACGAGGTGGGAGGGGTATAGTTGCTATGATATCGTATTTCCCTAGATGACTCCGACTCCAAAAATAACAGGTAGGGATCTAGATCTACCAATGTGGTAAACGCATAGATCGTACGGAATAAATTGATAGAAAAAAGGTGAACGGTTATTGTTAGTTGTATGAACCAAAAAACAGGCGTCGTTTTTTTTTATTTTGAATTAAGTATACTTACGAATTGTACTCTATGTAAGTACTAGTACGGATTTCTAACTATGGTCAAATGATGCAAAATCCCAAAATAGGCAGAGGCGGTACAATCATAATGCCTGTGCTTTGACGGCTAGTATCTACTAGCCGTACGTGTATGTATTTACATCTTTCTCTATTTCTTTCCCTTTAATCTCTACCTACTTATATTATAAATGCAAAAGTTTGTGTATGTAGGTATGTTTGTACCCAACAACTCCATAAGATAACGTCTGAACGGATTTGGATGAAAATTGTTTTTTTTATAATTTATCGGCCAGCTCTTGTCCTCAATTCTTTCATACGCGACTACCATGGTTCTGCAGCATACGTTGAGTAGCGACATCTTTTTGTGTCAAATTTTTCTCCCGTATCTACCTGTTTAATTGTAAAATTGTGACTCATATCAATCTTCTCTTCAATCTTTCTTTCTACATAACCACTCAAGCGCATCGGGTGATTTGACATTTGACATATTGATTTCAGATTCCAAGAACGTAGAGCACGTTGGGGTATGGGCTTTTTGCCCCAAGACGGTTAAAATGATGTAACAAGCTTTAATGTTTTTCAATCTATGCTAATCGGTTACAATCGACTAAACTTGACGCTGTTTTAAATGAAATACTAATGTATTTAAAAAAAATAGCGGCATATAGACGTCTAGACGACTAATTGTGGAGAACACGATTAAGTAACCCTAGCGTAGAACACTCCCTGGATAGATGGACGATCAGCGTCATAAAGCTGACAGTGGATGAAAAGAGCTCAGGATCAGGCTCAGTGACGTACCTTGGGAAAGAACTATCCAGAAGTGTACTGCTATAAGATACATAGATAGGTTAACTCTTTATTGCACACAACGCCAATTAAAAACCAACAATTTACAAAAACAGAGAAATGAAATAGTAATATAATGTAAGTATAATGGGCGGTCTTATCGCTTAAAGCGATTTCTTCCAGACAATCAACAATGGAAGAAATCTATATATATAAAAGAAAGTCGTGTTAGTTACTCCACTTATAACTCAAGAACGGCTGAACCGATTTAGCTGAAAATTGGCAGGGAGGTAGTTTAGAGCCAGGAGAAGGACATAGGATACTTTTTATCCCGTTCGACAGCATTCCCGTGTGACTTGACATGAAACGTCAGTCTTATAAAACGTGGTATAACAAAAAAGAATCAGACTTGGAATAACAAAACGCAAATGACAGCAATGTAATTGACGTATAATGACAGATGTGTAATGACCAGTGATCGGAATTAGGTGAGCTAAAATACCTAAAGTTCGAAAAATAACAGAGACTAAGTGGAGACGCCTTGCGACTAAATATTTTTCCGGGAAAATTTTCCCGGGTTTCGAGAAATTACTTAGGTCCATCTAAAATTAATACAGTAAAATAACAATCGAATTAATTTCCTCTTCTTATTATTGATAACAAGAAGAGGAAACGAATTCGATTGTTGTAAAAAACGGTAAGCACGATTTTTATTGTTTTCAACAAATAAAATGAACGATGTAAGTAAGCGCGGAAGCTAATGTGATTTATAAACCAGCTTTAGTAAATAGCTATAGTAATAAAAACATTTATTTAAGCAAGGGAATAAAAAAGCCATTTTATAGTTTTTGTACCATTTATTCATTTTGTACAGATAATGGAACTCAAAATCAATAATTAAGAAAGTAACCAGTCCTACCTAAGATACACAGTCGGAACTCTAAACATTATTTCCATTGATGTTGAATTTGTCCCTTAATCTGAATCGCTAACGTTTTCATCATGGACGGAGTATAAAGAAATATCTTCGTCCGGAGAATTAAAGAAAATCATTAGGAGTTTTTCCATATTATCTATTTTCAAACGATTTCTTTTTGTACTTAAAATCCATTTATACGTAGAGAAGGACCTTTCAACATCAACTGAAGTTACAGGTACATATTTATAGAATGACAATAATTCATTTTCATTATCTAATCCTTTATCTATATTTTCACAAATGTCTCTTAATGCATCTAGATCGGGATTTCTGTCCATAACGTTTTCTAATTTTTGTTTTACTGGTTCAGAAGAACACCAGCTTAGAACAATTCTTGCTTCATCAAAAATATGGAAAGATTCCGTCAACAATAAGTTAGACTTTTGCAATTTTTTTAATGAAATTTGAATTATTTTAAAATATTCGTCAATGTAATCTAAATCAGTTTTTAAACTTTCTTTTCCTAGGACAGTTTTAGCATGCCTGATAGACAAAGAATCAGAACTTCTTAGAAGTCTTACAATAGTTTTTATTTCTTCGTAATATTCAGCATAATACGAAGCTGCTTCTAGCCATGTACCCCACCTTGTTATGACAGGTTCAGGTGGCAATGGCAGGCTCGGAAATTTTTCCCTTAACAATTTTACTCTATTAGGAGCCTTTAAAAATATTTTTTTTACATTTGAAATTAAAGTATCCACATCCGCATATTGTGTCCGTATTTTTTCTGCAACGCGGTTAAGAGCGTGTGCTAAACAGGTAACATGTATCATATTTGGCAAGGAGTTCTTTAACATTCTTCCTGCTTTTAACATATATGCTACGCTATCAGAACATAAAACTAAAACATCTCCTACTTTGTCTTCATACGAGTCTCCCCACATATTTTCTAGGCATCCAATCACAAAATGAGCTATTGTCTCTCCATTTACTTTTTCTAACATTTTGCAAGCTATTAAAAATGGTTTGTTTGTTGCGAGATTTAAAGGTTTTACAAGAAAATTTACAATATAACGACCTAAATAGTCGGTAGTTTCATCTAGAGATATCCAAAGTTTCTGATTAAGAACATGGTCATGGATTAATGCAATTTTTTTTTTAAAAACTACGTCTAAATAAACCTTTCTCAATAACGATTCATCGGGAATCCTTTTAACATTTGTACATTTACAACACATATATTTCATTAAAAAAGTTTTAAACTCTGGTCGATTTACTCGTGACCAGGGTATGTTACACAATATAAGAAATTGTATTAAATCTAAATAAAATTCTTCGTTCACTTGCCTAGCAGTACCTTGATGTTTTGGTCCGTCAATATGCCTCTGTATATTGCTTTTTTTGCATACAATAGAATTCTCACATTTAGAACAAAATATCGTGTTGCTAGCGGGGTCGTGGTACAATTCGGGGTGATCTCTAATCCACGACTGTACAATCCCGTCGGTAGGTTTGGTCGCCATTTATTTGCTAGTTGCGTTGAGGCAGAAAAATTACTGAAAACAATGAGACAAATATATAGTTTCTACACTTTTCCAGGGACGTCTTCGCGTAAAATATAGTTTGATGATAGAATTGCCAGTAGCTCCAACATTTGTGCACGAACTCAAATATAAAACACTGAATAAAATTCCATAAATAAATAGTTGCATAAAATTGTTTGAATTTGGTAAATTTATCAAAAGCAGTCTAATATTTAGAATGTTTTAAAAGTGTAGTACAAATCAAAGACTTACCAAGTAATTTGATTGCCGTAAAGCGCAGTAAATTTCTGGTTGCAGTAAATCGTAGTCCGTAAATTCAAGCCAAGGTAGATAGGTACAAGTAGTGATATGGTTGCAATAAATCGCAGTCCGTAAATTCAAGCCAAGGTAGTTATGTGAAGCAGATCCAATAATCGATACGAAAACAGGTTAATAAAATATTCACGAGTCTAAGATACACACGCTGCCGAGGTAACTACAGAAGTGATGCACGCACGCATACAAGTTATGACGCCGTTTGGATGCAAAACACCCTCACCCTTCAACCCTTTTGTCATTGTTTACTTAAACAATGATTCGTTTCCCAGAATAGCCAAAGCATGCTGTCCCTTTCTTAGCGTTTGTTGTTGTTGTTTATCACTGGTTTGCTGTGTATTGCTACAAACACTTAAAGGGACAGCATGATTTGGCTATTCTGGGAAACGAAAACATAGGCGAATCCAGTTTTTTACCTGAGTTAATAACAAAATAAATCTTATTGAAGTTTGTTAAAAAGGAAAATTAATTCAGTTAGTTTTCTGTATGAATAACATTAATATTAAATGTACTTAACTGATATCCTAAAACTTGGAACAAATTCCCAATTTCCGGGAAAGATTTCCCGGAAAAAAATGTTAATGGTAAGGAAGTCTCCATTTTTTTTGACTCTATTCTTTGAACTTTAGGTAAATTAGCTCACCTAATTCCGATCACTGGTAATGACGTATGGATGACAATTTGATATTTGTAAGAAACTTGGAATAACAAAACGCAAATGACAGCAATGTAATTGACGTATAATGACAGATGTGCAATGACGTATGGATGACAATTTGATATTTGTAAGAAATCTATATATATATATATATATATAAAATAAAGTCGTGTTAGTTACACTATTTATAACTCAAGAACGGCTCAACCGATTTGGCTGAAAATTGGTGGGGAGGTAGCTTAGAACCAGGAGACGGACATAGGATACTTTTCAACTTTTCATCCAGTTAATATTAAAAGTAGGGGTAGGGGTAGGGGTCGGGTTAGGGGTAGGGTAGGGTAGAGGTAGGGTAGGGGTAGGGTAGGGTAGGGGTAGGGTAGGGGTAGGGTAGGGGTAGGGGTAGGGTAGGGGTAGGGTAGGGGTAGGGGTAGGGTAGGGGTAGGGTAGGGTAGGGTAGTTGTTGTTTTATCCTCATTGATTGCTTAATCCTCTTCAATATACTTTGTACGGTATCTTGCTAACCAGTACACCTAGATTGTTAAATGATAATACTTTAAATAGGCAATAACTTGATTATATTGTCCAAACTGTTAATGAGTGAACTGTACACTGATTATGATAATGATGTTGGTGAGAACGCGCGCCCTTGGTGGCTGAATGCGGACTGATTGTTTTTGAATAATGTGGATAAAACGAAATGTTGTAGTAATTAAATTGGGTCGCACGCGCTGCGCCTTTCTGCTGACCTAGGAAGATGCACGGTTGCTTGTACCGTACATGCTCCCAGGGGAGAGAATGAAATGTTGATTGTGCGTATGAGTGATATGAGTGACAAGGTGATTCCATTTAGTCCTTATGCTAATAACAAGGTGATTCCATTATTGATTTTAATGCTAACTCTTAAAAGTCCCTAAGAGAAATTTGCTTTTCTAGGCATGGGGGTGGTACACTTTTCCACTTTATGCACTAAGGGAGATTCAGAATTTACACTAGTACACGATTCACTGATATTTTTATCACACTCACTGACATTGTAACTAACACTATACACGCACGGGGTGGGTCGAGCCGCTGAGGCCCCGACCGATGCACGTCGCAGAGCGCTGGCGGTTGGCTGAGGGTTCGCTTGTTCGACCCCCGCCGCCGCCGCCTGCTCCGCCGCGGCGCCCGCTTGCTTGTTGCGGGCTTTGCGGAGTTTCCGCACGATGATGATGACTCCACAAACTAAGATGATTCCCAGGATCGCGTAAATTGCAGTGTATTGGTGTACGTCATGATAAGAAATTTGTACCAAGTTTTCTTGAGCTCTTAGATCGTCTAACTGTTTTCTGATGGTTTCTAGTTGATCATCGTTGGGCGTAGGTGTGCTGTTGTCAGGTAGCGAGTTGCTAATGCTCAGGTTTATCATGTGGTTGATTGGTTCGATGTCCTGCACGTAGAAATGATTTTTCACGTGTATATTGCTCGTATCATTGCTGTGTGCGTAGATTGTAAAGTTTTCTGTCTTTATTATGCATCCTTGTTCAATGCTTAATATTCCAGCGTTCTCCAACTGTCCTGCCGAGGCGAAGTTTTCGCATAAAACACGGATAGGACATTTGTCGCAACAAAAGTACATGTATTTGTTTATCTTGTTGATTTCAACCCATTGACTCGTACACGTGCTGACGGTGAGTTTACATTTTCCTGTGACCTGTTCTATTTCACATAAATTCTCATCATTCTTTAATTGAAAGATAGGGCTTCTGGAATAGCATAGGTACGTGTCAACTCCATTGTGTAGACAAGCTTTTATCTCGTGCTCCGATAGGGTTAAATAAGATTCCTTCCGTAAATTAATCGCTACGTACTCTGCTATGGGAATGATTCGTGCCATGCTTGCATTTCCCACGGCTGTAGGTACCGATAAAATGTTCATGATTTCAAATGAGTCTCGGGTTACCAATGGAAGTCGTATTTCAAATATTATATAATCTTCGACTGTTCTTGCCTTTACTTTTAATAAACTATAGATGTTTTTTAAGCCTGTTTGTATGTTGTCGATAGGTAATGAGAGATCTTTTGTGAGATGGCTTGATATGGTGCTTAATGTTTGTTCGAGTTGCTCTGGCGATATGAGATGGAGATTGAATCTACCGTGATAGATGTCAGTAATAGTGTCTAATAACGCAGTTTGCATGGTTTGCAATCGCCTTATTATATTGCTCGCGGCTATGGCTGCCATACTGAAATCAGAGCTCATGGAGTTCTTCTGAGATTCGGTTTTCAAAGCATGTTCAAAATTGTTAAGCCTTATTGATAATTGATTTAGAACCTTGTACTGTTTGCTAATTGAATGCTCAGTTCTTTTGAGAACATTATATTCTACTTCCATAATTGATGTTTGATTTTTTATAAGTGAAGCCAGGTGATTTTCATTGTATTGCAATGACAATATATCTTGTTTATATTGTTCTGCGAATCGTTCGTCCAGTACGCCGAAAAGACTGTTAGCGAGATATCCGACACCGTTGATAAGGCCTCGGCGCCGGCGCTTGTCTCGACGCGTGCTGGAATGCTGGCTCAGCAACAGGTGGTTATAGTATTCTAATTCTGAGTACTCGTGTTGTAATTGTTCTGTTATTATATCGCAGTATGATGTTTTATTTAATTGGTTGCAAACTTGATTTAGGTATTTGATATATTTACTGCATGCTATTGTTCCTTGCCAATATGGGTTCATGTCATAATACGAGACTATTTTCCATTCATCCCTTATTAGACGCATATCGGAAACTTTATCAAAATAAAGACCTTGGTTGTCTTTTAATCGAGTCACGTTATATGCACTACTTGTATTGATTATACTCATAAAAAATATGAGTAGCGTCATTAGTGACACAAAACTATGGCCCGATCTTTTCCCTTGTCTATTAGTGGGTTTATCGTCGGATGGTGTGTTGTTGGCTGAATTGGTTTCTTGATCACCTTTTCGTTCGTTGACTGGAAGGACGGACAACTTTAATATGGGACGCTTGATTAGTCCGGTTTTTGTCTTCAAAGTGACCACCCTGACGTGGCCGTCCGCTCCCGGATGTAGCTCGACGACGCGACCTAATGCCCACTTGCCCGGTGGTAGATTCGCATCATTGATTGTGACTACATCATTGATTTGGATGTTGGGCTGCTGACTTCTCCACTTGCTTCTTGCTGTTAGCTGGCTGAGATATTCACAGCGCCAACGTTTCCAAATATCCTGGACAATCTTCTGAGTGACAAACCATCTTGTTCGCATGTCTGTTTCAGTTTCCATGATAGTCATGTCCTGGTTGATATTGATGAAGCTTGATGGTGTTAGAAATTCTAGGTCATCGGGGTCTTCAGTGAGCGGACACAAAGGTCTTGAATTAAGTATCGCTTCTGTTTGTGCTAAAATCGTAGAATACTCTTCAAAGGTCAATCTTTGCTCTCCGATCACTCTCCGTAGATGGTACTTGACGCTTTTAACCGCTGCTTCCCATAAACCGGCTGCTGTGGGCCAAGACGGTGCGTTAAAATGCCATTCTATGTTCATGTTTGTTATTTCTACAATAAAGTCTTGATCAAATGTCTGTTCTATCTGTTGATATTCTTGGGCAAAAATGTTACTAGCACCGACGAAGTTTGTGCCGTTATCACAATAAATATGTCTAGGGGACCCCTTTCTTGCGGCCATTCTGCGTAGTGCGGCCAAAAATGCCGATGATGTGAGGTCCGAGACCAGCTCTAAGTGAACGAGTTTTGTCACCATACATATGAAGACTGCAATGTATCCTTTAGTGGTCTTGATACCCCGACCCTTGTTAGCCTTTATGAATACATGCCCTGTATAGTCAATGCCCGTGTGGTAAAATACCTTCGCCACATTACATCTTTCTGATGGTAGATCTCCCATTAACTGTGTCATCTTTTTTGGATTATGTTTGCGGCACGAGACGCATGTATGTAAACGTTTCTTTACGGCTCTGTTTCCACCAATGATCCAGTATTTTTGCCTGATTGTTGCTAGCGTAACTCGAGCTCCACCATGTAGAGTACGTTTGTGTGCGTGGTCTATGACTAAATCAGTTAGATGTCCACTATGTGATAATATGATTGGGTGTTTCATGTCTGGGGCGAGATTAGCCTTGTTTAATCTACCCCCGACCCTAAGAAGTCCGTCTTCATCTAAGAACGGATTTAATGCCAATAACTTTCCTTTAATCGAAATATTTCGCTGTATGTTATTTATTTCGTCCGAGAATTCTGTTTGTTGTACATATTTTATTAATTTACATTCTGCTGAATTGATTTCTTGCAATGTTAGGTATTTATGTTGGCGTGTTTGTTTTTGTTTGACATAGTTAATAAACCTTAAAATCCATGCTAAAACTCTTGTTAGTTTTTGAAGAGAGCTAAATCTTGTTATTAGTTCCCCTATTATGTCTGTTTCGCTTTTCTTGTTAATAAGCGTGTGATTAACTTGTTTGTATTTTGTAGAGCTTTTTGCCTCTTCGTCGGTTGTGAAAGTTTCGCCTTGATCCTTCTGACTGCTGTGTTTAGGTAGCCAAGAAGGTCCTTTCCACCACAAGGAGTGCTCTTTTAGCTGGTTTACACTCATTCCGCGGCTAGCACAGTCAGCTGGGTTCTCTGCAGACTTTACGTATCGCCACTGCTCAGCGGGGATTTTTTCTGTTATTTGTCGCACCCTGTTTGCGACAAAGGGTTTCCATCGGCCTGGGTCACCTTGAAGCCATGCAAGAACTACCATAGAATCGACCCAGCCGTATATTTTGGTATTATATTTATTTAAACATTCCTGGACTTTTGTCATCAACTTTGCTAAAAGTAGAGCGCCGCTAAGCTCGAGCCTTGGTAATGATACTGATTTGCCTGTTGGAACAAGTCTCGATTTTCCTGCTACCAATGACACTCTGACTTCGTCATCAGTCGTGAGCTTACAGTAGATGACGCAAGCGTAGGCCTTTATAGAAGCGTCACAAAACCCATGTAGCTCTATATGTTCTCCTTCTTTCTGAGTCCCCAACCAACGTGATAATTGAAACTCGTTTATTTTCGACATGTCGTCCCGGATGTCTAACCACTCTTTAATGATGTTATCAGGCAATTTATCATCCCATTGGATTTTTGATATCCATACCTTTTGGAACAATAATTTAAGTTTGGTCGATATTGGTGACAACCATCCAAGTGGATCGTATAGCTTGGATATATCTGAAAGCATTGTTCTTTTGGTAGGTTTCTTTTCTATAGGGTGTAACTGTGATTGAAATGTAAATAGATCTTGTTTAGGGTTCCACCGCAGGCCTAAAGTTTTTGTGGATTCTGGCTGTTTAAACTCGAAATTATCTTGTTTGTGCTCATCACCTGTCGTGTTCTGTAATAAGTATGGTGAATTGGATTTCCACTTCCTAAGGTTAAATCCACCCGATTTCAGTAGTCTGATTAACTCTTGTTTCAGGTGGAAGGCTGATTCGAGTGATTGCGCCCCATGTAAGACGTCATCCATGTAAAAGGATTGTTCCAGGACTTGTATAGCTTCACTGTCTTGATAGTTCAGCCGTTCATCATCAGCTAGCTGCTTCAACGTCATCATAGCCAAAAATGGCGCGGCCTTGGTGCCGTACGTGATCGTGCAAAGCTGATAATTTTTGATCAATGAGTCTGTAGGATCTCGCCATATTATTTTTTGGAACTTTTGATCTTGTTCATGTATCCAAATGAAACGAAACATTTTCTCTATGTCCGCTGTAAATGCGTAGCGAAATTGCCTCCATTTGAGTAACAAACATTGAAGATCTTGTTGTAGATTGGGCCCCTTTAGCATTAGGTCGTTAAGGCTTTTTCCAGATGTCGTTTTTCTAGATGCATTGAATACTACTCGAAGTGCCGTTGTAGATGACTCATCTCGTAGTACACAATGGTGTGGTAAAAAGCAATCAGGTTTCAGGTTGCCCATTGATGGTTTCATGTGTCCCAATGACTCATACTCGTGTATAAAAGATTTATATTCTTGTTCGATGTACTTGTTACTTATAAATTTCTTTTCCAATTGGTGAAATTGGGCAATTGCTGTATGTTTAGAGGCTCCTAGTTGTTCTTCAAAATTCTCCTTGAAAGGAATTCTGACCTCATATGAACCATCATTCCGCCGTGTTGTGGTGTTTTTATAATAGTTCACACATTGATTGTCTTCGTCTGATAAAGTAGGTGTTTCGGTTATGTCTTCTATCTCCCAGAATTTTTGTAGTTCATCCACGTGATTAAGGACAACATTGCAGTGATATGTCTGTACATTCCCGCACAAAATCCAGCCCAAACGGGTTTGCTGAGCTACGGGAACCGCTTGTTCTGATCTGCTTATTCCGTCCATAATGATTTGTGAGTACACGTCAGCCCCTAAAAGTATGTCCACTGGACGGCTTACATGAAAGTCTGGGTCTGAAAGCTTTATACCATCCAGATGAGACCATGTTGGCTTGTTGAAAGTGTAGCTTGGTAAGTTTTTGATTAGGGTGTGCATTATGAAGACTTCTGTTTTGAATGAAAATGTACTGTTTAAGGACTGGCATGAAATTGTTGTGACACCTTTGCAGCTGCTTTCCTTAGCTCCAATGCCTGATATGACTCCCTTACACCGATTTCTTGTTAAGGATAAAACCTGTGCGGCCTTTTCGGTTATAAGAGAAATCTGAGAGCCTTGGTCTATCAGTGCTCGCAGCGTATGATAAGATCCATCTCCTGCTTGAACCTTGATCAAAGCTGTTGCCAACAAAATTTCGACGCCGTTGTTGCCTTGTTGCAACGCGTTGTTATCTTGTTCTGTTTTATTGTCTGCTATAGTTATGTTGACTGATGGATTGTCGTAAGCCTCATGTATTAGGGTATTGTGCTTTCCCTGGCATTCACGACAGCATTTTTTCTGATATACATGCCTGGTTTTTATGATCAAAAAGACAGTTTTCACAGACATGAAGTTTCCTAACTGTTTTAAGTTTTTCCTGTGGTGACATATTTAAAAACATATTACAAAAGTACAATCCGTGTGTTTCTTTGCAAAGTGGACAAATTCTTGCTTTTGCTAAGTTGCTTTTATTCGACTCAGTTAATTGACCTCCTTTGTGTGCGGGCAAAGATTGTTTTGAATAATTATTAAACGCGAATTTTGATTTCTGTGAAAATGATTGTGCAATTGCTGATTTTGGGTTTTCTTGCTTTTTACGCGATGATTCTAATGTTGTGAAACGGATTTCTAAAAACTTTAAAAAGTCTTCAAGCGATGGTAAATCCCTCGGGTTCTTTAAAGATTCTAAATAATGATTGTGAGATTCCGTATCCAACTTTTGTAATAGAATATGCACTATTAATGGGTCCCAGCTGCTTGTATCTACTCCGAGGTGTTTGATGGCATTTAAACATTCCCGGGTAGTGTCGTGAATTTTCTTGATATGCGTAACCGAAGCTTGTTGAGATGTTGGCAGGTTAAGTAAGGTATTCGCATGTGTTGTAAAAATTAACCTTACGTTGTTGTACCGATTGTTTAGAATTTCCCAAGCTACAGAATAATTATCAGTACTGATTTGTAGATGCTGGACTAAACGCTCGGCTTCCCCCTTCAACTTCCCTTTCAGGAATTGCATCTTTTGCGCACCCGAAATCAGTATGTTGTTGTGGATGGCTTCCACAAACAGGTCTTTGAATGATGTCCACTGATTGTAGTTACCGCTAAAGTTGGGAATATCCATTTTTGGGGTCCATAATTCCTTGTGTGATACAGACCATAGTTTTGTGTTGATGTCTTTCTTTACCTTAATGTATGTTCTTTCGTGCTTTGTAAAAGAGTTCTCATACGTTTCATCCAAACCTTCCAGCTCAATGTCTAGTTCCAAATGTAAGGAATCTATTATCGCCCACCGAGACTGCAGAGTACGTAGTGCGTCTTCTAGCTCCCATTTCTGGGAGATGACACTAAGATCAATACCTGATACCGTGCGGACGAACGCTCGAAAGTTGCTAGCTTGTCGCTTAAGCATATCATCAAGCTTGCTAGATGATCCTCTGGACACCTGTCTGGCAGCCGATGCCCGCGGCGCATCCTCTTGATCGGACACATCTTCTGCTTGTTCAGAAAAACGCGGTTGGCTCGTCTCCTCCTGTTGAGACCCTTGTTCCTGCGTCCCAGAGGTCGTAGGCACACCTACCTTTGCTCTCTTGATGAAAACTTGGTACTGTTCGTTGATGAGCGCTTTTGTTGAAATGTACACCTCATGAGCTTTTTCAAACTCGTTATTTATAAAATACGGATGAGCCCTGCTTACCTCCGTACTGATACGGTCATGGTTGTGTTGATAATCAGACCAATAAGCTTCAAGAATCTCCAAGCGCTTCTTGAAGTAATCGACTGACGACTTACGATCGGCGGAATCCTTCTTCAGGTTGGTGGCTATCTTGATCATAGCCCCATACAGCTCCTGTTGACTCTCGACGATAGTCTCCATGGTTGTTGTTTGTGTATTGAGAAGGAGAAAATGAAACGATCTTACTTGTTAGCTCGTCACTCCCTCGTTCACACTGCAATCCTGATATAATGTGCACTGAAATATTGTTTCGATAACACTTGATAGCTCTAATGTTCAGTGATAGAACTTGATAGTCACTGGTTCGGCATACGCGGTCAAAGTTAACACTTTAAAAAAAGGTAATTACGACGCGTATGGCCTCTTATCGAAGGACCAAATAGATGTACGGTATCTTGCTAACCAGTACACCTAGATTGTTAAATGATAATACTTTAAATAGGCAATAACTTGATTATATTGTCCAAACTGTTAATGAGTGAACTGTACACTGATTATGATAATGATGTTGGTGAGAACGCGCGCCCTTGGTGGCTGAATGCGGACTGATTGTTTTTGAATAATGTGGATAAAACGAAATGTTGTAGTAATTAAATTGGGTCGCACGCGCTGCGCCTTTCTGCTGACCTAGGAAGATGCACGGTTGCTTGTACCGTACATACTTTTTGATAAATTTTTCCATTTCGATATCTTTTTTGAATGTTTCTTTAACTTCAATACCCTCTTTGAGACAGGATAACGTCTGTCGGGTCAGCTAGTATAATTATAAGAATTGAGCAGTGGTATACTCATAATACAAAAACTAATTACCTATCTATATTAGATATACTACATATTAAAAACACTTAAATTATGTATACCTTTATTATTATATATTATTTAGATAATAGACCAAGTATAAATATAGTTTCAAAGCCAAAATTATCAATAAAATACTATTTAGCTAAGCAGTTGATGTGAATTGATATGGGTAAAAATCTTTGACACGTTTCTTAAAAGATTCCAATGAAGGTGCAAGTCTTATAGATACTGGCAAGGCGTTCCAAAGCCGAACAGCCTGAACTGAAAATGAGTTATAAGTTGATGATGTTAATGAGTACTTAAAAGAAGCTAACTTTTGGGGCTACCAGCGTAAATAAAACCCGCTTTAAATGTAAATAAGTATCACATAGGAGAATTGTCTAAGTGTAGCAACGAGAACGTAGGCAGACAAGATTTTGATAAACATCAAGTCGCTGGTTGTTTCGCGAGGTTGAGTCGTACTATGTATTATGTTGTTTTTGATTAAAAAATAATAAATAAAATAGCGTAGTTGCTACAATAATGTTTTTCTAAAGGCTGTTTCTGACCAGCTATAAAGGAATCTGATGTTCTGCCATTGGATTTCTGTCCATTCAGACGGAAACAAGAAATGATGACGAAGTTACGCTATGATTCTAATTTTATTTTGTTTGAAAATTTGACAGTAAAAATAAATAGAAAAGAGATTGCAAAAAACATATATTAAAAATATAATCCAAGCAGAGTTTCTTGCCAATTCTTCTCTGTTTGGTCGCGTTACGAATTCGTGTTAATTTAAAAAAAGATTGACTATTCAAAGTGAAATTTATAGTTCTTATTGAATAAAAAAATTGATTTGATTTGAGTTGAATCATTATTGTGATACGGGTTTATTTGTGTGCCTGCAATAAACGGAATTAATTTATAATTTTTTATTTTTTTATTAACTTGATATCAATTTAAATACACCAAGTAAAGCAAGTAGGTATAACTTAACAAGCAAAAATAAACAAACGAACTCTGTTGTTTGCGTGGCGGCCATACTGGCCTTGTACTTTATCTGAAAATGAGTCAGTAATGTATAATATACTTACAACTGCATCAGTTCTAGTTAATTCCATCGCCCTTGGAGTATCGTGTCGATTTCAATGTTAGACATAATAAATGGATAATAACAACGAAAAGTTTGTGGGTCATTGCTAAATTATAATGCAAAGGGCTTGGTGACCTTGCACTGAGTAGTTACCTATAATATAGCGTAGGTGTTGTTTACATGTTGGCTCTGGGGTATCCAAGCTACGGGCTTGGCTTACTTCCATTTTCTTGTCAGATCATCTTGGTTAAGCATCACTCACCCACTACTCCAATCTTAACTCTCCACTCCCCTTTCTCCTATCACTTTTTTTTCCTTTTTTCACTCCTGCGGATCACTACTTTGATGGGTGATCATTTCACTAAATGATATATCACAAGTTCACATGTGATATGTTCATATTGTTACATGTTCACAAACCTTTGAATTTATAATAATAGTAGGAGTTTGTACTTATTCTCTCTGATAGTAGTCTTAGTAATAAACATTGTATAACCTACATATAATAATAATATAACGTAACCGACGAGGCTTCGTTTTCCCTTAAAAAGTTGTCAAAAAATTGTCAAACGAGGCGTCGAAAATTTGTCAGTTTTTCAAGGAAAACGAAGTGTCATCGGAACTACTAGGTACTATCATAGGAACCGGCCATTTGAAGATAAGCAACGCGAATTTGCTTAAAGCAAGTCCAAAGTGAACTGATTTCACAGTGTAATCGCATCTCAAATGTGTGGATACATGGCATCAATACCGTGCCTTCATTACTACCTACTGGACCCTGAAACTAATCCTGGCTCCGGTGTACCGAATTGATTCACGTATTACAGCGATGCTTGCATTAGCTAAGCTGGTAGCCATAACTGAGCGACTAAGCGACTAAGCGGCTATAGCCATCTCTGCATACATTGAGCTCAGAAATGGTGAGATGGCTGTCAACTGACTTGCCCACTTGGAGAGTGGCAGATGAAAGGAGTTGCATCTGTTGCGCCGACAAGAGCACAGCTATCATCGTGATACAAATAAAAAAGATTTCAATTAATTAAAACAAAGTGGGACAATTATTTAGTTTGGGATCTCTTCTTTTAAATTTAAAAAAACTTTTTAGAACAATCCCCTCTTTTTTTGTAGTCATATGAGAGGGAACACTTCAATTTGGTGACAATGATAAGAGACAAATATGAACTGATACATACCTTCAGATAAAAAGGTAAGTAATTTAGTTTCTTAATCAGTAAACTAAAATAATGTACATAATAGAAATAAACATAGGTATTTGGCTCAGTTGTCTGCCCCCACCAGATGGACCGATGACGGATGGAGAGGGCTCAAGACTGTTCTTCGTAGAATTCCTTGGGGGAGACCTATGTTCAGCAGTGGACTTCTAGGTTGTTGATGATGATGATTTGGCTCAGTTTTAGTTTTAGTTTTTTAGTTCTTTGTGGAGGGCTCGTCCGGGGAAGTACTGCCACCATGCCTATTTCTGCCGTGAAGCCGTGTTACGGTTTGAAGATTGTGGGTACTGGTTAAATTACAGACTCAAGAGGCGTATTACTTTCATGCCTCAAGTTGATGGACGCAGGACGTTGCATTATAGAGCCCTTTCCATAAAAACGTTTAAATCTACTATGCAATGCTTTGTGATAGGTAATGGTTACCACTTAACATCAGGTGGACCATGTGCTTGTTTCATCTTCAAGTACCATAAAAAAGGTGGTAGGAGCTCTGCTTTCTGAAGCTGTAGATCGTAGGATCGATTCCCACCTAGGATAATACCTTGTGTGGTGAACCTAAATATTTGTCCTGTGTCTGGGTTTTTTATTACTGGCCTCCGCCCGAAGCTCCGGTCACGTATTATCGGGATAACAAATAGTTAAGGGTTAATTTATTTCGTAAACTATGTATAGACATCCTAAGTTTCATCTAAATCCTGTGTTCCCCGATAATTATAACATGGGCATCTTCAAGGCACGAGTGAACAGGTTTCTTCTAGGCAAGCGTCCTCCATCGTAGACTGCATCTTCGCTTAACATCAGGCCAGTTATAGTCAAACGCAAGCCTATCCAATATAAAAAAAAGCCTTTACGGAGTTAAGTGGAAACAAACGAACTAATATAAATACAAAAGTAGTAGAGTTCTTCATGAAGAGCTCCTCCGAGAAAGTACTACCACGATGCCCATTTCTGCCGTGAAGCAGCGTTGATGTGTTTTGGTTTGTGGTGCCGCTGACATTACAGGCACACGAGGGTTAACACCTTCATGGACACAGGGCGTTTTATCGTAAGGAACGATCCAAACGTGCGTGACCTACGAAACAACACTTTGTTATGAGTAATTGTTACCATTTAATATCGAGTAAGCCATATGCTAGTTCTATCTTCAGGTTACATAAAAGAAATCACACAAACTTTCGCACCTTTGATATAAGTGTGATAGACGATCGAAGATATTATAAACCGCAAAAAATATATTTATGTATGATTGTCAGTTCCACAGTTTTATGGTTCCGTGCCAGTTATAGCCGTGTCAGCAATGCTCTAATGGCCTGAATGTGCATTATTGGTCGGGATTGTCCGGCGCAGCCATTGCATATCTATACCGAATCAATAAACTATTAAATTGTTTATTTTTAACGTATTCTGATAGTAAAACCGACGATGACCAAACTCTTATGAGACGAGAAACTTACCCTTTCACCCACACCCTTACTCACACACAGATCCTTACACGCTAACATATACTACATTATAAGTTACCTAGTTACTATTTAGGCTCCCACTGTTTTTTATTAATTTTAATTTGGAATAGCTCCTTTTTTCCGGAGGAGAGCGTAGGTGTATCCTTAGGTTCTCTCCTCCCTTAGGTTTTGCCAGCTTCTCTCTGCCCTTGTATGCCCAGCGATTTTCGCAATGTCGTCGACCCAACGCGCTTACGGACGACCGAAAGCTCTTTGACCCCTAACCTTGGCCTCCACTCTGTCAAAGCTTTCCTCCAGCGGCCATCACCACGTCTTGCCAGGTGTCCTGCCCAACTCTACTTGAGCTTTATCGCTCTGTTCGTGACGTCATAGACTTTTCTCCTACGCCGGATCTCAGTATTGCGTACTCGATCAATAAGTTTGATGCTGAACATGGCTCGCTCCATGGCCCGTTGTGCAACTCTTACTCTGTGCACAGACTCCTTTGTGAGCGTCCCTGTCTCGCCACTGTATGTCATTGTTGGTAGAACACACTGGTTAAAGAGGCGGGTCTTCAGGCTCTGTAGAATCTCCTTAGACCGTAGAACGTCTCCTAACTTGCCGAATGCCGCACATAATACAGACACTGTGTTATAGATAATATAATATAAATATACATAAAACTGTGTTAATACCATATGGTATTATGTGTTTAATACCATAGACATCATCGTTACTGTGTACTATCTTAAATTTCTTATTATTTCCCATTATATATATTTTTATTTGAAAGTACTTGTTTTTGATCGTAGTGCACTCCACACTACGCACTCCGGTAAGATTGAGTGACTATCTGTAAAAAGTTGCTGATAAAAACAGGATGTGTTGAGCCGAGGTCAGAATACAATGGGATTTATTAACACACTGACTGCGAGCCTCGGATATAACGCTACGAGCAGCAGCAGCAAGCAACTTGCTAGTTATCAGCACTCAAACGGATGATGATGATAAGTTTTTCTAATATCCTTTTTTATATAATATTACTAGCTTTTGCCGACGACTTCGCTCACATTGAAAGTTAACTTAATAAAAAATAAAACTCAAACAGATTGCGTTATAACTTATTTTATCATAAGTACATAGGGAAGTAAAGGAGGCTGCTTTGGAGAGAGACAGATAGAAGGAGCTGCATCAGTTGTGCCGACAAGAGCACATCTTAAATAAATGATGATTTACTCAAAGTAAAGAGCCAAGATAAAAATCATGTTGCAATATTTTGTTTGCAACTGTGTTATGATCGTGATCAATAGACACATGTTAGATAATAAACAATGAAGGTGACACTTTTTGATAAAAATATTATCAAAGTTCATCAACCTCGTTATCAGATTGACCTCAGTACCACCGATAGTGACAATCTAGGTTTTATTTCTTTATAACTTTTGTAGGTTGGTTTTATTTTTTGTTGATGTGGTAGGCACCTTATTTCAACTCTCTGGAACTTTATGGCTGTAACTGTCTACTGCGTTTTAATTATAAAAGGCTATTTTCCAATTTATAATTATAACATCCTGCGCACATTGGACGACAAACGTCAGCGATTAGACTCTACTACAAGCAGGACAATTTTCATACATTTTGTTCGACACTAGAATTGTCAGTACGAAGAAGAAGAAGGATATAATGTTCTAAATCTATAGTAATTATCATAATAATCATGAACTAGTTAGATACGCGGACGTACGCTTGTAAAACTTTGACTTACATTTTCCTTCATCGCGTGATTGTGAACACGAACCTCTAAGGTTTTCCTCTTGGCATGTTGGGTTTCAAGATCATTGACCGCGTTTGAGATGTGAGTAGATAACTGCAATTAAAGTGTATTAATATGGACGTCATTGTCGAGTTCGAGCCATGTTTTGGCCTAATAGGATGTACCCCGACATCCAATCCAGAGGTCCTAGGTTCGAATCTCGGGCTTCCGGGGTCCACCAATGAATTTTAGGGGTTCTCATAGATTTTTTTTAGATTTTTATGTTTTGGCCTAATATGATGTAATTGTACATCCGATCTTGAGGTCGTAAGTTCGAATCGGGCTTCCGGGGTCCACCAATGAATTTTTGGGGTTCTCTTAATTTTTTTTAAATATTTTTTTATACTTAAAAGGGTTCTTTTACCTTGAAGAACTTGTTACTTTTCTATTATTGTTGTTCGAAACAGTGAAGAAGAACATCGCGACGTGAAAATTTTATATATGAGCTTTCGCCCGCGGTTCCGCTCGAGTGGTACCCAAATAAAAAGTATTTATTTTATTCCTAGACCAGGAAATTTTTCAATCAATTTTTAAATTGACGTTCTACAAGCTTCGGCACGTGAAATGTCAAAATTTGCCGCCCATTTTGGTGTGCAACGAAGGTCTCTGGTCTTCCAACGCCTACTACCTATCCTACTTAGTAGTATTTATAAACAATTATCTAGATTAGATGCAAAGGCCTTATTATTAATTGAGGATGTTTAGTACAGTGCATGCCTTTGAGTACATCCGTGGTACTCCTTTCCGGCGGTATTTCCTACTTCCATTTCCTCAACAGAAATGGTGTTATTTTCAGATAGTAAATAGGTAGATATCACATTATTATCCTTATAATATTAGAAACGTGAAAGTTTGTGATGATGTATGGACGTATGGATGTATGGGTATATGAATGTATAGATGTATGGATCTTTAAATGTTTGTTACTCTTTCATGCACAAACTACTAAGCTGATTTGATGAAACTTGGAATATACATAGTTAGTGACCTGGATTTACATATGTTAATTTTTATCCGGGTCCAATGCGAGCGAAGCCGCGGGCGGAAGCTAGTTATATCATAAATCGAAGCTCTTTGAGTGTAGCTAATTTGGTGTTCTTTGCAGATATTTTGGCTAAACAACACTCCATCTAGTCACTACTTGGATGGGTGAACGTTGAATGGCACGGAAACACTCATGTTTCCGTGCTTCCCTAAGTCAACCTCACCGGCTCAATTAACGGGGCATAATACAGCCTAACATCGGCACATCTCAATTCCCTGCCCCAAAAGGGCAGCAGCGTTGGCTACAAGAAGCTAGCTATGCTCTGCAATCCCCAACATACCCAGCGTGGGGATTATGGAGCTACCTATGTTTTGCAATTCCCTACCCGTATGGCCAGCATGAGGATTATGGGCATATCCTCCTTATAAGGGGATACCTATGTTCAGTAGAGGACTGAAACAGGCTGAAGTTGTATTTTGTTGTATTTAAAGTCCTGGAAATAAACCCCTTACTTAAGAACGCTACTCAAAGTTAACCAATGCTCAAAGTTAGTGCTCTCACTGTTTGTCATTATACAACAGTAAAAGATGGCAATAGCCTAAACATCGTTTGTCTTTTGAAAGATGTTCATAAGTAATGCCAAAAATGTCTAGCTATATAAAAGTCGTGAAAATGGTGGGATTGAATCCGTGAAAGCCTGAGTACAAGCCCTTGAGACCTGTACCCGAGTAAATTACACAAAAAAACACGAAAAATTCCCTCAATTAAATCCAGAAATATTTAGCAGTGCAACAGATAAGAATTGGGAATCGAACCCGGAATAATAAGTGCTTATTACGATTCCGTCCGCGGTCTCTATACGTGATGTAGCATTGAGAACTGATTTCAATTTGTTTGGTCCAATTGATGTTTTGGTGCTCGAAGAACTTGATGGCATAGTGGATGAGTAGCGGGTGGTGTGGGTTGCGTTCTCGGAGGACACCAGATACAAGATATTTATTTGAATAAATAAGTGTAGGTTACATTAGGTCTTAGGACACACAGGTATTATTGGTAAAAGACTTATTTATCCTTTTCAGGCATCAGGCATCGCAAATTTGGTGGGGTAAACGGCGCTTTATTTACAAAACAACAAAATCCTTACTAAGTACTTTTAAAAGTACCTAATAAACTACTTATACTTCTTACTTTGATGCTTATATTCCTCCTTGGTTATTCTGGCAATTGTTTTGCATAGTCCGCGAAGTTAAGGGAAGGCAAAATAATTTCCTGTTGTGGGAATCGAACCCGCAACCTCTTGCGACCGTGACTACGACCTACTAATCTCGCCAATGAAACTCCAACTTTCAGGTCACGAGTTAAAAATAAACGATACCTACACAAATTATAATTATTCTAGCTTATGTCCGCTTCTTTATCCGCGTAGAGTATTTCTTTCTGATAAGTGATTTTTTCATTGAAAATGAAGGACTTTCCATGCAAAACTTTAAACCCATTTTCACCTCATGGGGGGTGAAATAATCAAAAACGCTGAAACACGTATAAATTATTTTTGTATCGTTAGCCTAAATACAAATTTTGAAGATCCTAACCTCGAAACTGACGGACTTTCATACAAACTTTCATTGCCTATTTTACCCCCTTACGGGCAGAATTTCTACAAATCCTTCCTTTTTTATAATAAATAGGCTTACGTTTGACATTTCGCATGATAGCAAAAATGCAGTCTACGATGGAGCACGCTTGCCTAGAAGAAACCTGTTCACTCGAACTTGATGACACCCAGATTATAATCATCAGGGAACACATATTCGGGTATAGCGTTCCATTTACTTTGGCGTTATATCGGTGCGCATAAAAAAATGAAAGAGAAGCGCTTTGTGCGCATGTGAGGTATATCTACCATAATTATGACGATGTCGCCATGCAGAGCGCCTGGTTGTCCGGTGGTGAAATGGAGCTGGTGGAATCAAATTGTGCAGTTCCGCGGCACACTCTTCGAAATGCAACCGATAATAAACAGAAAGACTGAAAAATTTGTGACGACCTACCTACCTATGTACTATGTATCTATGTACAAAATCTCAAGTCTCTAGGGCCGTTGGTGCGTTGATATACCCATTACCCAGTCAGTCAGCTTACTATTTTACTATAATCATATTATGTGAATGAAATACACTCCCTGTGGTCGCAACTAGCAACACTTACACCACATTAATCTGTCCCATTCACCGCAAACTTATTAATTCAGTAATGCATTTCAGGGTTGCCACTGAATGTTGAATAGTCCCGCCCAAATTAATTTGGATGTTCTTGTTTGGGGCGGCTTCGCTAGACATATTCATGAATATACATAGGCGATCTGATATGCGTTCGGGCGCAGATGGCGAGGGCTACAGCTGGTTCAATTTTTTCATGCCTTGCAAAAAAGGATAACAATCAAACCATTGTACTGAAAGACAACCTCTGTGCGCAGTGGGTGAAGGAACGCCTGGGACGTAGAAAATTGTGTGTTCGATCTCCGTCGTAAAAAAAAAGTTTGTATAATCTGCAAATATTGGTCTCGGGACACGAAAGCACCTAGAACACATGATCATTATCATAATCAGCCTATAGCATTCTCATGCTAGGCGTCTCTACTCAATGAGCGCCATACACATGTGGTTCCTATGACACAAGCTACCAGCTAGTTAAAATGCAGATGATACTAAAAACCTCAAACTACATCCTTCAAAAACTACAAAAAATTTAATAAAGTCCAGTATTATTCATTTATTTGTTTGTTACTAAATATGTATTTTATGCTTTGTAAGAAAAAAAAAAAGTAAATAATTATACTAAGAAGTCATGTAGATAGATACCTAATCGTTATTTTGAGGTGCATCATTAAATAAAATTGTGCCTCCAAATGAATTGGAGTGTTGAACTGACCCAAGCAGTTAGTTAGAACAGTTATATCAATCGTCATTATTTAAGTACTTCATCATTGGCCTGTACAAATCAACTGCTGAAATATCTAAGAAAAAGTAATGTTTATTTGTAACTAGATCCCACTCACGGCTCCGCTCGCGTAGTATCTGGCATATGTGTCAACCCAGATCACAATCTATGTAAATTCCAAGTTTCATGCAAATCCGTTCAGCCGTTCTGACGTGATTGTGTAAAAAACATCCATCCATCCATCCTCACAACCTTTCACAATTACAATATTACTATGAAAGACCAGCTGTTTTTTAGACCACTTGCTAATTCAACCAGCTGCTTTTTTAGACGAAATGTTAATCACCCAAAAATACTGTTAAATCTGTTACAGGTTTATCTAAGTGCGTAAAGGAGAATGCCGTCTGATGTATGGCGCTCGGTACCAAGACTAAAG
This sequence comes from Horisme vitalbata, assembly GCA_951804965.1. Classification (NCBI taxonomy): domain Eukaryota; kingdom Metazoa; phylum Arthropoda; class Insecta; order Lepidoptera; family Geometridae; genus Horisme; species Horisme vitalbata. The sequence continues at coordinate 1,371,037 of OX638104.1, read as the reverse complement.
TGAGTGCGTCAAAAAAATCTCCAATAAGTTTTTAGTCGATTCTACTGTCAAAATAATTGAAAATGAGGGTTATTGCCATAGTAATGTTATGGACAATGTGATTAATTGGTCATTATACATAATGACCGGGCATTATGAATAATGACCAATATGAGAGGGCAATGTGATAAGAACTATTAAATTAATCAAATTGCCCGGGCAATATACATAACGCCCATCACCTGTTGGGCAGAATAATAAAAGACACAATATTTAACTAATATTTTTATTTCAGACATTAAAAGAAAAATTTCTTCCTTTTAGCGATGTCTTATGAACTTCGCTAGTCTTTCTTCACTTTAGTTACGAAACTGAATTACGAAATTATCCGTCTGCGTCCGTCAGTATTTGCTTGGAATGCAAAACTGAGAGCTGTGTAGTGAACAGTGAAGCGATGGACGTTCGTACGCCGCCATGACGGGCTCTGATTGGTTAGCGCGTGTCACGCGTTCGCTTCCCTCCCCTCACTCCATCCCCAAAGTAGCTATATTATCACATTGCCCGATGATCACGTAGCATTATTCATAATGACCGGTCAATGTGATAAATAATGAAGTTTAGGTAATAATTAATCACTTTGCCCTAAGTAGCTGGTCATTATTCATATTGCCCGGGCACTATGAATAATGCCCGCATTAATCACTTTGTCCATAACAGTAATACTTTACATCAATGTTTGTTGCCATAGTAACGTATATATCATTGGTTGTTGCAGTCTAATGGCGGCGTGCGGCGGAAACCAAATCAACAAAATATTTTTTACTTGATTATTAATCCCATCGGTGTGTAAAACTAAAGAAAATGTTAATGTCATTTATAAAATATGATAAATTTTATGGGATACGTTCGTTTGGCGCAATTGGTACGGGTTCTCGGCATTCTCCTTTATGCTCACAGATTTTTATTATAACAGTACCTAGAGCACTCATATTTCGGACAGACGTATCGTAAGCTTAAAGAAAAATTTTGGCCAACGACAAAGCGTTATTTTTGAATTTACGTTTTCTCACTGGCCAAAATTTTATATCTACAATACGTATACTTATTCGTAGCGTGATTGAGCCTCTGATCCAGCTGTCATGTGTATGAGCCGTGCTTCGGACGTGGTATAAATATGGAGGTAGTAAGATAAGCCCGAATTTGAGTTAATTATATGAAGCTGGGTTCCTGGAGGGCTCTTATCAGTTCGGACAGGTTCTTATCAGCTGTTCTAGGTTCGCTAACGCACAATGCGTGGGTCTCTCAACGTGACGAAAAGTAAGGTAAAGATTAAGAGAAGGGATCTTTGTGCTCGCCAAACGTAGTGTAGGATGCCCTCCGGCCATGTGGATTGACGATTTGCGAGGGGCTGCTGGTAGAAGCTATAGAATAGAAGGATACGTTGAGCTGAAGACAGCGCAGAGGCGCTCGTTAGGGGAGGCCTTAGTCCAGCAGTGGACTGCTATATGCTGATGATTATGATTATCTTTGTAAGGACTCGTCCGGGTAATAACAACCATGTCTATGATGATGATGATGATTTTTATAAATTGCTAATTTTCTTGCGATTTTTTTGGTGTACAATAAAGAATTTATCTTCTATGACATTTGTGAGGACTCGTCCAGGAAATCATAACCATGCATATTTCTGCCTTGACGCAGCATTACTGTTTTGGCTTGGATGGTGTGGCTGCCGTCGAAATTACAGGCACATAAGGCTTCATTCCTTACGTTGGTAGACGCAGGGCCTACGATGCAATACTTTGTAATAGGATTTAGGGGTAGGTATATATATCTATGATGTTCATACAAAGTTTAGTCTTCTAATCTTTTTCATTCCAGGTGGATAGGAATACTTTAATCTGACCAGAGAGCGTCTTACACTACGTTTTATGAAATGATTACTTTCATATTTCATAACTAACTGTTTTATTGCAATCAGTAAATGTAAGGGTGACTCTACACCAGAGCGGGGCAGAATAGGGAAATTTTGAGCGAGTAAAATATTGGCAATAGAATTACTTTTTTCATAGCCTTGCTTAGGAAGGTGGAAAGTCACCCACGAAGTTTCTTACTTAGTGATTTTTTATCTAATCTCGTTTGCGTAGAAAGAGAACCAGTACGAGATAAGAAGTAAACTAACAACCCATATTCGCAGTAGCGAAATGAAACAGGAAAAGTTAGAAGTTTTTGTTTTTGACTTCTGTCAAGCATATCAGTACTAAACAAGTTAAGAGCAGTTAAGGGCAGACTAGCGTTTTTTTACACGTTTAAGCTTGTATCAGTTTGTGCGCAACATTTTGCGCTTATAAAAACAAAAAGCGCGTTCACACGCTTCCAAAAACGAACTTATTTTCGCCGAAAAACGCTAATCTAAAACCGCTCTTCGAATTTTCCTAATCTGCACAGACTGTTGAAATTTTACTAAAAAAAGGTAAAGGGGGTTGAATAAAAATCTGGTTTATTTTTTAAAAACTGGATGATTTATTTTACCATAATAATATAATATATATTTTGAAACAAATTACGTTATAAAATGTACACATTTACTTTTATTTCATAACTACAGTATTGTTATTTTATACTTAACAATTAAAAGACTACATACATTTAATGTATATTATGGTATCTTAAAACATACGTAAATAATTTATACAACGGACGAGGAGAAATAAAATAATGGTTCAAAAACCAAGACGTACCTCGAACACTAACTAATTGTATACAAGTTAAAAAAAACTAACGGTCTCATTCAAGAACTTCACTTGTACGATCTCCCTTTCTCTGCCAAATGATTTGAAACATGAGAGAAAGGGCAACTCATCATGTGATGATCTTAATAGATCTAACCGCATCTATTGCTGGACATAACATCTCACATCCCAATTCAATGCACAATCATCGATTTGTCGAATTCATGTTTTTGCTTAAACCAAACGTCTAATATTTACAACTTTTGAACCAAATAAAACACTGAAAACGACGTTCTCATTATTTGGTAAAACATTAATTTTGAAACGGTTAAGTGCTACTTAAAAAAGAGATCCATCGGTAACGGTGTCCATAGCTTCATATTTTTTGGTATATATTGAAAGAGAAACACTTAAATCAGGTATCGATGATGATTTGAAGGCCACGGATGATGTAGACCAAGGCATAGGGGGAAACTGTGGCGAAGCAGATCACAAAGGCATTGTCCGAATGTTTCTGAAAGACTAGATTGGTTCGGAGCACACGGCGAGTGCGGACATCATCCGAGTTTCTAAAAACAACGTGGCCTATGAGTACCTACGACATATTTACAATGTTCAATGGCAAAACAATGTTATAGCAACCTGAATATCATCAGTCAAATTTAATCTTAAAGCCATGCTCATAGCTTTAATGTTATAAATTTGGCATTATAATTTTACCAAATGTAAGCATATTATAGTGAAGTATACATTATGCTTCTACTAATAGATATACCTTAATATTATCGACGAAATAGTGGACCATTTTTTATTTAACTTTTGTTCCTAATTTTGATCAAACGAATAAGTACTTATTAAATATTGGAATAATGCAAACATAATGAGCAGTAATACTATTCTTAACGAAGGAAGAACAATCTAATTTCTTTAGCAAAACAAAGATTGGCAGATCAAAGATAACATTCTAGAAATTGACAATCTTTGTAAAATCAAAGAATAGATGTTACAAAAAGAAAAGATATTAACACAAAAAACAACTCTAATAATCAGAACTAACATTATTTTCTCTTACTCATTAACAGTATTAATATTACTTTTACAGCTAAGTTAGTTAGCCAATTTGTGCGGAGTTTTCGTTTAATATTCAACATTATTATTACCAATACATGAAACAACTACGTCAACGTATATATGACCAACTACAGTTCGACAGACACAATATTATGGGTTATTACAATAGACACCAATTATGTATTTATTTAATTACTAATATTGTATGTTTAAAAAGTAATGTAAACTATGTGCTGGAGAGAAGGGTTATATTTCGTTGTATCTCAAGACAGTGAAATCCAGAAGCCTTATATATCGCTTATCAAATAAATCAACAAGATAGATACATATTATATATACAAAGTCATAATTAAGTGTTTTTATTCAAACAATGTAACGACACAACTTTCAGTTCTGTGAATAAATCACCATTATTTCAATGATGCGCTTTTTTACAACTTATACATATATAATGAAGATGTTATATCATACAAGAAGTGTAATCGGTTGCTATTACAAATATAGTGAATCTACCAGTCACAAGCGATTTGTTAAAAGCTTCAATGCATCTGATTATATTGAAAACAATACAACTTTAATATTCATTACACAATATTTATACTTATTCGATATACATGTATTCTACAACAACTAGATTCTACAACGTCTATGATATATTTTTGAGACGTTTTAATAATATCATCTAACTTTTCTCACAGTGTGCTTTATTTTGACTTTCTTATTATAAACATGTTTCCAATACTTACTTTATATAACACACAGGCCTGGAAAGGCTCCGATAGATGTTCAGACTAAGAGGAAGGAAAGCCTATTTAAGCAAAGGAGAACAGTAGAACACTAAGGACAACAGTCATTTATCAAGTCGTACTACCCTTAAATGGCTTTAACATTTTTGAACAAAACATTTAACCCTGATATCTCCAATTATTGATGAACCACAAGAATCATTACTTTTTACAACATTTAAATTCGATGTTGCTTTAATCATTATATTTGGGGTTACTAATATTCACTCTACTAGGTAGCAAAAATTTGATTTTTATATAGTTAAATTTTACAATTTTGTTGCGGGTTTTAGATTAATTTGAGCTTCGATGTTACAATAATTTTTATTCGTATTGCTTTTAGTCGTTGATTCAGTGTTTTAAAGTTGTTATCGAAGTATTATTTGAACAATATAACAAAAACATATAAAAATGCTTTTTTTTACAATCTTTAATGTTAACATTAAATTAAAAGAAATCTACTTCAAGAAGAAAGATTTATTAATTCAAAATTTAACAATAAAAACTATGTATAACTAATGATATTGCAATCTGCTTTTATTTTGACACTTGAGTCAAATCACTACAATGATCTCAATGCAGTTTAAAGTATCATTAGATATCTTAATAAGCAAAATTATGAAAATGCAGAACCTGGTGTCTAATGTATTGTTTAATTTTAGATTAATATATTTTTCATTTTTATCAGCATCTAAACTAAGCGCTTATTATATCCTTGAGCTTTACTAATACATAGACAAGAATTACAGAGTTTATAATATAGGCACAAATTTATTTTTACATCTTCAAATTTAAGATAGGTACATCGCCTACTACACACATGACAGTTATTTATATTTAAGGATACAATTTAAGGTAATTTTATGTATTTTTTATTTTTTCGGTTTAGTAGACACTCTCTAAGATATACACTCGTCTTTATGTTTTATACATATATTATTATAAGAATATAATGTAGGTAAAGCATTTTGTTTCTTATATTATAGAACACAACGCACCGTCTACCTTAAAATTTAGGGACACAGATTATATTAATTATGATTTAATTTCAAAATTGTTTTAGAAAGATAACTACGACAGTGGCAATAGTTTCATTAACATTACCTCCTAACTAACTGACACCATTTTCACTGAATTGACAGATTTTAGCAAAAACTTTATTTTTCGTACAAAGTTCTTTACTCCATTGAATCATTGTGGAATTTAGGATTAACGTACGGATTATAAGTGTGACGTTTTGTTTTGTTATAACCATTTCTTGATTGATTTTTTATTTATTTAAAAGGCAGTAGCTATTTACATAAACATTTCACTTCCTTATAGAGATAAGGACAGGAACGTCGAAAATTTTGAAAATATATAAAACCCAAATTTCACAATGACACAGAATATCAAAAATAGGTATACTCATTGATTTTAAAGATATACAAATTATACGCCCAGTTTAAATTAAAAAAGTTAGAGAAGCTAGCGTTGCTAAAACTAATCTATGCGATATCAGTCTCCACTAGAATCTTAAAATTTAGAAAATCCGTAAAGTAAATCACAGAGTTAAAATCAGCAAAACATTAAGTTTGAAACCAGGCAACTGTTGACTGTTCAACGAACACGATCCAATACAATGTCCCCTCCCCACCATCTCTCGAATACATTCCCTTTACTGATATGTATTTTCTATAGACGTTCTGTAGCGAAGATTTTAAAGTTATGAAACGAGATAGTTGTAGTGTCCCTTCGTATCCAACCATAGGTGCCATCTATACATTAAATTCATACTTTACCATTGAACAAAGATTAATCTTACCCTACAATCCTACAATACATCAAGCCCGACTCGAAACACATTAATCGATGAACCCTTAGCGCCGATGGAATAAAAGGAATAAAGTACGCGTATAGCGGAAGAAAGTTCGAGGACAGAAGTGAAAGGCAATATTAAATACGCGCAGCTTAAATCCTTTAATTGGACACGGTAAAGGCTCATCTGACGACACACCTCGACACTCCGCACTCCGACACTTCTGACAAACGATCAGCTTCCGATAAAAATAACGTACCACTATCACCTACACGTGCATAAAGTATAATGTGAACTTACGTACAGTCAAACGCAAACGACTATAGCCTAGTCTTATCGATACAGTAAAAAAAATGTTCAAATATGACTTACAGTACGAAATGTTAATAAAGTAAACTAAAGAGTGTGACAGTAATTGCGAAATTATACGTAAAACTAGAAGCCAAGTCGTGTTTATACACGAGAATACGGACGCGACAACGCGATGCGAGCGCGAGCGACCTGCGACCCGACACCGGCGACGGACACTAGACGGATTGTTACTGAGAACGAGAGGTGCCTTTTCAAAACTATCCCCATTAAAACAAAAATCAAAAATCATGAAAGCAACGAGACGAAACGATAACCAACTCACAGCCTAGTATAAAACCCGGCGCGCTTCGCCGAAGCGCCGTGCGACCGTCCTTCTAAACTAACAACATAACGGAACCAAACAGAACGCGACCGGACAGACCCGGACGGCTGCTACCCTCGATTCTTAATAATAACTTTGTACATTGAATCCAAAAGTCGACGCGTCGGTTTGGATAGGCACTCTCTAGGCGGGGCGGCGAGCGGTCGCCGCGTCGTCGGGCTCCGTCGGCGGCCCAGGGGCCGACCGCTTGAGATCAGGGAACACGGCCGCGGCCGAGACGCGCCGGTTTAAGACGACGTCAGGTTGTAGAACGTGTGGTCGAAGCAGTCGCCGACCACGCCGATCTCGCTCAGCATGTCCGATACGTCGGGCGTGCACGAGAACTCAAAGTACGAGCCGGACGAGGACGAGGCGCTCTCGAATGAGTCGATGTCCGTCGTCAGCGCCTCCAGGTCCACCTCGCAGTCCGCTGGCAGCGAGAGCAGGTCCAGGGGGTGGATGGAGTAGAGGTCTGTGAGGTCTGTCGTCACCTGCGACCGGCTGTTGTGGTCTTCGTAGAAACACGCGGACTCGGGCGAATCGGGTGAGCCGGCTGGAGAAGCAGGCAGCGGCGGCGGTGCCGGGGTCTCCGCTGGTACGCTGGGTATACTGGATACCGTTCTCCTTCGCCTGGCGACTCCTCTGTTGTTATTGGAGTCAGCGCGTTGTTTGCGCTTGGCTTTCTGAACGGACCCTGATCTTGGCCCACTCCTGTCAGGCTTTGTCGTCTTCTTGCGAGGCCTGTACTTATAGTCGGGGTATTCCCTCATATGCAGTTGCCTCAAGCGTTCCGCTTCGTCGATGAAGGGCTGGCGCTCGTCATCGTTGAGCGTCTTCCACACGCGGCCGAGGTTCTTTGAGATCTCAGCGTTGTGCATGTCTGGGGTCTGCTCGCAGATTTTCCTGCGCTCAATCTGCGACCACACCATGAAGGCGTTCATCGGCCTTTTGATGTGGTTTGGGTTGTTCTTCTTCGTCTGTAACAAAGGAAATTTGGTTTAGTTATAGTTGGCGTGGTTACTTGGAGGAAGTTTGGTATTATGTTCGACAATTCCCTTTCACAAGGTTTAAGTTTAAGGTTTGAAATCGGCGCTATCTGCTTAATTTGTCTGCGTGCATTGTTATTTGAGGCATGTCCGCGCCAAGAGTCGCCGATCAGTATGCACGGCGACGCGGCATTAACTCTGTGTCCTTACTATTAATGATATTGTTATCATAGGAATTATTATTATTACGACGGCTCGAAATATGAAACTAGCAGTTCCACAGCTCCACAGGCAATGGAAAATTTTACGATACCCACGTAGAATGTGTAATGATAATAGTACGCGCTAGGCGTGACCTAATTTTAATACTGTTTTGATACTCAACTAGGGTAATAAAACGGTAACGTTCTTTCCAAGTGCAGTAAACGTTTCCGCGTCTCAATCGAATGTTATAAAACATTGACTAACGAGGATGTTTAAGGACGCAGGAAGTCATTATCGAATGATGTAGGAAGCGCTCGGAGGACGGTCGTATCTGTGCGGGTATAGTTTTCCTCCGAAATCGGCTTGACGTAGGGGAAGCCGGCAGCATATTCGCGCGGTTCGCTCATGGACGAACTTTACGACACTATCCGCGGCTCACAGATACATAAAAACAACGCCGCATAGAAAGAACATAAGCGAATATTCCCTTTTATTATTCAAATGCTACTTTCGCTAAACTTCACTCAGACCGTCCCAGTAGGGAAAAAACCAGCCCGACTTTATATTTTTTGTTCTTCTTTATTTATATTCAGGACAAAAAAAGGGTTTGTCAGATGGCGACTAAATCAAGTTCGGTACGCCCACTACAGTTCCAAGGTGAACAGTACAGGTAGGCAGTTTTTTTGCTCGTAATATATCCAGGTTAGTTGTTATATTAACTATATATTTTTTGTTATTCGGACACGATCTAGAATGCAACGGCCGAGTCGATTACGTCCGCGTGTGTTTTTTGTGAGTCTAATTGTGGAATGGTTGCTAGGTCGTTTTTTGTGAGATTTTGATGTAGCATGACTAGTTTATTTGAGTGCTACCGGAATATGTTCTTAATTTCTAATGTTCATTACAGTTTTTTATCTCTATGATGATATCGTTACTTGGTAATGCTGCGATGACGACATAACTTTTCGAATAACATCTTACACAAAAGGTTCAACTCACGGTCCTATAACAGATACATATTTACCACAATAGACACATATATTATTTAGAAAACCATAAAGTTTTACGGCAAAAATTTAAATATCAAAAAGCCGAATCGTAAACTTAGGCAGGAAGACTTACAGCTGAGCCGAGCCCTTCAATTGAGAAAGACATCAAAGTAACTCATCAAAGTCTTCCAATTGTTACTTTAAAGCAGGCCGTAAAATTATTGAAAGGCCCGTTCGTTGTACACAAGAGGATGAAAGGACGGGTGAGAAGCTGTGTGGTCTTTGGACTTGTTATAGATTTGTATGTTAGTTCTACAAAGTTAGCAGCTATGGTTATTATAAAGATAATGATATTGATTGTTTTTAGAAAATAGGTATAATTGATATCCTAGTTAAAAATATACTTAAGTTAGTCTCACTAGTCCCGCCTGTAAAAGCGTACCAATATTTACATACATGGACGACAGAAAAAAGAATTAAGTATATAATAAGATAAATATGTATGGCAAAGGTCTAATGAAAAAATCAAATTATATACTTAATGTCATTAATTACATTTATCATTAAAAATTCATTATGGGACCAGATATAGGACCAGACTGTTTGACTGTTTTTGACTGGGCATTTAGCCCTACCGCCAACAGTCTGGTCAGAGAACTTTTAAATATATTTATAAGGCAAGGCATCGAATGTGTTGATGAATATGGTTATAGACAATTGGCACCATACAGAACACACTTCGACGTAGTAATGCTGTCTTGGAAGACAAATGGTGTAGGGTTCCTGCCCGACCGCTACCAACTGGATAGCAATTAAAAAGGTGAGGAATTTTTTTCACATTATTCTTTACTTTACAAAAGACTAGGTAATTTTAAAAAGAACCTACTAAATCACGTCTGAGATTTGTTAGGACTAGTTAAGTCAAAAAATCTTTTGTTTCAATCACTCCTATAGCTGTTTTTCAATAAAATTAAATTATAGATAAGATGAAGAATATTGATTTTTGGATATTGTACTATATTCCGAGCCATATAAGTATCTTTGTAGTATCCAACGTTTTACTGTATTTGTTTTACATATGATTTTATTAAATTCATAAAGTTTAAGTTTTTAACTCGTTACTCAGATATATTGCAATGAAAAGGTAATAAAGTCCTTTAATTCAAGAATAATTCAAAGAAAAATTAAGCAATAAAAAACCTTACAGGTTTAATTCCACATTAACGTACGAAATGAGTTAAGACATGATAAAGGAGGAGCGTTAATTTTTATTACATTTGGAAGTTGTCAAAATGTACTTATTTATTTTTGACACGAGCACTTTTTGCGCGAAAATAAACTCACGCAAATTAATGACTATTCATAAACAAGGTGACACGAAGATTTCATATTGGGAATGATAAATAGCTTACGATTTATTTTTATGTTTTGCTTCGCCAAAATTTTTTATTGTTAGTGTTTTTTATTAAAGACTGTAAAAGTGTAAAGGTTCTTTGGATTCTACTTACATTACTTATACATAATAGTAATTTATGAATTTTTATCAATAACTATTTCTAAAATTTTGTTTGTGATTGCCGATCACAAACATATTTTATAAGATATAATTTTACTTTGTAATGATCTTAAAAGTAAATAAGGTATTTTTAAAAATGATAATTACATCGCACTTATATTGTAAATGCGAAAGTTTGTGTATGCACGCACGTATGAGTGTGTATGAGTGTGTGTGTGTGTGTGTGTGTGTGTGTGTGTGTGTGTGTGTATGTATGTATATGTATGCGTGTTTATGTGTGTGTGTGTGTGTGTGTGTGTGTGTGTATGTGTCTGTTTGTTCCTACTCAACTACGTAACGACTTAATGGGTTTGGATGAATCTTGGAGAAATTGAATGAAACTTGGAACATTCATAGTTTATGACCTGGATTAATGCCTTTTGATCCGGTCACCACGCGAGAAAAGTCTTGGGCGGAAGCTAATAAAACATAAAAATGTAATTACTGTTATTTTATTTCCCCATTATTTGTCAAACTTAACCAAAGGTCAAAGAAAAAGTCAGTATACCAAAAAAACAAATATATTTTTAACCCGTAGAGTTGCGTTCAAGGAAGTCATTATAAATCATCCTCTACATGTAATTTAAGGCCTTGGCTCGCAAAATTCCGGAACAGAATTAGATATATGTTTCGCTAACGCGGAAACCGAACAGCCTCGAAGCCTTCCACGAGTTCCTGACCTTATTGCCGTATTCATATAATACACTTAAATGGTCTTATTATAATCAGCTGTCTTTATTTGGTTAATGCCTATTTTTGATCAAGCGAAATGCTATAAATATGACGTAGATTTTATATTTGAATAATTATTAAGTTGTTTCTTGTTATTAATTGATAACACTGATTGGTCAAATATATAAATACAATTTTGGGTACCTTGTTTGATATATTCATGCAATTCTTAGGCAATCAAATAACCTATTTATATGCAGAATCTAGTCGAAAAATAAACCATATTGAAGTGCTTACCTACTTACCAAGATTTAATTAATTAACTACTTATATTTTAATAAAGTTTTTTATCATTATATTATTTTTTATCCATAAAGCAAATATATACAGAGAAGCCAGTAAAACTGCATAAACATTACAATAATACAGTAATATATATTCACATTATCCGCAAAACGGCGAACTTAATCGTTAGATAGAACGATAGGGCCAATCTCAATATCCAGGAAACTAACTTGATGCCCTTGTAGAGACTACCTACCTAGAATGTGCCAGCGAACGACGCGGGCGCAATAATAATCGTATTATAGACATTCGAGCCTTAAAAGGAAGGTTATAGAAACACCATAATCTACACGTGTGCAGAGTACGTGCTTATACGTATACTGTAGCTGATTGGGCAATGGTTCTAAAGGCAATTTTTGAAGTAACGTACTTTTAGAGTATTAAAGGAAGTAAACTTCATAATGTTCTTTGATTTTTATTGGATAAATTTTTTTTTCGCTGTTTATCTATTCCTAATGTTATGTAAGTGTCTCATTTATAGCAGATCAAAAAGGAGACATTGATTGTAAGAGTAAACAATATTTAGTTAGGTAGGTTTGTTTTATTAATATATAGGACATTTTACAGACAGTTACTGATATCAAACTAGACAGAGCTTGTGCGATGGATACCAGAGACTGATAAACTACATGGATAATAAAACACACAGACAAGGAAGAAACATCCATGGTCATCATACAAATTTTTATCTTGTGCGAGAATCGAACCCGCAACCTGCAGCTCAGAAGGCAGCATACGCAGATGATAAAAAGATTGTTGATACTTAAATAATATTATAAACATGTTTATGATTTTCTGTGTGTCATTAAAAAATATCACACACTATTATGACGCTCGCAATTTTTTATGTACAGAGGTTTTTTAACCTCAATACTTCATTTTTTTACGTTGAATTTGTGTTGTCTAGTTAAATAAACAGTTATTAAATATTAATGTTACATAGTCTTGCCTATACGCTAGGATTTTTCCTGTATCGTGTGTATCAAGATCTACAACACCCTGCCTTACATATGAGTACACCATGTTACTACAACACCCTGCCTCGGAACTGCTCCTAACATTTGGCCGTGCTTAAAACGAATCACCTCTAACTCATTTGGCCATTCAAATAGCACCAAAAGAACGTCAAACAAAGAAGAAGAAGGGAGCCATTTTTTTCAACTTGAACCAGACGGTTACGTCAATAGTATTTTATTTTATTTTCTAGTGATTTCCTGATTTATATAGTATAATATTATTGGTATTTTTACCGTTTTACGTTAGTAATAAGACACAAGTGCACTCAAATAGAATAAAAAAGGAATGAGACTGGAATTATCTGATGAAGAAAATTGTGCTCCGTTAGTTTTTTGTTATAGTCGCCATTTCTATAACAGAAAACAGGACCGGACTGAAGACTGGACGACTGGATTTATAAACCGTACTACGTTGCCTGATAATAGTATGAACAATTACACTTGATACGGGAGAAATTGTGGAAACTATCCCAGAAGCCAATAAATAAAGAAGTGGAGTGACGATGAAGAAGAAGAAGAACACTTTGCAAATTACCCCACGACTTTGAGAACGGGATGAAGAATCGTTCAACGAACCACCGACTCCAATTTCATCTCAAGAGTCGTAAAATTTTGAGCTTTCTCATAATTAAAAGTAGGTAGGCTTAGCTTTTATGTCTCTGTCAGATTTGGCAAATAAAATATTTTTTTATGGTCTGTAACCGGATGGATCTTTGGAGTAATAATAATAAAGGGCGCAATGTATTTTATCATGTTATGTAAGCAGGTTTTGTTATAGCGCCATTTTCTTTTTACTTTTATGTCACTAAGTAATCAGGACTGGCCAGATTTTCATTATCTGATTTGCGTCTGATCTCATAACGTTCATACATAAAAATTATGCTCTGTATAGATGATATTATTACTCAGAATTCCATGGTTTATTTATAAGCAAAGGTGTTAAGAAGTTATATTAATAAAATAGGATTAGAACCATAACTTTTTGTATTATTAACGATACATACATATTTTTATGGTTTATGTCCGGTCATAAATTATGACAAGGCTATGAATTAGTTTATTTATTTAATTAGTTATCAATTTTATTGTAAATAGGAAACAGAAACTAAACAGGTAAATACATAAACAATAGAAAAATATGTGTCGAAGTATATGGTTGTATTATTTGTTTATTTATATCGACGACTTCTGAAGCGCAGTGAACAAGTGGCGAAGTCTGAGACGCAGAAGGTTGGAGGTTCGGTTCCCGCTGCGAGAAAAATGTTCGTATGATTTGCAAATATTTGTTTCGGGTTGTTTGGGTGTTTTCTTTGCATCATTATTATGTATGAATTTACAAAAAATATATATAATTAGTATATTAGTCATGTAGATCCCATAATAAAAAATCTGGTTAATTTGGGGTTAGATGATGCTCATTATTTATTATTATTTTGCGAAAAATACATATGACCAACACAATACATTATTTTATTGTTTTCACATAGTTTCAAATGGACTAGATTAGTTTGTCTGTCATTAATTTACTTTACATTGTAATTACCTATATTTTTTCTCACAATCTAGAAACATTATTGAAAGATACATGAATTTTAACAAAAATACAAAATAAATTAAAGCGTTTGATCACAAAAGCTTTTACCCTTTGTAACACGAAATAGAGATGTAAAACATTAATTTACACGTAGTTTCAAACCTTTATTGCGAGCCAATAAGGTCTATTATAGTGTAACCTTATAAGCTATGCCATCGATTTCTGCGATCTCTATTGTTAAACAGACGGGTCTTCGGCCTTTTGTCCTTTATTGAATCTAAATGAAAATCGAGTTTTATCACTTTTATTCTAAATACTTACATGAAAAATGTACGTAATTGGGATCTCTTTGTTGAATGACACTAGTAGGTATTTGAACTTTATCAAAAAATTAAGAAGTAATAATTTATTTTTCTACATCATTGTCTAAAATATTTAAAAAACAATATATTCAGCTTATATATTTTTGACTGTACATTTTAATAAGCTAAGGAAATAATTTTAAAGTTTTGTTAATCCAATTATAATGTTTAAAACAACAAGAAATAGATTTTAGCAAAAAGAAAAAGTAATAATAACCTATATCAGTAATTATAGCACAAAAAAAGTAAAAAAAGCATATTTTTGTAGAGATAAGACTTGAACCTGCATTTTTTAAATAAGCATCAGATCAAATACTGCCAATTTCAATTTTTCCGAGTTAAAATTCTAAAATTGTAGACAATACGTACTTACTTTATTCGACTTTTAAAACACCTCTCGCTGACGCGATACAATGCTAAACAGGAACCCAGATTCAAGTACCTACAGCCAACACGGAAATGTATTCAAAACTGCTAGGAAACTGAGAAATAGAACTTGTTCAGCGAAAACTTTTTATCATCAACAAACTAGATCACACTAATATTATAAATGCGAAAATTTGTGAGTATGTATGAATGTATGGATGAATGTTTGTTACTTTTTCACGCAAAAACTACTGAACGGATTTAGATGAAACTTGGAATATACATAGTTTATGACCTGGAATAACACATAGGCTACATTATCCAGGTACCACGTGAGCGAAGCCGCGGGCGGAAGTTAGTATTAAATAACGAGGAAACAATACTTAAAATTGAAGTTTTAATTTGTATTTGAAAGTAAGAATACAAAAAATATATAGCGGATTACATAATTGTATTCAAGGTACAAGAAATTTCGAGTAGATACTTTAATATCTAACTTGAAATCTATCTATATTCGGAATATATAATGCATAGGTATGATAAATCAATTTTAAAAATAATAGCAAGTTTACCCCACTATAACACCGTTGAATTAATTTACTAATATTTTTAATTATTAGCACTTTTTCAAAACCCAACCGAGACATTATGTTATACAAAAAAGTAAGTTTTTCAACTATCTTTTAAATCAGAAATGTGATATTAATAAAGCATATTTTCATAAGCGCAGCATGAGCTAGTCAAATATGCTACTAGGAAGTGAATATAAATGGAGTCTAAGCAAGGATTGTCGCGGGATGTATCTGGCTTATTCACGACATTTTATTTACTGCTTGGGTTGTGATTTTTTATGAATAAAATATATTCTACCCTTTTCCCGGGTGGGTCGGATATTTTATACTTTCATAAAAATCGTATTATGTTGATCAGATTATTAGATCAACTGTTTTTATAATACTTCATTACTTTTGACTTCATCATCACCATAATCATCATCAGCCTATAGCAGTCCACTACTGGACATAGGCCTCCCCTAATGAGCGCCATTGCGCCCTGTCCTGAGCTCGACGCATCCAGCTTCAACCAGTGGTCTTTCGCAGATTGTCACTCCACCTAGCAGAAGGACGCCCTACACTACGTTTGCCGAGTCGCGGTCTCCACTAAAGTACTCATTTACTCCAACTTTTGACTGGTTTTTGGGTATTTTGAGACAAAAAGGGATTCTTTAAATTAAGTAATATAGAAACTCTTAAAATAGAAAACGCAAAACGCTAATTTTTCTCCACTAAAGTACTCATTTACCCCAACTTTTGACTGGTTTTTGGGTATATTGAGATATAAAGTGATTCTTTAAATTAAGTAATAAAGAAACTTCTTAAAATAGAAAACGCAAAAAGCTAATTGTAGTAATAATAAATATTTATATCACCTCATTTGATAATATTCGCATACGTTTTTTATCACCTATTCATTCGTACACGAAATGAATTTAAATAAACTTTAACCTATTTATGTTTATGCATATATGTATCTCATTTTGCATAGATTAGTCCGAATATAGACACGACATGCTGTTGAATTAATATTAATGTGAGCACTGTCAAAACAGATGCTACGACGAATAAAATAATGTTCTCTTCTGTCTCTATTTCTACATATGTAATATTTTGTAAGGACAGAGCGAACATTTTTTGGGTGCAAGGAGGTCCAACCCCCACCTCCGGAAGTCAAGTAAACCTCACCTGCAAGTTGTGCAACCTGCTATTCAACAAACGGGGGTTTGACGGCCGGCTGCGGCATAGCTCAGCCTACCATTGGCAGTGTCAGCGGTGCGAGGAGCTATGCCCTACGATCCCCGACCCGCATGCCCAGCGTGGGGATTATGGGCATTTCCCCCTTCTTATAGGGGAGGCCTATGTCCAGCAGTGGGCTAAATAGGTTGGTGTTATTGTTATTGTTGAACATTTTTGTAAAAGTTTATTATAGGATAAATTCACTATTAGAAAATATATTATTATATCAATATCATCATCATCATCATCAGACTATAAGCATTCCACAGCTGGACATAGACTTCTCTTTAATGAGCGCCAATGCGCCACCCTTACCCCAGCTCGACGCATCCCTTTATTTCTTACGTATAAAATTTAAGAAATAACATATTTTTTGCCCAACTAAGTATTCAAAATCTGTTTAAAGTCACGATAGATACTCTACACTTAGCTTATTCAAATAACATAATCATTTGTCACCTCTGTTAATACCTATTCAATGACAAACAAACATACATTTGTACAGGTCGATAACCATTTTGTATGTTTGCCTACTAATTTGGGATGCCCAAACACAGTGTGGGATTGTTGTTTTAATGTTACAATAGTGTTACCAAGTCCATGATTTAGGATCGATAAATTATGTACTGAAGACTTGTTTGTTCGACTGCGGTATATTTGTATTGTTTTGCTAGATTGGTACTTATGTGGATAGTTTTATCATTGTACCTACTTTAATGGGGTAATTTGTATTACCCTAACAACAAAGTTGTGTTTTACCAAAAAGGTTTTAAACTTATTAGATTTTACAAAAAAATATTTTTTTTTGCCTATTAAAATGTACCGTTAATAGCATGTCAAAGTAAACAAAAGAAAAAAAATATTTTGAACTATATTATTATCACCCGTTTTTTTACAGCAGGTATTCGTTTATATCTATAAAAAAAGAGTTGAACAGTATATATACATTTTTCTTTCTTAACACGTTGACTGCACGCCACATACAAGATATGCTGCAGCACCACAGTTGATTTCACATTCAAAGTTATTTCGTTTTTTTAACCGACTTCAAAAAAAGGAAGAGGTTCTCAATTCGGTTGTTATTTTTTTTAATATGTGTTACCTCATAACGCCGTCTTTTAGGAACAGATTTGGAAAATTCTTTTTTTTTATTTTTAGATTGACAGTTAAAAATATAATTGTGAACTAAGAAAACCAGATGAGCCTTGTGATTATCAAAGTCAAATAAAATTACCTCGTTCCAATAGAATTAAGGTTTTAATAGACGAGCATTTGAGACCACGTAAGTCTTGCTTAAGAACCAAATCTGTACGTGTTTCATACAATTCTTTAGCGACCTTGCCCTAAATGTTGCGCTCCAAGATCTCAATGTGACTCCAAATTTTGATTACTCAGAGAACAATGATAAAAAATCGATTGTGAATTAAAAAGTGAGCTTGATCACGTTTTGCTTACATTTTGGCGAAAAAACAACCTTTATTTTTTATTCCTATGTTAAACGATTATAAGCACTTCAATGTAATTTTGTTCTTTACGTGATGTTTATATAAAACTTTTAAGTTTTATCGTTATAATGGAGTTTTATTGTTATGAGAATGGAAAAACGTACTGAATTATTCCATTACCGGTTCTTCTTATCCTATATGAATATGGCCTTTATTTGCTGATCTCAACTCAGAGTGCATCTTGAGAGTTATCAAAATTGTAATATGGCAAATACATTTTGACATGGTATCGTGATGAGATTGCTTGACAAAAAATAGTCAAAGTCTTTTAGGGCCAATTTATCTCAATCTGGTAATATTTTATTATTCAAGTTCTTATTTTGGTCTAGTATTCTTACTTAGCGAAAAAAATGAGTTTTTTTCTCTCATAAGTAAAATTACTTTTTCATTTTTTTTTAAATTTAAAATCTTTGCATAAAAACGTTTCCTCTACTTTTACTTTTAATTAGTACTACTAAACTTTGTATTAGTCCTTTAATAAAAAACAAAGTCTCTTTGTAGTTTGATGTTTTAAATATTATTTTTAGTTGGTACCATAAATTAAAAACAAAAAATTGTGATTAATGAACTGTCACTAACTTAGACAGGACTTTATATCAAACACTTAACCTTCGGTATAAACTCAATCTAACGCAAAATCAGCAATTTACTAGTAAGTAGATGCTAAAGTTCAAATTTATATGCAAAATTATTAATGGTTTACTAAAGTTATAAACTAAAATTTCAAATGCAATTTATAACATGGTTAATTTTGGTATTTTATTGTAGTATATTATAAATTAGATATTAAGTTTCGGAATAATAGAACGATCTATATCATTTATCTGTTACTTCTAATACAAACAAAAATACCTACACATCGTGCATTTATTCTTAGGAATTACCTTTTTTTAATTTCTCACCGGACATCTCTCTTACACTGATAAATAATAAAATAATACCTTTGCGGATTTGAACCCTCATCTCTGGTTAAAGCTCAAAAATTCAATATGAAATACGAATCAATATTGTTTTTAAGATATTTTTACTAAATACTAGTTTGATTATCTCAGTGCTTTGGAAGGCACGTTAAAATATTAATCCTGGCTTTTCAGTAGATAAGCCATGTCGGAGGCCTTCGGGCGGCCTAAAAACTCCGACACCAGAGTTGGTCACTAGCTCATATGAAGAAGAAGTGATATAATTTTATAATTAATGGTAGATAAACATATACTTAGGCTATATAGATAGGCCTATGTTCAGCCGTGGACTTCCATAGGTTGCTGATGAATGAACGAATGATGAAACTTTAACTTAACAACACCCATATTTTTTAAATTATTTTGGGAAATAAATACCTAAATAATATAAGTAATTATTGAAAATGATTTATAAAGAAAAGGCACGATGATAATAGTTTACCAAAATGTAGATAAGATGAAACTGCAAAAGTTAAAAACTGTCTAGCAGTTTTGATAACATTAATTTTGGACGACGAATTCATAATAGATTTATTCATATCCCTTTCTGGGGCCTGATTCTCAGCTACAACAACAGCAACAAGGATTCACAGTTTTACAATTATATATACATAACATACTCATCTGCTAACTTATCGTCCTAACGCATATTACGAGATGTTTACAAAATGTGTATTTAAATGTAAAACTGTGAATCCTTGTTTAAATTAAAATAAATAACTATATCGCAAAAACTGTCAAATTTACGTAGAATTTTGACAGTTAACGTAATATAGGTATATTTAATATTATAATATATATATATATATATACAGGGGCTTGATTCTCGTCATTCAATGACGAGAATCAAGCCCCTGGTTTTGTACCAGAATTATAATAATTAAAGCGTGTCAAATATACATTAAAAATGCAAGGCTTTATGACTACTTCTGTCCGAATGTCTATCAGAATATATCTCGAGGTACAATAAACAAGCTATTATTGCACATTCGTGTCAAAAATAAAATAATCTAACTGAGATTACTCTTGGACGTGATTAGAGAGGTGTACCGTTGGCAAATTAGTGTAGGTAGATACATTTTTATTTCAGTTTTTAATATTTTACAATTAGTCGAATTTGAAATAATTTTAATCAATAAAATAGTATTATGGTATAGTCCCCTTTACTAGGGGAGGTCTATGTCCTGAAGTGGACTGATATGGACTGGTGTGGTGGTGGTATAGTCGATAATGTGGCGCTGCGGCAAACAGAATTAAATTACATAATAATTATACAACGTGGGTACAATTAGCACAAGAAATGTCTGGAGGGATTAGTTAGAGGACTTTGCCCAGCAGTGAGATATGATATGCTTATTATACCTATCCATTTTCACAATGAAAATAATTCATATTTTAAAAACGGGAATGAACACGACGCTTCCCCTCTGCGTCCCGGCTAGCACTGAGGAGCAGGCGCGGAGGGAGAGCGTCGCGATCACTCGCGCTGATGAAAACTTTCTTAACTTAAAGCGTCGAAACGCTGTCAGTGCCTTCACTAAAGTAACGGTACGTGAAGATTTCTAAATGAGTACTTTTTTTAAATGAGTTAATTAACTTTATTTTCATAGGAGAAAATGAAAATTTTTGATAAAATATCAGTTTAAAATACTTTAGACCGACTTTTAAAACTTTTTTGCAAACCCTCCGTCACAGTATCATTTCGGTACACGGCAACAGTATGTTATTTTTATATTACATCTATGATAGCTATACGTGACCTTGCTGTAACGACCGAATGCTTCCAAAGCCTGGGGGCACTGTAATTTGTGTCTTCTACTGTTACGTACTATTTGGGAATAGATAGGTATTATTAATGTTTAGACTTATAATAAACTTGTCTCTTCCAGCGACTTTGTCCGTAATTTGGGAGGAAAGCTACGTGATAGGTATTTAGGGCCCTATCTGAAAACTAGCGCAGCATCTGAGTTCTATGCTCTGATGTTGCCCATGCTAGAAACTCGGTCCTATCTTACCCAATTTTACTTCATATAATGAAAAAGTTGCAAAAGTAAATTGCATTTACTATAAGCATAAAAAAGCTTTACAAGTCAAATAAAAAAGGTTGGGATGAAACTGTCTCCAATTTTCTCAAAAATGTTTTATATAAGTTTACAATTGTAACAATATATCTGTAATATTTGGTTACAATTATAAAAAAAACTTATTTCCAGCAAGGATATTTTCTAGATAATTATTTTCTGTGTGGTAGCGTTACAAATAGGTTTAATTGAATAAATAATACAATTCAGTGTTCTTACTGGATAAAGAGGGTGTGAGTTTTCAATATTTCTAATCTGTAGAACTGATAACTGTTGGGGAATAAAGGTTTTTGAATGGCGACCGCGATCTAGAAGACGAAGTGTAGGAAGACCCCCCATCAGATGAACCAACGACATCGTGAAGATTGCAGGTAATCGGTGGATGGAGAGGGCTCAAGACCGTTCTTCGTTGAATTCCTTGGGGTAGACCTATATTCAGCTGTAGACTTCTATAGGTGTTTGTTGATGATGATATCTCTAATTTCTAGTAAAAAGCTCAAAGTAAAAGTTGACTAGTTTTACTTATCGCTAAGTTTCACATCTTAGGTAAGTGATAGTTAATCGATAATTGTCATGTTTAATGTTCTATTCCTTTCCACCGGTTTCTAACCTGACCCAGTGCTTGGCAACTAGATTTTACAACCATATAACTGGTTTCAACGAGAATCATTTTAATTCTACTGCCAGCTTGCTGCAAATTTCAACCCTGTAGATTGTGAATTAATTCACATTTATATTCTTTATAATCGAGTACCTATTATTGCAGTATATTTATATTCTTTATAATCGAGTACCTATTATTTCGGTATTACTTTCTACGACAATTGTTACTTCACATGTACATTATATTAAATAGCTAGCTCACCTGATATCCGAATAAAAATAAAGCTAGGAAACATTAACCTATTGATTATTCCTGGTGTAGAACTAAAAATTAACTATAATTAAGTGTGTGCAAATATCTATCTTTTTGTCGTTGCACACCACAGACATGTTAAAAAGTTCAATACGATTTTTTTATAACCCTTTTAACCCCTTTAGAGGTTTAATTTCTTAAAATCCCTTTGTAGTTGGATTATTTCGCTACAAAAGGAAGCTACACTCCAATTTCAACTTTCCACTTTTAGTGGTTTAGCTGTGCGTTGAATTCAGAAATAGCTATAGATTATTAAAGGCAAATTAAGCTTAATTAATGATAACAAACTATTGTATACAAGTATTATATCAATCATGTGGTTCCTATAGCACAAGCCCTGTTTAATTTGGGGCTACATGATGCTGCAATAGTCCTGTATTATTTATTTATTAATTTTAATTAATTTATTTTTTATCTATAGCAGTAGTAAGGCAGTACAATAAATCATATACTGACCCAAAGGACAAACCGAATAAACATATCAACGGAACGGATGCAAAATATCATTATACGGCAGACGTTATGAATTTCGAAGATAAATTGGATGCTGGACTTACTCGTGATTTCCTGGATATAATGTATTCCATTGGAGCTCCGAAGGCTGTCATAGAGAAGGAAATTGACGTAGAACCGACAGTCGATACCTACAGAGGCTGTACGGCTGCAGAATATTTTGTGCCTATTATGCAGTGTTGATGGTGCAGGAATTGAAGCCTTTGAAGGCAGTCTAGTCTAGTCAACTGATGTATATTTGCATATTTTTATAGCAAGAAAGATGAATAACAATATTGTAGGTTTAACTCATCAAAATATTTATACTCTAAAGTGGAAAACGTGGAAAAAATTGTCTGCACCAAAACTCTGTGCACGTTGTTAATTGCATCGACTTTGAACACTTTTCAAGCGTCATAAAGTCTAAATTAGTGCAAATTTGGCATTTTGAAGTTTATTGATGTCAAATACGCTTGAACTATTTATTACAGTATTCGATTACTCTATAGAGTTCTATATAATCTCGATGGTTTAATTTCTTATTTTCTTTAATAATAGTAAAAATTGTGACACAAATCACGCACCGAAGTGCTCAAAATTCACATTACAATAGAATAAAGAACAATCAACGCTTATCAAAACCGTTTCAAAATTACCCCAATAAGTCACAGCTGTGGTAGGCATAATGGAACCGTTAACCTATCTGTATTACCATAGATTAGTAACAACATCACGTTCGTTTGTATGACGCGCGCTGCCTACTAACGCATGTTTTTATGTGTTATTGAAACAACCATTCGTTGTATGGATCAAATGTATGACCTTAAATGTATGGGAAAAGTTACGGACAAAAGCTCATTATTTTGGAGCTACTTTGAAAAATGGATGTTTTGAAATAGTACGCGTTGGGTTAGATTACATCTGGGTTTGCTTGTAATTTATGGAGTTTGAATGTAGGTTTGTTTACTAAATAACGGTCGCTTTTGATAAGCGAATGATTATTAAGTAGTTTTTGTAAAGTTTTGTCTATGTATACTAACCAATGCAGCGCCCTATACCGCCGGGGATAGGTACTAAAGTGCTTAATGGGCTGCCATTTACCGCAGGGCGGAAAGGCCATATAGATCACACTAATATTATAAATGAGAAAGTTTGCGGGTGAGTATGTTTGTTCTCACACAACTTTGTAACGGCTGAACGGATTTGGATGAAACTTGTAATATACATAGTTTGTGTAATAGGTTAATATATAGACTACTAGTACTGGTACCACGCGAGTGAAGCACACAAATTTTTGTCCTCGGAATGGAACCCGTGACCTAGCTCAGAAGGTAGAGCTACCAACTGAGCTACGACTATGAGGCAAGTCTACACTAAACCACAATATAAATTTAAATCTCTCAACAAAATTGGAAAGAGCTTCAAATAGTTTGAACGTGAATGATGATCAGATATTTTGTATACGATTTCTGCGTCATTTAGCATTGGAATTTTTCATCTTAAATTTTATAGCGGTATCGAAATTCAATTTCACTCGGTGCATTGTTGGTGTAGTTTATATATTTTGTATTCGTGTACAGTGCAACGTAGCACACGGCCGCTTCTAGCAAATAATTCTATTATTGGTGTAAAGTTAGTAAGTACCCACATACAATATTAGTTGTGGCACTGATAAACATAATCAAGTCATAATACCTTCAATAAAAAAATCATTATTCTGTGAATTTAGGTAAGAAAAATCACATTATTTATACGTATGTACTGAAAATTTAGACGTAACTAAAGTTAATGAGTTTTTTATTATTTCGAATATTTTACCACAATTGCTCCAAAACTCATACAAATAAATAAGGCTTTATATTGTTAAAATTACATTTATTTTTTACGCATTGAGTGCTATGATGTAACTGTCCAGCCATCAACCAAGCTTGCCAAAATCAACGTGCTACGTTAAAGTTTGATAAATGGGCTTATTCATTTATATATCTTCATCATCAACATCAGCCTGTAGCAGGGGAGGCCTATGCTCAGCAGTGGACCTAAGCTTCCCCCAATTAAGGTAATATTGGACTATATATGTAATAGTTATGAACAATGACGTTAAAAAAATATAAGCCAAGCAGAGTTTCTTGCCAATTCTTCTCTGTTTGGTCGCGTTACGAATTGGAGGTAAATTAAAAAAAAAATACGTTACAATACTATACTGTTCCTACTGAATAAATGAATTTTGAGTTTGAGTATATGGAGGTCCTGTAATACTTATTATCTACATAATTTTTTTTTATTTTGTTTAACAATATATGTAAAATGTCTATAAAAACTGTTTAAAAGAGGCTGCTTCGGACAGAGGCAGATGGAAGGAGCTGCGTTACTTGCGCCGACAAGAGCACAGTTCTTAAATAAATTATAATGATGATGTGCAGGCTTTAGTAACTAGGGGTGGGGGGATAGGTAGTGAGCCTCCGAGTTGTGCAGCCATGCGGTTTGTACAGTCGGTATGGTTTATGAGTGCACTGCACCAGCGCATCGATCTAGTCACGCTTTTTATGTGTTTCATATGGTGTTGTTTGTTTAGCATTTTATCAAAACTAAATATAGCTAATAAAGAAGTCAAATTTCAATATAAAATTCAAGATTGCTAAAATTTTATAATTTAAATACGGTTTAATTCAATTATAAAATACTAGCTTGTGCCCATGGCTTTGCTCACGTGGTACTGGCATATAAATAGCCTATGTGTTTATAGATATCTTATACTGAATAAATAAATAATGCTGGACGTAATCACACAGCATCATGTAGCCCCAAACTAAGCAGAGCTTGTATTATGGGAACCACATGATCGATATACTACACATATTATTATTTTTGTAAATACATACATATCATACTAATGATAAACAAAGTTCAATCCAAATCCGTTTTGCCGTTATGGAGATGATTTGTCCCCAAATTACACACAAATTTCAAGTGATAAGTATAATGTAGATAGATAGATAGATAAATCATTTATTTGTTACTACAAGCACACAATTTACATTAATAACAAGATATAAGCACAAAAAAATAACATTAATAGAAAGAGGAAAAAAAAACACAAACATTTCAAAGAACCTACGAATTATATGAACTTTTATGTAAGTTTGTGTGTGCTGCAGCAAGACAAAAAGGCCTTGCCTCGGTGAAATTTTTTGCTTAAAGCAAAAACACTGATTTTCAGTCAAGACCTAATCGAGAGCGAGCAGAACGAGCCGCAAAATAATGTGTGGTTACGTACCTAGCTATGAAATATAATGGTTGTGTAGCAAATAACATTCCTAAATTTTGAATTTTGATTAAAGTGTGTGATAATAATATGTGTTTTTAATAATGACAATAGTGTAACAAAATAATTTATGGGAGTCTTATTTTATTTCTGGCATACGAAGTGCTTGGGAATACCCTCTATTTGCTTTTGCAACAAAAACTTTTTGAAATTTAATTTAAATGTATATTTGGTGTTAGCATTGCGGATGGGGGGTGGAATATTGTTCCAGCACTTCGTTGCCGAATACCTAAAACTTCCTCTAAAAGCTGCAGTCTTGTGATTGTGATAGGAAAGTGCAGACCTTACTGACCGTAACCCCTTATCACAGACGAAGTTAAGTTTTGAGTGCAGATACTCAGGCTTTTTAAATTTAATAACATCAAAGACCAGTCCTCCCAAGTGCAAAAGCCTCCGTGATTCCATATTCAACAAGGACATTTTATTCAAGTATGGTGTAATGTGTATGTGTAGCATTTTAAAATGATTACTTTAGATGCACACTAAAAATAATATTTTTTTATTGCGTCAATATTCTCAAACGAAGTGAAAACTATTCCTCTATTCCATAATAAACATTTTAGTCTGTGGCACTGTTTTCCTGCAAAATTCGCTTTAAGTTTTTACTTAGAAACTTTATAAATTGACAGCGCTGGATTTACGGGACTCGACGTATAACTAAAATGAAGCTGAAATTTAGTAAATACCTTTTAAAGATAAAAAAGATAAAATATATTTACTAACGGCAATAAAATATATTTATTTGCAGCAAAAACCTTGTCATTTTTGTATATATGCTAAAAGCTCAATAACTTAAATTAAGTATTTATAAAAATACTTACTCTTAGTAAATATGTTTTAAGATTAGTTTTATAATTTTATTTGTACAATGGAAAAATCGCAAGATGCGAGATGAGATGTATTTATAAGTCTTATAATTATTTGCAATATATAATTAAGTATGTAAATAAAAACATATTTTTCTTTTGCCCCACTAATTAACTGCAAAATAATAAATTTACAATAATTTATGTACCTGAGGTACAGATAAACGATATCTATAAATCTTAATGAGAAATAATGAAACAAACATAACATCAACTAATTGAACCATTTTAAGTGTTTATTGACTTTTTGTTTTTAGTATTCTGGTGCTTAAAGTACATGCCTAGCAACTATAATAGTAAGGTTGTAACTTTTTTACAAGCATTTACTAGATAAATATTCTGTGAGTGCACAAACGTTTGTAAGGCGATCAAATTTTAGAAGAGTTTTTGATTGTGATTATTTGTCTGTACATGTACTTTACATTAAAACCTTGCAGGAATCATTTTACCGTGAAATACAATTCTGTTTCATCTCATACCATCAGGCGAAATGTTCTCAGTATAAGTACTTTTTTTGTATTATTTAAGTATTAGTCCACACTTCAGGGAAACCGTGACTGCCCAAAAATGTTTCAACAAGACGAGGAGTTGGCTCGGTAGCGCAGTTGGTTAACACGTCTCGGTATAGGGTTGGTCACGGTTTCAAATCCCTCGTGAATCGAAAGATTTTTAAGATTATAAGAATATTAAATTTCTTATAAAAATAAAATCCAAATTATTCTGAATTATTAAAAACTTTACCGAGTTATCTGAGTAATAAAAGAAATCTGCAGATTTTAGATTTAATTCAAATAAGACTGCGTCAGCGCACATTTTAAGCAATTATGTAATCTTAATTAAATCTGTAAATAAGCCGCGTCAACATTTTTGCATTGTTTTCGTTGTAACAATGCCAAATGCACGATTAAATATAAATTGGTATTTAGTGCATTCGTAAACAGACTTTGATGGAGACTGAAATGGTTTTTCCCAATGTATATTTTATTTTTAAAGTTTTATTTTAAGAATTACCTCGTCTGAAAACTTTTTGCACTAGACAGACAGCTTTTTTGTGTAAGCCATCGAAAATAATGGCTTGAATTTTGAATCATCATCAAAATAATAGTAGTCCACTGCTGTGCACAGGCCCCTTCTAATGAGCGCAATTGCGCCCTGTCCTCAGTTTGACGCATCTAGTTTCTGCTGGCAGCAAATCTCAAACTAATCGTAATCATTAAAAACATATATTTTTTCTTTTTTTTCTCTTCTCTATAAAAACGAAAAGTTTGTATTGTGTAATAGTGGGTTCCTAGAATACCAAAGACGACGCATCTAATTATGACGAACATGAACCTGTTTCTACCCAAAAAGGTATGCCTTATGAAGATCCATGGGCACGTAGACCACGATCATCACAAGCAGGCCATCTCCACTTAATTCTTGAAACAAAAAAAATATTTCCAACACGTACTAAAATTCTATTCAACTCATTACCAGGCCTGATTTATATCTCTTTTATGCGACTGCTGCACGGTCCAATTGGTTGGGTCCAATTTAGGAAGAAATATTTAGAAGCTTTCCTAATCTAGGGCAGGAACTAAATATATTAGGAAGATTGGATCTTATTATATTTTTTGACACACAGGACTATAAAATAAAGCTGCAAAGATACATAAAGCAAAATTTTGTGTAAACGTTGGTGTTTAAACAAGTTGGAAGAAAATTATAATGCTCGTGACGAAAATCGTGTTCTAATTCTACGTTCAAGAAACAAAATGAACAAAACAAAACAATATTTAAATAATTTTGATGCGACTCCGCTATCACATTTTGTTCCTATTTTCAGGCTTTAGAGAGACACATTTTTAAGTTATGATTAATTAAGTTAAGTTAGATGTAACTTATTTTTGTTTGTTATAGATATTTTAAATTATGCTGTCTCGTTAAGTTTCGCTACAAATAAAATTTTATTATATTCCATTCCTAGTTTCTTGTTTCCTAGGTAAATTATTTGCTATTTATGAAAACCAGGTATACCTGGTTTTCATTAATAGCAAATAATTTACCTATAATTATTATAATAATCTTCCAAAATTGGAGCCGACAAGTCACAGAGTGTAAAGAACCTTGCTATAAACTATGTAATAGAGCTAGACGAAGTTACTTCCACGATATCTGTGGTTCCAGTCCCGACTTGAGCTGATTCGTCACGATTCCCAGATCTTATCTCTCGATGTGACTTGGTGACGTTAAGAAACGTCAAATGAACTGTCATTTTTACCGCTATGGCTTTTTGTGAAAGTCGACTGTTTTAGTTCAAGCTACGTAATAAATATAAGCGTAGAGTATTTTTACAATTTCTACTGTTTTTGTGATATCACACGGCGCTTTTTTTGTAAAATTGACTCGCCAATTTTATTAGAAAAGTTTATTTTTGGGTATATCTACAATGTTATATCAATTGTTTCTCTATTACAATCGTGATAGTACCTTCAACATCGAGTAGAGAGTTAAAAATCTATCAAATAATTCAAACTCCTAAAACGTAGATGAAAATTTAGTTGGTTCAGGTAAAGCGCGTACAAACAAGAAACAAACAGCTAGAGAACATGAAAATCTTAAAACATTACCTCTCTCAGTAAAAATGGCATTAGTTTTAAATTCCTCCTAAAGAAACAGTAAAGTTTCTGCATCCCGAGCTCAGTTTAATGACATTGCAAATCGTGTTACAACCGTCGTTAATAACTTTGTTTTACTACTCTCACCTGGCTTTTGCAACTTTGTTACTATTTCGACAAACTCTACTTTGGGCGTATAAAAAGAGAAAAACTAAATAATAAATCATATTATTATTTAGTTTTTCTCTTTTTCGGATGGCTCAATGACACTGGAACTAGAGTTATTTATGCGAAAAAAATGTCTAGTGTATTTTCTACGATTCTCGTATTTGCAATTAATTTTATTTAGTGACTAACTTCCGCCCGCGGCTTCACTCGCGTGGTACCGGCATAAAAAGTAGCTTTTTTAACTTTAGGATTTTAGGATTTTAAGTTAGGATTTAGGATAAAGGATTAAGGATATTAGGATTTTAGGATTTATTAATATTTATAATAACCGAATTATACCGTTTTTTATCATTAAAATATCCTTTTTTTAAACGTTTGATTTTATCTTATTTAATCTTAGAGTAAATCTGTTTTCAGTACGTTTCATACCCATTTTTCAATTGATAAAGAAGTTTAAACCATTAGAAATATCTATCCTAAATCTCACGTGATCCTTTTCTTATAACAACAGGAAAAATCTGAGTGAAAGAAAATTATTCTAGGTAAGTATCAAAAATAAAGCGAACGCTTGCAGTCAAGGAATCACATTTCAATCGCAATCTCCGAGTTTCCAACTTATGCGAGCTCTAGAATAACACCTAGACGCTTCAAGTTTTAGATGAAATTTCTTGGGAGTTGGTTCTGCAGAGCTAGTTTTACATTTTAATGAATGTGAATATACCTATTATCTGAACAAATATCTATTTTGAAACTTGCAAATTGGGATATATATCTGCCTTTATATACTTCATTTCTATTAGAGCTAAGTTTTACATTCCACGATAATTATAGGCTATCCTAATCTAAATAGTATTCGTATAATAAAATAACTTACAAACGTAATTATTATGCCACAGTCAAATTCTCAAATGTGTAATTTATACAGGGAAGTGTTAAACGAACCTAAGTTGAAGAGTGGCAAAGCCTACAAAAATTACACACCACCAAGGCTGTAAACGTAAATGAGGTGAAGAAAAAACAATTTCCATACACGCCACTGATGGAATCTCATAATAATTGGGTACAATACAAAGTGTATGAAAAAAACTGTTGATATGATCAGTGGCATGCAAGAGAATACATTAGCACGTGACTTCTGAGTAATTATGCACATTTTTAAGTCAAACCTTGAACTTATTAAAGGAATAATTGCTACGATTAACCAGATAGAGTCAGTCATAACTTTACTGTTTACTGCATTTTATGCAAAACATTCTTTTAAAGATGGTAATTCAGATGTTTTGGTTATGTGTTTAATTTGCCTCAGTAAAGGTGAGCGACTCTGTTTAATATAAAACGGAGTTAACGAACTCAAAGTGCAAGATGAAAAAATGCACAACGAAATTGCATACAAAGATTACATAATTAGCAAGGAAGATAAGCAAATAATATAAAAACATTTCTCACAATCGTACCTCATATTAATGCAAGCGAAAATCTGTGCTAAAATGAAGACGCCATTAAGATAAACCAAATTAAATACAAATACGTAAGATGCGATGCCGCTAATAGAGCCAAAGAGCAACTCAGAGAAATATCTTAAGAAGTTATAATCATACTTAAGCCGGGACTAATTCAACTCTTAATTAAGTTAAGTGTAACTCGCAAAATGCCCCAATTTCAAACTCAGCTGACGGTCGGAAGTTATCGGGGTTTCAATGGAAATTTATTAGCCCTACAAACTATTTGTCAAAATTGTCCCGAAGGGTCTGCCCAGCGGAATTCGCCCAAATATCAGAGTTGAACGGCCAATTTATTTAAAGGACTTTAACCGTTCAGCTCCGCGGAATATGTTAGAATTTTCAATCAAACTTTAAAATGAAAACCAAATTTCAAAGTCATCCAACCTTCGCTGTTTATTCAGGAAAGCGAATTCAACATGCTCAATGTCTTTTTATTGGAGCTCGCAAGCTGTGCAACTGTTGACTGCATTTTATTTCTCCAATAGGCGGATGTTGCCAAGTGTTCTAAGTTGTGGCTGTTTCGCGGTCGACCGGCCCGCCGTGCAGACTTTAAAAACTCGACTCTGATACGTTTAATATAGTGCCTGCTGCGAGCAACTTAAATAATGTCCATAGAACTTGTGTCGGAGTCCCGCTCCCGGCGAACTTTCTGGTTCGCTTTCGGCTCCTATTTTATTTCTCCTTTTTGAATGCGGCGCTTTACATGTCGGTCACAATCGAGACAGCCCGTGTTTTAAGAGAAAACCTTTTGGGACGTTCTCAAATAGAAGCTTATTGCTTCTGCACGTCTTGGTTTGTTCTTTTAGCGTCTTTCGTCGTTCGCCATTGTTTAGTTGCGAATATTGTAATGGTAAAAGCAGCCCTAAAAGGCAATAAACATAACCCGAGGACGGAGGTTCATATTCAAACCGGGGAGGCTATAATGTTATTCATGAATGTTGAAGCGAAGCGTTGTTGTGAAATGTCGCTTAGACTTGTAACTTACGAAACAATGACACCAAGTTAAACTCGAGATGGAAACTTGCTATCTCTGCTGATAGCGTATAAACACAAAATTTATAATATTATATTTAAAACTTTTAAAATCACAATTAGTCCGAAATATAACAAAATAAATCACCTTCAGTAGATAATATCTTAACGACTTGGAATTCACTTACATTCAGAGCTAAAGTCTTATCTCAGATCCAGAACCTGTCTGAAACTTTAAACAAACAACTAACTGTTAAGAAAGCCAAACAAATTTACGGATCAACTCGGTCGGAGAGGAGTCGGTACTAAATGCTTAAAAGCAAAAATATTCCGGAGTCCCAACAGAGAAATAAAAGCATAAGCGTGTTGCTTCAACACAAATGAAATGACGTCCACTCTTAGGGCGGAAAGAGAATAAATTAAATGTAAGGTTTTGGTCCGTTGTTGTTTTTTTCGCTCCGCCCTTTTGTGACCCATAATGAGCGTATTAAAGTCTCGATTTGAAAACATTTTAAGTACATGAAATTTTATTCATATGGACTAGGTGCAACTAAATTTGAACGACCATTTTCTATCTGTACAAAGCCGTTTTGCTTGTCCACATCAAGTGACAGGGTCGTGATATATCCTCGTACAGAATGACACCGTGAGCCCCTCATATTTCACAATTTCAGAACGTTTTCACACGAATATCTCGGGACACGTTTATCTCTAATCCTAAACTTTAAAAGGCAATACTATTACTAAGTAGAGATACTTTGAGATATTTATTTTGCAGCAGACAAGAAAACTTTCATTGCATTTGCAGGCATTAAGGCAAAACAGAATTTTATAACAGATATTGAAATGTCTAGAGCACACAAAGTGATTTATAACAAAAGCCTTACCGAGTAGATACTGTCTATTCAAATTTTATTCCCGGAATTCAATTCTGCACTTTATAGCGTCTATTTAATTAGTATTATAAAGAAATCTAATAAAACTGTGAACAACATATTTTGTAAAAACAACCAAGCTTTTATTTATCGGGGTTATTTTTTCCATGAAGTAACCAGAATACATGCACCTATAGCTGGTTATAAAAAAAACTTTTCCGAAGAATAATCCGGTTAAAATTGCATTAATGAATACAGTATATATAAAGGTATTTTAATAAATATTTTATGGTTTATGTAAAACAGGTTGTTAAAATTATTTAAACCTAGTTCTAGTATACAACAAGTTGAAATTAGTTGTACAAAAGGATACCGAAGTTACAAGAAAACACTGAAAACTAAACAGACAGCTAAAACACAACGAAAGTTTAAAGCCATAAACAACTTTATCTGAGCCCAACAAAATTATGTCTGTGAATACTTAAAGTATTACGACGAGCGGTAACAAAACAGCTGTACACAATTTTCAATTTCGAAATTCCTTACTCGAACCACTATAATTTAATATTACAAGAACGGGCATCGCTGGGAGCTCGGATTGCGAAGTGAATAATTTGACTGCTGGAGTTGGAATGATGGAACATGACAAACTGTATGCATCTACATCTACATGACATGGTGGATTCAATTAGAACGTAGATGAAGGTGGAATTCTGTTTGCGGAAGAGGCAATTGGTTATCAACTTTAGGGGTGGTAGTTAGGTTAGGATCAGAATTAAACATTTAATCGTCTTCAGTTATCAATTAATGTTTTATACAATTACAGGTATGTAATTATTCTCGCCTCTCTATCAATCCTAGAAGAAACTTTCAATAACCAGGAGTTTATGATAATCTTTAATTGTGGCTAATTATAATCATTTAGAGGCTGGATACGTCGAGCTGAGGAAAGGGCGCAATGGCGGCGATTGGGGGAGGTATATGCCCAGCAGTGAACTGCTATAGGCTGATGATGATAATAATTAAATACCGTCGTGTTTTATAATGCCTATCTACTAAAAATGTTCGCTGTAAACCTTCGTTTTGAGAGAAGACATCTCACATCTCACCAAGGATATCAGGCAAAGTGCTAACAAAGGGCAACCTTCGAAATATAATTACAAAAACGCTATAAGTCTGCTATCTACAAGATATCTTACAAACTACTAGGTAACTACTGCAAGATTAAGTTCAACTTCCAATCAAGTTCCCGTGGTGTTCAAGCCGGCCATTTTCTCAATTACGTTTATATCATTTTCGTAATACAATCAGTATCCATTCACGATGTTGGCGGGGCTGTGTCATTTTGAGTCAGGGTTTTGATATCAAATAAGATTTTTATCGATTCAATTCTATTCTCACAATCTGTGAAGGGATTCAAATTTTGAAAACGCCAATTTGATTATCGTCTATTAAATGAAAATTAACAGTTAAAGCTTATTTGAAAGTGGCAATGACTTTAGCAATATCGAAAAATTGTAGTGAATCATAGATGAGGTTTGTAAATTTATAATCTGTGGTAATAAGACTTTTATATAACCTCGAGTAATAAGCTTCTACTGAATTCCTGCGGTAGATTGATGTTGAAATGCTAAGTGAATTGGATTTGAGTGGATAATGCTTACATTATCTAGCAGTAATTTTTGAATTGCTTACTGTTTTGATAAAGCTGTAATTGAATATGACTACGTGATTTTATTTCTTTTAAAAATAAATATTAAATATTCAATAATAAATTTCTGTGAGTATTATCCTCAATATTATAAACGAGAACGTTAGTGAGGATGTATAGATGTTTGTAACTCTTGCAAACTAGAACCGCTCAACGGATTTGGATGAAAAATGGAACATACATAGATTGTGGCTTGGATTAACATATAGGCTCATTTTTCTGTGTACCGCGAGCGAAGCCGTGGGCGGAAGCTAGTACGTAATAATTTTGCAGTTTAAATTAGTATTAACCTGCCTATCATCTCTCGTAATCTCTCGTAATATAAATTTAAAAAAAAGGTTGTCGTGCGTCAGTCCAGTCAGATCGACATTACACAGCGCCGATGCAGTGATGGGTAACCTACAAACTTATCGCTTCGCATATAAAACACAATGTTCACTCTGTGGCAGGCAGGACTGGCAGATGTCACGAATCTACATCTACATGATATTACATATACAGTAGGTACGCAACGTAGATACGCAATAGCGATTTATCTAGTTCTGCAGACACAAGTGATTTATTATAACGATAAACTTTGCCCATCACCAGCTTGCTATCATTGCAATGACTTTGACTTTTAAAGGAAAAAAACTAGTATTCGGTATCCAATGACCTAATGCCAGGTCATAGTCGTGTTAAAATCTTTGAAGTAATATTAATAGCCACTGTATTCGTGTTTCGTGATATCATTAGTATTTGGTAACTTGGTAAGAAACAAGTTGATGGATTGTGTGAAAAGTGTGAAAGTGTTAAAGGCACAGAATTGATATCATAGGATTTTTTGTATGAAAAAACATGGTGTATCGCCCTCTCTGGATAAGAGCAGGTAAATGTTGATCTTGGTAGAAGCAATTTTAACAAAGAAGGAGATCAATCCCACGTCCTTCTCTTTAATACAAAGATACGCAAAGGAACTGCTTCAGTAACAAGCCCATACTCAATGGCCCATCGATTGTAGGCCTTCTTTGATTACATCTTCAGCTTTAACATCATCATCATTATCATCACCAGCATCATCAGCCTATAGCAGTCCACTGAGTAAGCGCCATTGCGCCTTGTCCTCAGCTCGACGCATCTAGCCTTTACCAGCAGCATTTCACAGATCGTCACTCCATCTAGCCGGATAGCTATCATCTAACATCTTCCGCTTCGTGTTTCATTAATATAAAAAACAAATGAACGGATATGAAGTGTTGATGATTAGGTATTTAAAGATGACCTGTTAGGTACAATAACTCCAAAGTTCATTCAACTAACAACCTTGTCTTTATCAAGCGTTCTAGCGTAAATCGTAAAAATGTTTATGAGGGTTATATCAACATACATCGAAAACATCGACTTTGTTGCTAAAAGTTGCATGATAAATTTCTATAATAAGATAAAAGCTTATAATGTGTATTGTATATATTGAAGAATTTATTTCAATCATCACGTGAGGAATCGTTCTAAAATCTCTAAGCTGTCATTCAATAAACAATCAAAACTGAGTGTAAATTTACGTATAAAAAAACACGTGAACTTGATCTTAACATTACCACTGATCTCAGTAGACACGCTCAGTTCACAGATCTATCTTATAAATAAGAAGGCGTTAATCAGCAGTGATGATGTTTTCCTTCATCGTTTTGAACACGTAATATTTCAAAATTTGTCTCAAATGCCAAATCAAGAACAAACTATATTTTGTGCTCGATGCATGGAAACAAAATCTATCTACCTACTAACTATTAATGACTATTGTAAAAGGAGATATTACACTAAGCGAACACAAAACACCCCAAAAGCTTTCCTATCAAAGGTAAACAATTTCATTAAAATTTAATATCACATAGTGTTCTTAGCTATATCTCAAATTATATTGCAAGTCTACGTACAGCTCCCCCGACAGCTGACTGTCGTGGTTCTAAGGGGTTACTTTGCAAAATGAAATCACCCCAAAGCGTCAGTCCAATCAGGTTATGTGGCAGAAATACGCTTTTGTTATACAGCTTTGAAAATGTATTAGTTGGAGATGAAATATGTTTGAGTGGCGCGGATGTTTAGGAATACGAACTGTAGAAGGAAATATGTTTTGGCATTGAAATTAATGATTTTGCCTCTTTTGATCAGTGTTCTGCTTTTAGATGTTTAGATTGCGTTTACCCATGAAAAAGTTTTTTTTCCTTATTTTAACAAAAAAGAAAGGAGATAGTGTATTTATAAGGTCAAAAAGATCCAAATGGCTATTTCATATTAGAACAAAAGATATATTTTCATGAGTTTCTTAAGGTACTATAAGTATATAAAAAACGCAGAAGCAGTTTCGCAAAACTAAAAAAACGCAAGTCCAAATCAATAGTAATACCGTATTCATGCATTAATAAACAAAAGCTACCAAAAAAAGCACTCCGAGTCGCACCTGTGCTGAATTCGATACTTACAGAAAAAGGTAAAAAAAAATCCTCTCAATATTTCGATACCTGCAAATAGGGGTTTCGAAGATCGAGATACACAGCAATATATTGCACGCCCATCCGCCCATTTCAGTTCCGGTGCCAATCTTGGAGGAGAAATACTAGAGAAAGCCTACGCTCATACGAACCGTGACAAAACACAAGCTAAAATTATCATCTAAAACACGATTTTTAACACTTTGATCCATAAATTATTATATTAAATTTGTGATACATACGAATATAACTCTTTATTCATAACTTGTTACAATGTAATTCACATTAAATCTAACTAATAGTGCGCAGCAGTTTTGTGGTAATAAATAACTTACTATAGCGTTTCCCTAAAACAACCTTGAAGTGAGAGGGGTAAGCTTCTCAAAACTCAGAAGGTAACTACTACGCTCTAGAGGATGTTCCCTCTAAGAAGCCAATATATCGGGTATTCGGAACAAACTGACACGAATGAGATGATAGCTTGCAGCAATAGCCGTGTCGCAGTAATGGTACGCGTACCTTTCCTCATGTAAACAGGAAAGATTTTTTTCGATTGAATTTGAAGAATTGGATGCTTTGACAATGAAGGAAAATAAAACATGCTTGGATTCCTTGATTCTGTCTATTTGTTTATTGTACTGAATTATACGTAGTGTAAGACGCCCTCCGGCCAGGTGGAGTGACGATTTAAGAAAGGCTGTTGGTAGAAGCTGGATGCGTCGAGCTAAGAAAGGGGGCAATGGCGCTCATTAGGGGAGGCCTATGTCCAGCAGTGGACTCCTATAGGCTGATGATGATGATGATGAAGTATTATTATTAATTTATTATTTATCATCATTATTCAGTCCGTTGACTAACACCCACTGCTAGGTAAAGGCCTCCTCTTTATATGTATATATTATATGGTAGACAATTCAATTGAATACATTAATGTTTAGAAATGTGTCTGAAATAATACATATATGCTCAAAGTATAATTTTTTTAATTAATTTCATACAAGTAGTGTAGATCACCAAGAATTATAGAACCTTTATATAGTATAGATAGTATTTTTGGTATTTAAAGATACTTTAAATGTTGAAAGTTGAATAAATAAAAAATAAAAAAAGACCAAGCTGAGAATAGACGAATTTCATCAATCAATATACACAAAGTACAACTAAACAATAAAAAGACTAAAATGCTTCTTAACAAAAGCTGCCAAACCGAACCTTAATCCAAATATAAATGGTAATGTATAATTTCCATCTCATTCTTAACTCCTCGTTGAGTGTAATGTCAAAATTCGTTAAGTGCTCTTTTGAAATACTGCCAGACGAAGGAATCACTCGAATTGAACGAACCACTCGAATCGGTTCATCTTTTGACACTTCGATAGCAACGCTTTTCTCGATTATTTACAGTTCATTAGCAATAACTTGTTTTTTATTTTGCGAGAACTCTCCTCCTAAATGGATTGTCAGTCTTGCCTTAAAACAATTTAGCTGGGCGCTCAACAAGATTAATGTTTCCTCCTTGGACTGCTAAAGTTATAATAAATCTCTCGTTAAAAACATCTACAGCTAACACAGGTAAAACTTTTTCCGGAGCTTTTATTGATTTTCGAAAATAAATTTTTACTTCGTGTCTCTAAAGTCACGAGCGCTCTGACAATTTTCTCTACATTAATATTTGAAGGAACCGTATCGGCTGCACTTAAAATAATCGTGACTGCTCATGAAAACTAGTTCATACTTCAAACAAGAGACATTTATCACGAAAATGGGGATCACAATGTC
Source organism: Horisme vitalbata (assembly GCA_951804965.1). Classification (NCBI taxonomy): domain Eukaryota; kingdom Metazoa; phylum Arthropoda; class Insecta; order Lepidoptera; family Geometridae; genus Horisme; species Horisme vitalbata. The sequence continues at coordinate 1,331,958 of OX638104.1, read as the reverse complement.
ATTCATCGCGGTCCAAATAATGACGGCCGAAATCACTTTTGCGTTTGCACAAATCTAAATGACCCTAATTCCCTTCGCCATATGGGTGATCGTTTTTGGGGGATTGAGAAACTTATCATTGTCAGAGCGTAGGACATTTATCGAGCGACTGCGTTTACCGATAACGTAGGATTAAACATCGTCTACGTTACGCAATCTCGAGCAAAATTGGGGGTCTTCTAATTCTGATGTAGATGTGATTTCTAATAAATATGACGGTTTTAGGGCCTCGGTGGAAACGGTGATGGGTAATTTACTCCGTAAGCTGGCATTATTATAGGTCTAAAGGTTAATGATATAGTAAATATTAAGAGGGTCAGAATACTCGGTAAGGATAGAGCGATAGATTCTCGCAGAAAATACTTCAAGAAAATAAAAGTTGGAGAAGAAAGATGTGATTTTTGGCAGCTGTTAACGTGAGAAGTGGAAAGAAAAAAAGTTAAATATGATCTTTTGGAAATTCGTAGCAACTTCAGCAACACAGATCTGAAATGTGTTTTGGCAAGACTCGGAGTTGCGAAGTTGGACAAGCCTCGAAAGAGTTTAGTTTTCGCGACTTTCTTCTTGTTTTATCCTTTGGTGACGTATTGTTAAATGATCTTTTGCTAATACTGTGTTATCAAGTGTTTTATTTGTAAACTTTGCAAAGCACTTCTTCATATTTTTCTTTGACTGCTGAAACAACTGTAGTTTTAACTCATGTTTCCTTAAATTCGTAATCACATACCAAATGCATACCATCGTGTCATCAATTTGGAATCCTCTCTCATTGGCTGCATGGCTATAAACAATATTTGGCACAGGGCTTACGCCGTCCATCGGTGTTACATCGACGGCTGCGCGCGGCGATAACCGAAGATTAAACACGGTTTAACGTCATTTAAGTCCCGTATTTTTAAATCCGCTTTTTAATCTCGACCCTTCAATTTTTTCGATGTTTTGATATCAAAAGCTATGCGGGCTTCGTTTTCGGAGAATTGCTAGTTTGTAGTGGGATTACGTTTTGTATCAAGTTTAGAAGTAGTTAAACCAATATTTATAAATGGATTTTAAATAAAACTACATACTTTTAACCAGTAAATTTACTACTAAAGCAGAAATAATAACAGTGACTCGAATTTTAGGACTTGCGCCCAGAACCTTACCTAAGATTATTAGACCAAGCTGACTCGTATTTTCAACGAATAGACGGCATTTATAAGGCTAGTTTACGACAAACCGCAGAGCGTTACAACTTTCAGTTTATTATTAGTTATTTGCGACCTACATTTGGCACATGTATCTACTAGATAACCTAGAGTCTACGTTATCGCGATGTCTGTCTATCACTTTCCAATAATACTTGTTGATTTGACATCGTATTGATATTGTTTCGATCGTCAATAAATTTGCATTATTTATTTATTATAAATAAATAGGGGAATGCAATTATAGTAATAAATAGATGTTCCACAGTGTATCTATGTTTACATTCTCTTGTATCTTGTAATTAATTATGTAAGTAATATGCGGATCACAATATTATAATAATATAATATAATGGTGGACACTATCGCACAGTATCATGTAGCCCCAAACTAAGAAGACCTTGTATTATAATTACAATGTAATAGATTTTAATGTTAGGTTTAACCATTTTTTAAATGTTTGAATAGAAATAAGAATTCATTAATGTTCTAGATGAAAATCAAAAAGATGAAAGAGAATTACAATTAAAACATATAAATTGATCAAAATGCCCTTGTCCTTATGATGTGTTTCGCAAGCTAGTCTATTAGGCCCAAATTGACGTTGTCTACTTTATTTCCAAATAACAACCTTCTAATCTTTTCATTTAACGTGAATTTAATGTTTATTTTAGTCAAGTCACACGGCCATTAGTACGGATATAGTAAAATTAATTGTTTTTTAATCACACACATCGCCTTATTCCAAAGAAGCTAGTAAAAAATATCACGTTACCTATCATTATATTTCGATTTTTTAACCATATTATTTAAGTACATATCTATTTAGTTTATCTATATAATGGTGGGTTCGTAGAAACTGCTAGAAACTACATAATATTTAACGGAAATTATCCACAGAAATAATAATGTTAAATGAAATATTTCAATCAACATTAAATTATTGAGATCTTTATTCAGAAGTGAATTGACTGATGATGATGATGATGACGATGAAAATGTTAGTATTAAATTATTATTATTGTTATTATTATTCTTAAATTGTTAACCAATAAAGTGTTTTCAATATAGGCCTTCGGGGGATTTTATTTCCTTCTTTGTATGAGCTAGTTTTATACCACCTAAAAACTCGACGTAACAGAATTAGCCACTAGAGAAAAAAGAAAGAAAATTTATTTTTCCATTCCAAACTAAATTATTCATAAATAAGCTAAGAGGACTCAATAATCGTTAAGAGAACTAGAACTAACATCGTAGACTAAACTTATATCATATACAAATTCGAGAAAACAGCTGTGAATAACATTCGCATCAATACATTGGTCACGTGACTCAGATACTGGGGTCAATGAACCCATTGTCACCATTTTAATTATTTGTAGGTAATGAACTGAATGACGCTGGACTTGATTTACATGGCCTATATAAGATAAGTTTTGTTTATTAATTTGAAAAATTGTACTAGTTTTGTTACAATAACATGATCTTATAATTATAATGGCTGAGCAAATAAAGCCAGAAAAGTGGTTTGTAAAATGCCAATCAACGTCATTAAAATCAAAAGCAATTTAAACTAAAAAGACTAACCAAAATGGTTTACCTCAAGCCGTAAAGTCGTTCGGTTGTTTGCCTTTGACCTCACGCTCAACAAAAACAACTGAATTCGTCTGTAACTAGTGACTCTAGAATTACAATTAAGCTATAAAGTACCTCAGATAATCATGAATTTAATTGTTTATGAGTGGTGGTAACTGCTTTAGTTTAACTAGAATGTTGAGAATGTTGTAGTTGAGCTTGCACTGTTTTAAAAATATGTATATTTTCCTTATTGTTTAATAATGTCCCGTAATCATTGTTTGTTGGTTGAGTTATTTTGAAGGTTTGTCCCTTTCATCGTCTTATAAGCCTCAATTTAAGGGTAATAAAATATAACGAATCTGCATACTTTTTCTACAGTTTTGAAGTGTGATTGAAGATGAATGATTTCATCGAAATCACCGAACGAGATTTTATTCTATATCTACAAAATATTTTTCACCTACAACTCACTTAAGAGTTATGACGCAACTCAACGTCAAAAACCATCTCATTGCAATTCTGCATGAAAAAATATTCCAAATTTCGATCAAGCGACGCAAAATTGTGACGAAAATCGCTCAAAGAATCACGCGTGAATCGGCCCACATATTATTCAGCAGAGAGTGATAATGAGGACATTCAACCCGATATTTAGATACAATCGAATCCCCGATAAAAACGTAAAAGATTTTTAGACGCGACGAAATACCGTCGCTCGTTTATCGTCTGTCATAATATATCAGCGCGCGGACAGGGAAAGTTATTGTGTCGATTTTTATATTACTTACGCCATTTTGATAAGATTTATTTTATCTCCAAACTTACCTGAAACAAAATGAAAAATAAAATTAGTATCGTTAGATGTAACGGCTTCCGTCTTATGAGAAACATCAACAAAAACCTATTGTATCGCTGTAAAGTTGAACGACCGGCCAAAATTTTAATTCTTTACCCAGATAACAAATAAAAAAATGATAATAACATGTGCCTTTATTGAATTATTTATAGTTTACCGTCCAAACGTTTCGTTCACGACTATTTTTCATGAGTATATCATTCATGAATTCCGAATTTCCGATATATCCGATCTAGATATTTAAATTTACCGCTTTAAACACTCTGTTGTGTATAACATTGTGATTACTAATTCATGAATACTGTTCACACAAGACTCGCGTCGTTTCCTTGTTGTACCTATTCTATCTTGCTGCGTTTATTCCATGGTTGGCTGACCACCCTGCCCGAGGGAAGTTGCCACCCCGGCGGCTACTTGCTTCCCCTATTACTCTAAATTACAGTGATAGCAACTCACTTGAAAAAATACTAAAGTTTGTTCATCGTCTTGGTCATTGCACTGATTGACCACCTTATCATATCGACGGCATGTGGCAATACAACCATAATCGGTTTAGTATATTTAATATGGGTAATATAGGTTTGTAATCCAAATTACTATCCATCTGGCAATGTCTCTCATAAATTTTAATCAACAAGTAATCCTGCCTTATTATTACGATAAAACCTTCATTTGAAACTGACATTCACTTTGACGGCATAATGTTCATTAATATTTACACCCACGGATGGGTTGCAGGTTACCTTATATGGCGGGTTGTACATGGTCAAATTATATATAATTCTTGAATAATTTCGTTTTAACTTAATTTTTTTATTGCATTGCTTTATTTGCGTCTTACTTGTGAAGTTTGAAATGTCAATAACTTGATTTCACCCGCCACTATGCTTGCGTAGTACCAGGTAAAAAGTAGCTTTTTTACCTGCCTAGAACTATGTATAATATTCAAAACTCAGCTCAAGCTATTCAGTAGTTTCAATGTGAAGGAGTAACAAACATCTTATTCATTGTCTGCGGAGTAGTAGGCGATAGCGCGCTTGGGACGCAGAATGTAGCGGGTTCAATTCTCTCCGCTGGACAAATGTTTGTATGATCTGCAAATAATTCTCGAGTTTAGGTGTCTTCTTTGTAAAACATCTATGCTTACTTTGGGTTGTTTGAAAATGTGTGGCATTATTTAATTTATTATTTTAAATTCAAACTTTAGCCTTTCTAATATTAGGATATTAAAAGTCTTTCCTTTTGCAGAACCTGCATGAAACATCCAATAACGCTACATGATATACGATAATAACAAAATACGGAATAATATTATTCATATTAAAAACATATTTCAAAAGGAATGTAAAAATAGCCTCCGTAAAAAAATATTGTTAGACATTGTACCTATAATACTTCCTCTGTCTTCAGGAACTTTTGGATTTTCCTGGAGATATGTTTGTATGTAGCTATTTGTGTGTTGTCAGATGTTCTCATAAATTCCTTAAATGTTTCCTTGGTTACAGTACGTTAGCGCTCTACCTTTTTCTCTTTACTTTTATTATTATATAGCCTCATTCGTATCCTTTTTAGGGTTTCATTAGACCTTTTTAACCTTTGTATATTGAACATATTTCATGTTCATTTGTTTATTATACGGGATTTGAGTTCTGTTTTTTTATTTTTAAATTTAGTTTCATGGTTGCTAAGTATACAGTTTTACTCCAAACAAAAACAAAGAGTTTTCAATAGAAACCTGTCAATTTGAAATGGGATAAGTGTTCAGTAAGTGATTGGTATTATGTAATGGTTGATGAAAATAAGTATCTACCTGTCTACTTTATAATGGATTGACATATTATTTTCCATAGAGTATCGAGTAGTTAACGTAAAAGCAACTCTTTAAATTACATCAAAACTAGAACAATAATAAAATGTAGTATTCCGCTTATTTGTCATCATCATATAAAATTTTATGAGCCAGAATATTTTTTATTACAAATAAATAATGTTTTACCATAAAAAAATAATAGCATTGCTTTTCAGGGCGCTCTTCAAAACTTTGACACCCACAGAACTTTGGAAGTAGATAGTAAAAATGTGGATTACGTTCAAGAACGATAAAATTAAAGAGCAGTGGTTATAAAATGAGCATAAAGTGGTTTTGAAATGTTGCTGTGCTATTCCTGAAGATTTTAATGCATATAAACTTAAGAAGATGGACCACTCCCAACACTTTTATTAAATTGCATTGGGTTAGTAAGTATACCTAACTTATTCTTGCGGTCAAACGTTTTACATTTTTTGTTTAATATACTATTATTTCTCTTTTATTTAGTCTTCTACTTGAGTAAAGTAACTGTAACTAAAAGCAGATATATAAAAATGCAGTTACTTAACGCTTTGGGCGCTGATAACACACTATCGTACCTGCTGCAGGACAAGTTCCTCGGGCACGGTGCGTAGCGTCATTGCCTAGGCCAGCAGCTAATGTGTTAATAAAATTCTTTTAGATAACTTTTTTCTATAAGAAGAGGTAACGGAGGTAAAACCTTGCAGCTAGCTTTTAAAATGTTTTTTTTTACTGCATCTAAACGTAACCTAACCTCAAATCTTTAGAAGTTATCAAGTTTTATTGGTGGTAAACAACAGAGATATCATATCTACGTATGAATCATTCATCATCATCTTCATCACCCTGCAGCTATCCCACTTTATGAGGAGCCGGCATTTTTTTCTTCCAATTCCCTTTGTTGGTGTGTAAATTTGTATATTCATACATATAGTTTTATTGTTTATATTCATATAAATCATAAAACTGGAGGAGATAATGGTAGCAAAGCTGCAGAGGCAACGCCAAAAGCCCCAGAAGTTAGTAAACCAGCAAGTTACCCAATATGAATAATCCAAAAACAAACATTAATGAATAATGTTGAAGTGACCTGCGTTGCCCTCGCTGTAATGGTATCCCGCCCTGCAGGGACAAAAGTTATGATTGCTTTTGCAAACTCATTTGTTATTTTTACGTTGCGATTCGTTTCAGTCGGAACATGTTTGTATCTGATGCTCTGAATTGCAAATTGATCCGGGTGTCATTCGGAAATTGGGATAACACTATTGAAATACCTATATTTTTTATAATTGCTTTGACTAAAACTCTTCAAATATACAAAAAAAACGGCTGTATGATTTACATATAACACATTGAATAATTATATAATATTCACTGGTTCAAAAGTTTTTAAACTTTAACATCAAGACTATGGTTACGAACTCAGGAACTTTCCAGTACCAAAATTGGACATTATTATATTTCCTCTATATCCAGTAAGAACCACCCGGGCACAATTTTAAAAACATTTTCCCGTACCAAGCTCAATAAATTGTAAAATCTATATATCCCTCCATCTATCGGTTAGCAAGTGATACGTGAAACGCCGCTCACCGGCGTGGAAGGAACGATTAGTGAACGCTCTGTGGATCATATTTCGAAGACCTTGGCTCGTTAGATCGGGTCGGATCTATTGTATCGAAAATAGTCGGTATTGTATGATTTAGATGAAAAAGATTTTCGGGAATGTTGATATTTTGGCTTCTTTGACTCTGTATACGGCTCTCAGACGCTGTCAGAATCGGTTGGTCAGCATTCAGTACTGAGCGTTTCCGAATTTCATAAATAGGTAAAGGTACAGGTTGTATCAAGTGGTCGTTGATGAATATATCTGAGAGAATATTTGCATTGCTTTTGATCAGAAGGGTTGGCGCTAACTTTTTTTAAGTTTATAACATTTAGCTATGTACTTAGTATATTATTTTACTTTCTATGTTACGCCTTACTTGCGTTTGGTCTAAGCAGATTAATTTATAGGAATCGCCAAGATGCAAAAATTGTATTTTTAGATCCTGACCATAAAGAAGGAAATTCTATGTAAGTCTAAAATTGTAAAGTTGGAAGTTCTATTTCTTTTAAAGTTGCATTATTTGATTTTTTCAGTTTTGTTTTGTAAGCCTGTTAAGTTGGACTAGAGATACTTACACAAATAGCTTTAAGACCAATGTACCTAGTGCCACACACAATAAACTTCATTTATCATTATCATTGAATATAATTCAACATTTAAATAAGGATTTTCCTCTTTAGTTAAACCAATATTAATAAATAATTAAATAAACTCTTATCCATTTGTATCATCGTCAATGTTTTGTATAATATCTTTTACGATTTTCTTCATAACATAACGTACAAGTTTAATACCTTTACCATGGTGACTTTCACTCGTTCTTATGTTCCAAGGCCTGTTGGCTCGTTAGGCTTCCAACCAGTTGGGACTTCCTTGTTGCCTTGATGTTGTATTAGATTTGTAATGTTTAATGTTATGTTTTTCATTCTATCTATGCTTATATTAATATTATTATGTAGTTTAATGTAGTATTAAAAGTACTTGTATGTTTGTTAAAGGGAATACCTATTCTAAGAATATTCTATTATTTAAATCACTGTTTTTTGTGATGAAACATATACTTTTTTGTCAAGTTAAATTAAATTGATGAAATTCAATTCAAGCTTTCAGTTTAACTTGAGTTTGAAAATATTACATAACCTTCAACATGAAAAAGTTCTTCATTAGATCTTCTTATATTTACACTAAAAGTTATTGTGGCGTATGCAAGATCAGTTGATAGCCATAGCTACTATTCGTTTAGGTACCCCATTATAACCGTTGCTATGGTAACGTTTCTCAGCCAATATCAGTAACGACCAATAAAAGTCGAGTGCGTGCACAAATTGTAATATGGACGAAAAGTGCTTACATAAATTGAGTTTTTCTTAGATCGTAACTTTAGTACGTAATTCTTTCTTCTACGCTTGTAGCAAAGATGGCTTCATCATCATGATCAGCGTATACAGTCCATTGTTGAAAATGGGCCTCCTGAATGAGCGCCATTGCGCTCTGTCTTCAGCTCGACGCATTCAGCCTCTACCGGAGAAAGCTTGATCGTTCATAATCCTTACAAATCAACCTAGGCTCATCTAGTCGGTTATAGTTAGGCTAGCCAGCTGCTAGTGGTAATTATCTTCGAGTGCTATCGTGCTTAAGATGCGCTATGCCACTTACTGGAATGCTGAACCTAGGCCTCCCATATGTAGATACATCAGATGATGTTTCTGATGATAATGATGATGAATATGATGATTAGGATTATGATGATGATGATGGTGATGGTGATGATGATGACAATGATCATGTGTTTCAGGGGGGTAATGTTAAGTAGATTTCAGCTTTTTCAATTTAGCCTTAGGGGCTATCGGGTGGCATAAAACAAAAAATTGGGTCAATCTCGTATATACTAAAAAATAAAAATAAAGCTAATTCAATTATATATTAAGAAATAATTGGATAAGAACACGTAGTAATGCATAGTGTTTCTGAAAACAACCACAAATCAAAAACAAAATTAAGCTTCTCCATTACAATTTACGGTTTTCTTACACGTTTCTCGAAATACTTATCAAGGCTAGTATCTTAACAACTGGATTAAAAACATCAACGTCTCACTTGACAACTAAATAGCGACGGAATAATTGTTCACGCACCCGTTGTTAAAGAGCTAGCATTTAAATACGGCATGTCAAAGCAATTGGGGAAGGTAGAGCGGTTTTTAAGAAGGGCTTCAATTTACCCAAGACAAAACTTGTGATTCGATAAAATATTATTAATTAAAAAAGATACGGCTCATCACAGTAAACTGAACACAAACAAGGCACAGTCTCTTTGAAAAGTTATTTGATTAAAAATGGATGAAGCTTTAAAATTAATTTTTTTAATGATATTTGTTTATCGATGCAAAATATAACATAATGAAAAAACCAAGCAAGTAAAGATCAGTAATCCTTGTAGGAAAACACAGTTGTTTTTGAAACGGAAGTCCATTTAATTTTATTCAATTTGAAGTTGCTTTCCTATTCTCTATTTCCTTGGCTACCTAACACCTTATTACGTAAGTTTTTCTATGGGTAGCTGGTATCGTTACCGAAATTAGAACGCGGTAGTAACTGCTATATAAGCTGTAACTACTATCACGCAAAGTATAGTCCAGATGTTATCTGTTCAATGGATGGTTATACAGTTAGTAGAAAATACGATTTGGTGGGTTAGGGTGTTTTTTTACTCAGGTGTTTTTTGTTTAATGACTAGCAGTAGATATATTTTTCGTGAGCCCGATGGGATTTCCCATCGGAACTTTCATCCCCCTACCTCGAAAATCATTTCTTCGTGCGAACGTACGTTTTTCGTTTTCAGTCAGCTAGTTAGTGAGCGTTATGTTTTTTCGTTTCCAGACAGCCAGTGAGTGTGGGTTTTACTGAACAATGAAGAGTAAAGTATATTTTTGACTTACCTAGTTTTTAATTAATTTAATTTTTTTCCATAGTATATTACACCCAGATTTGGAGAAGTATGTGATTATTGAAATCTAAGGTTTGAAAATCTAAGTTCGGTATAGTGGGCCTAATAAGGTTTTTAATGGTGAAGATGAATGTTTGTATGGTCTGCAGATAGGTTCTGTTTCATTTTCGAAGATAAAATTGTTAAGTATTATATTATTAATGTATGTATGATATAGTCTTCAGATTGGCTCCGTGTCGTTCCGTGAAGTTTTGTGGTAAGTATGTACTATGATATGTTCAGACACCAATACAGGATGAAATCTCAATCTCTTAGAAATAGTGTTTAGTATCAGGAATAAGTCGTTTCGGCACCATTTCTTATCATTTTCGCTAAAAGTTTTTAATATACACCAAACCCCAACTCAGTGCGTGATTGCCGTAATGAAGATCATTCAAAATGTTGTAAGTATTTACTTAAATTGAACTTAACAAGTATACAATTACCTCCATCTTGATTTCCACCGTTTGATTATGGTTGCCGGTTCCGTGAATAGAGTTATTCTTATGTAAATAAAGTTAATAAACATATATTTTTAATTGCTTTTTGTAGGGATTTTTAGAAATTGTTTCATGGTTAGCACGTGAGCAAGTAACATTCGAACTTTTACTAACCGAAGTAAGACTGGGATAGAGATAGACATTATCAGTGTAAATGTGTGAAAGGAACATGTCATAATGGTATAAAAAAGACATTCACATACTAATACACGTAAGGAAATAAACTTCATATAGTGAAATAAATGTTGATCGTAATACCTTTTTTAAGGTATATCCATTGCATAGCAATTAGCAACACGATTTTCTATGCAGACAAAGTTTTGCAAAAACGAGTTATAAATAAGCAAAGATAATACCAGACATGTAAGAACATACGATCATAATTTTGCACAAACCAAACCAAACCATGTTTCAACCAAATCCTCCATAAATAATAAAATAATATCAGATTTCATTTTCATATTATTCAAACATCATAATCACGAAGTTGAACTCGCGTGCTCGAAATTACCCGATTATTGTGCGTTCCTCATTATCACGGCTACAAAACTTGACCTTCTTAGAGTTATAAATAAAACTATAAAAGAAACATCCAAATATAAAGGAACATGCATGAACAATCTCAAAATTGCTTTCGCACCGTTGTGAATATTTATAGTAGCGGAGCAGGCTATAGGCCTCTTTTTATCTGGGTTGGCTTGCCAAGATTGCCAAGCTTGACAGGCAGAAATAGGACATAGAGTTACACCAGAATCTAGGTATAATCTTTTAGTCGCTTATGACAACCCTGGGAGAAAATAGGACACAATTTTCCCGGGACTGACAAAGGCAACCTGGAACCGTTCAAATCAACTCAATATAACTTTTTTTTATATTGTGTAGGCTTGCATTTCACTACGACTCACCTGATTGTAAGCGAAGATGCAGTCTACGATGGAGCTTGCTATGCCTGTCTAGAAGAAACCTGTTCATTCGTGCCTTGAAGATGCCCATATTATAATTATCGGGGAACACATACTCGGGTAGAGCGTTCCATTCCTTGACGGTGCAATGCGGGACTTAATCATAAAGGTGGAAGAGAACAGATTTGTGCGCATAGGAGGTTTGTCTACCATATAGCGAACATGAAAGAGCTCGACGACCGCATCTTGCAGAAGGATCCCAGGAAAATTTTGAGGTCAAGAGCCATCTACAATAAAGACAGAAGGGCGAGCGAATGTTGCCAACCAATCCGTGCATAAATAAACCTTGAGCAGCGCGGTGTCGCATAAACCCGCAATTAATATGACGGCAAACGTCGAATTTGCCATCATAATGAGACTGGTTATGCAAAGCCCACGCATTTATAAGTTACTAACCAACCCGCTTTCAATTTCGTTTACGTGATTTTCTTCTCTTAGCCTATTAACAAAATGAAAAATAGCGCACACAAGGATACTGTCTTAGCTTTCTATTGTTGAAAAATTTTTAGAATCATATTAGTAGTTCCCGAGATTATCTCCTAAAATCAAACTCAAAAACAAACAAGATTTCCTCAATTTTAGTGTAGACAAAGTGATTGTATGGCGCCAGCTACATCCAATTTTCTTCAAACTTTCGATTTTTGGAGCCTATGACCGTTATGACAACTCAATTAGTGTGAATTATGTTAAAAATTGTATCTGTGGACCAGAATGCTATCGTAAAGATTGGTAGGTTTTTTGAGTCATGTCAACCTGTCTTGTAAAATAAAAACTGTTTTGTATTCATCAAATAATAATGGTTTTTACCTAGTTATATTTTAAATTCCGGGTCATATCAACTCATACTATAACATAATAATACTTCCATTCTAAAAACCTTTGCAAGTTCTAATTAATTTGGTTCTTGATACAGTGTTTCTGAAACTTTGATCTATAGTTACTAGCGAAGTTGCAATTGGATTTAATTTTCCCTGTAATATAACTCACAGCGGGTGAGTTGAATCAATTTCGGAATTCACAGCACAGCTTAATAGTCTTGATAATTCAATTTGGTATTTGCTTGAAAATATTAAATTTTGATACTCGAGAGACAAACGTTTTGTACGATTTCGATGTCGAACTTTTGAACATAGGTTTGCTTTCGAAATGTTGATTTCTCTCGGGACAATTTGTTGGAAGGTTTCAATTATTTATAATATTAAGTTTGAAGAATACAATTATAGAAAGAGAAGATGAATCAATGTTAATGGAGGACCAAATAATAAATGAATAGCTTTTTGATTAGTAGTCTTGGTATCAGTATTTAGAATTAAACCCTTAAAATAGACTAAGTGCCCCACATTTAGACAAAGAGAAAAATTATAATGCTGGATAAATTAATGACCATAACTTAAATAACAAACGAAAGTTTAGTACCTACTTGGTGGATTTCAGTTATTTTTTTGAGGTTTAAAATTTATTGATTCATCGCAGCATAAATCAAACTAAAACGCTACTTTTAACGGTATCGCAGTAGAGTATCGCGCAGGGAGCAATTTTTAGGCCAACTTTATTAAAAATTGATACGGCCAAGGCGTGTTACGCCACTTTACAAAGTAATATAATACTTTTGCGCCGGTCGAATGAACGTTTCAATATTCGAGAGCTTCATTAATCACGGTAATTGACAGGAAGGGGCGACTTGGGCCCTGCTTCTTTCCCTTTAGTGTGATGTTTATACAGATTATGACTGTCTACAAAACAGTATTCAATTCAGTTTTGTTATTGGATAACGTTTACGGTTTTCGAAATATTTGTGAATTTACTATTGAGATCTCAGGCTGCTTTGTATATTTTAGCAGATTCATCATAACTGTTCATAATCTTGTTTGAATTTTAGTTTCATTGTTATCTTCAAACAAAATATCTAGGTTATTATAAATTTATAGTTAGAATAGTTTTCATATATATATGCATTAAACCAAGGTTAATACTAATTTTAAGGTTAACACTCACCATGTTTACTAATACAGGTCAACGGTTGAATTGTAAGATAAATAAATTAGCATCACCAGAGATCTCAATAAAAAATCTTCCACCAATCTCGAGATTTCTTAAGGCGAGGCCTCAAGGGAGGCATTTATCTACGGGACAAATAGCTTAGGTTAAAGTATAGTTAGATCTCTATTATTCACAGCTCTTGCAGATAGGTACCTATATACTTAGACTGTCGTCTAGACTAGATAGGTGTTCTCTTTGGCCTTGATTTACGACCGGTGGGAGAAAAGGAAATCTTAGATTCTCGGAATAAGTTACAAATAACACTAATTCTTTTGTGGTTTTTCTGATCTAAATATATAAAACTCTAATGAAACTCAGAGACTGAATGACTGACTGACCGTCTGTAAACGCACAGCTTTAACGTCTTAGAGACTTGAAATTTTGCGAGTATATCGAGCTGAGGACAGGGCGCAATTGCGCATAAGGGGAGAACTATGTCCAGCAGTGGACTGCTATAGGAGAATAATGATGATGCTGATGATTCTTTGTATAGTATAGGGGTGCATTAAGAATGGATTTCTTGAAATTCAGAGGGGTACTGTGGGGAAAACCCCTACACGGGCTAAGTCGCGGAACGCCTACTTACTTATAACCACGACTTAAACAGTTGTTAAAATTTTTTGGAAGATTTTATGACATGAAATTGTTAAGTATGAGATTTTATCACACATACCTACACCTTGAAATCTCTTTTTACGATACTTTGATTGGAAGAGATTACGTTAGGTACGTTATTAAACTGATTACTAAGAGAATCACCACTTCGTTTAATAGCTTCGTAACTTAATGTTGCTGAAACTGCCACATTATATAAAATGAGCCACTATGCTCAACATTTTATATTTTGGATATTTTTTTTTAAATATGTAGTTTAGTAGTAGTAGAGTTCTTCGTGGAGGGTTCGTCCGGGAAAGTACTGCTACCATGCCTATTTCTGCCGTGAAGCAGCATTGGTGTGTTTCGGTTTGAAGAGTGTGGGTGCCAATTAAATTTGGGTGAAATTAAAGGCACACGAGGCTTATTATCTTCATGCCTCAACTTGATGGACGCAGGGCATTGCATCGTAGAGCACGTTCAAAAAAACGTGATCTACGATGCCATGCTTTGTGATAGGTAATGGTTACCACTTAACATCAGGTGGTCCATGCTTGTTCCATCTTCAAGTTCCATAGAAAAGTCTAAAATTTATAAGTCATATTATTTTGAAGCTGTAGCCACCTTGTAGTGCCAGAATGCGTAAATCTGGTCAGAATTTGCAGTGAATCTAGCCACTTCCAGGGCTCAGCTAGCAACACTGAAGGAACTTATTTCACTAATGATGCAAAGTTTTCTGTTTGATCGGTTATGCTTATCCGAAGCATTAATAACGGGGGGCGAAAAGCTAAAGCAATTTACGAACTAACTTTCGCCCACGGCTTCGCTTACGCAAAGTTTGTGATAGAGTTATTAAGACTTGCTACCAATTGGGGATTTAGTTCCGTGGTTGTAGTAGTTCTTTTTCCTCTATCTTTGGAGTCAATTTCAATCATATTTTGCGTATTAAATATTAGAATTAAACGAATAATGATTTTTCGTACTTTCTTCCACTTAGGATTTAACTCGCGTGGTAACAGGATATGAAGTAAGTAGCCTATAGTTATTCCTCGTCTATAACTACAATACCCAAAATTTCAGCAAAATCCGTTCAGTTTGGTATGAAGGAAAAAGGGCTAAAAATATATATTGTCATTTCAAAAACTGTAATTTGTAAGAAATATTCGTAGGATTGCTTAAATGTTTTTTTGATGATGAGACAAATGCTGTGCAGTGTGAAGTAAATTTAACTTTTTTGTAAAGTTAATTTACAAAGCTAACTTTGAAAAATGGTTTCCTGCTTGGTAGATTTATTCTAATTCTGCGAAAGTCACAAATAACTAAAACAACGGACGCCGAAAGATTTTCGTCACTGTTGGTTTTTTTATTTTGTTTATAGCAAGTCTTATTCATAAAACTAAATACGTAACTGATATAGCGTTAAAAACTCGGGCCAGCTTTTTTTATATTAGCAATAGCAGATCATTTAAATTGACATTTGCTCAAAGTTTTAAAAAGCCTTTTTGACTCTAGTTCATTTCCTAAAACCAACGACGTAACCTCACCTACTTATACAGGGTAATAAATCAGAGTATTAATCATAAATCAGTACAGATTAGAATCGACTATCCCTCTCTAACTTGTCTTCATTGCGAAGGCAGTTGAGGATTTACTTGACAAATTACTTTCTGGCTTCCTTGTTTCTGAAAGGGTTAGGGAGGTATGGGGTTCGTAAGTTGAAAATGATAGCGGGAAATAAACAAATTTTTGTAGGCACTGATTATTTTCGCGATAAACTCGTATTTCATAAGCTTTGATCATTTTTAGAATCTACATTTTTGAGCAAGATGCTGCTATATTGCTTTGTTTGGTTTCATGTATAAATTGTATTTAATTTTACATACATTTAATCATTGCCGTAATGATAAAATATATTTTGTTAGACGCATCTTTCAATTTCACCCGTCATCCATTTTCTGTAGAGTCTAAACAAATCACTAGATAATAGAGTAAAATCCAACAATATAATATAATGATAAGTATTTAGTTACTTGCTGCTGGAATTATCAATCCACCTACTAAGCGTACCTACTAAGCAGCTTTTTGATTACGCTGTATAAAGTATACAATAAAATTGTATTTTTTCATTACGTGTCTTTGTATGGTTAAAGTTAGAATAAACTTTTTACTTACTTACCTACTTACTAATTATGGCCAAAACCCTAGACAGAATCCTTTATCTTGCAACTTATGACAAAAAAATACACTCTGTATTACCATACAAATGATCCCACTCTTTCGAAGGCACTCTATCGGTTTGTTTACACGGAAGTTTGCTCCAGTCATCTGGGAGCGATTTTTATTAACTTTCGCCTTTCGAGGCTCGCTGCGAAAGTTTTGCGTATTGAGTGCCTTTTCTTGGAGTTTACGCACCAACGGCGATTTTATCGTTTATTAAATCGAATTTTGATTGGACATTATGATTGATTTTGTTTTCTTAGGGATATCGGGGCGAGCGCTTAGTTATTAAACTTTTAGAAGTACTTTCTTAAATTTTTAATAACTAGCATCCGCCTGCAGCTTCGCTCGCGTTATTCTGGGATAAATAGTAGCCGATGTGTTAATCCAGGTCAGGTAAAACTATGTATATTTGATTCATTTAAATCCGTTCAGCCGTTACGGCGTGATACGACGTTAAACATACACACACACAAACTTTCGTATTTATAATAATTTTAAAATTATGTTTAAGTATACTTATATCACCTGAATAGATTTATAATAGTAGTATATACTATATACTATACATTGTACAGTATGCTACTTTTTAGATAGGTACTACCAAAAATGTTAGTACTGTTATAAAAACTACTTAATAACTTTTCACAATAAGGCAATACAAAGTGCATTAATAAGAATAATCAAATTTAAGTGTCAGTTGAGTAATTACCATTATTTGAGTCGAGAATTGCGAAAATTATTTCGAAATCCTGCCTTTGTGTGTACCTGCACCCACGCGGAGCACCCAAGGTTGGGAAATCGCTCAAACAATATTAGTGTTTATGACCTTAACAATAAAAAGTATAATCGTATAACCGGTCGGCAATAAAATATTAATGTTTTATAAGCCGTTTATGAGCAGTTATTTTATGATTAAATCATTAGTACCAGGTTGTATTGTTGCTAATTTGAGGGTAATTGACAATTGGAAAATCTTATTAATATTATTAATGTTGTTGTTTACCATCAAGTTTACATTTTGTTGGTTAATCTATATTTAATATTGAATTGAGTGCGTCTTTTATTCAATGTGTATTCTTCTGCGTAGCTTAGCTTAACCACATCCAACCGTATTAAACTGAAGTAAGCGAACACTCAATATTATAGGAAAATGATACTTAAAACCAACGGTACAAGGGACAGTATGATGATTTTTGTCGATCAGCCTATCGAAAGTTCGATTTTACGCGAGAATAAGTTTGTTTACCCATAAAACGGCGCCTCTATGCAAAGTCGTAGGCGTTTGTATAACCGGTTGGCCCGTGACCATACGAGTATTGTAATTTTGTTTATAAAATTAATATTGTGTGAACTTGGAAAAATCAGAATAGTTAAAATTGATGATAAATAAAATGTTGCTATGTGGTATGTGTAACAAAAAAAACTAATTAAAAAGGCTCTAAGTAATCAAGAATTTATTTTATAAGTCTGGCAATAATAAATTTACGGTTCACATCAAATTACAAAAAATATATATGTACATAAATAAGTACATATATTGCACATATGACGAACTCTGTGGCGCAGTGGGCGAAGGTCCGCCTGAGGCGCAGAAGGTTGCGGGTTCGATTCCCGCCACGGGACAAATGTTTGCATGTTCTGCAGATATTTTTCTCGGGTCTGGGTGTTTTCTATGTATGATACGTAAGTATTTACATACACAAGCTCTGCTTAGTTTGGGGCTACATGGTGCTGTATGATAATGTCCAGCATTATTTATTCATTTATTTATTTTATTTTATTTATATACTTTTTTGGATTTTTAGCTGCAAGACGTATAAATTTTAATGAAGGTGACGCAGGTCCCGTTCAGTGAATAAAAGTTTCCGCTTGACACAGAATAAATCATCTTTAGTAGATGCAAAAGCCTTAGTTTAGTTTTAGTTTATCAGCAAAGGCTATTTTGACAGGGAAGTAAACAAAAATGGGAACAATTCGCTAATGTGTTCTTATAGCCAATTGCCCCTTGATACCCAGTGCCAGGAAAAATAGTCACTTTACAGAGCGGCTGTGCCTTGGCAACATCTGCACATTTTTAGCGACACTTAGCCACAATCAACTGGATCATTAGCTTGTAAAGGCCTGCCAAATATCTCTGCTTGTTTTCGCACCCTCTTGAGAGGAGCACCATGTAAAACACCTTTTCGGAAATTCTTTTCGACCATTGCCAAGTTTCTTTCATTTCGCTGGAATTTCTTAGTTAACTCTGCGGCTTTTATTTTTGAATATAATTCAACTTGCAGTGGAGAATTGTAAATAACATTTAGGAGAATTCAATTCCAGAAGTCTAAAAATTCTAAAGCAAACCCGGGAATCATTGAAGCACTGCGACATTGAAAAAACAAAACATCAATTTTAATGAGTCGAAAACCGAGAATTTTCCCTTCCATTTAGAGAGCAATATTTTTTCTACAACATTTAATCAGAGTAAGAAGTGAAATGGTAATTTGTATGGACCGCTCGATGTAAATTTTATGCAAGAATTCGCTCGGCGCTTCCCTCTCCCTAAAAGGGGAAGATTCTTGCAACGGACAGAAAATTTTGCTTAGCCAAGTGAAATTTTAACTGCCTCGACAGAGACAGCTCTGGAAATACGAATACTTAATGCTAACTTACTTCCCTCTGGTTCATTATACTTCATAATTTTTTTGGGAAAAATTGTTATCTAAAGGGTTCGGTTACGCGTTTAAATCATGTTTTTATAGCCCCGCGCGGTGATCTATAGTCGTAATGTTTTTTACTGAGTCGATAACAGAAAATATACGACTCTATCTAAATTAAATGATTTAGATAGCGATTCCAATTGAGTCGTGAAAAAATTGTATAAAAAGCTGGGACCGATCGTGTACCGGATATTAACATCGGCTGTAACACAGACTTCGCCGGAAGTAATAAAAGCCTCTAAATTAAAACTGGTAAGACAATCGAACTTGACGAAATTGGAAAATTGGGTTTAAATTTTTCAATTTAACAAATTAATAACTAAGGTACCAGTTCGTTAGGGGATGACTTCGAGACAACTCTACTCTAAGGTTTGGGTGATTTAATTCAAGTTCTTTAAATTAATGGATCTGCTCTCGTGGAGTTCGCTAACTTTAAAACTCGACTTTCCGGTTTGTTTCGATTTGTTCTGATGAAAATTCAATGATTAACAATGAGGCTTTGTTTTATTCCTATTAAAAGTAGACAATAATGCCGTTTAAATTCACTTAAAAGTTGTTTCAATTCAGTTTTTAGCATTTTATGAAGACAGTCATTGAGTTATGTAAATTTGGTTTAATTTTACGAAACTTCCAAGATACTTTTGAGATGAAGACGGGTAAATTTTAGTACACACTCAGAGAGATAGTTCCATCCAAGATTTAAACTCAAGTTTTATGTGTATAAAGGCACTGAAAACCAGATTTTATTATAATTAAGATTCACGAGTACCCCTGATATAACGTCCATAAAAGTTTACGATACCGGCGTTGCCTCTCAAACAAATTGGGAAACATAACACCGAAATGAGTACCTCGAAAACCTGTACAGATTTTGTACGAGCGAAAAGATTACACCACTAATTTAAAAATAACGCTAATTAGAGTAGCAAATTGGCTGTACCATGATACAAACAGAGTTATAAATAGACACAATAGAGATTAACTGGCCTATTAAAATTGAGGTGAGTATATCGTAGATGATAACAAAACAGTTAATGAGGAAGTCTCTACTTAGAGTCGTTTTAATAATGTCACTTTAAAAGACTCAGAACCGGAAACGAGGGATGTTTTAAATGCGAACTCTAGATTAGTACTCGCAGCGGCTATTAGTAATCTGACTGAACTTACGACCTTTGAATTAGAAGAAATTGTCGGGCTATTTTAGTAACTAGTTCTAAACAAGTTACAAGGAAATCGCCCTCTAGCTAAACCAACGATTTATGATCGCTTTAGTTAAGTGAATTTATTGGCGTTAATGACTACAAATTGAGATCGTAAAAACATAAGTGCGATCAAAAAGTGTAAATTATAATTCTAATAACTAATCACACTAAAACGAATTCGATGGAAATAGAATCTAAAAATATTTTATAATTAATATTAGATGTACATATACTGACTGATATTGAAATATACGATATCGTGCACATCAACCATTATTTTTAGGACATGACTATGCATTTTTAATTCAGACGTGAAGTATAAATAATAAAGTGTGCTGTTAAAACACAAATCCTCGTGCACACACGCGATAGCAGTATTAATCTACCTAGTAGCCATCCACTAGTGGATTCAATGGAAACTTTCTCAAACTATAGCCGAGAACTTTTTAATTACTTTGTTCCCTCAACGTCTGAACATCGCGAAATAAAATAAAAAAAGCTTAAAAGTGTTTCGGAAGAATTTTTCTAGACTAATTTAATAAAGACTGAGGAGTCTGCTGAAATTCTTGGGCGGAATTAAAACATTTTCTTTTAATTCAGAACTGTAAAGCTCCTTGGTATGTTATACCAACCTCGCCTAAATGATCCTAAATTCTATACTAAGTAAACTAATTGTTGCTTAAAAACTTGAAATATCACACTAATATTATAAATGCGAGTCTTTTTTTTGCGATTCACGCCCCGCTTCTCTGATCCTATTATTGTGCAACAAAAATCATAATCAATATTATTGTGCATCAGCAATCATAAAGACTGGGTGTGTATTTTTGTTCCTACTCAATTCCATGTCAGGTTAATGGATTTCGTTGAAACTTGGCATGTACATGGTTTGTGACCTGGACTAACTTATTGGTGACTTTTTATCCTGGCAACACACGAGTGAAGCCGTAGGCGGAAGCCAGCTATTTTATAAAAGCTTTAATAATCATATCAGTCAGAACTATAAGCTGATTATGATTTAAATCATTATTAGTCTACTCAATATTATAATAATCCTTTGAAGAATTTGCTGTCATCGTATTATTAATGAATATTAGAATACTATTATCAGAACTGTCGAATTTATTTCAAACCTAAATTATATACCACTTACCAATAGTGTTTGTAGTGTATATTTAGCGAACAAAGTGTTAGTCTAGTTCATTTTGAATGGTGATATTTGATTCTCTTTGAGAATGTTTAGTTAGCCTTTTGTTGCTCGTTCGAAATGCTTGAACCGAATACTTAATACTGACTTGGGCTATCTTCGGAAACGTTCGAAAAAATCTCAGGGTCGAGATGATAAAACAACTAAATGGTTGTACTAGAACTGAGTGTTTGTCATGTCTATCTTCCACCGTGAAAATTTTTCGAATGTTTTCGAAAATAAGGCACCTGGGGCTTGATTCTGACAATTCGATATATTCATATTCATATTCATTTATTCATGCTTCAATGTCCTAGATTGCAGTGGTATAGCTTACGTCTAGTATAGCTTATGAGTAGGTTGGTAGGTACATTGACCCTGTCAGGGCACTGCAGGAAATTTGATTCTTTTAGATATATATTGCGGAAACTGTCAAAACTGTATGAAATTTTTACAGTTCTTGCGATATATATTTCATTGAATCAAATATATCAAATCGTCAGAATCAGGCTCCTGACTTATAGGTATCAACGGATCTTTATCCCTTTGTAGATAGACTCAGCAAACCGATAGATCAATCCTAGCGCCATCCGACCAAAAAATAGGATCTAATACTTCGCTACTTGCAGCCAACTTAAGAAGGACTAAGTTACGTTATATTGTACTTTCATATATCATCATCATCATCAGCCTCTAGCAGTCCACTGCTGGACATAGGCCTCCCCTAATGAGCGACTCATCCTGCTTCTACGAGCAGCCTTTCACAGATCGTCACTCTACCTGGCCGGAGGGCATCTTAAACTGCGTTATATTCTCATATATTTTAGAAATGAAATAATTGAACATAGTAAAATATAATCAAATCTAATACTGCTATATTTCACTATTATAATTTCGTAATGTGAAGATAAACATTAAGGTGTTATTATAAATTCATTTAATGAAAAGCACAACTCACAAGAGTCATTATTCTGGGCTATAAAGGATGAGTTGTTAAAAGCTCCGGTATGTTGCGGAATGAACAAAGTTCTTGCAAATTTATTGTTATAGTTTACTTAGAAGGCAATCGCGTCATGTAAGCTAATGCCGGCTCCCCGACATTACACGCTATTTAAACATCAGACTTTAAAAAATGCACTACAACATTTGCTAAAGCTAATAAAGTAAGTAGAAAAGGTTCCCAAATGGTCTTTAGTTCCCAAATTTCACTTGAGTAACACAACTTACCTACTTTTTACTTGTTTTTACCTGTCATCGTTGACTGGCTGAAAATGCTTTCTAGCATTAAGTCTACCATTTGTACATTTATTTTTGTAAAGTGCAATAAATAATTAAATAATAACAAACAAAGCATATTTTGATAAAATGCTTTGTGAACAACATAACAAGATACAAGTAAACATAATTATATTGTAATTTTTGGATTCGACTCTATATCAACCTTAAATACACTTTTTTTCTAAAAATTTAATTTCCTGTTAAATAATGAAATCGTATGTCGTAAAAAATTATGAAAATAATTGCTTATTTTGATGTTGATGCATGAAGCTTTTGGTAGGTGCGACTTTTGGTCATTCACCTTTGTAGAACGCACTTCACCATAATATTAAATAACATATCATTTGCTTCTGTACTTTAAAAAAATAAGAATATTACTGCAACAACATCAAGACTACAATTTACGAAACTATGTTTAGAAGTAAGGTTCCGTATAAAATACTGCTAACTACAGTCCAAATATATGGGTATAGCTCACCATCTCTCCGAAAGCCTGCTCTTACCTGCAAATAGATAATTTATTATAAGACATTACAAGTTGAGTGTTGCCAGCTAATTATACGATGTTATTATGTGAGATAATGTTAGTCTGTACTTTTATTGTTTTACGTAAATTGTTAGACTATAAACTGGTGGTAAACGGTTGTTTTATGTTTTTTAAATGAGTTATTATTTTGTTCGGAAATAGATTAGCCGCAATGTTCTATTTTATTATTTTGCTTTAAACCCACTCATCAAAAAGCTTTTGAAAATGTCATGAAATAGTAGTCGCTCCGCAACTTCGTTCTCTTAAATGTTTTTTTTCTCACTGCATCCCTTCACTATGCTTAAAACGCACCCACGAATTTCAAGTCTAGAGGACATACAGATTTTGCGTTGATTGCCAGTCAGTTATCAACACTAATGTTAACTTTCATATTTAAAACGTTCTGATTATCAAAAATAACTTCAATCTTGCGATTTCTATCAAAATAAACCAACAGAATGCAATTATGTACGCCTTTAACACAGGGTTTAAAAGTTCTTTAATTACATTTCACATTCACAATAATTGGTCAACACAATCTTCCGTCTTCCGCAGTAATAAAGCGTCTTTAAACCTTTTTGTGGGCAACCTTCAAGAAAACGCTGTAATTGGAAAAGGCCATAATAAAAAGATAAACCCAAGTACACCTTTACATCGCAAATAAACGTTTTTGTGCTTGTGTTTGCAAAAATATGATTTTGGTAAAAGAACAGGACAAGGCGCAATGGCGTTCGTTAGGGAAGTCCTATAGGCCGAAGGAATGCTATAGGCTGAAGGTGTTGATGATGATGATAATGATGATGATATAAAAGAGATACAATTCGATAATGCATTGCTGGCTTTAAGCACAGACGCATTTTCCTGTTTTTTTATGGTAGGTACCTGAAGATGGAACAAGCACATGACCCAGGGTTCGAAAATTTTGAATAACATGTTTCAGTTAATACTTGAGTAGCCCTAACCTCACCTACATCGGCGTAGCTCTACAGAAACATGGGAATAAAAACTTTTCCAACAGTAATAATTTGGCTCCGTAAACAACACCATAATGCTATATGGTAATTCAAATCATACCATAATAAATAAAATAAATAAATAAATAATGCGGGACGTAATCACACAGCATCATGCAGCCCCAAACTAAGCAGAGCTTGTATTATGGGAACCACATGATTGATATACTACATATATATAATCTATTATAAAAGCGAAATTTTGTGAATATGCGTGGTTGATGAGAAGGTGTTGTTGCTTCTTCATGCCTATATTAGTAAACTAGATCAGGAATAGGTAAGCTAATTTTTACTCGAGCGAAACTGAAAGCTAGTAACATTTTAGAATATTAGGTGCCGCGCGATTTCAGTTCAGGGGCTGAATAACAAGAAATCATTTTTAGTGCACCTCTATATAATGGATGGAACACACTTTTTAAGTCAAGTTTTTTTACAGTTTAAACTGTGCATTAAATTAATAAAAATACTTTAATGTACAATTTGTGCACCAATATTTTAGACAAAGACAGAATCTTAAAAAGTAAGGCGTGGAACGGACGGTCTCTCTTGGAAACTATCTCCTCTAGACAGTGAATTGATTATCAGTAAGTCTCCAGTGAGGCTCCTCACTATCAGTATCTCAGCCCGGAGTCATCTACTGCTAGGGACTCCCTTGGTTTTCTCTGAGACCCGGCGCAGTGCTAAAGTCATGATGTTGGTTACAAAGCGATCAATCTCAAGTCACTCGAAATGTGCTCGTGGCGGGGCATACTTCGGAGCTCTTAGCGGGTCACCTTGGTTAAACACTTCGCCTAGTCACTACTTGAATGGGTGACCATTTAGTGGCATTTAGGTTAAGCGCTTCCGCTTCGGAAGGCACGTTAAGCTATTGGTCTCGGCTTATCAGTCGTTAAGCCATGTCGGAGGCCTTCGGGAGGACTAAAAACTCCAATACCAGAGTTTGTCATAAGCTCATATGGAGAAGAAGAATCTCAAATCAGGCTATTTACATTTTTATATAAAACTAGCGGCCCGTCCCGGCTTCGCACAGGTTAAGGCACTTTTTTACACCTTGGGTTAAGTTACATAAGTATAAATAATAAATAAATAACGCTGGACTATCACACAACAACATGTAGCCCCAAACTAAGCAGAGCTTGTATTAGGAACCACATGATTAATATACTACACATATAATTTCGTTTTTGTAAATACATACATATCATACATAGAAAACACCTAGACCCGAGACAAATATCTACAGAACATGCAAACATTTGTCCCGCAGCGGGAATCGAACCCGCAACCTTCTGCGTCTCAGGCGGACCTTCGCCCACTACACCACAGAGGCCGTCATAAGTTTTAGTAAGGATCCCTTATCTCTTCTAGCTATAAATATAGCCTATGTTACTCAGGGTGAATGTAACTTTCCAATTGTTAAAGAATTTTTGAAATCGGCACAGTAGTTTTTGAGTTCATTCTTTACAAACATACACACATAAATTTTTTTTTTCCTCTTTATCATACTTATTTAGGATAGGCACATAACTTCAAGAACTTTTTTTATTACTTGCCTAATATCTTCAATGTTTGTTCAGCATCAGCGCTAAGTTATGCCACATCACGTTTAGCATCAGACGTGAAATGTAACGAAATAAAATAAGCACCGAAATTCCCTTTGTGGAGGCTAATACAATAAATCTTTTAATCCTCTTATATAATTTTATCGGGATTGGGCGAACGAATCGGCTCTGTTTTTATCCGGAAGTCGTTCCGAAAGTCAATTTTTAGTTTGTTTTTGGATAAAGCGCATGGAATCTCAATAGTAGCTTGTTTCTTTTTATCTTTTCAAGCGTATAATGTTTTTAGTATGTGTTATAAACGTTGAGTTAGAAAGAAATGGAGTATTTTTTATTAAACAATATATTTAAACAATAAAGTTGTTAAATTGAAATTACTGAAACCAGTATCTAAGTGAAATCCTTTTTCCTTGCTTCTTCGTATGAGCAAGTGGCCAACAGTCTGGTGTTGGGGTTTTTAGGCCGCCTAAAAGACCCTGAAATGGCTTAACGACTAAAAAGCAGCTCAACACCTTAACGTGCCTTCCGAAACACTGAAACGCTCAGATGTAAGTGCCACTAAACCGTCACTCATTCAAGTAGTAACCCGGATGAGTGTATTTAACAAAGATGATCCACTGTAACTACAAAGCTACGTCAAGAGCGTTTCAATTAAAATAACAAAATAGCACAGCATCCTATCAGTGAGAACAAGCTACTATTTAATGTTATCGCTAGTAGATAAAGTACTTCGTTGTAATAGTATCTTGGTTGCATTCTCTCCGCCTGACATGATCAGAAGTCGATTAAAAACTCGACATAATACCATTACTGCTTGTCAAGCCATATTAGGAGGCTCATCAAATAGAGGATCAGAGACTCAAAGTACTTTAAATACATCGATCAAACCCAGACGTGTCTTAGAGACGTACGGTAAAAAATATAATTGATGGAGACAGGTAGAGTGTACAGGGTGTATGATATATTGTTCTTTGAGATATGCATCTTGCTGTCCCGGGGTTTTGTGTAGTTTTGTTCGTTTTTGTTCTTTGACTAGATAAGGTATGTTGCGATAGGAGTACTGTGTAGGTGTGACAAGTTATGTTAATAATTTAATAGACAATTGAGCTCCTTGTTTCTCTGAAAGTTAAGAACAAAATTCATTATTTTGAGACCAGCTATGTTGTGATGGGAATATTGTATAGATGTGACAAGTAACGTAGATAAGTTTTTAATAGACAATCTAGCTTTTTGCTTCTCGAAAAGTTAAGCATAAAATTTATTTTAGTTAATTTGAGGCCATGTAAAGTTAAACATATTTATTAAGGCAGTTATTTTAAAAATAATTCTAAAGGGACACCCCGTATACAACGTTTGTAAGTTGCCCTCATACAAGTACAATAAAAAAGTTTTATGTCGTGTTTTTGATAAAAACATCAGCTTCTATTTTTATTTTTTATTTTGATAATGCACTAGCCCACATAATCTAATCGTTTAATAGTTTTGTCAATTTTGAAATAGTAACGTATAATATATGCCATCATCATGATCATCATTATCATCATCAGCCTTTTGCGGACTACTTCTGGGCATAGACCTTCTTTCGATTATGCCGCTCATCTCAATCCTGCGCTAGTCTGAGTCAGGTGCCAGATGCCACGTCTTTATGGTATATTCGACCACTGGGTGGCGACTCCTATTCCAACGACTCTCAACCATCTGAAAATTATAAAATTTCCAGGAAAATTTTAAGATAAACATATAGTCATAAACTTCAAAACTAGGTACTTTACCTACTCAAATACCTAATAAAACCAAGTAGGTAAACTAAATTTCAACTGAAAATACTATTTGAGCAATTGTATTTGGTCAGTTGGTAAAAATAGGTGCAAAAACAATTGACAAGTGTGTCCTTCCGTATCTACTGCATATGGTGTAAATCGTCGTTAAAATTGACGTGGCAGTGGTGCAATAATGTGGTATTTTGGAACAGGTGGTACTTTTGGGGACACACATAGAACTAAAGTTATTGACATAACTCAGAGAATTAGCAAGCTGAAGTAGCAGTGGGCTGGCCATATCTGCCGAAGAATCGACAACCGCTGGGGCAAACGAGTTGAGTGGAGACTGTGACTTGGCAAACGTAATCTAGGACGCCTTCCGGCCAGGTGGAGTGACGACTTGCGAAAGCTGGTAAAAGCTGGATACGTCGAGCTCAGGACAGGGTACAATGGCGCTCATTAGGGGAGGCCTATGCCCAGTAGTGGACTGCTATAATCCGAAGATGATGATGATGAACTTTTGAGCTTTTCCATACCTAACTTTTTCTTATCGGCTTTTAAGAAACACCTCAATTTTTTTCCCAGTTAATATTATCAATTTCTTTTAATATTCACTGCAATCTTTTCATTGATTGTATTGTTAATTTATTTATTTTTACTTTTTATTACACAAAACAAATAAATATCTGTATGTCTAAAAGTATTATTTAATTACATTATGTAACTATTAAAATATAACACCTATTTATAATTTGCGAAAGGCTTGTTGGTACCTAGAAGCTGGATGCGTCGAGCAATGCGCAATGTCGCTCATTAGGTGAGGCCTACTATGTCTAGGAGTGAACTGCTATAGGCTGATGATGATGATGATGATGATAATGAATATTTGATATAAATTCAGCTTCAAATGTAATCATTTAAACATTTAAGTCGTTCGTAGTGGCAGTTGACTTTCGGGCGGTCTAAAAAAACTGCGGCACAGTTTAAATATAAACAAAAACCTTAGCTTTAGCGTTCACTCACCCTGATGAAGACTTTCTTAACGAGTCGAAACGCCGTCGGTGCCTTCACTGACGTAACGGTGCGTGAAAATTCCTGTTTTTCAATATGAACAAAAACCTTATTTATTAGATGATATATTTTGTATAATATTTTAAAAGAGACCGTCTGCATCCGGATTAACATTGCAAAAGCAGCGGAAATAATCTCAATTTCGAAATTAGTCCAAGTAAAGAAACCAGAAAGATTAGAGACGGAAAAAGATTTAAAATCAAAGAAAGCGGCGGTAATTTTATTATAAGACATAATAAAACTTTATCTGGACACTTTGACAGGTATGTAGTTAGGGCTTAAAGTAATGGGGTTATTGTTTAGTTGCAGTTTGTTACAATAATAAACACTTTAAAAAAAACTTCAAAAACAACACTTCTTGCTGCCCTTAAAAGCGAATTATTAACTTAATAAGATTTAAAGAAGAAAATAGGTTCACAATAATTGACGGAGATATCGGGGAGCATAGGCCGAAAATTACAAGTGAGGATGAGGTTTTTTGAGTTTTGCGGGAGAAGTACCAAACCCTCAGGAATAATATTTATATGGGACCACCTATGAAGTATATACATGTCATGAAGTGTATACTCTTTAAAACAAAAAAATAATTTTGAAAATCGGCCCCCAATTGACGGGGACATCGGTGAAAATACATAAAAAAGGCGAGAAAAAGATTCCGACTAATTGAGAACCTCCTCCTTTTTGAAGTTGGTTAAAAATCGAAGAGTACAAGAGTTTTAAATCAACTAAGAATTCAAACGTATAGAGAATAATTTTGCAATAATTTTCCGGAAGTAACTTTTGTTGTGTTATGACTTTTCCTTATATTTTTAGTATGTTCAATGTTTTGTAGTCTATCATTTTTTATATCTATGAATATTTAATGTAGGTATTAGACTTTGATTAAAGACGTTGAACTTTCCCAGCTGTTAGTACATTTGGCGTCTAGCACTAACTAGTTTGGCGTGGACATTCTTGTGACTATTAATTTATCTAATCTCCTTGTACACAGTTTATAATGATCAATGTAAAGAATATGGCCCCATATCTAACTACCAAGCTACGGCCCTGCTTTAAAAGCGATTTCTCGGCTTAGAGTTGTTTAATTTGATGTCGACATCGAGTGTAGGAGAAATATTGTTAGAACCAACATTTGTCTGGCAGCCTTGCGTCGCTTTATCTCTCTGCAAATACTTCAAGTGGTGTAACTTTGATTGTGAGTCGGACGATGGTTCTAAAAATAAAACTGTAAATAAAGTTATTGAAACAGCTAGAACACACTACGACTGGATCCGATTAACAACGGTACAACAAACAAACTATTCAAAGATATATAACGAATAATAAAAAAATTGCAGGTGTAAAAATTAATCACTTCAATAAACAACCAAACATTGCCGTTGAAGTTGAAGAACTATGTTACAAGTATATGCATGGGACTCGCGTAGATAGTGACTAATATATACTAAGGTCTATAAGTGTCGAAGAAGAACGTATTCCAAAATATTTTGGAACTCTCAATACCTTGCTTTGCGTCAGTGCAAGTGAATCGGCTTGTTACCTCGATCGATAACCTCTCGACATAATCTCCTGCCCGGAGCGACTGTAGCAACGAACACTCCGCGTCAAGATAGTCAATAATGGCCAAAGGATAATCCTATTATTACAGATTTGCATTATACACTGACTTTGATTGAAACCAATTGTTGCGTGTATTGAATTACATTGAAAGCCGATTTTGGGTTAGATAGTCTCGTTGCCTATTCATGGAGCTTGCGTAACCATGTTTTTTTATATATAAATTTCTACATGAACATTTTAATTTATATTTTCAAGATTACTAATAATTTTTTTAGATCATTGTTACCATGATTGTACCATCCGAAATTGATAATTTATTTCTTTATTATTTCTTTTGTAATTTTTATTGAAAAATGCCTACTTTGTAAGGTAAAGGCATTTTTTGTGCATGATTGTAATTGTAATTACCATAAAGTTCCTTTTGATAAATTTATATTTGTTGTCATATTTTTAGACATCACCTTTATAACCAAAACTAAATATTTAAGCTGACATTTTAGCTGCTCAATCTCTTATTTACCGTCGCAGGTAAAGACCTTTATGAAAACAATTTCAATTTTATTCAATAAAGTATGGCGACTTTGCTCGAAATTAAGAAACTTAAAGTCTTCCGAAACTTCTTAATCTTCTCGGAGTTGAGGGTGAAATATTTTATTCTGAGCGATGTCAAAGACTCGAAAGCTGATAAAATGAAAATTTTGAGCAAACTATCGCAGCTTTATCGAAATATTTAAACAGTATCTCTTATATATTGAAACCATAGGATCAGTTGCTTCTTGTAAAAGATATTTCGTAGTAAACTCACTTTTCTTGTCAGTAATTCTCGTTTTATAAGTTTTCTACATCTTTTTTACCAACAGAAAATGTTTTATGCATTACGTCACAATTCAGAATACCCGCCGTATTCAAAACACTACTTACAGCTTTACTACTTCAAAACATGCGAACAAGGACCGAGCATAAACAGTCCTTTAACATACTATATTATGACTCAATTAAAAAAAAGAAAAATGTCGAGCAGCACAAGCTTTCTCATGCACATTGTAAATACTTCGTAGGAAAGGGCAATAATTTGTCGAGATAGGTGCGGTGTGCAATGGGGTATATCGTGTTAGTCATAATGCTGTTAATTCATTAAAGTTTCAAATAAAATTAATGAACATCATTACTTTATGCTTAAAAGAACTTTGACGTAGATTCATTAAAATTAAGTATACTCATGCATCATTTGCGAAAAAAGGTAAAATCACAACGCTCAGAAGTTTTCTATTTAAAACTAAACATTTATTTTGATGTATCTAGAGAAATTATTTGCTGTAGGATCACAAGAAAACAACCAAATAATTTGTCCGTAGACAAAACCACCATGAATTTATAAAGAAAACATAGCCTTATATCTATAGAATATGAAGTTAGTACTTCAAATATTCAAAGAACACCTAAACAATAAACAAAAGGTAATACGACAGTTGTAAAACATTTGCATACACTTCCAGCGCTTCCAAAAGAAACAGTATGAAGGAAGCAACTTCAAAAACAGCGGTTAATTTATAACCACCAAACACGGAATAGTTTTATAAAAGTGCATTTGTCACATGACACAATGTTACGAGCGCTGAAATAGCTCGAACCACTATTTGCCAGTTTAATGTGGAATATTAAAGTAGCTTTTTACGTTTCATTTACTGAGTGATCGTAATCTTTGTGAGGCTAGTGATGTAAATAGTAGGAATGAAATAGCTATTCGTTTATGACATAGCAGCTAAGAGAACGACAGAAACCACAAAACAGCTATTATGGAGGATTTGACGAAGAATAACAAGCTATTGAATAAAACGACTGGTGTGAAAATATTTTCAGAGTCAACGCAATAAATATTTTTAATGTACCAGATAACTAACATAATCTAAACCTATCTATATCAAAAGTAGCCATGACAAACAGATAAAATTCTACACGTGTGCTATTAGTAAACACGTTACAATGTAGCCATTGACGATTGCGGCACGAGTAAGATGCACAATATTAGGTGTTTGCTTCGAATGTGTTCATTGTAAATCTAGAAACTTCAAATTAAAGTTTATTGACTATATTATGTGCTAAAAAAAAATTACGAGAAAGTTTTTCAATTTTGAAAAATGAACGATAATTTTCTAATCTAATTTTTCCCATAAAAATAAAATAAATAAATAATCCTGGACGTCATCACACAGCATCATGTAGCCCCAAACTAAGGAGAGCTTGTGTTATGGGAACAACATGATTGATATACTACATAGATACATTTTTTTTTGTAAATACATACATATCATACATAGAAAACACCCAGAACCGAGACAAATATCTGCAGAACATGCAAACATTCCTACCATCCCTGCTTTTGAAATGTTTATTTTGTTTCTCCATTCTTTGATTTCATTATTTAATCTCATACTCAGATGTTTTGTTTAAAAAACTCAATATTAGGAGCAAAAGCCACGATCAATACAAAAATAAACCCTATTCCATTCGGATTCAACATAGTTTATTAAGCCTTAGTTAAATTTATGGCACCTAATTACACATAATAGGTCGAACATCTGCAGTGGACGACCGATAAATCTTTGTAATTGCAGAAATTGCTTGTTTATTGATAGTTATATGAACAATGCCTTCTATAAGTACATAAACTATTCCAGTTTGGATATTTGTTTGTATTACTGTTTTTACTTCAAGTGGATATATTTCATCTTTATTTATTTAGTCAATACTCTATAAAAATCAATTATCATTTTTGAAATTGCTTACATCATTATAACGCACGTAAGGTTTGATTAAAAATATTATACATCACACGTCATTACAGAACGCATAGAAACGAATCAAATACGTATTAGGTATACGTCTCTGAATATTAAACTAATATAAACTATGTTATATAAGTATGTGTATATTATTGGAACGTGCAAGTCCATGTGTTGCTATCGCATGCAGATGAGCTATGAACCTAGTGCAATTTAATATATTTGTTATAATTCTTCGAATCAGTTGAATTGTAAAATAGTTTCCACACCTCCACTTTTATCGTGAATGATGTATTGGGGTTGAAACGAGCTGACTATCAGCATCCACCGTTAGCGTAACATCAATACTGCTTTAACACGTTGACTGCGAGCCTACGCGCTATGCACGAGGATTACCTTCTGTTCCTGCACATTCTTGTTTTCAGAACTTAAAGTGTTAAATAATTCTGTATTTTTCTTTATCCTTCCTGATAATGATGCAGGTGGATCATTCAATAATTGGTGGTTTTCATGATACAACTTTTTATATATATACTCTGTAAATGATTTATTCTAGTTTAAAAAACAACTAGGTATCCATAAGTTAATTCTGTTTTATGCAGTGACTTGCGCAGTGGCAACCTTGAAAACAACAAGTACCTTACTTGTGTTGCCTGTTGATGTAAATAGTGAAGTACTTATGACTTTTCTTTTTCACTCATCACTAAATGATGTTCGAAGAGAGGCATTTATCTGCGGACTTGTATCACCGAAACTAGATTTAATTGCAAGAAACTGATTTGATTTTGGTGAGATTTTTTGTTCAGTAAAGGTTAATATCGGTGGAGCCATTTGTAAAATGATTGATGATCATTCTAGTTATATTATAAAAGGTAATAGGTCTAAACTAGACTAGACCCCATCAAAATAGATCGCACCGCTTAATCTCACCACGATGTCCACAGCCCATCAACATCGCATACACCTCACACGTGGTCGTTATTAATAAGCCCTGCCTGCGCAAGAGTGCGCTCGTGCAGTGATGTAACTGCGTAGTCTGTTATGGATTTTACACTATAGTGTTAGTTTTGAAACGATAACACAGTATATATGATATATGAACTTTCATTTGTATGTGTTATTTATTTAAAATACATGATATAACTAGCGAAATTGAATCTGACTAACATAAGACTGACGTTATTGCGCAGTTAGACAGTGTGTCGCCACGTTATCTTTCGCTTATCGGTTAGGAAATCTATAACTCACTATATGGACTTCAATTTTGTTTTTAAGTATGACTCTGATGTATACAACTTACACAGATAACACAATAACATAGATTGCAAAAAAATGTTTTAGTAAATTTATATAACATTTAATTCTAACCTACTTAAAAAAGTAAAATGGAACGGTGAAAATGAAAAGGTTGATCACAACAAATCAACAAACAATTACTCAGGTATCCAATTCAGCAATTACCAAATTTGAATAAATAGCTGTTAATCCAAAGTGACAAATAGGTTAATTATATAATTTATTCAACTCACCTAAAAGTGTTCTTTAAAACAAACTCAACATGTAAATGACTTGACACTCGTAGCCAACTGGCCCGAATACTTTAATT
Source organism: Horisme vitalbata (assembly GCA_951804965.1). Classification (NCBI taxonomy): domain Eukaryota; kingdom Metazoa; phylum Arthropoda; class Insecta; order Lepidoptera; family Geometridae; genus Horisme; species Horisme vitalbata. Next base: position 1,297,311 of record OX638104.1, on the reverse strand, counting down.
TTCATTTGCATTTAATGAACTGTCTGTACCTAATTATAATTATTTAAGTAACCGTTGTTTATGCAACAGGGATAACGTAGGTTAAATTGTGACTAATAGTGAGCCGGTGATAAGAAAAAACAGTTAATGCTTTTGTAGCAATTTGTTATCTTAGTAATGATGTTACTATGACTATTGATTGACTAGTGTTCAAACAGGGTGTTAATGGCTGTCAGGTTTTATGTGTCCGATAACTACATACGTGCGCGGAGACACAAACTCCTTGTAATGCCCAAAGCTAGGACTAATTTAATGAAAGAAGCCCCTCTTACAAGAGCCTTTCGGAATCATGTTGAAAAACGGGAATTTTCACGTACCGTTACATCAGTGAAGGCACCGACGGCGTTGTAATAAATAACATGATTTATAAAAAAAAAACATTTGAAATGTTGAATAGAATTTCGCGAAATAACCCATCTGTTTGATGTGATGAACCTTGTTCTTAAACTGACATTCTGAAAAAAACTTGTAATTGGATATTCTAATTTCTTAATGGAATTTCGCGATACCCAATTTATAAAAACAATATTTTGAACGGTTCATAACAGAGAGAAATATGATTCCAATCACACCAAGCGTAAAACTATCTCACGCCAAAACACAAGGAGTACTGCCAACAAAGATGGCCAAAAAGATATCGCGGTGCCGTTAAATCCTTTAAAGTCTACATTATTCTCTCCAGATCCAATTTCTACTTATCTTGGTAAAAGAACGGTGGCAAGGCGAAATAGCACGGTCGCACGTCGATACTACATGAAGCTCGTGCCAAAATTGTAATTTATAGAGACAAAGTTGAGACCGAATGTGCTGAGGATTTTTGGGTGAATGGAGTTTGTTGGCTATTGAAACTATTTGAAACAAACAGGGATGATTTGCTCTATTGACTATTGCATGGATAAAAAGATTGGAAAAAGTCACAGACATAATCGATCGATAAAAACTAATCCAGACTACCATAATTGTTTTTCAATAACATAATTTTAATATAATTTGATATAGCAGCGAGTGCTTTATTTTGAAAATAAACGGACGGATGATTTTAGTATCTTCTTATGTGTATAAGAAATGCATTATATAGTGACATTGTGCCTCAACCGGAAAATTTTGTAATTTCAATAAATCAGTGCAGTTAACATGTGGAAGTGAGCATGCCAAAACTACAAAACCAATATAGCTCCTATATATTCGTCTATATGCACTATGTAATCAAATCAAACACGTGTAACATTTCCACGCGCGGTCTAATAATAAACCGCTGGCCAATTTGTAAAGGAGATAAAGATTATGGAGTGGCATGTAACTATTTGAACATCATATATTTGAGTACCTACCTATTGTAATACCTATTTTTAATATTAAATTGTTATAGATCCACCAACTCTTCTAAAATACAAGCAATATTTCAAATATATGTACGAATGAGAAAGAAAGTGTTTATTACCTGATACATCAGCTGCCGAAAATCTCTGAAACAGGAGCCGAAACGCACGGAGTAAAAATAATAAAAATTATGAAAAATAAAACGATCCTGACCTAATAAATCATAAACCGGGATATTAAATTAAATGATGAGCAATTTATAACTTTATTTATTGGTATAAAATGAGGTAAAACCGCAGCATTGTAGGAAAAAGAGAAACCGCTGTGACTAATACTATATTATGATAGGTACCTTCAAAATACGCTAAAATGTATTTTCCTTGTGAGTTATGTAAATATAATAGTAAACATTATTATAGTAAATAATGGAAATAGAGGCGTTCCTTTTTTGATTTGAAAAAAGAATTGAATAGTCCAAAAACCCTTCAAAACCTATCCAATTAAATAACCAAATTAGAAATCTACGCTCAATCCCCAAGAAGAACATTAAACAAGTCATCATACAAATCATAAAGCTATAAAGCCTAAGTGACCAACAAACAAACGATACTATTCATATGAATATAGATAAAAACCATTACAAACAAATCTTTATAATGATCACTTCATAGAACTATAATCTAGTAGCATTACTCAGAATCATTGATGATCTAAAGGAGTTTTGACATTAACTGCAAAAACTGCATTATGGTATGGAATCATTAAATAAATCAATTTGTTACGGAACGTTGGCTACTGTACAGTCAGCAGCAACATTTAAAAATCATCATTACTTAGATTTAAATATAAAAAAGATAAGAAATCACGGATTTATTTCACTAAATTTGAATTTTTAAATTTTAAATATAATTATCACAATAACTTGACACTTTATTGTAAATTCATCCAGTAAGAAGTATTACCTTTTTAAAGTATGCTTTGTAAACACACATTTTTGTTAAAATGAGGTATAAGTGGAACTTTAAAGTTTCAAATCTTTTTTCAAAAGATTAATTCGGGGCTTTAGATTCACCAAAAACGGGTGTTAGACACTGGCTCATATAAAAATAAAGTAAAACAATATTTTAACATGCTTATATTACAGTAGATAAAATTAAATCTTAAAATCAAGTTTTCAACTTTAGATAATGTACTCAGAAAAGATATTGAACCTACCAATCTAAACTAATAACACCATGGGAATAAAAAGCTCACAGTAATTTTCTATGTATCGTTTGGAATAATTTCACAGCAACGCACTATATTTGTGCTAACGGAGCTAAATGCGTAGATCAGGCATGGGAACCCGTCACTAGACCTGCAAAATAAGTGAATGATGCCATAACACAATATGTTAAGGTTGATATTGCAGTGATAGATGATATAGTAAGGGATTTAATTACGTACGACGGTATGCTATAGCGGTTCGACTCAGCTGTTTGATGACTGTCCTTATCGTTCGCCTGTAAAAACGGGGATGTCTTATTTATACAGAATAGTTGTAGTGATAAAGTTATTTTGTACTAAATAAAACTTTAATTATTGTTTGCCTTTATGATTGGATATAACAGGCATAATAATAACTTTAATACCGATAAATTCTACTAGAAATTAAAGACAAAATTATTTTGAATCAGGTTAAGTTTTTCATGAATACTTAGCAAAACGTACAACATTATGTGTACAACATTATGTGAACATTATGCGTGTGTATTGTGTGTTATTCATAAAAACGTGATACTGGAATACACCAACATAATGCTGACTAAGGTCTCAGCGCTAGGTGTATTTTGTTCTGGTACTTCAGAAAAAATTGGAATGCCAAATGTCAATTTACCTACATGGTTTTTTATCAATAACACAGATAAAGTTTATACTACTTACCGTCACGACAAACTACCAGAAACGTAATTATAAATACATTATCATAAGTGCTATAAGACGGTCGCGAGAAAACTGAAACATTATTTTATTCCTTCTCGAACTATTATATTACGTTATTGTAATATTCTGCTATCTAAATAATTTATGTTACTCACAAAATACAAATAACCTATGGAATGGTTCGGAGCTCTCAAATCAATTTTCGTTTGTAAATAAACGAATCCCACTGATACAAAAAGGGAAACCCTATGTTTCAAAATTCAATATATACATCCTTATCTCACAAGATGGAAAGAATGTTCTAAGGGACCGAACGCCGGCGGACAATGGGATAAAAGATATAAGAATCGCAGATATAAAGGAAAATTGTTTGATTTTCTAACATGACATCAGGCGTCTAAAGACGATGACGAAACTTTGGGCAAAGCAATTACTCTAATGACAGCAAGGGAGAACTTGATAACAGTAATAGCACTCTCTAATGTTAATTTACATGAAGAAGGGACGCGAATTACCATTCGGTCCGAAGATCAAAAACCCGGCATTTCGACAGCTCAAAATTGAATTATAACTCTTAAGGACAATTCTCATTTAACTTGAAATTAGTTCGATTCGGACTCGTAAACAGATGGCCGGCAGCCCTCCTTTTGTGTTCGGCTAGTCCGAAGTTTTGGCTCAGATCAAAGGTATTAAGTTTAGCACTTTCGAAAAGGCCCCTATTCTTTCATTTCCGTAGCAACTTTTCTTATTCCCCGAAGCTGGTGTTTGGGAAATGGGAGACATTACAGAGTCAATAGACGCTCGGTATAAACCAAACCGAACCGTTGAGTCAATAAGATTCTCGCTTTAGAGTCCTTGTTTAACCTAACTTCTGGTCGGAGACGTGGTTCGAATCCGCAAGTAGCCCACTCAGGTCTGTAGACTAGCTATCGATTGCGTCATTTCAATTAATGCTTATCTTTTGATCAGCAGCGCCAAGTACCGGCATAGTGTCATAGCGAATAGTTTTCTGATAGTCGTGAGCTAAGCGTTCAAATTTAGATGTATTCCCAAAGCAATTACGGCATGAAGCGGTAATGGCACCGCTGGGAGTTGTCGCTTCAGGGTTTCTGTGACCTCGATTCGATCTTGAACTGAACTACACCTTACAAAGACAGAACTTGTATTTTTAACAATACGTTTGGGATAGTCTGACTTGTGCATAAAAGACCCCGTGTAACATAAAAAGAAGCTAAAAGGGGTTATTCCAAATGTCAAATGGGTGACGCCTGACATTCTGAAGGACGTGTCTATACGCTAGTGAGTTATGCGAATTTTATTCACAAGCGCAATATTATTGACGGCTTTGTAAGTGGATTAGTTAATTGCTCGCGAATGTTGTCCTCGTAAAGATACCGGTACTTGTAATAATAACAGTGAAAACGGGACTGCGAGCTATATCGCTGATTGCCTTCAAATATAATAATACACTTCAGTTGATTTTCAGCATGTTTCGAAGAGTCGGACTCAAACAACATTTTATTGATAAAAAGTATGACAGTCGACTTGATATTCAAACAGAATCTGTCGAAACTTCTGAAACACGAGCACGGAAAGGCAAGACTATTCTTTACGAAGGCGAAGTTAGTTGTACAGCGGTCCCCGAAGGCGGTACTTGTCTTGTTCCGTGAAATACTTGAATATTTTGACGATGCATCGTTGCACGTAGAACTAGCACTAGTGGCCAGATGCTCCCAATCAATACGAGTTATGCTCGTCCGAAAACGGACGCAGATGCGATCTCGATACTTTGTTGTTTTAAATTGAACTTTTTATTTACAGAGAGCGAAGTGGTCGCATTTTCGACGTAGTAAATGTTGAATTTATTGCTCGCATGCGCTTAATAAAAGTACGTACTGGTATATTACCGGCGCTTTCAAGTGCCAGAGAGAGCGCAGAGTAATTGCCGGTACAGAGGTCAAGCTTATTAACAGTCACTCTTTCAAAGGCTCGCTAGTTGATTGATCAATATGTTTATTAAATTGTTGCTATTGACTAGTATCATTAAGCTTGACATTAATTATCATTAAACTAGAATTAATTAATTAGTATTTTATCAGTTAACCGAGCATCGCCTTAATTTTTAAATAATATACTTAATTTTAATGCTTTTTCTAAGTTTAAACATTCTGTACGGCGCAGCGAGCAAAAAACTACCTGCTTAAAATATATTTCTTCATCTATTAGCTTTCTGAGTGAAAATTGATTTTAGTGTCTTATTGAGGAAGCTATTGGTAGGTACTAGGTATTACCTATTGACTAGGTAATTATAATGTCAATGCTGATGAAAATTGAACTCAATGTTACTTCATCAAAAAAATGTAAAGAGTTATATATAGTTCTTGAATTTGAAACGACAAGAGTTGAAATCAATAGGATGTTAGAAATAAAATGTATAGTTACAAGCTTAGCCTCTGTATCCTCTAGTATTGTTGCTCTGTGAAGCCAAGTCCCATGAGCGTTTTTAGTTCCTGCCATTAATAATAGCTTTTACGATACGAATCATTACTTATTTTATCCCTTACATTTTCAAACTTGAAATGTGAGAGAAACGTAATAATTATGTAATTTTATTAAATGACATTTATATAAATAATATAAATAATGTGGGACGTAATCACACAGCATCATGTAGCCCCAAACTAAGCAGATCTTGTATTATGGGAACCACATGATTGATATAATACACATATAATTTTTGTTTTGTGAATACATACATATAATACATAGAAAACACCCAGACCCGAGACAAATATCTACAGAACATGCAAACATTTGTCCCGCAGCGGGAATCGAACCCGCAACCTTCTGCGTCTCAGGCGGACCTTCGCCCACTGCGCCACAGAGGCCGTCAACTCAATCTGAATCTGGACTATAGTAACATTATTTTTAATTATGTGCTTTACACTTGTATTTTTAGAATATGAATAGTAAATGAATATTTTGATGGCTGACTTTTCAATTGTTAGTTATCACAGCAAATTAACGTATATCTAATAAATTTGTTGAAAAATGTTGTGAAGTCTTCATACAAATTATCTTACTGATAATATTTACTAGGAATGGAAAAAATTCGCCAACAAATACTTATTTTACTACAAGAGAAAGAAGCTTTAAAAAACTGTGAGTGACTCGTTACAGAGCTAATACCCTGCCAATATTTGCAGACTCCCGTGGGACGGCTGCGTCCCGTGTTGTCTTTGGATGCATTCCCGATCCCCCCCTGAGTGACTAATGGCGTTAGGCTATTGTGCTAATGTTCGGTGTTGCATGACCGTGGTATGAAATTCTAGCTTTTATACATAGAACTTATTGGACATGCTTTAAATTTAAAACGATTTGGTATATTTCAAATGCTTCAAAAACAAAATACAAAACTTCAAAAGATTTGATAAAATTGAGTAACGTAAAACTGGTCATGGTAGCTTAAACATTAAAATCACTGACAAACGTGATGCCTATCAGTCTTTGCTTTTCATTGAATTCCCACTTAATAATATCCTTCATATTTACATTTCAATTCAGTTTTCCTTCGCGGTCTTTTGCAAATTTATCTTCCATCTAAAGGGGAGGCACTAAAAAGTTTTCTATAAAAACAGACGTTACGCCGCCATATTTTGCTCAGCTTTCTTCATAAATCGTCAGATTCTCCTCATCTGCATATCTTGGAGATCTTCCGAATTTAGATTTGGAAGTTTTGCACGACTTCCCGAAAGGGGCAGAGTTCAAGACATCAAAGCGATTTCGAATGACGATTACTGTTACTTTGGTGATTGTGTCCAAATGGACACTTAGAGTTTTTATAACTTTCATACCAGTCTCAAAAATTATTATAACACAAAAAAATAATTGCTGTCAAGTTTTAGGTCATATAATATAGCTAAGACGTTAAAAGTTTCAAATGAGTCATAATGCATGGAACTAAGTAGAAAACTTCAGTAAGGTTCAAGGTAAATTCATCTGTTTTCACCATGTACGGTATTTTTTTTTTTAAATAATGTAGCTACTTTCATCTAAAGTGAAGTGTTCCGAAGTACATTATGTTATTTTAGAATACTTTTCAAATTAATGCATACCCAGAGAAAGAACATAAAGTTCCTGATTTAAACGAACTAATTAACAAGTAAAGAAATTCAATGGAGATCAAAATGTCATTACCAAAGAAAGTAAAACCCGTACATTAACCCGATATTATCGGCAGATACGGTAACATGGAACATGTTGACCGTTTAAGAGATTCCCATATTTGGTGAAACTTGGCTTGCAGATTATGGAACAGTTACTGCAAGATCTGCTTCATCGAGCTGCTTACCTCGAATTGAAGTTCAAGGACAGTAAAGAGCAGTTGTATTTAAAAATACATGTTCCTCCGCTTCCTTATGCCGGTTTTGGTCAGCAATTTCTGTGTTTGTATTCTGAATCTTATTTTGGAAGTAGGAACGTCTATTGTTTGTACTATGATTTTATATTGTTTTAGTCTTATTTGCCTTTTTGTTTTATTTGCTTGTATTAGAAAAGAGCAATAAAAAAGCCAAAAGACTTTTGTTAAATATTATTTTAATAAATCTGAAAGGTATACTTATTATTAGTGACTATCTGTGAAAGTCTGCTGGTAGAAGCTGGATGCATCGAGCTGAGGATCGGGCGCAATAACGCTCATTAGACGTATGTCTGATATGATTATGATAACAAGAAACTTTCAATAGATTTCTAAAACTAGCATTTGTAGAACATTAAAGGATTTCCGCGAACCTTATCTAGTACACATCCTCTACAATCTAATCTTTAGCAGTATTGAGGTCAGGCGATACCTAGAATTATATCTACATCCTTAGAATAAGCTATCTGTCCGTATCCTATCCAGATTTTGCCACTTAAGATAAATGATGCTTCATGCTACAGTCGATACTAATAATGATTGTATTTCCGCTGTTGTCAACATCAGATCCGAAGTCATCAATGACTTCACCAGTTTAAATGTCAAAGACAAAGTGCATCGAACTAATTCTGAGTGCAATCAAGCAAGACCGGTTCGGCCAGGCCTTAATATTGATTTAATATCAGTGATTAAGTCGAGAACGTATAAGGAATACTAAAGATAATATCTTTCGACTGGTAGAAGATTTTTTGCTGGCAGATGATGGTAGTAAAAAGAGTTGTAAAGTTCGAAATGAGAAAATTTAAGATTAAATCGAAGGCATCAAACTGCTGTTTCTTAACCGGAATAACAAAAAATAGGTAATAACTAATATATAATGAACTACAAGATTATTTATTATTGCCAGACATTTATTTAAAGTTCTAATGATTACAGATTAACACAATAGTCATTTGTTTAGTGGTACCTAATATAATATATCCTATCTCTAAAAAGCCGACCTCAATATCGCTTCGGACGCCGCTATAGCGGTGGCCACTTTCTGGTCGAAACAAATCTAAATAATATTTTGAAATAACATTGATTCGAAAGAAGATATTATATAAAGATCCTATCTAATGAACTTTGCTTTTTTATTGCCTTATTAACAGTTACGCGTGCTTTAAGTATAACTAGTCCCTAAGTTCATTTTTTGTACTGGGTGGCGCAAAAGTAAAGACCCTATTTGGTTCAGCTATAACATTTTTTCTAAATTAGAAAACTAGATTTAGATTTTTTTAAATGTATATTTGTGCCATTAAATTTCGTACCATTAGGATTTAAAGATGATGTCTTTTAAATGGTGACCTCCAGAGTTGATACACATTTGAGCCCTATTTATGACATTTTGCATAACTTGCCGTAACACTTCCTGCGATATGTTCGTTATTTCTTGACGAATGTTTTCTTTTAGAGCTGCGAGAGTCTGTGGCTTGTTCACATACACCCGAGATTTCAAAAAACCCCAAAGAAAGAAGTCTGGACTGGTCAGATCGGGTGATCTTGCAGGCCAAGGCAAATCGCCAAAACGAGAGATAACTCGGCCTGGAAAAGCGTCCCTCACTAAGTCCATAGTGTCGCGCGCTGTGTGTGCCGTAGCGCCGTCTTGTTGAAACCAGATGTGCTCCAGCCCCAATTCGTCCAAACTGGGTATCAAAAACTCACGTAACATGGTTCTGTACCGTTCTCCAGTGACAGTTATCGCATTGCCTCCAGCGTCTTCGAAAAAATAGGGTCCGATCACTCTGTCAACACAGATGCCACACCATACAGTAACTTTTAGTGGGTGTAGAGGTGTTTCTTGAATAATGCGCGGATTATCAGTGCCCCAGAACCGAGTATTCTGCTTATTGACATGCCCTGAGAGATGGAAATGCGCTTCGTCACTCATAACCAATTTTGAAGGAAAATCATCCTCTTCAAGGTTGAGGTTTATGACGCGCTGGCAGTAATCTAGACGAGCTCGCTGGTCAGCAGGCAGCAGCTGATGAGTCATTTGAGTTTTATACGGGAACATCTTTAAGTCTTTCACCAAAATACGCTGCAGTGTCCGTCTGGAAATGCCCAATTGCGTGGCACGTCGCCTCGTTGATGTTTCTGGACACTCTTCCACATCTTCGCGCACAGCATCGATATTTTCAGCTGAACGGCCTGTTCTTGGTCTCCCAGACTTAGGTCTATCCAATGTTGAGCCAGTTGCTTCAAGGCGTGTGGCAAAGCGTCGAATTGTGCGACCAATCGGTGCCGGACGGTGGGGAAATCGTCGACGAAATTCACGTTGTGTTCTTATCACTGATGAATTATTCCGTAAGAACATTGACACAATTATTCCACGTTCTTGGGGAGTAAAACGGTCCATGTTTATTTTCAGTGTATTTTACATTTGTTCACTACACAATTTTCAACAACAGAATGACAGAAAATGTCATATAAAAAAAAAAAGTATTTTCTTTAGTGCCAGTACTTTTGCGCCACCCGTTATTTTCTACCATAGGTCAATGGCGAATAAACTATTAATTATTCTATTCTATTATAAGCTGAAGTGACAGTGGGCTGGCCATATCTGCCGAAGAACCGATAACCGTTTGGGTAAACGAGTTCTTGAGTGGAGACCGCGGCTCGGCAAACATGGTGTAGGACGCCCTCTGGCCAGGTGAAATAACGATTTGCGAAAGGCTGCTGGTAGAAGCTGGATGCGTCGAGCTCAGGACAGGGCGCAATGGCGCTCATTAGGGGATACCTATATCCAGTAGTGGACTGCTATAGGCTGATGATGATGGTGATGATATTCTATTCTATTAACCTTTATACACAAAATCAATACTTAAACTAAATACTGTATCTGCATTAAAATATGAAAGTAATATAGAAGTTATTCAGTGTTCAACAAACAAACAACAAGACCTCGATATTTTCATCGTTACTATTGTTGATCCAATCGGCTTGGCTACTAAAGTTCAGGGACTCGTGCGCAATCCTCAGACAATTACAATAATTGACGGATAGAAGGCAACTGTGACACTGGTATTTTTAGTTGCTATTTTTTACTTTAGGTGATTTTTTATTCTAAGGTGATTTGGCTCAAACCAATTAAGAACTATTATTATATATCATTATTATATATATCAAAGATTACAGTTTTTTTACAAAATCAAACAAAATAAGATTATAACATGTTTATGCCAGCAGAATTTTTCCAGGTCCCCATGCCAAACTCATCGTTTCTAATAGCTACATACAGGAGGTAATCCTCGTAGGTATTTGGCTTTGTAATGTGTATGTAGAAGTTAATTTAGATTAATTAAAATCACACGAAAGTTTGTGTGTGTGTGAGTGTGTTTATCCCCTCTAAATTCGGCAACGGCTGAACGGATTTTTAAGAGGAATATACATAGATTGTGACCTGAATTAGCACAGAGGCTAACTTTTATTCGGTTACCAGGCGAGCGAAGTCGCGGGCGGTAGGTAGCTTGTAAGAAATAAACCTTAAACTTAAAAATTTAAACCTACTAGAGATGACACTTAGGGTTTTTCACCACATTCTTTTAAAGTAGGTACCGTTATTCCACTTATATCTTCATCCTGCACATTATGGTTTGACTGGAAATGATAAGATTAACTCTTATCTTAAAACTTAAGTTCCCGTTAAGAAAACTGCTAAACTAACCCACTTATAGGTACTTTTCGAAGTTCTACACTACATTTATGTTATTATGTCTAATGTAATGATTACATGATCTTGATCAAAGAAAGCTCGGCTCATATTACACTGTGTAAAATTAACTTTATTTACGATTACTTAGTAATAAAGTAATTATAAAGTTGATACTCCAGGTGATAAATAATAATGAACAAAGAATGAAAAAAATAAAATTTTCTAACTGCACTCCCTTGATTAACCTGTTTTATTGCTCTACGCTTATATTGCTGATTAGTCATCAAAACTAATATTATAAAGTGAATATGAGTTTGTTTGTTTATTTGTTACGCTCTCACGCCTTCAATACTTAACCGATCACCATGAAATTTCACCTAGACGTTGTCAAGGTTACAAAAAAGACAAAAACGTAACATTTTTCACCTTTTTTTTTCAGAAAGTATAGAAACATAATTTTTAACGCGAGCAAAGCCGGCAAACGCTATTAATCAATACATTCACAAAACTCTTTAGCACATAGACACTCCAAATAATCTAATTTAGAACTTTCAATTTGATATATAAATCTTCGAATGTTATTTCTCAAAACCAATTTAATTTGTTTACGTTAGTAATCCTATGTTTATTTTTATAGGGTTCACCCAATTAGGGATCCGATTAAATGCTTGAATCGGCGTTTGATTATTTTACGACTGTTTGAGTAAGGGTTTCGAAGCGTAGTGAGGTTTTGATTTATTGGCGAGTCAATTTCTATGCCTGCATAGAAACAAGTTTTGTGTAGGTAACTCATCATTATCACCATCATCAGCTTACATAGTACACTGCTAGTCTTAAGCCTATCCTACTGAACGCCATTGCGCCCTGTCATCGTTCGGCGCATCGAGCTTCCAAACATGTTATAGTTGATATGATAATACATTTATGTTTTATATTTATTGTTTTAGAATTGTTAGTCTAGAACTAATTCGTGAAATAATAATGACACAAGCAATGAATAACATTGTCGGCCAAATTGTAATACACCAAAGACCCACAATTCACTTTGCGAAATAAAATGTTACCCCAAAAGGAATGCCAATAGACGTTTCGGATAAAACGACTGATTAATTTAACTGGCATTCGAGGAACTGGCAATATATACGATATTGCCCTTATAGCGATGAGAATAGAGTTCAATATTGGGCCATTTATTAGCCTTGCTGATTGTGGAACGTGGATTCCCGGTAGCGATATAGGTAATATAAATCATCTGGACTACGTTGGAATCTCTGGGAAATAATTTTAAGAGAGAGTTTTTTGTACCGTTTTTTAAAAGGAACTCTTTCGTTATCAACATAAACATAATACTTACTTAAAAGAAGATTAAACTAAGATGGAGCCATCCTTACTTACGGTGAAAGCTTTTATCTAACTACAGATACATTTTAAGATCGTAAAATTAAGACAAACATTTTTAAAGTTTCCATTCCTAAAAACCCCATCAATCTAAACGACAAAATGGTCGGAACAAACACAGTGTTTGCTGGAAACTGGGTCAAAATTCGATCAAGCAATACACCGGGGGCGACGTAATCTCACACTGACGTGGCTAAGCCAGCATCCGGCCCAACAAGCTAAATCCTAAGATAATATTGAGACTTTGGAATTTTTAAAGAGTATTTAAAGCACTGACAATGGATTTATAAGGAACCAAAGAGTTATTTGCAATTACAAATCTAGCTAGTTAGTTTCAAAATCAATGTAAGTGGTTGGCTCTTGTGGTAGTTATAGTATATTATTAATAGCAAATCACCTAAGACTTTACGTTGGGATGGCACTAAGGTACGAGCACTTCTGTGCTTTGAAATGCATTACAACATTAAAACAAGAAAGGCAAACCAAATTATTAACGACAAAATCTAAAGGTACTTTGATTCTAGATGAAGCTCTAAACGTAACTTCGACGTAGGTACTTACAAGACCGGCAGAGCTGGTTTCTGAAGTTCTGCAGTCCTAAAGGTAAGTATTAAATTCGAAATAAATAGCTATAAAGATCAACTTTCATGACATACGCAATCGAAATTACCTATTTTACAGAGATCAAAATCGTATCTGTATGATATGCAATTTTTGAATAAAATTAATTTAAAATAAGTAAATTAATATCTAAATACCAACAGAACACCAAATTATCAAAAAGCATACCTACTGCCGAACTGACAAACTTTTTCTGCCCAAGCCAAGTAGCTAATTGTATGAGAAACCTGTCCACAAGTTGGTATAATAAGATTACAGAGTGGCAAGTGAATATCGAAGTTTCTGAACAAGAAAAGTTAGAAGGCAAGGCCAGTTAAAGCACACGACACGACGGAGACTCTTCCTGTACTTGGTCACGACTTGGTTTTTGCGGGCGTCATAGAGTATGTGACAAAGATTGACAGATTAGGTAAAGCTGTGATATATAATTTACCTACAGGAATAATAAATATACACGAGTATAACTTTATGCATATAAAGCGTAAATAGGTAGTCCACATTTTTTGTATGATGACATTGTATTTGCCAACTTCGTTATCCAGCTTGAGTTTTAGGGTCCGATTTCAAACGAAACAAATAATTACCCTGTGGTTTAGCTGAATGCAGCTTGGTATCGTTGTATTTTGAAATACTAACTTAAATAGTTTTACTTATCATTATCATCATCATCATCATCATCATAATCAGCCTATAGCTGGCTATCCGCTGCTGGACATAGGCCTCCCCTAATGAGCTGCGCCACATCCTCAACTCGTATTTCCTTAGATCTAGAATAAAATATTTAATGGTAGTTCCGATTAAATAATCCGTAGAATAAACAAAATAATAAATTAATCCCTATTTTAAGGCATTTCTCACAAAATCGACCCTAAACTCTGAAAAATATCAGCACATTTCATGCATTCAAAACTTTACTAATAGCTAAATATATAGTTGATACAAAATAGAAAACTAATGAAATGCGTGAGATGAGTAGACGCATGGCTGTATAAACATTTGAAAGACTAGCTTAACTAACTATTTAACTACTAAAATATGTATTACAAAATTTTAAATAACTGTTCTCATGTATGTGACTGTCTTTTTGAGAATAAATGTCTTCAAACCTAAATCTGACGATATAGTTTTAACCATGTTCAGACATCTCCTATTACTCATTGTCCAAGAGTATTCTCATTGCTATTATTCCGTTTGTTCCACCTGTGTGTTATTCTATGGGCTAAGTAAGAGAATCTTCAGCCATTTATTATATTACTCAATGCCCAAGAGTATTCTCATTGGTATTATTAAGTTTATTCCATCTGTGCGTTATTCTATGGGCTTAGTAAAAGCCGTGTAAGCCAGTTCCCGAACCGGTTCGAATTAAACAAAATAAAAGTAACAAAGGTCAATGCCGATAATGCACAACCAGACCCGACATAATGCTTCTCAAATTATAGGTGTTACTTAAATGTACTTTGACTGAAAATTGCCTTAGAATAATGATAGATTGGTTTTAATGTGATACTGTTTAGAACGCAGCGTCAAATGAGTGAGTGAAATAGCAATTGTTTGTGTCCTACTTTGAGTGCAATATGTGTTTTAAAAACGGTTGTAAGCCCCAGAACAGTTCCATCATCATCATCTGCCGATAGCAGTCCACTGCTGGACATAGGCCTCCCCTAATGAGCGCCATTGCGCCCTGTCCTCAGCTCAACGTATCCAGCTTCTGCCAGCAGCCTTTCGCAGATCACACTCCACCTGGCCGAAGGGCATTCTACACTTACATTTGCCGAGCCGCGGTCTCCACTCAAGAACTCGTTTACATCAACTCTTCTCGATTCTTCGGCAGTGTACGGGCAGTATACAGAACAGTTCCAATGAACACAATTTTTCACATATTAGTAAAAATTCAATAAATACAATTACATAAATGATACTTTTTTTTAAGATTTTTTGCTTTGGTTTTGAAAGTAAAGACATATTATAGTAATTAATCAAAAAGTTTGTACAAATCTCATTTAGTTTAGGGTTTGATTGATTACCCTAGGCAGCCTGGTTCTGAACCTTAATTAGGGAACCTGTAGGTTTTGCTTTTGGCAGTTTAATTAAAGTTCTTTGACTTAACACCTTATAAAAAAGTCTGATAATTATACGATATCAAAAATAATTTTGATTTTATTCATCCGGTTTTTTGGTAATATTTTAGGGATATGAAATAAAACAGGGTAGCTGTAAAATAAACTCCTTGTAGCAAAACAAAACAGTTATTGTTAGATTTTAGCTTGTAAGTTGTAAAACAGGAATAAAACGTACAAATCCAACATTCCTACCCATTTGATAAAAACCAAAAGAAATAAAAAATAAAGACTTAACATATGAAGGCTGATATAAAAAATATATGAGGGGAAGAGCCAAGCTTTGGCAAAAGAGAAATTCTTTTTGAAAGTACCAGGATCGAGTGTCGTCCTTTTTAAAGGCCAGTCGTAAAGTTTATCGTTTTTAGTGTTCCGCACGAGAAATGAGAAAACGCTCCGGCGCTGATACCTATCTATTCATTCATTCTGGTTCGAGGGTCACCTTTTTATGACTCCATGATGAAATGCTTACTCGCTTTCATGAAAAGACTTTTTAAATCACTTTCGGTCTTTAGCTTTTAAGCACACCTTTAGACGCTAAGCTGGGTTATAAAAGTTTAGTCAATGAAATGAATGAGGAATGTTTCAAAAGGCTGTTGAATTTTTAAGGATATTGTCATATCTTTAAATAAAATAATTGTTCAAACTGTTCGATTACTTAATATACTTATTTAATAAAGAATTCTAAGACGTAAAAAATAAACCTAGCTAGCCGATAATCCCTACGACATATCGTATAATATTACAAAGACAATACATTACAACAACCGATGTATCCAAAATAAACAAAGACATAAAGCTGTCAATATAGAATACAAATAGCTTAAGTAGAACACTTTAAGAACATTGATTTGTAAACCAACAAATCTTGAACCGGAAATAAGAAATATCGAAAAAATCATAACGATGGCCAAGATGTTGTTATAAATCAATTCAATGTTATTATAACAGAAACTGATGATTATCGCTATACTGCTCTGTAAATTAGAGAAATTGGGGTTATATTGATTTAATACTTACAGTCTAATAGACTGTAAGTATTAAATCTGACGATTTTATTATCAAAGTTGATAAAACTAAGTTTAAAAGCAGTTTTTGTTGTAGAATGATAAAAGATAAATCATATTTTTAACAATAGTTAAAATAATGATCGAGCTTTTTCGATAAATATTTCACTTTGTAAACCTATTTCAAGATCAAGATAGTAATAGAAAAACTTTGATTATACAGCATCCCAAAAGATTTGGTCAAAGTACTCATCACGTGGTGATAATGAAAGGTGATAGTATCACACTCCGCCATCGTTTTCTAATCAAACTTGGTACAATAAACTTTTGCCGCACCTAATCAGCCGGGCTGATCTTACAAAACTTTTCGTATCCAATCAGCATACATAAATCTCTGAAGGGATAACATCTAAGATAGATTTAGAAGTTTTCAAACACAATGTTACAAACGTGATCTTAAATTGATTTGGTATTAACAACTATATACAACTTTAAAATAAGGTTTAATTTACTGTTTCTGGATCTAAAGCAATCAAAATGTATTGCATCATGATAAGAAATAAATTTGATAAAAAAAAAGTGCAAGTGCTAATACCAGGTTTAGACAACGTGACGTGATAAACGATATAAGAATAACAAAATGATAACGAGGAATGAAAGTCAATGACTTGTTGATAAAATTATCAATCAATAAGTTACCTGAAAACAACAGATAGACTTTAAAATACAGTACTATGACCTTCACTGGATAACATTTAAAAATAAAATTGATTTAATTTTCATACTTTTAAAATTTACATTTCAAACTTTGCAGATATAATTTTGATGAAAAAACTTTTGAGAAAGATCTTATTTTTTTAAATAATTTGATGAAAACAATATAATTCATGAAGTTATGGTTGTTCATAAATTTTTTGATTGTGAAAGTGCTTCGCTTAGCAACTCCAATCAATTAAATGCACTAACATTTTAAAAGCACGCGAAAACATCACACGCGTGCAAAAATGTTTCAATTCAGCCTGCAACCGACCCGTCCGCTTCAGCGTTGAAAAAATAAAAAGTGATAAACAAAACCTTATGCGGAAAATTCAAGTGAAAGATATATGGTGTATTTTTGTTGTTCCCACATTGGAAGTTGTTCGTTCCGATTCCAGCACGCGTCACCGTGGCCAGACTGAATTTATAGCTATTTGCAGTTGCAGACTTTCTGTTTTCACATGTCATGCCTTCAGTTTTGCAAGTTGCCGCTGTATTTGAGACAACTTTATCATAAGACGTTGAATTCATAACGTCTTCCCTTTGAAATTTGCAACTTCAGAAATCTGCGAGCTGCAAGATTATGTTCTTTCCGTAAATTTCTCACCGTAAAAAGACTTTAGAGAAACTAAAGAAGGATTAAGTGACAGAAACCTTTTTAAAACATCAGCAATTCTTTAGGAATAATGATCTCTCTCAAAGCTCTGGGACTTAAGTTTTTTTTTGAACCTGTGTATTTTTTAAATTGTCTCAAGTTTTTGTACAGTTAGTGTGAATTCCAGATAGACACTTTTCCTCCGCTACTGTGACTCTAACTCCCGCAGTAAACACACGCGGTAGGCAATGTTTGTCTGTACACAAGAGTAATTTTCTTGGGCAACACTCGCCGTTCTCTATAATGGCGCTATTAAAACAACACCCACAAGTGTAGGCTGAGTAAATTGCCATTGCCGACGTGAATTCGTATTTTACAATCAAAATGTTGATTCACCCAGACCTGCCAGCGCTGCATTAGGGTACATAAATTTGCTTACTTAAACGATAAACTTATGCCAGGAAAACTAACACGATTGTTTAGAGGTAACCACCGGTCTTAAATGTTAATTTATTGCTACAGAATTGTTTTGTAACATACTGGAGCGGTATCGATGCAGACTTATTATCCCGAAATCCGAGGAATTTCGAAACATGGTGAGGGTTCGTGATTTGACGTAGTAAGATATCGTTATGGCTGACATACACGAAGGAAAAATTTACAGTTTTCTAGGAAACAATTGTGAAGTATTTAAAAGGAGGGTTTAGAATCCGATTACAATTGTAGCGGAGCGAAGGCACGGGTAACCTTGGACGAAAAGAACAGTTGCCGGTCTGAGGCTACACGTTTAGAACTCGATGAAAAAACCTAACAAAAAACAAGCGAAGGCAAGTCCACAATTCGCTTGCCGTTCGGATTATAACGATCCAAAACTCCGCCCTTGGTTTTTCAAGTTTTTGTTCGCGAACCAAATATTTAAACGACCGCTCTGTTTTAGCTAATTCCACTTGTTCCTCGTTGCCTGCCGACAGTTTAATATTATACAGTGATGAAACAGATAATTAGAGAGGCAATTGTATTGATAACTTGTTAAATTGCAAACGATACTATTCTAATCGTTTCCTTATATTACATTTTTTTCATTCGATAAACCAGTCAAGGGTACGTTGAAGGAAAACGTTTGTTTCCTAGGTCTAATTAAAAATGAAGATCATGACTGCACGTTTTCCTGTGAACTGAAACAGTTTGCGAACGCCCGAAGATAATTTCCTAGTAACACACACAGCCGCAGCGGCCGAGTGCATGAGAAAGGCCACTCACACGATGATGACTAAAAATACGTTATTACGAGTTGACATTGAAATGTTAATGCACTCTGGGATCATTTCATGGATATTCGCTCGAATGGCGGCAATAAAATCATAACTCTTCTTATTTTATCGATTGTTTTGACTGTTATAGCTTCAACTTTACGTTGTATCGCCGGGAGTGTGTTTAATGCGATAATGCGTAAAAAATTGTATTTGGTGTCATTGCCCCGAGATGATTTGCGTAGACGCGTCAGCCGTGACCGCGTCACTGACTTGCAGTCAACTTATCTCACCGTAGAAATTCGCCAGTAAATTTTATTCTATATTGTCCGCTTCCACATTTTACGGTACGTTAACTACATAAGTGCTGATCCTTCTTGTTTTACGATCACTGAATTTATTGCGTAGCTATTTATTTTCTAGCAGTTTTTTATTAATCTCATCTTTTTCAACAGAAATTGGCTACGTGATCTTGCACACACATCGTTATTGTTGCACAATAATTTGTTTGATTTCAGTTTGTGGTCCATATATAATACCTAAAGGTTCAAGCGATTAGCCATACATGTCTAGACTTGTTAAGCTTCGTTTAATTTTATTTTGTAAAGACCCATAAATTTTTATTGGTTCAGTTTTAAATGGTTGAACGTTTTTTAGACATTCTAAAAAACAGGATGCTTTAATTTTTATAAATAGGTACAAGTATAAGTTTTGAAGATAAGAATATTCCAGCCTCACAAAAAAGTTCTATCAGTGGCTAATGAGTGTTTTATCTTTACAAATTATGGATACTTAAGTGAGTTTACCTAATTAATATATTATAACGGGTCGCGTTTTATCTTTTTATTTTAATAAGTTTACCTAGTTTAGTTAGGTATGCAGAAAGAAGTATTTCAATGTTTCTGATTGCTTGCATGTGCATCATTCGTTTTTCTATACCTACTACAAGCTTGAGGATTGATAACTAGTTTTTAGATATAAGTAAATATAATAAGTAATCTTTAGATATATTAATATGTTATTGATTCCTCGTCCTTTTAATGTTATGTTTATTTTTACATTTAAATTATGTGGTATGTTTTGATCAAGTTATTTTTTTTATCTCTTTTGAGATAGAAAAATCATGACGGTTTTAATAGTTTTAATTCGTTCCAATTTGTTGATTGAGGTAAGATTTTTCAAGTTCGTTATCGAAAACGTCACTGCACAACATGTTTTCAAAAGAAAACACATTTTTAGCCATGTGTTGATCGTTTTACAAGCGATAAAATTAAATTACGCGCATTTTATTTTTTATTTTGGTTTTATTTGTTTTTCGTAATGATAATTAATTGGTTTTAATAATGATAATTTTATAAGTATTATTTTGTAACTAGTTTTAAAGTAAAAGTAGGATTATTTGTTTTTTTATTTAGATATACATAATGTTACTTATGATTTTATTTGTGTGTTTACGTTCAACGTAATATTAAAATCTTGAAGTGTTTTAAGTTTTTATATTATTTTTAAAAACATATTTTTGTAGAAATGTTGATAGATATTCAATATTTCTTTGAAAATTTTCTTTTAGTTAAATAATTTTATTTGATTGCTTCTATTATTTTTGGCGAATTTGTGGCGAACACTGAAAAACTCTCCTAAAATGTTTCCCTAGTTTAATAAAATGAACTTACCTGTGTGGCATCCGTGTAAGGGGTCGAAGAATTTTTATCGACAAGTTGTGACCCAAACAAGGGTACTCCGCTGGATGTGGGTGACATCGACCTCACATCCGAAACTTGCTGAGGCACCATTTTCATTTAGGTATCCAAAAAATTATAGCACAAAAAACACAGTACACAGTGCACTTAAAAATCACAAAAAAATTCAGTTAAAGTTCAAAAAAGTTTTTTTTTACTGCAGTCCAAACGGATCAGCGAGCAGCCTCTGTTTGCTTCCGTACCGTAGCCTCTCGGCAAACGAATCACCGGAGACTTCCCAGTACCTGGAAACTATCCTCAGAGCTTTCTCCTCTAGAACGGGTCTGCTACTATCTTCTTCGTTTACGAACAGTCCAAAAGTCATAATTTTAGCGGGGTCCCGACCGCAGTTCAGTTAGCACTGCGGGGCGATCGTGGTCATAATCAATCGGGCGCGTTTGTTTTGTTGATTGCTTCGGCGGCTACGTGCGCACTCCGCGGTTCCAGCGAGCGTACTGGTGGCGGCCGGAGCGGCAACACGCTGTCAATATACCCGCGCGCTCAGCTGTTCGCCCCTGCCCCGCGCCGCTCCTCACCGCCCCTCCCCCTACATTCGCACACAGACGCTCGATGCAAGCGCACGGTGCGCTTACTTGTTCTGTGCGCTTTCAAGCCCTAAGTTTCTGAACTCTGGAACGACGTTTTTTTTTCGCTTTCAGTAACTTTTTGATTGGTGACGGTCTCATCTCCAAAATAAGGCTTTTTTCAAAGTTTCAAAATTACCTACCATGAAGATTATTTTACGATATAAGTATCGAATTATTGAATGATTTGTTTTGGTAATTAATTACTTTGTAACAAAAAAAACTTTGGAATCCTGCTCTTAAAATATATAAAACACTAATAGAATAAGTTTGTTTAATCTTCAATACTAGGCGTGAAAAAGTAAACTATGCCTAAAATAATAAACAAACATTTGCTTATTAAAAAAACCTATATCCATATATTTAGAAGATAGGTTTTTAATAGGATATTGTAATTTAGCTAAAAAGTTGAGACTTTCCTTGAAAATGCACGCAACGTTGTGTATTTTGTAAGGCTTTTTCTTCGAGACGTCTAGACCGATATATTTACCGAAGTTTGTTTCTAGACGTCTTGTCATGTGGTACCTAGGGTTTACGTTGTCTGTTTACCTTAATTTTCTTTTGATAAAAACATTAAGACTTTAAATTATGCTTTATTTTTTGTTATTTTAATATTTAAATAATGTATACTATCAAAAGATCTTTTTACTGTAATTTTCTTTTGATAAAAAAATTCAATGTAGCAAAGCAAAGTCACATTAAAGTTATGCTTTATATTTTATTATTTTAATATCTAAATAATCTATAATATTAGGAGATCTTCTTACCATAACATTCTTTTGATAAAAATATTCAATGTAGCAAAGTCACATTAAAATATTCCTTATTTTTTGTTATTTTGTTTTAAAATTATTTATAATATTGAAAGAAATATAAAACTTATTTGCTTTTAAATATATCATACCTATACTATGTTATCTGTGCCTGTCCTTAGCAGCCTAATTTGACCTGTTCTGACCCACTGCTGGGTATACAGGCACAGATATATTTATTTATAAGCAAAGAAGTTATATAATTATTTATTCAATATAATAAAAAGATTATAATAAAAAAACAAAGAATAATTTTAATGCGAGTTAGTATACATAATAATAATGAATGATGATACAATGTTATGTGTGCATATACCCAGAAGTGGGTTAGATCATGTCAAATCAGGCTGTGGATGATGATGATGATGATGATGATGATGATGATGATGATGATGATGATGATGATGATGATGATGATGATGATGATGATGATGATGATGATGATGATGATGATGATGATGATGACGACGATGATGTATTTTACACATTTTTGTTTTCAAATTCGTATCACCTTAATAAAACATGAATTGCAAATAAACCAAAGGCAATAAAAATAATGGTAATAATCCTCAGTTTGAAGAAAACCGGGGTTTTGAAAACACATACCATCAACATTAATCTCTTTATAATTGCCGGAGGAACGTAAAAATCAGCAAAGAGGTACACAATGTAACATTGTGGGCTGGGTACGTAATTATTGTGATATTATTTTATGTTATTTGAATGAGGATGTATGCAACATTAGATAATATAATTATTATTCCGTGTTTAAAACACTTTTTTGTTAGTAAAGTACCTAATTAAGGATGATAAAGGATCGAGGCAAGTGGTATACTCAAATGGGGCCTCCCTTTGACTATGCCCAGCAGTGGGTTGATAACGATTGAAATGATGATGATGATGATGAAAGAAATAATAGCCATTTTGTAGCGCTCATAGCGTGGCTAATTTCGGTATTCTCAACCGATCATTATTTAAGCAATACTCCACCCGGTTACTACTTGGATGGGTGACCGTGTAATGGCATTTGGATCTGAGCGCTCCCGTGCTTCGAAAATAAATAAATAAATAAATAAATAAATAAATAAATAAATAAATAAATAAATAAATAAATAAATAAATAAATAAATAAATAAATAAATAAATAAATAAATAAATAAATAAATAAATAAATAAATAAATAAATAAATAAATAAATAAATAAATAAATAAATAAATAAATAAATAAATAAATAAATAAATAATAAATAAATAATAAATAATGCTGGACTATCACACATCATCATCTAGCTATCTAGTGTATCTGTAAATATAAATAAATTTACAGATAGCACGTAAGATCTTTGGCGTGAGCCATATCGGAGGGCTTCGGTTGGCCTCAAAAGTCCAACAGCAGAGTTGGCCACTACCCCATTCCAAGAATAAGAAGCAGTTATAAAATGATATAATATCATACTTATATTATAAATGCGAAAGTTTGTGTGTGGGTGTGTGTGTGTGAGTATGTTTGTGGTCGCTTCACTCTCTAACGGCTGAACGGTTTTGTCTGAAGCTTGGAATATACATAGTTTATGATCTGGATTAACACATGGTGCTATTATAACTAGTCATAGTCATAGTCATAGTCATAGTAAGTCATAGCTATTATAACTAGTCATAGTCATAGTCATAGTCATAGTAAGTCATAGCTATTATAACTATACGTATAGTACACGGGTACTACGCGAGCGAAGCCGCGGGCGGCAGCTCTGTATAAATAACTAAAGAGCGCACCGCGACTTTGCATAAAATAAAACAAAAGATAAAGAAATATTATAATAATGATAGCTTGTGAAGTTGTATAGATGAATAATAAATGACTGGAAAAATAAATCTTGTTTTTCAATACGAGTACATTTAACACAGCTTAATTTTATATATTTAGCCAGTAGCTTGCACCCGCGGTTTCGCTCGCGTGGTGTACATCATCATCATCATCATCATCAGCCTATAGCAGTCCACTGCTGGCCATAGGCCTCCCCTAATGAGCGCCATTGCGCCCTATCCTGAGCTCGACGCATCCAGCTTCTACCAGCAGCCTTTCGCAGATGTGGTGTAAATACAGAGTGGTGTACATACCCAGATAAAATGTAACGATATGCGAAGAGCTGCTGGTACGGCGCTCATTGGGAGAGGCCTATGTCCAGCAGTAGACTGCTAAACGCTGATGATGATGATTATGATGATGATTACTCTTAGGAGTTGGGGACAGAGATGTTGGGAAGTCTATGGAGGAGAACTTTGCCCAGCAGTGGGACGAAGGTTAAATAAATTGTTTTTCCTGGTCTACATAGCATGTGCAAAATTCAGTTGTTTTGGCATAAAGGAAGAACACTCATCTAACATTTCATGTTTCACATTACACATTTATTAATACAAACATTCAGTTGGATTTTTTTGTCTTGATTTTATTTCATCAACTAGTTAAAATACTATTTCGTGTTTTGAAAAAAAGGTCTGCTTTTATAAATAATAATATTTTTTACTGCGGGCTATAATTATTTCTTGAGCCATTCATGTGGGCCCGGAATGTGACCAACTGCTGTCTACCGTTGGCCCGCATCCTTCCCCTGGTGGGCCAAAGTGTGAAGGTTATAGGCAAGATGTACTTTGCTCGCTAAATCAACAGCAGTTTTAATATGACATCGTTTTAAAAACTAAAACGAAAACTGATTCCAATGTTTGACTCGTGAAAATTACAAGTGAGGATGAGGTTTTTTGAGTTTTGTGGGAAAAGTACCAATTCCTCAGGAATACAATTTATATGGGTCCAAGTATTTGTATAAGTGTACATTACCCATCACAAAAAAAAATAATTAAGAAAATCGATCCAAAATTAACGGACTTATCGGTGAGCTTACTAAGCTCAGCTGAACACAGAACCTCCTTTTTTTGAATTCGGTTAAAAATCTATTAAGACATATTTTTTTCTAAAAGTCATTTATTTATTTATAATTATGAGCATCAGCATTAACTACCTTGAGATTGATAACTAAGTAAAGAGGATATTGATGACCTAATCATAAAGCCGTGTTACATTATTCGCGGACGTAGATTCGCGTTGTATGAAGAAGACGCACTTTATGACTTTTCCTTGCAAAGACAGAGTTAAAATTCGCGAACCTTCGCTGAAAGGTGATTTACCCGGGTTATAGTGACGTGTCAAAATGTTCCTTAAGTTTCTTACAAACGCAAGCAGTATCGGGAAAACGCAGGCAGTATCGTCCGGAATCCTAGAGCAATGTTGCCACCAACCCAGAGTCCTTCCCTGTTATTTTAAGGAGTTGGGCTGGCTGGGGTCAGGTTAGCAGGGGGGCAATGGACAATATACCCCAATACGGGACGTTAGTGCAGAACTTCGAGATAATCATAAATAACACTATATAGTGTCAGTCTTTGAGGGAAAACTCTCAAAAATCTTCCGAGCGTATTTGACATAAATAAACTTCAAAATGCCGAATTTGCACTAAAATGCTTATTACACCACGTGGTATTCAGTCTGTCTTAGTAAGACTGTCTTACACTTAGCATGGTGTAATAAGAGTAAGTCACTAAGTCAGTCATAGTAAATCTAGTTGTCAGTAAGACAGACTGAATACCGCGTGGTGTAATAAGCCTTTAATTTAGACCTTATGTTGCTTGAAAAGTGTTCTAAGTCAGCGCATTTGGCAGCGTGCAACGAGATTTGGTGCAGACACTTTTTGCAACTTTTGCCACTCTGGGGCATAAATATCTCGATGTTCACCAAATAATTTTTTTGGTGCAACCCGACACTACGACGATATATGTATTAAAAAATATAAGTCCCTAGGTTTGGCTGCGCCTCAGACGGCTGCGCGTTGATTGTCAGTCAGTCAGTGAGCTTTATTACTGTTTTACATATCTAGAGTTTTTATTTACAAGGAAAATAAGTAATACATTGAACCAATGAAATATCGACACACGCCACTCTTACACAGAAACCTTGAACATTCCAATCAAATATAAAAAATAATTTTACCTATTCAGTATCTTTTGAATTCCATAAAATATTCACCTTTTGAATAGAATTCTTAAATTCAAAGTCAACGTTAAAACATGTTATTAACTCGAAATAAAAACGTCTCGTTCCCAAATCGGCGATGTAATTTAATTTTGATTTAATTGTTTTTTATGAAAACGTAAATTGGACGGCGTCTCGAAGCGTAATGAGAAATTATTATGAGAATCTTTCAGGCAATTTTCGAAGTTTTAATTCGGGCTTTTAGGGGAGTAATTTATGATTTTATTACTTTGGGTCTGGGCTGGCCTGGCTTGTTGTTCTAATTTGGGCTTTAGTGATTTAAAAATAAGATTAATTATTTATTAAATTAAAAGCTTACCCGGATTTTATTGTTCGGAATTCTAACAAAACACTGATTGCAACAGATTTTCTCTAAACTTATTTATTTTGGTTTTAGTGAATGGGAGTAGTGCTGAATGCTGATGGCGTGATTTACTTTGGGTTTTTTAACATATTAACTATTATTTACGATAAAGGTTAGCACAACATAGTCATTTAAATTAATTTGTAAAATTTTATACACACTAACTATTTTCAAATCCAAAGGTTGCCTGGAAGAAATCGCTTTCAGCGATAAGGCCGCCCATTGTTTCATTATTTTAAATGTCATTGTATTTTGTTATGTGTTTCATGCAATAAAGTGTTCATTCATTCATTCATTCATTCATTCATTCATTCACTTTGGATTATGCAATACTCCGCCCCGTAACTATTTGGATGGGTGACGGTTTAGTGGCATATAAGTTTGAGTGCTTCCGTGCTTCGGAAGTTAGGTTATGATTTTTAGTCCTGGCTTTTTTAGTCATTGAGCCATGCCGGAGGCCTTTGGGCGGCCTGGAAATTCCGACATCAGAGTTAGCCACTAACTCATACGAAGATAGAATGAAGTATATTGGAGTTAAAATCAATACATTTGCAACCTTTGATCTCACATAAATTATTAAGAACGTTGAAAAAAGGCTTTTGAGGACATTTTAGGACATAAATTATTAGTCACTTCGTTTGGAGGTTTCGCCGCCATCACCACGCTAGACAGGCAGGGTGGTGATTACAGTACTGGTAACAAACAAGAGAATCCATCATATGAAACGGGTTAAATGATAAGGGAAGAAAAAGTGAAAGTGACCAAAATTAATAATAGAGACTTTTCGACATCGACATTTTAAATCGACCAATATATAGTTTTTTCCTTCCCAGTGAATGCCAAGAGTTATCCAAAGGTACAGTTGACGCAAAAATTCAAAGACAACATTTTTCGTTTACCTAGTATGTATGGAACTTTGAATAGGAGGGATGTTAAACATTAACTTGTAAGCAAAATAAGGGTTTTAAGGGGTTCCAACCCCTATCTTCGGAACTCAAGCCAACCCCACCTGCACGTGGTGCACCCTGCTAAACAACGAACGGGGCTCTGGCGGCCGGCTGATTGCGGCAAGGGTTTACTAATTTTCCAATATTAGTGAATTGAATAATTTCATACACCTAACGTACCTTAAAATAATTACGTTAATTCATCCTACGATATTTGTGGGGGAAATAAGAGGGGGCTTATTCCGAAACCACTTCAGCTATAATCAAAATAACAAATGTCATGCTCATTGGTCTGATAAGTGAGCTTCGGGAACAAAATCAGTTAACCAGGTGGAAGGAAATACTTAATGGGTAATAACTGACTACTGCCGTCGCATTATCTACTAATAGACGTGAAATGTATAAAAACATGTCATTTAAACCGATATAACAAGATAATTGATGACCTCGGCATAATAAATAAGTAGCTGGCTGACAAATAAGTCTATTTACAATGGTTCTGTATTTTTCATCTAAAAACAAAACCCTAAAAATCATGTTCTAAAATGATAATTTAAACAATAACAATGACTGGCCGTATAGCTCATTTAGTAATCACTGTGCCTTCTGAGCTGTAAGTCGCTGGTTCCATTCCCGCCCAGGAAATACCCTTGTGTGATGAACATGAATGTTTGTTCTGTGTCTGGTTGTTTTATAAGTATCTATGTATGTTTATCAGTCTCTGGTACCCACAGCACAGGCTCTGCCTAGTTTGGGCTCGGTTGACCGTATGTGAAATGTTCAATAATATTTATTTACCTATTATGATCAACAGAGCTACATAGATTAACCTTTACTCTGGCCAGCTTATCTTTGCCGGACTAAGAAATGTGAACAAAATTAAAATCTATTGTATTAGTTTGTATGATAAGTAAAAATGTATTTTAATACACTACATGTAGAAATGTATTTTAAAAAATACTGCAGGAAGTTTTTCCCCCAATAGATTTTTATTTCGTCCAAATTTTTTAATTAAGACAATAATACTCAACAGTCATCTTAAGTTCATCGTCAGCCTATAGCAGTCCACGGCTGGACATAGGCCTCTCTTAATGAGCGCCATTGTGCCCTGTCTTAACCCTCGCCATAATGGTCGTGAATTGTAAACTAAGCACAAATTACTATTGAACTTTTCACTAGCAGTCTTCAAAATGACTCATAACTGGGTCAAGGACTGACGTCATTACCTCCCTTAAGGCACTGTCTGTCAGCAAAAAGTCTAGTTGAGAACTATGTAATGAAACTTAACCATCACCACCACAAGCCTATATCAATCCACTGCTGGACATAGGCCTTCCCTAATAAGAAGGGGGATATGCCCATAATCTCCACGTTGGGTATGCGGGTTGGGGATCGCAAAACACAGCTTCTCGCACCGCTGACGCTGCTATCCGTTGTCAGTCAGGGAACTGCCGGCTGTACGGTGTTAGGCTGCGCTATACTGCAAATAGTCGGAAACATCTAGCGACCCAAAAATACTATAACATGAAAATTAATTTATCTAAACTTTTTTAATAATGTAGCAGAATGTCAAAGAAAGGATATTTCCTAAAAAAAAAAATTGAATCTTAACATTTTCTCTTTCTAATACCTACTTTATTTAACTATAGATTATTTACCGGAACACTATTATTAATTTAAGTTTGTAATTTAAAAATCAGTAAAATAGAACAAAATGAAAATATTTTCGAATTCGAATTTTGCTAAATCATTACCAGCCTCTTAGGCTTCCGTACCCGAAGGGTGCCCAACTAGACCCTATTACTTAATCGTCCGCTCTCCGTCTGTTTGTCATGAACCGTAATAGGCAGAGATTTGAAATATTCGGTGTATTTATATTGCTGCTATAACAACAAATAATAAAAAGTGTATAAAAAGTAGGCATATAATGATTATCTTGTACCTAATGATGGTACGGAACTCTGTGTGTGCAAGTACGACTCACATTTGACCAGTTTTTTTTGTAATTATGCTATTTTAATAATATTTTCTATAGCGGAACATTATTCTTATTTATTTTATTTTAGTTTTTCAATTATAAAAATAACAATAAGCACGAATTTCTAGAATTTAGGTACACCATTACTAACCCATTTTTAACCAACTTCAAAAAAGAAGGAGGTTCTCAATTCGTCGGTTTTTTTTCGACTTTTATAGTTGTGAAGTGTCACGATGAGCCGGCCTTAAGCATGTCCTAAGCATGTCTGTCTGTGAGTCATATTGCGAAGTTCAGTAGCGTTGGATTTCAGTCAATGACTCAAGCTGAATTGCAAATTGATAGGACTGCAATTATGGGTATAATTACCATGTGTTGCGTGAGCCCAACTTTCATAAACAAACTCATTAGGTATTATCATCATCATTATTCTGGGGGATAAAGAAGGGAGATTATCCGACAGACAAGGTAATCGACATCATCATCGGCTTATAAGTCCACTGCTGGACATATGCCTCCCCTAATGAGTGCCATTGTGCTCTGTCCTGAACTGGCATCCAGCTTCTACCAGCAACCTTTTGCCAATCGTCACTCCTTCTGGCCGGAGGGCGTCCTACACAACGTTTGCCGTGAGTCGCGGTCTCCACTCAAGAACTCGTTTACTCGGTTATCGGTTCTTCGGCAGATATGGCCAGCCCAATGCCACTTCAGTTTGCTAATTCTTGGTGCTATGTCGACAACTTTAGTTGTATGTCGGATAGTCTCATTGCGGATTCTATCCTTCAGTTTTTTCGTAAATATGACACAATATTATTTCTACATGAAGCCCAAACTATAGTCGATGTTGTACAGCTTACTACACTGTCACGTAGGATAGCGAACTACGCGACTCATGCTGCGCATTTTATTCCAACTATCTGCTAGAGGTGCTGTACAAATTTTCATACATTTTAGGGTGACGTTACCGAGACGGTAAAACGAACCCATATGGTGCCGTTTTGTCCGTCCGTCCGTCTGTCACACCGATTATTTCAGGAACTTCATAAGCTATCAACTTGAAATTTGGTATACATTTAAAATGCACTCACATAAGATTGCCAGTAAAAAAATTAAAAATATTTTTGTTTTCTACCCAAAAGGGTCCAAACAAATGAAAATTAAATTTCAAACTGAGATCATCAGGTCGAATGGGGTATCATAACAAAGGTACTGCTCGAAACAGTTTTTTTTTATTTATTTATATCATGCACAGTTTTGGATTAAAGATAAAAAATGTCAAAAAATGACCATCCCCCCCCCACCCCCTTTAACTCAAAGTTTGCGAAGTGATAAACCTAATTTTTTTATATATTATAGAAAGATATCTATATTTTACAGGAAAATTATAGCGAAGTCTGTAACAATAACATAATTTTCCAAAATGGGGGGGATGAAAAATAAAAAGGTGGTTGCCTAGGTTTGATTAGGGTATCATATGAAAGGGCCTAATTTGTACTGCACGAAACAGATTCTTTTTGCAACATGCACCATTTTGGATTTATGATGAAAAATATACAAAAAATGACCGTCTCCCTCCCTTATCTCAGAAGAAATTCATTTCTTCTGAGATAAGGGAGGGAGACAGTGAGAAACCTGATTTTTCTGTATGTTATAGAAAAATATCTATATTTTACAGGAAAATTGTAGTGAAGACTCTATTTAAAACTGTTTTGTAGAAAAAAATATATATGTAAGAAAAATGGTGGTCAAGCTATAAGAACAGTTACACGGTTAATAGGGTTGTTATCTGAAAGGCTTTGATTTGTCAATTCCATTACAGGTTTTTATTTGTTTTTTAAATTACGAACAAAACTTACTAATAACAAGAATACAATGGAATTGAGAAAAACCTCCATTTTTGAAGTCGGTTAAAAAACTACTAGATAATTCCTTCACAAACTGTTTCAAATTATGGTGGTACCTATAAAAAAGCGAAGTATGAAGAAAATGGTAGAAAAAGTCCTACCTCTCTTCATACATCGAGAAACTATATATTTCCCTCACTAGAACTCACTTTAAACTACTCATGATATCCACGAGAATACAATACTGAATGTATGAATTGGACTTAATTGACGTCACCCGCGGTAGGCGAGTTAACTCGCACTTTACCGGTCTTGCTTTAACTACTTCACTTCTTTATTAAATAGCTTCTGGGATAGTTATCCACAATTTCGCCAGTATCAAGTATAATAATTGTTCATAATAATATGAGGCAACGTAGTACGGTTTATAAGTCTAGTCGTCCAGTCTTCAGTCAGGTCCTGTTTTCTGCTATAGCCATGGCGACTATATCAAAAAACGATCGGCGCACAATTTTCTTCATCAGAGAATTCCCGTTCAATCTTCTTTTATTCCATTTCACTAATACTTGTGTCTTTTAACTAACATTTATCGGTTATAATACCATGAATATTAAACGACATACATTAGAAAAACAATAGTAAATAAAATTTTATAAAATTGACAACCGTCGTTCAAGATGAAAAAAATGGTGTCCTTGTTTTAACTACAGTCGCTAGCGAATATAGATTAACAAAACTCATGGTAGACCTACTGTATGTCAATATCCCGCCCTTCTTTAAACCGAGTAGAAATACCAGCAAATATTGCTATTTAGAGAATTTCGTCAGCCATAGATGATTTGGAATGTAAGCTAGAGTTATCAAGCGGCCAGCACGTGTCCCGCCATGACGGCTATAATCACAAGTTTACTGTATTCATTACTTATCACCCCTCACGAGTAATGAACGCCTGATTATTGCACTGGTTGATAAGCGAATGCAATGTACAGTCACCTGCAACAACTAGCCATGTTTAGAATAAGTTTACTTTTTATTTAATTACTTAACAAAAACGAAAAAAACAAAAACGAAAAAACTAAATATAAAAATAATAATTGCTTTGTTCATAAACTAACAATCAACCGTTTTTATCAATTTATTCCGTACGATCTATGCGTTTACCACATAGGTAGATACATACCTGTTATTTTTTAAAGTTGTAGTCAAAAAAAACACAACTGAATTGAGACCCTCCTTTTTTTAAAGTCGTTAAATAGAAAACCAACAGCTTTATTATAAAAGACTTACAATAATTTATACAATAGAAAGCCAATAAAAGGGAGAACCTTACGAACGTATAGTAGTTGTTATACTAGGTATACCATTTCGGTGAAAACTTAGAATGTTTGTAGGACTGTCAACTTATCGCATACCTACAAACTAAACTGATGTCTTAAATTGGAATCGTTAACTAACCGCTCTGAAAAATTATCTGCTCAGCTGCATTTCTTCTGAAAAGGCGCTGGTACAGAACCTGTCAAGTTGGTAATACTTATTAATATGGGTGTAAGGGGTTCCAACGCCCATCTTCGGAACACAAGCCAACCTCACCTGCACGTGGTGCACCTTGCTAACTAACAAACGGGGTTCTGATGACCGGCTGATTGCGGCATAGCACAGCCTAATACTGGCATAGCTAAACAGCAGGGTAATAAAGCCGGATGCACTATAAGGTTGCCTTGGATTCCGAAGATGGAGGTTGAAACACTTTGAACCCCTTAGCCTCAGGTAGAAGCCGCGGTCGATAGTAATATAATTTAACAAATGCGAATGTGAGTTCGTTTGTTGTTTATTCAATTTATTCGATTAGCATGACATTTCAGATCACGTTGTAATGGGTAAAAATAACACTTTTCATCCGGAATAAAGTACAGTTCCTAAGGATAGAAATTTTTACAAATCTACATTAATGCGAGTGATGCCGCGGGCAGAAGCTAGTTTAACATAATGGTAAGCTGTATATATCCTTTTGAAGATGACTGTACTATGGCATTTATTTTAGTATAGTGTAAAGATGATTGTCGCGGCAATGAATTATGGGTTATTTACTCTTTGTAAAACTGGTATTTAACGTTTGATAAGGGTGGTGTGGTGGTGGAAGGTAGCTCGGGACAGAGATAATTGGAAGTCTGTGGGGGAGGGCTTTGCCCAGCTGTGGGATGAGAAGGGTTAAATACAATTTTAAAGATACTGCGCGGCCTGCTAAACTGTTTACATCCTATTGAAGGTGACTATTTTATGGAATTTATTTTAGTGTAGTGTACAAATGATGGTCGCGACAATGAATTATGGGATAATTACTCTTTGTAAAACTGGTATTTAACTATTGATAAGGGTTGTGGTGGGAGGTAGCTTGAGAAAGAGATAATTGGAAGTCTACGGGGGAGATCTTTGCCCAGCTGTGGGATGAGAAGGGTTGAATAAAAATGTTATAGATAATGCGTGGCTTAATGTAACGTATCTAATTCTAATGAGAGTGGGTTCGACTAGCCGTGGTGCGGCAATGGTGTTTAAGTTTCGTTTTTTTAACCATTATAATGTGAAACCTACTGTCAGAAAGAAGATTCCAGTGGAGAACCACGACCCAGTGAGATGTGATGAGGAGTGCGACGCAGAGAGGGGGCCCTGCGTTCTAAATAAAATAAAAACGGAAAGATCAGTGTACGTGATGGAGCCTGAAGTCTAGAGAAGATCCGGGACGCGGCTTCCACATCGATATTTAAGAGTAGGCTTAAGAAATGACGGCTCAGCTTTCCTTTATGTGTAGTGAGCTAGGCGGCTGAAACTTTCGTCACAGGTAGGGCTACACTTAGGAAGCCTAAATCTGAAATGGCGTAGTGCGGAAACGAATATTTTTTGAGATATGAATTTGTCAAACTTGATGTTATTGTTGGCTATTGATTGCAAATTATTTGGAAATCTGACAATGACAATGACATTTCTCGTGGTTTTTGCGTCAATTTTATTGGTATTTTTTGGTAATCTGACTATGACAATGACATCTTTTGTGGTTTTCCCGCCGGTTTTTGTTGATTGATTGATTGAATTTAGTCGTGTAAAAATTTACACAGATAAACAGTAGGATAATAGTTTTTTTTTATAACCACCCGGAAATTCTTCTCACAGAAGTTTTTAGAAGAACACGGTTTTAGGACACCCCGACTTGAGTAACTTAGGTTCGAAATCTAACACAGAATCGACACAGAGGCACCCCGATGCCACCTAGTCTTGTGGTCTCTACCCCTAGGTATATAAAAAATGCGTGAGTGAGAGTTCTGGCGAGAGCCCATACCGGAGTCAAATATCCATTTTTATGTTTTGAAACGGGTTTTTAGAGTGGTCATAGGTCATAGGTTCCCCTTCTCTAACACTACCGCATCCCCCCCTCTCCCGATATTGTGTTTTGGTGTATATTGTTTACGTTTTTTCCATACTTAACCTCAAAACTAAATTATTATTTTTCTCTGAAACTATGAGTTTCCGCACTTCACCCTTTTAGGGGGAGGGTCCTCCTCCCATGGTTGGGAAATAGAGTCGATTAAGATCAACTTCTTTTTTTTTTTACAAATGTCATTTTCTAGGCTGCCAGTACATTTTTACATTTTGCTATTGTTTTATTCTTCAAAATGAACCTATAGTTTTCTAAGAACAAAATCTTCTAACTACAAAAGAAAAGGTGGCTGCTCTCTATGAGGTACAATTTTGCCCCTCTCTGTTTACCTCTAAGTATAGATGGACATTGGCCTATTTAAGCAAATAGTGCAAAACATCATGATGTAGACCGACCCAGCAACAGGACCGCTGGGCATGCGATCCATTCGCACTAGACTGTGACAAATTTGTCGGCCCCAATGGAATTAAGGAATATCGCTCGCTACTGTTACATGGAGATAGAATTCTGGAACTGTACAGTTTCTAATATTTCATTTCATTTTATTTATTCTCAAACAATAATGTAACATGAAGCTGACTTGAATTAACTCATTCATATTGAAAAACGGGAATTTTCAGTCACATACCGTTACGCCAAAAAAAAAGAAAAGGTAAAAATAAAAAATAAAATAAAAGGTCTATGTGGAAGGCTCGTCCGGGGAGGTACTGCCACCATGCTTATTTCTGCCGTGAAGCAGCTGAGCAGTGTTTAATTTTGAAGGGCATGCCTCAATTTGATCTACTCAGGACTCACGTTGCATCGGTGAGCTAAAAAAACGTGGTCTACGATGCATTGCTTCTTTGTGTGTTGTGATAGGTAATGGTTACTACTTAACATCCAAACATCAGGTGGGCCATGTGCTTGTTCGACCCTCAAGTACGATAAAAAAAACCTTTCATATTTTTTTTCGTAGGATAAGTAAAACATCATCTGTATTTATTTTATTGTAGCCTGAAATAAATTTTATATTATTATTAAAAATGTCCCATTCTGCTATTGTATTCAACCAGTTACGGCGGCTAACAATGTCGCAATTCAGTTGCGAAGATGAATTTATGTTTTCGCTAATCTTTATGCTAATTGAATCTTTCTGTCCTGACGTTCGTTTGCGCGGACAGAATTTTAATATTTAGGGGGTACTTAGGAGGTTTAATGTGTATTTAGGGCCGGGAATGGGTCTTTTGCTAATTATCTTGACGACCTTAAAAGTGCGGGCGAAACGTTGATGATTCTAATTTTAATACATAAACCGTTTGACTTGATATTGAAGCTATATTGGAACTTGCGTCATCAGATCATCTTGTTTAAGCAACACTCCGCCCGGTCATAACTTGGATGTGTGACCATTTAGTGGCATTTAGACCTGAGTGCTTTCGTGCCTTCCAAAGACACGTTAAGTTATTGGTCCTTTTTCAGTCGCTATGCCCGTGTCTCTCTGCCGCGGACCTCTAAGGACTTGACAGTGGGAAACTTAGCCAGCGAGCATTAGGCTGAGTTGACCAATAAAAAAGCTTCAGTGTTCTACTGATCCCGCCTGCTGAATGAATTGTGGGTTGAGTTGACTACTCATTACTGTTATACATTTTTAGATTATGTTCTTAGTCCTACCGGAAAATTATTAAGTTATTTTTTTTATTGTTTTTTATTTATTATAGCCAGCTTTTAACCTCGAGACTTGTATATGCAAGGATGAGGTTGACGATGGGGCGAACTTTCACAGAACATGCCTATTAACTCTCTTTTTGAAGCCGTTAGGCCGTAATTCGATGGAAAAATAGACGCTGGCAGCTGATTCCATATTTTAACAGTGCGCATTATACATAATGTTTGGAAGCGCTTAGTTCTGGTAAATGCAATATCAACTTGATCGGATGGTAGTCAACAGTGCGTCTGAAGTTCCTATGGAAGAAAGGTGAACGTGGAATAAGTTCATGCAGCTCCTGGGCACACTCTCCGAAACACAATCTATAAAATACCGACAAACATGCAACCTCGCGACAATGGCTCAAGCTCTCGATATTAATTATATAATTACTTTACTAGCTTCTGCCCGAGGCTTTGCTTACGTGGTACCCGAACAAAATGTCACAGAATCCAGGTTACAATCTATGTTTATTCCAAGTTTCATCCAAATCTGTTCAATCGTTACAGAGTTGAGTGGAAACAAACATCACACACGCATTTACTTTCGCAAGTCTGATGTGATGTATGATGATGTACTTTGAAAAATATTTCTCAAAATCTTCAAAAATCACACATATATATTGATGCAGGTAGAAGTTTCATCTTACTAGGACTTTTTTAAAAATATTTCACATCTGCGTCTGACTTGTGATCACCTAAGTCATATCCAAATCTATACAACTATATAAACTAAGTAGGTAGGTACTTACATCATTCTCCTCCCCTTATCCCAACCAATAACAGCCGTCAATTCTGTGCCCACTCCTTTCATACTCATATCCTCCTTCACACAATCCATCCATCTCTTCGATCCCTCTTCTCCGCATCCAGTCAC
Source organism: Horisme vitalbata (assembly GCA_951804965.1). Lineage (NCBI taxonomy): Eukaryota > Metazoa > Arthropoda > Insecta > Lepidoptera > Geometridae > Horisme > Horisme vitalbata. The sequence goes on along the minus strand of OX638104.1, from coordinate 1,259,838 downwards.
ATAATCATCACTCGTCTAGTCACATTGACTTTGTAAGTAGGAAGGTATTTATTATTAGTGTTTATAAGTAGGCATAAGTCGGTTAATAAAAATATAAATGAAGCGCTCATGGCGTGGTAAACTTCGGTGTTTTTAGCAGATCACCTTGGTTAAAACAACACTCCGCCCGGTCATGGCGTGGTAAACTTCGGTGTTTTTAGCAGATCACCTTGGTTAAAACAACACTCCGCCCGGTCATGGCGTGGTAAACTTCGGTGTTTTTAGCAGATCACCTTGGTTAAAACAACACTCCGCCCGGTCATGGCGTGGTAAACTTCGGTGTTTTTAGCAGATCACCTTGGTTAAAACAACACTCCGCCCGGTCATGGCGTGGTAAACTTCGGTGTTTTTAGCAGATCACCTTGGTTAAAACAACACTCCGCCCGGTCATGGCGTGGTAAACTTCGGTGTTTTTAGCAGATCACCTTGGTTAAAACAACACTCCGCCCGGTCATGGCGTGGTAAACTTCGGTGTTTTTAGCAGATCACCTTGGTTAAAACAACACTCCGCCCGGTCATGGCGTGGTAAACTTCGGTGTTTTTAGCAGATCACCTTGGTTAAAACAACACTCCGTCCGGTCATGGCGTGGTAAACTTCGGTGTTTTTAGCAGATCACCTTGGTTAAAACAACACTCCGCCCGGTCATGGCGTGGTAAACTTCGGTGTTTTTAGCAGATCACCTTGGTTAAAACAACACTCCGCCTGGTCATGGCGTGGTAAACTTCGGTGTTTTTAGCACATCACCTTGGTTAAAACAACACTCCGCCCGGTCATGGCGTGGTAAACTTCGGTGTTTTTAGCACATCACCTTGGTTAAAACAACACTCCGCCCGGTCATTACTTGGATGGGTGACCGTTTAATGACATTTAAATTTGAGCGTTTTTGTGCTTCGGAAGGTACGTTAAGATTTAGGTCCCGGCGCCATGTCGGAGGTCTTCGGGCGGCCTACAAACTCCGACACCAGAGGTGGTCACTAACTCATACGAAGAAGAACTTGTTTAATAATTAATAATTGTACTTACAATATTCATATTCAGTGTTCAAGAAAAGGAATCATTGCGAACTACAACATAAATGAGTTATGTTATTTTTTCCTTAATGACATAATTGACTGAATCAATTGCATGTCCAAAAATAACTTATGATACTTTTACCAAAACACTAGCCACTGCAGTTCACTGCTGGACATATGTATCCCCTATAAAAAGGGGGATATGCCCATAATCGGGGCATAACAGGAGGGGCATGCGCCCATCGTGGGGACAACCCAACCCGCACGGGTTGAGGATTGCAGGGCGTCTCGCACTACCGACGCTGCTGCCTGTCAGGGGACAGGGGATTTGGCTGTGTCAGTGTTAGGCTGCGCCATGCAGCAATAAGCCAGAGCCGAATTTGATATACAGCAGGGTGCACCACGGGCTGGTGAGGTTGGCTTGGGTTCAACAACCTCACCTACACCCAATTTTTGCCAGCTATTAGGCAAATAAAACCGGGTACAGAAGTTAGTAACACGAAATGTAATCAAAAACGAATCAAGCCCAAACGGAAACGCTCCCGATGAGCCAACATTTCCCATTACTTAGCAATTAATGTTAAATCCTTGAAAATCATTAAACATTCATAAAAATCCTGAGTAATCGCAAACATTTATATTTTCAATATTTGCTCGGTAAAATAAATATAAAAAATTTACGCAAGCGATAGTAAACTCTAGAGTTGAACGAATAAGGTTGGATGTTGGGTTGAACGCGTGGAGGTCGAATTGAAAGCCTTTCTCAGGGTTGCAAGTTTACAAGTTTGGTCAAGGATCGGCCTTGCTCGTGGAAATCTAAATGTATAAAACTGTATTGAAGCTGACTGACAGAGTCTGTCTGACCGCATATCTGATTCATCATCAGCCTGTAGCAGTCCACTGCTGGACCTATGTCAATAGGTTGTCTCGCAGTGGGAATTGAACCCACTACCGTCTCAAGCGAGCCTTTGCCTACTGCGCCACAGAGGCCGAAAAGATCCATTCATGTGTTAAATTTAAAAAAAAACAATTGATATTCATGATCAGAAGTCCTAGATATTTATTTAGAATAAATATATAAATAACTATCTAGAAATTCTCAGATTCGTCGGGGATTGTTTGTTATTACTATTGATACTAACAAGCTGGCCTACAACTTTGTTCGTGTTAATACTTGTGCTTTAAAACTTTCTTCTTCTTCTTCGTATGAGTTAGTAGCCAAGTCAAACAAATTGACATTTATTTATTTATTTATTTATTTTTATTATTAATTAGTACGATCACAAAACCATTTACACTAATTAATTAAAATTATTACAATTATAACAGAAACAATAACAAAAAATAATTAAATTAAGCAAATTAAATTAAATATGAAAATTTAAATAAATAAATTACTATTAGGATTATATGTACAAAAAAATAATAATTATAACATCAAAAAATAATAATAATAATAAAACTCCTAGCACTCTTTCATCCATCAGTCTCACAAAACCTCAGGCACACCAACATAATCTGCTTCCACTCATCGGCAAAGAGATCACACTCTGGGTTCTGATTAAGGAGTCTATTGAGAGCGGCAAGGGTGCGAGGCAGGGGGAATGGCACAGGAAACTGTACGACTAGAAGGCACAGCAAATAGTCTATGACTTCGGTTTCGAAGGTAACTGTCCGGAAGGTAGAGACGAAAGAGAAGGTTGTGCAAATCAGGAGCATCTATTTTTCCATGGAGCACTTTACACATTGTTGCTGCTTGATCGAACGCTCTCCTGGTTTGCAGAGAATTATAGCCAAGACAACCTTGGAGAAACCTAGTTGGGTACATGAATGGATAGTACCCAAAAATTCGTTTGTAAAGAAACCTAAGAAACGCCTTCTGAACTTTCTCCAGTAACAGAGCGTACGTACTTTCATACGGATTCCAGACGCAACAGCTTGACTCAAGCTTGCTACGTACTAGGGCTCCGAACAAAAGCCGCATCACACCATCACTGCAAAAGTCTCGGGCGTTAACTAGTTGTTATTGAACAAGTTTAAAACAATTCTATTATAATTATTTTAGGGGTGCACTAAGAAAGAATGTCTAAAATTCATCCCCCGAAATCTCTATGCAGGTGAAGTTGCAGAACACCTTCTAGCGTAAACATTAATTAAAAAGGGTATGTTGCCATGAATAACTAATGGGATCGTCTGTCTATTTTAAGTAACTTTATTAAGTTTTTGGAAAATTATATTATTGGTTTTCTAACAAACAAAACCAATATATTTTCCCATCTTCAGCCAACACCGAGGCCAACTCCTAGTGTCGGAGTTTTTAGGCCGCCCGAAGGCCTCCGACATGGCTTAATGACTGAAAAAGCCGATCGATCACCCATCCACGTAATGACCGGACAGAGTGTTGCTAAACCCAGGAGATTTGCTAAGAGGACTGAAGAAGGTCACTTCAGATATTGCTTGATTAATAAATACTCAAAATTTTGTGTTGGACTTACCTCTGCCTACCCAATAATAGTAAAAATTCGTGAAAAAAAAGCGTTAATGCCTTATTAATCAGATTTGTTCTTTGTAAGGTGTTCCAATTTCAACCTCCTTTGGAGCCCTTTGGAGGTTCGTTTGTGTTCAAGCCAACCTCAGCTGCCCGTGATACACCCTGCTAAATAACAAACGGGGCTCCGGTAGCCGACTGATTGTGGCATAGTGCAGCCCACTCATCATCATTTATTTAAGAGCTGTGCTTTTGTCGGCGCAACTGATGCAGCTCCTTCCATCTGCCTCTCTCCAAACAGCGTCTTTTACTTCCCTATACGATATGCCAACTACTTTCTCTTAAATGCGGCTCATATAATTTATCCTTGGGCTTCCCCTTCCTCTCTTTCGTTCTACTTAATGCAGTCCACTGGCACAGCTAAGACATCAGGTCGCCGACGGGCAGCAGCATCGGCGGTGCGAGAAGCTGATTCCTGCGACCAACAATCTGCATGCTCAGCTTGGGGATTTAGGGAATATATCCCTTCATGTAGGGAGAGTACCCCTATGTCTAATAGTGAAATTAATAGGCAGATTTTGTTGTTCTTCTTTGTGGAAAAAAGTGAAATGTTTGATGTGAAATAAGGTATGATATTTAATACTAGTATAGAAAACATGCTAGTCTAACCTCTGCTTTGTATTCGTGACATTAATATGTTACACAAAATAGATATTTTTCTGTTCAGAGGTCGAAACAGAAATGTTAGTATATAAATTTATTAGCTACGTTTTATGAATAACTTAAAATTTGGTATAGATTAGCCTCAAGCTAACTACTATGATGACTATGAGCATATTCTTAGGGGAAACTTATACCCAGCAGTGTACAGTCCACTGCTGGGCGACAACTAGGACATAGGGCAACAACTAGTACTAGTTTTTATATTAAACTTTCTTGTACATAATTATATGAACTTACATTATATGCATTGGTAAAAATGGTATATACCTAATTCCCGAATCACCACCTAACTAAGGATTCCGCTGAAATGTTCAAAACGTCTCCCAACTGAAGGCTGATCTTTCAATTGTAATAGCATATCTCAGAAAATGGGTCCCCATCCTTAATCGTATACTTTCAAATTGTCCGATACTAAGGGGGTAGGAGGTAAGGGGTTCCAACCACCATCTAGGGATTCCAAGCCAACTTCGCCTACCTGTGGTGTAACAAATGGGGCTCCAGTGGCTGGCTGATTGGGCATAGCGCAGCAGCTATGCCGGTATAACGGCACAGCTAAATTACCTGACCGCCAACTGGCAGCGCAGTCGGAGGTGCGAGAAGCTGCCCTGCGATTCCCCAGCCGCTTGCCCAGCGTGAAGATTATGCACATCCACTGTTATAAGGGAATGCCTATGTCTAGAAGGGAACTGATGTATGCTGGTGTGGTGTGTGATATCCGATTAACATAGGTACATATTATAGGCTTGATTAAATAACGAACATTCAACACCAGCATAATCAGTCCACTGTTGAACATAAGCCTCTCCTATAAAAAGGTGATATGTCCATAAACCCTACGCTGGACAAGTGGCTTGAGAATTGTAGGGCATAGTGAGAAACTGACTGTTGCACTGCTGACGCTGCTGCCCGTCTGCAGCAGTCAGTTTATTGGGCTGTGCCTGTGTTAGGCTGCGTTATGCCGCAACCAGCCAGTCGCCAGAGTCCCGTTTGTTATATATCCACTGCTGGCACTGCTGCCCGTTGGCGGCCAGGGGACTTAGCTGTGCCAATGAATACTGCATAATGCCGCAATCAGCTGGCCGCCAGACCAGGGTGCACCTTAAACAGGTGAGGTTAGCTTGGGTACCGAAGATGGATGATAAAACTCTTGTGTAGGGTACTTCTTGATCAAACAGCGTGTCTAAATTAGATCTAGGTCCTACACACAACTCAAAAACCAATTTAATTTACATACTCACCCACTTGTGATACGATGACCTATTTGTACAATGATTAATTAATATTATCAATGTCTGGCGTCAGTCACAATCAAGTTTATGTTCTGACGAAATTTTACGTAAAGGATGTAAAGTTTTACTCTAAAAATCATCTGGTTTTTTTATTGGTATTGGAGCTGAAATAACACGTAAATCATCGTGATCTCCATCATTATCATCAGCCTAAAGCAGGCCAATCTGCTGGATATCATAATCAATTCAGTAAGCATAGGCCTTCCTTTGATTATGCCTTTCTTCTTGATCCTGTGCTAGTCTGATCCAGGTTCCGCCCACGGTTTTTCTGATATCGTCGACCCATCTCGCCGGTGGAGGTCCCCTACCTCTATGACCATCTGTCGGCCACCACTCGATCAGCGCCTTAGTACACCTGTCGTCACTCCGTCTGGCCAAGTATCCTGCCCAACTCTACTTGAGCCCAATCCACTCACTAACATCCTGAACTTTAGTGTACTTACGTATTTCGGTGTTGGGGACTCGGTCTAAAAGTGATGCCAATCGTGACATACTCCATAGCTCATTAGGGAAGATCCCTAATGAGCACTATAGCGCTCTGTCTTCAGCTCATCGTATCCAACGTCCACCTCAGGGCGTTTTACACTACGTTTTTGGAGCCTCGCTACAAATTATTTTTCACCATAAGCTATGTCAGAGGCCTAAAAACTCCAACGCCAGAGCTTGTGGGCCAGAGTTAGCCCAGCTCATACAAAGAAGGAACTTTTATGGGGAAGGAATGAAATACTAATACAATGTTATTGGCACTCCCTTATCAACGGGTCCAGTTGTTCATTTATCTATTGCAAATAATTGATATTTAGACGGTATGTGTGTTGTGGGAACGGGGGCAAGATACCAGTGGATGACTACTACTTATTATAGATAAGTAAATGTACTCCTATTATAGAATTTTATACGTTTGGTAAATATTATAAAAGCTCGGCTTAGTTTGGGACTAGATGCTGTGTGTTAATTGTCCAACATTGTTTATTTATCTATTTGTTCATAATTTATAGTACCTACTTGTACCCTCACTATTTACATTATTATCATACATAGAGTAATATCTCGTGAAGTGAAATGTAAAAACTTTAAAACTGATTATAGTCCGGTCAATTTAGACATTCGAAGTTACATAAAGTCCCAACAAGCTGAAATTCATATTAGTCGTTACATTACACATTTTAGGTGATATGAAATTCAAAGAGTCAAAAATAAAATAAAGGTTATTTTAAGTGAAATTCTCTATCTTCTGTTTTTGGTACTTTCCTGTTACTCTTGTTCATAGCAATTATTACATAATGTACACATAATATCCGGGGTCTTTATGTACCTTTATCGTAGCATATAATCTAAAGGAGCGAGTTATAAAAGTAAGAATAATGCGCAGAGCAAACAGACCAAACAAATCCAAAAGTAAAAAAAAATAGTTCTTTGCAGTCAAGATCAAGTAGACAGCTAAAGGCGGATGATGATGATGATGATTCAAGATCAAGCATTCAAATCCTTGTCTGCCTATCCTATCCTACTTCCTACTTAATATTATAAATGTAAAGGTTTTTATGTATGAATGTATAGATGAATGGATGAATGTTTAATACTCTTTCACGCAAAAAGTACTGAACGGATTTGAATGAAACTTGGAATATACATAGTTTACCTGGATTAACACATAAGTTAATTTTTATCCACGCGAGCGAAGCCGCGGGCGGAAGCTAGTACATAAATAAATAACACAGTATTAACTTCTATGCCACCATATCTAATATAAATAGAGTTAATAGTGATAGCAATGTCATCAAACAATTAAAATCTCTTGACTCATAAATAGTTACTAATAATAAAACAATGCAAAATTAATTTCAATATGTAATCAGACACCAATCTGATTAAAGATCGCCATATATGGTCATACATAGCGGGCATAATGATCTCATAATTATGCAGCAGCGCGATAAGATAATTAGGCGTTTTGATTAATGCCCGGGTTTTACATCATAAATGACTGCGACATATTTATGCACTAATTAGCTTCATCGGCAACAGTCGCGTGGATCCCGGATAAAAAGAAGCCTTATGATATTTTCCATAGCATAATCTTTTTCTTTATACTACTAAGTTAGCAAACAGACCTCCTCGTGATAGTAAGCCTATAGAACAACCCTTAGCCTATGGACGCCTGTAACATCAAGAGGTAATACATGCACATTTCCTTTTAAAAAATTTAAAACGCCCTTTTTGTAACGCTGCATATTGAAGTCTCTGGGGAAACCCTCGGCAGGGAGACCATTCCACAGTTGTGTTGTTCTTGGGAGGAAATTCCGCAGGTGCCTCACCGTGCGAGAAGATATATGTGCCAATGTTTAAGGATGGTACCCCTGGCGATGTCGATGTTATCTCTAATTGTACAAATTTGCTGATTTTCTCTGTCTTTCAATTGCCGGTGCAATTAGTTCGGTATTCCAAGCCAAGTTACAAGAAACAAATTCTCATAAACATTCATATTGATTGACATTTTGATCAGTAGACTAGTGGGCGCCAAATTTTTTGGATCACTTTTAGTACTTATCTGAAACTCGTATACCAAAAATAAAACTCCCGTCAATTACATACGAGCTTCCGTCCGCGGGTTCGCTCGCGTGATACCCGGATAAAAAGTACCTAGCCTATGTGTTAATCCAGGTCATAAATTATATATTTTCCAAGTTTCATCCGAATCCGTTTAGTAGTTTTTACGTGAAAGAGTAACAAACATACTCGCAAACTTAGTGGAATTATTTGAAAATAATTTAATCTTCAATCTTTAAAACTCATTATTGCTACTTGCTACACAACCACCATAGTTTATAGTAAGGTACCCACACATTATCTTGCAACTCGTTCTGCTCGCTCTAGATCAGTTTTTGGCTAAAATCAGTGATTTGAAATATTTCAATGAGCCATGGCCTTTTTGTCGTGCTGCAGCATACACACTTACCTAAAATTATAATGTGATTTCAAAGTGTATTCAGTACAAATCTATAGAGGATATCATATTATTATTATATTCGAAAGCAAGTCTAATCATGTAGCTTTACCAAAAATCCAATAAACTCTACTGTAGCTATTGTAAATGCAAAATAATAATCCCAAACGAAAACATCTAAGCCAAATCCTCCAACGAAAATATTATTCTAAATTCAAATAATTCCTTCACAAAATTAAATTAACATAAAGCGCCCGGGGCTTTAATTAAAAGACGGATTCACGAAAGTGTCTGCGACTGTCAAAATTGTATCATTTACTATGACTTGTTATTTGTATTTGGAATATTTTAGATACGGTGTTCTAGTAAATGTTATCTGGTAGAAATTCCTGGGATTTTTAAGAGAGGACGTCGTAGCGCGATCTCAATCATGATATTGTCATTGTAGGTTTATTTTTAAAAGGCAGCTATTCACGGAGATTGTTTGCTACTTCTTTTTTGCGTTTCCATTCTATGGAACGTCAAGTTGTCAGTGTTAGTCGTTTTGCTGTATCAAAAGGTGTGAAAACGCTGATACAGAGTTGGCTACTCATTTATAAGAACGAAAAGAAAACCCAACAGTTCCGTCCTAGGACCTCACTAGAAATATTTTTATGGTGGGCATCAGAAACTATTATGATAACCATACACTTCTTGTTGTGACACAACAATACCAAGAAAAAAAGATAAATGACGAAATCGACATGTCTTTTCGGTTTTAGAAATTGACGTCTAATGGCTGATAACGTAATCGTATGCTTCAAACTCTTCTTATTTATAAACCATAAACATGGTGATCGCAGTATTAATGATAAGTACAAAGGTCCATGGTAACTTGTGTAATGCCTAAGTCGTCTACAACATCCACTGGAAGAAACGGGAACTTTTTCTGGAACCGCCAAGTCATGATTGACTTTAACGCTGATAGCTTGTCGCATATAACTATAACTGTTGCTGATAATCACCGTTTGGGTTAACGAGTTCTTGCGTGGAGGCCGCGGCTCGGAAAAACTTAGGTAACGATTTGCGAAAGGCTGTTGGTAGAAGCTGGATGCGTCGAGCTCAGGACTCGGCGCAATGGTGCTCATAAGGGGAGGCCTATGTCCACCAGTGGACTGCTTTACCCCAATAATGATGCTTGTCGCGTATCGCTCCGTCCATGGCCAGCCTTATCTCACGCCGCGCCATCGTGTGTTGCGATGATTCAAAATGATTTTGCTGAGTTACATCACGTAGCATATTTTCCAAGAAATTACATCTTTCACAAAAAATGTAAGGGCTGTTAGTTCCTTCGCATGTTGCTGAACCTTCGAAATTACATGACCTTTATTTTTAGAGCAGCATGGTTCAAAATCCAATGTCGAATTTAGAGTGTGCGTGATGACCAACTTATATCCAACATTCGATATAATATTGTACTTTGTCTGTGTACTTTGTAACTTTGGTTTAGGGTTCATTTTTGAATGTTGGGGTAGTTTTTCAGGACACAGTAAGTTTGTCATTGAAAACTATCGTTCATTTTTCATAGCGTTTTGGTGGTATGTATTTGGCAGTGGTGTTAAATAATACAAGAAAGTGATTTATTTTTGCTTTTGCAAGGGACGGTGTGAAAGTTAGGTACTACAGCAAACAATACTGCTGAATATTCCACTCATCAACCAAAAAGTAACGGCGAGGTATATACTGGTATATGGGTTGTTATGTACCAACATATACTCTCCTTGCTTCTGCCATGCTGAATTTTGATTTCAAACAAATAAAATACGATTATTATAAATCCCAAAAAATTCGACTTAGGCGGGATTTGAACCCGACCTTCCCATAAATATTGGGACGCGCTAACTAACTGTAACTGCCCGAAAATTTTACCCCCTGCTGGACAAATTTCTTCCAAAAAATCCGCCATTCATATCGATGCTAGATCTCTCCAACACCATCAAACCACAGCCAATATCAGTCCACTGCTGGACATAGGCTTCCCCTAATAAAGGGGGATATACTCATAATCCCCACGCTGGACATGCGTGTTGGAGATCGCAGGGCACAGCCTCTCGCTCCACCGATGCTGCTGGCCAGGGGATTTAGCTGTGTCGATGTAGGCTGTGCTATGCTGCAATCAGCTGGCCACCAGAGCCCCGTTCGTTGTTTAGCAGGGTGCACCATGACAGGTGAGGTTGGCTTGGGTTCCGAAGATGGGGGTTGGAACTCTGTTTACCCCCACTATTCTCAAAATTCCACCTTAAGATCGTGCCATAATTTCTTCCTAACAACCTTTTTTGGATTGACCTGAATGAAGAAGAAATTTAAGAAAATGAATATGAAGAAGAAGAAGAAGAAATCACAAAGGAAAGGTTAGAAGTTAATGATTTCTCATCCAACTAATTTGATATTTACAATTTGTGTTGAGAGTAGGGTACTATAGTTTTCAAAACAGTTTCAAGACGTTTTGACATAGCAATTCAAACTAATCAGCCCCAAATCTTATAATTTCCAACCGAATCCAAACTAAATCTAAGTTACTAACAACCCCCGTCATTTACAGGCAAAACTCAACTTACATAAATACGGACAAGTGTGAGTAACACACGAGCTGAGAATTCCGTTTAATTGTATATAATTTTGCACCAAAAGATTCCTGAAAAATTAAACGCATATATTTTACCTTTATTAAGATAGATAAGTATATTACGAATTGTTTCTATTTAAAAAAAGATAAATATAATGAATATTCGAATTCAATAGGTACAATTTTATCTAAGACGCATACAAAACATTTTTCTCAAATATGTGAGCTCTGTTCAATTCAAAATGAAGTACACACTTTCGGTGCTTATGAATGAAGTATGGAAATAATGTGGGTGTAAAAATGATTACTTGACTCATGTGTCTTTTGTGAATAAATTTATATCAATGTATTGTTAGATCCGAAGCGTTTGAGATTTGTTTCGTATACCGTGGACAGCAAACGAACTAACATATCCAATCTCGAGCAACTGAACATCAAAACTAGACTCTCCGCTATTTGTTACCAACTAGTCCTTAGCTACTTTAGCCACATCGCCCGTAGACAGCCAGACAATTTATAAACTGGTTGAGGTGGGAAAGATAGATGGAAAGAGACCTCACCACCGTTGGTCAGAGACTTGGTCAGAGACCAAGTCGAGGCGCTGACGGGACTCCCTTTGACTACCGCCTTGACGCAAGCCGAAAATAGAACATAATGGAAGCAGCTCATCAATACCTCAATAAAAGTATTGCAAGATGGGCGCGATCTTCAGCAATGTAAAATACAAGGAAAATGAAGAAGTGATTGTTAGGTTGGGTAGCCAAACAGGGCTTCTAAGTAAATGTAGCCTAGCTAAGCATATGGTTCAAAAGAGACAGAGTAAAAAAAAATACTGAGACGAATTATCGAAAATTTGGGTTCTTATAGGAAACATGCAGACTTACTGAAATGCATTGACGTAAATTTGTGTAAAAGGCCTAAAAAGATTTAAAAAAATTGACATAACCAATTTAACTTCTAAATAAATAAGACGCATTCCGTTAACCTTCAGTTCAGCAGAACCCTAAAAACAATAAATTAACTCGGAACAAACTGGATCCAACAATCCAACAATGGAACAACAACAGAAGAAAACAATTCGTACTTTAATCCTCTATAACAGTGTTCCGTGTCGCCCCCTGGTGGAAAGTTTACGCGTAAATAACTGGAAGGAAATCTTCGGGCAATTTATGATGATCATCCCACCTTTTGTACTAAGTCATAGTGCTTATTTGTCAAGGGGGAAGCTGATAAAAAAATATTATGGCCATTATTTATAAGCTGTTTAACTTATAAAGTATCTATTTAGGTTTAACTAGATTTATCCTCTTTTTGTGGATTAATTTGGGGTGTACGGGGTTCCAACTCCCTTCTTCGGAACCCAAGTCAACCTCACCTGCACGTGGTGCACCCTGCTAAACAACGAACGGGGCTCTGGCGGCCGGCTGATTGCGGCATAGCACAGCCTACATCGGCACATCTGAATTCCCTGGCCACCGACGGGCAGCAGCGTCGGTGGTGCGAGAAGCTGTGCCCTGCGATCCCCAACCCGCATGCCCAGCGCGGGGATTATGGGTATATCCCCCTTTATTAGGGGAGGTCTATGTCCAGCAGTGGACTGATATAGGCTGGTGTGGTGTGGTGTGGTTTGTGGTAATAGATAAGAATACTAATAATTGTATAATCAGAAAAATAACATTAAAAAACAGAAATTACTAGTAAAATCATTTATTTTCTCATGTACATGTAAGTATTTTAAGAAACTAGTGGACTAGGACTAGCCTAATGGCTTCAAGCAGTCTCTTTCAGACAACCTTTGCATGGAAAGAAACTTTTAGAACAAAACGGAACGGGGCGGTGTGCCTAAATAATGTTTTTCAAAGACTCAGCAGGCCCAGCATCAGCTGACTTCATCAAGGATTTGTTCAGGGCAACCTCCACCCCATCATAATACCCGATGAAAAGTGGTTTTTCTGTAAGATTTATGGAACCCATTTGAATTTTTTTAGTACACTATTTCATCACGTGTTTTGTATACAATGCAAATTGCTAGGCTAATAGGCATGAACCCAATGGGATGGTTGAACTTGCTAATGACTACCCCCTAACTAACCTTGACGTTGAGAAAATGTTGTTAAACTGATTTATTAAAAAAAAAATAGAAGTACAAGTCAACGCACAGATTACCCAGACAGAACCAGTGATACAGGGCCCAATTTTAGTCTAACGTTCACACTACCGATACTGCACGGTGTTATTTATAAAAAAAAATAACGATTCCATCGAACTTGGACTGTTTAACGCGTTGTTAATAAGAAAAGTAATCATTGCTGGCAACTCTTTTGAGATGATGATAATTATCATAATGAGTGTATTTGGAAATTATATTAGCTAGAAGCAAGTGATACTAGAAGGTTTATTCAAATCAGCATCATCAGTTTTTGAAGTAGTATGCGCAGGACATTTATTTTGTTGCGGATGTGTGGCTCATCTTCAATCATTAAATAAATTAGGTGATAAAATTCAAAACTTCAATATTCAAAATAAGAAACAGAATAAGAATTGTAAAGTACACTTTGAATCATCATTATTAAATTCAAACAGAGAAGAATTGGCAAGAAACTGTGCTAGGCTTATATTTTTTAATGTCATTTTTATTATATTAATATTGTAAAAATTTAAAAATGATGATTCAAAGTGTACTTTACAATTCTTATTCTGTTTCTTATTTTGAATATTGAAGTTTTGAATTTTATCACCTAATTTATTTAATGATTGAAGATGAGCCACACATCCGCAACAAAATAAATGTCCTGCGCATACTACTTCAAAAACTGATGAAGCTGATTTGAATAAACCTTTTAGTATCTCTTGCTTCTAGTTAATATAATTTCCAAATACACTATATATATGTAAGCAGTTGTTTAATAGTACAGCATTACTTATATATTCAAAGATGTGTTTCCTGTTGTTGTTTCAAGCTGGTCCCTTGATTTCGTTTTTTAGTGACTGCACAGGAGCCTATAAACATTGCCGGACGACCAGAAAACAAAAATAGAAATATCATTAATAATGTATCAATCACGGCTATTATTATCAGGTTGGCACTATAACCGGATGTTTCGTCAGCCTGCTGAGCAGGATACAATATCGAGGGTGGTTCCACCACTAAAACTAGAGAACTACTCCAAAAAATGATAAATGATAAACTTTCCTTTCTGTATCCATATATTGTGTTTGTGAAATTTCATGATGATTGATTGAGCAGATAAGGTGCGAAAGCGTAAAATTAAAAACATAACTAATTATGCTGGATACTATCAGTATCATTCAGCGGGGTGATCAGCTCACTCCGTTGCTAGCAGAAATGATTGACACCGATCCTGTTTTACTAAACTGTGACAGTATCTCAATTGACGTTCATTGAATTTATGTCAAAGTTTGTAAAAACAGAATTTCTGTTTGCAACAGAGTTAGCCGATCATGTTTTTAAAAACTTTGACATAAATTCAATGAACGTCAATTGACTACTATTATAATACTATGTGAAATAAAATGACATGTTTTTAAAATAGATAACTTGATTCTTTAAAAAATGAATGAAAAAAAAAAACTGCATATTGCCTACCTACTACAGGACTAACTACCTGACTTACTTTCTTGCTTGACAGTTAATAAGTGAATGTTATAAATTTCATGTGTGACAAATGCTCGGTCTGCCTACCTATCTCAGTTGCTATGCCCTTAGAAAGGGTTCATGTGCGATACCTACCTTCTATGTAACATGTGTGTACTACCATGTGACAGCAATAAATGTATTGAGTATTGAGTATTGACAATCTGTCACAATTTGTTAAAACAGAATCGGAGTCAATCATTTCTGTTTGCAACAAAGTTATGGCCGGTTCCTATATTATACCGTTACCGATTACGCCTCGTTTTCCCCTGAAAAACTGTCAAATTTTCGACGCCTCGTTGTTAATTTTTGACAGTTTTTCAAGGGAGAACGAGGCGTAATCGGTAACGGTATAATATAGAAACCGGCCGTTAGCTGATCACTCCACTTCCAAACTTAGCAGAGCTAACAAAGAAGTGGAACCACATGACTGATATATTACATGTATACTTGTTTTTGTAAATAGGTACATGAAATTATACATAGAAATCACCCAGGCCAGAGACTAATATCTAGATGATGCAAACATTTGTCCTGCGGCGGGAATCGAACCCCCAACCTTTTGCGTCTCAGGCGGACTTTCGCCAACTAGGCCACAGAGGTCGTTACAGTTAGAAAGCTATGGTTAAGATTTTCTTGACAATTTAATAATAAGAAGCTAATTTCTGAACTACAAGATTAGCACAATCATATCACCCTAAAACCCCTGACCCTACACTAGGATTGTCCCCGAGTATTCTATCGTAGGAAGGTATTAACTAATGCCCAGTCCTGGGTCAAATATCTGCAGATCATACAAACATTTGTCCTGCAGTGGGAATGGAAAACTACCTATTGCGTCTAAGCCGGTAAATTGCTACGCCAACGACATCGACATTTTTGAACTAAGATTTTTTTTTATGATACTTATTCATGGAACTAGCACATGGCCCACCTGATGTTAAGTGGTAACCATTACCTATAACAAAGTATTGCTTCGTAGGTCACGGATGTTTGCGAACGTGCCCTACAATGCAACACCCTGCGTCCATCAACTTGAGGTATGAAGGTGTAATTTCACCGGCACCCACACCCTTGAGACCGAAACACAGCAATGCACGTGAAGCATCACGGCAGAAAAAGGCATGGTGGTTGTACTTCCCCGGATGAGCACTTCACAAAGAACTCTACTACTGTTAAAAAAACAGTTACAAAAAAAAGAAGAAAAAAAAAGAATATACAACAGATACAGTTTTTCCAAAAAATGTCCGACGTCGAAATCGTACAGACACATCGCACCTTTTCAGGCCAATATCTGAGCAGATGTCCTAATTAAGGGGACGAGACTTGGGCGGGGGTAGCTATATTGCGACCTTTCAATAATGAACACTGGGGGATGGCTTTGGGGCTCGCGCAAGGGACAAGCTAGAGCGGGTTAGATAAGTTTTTGTTTTGAGAAGGCATTCTAAAGCTGGGTACGGATAGCGCGTTCCTGTATACGCGTAATCAGGGTTCGCTGGGCACGCGTATATTAGATACGCGTAAATTTAATGAGGACCGCCGCGAACCTGAACACGAGTTTAATCGATGCATAGCGCTACGCGAGCGGAAACCAACTGACCACGGATCGCGCCGCGAGCTAGCTAAAGTGTACGCGTAGCTGCAAGTACAGACACAGCGTTCCAAGATACGCGTAGACCGACTACGCGTACCAATAGTAATAGTACCGCGCTATCCGTACCCAGCTTAAGAATTTGTACGGCTAAATCCTGAGATGATATCTTGACTTATCTGCATGAATGAATGATGCGAAAAACCATTAAATCTTAATACTTATGTATTATGATTTAATTGTGGACTTCGTGGTCTCTGGCTGCCCCTTTGAGAAAGTGATGTTACTTTTACTAAGTAACGTAACCCAAGGTGTAAAAAAGTGCCCTAACCCGTGCGTAGCCGGGACGTGCCGCTAGTAAATGTATAAGTTCAGCCATGATCAGCTTGTGTAGCATGTTAAATATTAAGTACGCACAGCTAGGTGCCACTGTTGCATGAATATATTCAGAATTAGTAATTATTTAATGTCAATTAACAAGAAAAAAGTCATTAAGTAATAGTGTCTTTGTAAATCAGATTAGTAAATAAACATTGTCTAGAAAACTTATCACTAAGGTGTACTCATCCACACCTATAGTAAACCTTATTATCTATGAGCATTTTTTAAAGTTTTCATTTAAAGAGGTCGTTCGAGGATGTTTCAAGCATATTTAGCGGTACATAATCATAGAGCCGGAAATAATAAATTTATCTAGATCCTACTAATATAATAAATACGAAAGTTTTGTATTGCTTTATGGATGTATGCTCGTTAGTCTTTCACGCAAAAACTACTGAACGGATTTGGATGAAACTTAAAATATACATAGTTAATGACCTAGATTAACATATAAGCTACTTTTTATCCGGGTATCTCGAGAGAAAACCTGCGGGCGGAAGCTAGTTGATAGATAAATTCTCTTAGTTAATTTAAGGTAGGTAAACTTTATACTCATGCGAAACCGGGGCGGGTCGCATTTTGACAGGCCCCATAGGTCGCGGGTCCGATACCCGCCCAGGACAAACATTTGTGTGATAAACGTGAATGTTTGTTCTGTGTCTGGGTGTTTTATAAGTATCTATGTATGTTTGTCAGTCACTGGTACATAGTACAGGCTCTGCTTGTTTGGGATCTGTTGAGAGGTCCCGTATATTTATTTATTTATTATTTTTAGCAACTTTACTAAATCGCTCGCACCCACACCTGAGCCCACACATTGCGGATAAAGGAAAATATTTGGCAATGAAATCCTCAGCTCCTTTGTAATTGTGGGCGTCTGCACTCCGATCCGGAAACAATTCTATTTCTTCAGCGGATTCCGATAGAGCCAATTGTGCTGGCTCCAGTGGACGTCCACTTAGACGGAAGGATTTACTTCTCTCTTGCAGTTCATCATCATCATAGTTGCTTACTTTGCCTTTAGCTAGATAAAACACTATTTTAAATATCATAGGATTTTTTTAAAGTGAAGACTTGTTATTAGTATTCAGTTGTCTATATGTATTTGTTTCTTTAAGGCTTAAGATAATGTTTTATGTGCAGTTCATCATCATCAGCCTATAGCAGTCCATTGCTGTACACAGTACCTCTAATGAGCGCCTTTGCCCCCTGTCTTGAGCTCGACGCATCCAGCTTCTACAAGCAGCCTTTCGCAGCTCGTAACTGCACCTGGCCGGAAGGCGTCCTACAGTACGTTTGCTGAGCCAAGTTCTCCACTCAAGCACTCTACCCCAGTAATTATCGGTTCTTCTACAGATATGGGCAGCCCAATGCCAATTAAGCTTGCTAATTCTCTGAACTATGTCGACAACTTCTTCTGTGTCGCAGTGGGCGAAGGTCCGCATGAGACACAGAAGGTTGCGGGTTCGATTCCCGCTGCGGGACAAATATTTGCTGATATTTGTCTCAGGTAATAATGTAAACAAAATGGGTGTTTTCTATGTATAATAAGTATTTATTTACAAAAAAAAAATATATATGTAGTTTATCCGTCATTTGGTTCCCATTATACAAGCTCTCTTAGTTTGGGGCTACATGATGCTGTGTGATAGTGTCCAGCATTATTTATTCATTATGTATGTCGGATAATCTCGTTACGGTTTATCCTTATACACTTACTTTTTTATAAATTTAAAAGTTTGTGTTGGTGGGAGTTTGTTGAACTCCTTGACGGCTGAAAGGATTTAGATGGGACCTATGCCACTTTTTATCCTATGCAAGTGAAACGGAACCCTGTTACCTATTAGTGTTCATATGTACTGTACGGAATATATTCCAAACTAGTATTTTTCAGTAAGATGAGTATCAAGAACTCATAGTTCCACCATCAAATCAAGTCAAAATTGGCATCAAAAAAGCTCGGTGTGATGAAAAAGGCAAATATCTATTTTAGCCCGGGGCAAAGGTTGCTTCTTTATTAGTCACAAGTCCGGCCCCACATGGAGTACTGTTGTCACCTTTGGGCAGGAGCACCTGAGTACCAGCTTAAGCCGTTTGACTCGATTCAAAGAAGAGCTATGAGATTTGTCGACGATTCCATACTTACAAATGGTATTGAACCTTTAAGTCTCAAGAGAGATTTCTCCCTGTGTGTGATCTACCACTTGTATAATGGAGAGTGTTCCGGAGAATTGTTTGAGACGGTGCCTGCTGCTTCTTTCTATCTCCGCACCGCTCGACATCGGCAGAGGTATCATCCACTTACATTGCCACCTATGTCTTCTCGCACTGTGAGGTTCTAGAGGAATTTCCTCCCGCGAATAATCAAACTGTGGAATGGTCTCCCTGCCGAGGTTTTCCCGAGAGACTACAATCAACAACTACAAGCGTTTCAAAAAATGCGTGTTAAAACTTTGAAAAGGGTCCGTAACAGTTCCACTCATCAACTAGACCATTTGATATCATACTTGAAAATCCTCTTGATCCCTGTAGAGGGTCAAACAGTAGGACCAAGAGTCCAGTAACCATAATTTCAGTGGGCAATTGAGTAGGCATATTGCTTCATTGGCATCTTTCGTTTAGGGTAAGCAGCTTTTTATTCAAATCTCATATTTAGGTATATCACCCTTATTGACATGTCGCGCTTAAGGTACTCGATTATAAAAGCTAAACAACAACGGGGCTCTGGCGGCCGGCTGATTGTGGCATAGCACAGCTTACATCGACACAGCTAAATCCCCTGGCCACCGACGGGCAGCAGCGTCTGTAGTGCGAGAAGCTGTGCCCTGCGATCCCCAACCCGCATGCCCAGCGTGGGGATTATAGGTATATCCCCCTTATTAGAGGAGGCCTACGTCCAGCAGTGGACTGATATGATGGTGTGGTCTGGATAAAAAAAAATGTTTGTTACTAACGGACTCTGAACATGTTCTTGCTTGCGCTAACGTAAACATCTCGAGCGTCCCATCTTATTGCGGTCTGTATTGCTGCTCAAATAAACACTGACACCTAGGTGTTGGTGTTTGGACACATTTCTCGGCGCATCTACTAAGTCTCGTGTCAATATTTGGTGAGCTCACCTCATTCCTTGTAGGCAAAGTGTGGAGGGTACAGCTAGCTCACTGTAACAATCTCGTGTTTAGGCGTTTGTGGACGCACTGCTCCGAAACGGCTTGACCGATATTTATAATTTAAAAAAAAAACTTTTGTGACCACCATAGAGATGATTACATAGGTACTTAATATCAATATTAGCAATAAATGATACCTTAATCATAATTGTACCTATAGAAAGTCGTACAATCGGTGGTCTTATTGCAAAAGTCTTCCAGATGACCGTTAAACTAAAACTAACTTAAACTAAAACTTATTATAATATCTATACATATCAAAGATAAATTATGATCCAACCAGTTTTGCTCCTCACACCGTTCAGTTAGTGATCTGTCTGTTAACCCTAAGCTGGTTGTAGGCTTGGTTTGCCACTTCGTCCCTTAACATTGCAAAACCAACCCTATTGTAAAACTGATAAGGTCTTCAAAAACTCAAAACTAGTTATAACGTAAAATACATAAGCGTAACAAATTGTGTTTGCGTTCAACGAATTCATTCTTCGTTGTGTATGGTTAGGGCGGGAGATGATCTCGAGCTCTTGTCGATGAACCCGAAACCTGAGAACTGGTATATACTAGTCTGTTCACCCTAATTGAAAAGCTTTTAAATTATAAATTACTTAAGTACTTATGCTTTTTTAGACGCGTATAAAGTCACAAGGCACCCAAGGGATTAGGTACCTAAGAGTAAATCACAATAATATATTATGGTCGAAGTACTAGGTGGTAGAATATCTTTTACATTATATTTAGTTACACAATATTTCGTTTTATATAGTAATTTATAGTCATATTTGGGTACCAGAGACCAGTTTAAATTCTTTAATTCTTTAATTCTTTAATTCTTTATTGTACACGAAAACATAATACAGGAATTATTTTACTTATATGCTATGTACAAAGGCGAGCTAACCCTGAAAGAGTTTTCTTACAGCAAACCTTTGGGTATTGGGAGAAAATAAAAAGAGAAGGATAGATACATGTGTACTTATGTATGATGGATAAGATAAATTTAAGATTAAACTTAAACCTACATATTTACATAAACCTACATTCAAATAGTTAAATAAACCTACATAAAAAATACCAACTAACCTATATGAAAATAGTACCTACTTATATACTTACATTAAAAAAAATATATATTTAATAAACATCACTACATACATATTCTTAACATATAATAATTACATAAACTATAATATTATGGTTCTACAAAGATAGTAGAGATAAATAATGCTCTTTCAACTTCGATTTAAAGATATTAAGAGACGAACTGTCACGGATAGAGTGAGGAAGGGCGTTCCATAAACTCACTGACTTAATAGTGAATGACTCACCATAGCAGCAAGAAGAATGAGATGGAGTTTTGAGGAGTAGAGGTTAAATATTGTTGACCAGTTTAAATATTGTAAAACCTAGATTAATTTTTTTCTTATGTATCTTATTATAAGTGAAGCATGTGTTTATCTAAGGATAAAGTTCTTTAAATAAATGCAAAAGTATGTAGGTGTGTGAGTGTGTTAGTTCCCACTCAACTCCGTATCGGCTGAACAGATTTAGATAAAACTTGGAATATATATGGATTGTGATATTCAAGAGACAAAATATCATAGCCTGATAATGCATTATGAGGAACGTGGAACAATTGTCGAATTTCGATTGGTTTATTTTTAAATGCGCACTGGTATGAATTGCGACCCTAACGGCTTCAAAAAGAGAGAATAGGCATCTTCTGGGAAAGCTCTCCTCATCTTCGACCTCATCTTTACCTATGTAAGCCTCGAGGTCAAGAGATGGCTCATAATAAATAATAAAAAAACTCGTCAGAGAACATTAGCGGAATCTGTACTAAATATTGGTCTCTTGAATATATTGTTATGGATTTCCTCAAAGTAAAGCTTGAGTCATTAACTATCATAGTTTGTGACCTGGATTAACACATAGGCTATTTATCCCAGTACCAAGAAGCGAAGCCCGGGGCGGAAGCTGGTAGAATAAAAAAATAATACCGAGTTGATTGTATATATTTTACCGTTCTGGACCTACTTGCTGGGCAAAGGGCTCGCCTATAGACTTCCAAACATCTCTGTCTCGAGCTACCTCCCACCCTTTGAAAGCATCGAGCTCGACGTCCGGCCAACGCAGTCTCGGCCGATACTTAACGTAAAAGTTAACTGGTAAGTAAAAACAAAACTAATTAATTTTTGCCAGAATATTACGGTAGTGAAAACATTATTTGAAAGAACTACCAACAGTCATGAAAAATCCAAATCGTTTCGCAGCGAAAAACGAATGATTCAAAGTGAACGAAAAAATCCAATTTTAACGTCAAATAAAATTCTGTGAAACAACTCTTCAGAACGCTTTGAACTCAGTTAATTTGAAGTTTCCTAGAAATCGTTGTAGTTACTAGGAGGAAGGATTTTACATAAATTGATTTTCGCTTTAAGTTCAAAATGATTTGTTATTCAGAAACAAATTCAAATTCTGCCTCATTATGAAAGTATTTCATTTATATTATATAGAAACAATATTTACCTAAACGTTAGTCATATTATAAACAAATTGACCAGCTCGCAACTACGTTCGAATACTTACTTGAATATCATTATTTTCAAATTATTTATAGTTCCATCCATCCACATCCACATCAGCCTATATCAGTCCACTGCTGGACATAGGCCTCCCCTAATAAAGGGGGATATACCCATAATCCCCACGCTGGGCATGCGGGTTGGGGATCGCAGGGCACAGCTTCTCGCACCACCGACGCTGCTGCCCGTCAGTGGTTAGAATTTAGCTGTGCCGATGTAGGCTGTGCTATGCCGCAATCAGCCGGCCGCCAGAGCCCCGTTCGTTGTTTAGCAGGGTGCACCACGTGCAGGTGGGGTTGGCTTGGGTTCCGAAGATAGGGGTTGGAACCCTGTACACCCCAGGGTAGATAGATAATAACTGTCAATTTTAAGCACGCCAAATAATTTTACTTCTATAGCAGAATTTTTGATACCTTAGGTTAGGAACAGTTGGAACAATGGAACATTTATTGCAATTATCTTCATCATCATTATATTTTTTTTTATATATACATAAAGCCTATATTTAACGCTGATAATGTATCTTTATTCAGGTGAAATATTTTTTAAATTTCAGTATTGTTTGCTTTTCTACATTACCAACAAACATACATACAAAAAATCTAAATCTTTCCTCCTTAGATAAGGAAGGTGTAGATAAGGAAAACCAGTTTTACCAAGGCCTTGGTGACCAGAGTGTTATACCACCGAAGAGAAGACAATATTAAGCCCGGCCATACACGGGCAACTTGAAGCAGCAAGTATCGACTGCTTCAAGCTGCGACTGCACAGTGAACTTCAGACTTCTACATACGTACATACACGAACTGCTCGAGCAGTTGCAACGGCTTCGGGCGGTTGGCATTTCATTGTGCGGTCAAGCAGTCGCCAGGTATACACTGACTGCTCGAGCTGTCGACTGCTCTAAAGCAGTTACCTCCGCCCGCGCTCTTCATTCCACGTCGCGCACGCTTCCTGCCTGCACGCTTTTTTTTGTTTATTGAGAACAATTGAAATTGCTAACTGCTCGTGCAGTTATCAATGGCAGCTTCAAGCTTGACTCCGACTGCAAGAGCGGTCTGTGTGTGTTGATAACGAGGTGACTGCTCGAGCACTCGGTGTACGGCGGCACTAACGGCGATGGACTTTGACACTGATGCCTGCTAGGAACGGCTTCTTAATCTTGCCACACACAGCTTATTACATGTGTGTAAAAAATTACGATAAGCTACCAACAGATTTAAAAGATTTAAAGGGTACATTCTTTAACATAAAATAAAAATAAAAATATATATTCTCTATGCGGATATTTAAGTTTCTGGAACACGACCAACAGACATAGGGATCAAGCTGGGGATAGGCTAAATTCTAGATATTTATTTATTTATGTAATTTATGTATATAATTATTATAAAAATTTGCATGCCAAAAATTATGGTGGGGCATAAACTGAACTGATTTATTTTTAAGATCTTTAATGTATTACAGTTTGTGCAAATAAATATCATTTATCATATACCTCTTGCTGTAAATAAGAGGTATTCAATTTGACACCATAAATAATACATGATACTGGAAAATATCACACAGCATCATGTAGCCTCAAACTAAGCAGAGCTTGTATTAGGATTCACATGACTGATGATATACTACTTATTTGAAAGAAAGAAAGAAAGAAAATTATTGCATTAACATAATGCAAAAATTTGTCCTGTGGCGAGAATCGACCCGCAACCTTGTTTTGTTTAATATGAGTGACGACTGGAATCTTAACTTGGGAATAGTTCTTTTCTCTGGATGGAAGTCCTTCCCTTTGTCATTTTCTGTACCTACTTCTACTTATATTTCATATTATAAATTGGATCCATAGAATAAGAAGCACTTAACGCTTTGGCTGCTGGCCGCGCACATGACGCTCCGTACCATGCACGAGGAAGAGGAGTACGTGCTAAATCACGTTTTGGTTTTCAGCACTCAAAGCGTTAAATATAAATTATCAAAAGTACTAAGATATTTTAATATAATACGATACTCTACGAGATTATAATCTGATGTACCAGTGGGAATCCTATTAATAATATAGATTTGAAAGTTTGTTATTAATAATATAGACCTGAACGACGGTTCTGTCATTTTCGTATTACTTTATTTTCTAGTGTTTTTCTGATTTATGTTGTTTATAAGTTTCAGAATTTTAACCGACATAGCTTAGTAATAGGACACAAGTGAAGTGAAATGAAAAGTGAACCAGGACTGGAATTCTCTGATGAAGAAAATTATTCGCCGATCGTTTTTTGCTATATTCACCATTGCTAAGCAGAAAACAGGACCAGACAAGACTGGACGACTGGACTTATAAACCGTACTATGTTGCCTCATATTATAAAAAAATATTATACTTGATACTGGGGAAATTGTGGAAAACTATTCCAGAAGCCATTGAATAAAGAAGTATACTATAGAAGTAATTTGTACATTATTCGAGCGTGCAGATCGTGAGGTTGATGTTGATTTGTTCAACACCTCATCAGTGCAAGTAAAACGTATTTTGAATTATATTTTCTTCCAAGCTTAATCCAAGAGTATTTTGTCCGTGTACTACTACTATAAGTCATTTTTATTCTATTCTGTATGTGTGATAACTTTTAATAGGCTGTCAGAACCTATTAATTTATTTACCTAGCCGTAATTTTTCCTTTGCGGATAAAATAAATAAATAAAAAGCGTCATCAGTATGATAATCATCATCATCATCACCCTAAACAATCCACTACTGGAAATAGGCTTCCTCTAATAAACACCATTACGTCCTGTCCTCAGCTCGACACATCCAACTTTTACCAGCAGCCTTTTCCAGATCGTCCCTCGGAACCGGAGGGCAGCCTTATTTACGATTGCCGAGATGCTCTTGTGTTTATTAAAATTAATCCAAATCATATAGTTTCACATAAAATCAAAGTCCCTTGATTGAGTAATAACGGGACTTTGAACGTTTATTTTATTTTCGTCCGGAAGTCCGAGCAGTTGAAAATTCAGAGTTAAAACGTGCATAAAGCGGACATTAATTTTAACGTCCTAATTGCACATCAAAAGGATCATAACTTATTCATTCCAAACATTTTCTTAACTGAATAAACGATTTTGAGGGACTCAAAGTGAATCCATAAATATAGGACCTTGGGATGATTTAAGAGAAGCGTTTGATAAAGCACTTACTTCAATTTCGTTGGGAAATATTCAGCGGACATTTTTTATTTATAACTCTGGAAGCTGGTCGTAGAACTTTACTTCTAACTGGATACAAAATACTCTTTATCGTATTTAAATAAAAAACTAACTTTGTTTTTATTTTTTAGTATCCATCTTAGCTGCTGCTGTTGTCAGCGTATTTATTTCATAAATGCTGTGCATAGTGTGTAGCTGTGCATGCTACTTGGCTATACTAGTTTATTATATTACTTTCCCACTTACTGAAGGTGGCGGCGACCCAAAGTAGATCTTCAGGGTTTGCCAGGTTTCTCGGCTTAAAACCGCTTCTGTCACGTCAACGGCCTGAAGTTCACGTAGGTCCTTTTGGACTTCATCACTCCTGATACTCGGGCGACCCGACAGCGTACGCCTGCCTGATCTGAACTACACGATCATAATTGATTTTATTTTATTGTATATTTGTCTTGTGTACTTTTGCATTATATGATTTTTTGAAAACCTCAGTAGTCCATGGTTACTAAAAAAAAGTTTATTAGAACAAAAATTTGATACTTGGTACTTGCAGCGCCATGCCTGACGGGAGTTGTAGTTCCACAGTTGTTATTTAGCACTCAAAGCGCTAAAAGTAGATGTAATTGTATCACCACGGGCATCGCATGCAGTAATAATGATCATGCTCTGTATGTCAAGCAAAAAATCCGCTATACATCCGCTACAATCCATCCGCAAAATATACATACCCATATCGATCTATAATAATTTTATTTTGTGAGCAAATTCTAAAGCTCAAGTCATTTTCGAAATGACTTCGCGAATGCTTTCATTTTTATGGGCAGAATCTTTATGGACCTTAAGTGGGTATTGAAAGGGTTCAAGTTTATTTCCTTTATAATTTCGATTTGTTCGTCTAACTGAATGGGCGCTGTGAATTGCGATGTGTCGTGGTATTTAGAGCTGAGAGAAAGATTTTTAATTTACTGATTTGAGCAAAATAATAAGAATAAGATTTTTTTTTCGGTTTTTGTACTTTTTTAACTAAATAGAAATGTTAATATTAAAATAAACCAAGTTAGCGATAAGATCTCTTACAAGATATCCTCGTATGAGTAGAGTTAAAGAATAGTTTCCGAAAATAAATGAAAGATTATTGGAAAGTATTCTTGTCTATTATTGGAGAGTTTCCATCATCAGATTCTGACTTGATGATAACTGCACTACGTTGGGAGTATACCCTTTCGACCTATATAATATTTTTTTCACTTCTCTTGCTCAAAAAGTGTATCATAATAGTGTAGCTTAGCGGGCCTAAAACTCGAGTTTAATACCTCGGGCTAAAAAGTATTTTTTCTTTTTAATTTTTGTCTAAAATCATCAGCCCGTACAAAACATTCGTTCTCTTACATAAAAACTGGACTTCTTGGTGCTCCGTCAATCTTTTTTTTTGAAAATAGAACCGTCTTGGTGATGTTTTATGAAGGTTGATTCTTCCTTTCACGGTAGAATGCGAACTGTTTCGTTGCGGGTTAAATACTGAAAATTGTCTAATTTTGAATTGTTTTATTTTCTCGCAATCAAAGTGAAAAGTAGAGTGTTTTACTCGGGCCAAAACCACCCATTATAACTCGGTCTTGTCATCCTCCCTCGCTACGCTCGGGAGTATAACAACTTCGTATATAATGGGATGGTTTAGTCCCTTGTAAAACAATCTACTATTTTTTAATCGGTTCATTATTGGAAAAAATATTGATGAACATACAGGAGAACATAAAACCTTCTTTTTCGAAGTCTGTTAAAAATAATAGCCAGATTAAGATTTAAATCCAAAGTTACTAACAAGATATATAAAAGTGCAATACAGTTATTAAGCTGCTTATCTCGATCTTTAACCTTGCAATAAACGTTAACTTAAGGGATCACCTAAACGTAATCGTAAATAATGTGTGAACGACCTTTTAACACGTATCTATTTAACATTTAATCTGGCCACTTCATCTTAATAGCTAACTAGACAATGGCTTAAACTCTGAAATAGCCGTAAACTTTATAATCCGAATAATTTTAGTGTTTGACCGCGGCTTTGGGTGTGTTTCTACTGAACAAAGTACTAAAATACATACCACAGTACCATATAGTGGCTGTTATTAGAGGATTTTTTTTATGCTGAAGAAACAATTTTATGTGGTAAAAATAATCAGTATAATTAAGTATATTTTGATTTATGTAAAACCTGTTTCGACGATTTAAAATGATCCTATTGTTCTAACTGAATAAATGCCTTTTGACTTTTGACTTTGTATTCGTTTGTCACCCCGAAAGGAGGTTATTTGGACCATAGTTACCATAAGAGGAGTAAAAATAACCCTAACTCATGCTATAAATCAAACTCACTTTCATTAGGCTATAGTTACAATAAAAAAAAAACTTTATGACGACTTCTTTGGTGCAGTGGGCGAAGGCACGAGATGCTTCTATTTAATAATAATGTTTTTATATAATAATGATAATATAGGCATATACTTTTAAAAAAATTACAACACTCATTATTGTGCCTACCCATAACACAAGCGTAGCTTACTTTGAGGCCATAATTGTTGTTTTAAAAATTACTGACATTCATTTATATTTTTAAACATAACATTTAGAAACGCTCATTTTTTTCCACGTAATATATTTATAATATTTAACTTGTATTCAGCTATTTTATTAAACAGGTTAGGCCAAATTTTACCTTTTTGAAGGCAGCTATCTATGTATAGTTTGGGACTATATGATTAATTAATTATTTATTTATATTATGTTGCCATACCTTTACACCACTGGAACTTTCAAAAATAATTTCGCCTTAGATCCATGTCATTTGCAGCTTTTTACAAAAAGAATGACTTTCAATCCGGTTCGTTAAACAACCTTGTTTGGTGTTTAATTTGAACGGAGGGACTCCAATAATTTCAGGAAGGGTTCCGGACCCTTGTTTATGGAGCTGCGAGTGAACGAGAAAAAAGTTATTTCTTTCGATCAAACAAAAGGGGATAATTGAGAATCATTATTAGGCTTTCGTTTTGGATGTTGTCAATAAATAAAAGATAAAAAGGATTTGCGGGAATACCACAATCTTAAATTTATCAAAATTCCCTCTTTTGTATGAGTTACTGCGTAACTATTGCGTTGGATTTTTGGGTCGAAGGTTATGGCTTCATCATCATCATCATCAGCCTATAGCAGTCCACTGCTGGACATAGGCCTCCCCTAATGAGCCCCGTTGCGCCCTGTCCTGAGCTCGACGCATCCAACTTCTACAAGCAGCTTTTCGCAGATCGTCACTCCACCTCGCCGGAGGGCGTACTACACTACGTTGTATGGCTTACCGACTGAAAAAGTCAAGACCTAGATGTATAGTTTATTCTAAGGCACAGAAGCGCTCTGATCTAAAAGCCACTAAACGGTTACCCATCCAAGCACTGACCGGCAGAAATGTTGCTTAGATAACATGGCTTGCTGAATCACAAAATTGAACTGATTGCACAGTTAACTCAAGGGGTTCAAGATGGTCTTCTATGAACACAGTAAACTACGTCACTCTAAACCTATGACTATTATTGTATTTTGTCGATTTGGTTTCTTGTCTTGGATAAGACATGAAACTAAATCGACAAATACTATCAATTTAAGATTTTACAATATCCCAAAACATTTTGACTCAGGGGGGATCTGAACCCACAACCTTCCTATACACACTTACACAAAATTTAAATACAACTATAAATTTAACCAGGAACTGCTTCATTTGAGTGAAGAAAGGGGTCAAACCAAATGGACCGCCAACACAGCCGTACGAACCTACAATTACTGTATCAGGAGTCATCAAGTCCACTAGGCAAATACGGCCCACACAGCACAATATGCAATACAAATATTTAAAAAACTCAGAATTGACGTCACAAACAGGTAAAAAAGCTTGGTCAAAATGTAACCCTAAAAACGCGAGTGGGTCTCGCGTGACCCCACCGATTTCCGAAACGACGCAGCCGAGTGACTATCTAAATTACAAATGTACATTGCTGTAATGTGTTAATACGCATCGTGAACTTGTTCTGCTTAATAACCGTGTGATAATGATGTTGGTTTTAAGTAGACATCTAAAAATTTGTTTTACTATCCTCAGTATGTACTGCCAATGATATAACGTTATCTTGAAACTATACTTTCTCATTGGCCAAAATTTTACTACTACGAATAAAAAGCCAAAGTTTACTCGCTATGGAGTTGAGTGGTAACAAATATACTCACTCACAGAAACTGTCGCATTTATTCAATTCAATTCAATTCAATTCAATATATTTATTGCAAGTAAGAGATTTACAAGAGATTTTTAGAATTTCAAGCAAATGCACATTTTTATGAAGTCATTCAATTAATTTAGTACATAATCCCATGTATCCCTACATACTCATGTGCCGAGCTCCCAGGCTATTTTGTCATCAAGATAATCATTGACATCATAATACGCCTTATTTAATAAGATTGTTTGAACACTTTTCTTAAATTTATTCTCTGAGAGGTTAACAATTTTATCTGGTAATTTGTTGAAGTACTTAACACATTGTCCTAAGAATGACTTATTTACTCTAGCTAATCTAGTTTTTGTACAAGCAATTTTATTTCTATTTCTTGTATTGTACATATGCCCATCTCCAAGCCTTTTCATTTGTCCATAATTTTTCCTAACATACATTATATTCATGTAAATGTACAAAGAAGGCATTGTTAATACTTTAATTGTCTTAAAAAGTTATTTTAGAGAAACTCGTGGGCCAAGCTTGTAGATAGCCCTGACAGCTCTTTTTTGAAGTACAAATATGGATTCAGCCCCAGCAGCTCTTCCCCAGAGGAGTATGCCATATGACATGACGCTATGAAAGTAGCTAAAGTAAACGAGGCGGGCTGTGGCGGTATTTGTTAGTTGACTTACTTTGTGGATAGCATATGCTGCAGAGCTAAGTTTGTTAGAAAGGGTTGTAATGTGTGGTCCCCACTGCAGTTTTAAGTCGACGGTTAATCCTAAGAACACAGTGTCTGCTACTAATTCCAAGTCTTTGCCACCTATGGCTACTCCAGGGTTGACAGAGGGTTTACAAAGAGTGAATTTAATTAATTTAGTTTTTTTTGCGTTAAGTAGTAGATTATTTGAACCAAACCAGCAACTTATACCTGCCAGTACGTTATTAATTTGAGATACAGAATAAGTTGCTTTCCTTTTAGCGCTGAAAATTAAAGTTGTATCATCTGCAAATAATACAATGCTAGCTAACTTTTCTACATAGAATGGCAAGTCGTTTATATAAACTAGAAACAAAAAAGGTCCGAGTATGGACTATGATATTGTGACTTATAAAAATTTGTCTAAGGATAAATATTACTGAGTTGTAATGGATTTCCGCAAAGTCACGCCTGAGTCAATTAATTATTACTGAGTCTATTTATTTATTTATTTTATTTTTATTTTTTTGGAAAAGAAACAGAACAATAATACGTATATATTAAAAGTATTTTTATATCGATTACAATCCAAAAAAGTTTCCACTATTAAGAAAAACATACACATGAATAAAAGGTGGACAGTTATGAAAAAAGTTAACCATAATTAATCATAAAAAATAATCAAACAAACGAATACCTATAAGAATACAATAAAGATCTATCTAAAATATTATATTTAGAAAAAAACTATTGCTATCTCTTATCTTTATATACCTACGACAAACAGTGACTAACTTTAACCAATGGTTAACTTTGAGCAGCGTTTTAGTATAACTGTTAATATAATGATATAGGAGTTTTCTTATAATAAGGAACCTATCTGATTGTTAGTATAAACAAATGCTTTAATTACAAACAAATATTCAATTTTCTACAATACATTCCAATTGTAATTAAATTAGATATATTAGAAGCGGCAATATCATAGATTTTATTATGCGTTGGCACTTAATGACCCATACTGCTTGGGAGGGTTACCCGAGCAAGAAATCCAAACGTTTGAATTTTTTTACATGTTAATGTAAAGGTGTAGTTACATTGATAAATAAGTATTTACAGAATAATAAGTGTAAATAATACCTGGTTACATTTCAAAACAACAGTTTTAAATCTTTGCTTAATATAACAACTTATACCCCAATTTAAATCATTTACTTTTTATTTGAAGATTCATAATAATAAAACATATTGCTCTATTTATCGGAGTTTTGTAAAGGTGTTATTAATTCATCATCATAAGCATCATCATCATTACCATCATCAGCTTTTATCAGTCCACCACCGAACATATAGGCCTCCCCTAATGAGCGCCATTGCGCCCTGTCCTCAGCTCGACGCATCTAGCTCCTACCAGCAGCCTTTTGCAGATCGTCACTCCATCTAGCCGGAAGGAGTCCTCTACGCTTCCAAAGCCGCAGTCTCCACTCAAGAGCACGTTTACCCCAATGGTTATTGTTTTTTTTCTTCATTATATGGATTCAAAACACAGATTTTATATCGACCTTTAAAGCTCAATTTTTTCATCCCTTTATTGATCACTTTAACATCGGGATGGTTAATATTTTTAGATAAGAGAATTTATTTTAATGACCTTAATTTCTTTTTAGAGTTGAGACGAATAGCATTATAAAAGGGAGGCTTATGCCCAGCTATGGGTCAAAAATGGCTGAATTTTTTTTTTTATGAACTTCATAGAACTATTCATTATTATTCATATTCATATACATTTATTGCATACAAATAAGTACATTGTTTTTGGTTGCTTCGATCAAAGTAGCTTATATTAGTTAGTACATGTATACCCTTTCAGGTTGCAGCAAATTAATTTGAGGTTTTCATCTATTACAAAATAATTCAAAATAATTTACTTTAGTTTTATGAATTGAACCAAAATAAACATAAATCATCATTATCATCATCAACAACCTATAGAACTCCACTGCTGATCATAGGTCTCCCCCAAGGAATTCCACGAAGAACGGTCTTGAGCCCTCTCCATCCACCGATTACCTGCACTCTTGACGATGTCGTCGGTCCATCTGGTGGGGGGTCTCCCTACACTTCGTCTTCCAGATCACGGTCACCATTCGAGAACCTTTATAAACATAAATAAATAATAATAATGATATTTCGAAAAATTCAACTCGATAGTCACAGTATTCGTATCATAAGTAATGTAGTGTGGATTTGCAAAAAGCTGACACGCTCCTACTGATGGATGGGTACTTTGTCGGCGAGTATTTACATAGCGATGGGAAATCTATTGTTTATACATCAGTGCGCGCACGCAACGCTACTGTTATACTGCTAGGTTTCTATGTCATTCGGAATATATTAAAGTGCTACAAAATAATGACTGGCAGTTGGATGAATCGCGGGTTTTATTCCTGCTTCAGAGGTTTTATAACTTTTGAAGAATTAGATATTAAATTAAAAGAAATTATAATAATTATAATATAAGTATTAGGAGTTGGCAATGTTAAATATTAATTAAGTATTGGCAGTAGAATAAGTTGCTGCTGAGCTTTTATCACTTTTAAAGAATTAGATATTGGCTTAATAGGGTTATAATTAAATTGTTAAAAACGTTAGAAATGCAATGGTTTGATATTCCACTATGAGGGTTATAACAGGGTATAAGGGGATCCAACCCCCATCTTCGGAACCCAAGACAACCCCACTGGCACCTGGTGCACGATGCTAACTAACAAATTAGCGCAGCTGAATCCCCTGGCCGCCGACGGGCAGCAGCATCGGTGTTAGGAGAGGCTGTGCCCTGCGATCCCTAACCCGCATGCCCAGCGTGGGGATTATGGGCATATCCCCCTTTTTTAGGGGAGCCCTTTGTCCAGTAGTGGACTGATATTAGGCTGGTGTTGTCGTTGTTGTTGATGTCCCACTAGGCTAAATTAAAGCTTTTCAATTATTCTTTACTTGGTTGGTACTGTTTCCCAAATTACGATCCATTACCTACGACAAGACTAACTATACGATTAAATTCGCAGTAAATTACTCCCACAACGCAAAGAATAACGCAAAAATAGGAATAATTTAAGGAATTAATATTATATGTGACAGTCAGTCAGTTAATTTTTCAAGCAAAAAATTCAATTACAGGAAAATATTACTTAAAATCCGTAAAATACGGAAGTACAGACATACTTAATCTCCCGTAATTTTTTCCCCATAATTTGGTTTATTATTTATAGCTATAAATAAATAAATAAATAAATAATCCTGAAGCTACTTATATATTTGTATTTATTTTTTAAAAGCTTCTTTCGTTACGTAATACTTAAAATTTAATTGCCCTACCGTCAACTTAAGTGAATGGTTTTTAAATACTTAAATTTTATCAGTTAGCCATATAATATCTATTTTGACTTCAAAATGGGTATGGGTATGTTCTGAGCCGAATTTAAAAAGCTATTAAAAGTTGTTTTAGCTACTAGTTTTTTCTTCTTCTGCTGGACACGAAGAAGAAGGGCTGTTTAGATCAATGAACTAGGTTATTTTAAGTATTAGCCTTAATACGTTAGGTACGTCCCTAACGTATTATGATGATGATGATCCTCCTAGCCAATTTCGGCTACGGCGACTGTGTATCTGAACAAGCATTTAAAATTCCTGTACGTACAATAAAATTATTTTCAAGGTGATAGCCTAAAATATGAATAATAAAATAAATAACTACGGAACCCCCAACATATCAGGAATAATATTTATTAATTGTATCATAATTGTATTTATGTATATATAATTGTATTGATTTAAGTATTTGTTATAACACCAGTCATGAGGATCGCAGGGCACAGCTTCTGGCGCACCACCGACGCTGCTGTCTGGCAGAAGGCAGAGGATTCAGCTGTGCTGGTTTTAAGCTACTCTATGCCGCAATCAATCAGCTGCCGGAGCCCCGTTTGTTACGTTAACTGGTAAGTATACCTATTTTTTTTAATATGAACAGATAATTCGAAAATATTTTCTTACTATAGAACTCTTTATAAATAATTAATGTTAACGTTTCCACATCGAATGCGGAACCCTAAAAACATGCAAACGAGGCTCATTTGACACCGCAGGTGTTTTGGATTGAAACAAAAGTAATGTACTTTTTAACGTAATTAATTCACGTTTTAATGACTTTTTAATGTTTTTATTATAAATAGGGCATTTGTATTTATTTAATTACTTAGAATTTATTGTACCGTGAAATTAAGTCAATAGATGTATGATAGTTTTTGTAATGGAAAAAATCTGTTTGAGTAATAATTAAAATAAAATTTGTGTTAGAAATGATCCTTTCCACTAGTATCTAAAAAAGCGAATGTAAAAATATGTGAAGCCTTAAGATTCATCCAATTCCTTTCAACCGGTAGAAGGTGAGTACAAATAAGCATACGAACATACTAACACACAAACTGTGGTTAGTGTGATTTAGCATCATAACTTAGGTAGAGGAGTGGGGGGCTAGTTGTAACCATTTTTAGTTTTTTCAATGCGGATGTTGAAATATTGAGTAGGTACATGAGAACATGTTTTATTTATATTTATTTATTTAAAAAACACAACAGGAAGAGTTTACACCTACATTTAAATAACTAAAAAAATAATGATAATGTTCTGAACTAGTCGCATTTTCAAAAGCATGTTTACATGACATAAAATGTTAGAATTACAAATTAAAAAAAGTAAAATGGTAACAAAAAAATAAAATAACAAAAAGGTAAGTTTTTTTATATCATAATATAAAAATGTTATGTATACGTCTTCCTTGTTGATTAGGTTAGTAGTACCACGTGAACGGAGCTACAGACGAAAGCTAGTCTATAAATTGCGTAGTGAAAGAAACAGGTTTTTGAAAAAAAAAATTGTTCGTCAACGAGGTGCATTGATTTGATTCATGATATCCTTCACTGTTTAACCAAGTGGCAGACTACACATATAGATTTTTCAGAAAATTTATCGGTTGCAGGCCCATCGAACCCACACCCGCTATCAAATCAGCTACCACTAATCCATAAGTCCAAAAACAAAACAATATGAACCAATCGTTTAGCTCTAAAGAGTGTCATTTCAATCACAACGCACCGTTATACTGACAAAGTTCATTTGAAAACAAATTTTATTTCTTTAAAAATAAAGTGGAAAATAGAAACGAGTGAATAGTCAATTGACTGGACGTCAAGAAACTTTCAAATAAAATAGGTTAATACGCTTTTTAACGCCGAAACTTAACGCGTTTAAACATGCGCCTTTTAGTTCAATGAATAACTCGAGAAGGGTTAAACAATGTTTTGAGGCTTTTTAACTTAAAATAAAAAAAGCAAACTAAAGTGAACTGATCATTATCATCATCAGCCAAAAGCTGATCACAATTGGACATAGGCCTCCAATTAATGTAAAACTTTAATTTAAGTTTTTAAATTTCGTTTTAAATTTAGTTAATTTTACACCATAATGCGCTCCGAAACTCAAATTGTTGGCTTCACTGAAAAAACAAGCAGTGCCTTCCAGATAACCTGTTTTGAATGTTTATCTTAGACAGGAATCGAACCTGCAACAGTGCAAAAATGGAGCTATGGCGCAGTCAAGGAGTTCCATCTACTCGGTTCACCTCTTTGACATAAAGCTAAGTAGCCATACATTGCGTTAGCCTTATCTTAACGGAAGCTTGTAGCTTTCTCGTTTAACGGCCGTTACTGATAGTTTCGTAACGATGATGTCACTGACGCTTCTGTTATTTATTGATTTATCTCTGGTATTTTTATTGCGTATTTCTGTAATTGATTACTGGGATTTTTATCAAACAAAAGCTTATTTTTCATAATAATTTAGTGGGTAGCTAAGCTGAAATTTGAATGAACTTTAGAAAAATTACAATAAAAGTATTATTGTAATTTTTCAAAGACCTTTTTTGTTTCGATAATCCAGTCTCTTTCCAATAACAAAAATCTGCACCCACTCTATGATATTTTAATCAAATTTATAAATCTCACCGAAAGACCGCCCGTCGACATTACATCTCGACCACACACCTAGCTGTGCGTTATTGAAATCTATTCAAATTCTGATCACCATGTCGACTGATATACTGTAGATATACAAATTTATAGACAGCGTTTGAACATAAAGTCATCATTATTGGTGGTAGCGATGCTCTTAGTTGTTCTTGACACTCTGAGTGAAAACACACTCGTTCTAGGGCGCGAGCTGCTACTCGACTCGCTGCTTCGAGGCCCGGAACTTGCTAGTGTCTAGTTTATAACACTTTGAGTACTAAAAACACACTTGCTCTAGGGCGCGAGCTGCTGCTCCATCTGGTGCTGCGAGGCCCTCAATCAACGTGCTAGAGTCTAGCTAGTGTATAACATTTTGAGTGCTGAAAACACACCTGATCTGGGGCGCGAGGCGCTACTCAAACGGCTGCTGCGAGGCCCGGAGTCAACGTCCTAGTGTCTAGTGTAATAACACTTTGAGAACTGAAAACACATCAACTGATGCCGCAAGCTGCTGCTCGACGTCCTAACTGGATCAAATGAGGCCCGCAGTCAACGCTATAACAGATCTTCTAAGCTTACCAAACTACTGAAATCTGCGGGTTGAGCAGCAGCTCATGCTCTAGAGCGTGTGTTTTCAGTATTCAAAAGTGTTATGCACTGTATAAACCATTTGTTCTACCAAAAAAGCCTGCTTGGAGGCCTTCGGGCGGCCTGAATACTATGGCTTTAGTGTAAGGCACCAGCAGAAAATAGTTTTTATATAAATACAATACAGTAATACAGGGGAATGACAATCTTACAGACTGACTGACAGTCGACGTACATCCTAAACCGTTAGTCCAAGAAACTTGAAATTTGGAGGGTTACTTGCAAAGTGTGGTGGTTCAATGACTGACTGACTGACCAAGAAAAAATTTCACTAAGAAAGGATCGCACTAAAAAATGATTACGCTAAGAAAGGATAGCGCTAAGAATGGATTGCTCAAAAATAGGATTGCACTAAGAATTACACTAACAAAGGATTGCACTAATAAAGAATTGCACTAACAAAGGATTGCACTAATAAAGAATTGCACTAACAAAGGATTGCACTAATAAAGAATTGCACTAACAAAGGATTGCGTTAACACAGTATTTGCTGAAATTCAGCTCCTGAATAGGTGCAGCCGGAAAGTTCACGAGGTGCCCTCTAGATTCAATTAAATATTTCAAAGCGACTTACTTGTCCTAAAATTGCATTACGTATCACAATTCTCAATGTAACTAAAACTACGCCGTGAAAGTAAAATAAAAATAAAGCAGTGTAAAGCCGTATCTACACGCGCACATACCCGCGAGGGGCCGATTACACGCGTCCGTCGAGCGAGCAACTTACAACTCGCACTTACAAGTACAGCCGACACGAAGCTGCGAAAAAAGGAGGAACCATGTCAATTTAGAGAAGCTACAGCTTAAGTCCATTTCCGGAGAAAATGATATGCACTGTAGGTTAACATTATCCAAACAAGGAGCAACATATGAGTTTGGACAACAACCTCACGGTATAACGCATCTCTTCTTCTTTTAGATTGTGCTCAATGGTCATGTGAATGGTCATAAAACAAGCTCAGCTTAATTCGGGGCTAGTCAATGTTCTGTGATAATATAAGGCATTATTTATTCAGATAAGTAAAAATTAATCTTAATTACAGCTCAGAGAACATACAATTAATAATAAGTAGGTATGTATGTAAATAGTTGAATAGAAAAATATCATAGTTAAAACAATTAAGAAATTGTGGTCCGCGCGTGCTACTTCGCAACAGTGCACTCGCTGCTCCAGTACGGCACCGAACTGTGGGCCCGCTGCCCTGGGAGCGCGCGTTCCGGATTCAGAAAAGGGCTGTACAAGCTATCGTCCGAATACGGAGTGACGTATCTGCGAGACCACACTATAAGAGTCTAGGCATTCTTACGTTGCCTTGTATAGTTTTTTATCAAGTGACTATTTACGTAAGAACCAACCTACTCACATGTGCAGCATAGCCATGTGCACACATACGCCATTCGTAACGCACACAAGCTGGAGATAGTAACTGACGCATATCATGGCTCCAGCTATTTATAATAGGCTTCCAGATACCGTAACGCAGGCTCCTGATTACAATTATTTTAAAAACAAATTGAAAGGCTGGCTTATCGAGCAAACTTTCTACTCCTATGATGAGTTCATAGGTTGTAAATGAAAATGCTAGTACTGGCAACATTATTATTTATTATTACTCAATTTTTAATTAAATTTGTAATTTAAATTTTTACAATAATTTTAATCGCTTACATTACGTATAATAATAATATTTATGAATAAATGACTATTAATAATTACTAGTATTGAAATAGACAGAATACACATACAGACAAAAATAATACAGTAAAACAACTAGTATAATTATATGGCATAAAATAAATATATATAAGTGGGGTTCCTGTTACAGGAGTACAGTACAACGAACTGCTTGATATTAATAACGGCAACAGTTACAGATAGACGCTTAAAATATTAACATAATATGTAGTTGTATATGCACTTCAAAAATAAATAATGATATTAAAATAAAATAAATTAAGGGGAGCTCCCATACATGTATAGATAATTGTAGGGAACTCTTCGTGTTCGAGTCCGAGTCACGCTTAGCCGGTTTTTCTATGAAATCGTTATGTTATAACAATAATGAAATAAAAGTGCCACCTCTACAGAAAAACGCTCCTTGGTTAGATCTTTGACTCGCGACTAGTTCTTGCTTTTTGCCTGCACTCGTTTAGTTGTCGAGCGCTTCTAGTTGAAGTTAGGTCTGAGGGCCTTCTTTTTGATGTCGCGGACTTGTCGTGCTGAATTTAACATTTACTTTTGTATCCGTGGCACAAAATAACCTGCAAATTTGCTACCTTGGTTGTCTTGTGGCATATAGTCTTCTCATATTTCTCGATCTTCATTCTGGCGGCGCTTCTGTAGAAGTAGAGTAATGTACACTGTGGGCATCATCAGGAAATGATAGACTCGCCAAACAAGATTTTGTTGTTTGGCGAAGCAACACGTCTGTTGAGTTCTGCGGAGTGCTGAAGGCGGACAGCTAGTCTATCGTTTCCTGATGACCTTATGGGGAAGGCGAAACATTGTTGAATTTCTGTTGGCTTTTTGTGAAACTCGTCAGAGAAGGTTGGCGGAATTTGAACTAAATATAGTTTTATAAACATCTTAAAAAGGACTCCAAATAAAACCGGCCATTTTTTTGTATTTCGTGGACTCCCAAGTATTTGTAGGTCCCATGCATGTAATTTCACCGGTAAACTGATATCCATAACGTCCTAGAAAGCGTATGATTCACGACATCGTAAAAATCCGAAGTAACCGGAGTGCAGTCGTAAAGATAAAGCCAGCTAATCAATAACCTCTTGCAATGAATCATAACTGAGACTTCTGAATAACGAGCTCAGTAATGGTTCTTTTTGGGTCACTCTGTATAAGGGCAATATTCAGAGATGAGACTGTACCTTAGGTGATGTCCCTACATTTCCGTGATCATCATCACTCTCCCTTGTCCTTGTTCCTCTGTCCTTGTCCCACGCTAGGTGGGGTTCTCAGCAGTCACAGACCCAAGAACATTTTGCTTCCAAAACCTCCTGATCTGAAATTCAAAAATATACAAAATTCTTAATTTATTTATCCAGGAGAACGGTAAAGTATACTTTGAAACGTATTTTTCTTTTCATTTACACCATTTTGTAACACGGACAAACAGAGAAGAATTGGCAAGAAACTCTGTTAGGTTTTTATTTTTTTAAAGTCCATGTTAATACAATTTTTCTTCTTAAATTACATTGTTTTGAGGGAGTTGAAGACAGTTTTATCCCAAGTTTTTTTGTCATCTAAATAATCAGATATTGTATAATGACCCTTATTACAGAGGTTACGTTTAACAACATTTTTGAATTTATTTTTACATTAATTATTAATCTCGTCATTTGGGATTTTGTTAAAGAAACGTACGTTTTGCCCTTTAAATGATTGACTAACTTTATGGAGCCTTACAGTAGGAACAGCAAGTTTATCTTTATTTCTAGTGTTAACATTAAAATAGTTGCATTTTTTTTTTTCAAATAGTTAATATGTTTTCGGTCATACATTAAGTTTGCATACATAATACATACATAATTATAATTACCATTTTAAAGTTGCTCAGCGTGGTATGTAACGAGCAATGCTCTGTTCTCAATCTCTTTTTCTCTGAAAGACAGGATCCGTAACGAGATTCCGACATAGGACTAAAGTTGTCGACATAGCTCAGAGAATTAGCAAGCTGAAGTGGCAGTGGGCTGACCATATCTGCCGAAGAAATGATAACCGAAGACAGCGGCTCGGGATGCGTAGTGTAGAATGCACTCCAGCCAGGTGGAGTGACGATCTGCGAAAGGCTGCTAGTATAATCTGGATGCATCCTGCTGAGGACAGGGCGAAATGGCGCTCATTATGGGAGGCCTATGTCCAGCAGTGGACTACTATAATAAGCTGATAATGATTATGAGTGTTGTTGTTGCAACGTGGCAGGAGCAAAGGGAGGCCTATACTCAGCAGTGGGTAAAATTGGGCTGCGGATAATGATGATGATGCTGATGATGATGATGTTTTATTTTCATTGTTTATGATATTTTATATAGATTTAATACAACAAATAGTTGCTTATGAAGCGCTCATGATGTGGTTTACTTCTATGTTCTTCATTCTTTCTAATCAGTAATTTTATTTAACATCAAGCAAATTGACGATGTTGATGACAAGCAGAACTCCGCTTCGATGAGCGACCGTTTCGTAGCATTTTCTCTGAGCATTTCAAACGAGTCAGTTTTTTTTAGTCGTTAAGCCATGCCAGAGTCCTTTCATCATCATCATCAGCCTATAGCAGTCCACTGCTGGACATAGGCTTCCCTAATGAGCGCCAAAGTCCTTAAGACACCTAATAACCCCGACACAAACTTACTCAAACATATCTGATATTCCTTTGTTATTGGAGCATTCATTTGCTTGCACTGTGTTCATACTGGTATGTGTGTTTACCATACAATATTTTGTCATGGTTTGGATTTTTGCATCGTTTGCTTATCAAAATAAATTTTTGTGTATACGAACGATAAGCCAATGCTCTCGTGTACTTCTGCACATAGTATACATCAATAAATATATAATGCTGGACACTCCCGCACAGCTTAATGTAGCCCCAAACAAAGCAGGGAACCACTTTACTGTTAAACCACACTAACAATGTTAACTTTTTTGTAAATACATACAAATTATAAATAGAAAACACCCATACTCTAGACAAATGTTTGCAGAACATACAAACATTTGTTCCGCGGGGGGGATTAAACCCGCAATCAGCGGTTAAAAAATCACTGTGGTAAGTGTTGCGCGTCATCTTCCAACGTTGCGAGCTGCTGTGCAACATTGCCAAATACGCGAAAATCACGTCCGGCGTCTCAAACGTAATACAATAGTAATTTTGTAATACAAGGCATTGATTTGTTATGACAAACCGTGTAATGAAAATACTGTATTACTAGCAACAACACCAGTCTTTTCAGGGCCCTTATTGTTCATGACCTAACGCAAACGTAACGCGCTTCGTTAAAATATCTTTTTAAAGTGACACCATGACATGTTTTGAAAACGCGTTTATATTTGAAGCATATTATGACGTCACATGCTAACACGTTATGGGCAAGGAATATTTTGTGTCATAGAGAATAAGAACCCAGTTCTCTGCTGGACATAGCTTCCCCTATAAGAAAGGGTATATGCCCATAATCCCTATTCTATGCATGCGGGTTGGGGTTTTAGAACACAGGTTATCGCACCACCGCCACTGCTGCCCATCGGCGGCTAAGGGATGTAGCAAGCCCGTTTATTGCAAGAAGGGCAGATGAAGTTGGCTTAGGTCCCAAAAATGGAAGTTGAAACCCCTTTTTACATAATACAGTCAAGAATTTGACCACTATCACTTGAAACAAGAGATGATGTAGTCTAAGATGGAGCACGCTTGCGTAGGAGCCGATTCACTCTGGATTTGAAGACTCCGAGATTTACCTTACACCTAAATACTGTACTAGTGAGAACAAGCTGTATACCTCTTGTAAGCTGCATTGTACATTTTCAGAATTTAATCAACTCCCTCGCAAGTCCCACCTCGGCGCGTATCATATCACAAAGGTGCTCTTTGGATAACAAAGCGATCCCGATGTTCGTTATGATACAGCTAGAGCACTTTTGCAAACAGGATTTTAGTTTTCGTATTCTTTCCGTAAAATTTTTACAAGCAGATCATTAATTCTCACAGATAGAGCTCTGTCTTCATGTAATGGCGGGTACAGACTTACCAAATGAAAATAAATGTATAAAGAATTTGCCATTCAAAAAGTGCGCCTATTTGGATGTAACAGAATTCCTAGTAAGTCGCACGAACAGAGCATTTCTGCACACACAGTCGGTTCGTGCGCGCTCTGAGTCCGCACTAATGGAATGCTCCTTTCATGTTACATTACATGTTACGTTGCAGCAGTCTGTACCCGCCACAGCTGCTAATTACATTCGACTAAAAATAGGGGAACATACATCTTAGCGCACCTACGGAAGCTCTAAATTTGATGCAATAAAGTTACAGAAAAGCAATGTATAAAAATTAAAAACAAAAATATACTGAGCACTGATCCTAATGATGACTAGACGGAAATTTGCTTAATTTTGATAAACAATGAAGTAAAGGCTCTCATACACAAACGGCATGCCACTAACGGCAGAGTCAACTGCAGACGTCGACACCTGTTGGCGGCAGCCGTCAACGCTTCAACGACAGCCCTTTGACGCGTCGACGGCAGCCATTAAAGCGTCGACGGTTGCAGTTGACTCTGCTATTGGCACTTTGGTCGCTCATTTATAAGAGCCCTAAGTCAGGACATTGCGCATTTTTCCTTGAGACATTTTTTTTTACAAACTTTCGCTATTAAAATATTAGTAGGATAAACAGATTCTCATGGAAATTACTTTTGTCTTTGAGAAATGTCTTTAACCTGAGAATACGGTCTAACTGAGTATAATTGTAGTAACATAGTAAGTGGCGGGACACATGAGAAAAGCCTGGTTTGGGTTCGAGGTTTGGTTAGTTATATAAATACATAAAATGAAAACTTTATTGTACTCGCACCAACTTAAAAAAAACCGGCCAAGTGCGAGTCGGTCTCGCCCACGAAGGGTTCGTTGTATGGAAGCCCCACTTAAAAATTTTTTTATTCTATTTTTGTTATAGGAACAGAAATACATCATCTGTGAGAATTTCAACAGGTGATAAACAGACGGACAGACGGACAATCGACTTTTAGAAATAGAGTCCCGTTTTTACCCTTTCGGTACGGAGCCCTAACAATAGTTAAATTACAATAAGCAATATTATCGCTCATACCAATTACTTCCAGCCAACCTTCAGATAGACTCGATTTATAAAGCCATAACTGAGCTAGCTGACAGCCAACTGCGGTAGCCGGGTAATAACGTATCCCCTGACAAGTGCGGCCGGCTTCGATAATTGGAAATGCATGTAGATGCGGCGCCGCCCTGCATTGTCTGCTATTTGGGAAATGCGACGGAAATATTCGAGGACAGAGCTTTTTGAAGGAGCAATGCCCGCGGGTCTACTGTTTTGTAAATGTCCGGTGGGCTAGAGGGATGTATCATGACTTTATATTATAAGAAATAAAATAATAAATAAAATAATAGTACATTACTGCAGAGGCCAGAAAAAGAGGAATAGATGGACGAACGTGTAAATGTGGGACACACATACGTGAGTCCATCAATGCCTAGTTGTGACCAAGGCTTCTCAAATAATGCGCGGAAATTAAAACAAAATAGTTCCTAGGCAGAACTTGTACATTTTTAAATAGACAGCATTCTATTTGCAAGCCAGTTCGAAATTTAAATAAATCCTTTGATAAGTTACCTCCTTGGTTGCCATGCTTCGTAGTAAAATGTAATTCCATTTTAAAATTACACGACAGATATGTGTTTACATAGTAATTTTTTGGCCGCTAAACACGACAGAATTAATTTTCCAACTACGTTTGCCGGCCGCTGCTCGCATGTATTTGGCCAGTACAGC
Source organism: Horisme vitalbata (assembly GCA_951804965.1). Taxonomy (NCBI): domain Eukaryota; kingdom Metazoa; phylum Arthropoda; class Insecta; order Lepidoptera; family Geometridae; genus Horisme; species Horisme vitalbata. The sequence continues at coordinate 1,214,946 of OX638104.1, read as the reverse complement.
AATTTCGATGTATCTCGAAGAATTTTGTCAAAATAATGCTCAAATTTCCAAGCATTTTTGTTTGAGTACTTTATTGCCTTATTACAACAATTGCATTTATCCTACACTAAACATAATGCTGAAAAGTAGGTTGCAACAGAACCTTCAAATAAGGAAATGGGCGTAAATTCTACTGTTGCTGCATTTTGTGTATACAGCGCTGATCTCCAATTTATCCCTCTCGGGAAGATCTTCACGGCGTCATGTATTGTATAAACAGAGTCTAATCTATGGGGTGTAAAGGGTTCCAACCCGCATGGACTGTAAGGAGTTCCAACCCGCATCTTTGGAACCCAAGCCGACCTCACCTGTACGTGGTGCACCCTGCTATCTAACAATGGGGGTTCTGGCGGCTGACTGATTGCGGCATAGCGCAGCCTAACTAAGTCATAGCTGAATCCCCTGGCAGTCGACGGACAGCAGCGTCGGCGGTGCGAGAAATTGTGCCCTGCGATCCCCAACACGCATGCCCAGCGTGGGGATTATAAATAAATACATAATGCAGGACATTATCATATAGCACCATGTAGCCCCAAACTAAGTAGATCTTGTATTATAGAAACCACACGATTGATATAATACATATATTTATATTTTTTGTAAATACATACATATCATACATAGAGACAAATATCTGCAGAACATGCAAACATTTGTCCCGCGGCGGGAATCGAACCCGCAACATTCTGCGTCCCAGGGCGACCTTCGCCCAATGCGCCACAAAGAGCGTCAATCAATTATGGTCATACCCCTTTATTGTGTGTTGTGTGGTGATGTGGTGGTTCCAAAATACAAGCTTTACTTAGTTTGTGGCTACATGATGCTGTGCGAGAATGATGTCCAGCATTATTTATTTATTCTTCAAAAGTACCGATACCAAAATGTCTGTTTAACTGCCCGTTAGTTTAACAGCTCCGGTACCAGCCTGGTATCAGTTTAACATAACAGCTCCGGTACCATTCATGGACAATCTTAGTAGAAGTAAGTTCTTTGTAGAGGGCTCGTCCAGGGAAGTACTGCCACCATGCCTATTTCTGACATGAAGCAGCATTGCTGTTTCGGTTTGAAGAGTGTCGGTACCGGTGAAATTACAGACACTAGAGGCTTATCATCTTCATGCCTCAAGTTGATGCACGCAGGGTGTTGCATCGTAGAGCACGTTCCAAAAACGTGATCTACAATGCGATGCTTTGTGATGGGCAATGGTTACCACTTAACATCAGGGGGCCATATGGTTGCTACATCTTCAAGTACCATAAAAAAAATTGGTAGTTCGCCTTCAGCGTATGAGTAACTCAGCCGAGTACCGTGCTGAACTCTGCATCTCAGCAGCAAGACCTACTGCATACTGCCGACACACTGCCACACTTCACTTTAGGCGCTCCTGTATAACCCTAGCTTTTAAGAGACTTGTGTTATCAGGGGAACCCAATCAAGAACGGTTATAATACTTACTTCAATATCATACACATTCTTTATTTTCAATTTTATTTTGTAACGTACATAACATACACTCCTCTCATATTTAATTCTCAAAAGTCTAGGTTGCTTGGTTGCAGTAGTGCCCTTTTCTCATGTTAGTTAGCTGATTTTAATCTATATTCTATCAACTTTACTTATTTTCATCATCATCATCATCATCAGCCTATCGCAGTCCACTGCAGGCCTCCCCTAATGACCGCCATTACGCCCTGTCCTGAGCTCGACGCATCCAGCTTCTACCAGCAGCCTTTCGCAGATCGTCACTGCACCTGGCCGGAGGGCGTCCTACACTACGTTTGCCGAGCGGCGGTCTCCACTCAAGAACTCGTTTACCCCAACGGTTATCGGTTCTTTAGCAGATATGGCCAGCCCACTGCCACTTCAGCTTGCTAATTCTCTGAGCTATGTCGACTTATTTTATTTATATTAAACTATTTTTATATTAATTATTATTATTATTATTTGTACCTTTTTTATTTTATATTAATTTTGAATTTGCGTTTATGAACTTATCACACGGTTTTACATTATATCTCACATATTTTATTCTTGCAAGGTCTTGTGGCAGTTGTGGACTCGACAGAATAACAGCGCCTACTGCCACAGTAGCAGTAAGCATTATGTCGAGTCGAGGCCCTTTTGCTGCTGTAGCACACACACATACATCCATTATCACCTTTTTGTAACATTAGTACCATATTATGTAGAGTTTGACGACCTCTGTGGCGCAGTGGGCGAAAACCCGCCTGAGACACAGAAGGTTGAGGGTTCGATTCCCGCTGCGGGACAAATGTTTGCATGTTCTGCAGATATTTGTCTCGAGTCTGGGTGTTTTCTATGTATGATATGTATGTATTTACAAAAAAATGTATATATGTAATATATCAATCATGTGGTTCCAATAATACAAGCTCTGCTTAGTTTGGGGCTACATGATGCTGTTTGATTACGTCCCGCATTATTTAATTTATTTAATTTATTTATTATGTATTCTGAATTGTATGATATGTATGTATTTACAAAAAAATGTATATATGTAATATATCAATCATGTGGTTCCCATAATACAAGCTCTGCTTAGTTTGGGGCTACATGATGCTGTTTGATTACGTCCCGCATTATTTAATTTATTTATTATGTATTCTGTATTGTATGTGCTAAGTGGTAAATAAATGATGTGTCTATGTCTATATCAATCCCCCCTCCCCGCTCCCAAAACAGTGTCTTGTTATACCAGGCTCAAATTAATGCTATTTCAAGAAACTAGACAACCGTTTTTTTCTTGCTCATGTACTCTCTAATGTTACTTAGTATAGTTTACCGGTAAGGGGACGTTCAACATTACGTAGATATTATTGGGTCTGCCCATTAGTTTGTAAGTGCACATGAGCCAGTAGCATTTCAAAATTTACGAAATCAGAAAATTTACATTAATGCTTACACTTTTTTGTTTCGACACCTCGTCCAATTTATCTGTGACCTGTTTATTCTAACAATTCCCAGGCTCATCTGGTCCAGGTTGTTTTGGTCATAGATTATAAGCTGCTATAAATAATGTATATCCCAAACAAAGCTAGCTTATCGTTATTATGCTGTAATAAGTAGGTAAGTATCTATCTATGATATATGTAAGGGGTGTTCCGAACGCGGCTCACCCAAAATTTGATGAAGTACAAAATGTATTTTAAAGGTTTTTAGGAAATATTTTTAGTTAATCTTATTTGGACTGTCTTTCAAGATTTTTTAATACTTCAGGCCAAGAAAGAATTTGAATATTCTCCAGATTTTTTTTTAATTGTAATGTACTTTTTATCTCACCTTCTAAGTTTCAAGTTTCATTTATTTGACGTAAAAAATATTATTACTGATGCTTACGATCTAAGGACTTTAATTAAAACTTAAACATAGCGATATTTTTTTTTAACCTTTCTCGTCCCACTGCTGGATCTCCCCCACAAACTTCTAAACATCTCTGTCCCGACTACCTCTCACCACCCACCCTCTTTTAAAGACATCGAGCTCGTCTCGTCAACGCATCCTCAGCCAGCCCCAATATTATTAAAAATTATGACTTGTTTTGTTTCTAATCTAAATAAACCATAGACAAATTGTACAAAAGTATTAAGCAGGCTATAATAGACAAATAATGAATTTAACATTACCTTTCATAAACAAAGATCTATGAGTATAAATAATATAAATACTGGCCAGGTGGAGTGACGATTTGCGAAAGGCTGCTGGTAGAAGCTGGATGCGTCGAGCTCAGGACAGGGCACAATGGCGCTCATTAGGGGAGGCCTATGTCCAGCAGTGGCATGTATAAAAATTGGCTATAGGCCGATGATAATAATGATGATGATGATGATGAGTATAAATAGCCCTTTTTAGTAAATAGATATTCTAAAACACCCTGTACAAGACGTATAATATACCAAAGCTCTGCGTAGTTCGGTAGTAGAACGGCGCTCTTATAAAACCAGTCACAAAATCGACTCCCTTCTTGCACCCACCTCCATCTTAACACCACAGAAATAAAGTGCATTATCGCCTGCATTTGTAATACTTGTATTAGCAAGCATATCTGCATCCACGTCAAACTTAATGGCATAGAAATAAAGTGCATTATTGCTTGAATTTTTAGTGGTTTTTGGCAGCTATATTGTCGAGTTCCAGTCGTAAAGGGCAAGAGGACGAAGGTAACTGTTTCGTGGGTTTATTTAGTCGTGGTTTTGGTATTGAGATGAAAGTTTTGAGTTTACGACCTTAAGGTTCATATTCGCTCGTAAAAATGCGGGTTGAATGGTTGAGCATCAGAAGTTTAGGGCTTGAGTAGGTAGTTTATTTTTTTGAAAAATTTACGAGCTTTATTCTTCTTTTTTATTTAAAAGTTAAGTTGCTGAAGTCGAAGTATTGTTAGATTAGTTCCTATTGAGGAAAAAGGCGGATAGTTTTACATACGAACCTACTTGCTATTATATTTATTACCATAAACTGAATCCATTTTTTTATTAGCCTATTTCGAGAAAGGTTGTCTGGAAGAGATCGCTTCTAAGCGATAAGACCGCCCATTGTACATTTTATTTTTATTTTTAAGATTCTATCTGGTGTTTTTTAAATTATGGTGTACAATAAAGAGTTTTCATTCATTCATTCGAACCAGCTGGGCAAAGGCCTTCCCAAACTTTTCAAGTGAAACTAATATAAAATAAAATATCCTATGATTATTCTTATAAAATCCTTCATTAAATTAGTTTTCATCCGTTCTGTTGATTTTTTGTAACACAAAATACGGAAAAAAATATTGACAAGAAAAGATAAAACACAATATTCAAAAGTAGATTACTAAAATGTCTTCTGCCAACCACAGACATTTCAGTAAAACATATTTTCGAATGAAGGCATTGCCTTACGAAGACCTTCATTACGAAATCGTTATATTTACGATTTTGAATGGTTATGGGTCAGACACATTTTGCAAAGATGGTTATATCTTTTTGTCGTGTTCATTTTTTGAAATAAGTACTGGTTATGAAGGTTTTTCTGTAATGCAAATAATACTTAGTAATTTGAGTAGTAGAGCTCTTTGTGAACGACTCAACCGGGAAAGTAAATAAATAAATAAATAATGCGGGACGTAATCACACAGCATCATGTAGCCCCAAACTAAGCTGAGCTTGTATTATGGGAACCACATGATTGATATACTACACATATATATATATATTTTTTGCAAATACATCCATATCATACATACATAGTGGGCGAAGGCCCGCCTGAGAGGTTGCGGGTTCGATTCCCACTGCGGGAAAAATGCATGTTTTGCAGATATTTGTCTCGGGTCTGGATGTTTTATATGTATGATATGTATGTATTTACAAAAAAAAATGTTTATTTGTAGTATATCAATCATGTGGTTCCCATAATAAAAGCTCTTCTTAGTTTAGGGTTACATCCTAGGGTTTCCTCGTTGTGCACCAATGATGATGTAGGGTATAGTGATGGAATAATAAGGTTTCGATATCATTGATGAAACGTATGTCAGTACATTTATATATTCATACTCATATTCAGTATCAACAGGCTCTTAATACCTATCATAATGTAATTATCTCCGTAAAATGTATATTTCTCTCGAAATAAAATGATAATCGGCGTAAACAGCGCGATCGGTCGTACAGAACAAGTTATGGTCTATAACCAGAATTAATTAAGTAGTCCGCCGTATTCACAAACTGCACAGAGGTCTATCTATATTTATTAGAATAGAGACGACTTTTATGTTGACATTAAGCTATGTCGGATGCTTTAGTGTGTTCGAAAAACTCCGATTTTAGAAAAATTACTTAATTCTAAAATTATTAATATATACCAAAAATTTTGACTTAGGCGGGATTCAATTTTGATTAGTGCGACCCGATATTTATGGGAAGGTCGCGGGTTCAAATCCTGCCTGAGTCAAAATGTTTGGGATATATAAAAATCTTAGATTTTCCTTGAAGTATTGACTGACAGTAAAAATATAAGAATCATATAACTTAAATATCAGATTTCGATATCCATTTTCGAATACATTTTGCCTTAAACGTTTTAACGGATAATACATCTTTCCATATTCAGAAGATGTCAATATTATGATAGAAAATAGTAACTCATTTCATGTTTTCAATCAAAAGAGAAGTTTTAGCCACTCTTGCAAAAGAGTAACTTGCATGTCACCTGTTATTTATTTTGAATTAAGTGCTTACTATATCTTTTGCTCTTTTAATGATTTTGATTTTAATGTTTATAAATGCTTTGGTATTGCTTTTGATATTCGCTGCCAATATATAGATTAGAAAAAAAAACTTCTTACTTACCGCCATGTAAATAAAAATTGTGTTATTAAAAACTTATATAATATAATTTTAAAAATTTTGCAATTTTGTCCCACCACGGGAATCAGACCCGCAAACCTGTGTCAGTCAAATTTCGCCAATCACGCCAAGAGATGGTCTAGCTAACTGGTATGAAAGTACGAAGCGCGAAATCTTACTTATCTACTTTGATTTGGTAAGTTACTTTGGGAAAAGTGTTTCTGTTGGAAAATAGAGTCGATTGAGACCAACTTGCTTTTTTGACAAATGTCATTTTATAGGCTGACTGTAATTTTTTTCCAAAAGCCTGAAAAGACAATTGTTTTTTTTGTCATAATAAACCTATAATTTCCTCAGAACAAAACCTAACAACAAAATAAAATGTAGCTACCCTCAATGGGGTAGAATTTTGCCCCTCTCCGTATATATTTTTGATTTCGTTTGTGTGCCTTCTTTTTATGTGTCAAATAAAGAAACTTCTATTTAATTCATCCACAAAAACATTAGAAGTGTTACCTCAAACTGATTAGTATTAATCATCAAAAACGTGACCTTAAAAATTTATTTCGAAATCATATTCAATGTCGGATGATTCACAGCATTTCCTCTTGATCGTAGTTTTTGTTATGTAAATGAACGGAGTGGACGACGGTGATGAGTCAAATGCGTTAGACCGATTTGTTGCCATAGAGTCTCACATCTCCAGATACGGACAACAAAAAAACTTAGGTCATTGCATTCTAGATTATCCAGCGTTGAGTGGTAGCTAGCTTAAACTAGCCTTTTGCCCACTTTTTTGCATATACGTGCAATTGAGTACTATGTCAAATAAAAAGTCTTTGGTAGCATATAATAACACTAAACCACCACACCAGCCTTTACCAGACCACTGCTGGACATAGGCCTTCCCTAATAAAGGGGGATATGCTCATAATCCCCATGCTGATGACATACAACAAGGTGACAACGCGCACGTCAACTGTTGTGATTTCAGAGCACAGCTTCTCGCTCTGAGCCGATGGAGCTGCACGTCGGCGGTCATTGAATTTAGCTGTCAGATATTAGGCTGAGCTATGCCGCAATCAACTGGCACGGCAATGTTTCAGACTATTTTCCCAAAAACATTATTCGGACTTTACCGATCATAGTGTCACGAACTCCCTTCTGCGGTTTTCGCATAAATTCGATTCGGGTTTCAGCTTACATTCGATTGACGACTTTGTGTGAGGAAATTTACCCTTACTATTCATTTTTAATTATTTTAAGTTATTTATCAGTTTGACATCTTTAATCATTAGTTTTTTATCAGTGTAATTTTTACCCTATTTGTGTGTGTGTGTTTTTTTTAAGCGAATATTCAAATACAATTGTAAATTGCTTATGAAATTGAAATTTCCCTCAGAGCTACAACATAGGGTGCTTCAAAAAGCGGGTATTCCATTTCCTCAAGGGCCGGGAGCGCATCAGTATCACCTCTGGTGATGCATGGGCAGCGCTGATTACTTCTACGTAAAGGTTATGCGCCTTCCAACGAACGGCATTCACTTTTATTTAAAGTACTGTACCAAGTGACAAATAAATCGTGGTTATTATATTGTATTGTACGTCTTAAGGATAAATAAAATTTGTAAATAAATAGGTAATTTCTTGGTAAATAAGGTATCTTACGAGTTGACGTCATAAATCTGTTGCTGTTTTTAACGTCACTAATAATTGAAATCAGAAGATTACTTTTGGAGGTTACGTTTTACAACATTTTGAATTGATTTACAGATAAATTAATCTCGTCATTCGGAATTTTGTTAAAAAAACGTATGTTATGCGCTTTAAATGATTGATTCATGGAGCCTTACAGTAGAAACAGCAAGTTTATCTTTAGTTCTAGTGTTAACATTATGATTGTCGCTTTTTTTTTAAACAAAAAACACCCAACAGCAGCCGCAAAGGTACATGATAGGCCTTATCTACACAATAGGATTATTTCCTGAGTTTCGGGTAATAAATATAAATAAATAAAATTGCACAGCCAGTTATTCGCCATTGCGCAAAGAAGATTATCGATGAACCTTACTAAGTTGCAAAGTTTTATTTTATATAGTGTAGATACTTTTTTTCTGAACCTCTTTTTATTTCATCATCATCATCCGCAGCCTGATTCCACCCACTGCTGGGTGCCATAGGCCTCCCACAACTTGTGCCATCAACCACGATCCTGCGCTAGTCTAACCCACGTACGGCCTGCGACTTTGATAATGTCGTCTGCCCATCTTTTTATTTATTTTTGATTATTTTATTACCCACGTCTTCTGACTCACAAAAAATCCACAAGGGATTCCCAACGAAATCCCAATGAATCCAAACCAAAGGAATTACTGTAGGTAAATCCTATTATTATTTACTAGCGGAATGCCAGCGATTGCATCCGCTCCATCCCTTCAGAGGTTGAATATAAAAAAACACATTTAGTGAACCTCTATATAAAGCAAGGAACATCCACTCTCTATGACTTAAGGTTGAAGCTAAGCCTTAATTACGATCTAAAAAAAGCCTAGTGATCCAGTGAGATAGTCAACAGAGCTTTATGATTCAACTAGCATAATCATCTTATTATATACAAAATTTACTAATTTAAAGTAAGTAAATAATCAGTATGAAACGTATGTATTTATTGTATTTGTTTTTTATATGTATTTGGAATAATATATAGTATTCCAAAGGTTGCCTGGAAGAGATCAGTTCGCCCATTGTACCAATATTTTTAAATGACTTTTTCTATATATTGTAATTCTTGGTACATCATCATCATCATCATCATCAGCCTATAGCAGTCCACTGCTGGACATAGGCCTCCCCTAATGAGCGCCATTGCGCCCTGTCCTGAGCTCGACGCATCCAGCTTCTACCAGCAGCCTTTCGCAGATCGTCACTCCACCTGGCCGGAGGGCGTCCTACACTACGTTTGCCGAGCCGCGGTCTCCACTCAAGAACTCGTTTACCCCAACGGTTATCGGTTCTTCGGCAGATATGAACAGCCCACTGCCACTTCAGCTTGCTAATTCTCTGAGCTATGTCGACAACTTTAGTTCTATGTCGGATAGTCTCGTTGCGGATTCTATCCTTCAGAGAAACTCCAAGCATGGCTCGTTCCATAGCTCGCTGAGCGACTTTAAACTGGTGGACAAGCCGTACTGTGAGTGTCCACGTTTCGGCTCCGTATGTCATGACGGGTAGGACGCACTGATTGAAAACTTTCGTTTTCAAACATTGCGGTATGGGTGACGAGAAGACTCGACGTAGTTTTCCAAATGCTGCCCAACCCAGCTGAATCCTCCTCTTGGCCTCCTTCTCGAAGTTGTTTCTACCCAACTGCAATATCTGCCCGAGGTATGTGTACTCCGAAACAACTTCAAGAAGGTGTCCATTAACGACGACAGGACTCGGATCAATTCGGTCATTGACCATGACTTTCGTCTTGTCCAAATTCATGCCGAGACCTATCTTTCGCGAGGCTGATGCTAGGCCGTCCAGCATCCGTTGCAGCTCCTCCAGCGACTCCGCCATTAGGACTATGTCATCGGCGAATCGCAAGTGTGAGATGTGCTCGCCGTTTATGTTTACGCCCATACCTTTCCAGTCCAGCGTCTTAAACATATCCTCCAACGCGCTTGTGAACAGTTTCGGAGATATGACATCTCCCTGTCTCACTCCGCGGCGCAGTTGGATGGGTTTAGACTGCTGGTCCTGTACTCGGACACTCATAGTGGCGGCTTCGTACAGACATCTCAACACTTCGATATAACGATAGTCCACTTGGCATCGCTGCAAGGATTCCAGGACAGCCCAGGTTTCAACAGAGTCAAAGGCCTTCTCATAGTCCACAAAAGCCAGACACAGGGGCTGATTATACTCTTCGGACTTCTGTATAATCTGCCTCACTGTGTTAATGTGGTCCTTGGTGCCATATCCTCCGCGAAACCCGGCCTGCTCTGGTGGCTGGAACTCGTCGAGTCTTCTGGCGAGACGATTCGTAATGACCCTAGAAAACAGTTTATAGACGTGGCTCAGGAGCGAAATAGGTCTGTAGTTTTTAAGAAGAGTCTTATCACCCTTCTTAAAAAACAGAACCACCAAGCTCTCGTTCCACGCCTTTGGAGTTCTCCCACAGTGAAGGACGGAGTTGAAGAGGTTCTGCAGTTCCTGCACAACAGGAGCTCCTCCTGCCTTCAGAAGTTCTGAAGTGACTCCGTCTTCACCGGGGGCTTTTCCGTTTTTAAGCTGTCTCAGGGCTAGTACGACTTCGTCTTGGCTGATATCTGGCAGGTCGTCGGTGTAGTGGCGGGTGAGGGTGGATCTGGAATCGTGGTTGTTACGTTGGGGGGCAAGGAGCATGTGCCGTGTACAGTCGGCCATAGAAGTCCTCGATCTACGATAATATCTCCGGCTTTGACAATACGGTTCGGCCATCGTGTGTTGTTTCTTAACGTGTATTCTTGGTACGGTGTGCAATAAAGTTAAACTATCTATCTATAGTTCAAGCTTTATTTCTGGTTCTACTTGCTCGATTTGAATAAAATGTTTATGATTATGAGTGTGACTGGAAGCTCGAGACCGAAGAAGAGTTGGATGGATTGTGTGAAAGAGGATATGATGAAAGGAGTGGGTATTATATTTGATTGCTCATAGAAGTGATTGGAAGAAGTAAACATGTCATACAAGCCCAGTATCTATAGAAAAGTCACAGGTTAAAATCCTGACTCAGTCAAAATTCTTGGGGTTTTAAAAATCTTAGTAAAAATGTTGTCTTGAAGTAGGCTCCGATGGTATGGCCATATAATGCGTAGAGAAGAAAACTACTCCGTCAAAACAGTCCTAAACATCTCAACAAAACCCCGAGGTAGAGGAAGACCGCCGTCTACATGGTGGTCCAATGTCGAGAAAGACTTAAAAGCCCTAAACGTCGCATCTACGACAACCCAGGACAGAGCGTCCTGGCGCCGAAGGTTACTAGGAGGCCCGACCCCAAATGAAATGGGAAGAGGGACAGGAAGAAGAAGAAGAAGTAAAAATGTTGTCTTGACCCCACCTCGCGTGATAAAAGGGCAGGGATTGCCCACTCTAGTTTATATCATACTCTACGTACGTAATAGTAATAAGTATTGCGTTACAGCGCATAATATTTATTCTGTGGTCAGTATTAGTCATTGTTGTTAAGCGTTTTTATTGCGGTGTCAGCTACGGTCTATGTCTATACCTACGTCAATATGACGTTTGAGTGTAGAAAATTATTACTAGAAAATGGCCTATAATGATCCACTCAAATAACATACCTCAATACTCAGTACTCAATGTATTTCTGCCGTTTCGGTGCTGTGTTTCGGTTTGAAGTGTGTGGGTGCCGGTGAAATTACAGACGCGAAAAGCTTATCATCATCATGCCTCAAGTTGATGGGTGCAGGGCGTTGCATCGTAGAGCACGTTCCAAAAAAGACCTACGATGCAATGCTTTGTAACGGTAACGGTTACCACATAACATCAGGTGGGCCATGTGCTTGTTCCATCTTTGCGTATACAAATATTTCTTATTATTTAATTATTATGTATGCATAAAAGGGAGCAGAGTTAGCACAGTATAGTGTGGTTATAGCACAGGTGGACCCCTCAGGCCATAGCAATGAGTCGAAGGCAGACTGAGGGTTTCATCAGAATTTAGCTAGGAGATTTTTTTTTTGTAATTTCATCTTAGCTTCCGCCAGTGGCTTGGCTCTTAATATAAGTTTATATTGTTATTCCTGGTCAAGAACTATATATTTGTGTAAACTTCAGTTCACAACAACAACCCGAGTAGTTTTGACGTAAAATAGGCAAATATTTCACTTGTCACATTTCAATATCTTTTTATAGAATATAATAGAATAGTTTTTATTTATCACAACACACAACAATACACAGCAGAAACGAAAAGGCGACGTCAAAATAATTAGAAAAAATAACACGAAAGTAGCAAAATATATTTGAGGAGTAAGATTAAGTAATAATAAAATTAAAGTAAAATAGTACATGTAACGATACTGAGTAACATGCAGGATTTAATTAGTCTCATCCATGTATTCGTCGTGTGGCTAATCAGGTCCTATTTCAGCAAGACACAACACGATTTTTTCATAAACTTCCGTGTTTTTATTATTAGTTTAAACATGAGGAAATCTATCCTTTCTTCCAAGTACTTAAACTTCTTAGTAAAGTTTTTTTGGATCATACTTATGTAGTCTTATGGCAGGAATAACTATGAGCTAATTATTGTACGGGTAACTCTCCAGTTGATCATACCTCCGTATGGTAAGGTTATTATGGGTCCAAAGATTGAAGTTGGAACCTGAGCCCTTGCCCATGCTCTGGTGCAATGTGTAATATAATAACAGTTAAGAGTTTAGGACCCACCTAATCTGTACGAAAATAGGGCATCGCTTGTTATCACAAAAATAAAATTAAATGGCTATTTTACTCAATTCGTCACGCATTTACGTTTGAAAACTACTACAAAAGGATAATAATGACAGGAGACACAATAAAATCAACCTGACTGGTCCCTAAATTCTTTTAAAACCTGCTCAAGCAAATATGAGCTCTATATTTAATCCAATAAAGATTCAAGTAGAGAAAAAGATTCTAAACTATTGACATAAAAGGATGGAAAAGTCGACCTTATTGCAATGATCTAAGGGATTGAAGATGAGACTGGTTTTTGTAAAAACTGCTTTTGGTTACGGGAATTTCATCCTTATTTAGAGCGTGATAAGAACTGTGGTAGTCCAGTTATCAGAAAACATGACATCATAGAATAGCAGCAAAAAATAAAGGCACTGAATTCATTTCGAATGAGTGCACCTAAAGAGTTTTAGTTTTGACATAAATAAAGTTGAATCGAATAAATTATTGGTTGGATGGATCCGTTGTGTTGTGTTCAAATAATATTTACATTCCCCAGGTTGAGGGGTTAAATTCTTACTTGATTTTTTAAATAAGTATTTTGTTATTTTCCAGATCTATTAACATTTTTAGCATAGATAAAAAGTTGCTTGAGTATAATTATTATATTTTAGGGGAAAAACTGTTTATATTTTAAGTTTCATCTAAATCCGTTTAGCCGTTACAGAGTTATGATAACCAAAAAAATGTATAATATTATACTTATATTGAAAAATTACACTAATATACAAATTTCATATTTAGTGTGAACTATGAAGTGTATTATATAAGTGTGCAGTATGACAGTGTGATTGGAGCATAACCAAGATTGGAATCTACGACTGGGGGAGCACATTTATTTGGGTTCCAATGCAATTGTCCGTTTTGGAGGCTCTTAGCTGGCTTAAAAACCTGGTTACAAGTGTTGTATTATTTTCGGTTCATTTTATTTTATTTCAAGAGGCTTTCTATCCTAGCCTAGTAGTGTAGGTATTCTGACTTCCAATCCCGGGGTTGTCATTGTTGTCTTGCTTTGAAAACCAACATGCTTAGAATTAAAACTTTGTAGGTATATGCTATTTTCCAATAAAAGCGGCGTTCACCCAAAGCCGAATACGTAAAATGTTATTTGCAAAAATTAGAGCACGAAGCATTGCTGCTTACCTATATGAATAACTATACTTAAACGTTCGAGACTAATCGTTTCGATAATATAATAATACTTATATAATAAAGATAATATGATAATGCATATATAAGTAGGTTATTTGTCATTATTTGTTCAAAATTTTAAGTTAATTTGATTTGATTGTATGTAATCATTTAATTTGATTGCTTGTACGTAATGTTATAATTGATAATATTGAAATTGCATAATTTAATTGTAAATAACGAAACTTAATCTCCATACTTTGTAAGATTATGAATTATGTAGGTACTTGTTTTAGCTGTGGCTACCTTAAAAGAAACAGGAAAGGAATTTTAAAAATTAAGTAATTTTTGTAAGTTGTGTAATTACTCATTGGAAGTCCTAAATAAATAAACAAATAAACAAAAATAATCTTGACGCAAAAACGGCAAACACTTAGAGACCTAAGCCCTCATAAACATATTCCTAAAACTCTGCAGCTCAACTCTTCTGTAATTCATATTCTGACTGGGTATTTAAACACAAATTTAGTCTGGCCAGCCATTTAAGTCCCACATTAGGACACAATGAATAACTTGGGTCACTGTCATCGATATTGATGAGGAAGACTTTATACTCTCAATAGATTTTTGTAATGAATAATATCTGAAGACATCCAGCATGTCCTTGTTTTGTAGTATTAAAACCCTTTAAGAAGGGCTCATCCAAGGAAGTACTATCACCATGCCTAGAAAAATGTGTGAAGCAGCATTGCTGTTTCCTTTTGAAGGATGGGACTGCTGACGAAGCTGGAGGCACCTGGGGCCTGACATCTTCATGCCTCAAGTTGATGAACGCAGAGCGCTGCATCTTATTCCGTATTGCGGCATACAATATTTACCAGTTCACATCAAGTTTTAGAAGATGTTTACCACTCAACATCAGGAAGGCCATTTGCCTATTCCAACATCTAGTAAAAATGGACACATTATTTTGTTTTGTTTTCTAGTTTCAGTTAAATAAAGGACGTCCACGACCTTGCAAAGATAGCTGACTCTCTTTTAATTTAATTTTTGGTTTATCCTTCTTCAGTATGTGTTTTCCTTACACATACACATATTCTCCAATCAATCACTACGCATCGGAACTATTCCATCTAATTAAGAGATAGATTCGTTTTTACTTTTATCAATTTGTCCGAATCCAACGTCATTTCCCAGTTGCTAAATCCATCTTCTAGAAAAAGGGACACATTGTTTTGTTTGTTCAACTTACAGCGACATGACGAACGCCCACGGCGACCTGGCTAAAATAGCTGACCCTCGAACTTAATTTTTGGGTTATCCTTCTTTAGTGCCTTCTAACACATGAACAATACCCTCCAATGAATCACTAAATAATATATAACATACTCACTACACATCGGAACTATTCCATCTAATATTTTTTTTATTTAATTTATTAACTCGAAAAAAATTACAATCCACTTAGCTTTAACTAAGAGAAAACATTTTTAACCTATTTTTTACCCAATCAATTATGCAAGTATAAATTTGTATCACTGTTGCTTAAAAGTTATATTAAAAAAAAAAAAAAAAAAAAAAAAATGGTGGACAGTATCACACAGCATCATGTAGCCCCAAACCAAGTAGAGCTTGTATTAAGGGAACCACACAATTGATAAATTATATATATAACTTTTTTTTTGTAAATACATACATATCATACATAGAAAACACACAGACCCGAGACAAATATCTGCAGAACATACAAACATTTGTCCCGCGGCGGGAATCGAACCCGCAACCTCTGCGTCTGAAGCGGGCCTACGCCCACTACGCCACAGAGCTCGTCAAGACAGTAAAACTAAGAACAGCTTTAATAAATATTATATTTAGCAAATTCAATAGCAAGGCCTCGCAGACATACCGTTTAAGTCTACCGTTATTGATGTCAAATATATGTCTGTTTTGAGAACCAACCAAATCGTTATAAAGACGACACATACGGAAAAGAGGGTTAATTAAAAGATAGATTCGTTTTTACTTTCATCAATTTGACTGAATCCAACGTCGTGTCCCGCGATTTCAGAACTTAGAGCTGGCAATAAAACTCGTCAGTCCCCTCCATAGCACTGCATCGTAAAACGGAATACCTACTGACAGAAATGAACCCCCGATACCCTCGTAAAGAGCTCTTAAATTAAAAACCGGCGTGCCGTGTCTGTTTAATTTATTTTATTAGTCTATGACCAACCCCTTGATCGTAAATAACAATATAATTTGCATAAGAAACGGCGGTAGTCACACACTTTGCTTTGGAATTAATCTTTTTGCATTCGTCAGTTTGTAGTGGCAAAGCTTGTTTTAGAATACTAGTACCCGTTCGCGGGTTCGCTCGTATAGTACCCGTGTTAAAAGTAGCTCAAATTAGGAATTAGAATGTGTAAAATGCCATCTCAATGAGTTCAATTTATAGTTTTGACGTGGGATAAAATAATCAAAATGCGAGACATCTAACACAGTCACCTTGAGAAACAATGCTTATACTATTGCCATCACTTATCGTGATATTGACAAACAGTGACAGGTATAACTTTAAGCAATGGTTAAATTTAAGTGTTTTCATGTAAGGGGGTAATAATTGTGCAACTTTAGAATTGTTATAACTATACGTTTTGTTGTATTAGATATTTGTTGTAAATGATTTGTATTTGTTGTGAGGTATTGCAAATTTGTGAATAAATATTTTTAATTTTAATTATTTTATTTTTTCAACTGATCTTAAACTAGGCAGGGCCTGTACCTTGGTACCAGTGACTGATAAATACTCATAGAAACTTATTAAATACCCCGATTCAGAACAAACATCCATGTTCACCACACAAATGTTTGCCCTGGGCGGATATCGAACCCGCAACCTGCAGCTCAGTTGACAGAGCTCTATCAACTGAGCTATGAAGCCAGTCAAAAGAAATATAACACATCATCATCATCGTCAGCCTATAGCAGTCCACTTCTAGACGTAGGCCTCCCCTAATGAGCGCCATTACATCCTGTCCTGAGCTCGATGCATCCGGTTCTACCAGCAGCCTTTCGCAGATCGTCACTCCACCTGGCCGAAGGGCATCCTACACTACGTTTGCCGAAACAAATTCTTGCTCTTAAATTTTCACCATTATAATAATAGTGAATAGGACAGATTTTGATCATTTTAAACACACGGTATGATGACCTAAAAAGTATTAAACTGCTTTGCAGACGCAGAAACAATAATTGAGGTAACTGTCACCTTTTGACCAATGACAGCAGGTCGCCTTTAAGCACCTACTTTACTTATATTTGGTTATCAAAATTGCTATTAGAGTAACTTGCCTCACATAAACTCACATTTACTTAATAGAGTTACAAGAAAATATTAGTCACAAATAAAATAAAAACTGGCAATACTAAACGCTATAAGATAAAACTTGCCATCTATAAAATTAATTATCATTTGTATCGAATTAATTGAACTGTCAGAAGTTTTAATAAACATTTCCACTTGAAGTTACAATGGCTTTAGTTTGAGCTTTTTTTTTAGGGTTCCGTGGCATTAAATAAGTAACATAATCTCAAATTCTCAAAGAATAATATCTCAATCTTCTGAGCTCATGCACCCGATAATTTTTCATAAATATATCAATTCTTTTTCTTCGTTGTTGCTCTCTTGGCAGAGCGTCATTGCTTAGTACTGTCAGGTGCTGATGTGATATGGTCGCCTCGCGTTATCTTCTCTATCGGTGGACATCTATTTTTTAGAAAAAAGGACACAGACCGGCTTCACGTATGGAAATGAAAGAAATTAAAGATTGAAAAAAAGAAGAAATTAATTATTGAGTACTAGTATCTGATTTGAAGTGATTAATAACAGCACTTCTTAGACCGCCTGAGACTTAAAAAGGTACTTCCATTAGTTTTTTAATGTTCTATTGTCATTTTACTCTCTAAACTAACGTGAATTAACATATTCAAATTGAAAAACGATAATTTTCACGTTCCGTTACATTGATGAAGGCACTGACGACGTTTCGACTGATTAAGAGTCATCAGGGTGAGTGAATGCGACGCTTGTCCTCCAATTTCATTCTTGTTCTCGATCTATATCTTGTTCTCTTCCTTTAATAAATTTCTAAGCAATCTTTGGGAGGCATAGTAAACTCATTAAAATTGACGGCCTCTGTGGCAATGGGCGAAGGTCCACCTGAGACGTAGAAGGTTGCGGAATCGATTCCCGCCTCGGAACAAAGGTTTGCATTATTTTCAGATATTTGTCTCAGGTGTGGGTGTTTTATACATTTATTGTGTAGGTATGTGTATCAGTCATGAGGTTCCCATAATACAACGTCTGTTTAGTTTGGAGTTACATGATGCTGCGTGATAGTGTCCAGCATTATTTTATTATTATGTACAGAACCCTTGTAGAGTATACTATAAACTTGCTTAGCTAATTCATTAAATAATTTCTTAACATTTTTACAATATTTTATTCTTTTTATTATTTTTTGGCTACAATAGTCTGAGCTATTTCAGCCAACAGTAACTTTATTGCAATGCTATTCGATTTAATTTGACATGCTAATTCTGACAGCTGCGTCCAGTGTTGCCATGTTAAAAATTTCACTTTCGATATACATTGCGTGACCTGCGCAGATGTTCATTATCTGTTAAAGTTAAAAAGAAAGTATTGTTAAATAGTGCAAAGTTGTTTTTATAAGGTCATACATAATAAGGATAAGGAGGTACTTTATTGTTTATCGTTTTTGATGCTCGTGGTAGAGTTGCCAGGTAAACTTGTAAACTGCGAATAATCTACTAATATAAATCTGTAAAAAGGTTTTGTATGGAATTTGAGAATAATCCTGCTTAATATTATAAAAGCGGCGGTTTGCGAGTCTGGATGTATGGATGTTTGTTACTCTATCACGCAAAAACCACAGAACGGATTTAGATTAAACTTGGAAAATACATAGATTATTGCCTGGATTAACACTTAAGGTACCTACTTTTTATCTGGGTACGACGTGAACAAAGCCGCGGGTGGAAACTAGTATTTTACGAAATTGAATCGTATCGACTGCTTAATTAAAGTGTTATGAACTCGAAAATAATACCTATATAGTAAAAAAACTGTTTATTTGTTTGAGTATCACACAAAAACTAGGCAGCGGATAAAATTTTGATGGGACTTTTACAATTTGAAACCATATTTTTGATCTAAAACAACATTTTATCAAAATGAGACTGGTAGGAACCGAAACCGAAGTGTGCAAAATCGTACTTTGTGGCTTTTGTGATAGATTTTTACAATTGGAAAGCATATTTTACCCAATTTACATAACTTTACACCTACACTTATTTTGTACCTTATACCTATTGTTTATTACCTTCATATAAAAAGTACATTATTTTTATTCTATTATGTACATTATTTCATATTTACCAAGTTGTTTACCTTTATAATTATCTGAATTATAACTGTATGAATGCTCTTGGATCAATTTAATAACATTTTTTCTTTTTCTTTTTTACCTAAAAAATACACAAAATTTAATTCAAAAAATCTTCGGGTACCTAATATTAGAATCCAGTTTTTGGGTTAAGTTATTATTCAATTTAGACTAAGGAAATGATCATTTCCAATTTCAATACTGGTAGTTCAATAGTCGAATTAGGAATGAACTTACCGAAGGGAAATTTCATGGCTGCACCGCAAATCTAGATTACCTACTTACAAGTTCATAGTTCAAAGACTGGACTTCAATTACTGACATTAGTAGGGCCAATCTGCTGTCTGCAGCGAAACGAACCTGTACCACTTCGTCTACGTACTATACTGAACCCCGTTAAAGCACGCCGGTGTTCCAAGTTGTAAGATGAAGATCATTTGCAAAGCCCTTTTTAGAAGACAAAAAAGATAATGATCGCCATTATTTATTTATTTAATATCTTCTGAGTCCTCGCTCCCATTGCTTGGAGTCGGCTTTCTCAATCATGCGGCGCCAAGTATTTCGCTGTTTCGTATCATTTGTAAGGTCTAGGCAGTCTAAACTTATTCAACTGCGCCGAGGAGTGAGACAGGGAAATATCATATCACCAAAACTGTTCACAAGCGCGTTGGAGGATATGTTTAAGACGCTGGACTTGAAAGGCGTGGGCATAAACATAAACGGCGAATACATCTCAGACTTGCGATTCGCTGATGACATAGTCTTTATGGTGGAGTCACTGGAAGAGCTGCAACAGATGCTGGATGACCTAGCATCAGCCTCGTGAGACATAGGTCTTGGCATGAATTTGGACAGGACCAAAGTCATGGTCAATGACCGAAATTATCTGATACCACCCGTCGTTAATGGACACCTTCTCAAAATTGTTTCAGAGTACACATACCTCGAGCAGATATTGCAGGGTAGAAACAACTTCGAGAAAGAGACCAAGAGGACGATTCAGTTTGGTTGGGCAGCAATTGGAAAACTACGTCGAGTATTCTCGTCACCCAAATCGCAATGTTTGAAAACAAAAGTTTTCAATCAGTGCGTCCTACCCGTCATGACATACGGAGCCGAAATGTGGACACTCACAGTACGGCTAGTCCAACAGTTTAAAGTCCCTTAGCGAGCCCATGCTTGGAGTTTCTCTCAAGGATACAATCCGCAACGAGACTATCCGTCATCCGTCATAGAATTGGCATTGGGGTTTCGATATCTGCCGAAGAACCGACAAAAGCTGGGGCAAACGAGTTCTTGAGTGGAGACCGCGGCTCGGCAAACGTAGTGTAGGAAGCCCTCCGGCCAGGTTTAGTGACGATTTGCGTAAGGCTGCTGGTAGAGGCTGGATGCGTCGCGCTCAGGACAGGGCGCAATGGTGCTCATTAGGGGAGGCCTATGTCCAACAGTGGACTGCTATAGGCTGATGATGATGATGATGATTTGTAAGCATCGAGCATTTTCGTGTCTTTATGAACTTTTGTCATACATGTCCGCGGTCTACCGCCGAAATGTGCATTTATGTGCAATTGAAAGGTGCATTTTCTTTCTAAATGTCTTTTGGTCTTCGCATAACATTTTAATTATTTATCTAATACTTAAATTTTTTAATTCATCATTCGCCTGCCCATATAATAATACTCTAGGTGATAAAAATATTAATTATTTTGCAAAATTCACACATGTTTCTGAAAACAGAATAAAATTGTTATTTATTTATATTCGTCAATGGAATGGGTCCGATTTTTACCAAGTCCCTTGTTAAGTGAAGTGAAGTGAGCTTTGTAATATTTTATGACTTCATTTCCATCACCACCCTACCTACTATTCTATTATAATTATTAAAAGGCGAAATTTTTTAAAAAAAGTGAGGTGTAAACTGTTCGTTCCTCTTTCAAGTCTCAAGTATTAAACGGACTAAGCTGAAAGTTTGCATATAATTACGGCCTTGAAACCGAAATAAACCACGCAAAAAGCGCTTCAATATTTGAATTCTGTTGATATCATTCCGTTTGGATGTGGTAACGATGTAATGAACTAACGTGAATTAACTCATTTAAAGTGAACAACGCGAATATTGATAGTGTCTCTGAAAGTTCTGAAACGGCGTCGGTGCTTCCATCTTCATTACATGAAACTTTCCTTTTTGCAATATGAAGGTTACTCATAGTTGATAGTCTATTGTGAGCTCAAGACTCATAAAGCTGCGTATGGACAGCGCGCACATTGTTACGCGTAGGCGGTTACGCGTACCCTGGAACGCCATGGACACAAGAACGCGCTGTCCGTACGCATCTTGACGCGTGACCAAAAACCGACTGACGGTGGCTCGCACGGTACGTGGACCCCAAGAGTGTACGCGTAGCTGCAAGTATGGACATGGCATTCCAGGATACGCGTAACTGACTACGCGTAGGTATCAATGTACGCGCTCTCCGTACGCAGCTTTAGGTGACTGCCAAGTTATATTAGGATGAGTCCGCTACCTCTCCTGCCTTGCGGAGTATACAAGAGCAACAGAGCGAGTACGCACGTCCGAATGGCCCGAGGCCGATCTGACCGACTCTACCGCACCTGTTATTATAATGAACTATTGTAATGATGCCGCTTATACAATGCATCGCCCACTACACTACACTACACTATAAATATTATAGTTACTACTCATATAAAATGGTTGAGATACCAAACTTACCTACTCACTGTGATATTCTAATACTAACTGTTAATATCACACCATATTAGACTTTACACTTCTTACACACTAGCACAGCAAGATTCCCTGGCCGTATACGGGCAGCAGCGTCGGTGGATGTCTATGTCCAGCAGTGGGCTGATATAGGCTGGTGTGTGTGTGTGTGTGTGTGTGTGTGTGTGTGTGTGTGTGTGTGTGTGTGTGTGTGTGTGTGTCAACTAATCTTTGCTGAAACATTGTCTGGAGTACAGAAAGGAACCAAAGATTTTTTTTTTAAGGGATTGACAAAATTTATATTGGCGTTTGCAGAGCCGCGGGTAAAAGCTAGTCATACCTATATTACACACGCAATAGTTTGTGTGTGTGTGTGTGTGTGCGAGTATGTTTGTACCCACTCAACTCCATTACGGCTGAACGGATTTGATTGAAACTTGGAATATACAGTTTATCTGTATGTCCTATTTGTACCTGACACATAGACTTCATTCTAGTCCCGAACAGAGCATAGGCTCTTTTGTATTATACGAACCATATGATTGGAAAACTTCCTTTTTTTTTAAACGTACTTAATACATATATACAGCATATTATTGTCATAATCCAGACATATTATGACGGGAATTGAACCCACAATCGTCTCAGATCGACCTTCGTTCGAAAGGCCACAGAAGCTTACCGTTAAGGTTTGATTTTGATTCTTTGGGATTTGGAAAAGATTAGGGATCAATACATAAATAATAAGAATTGGCAAAAAACTCCGCTAGACTTATATTTTTCAAAGGTCATTTTTTATAAACTTTTTCTTAACTATTACATTGTTTTAGGGAGTTAGAAATAATTGTTTTAGACGACCTCTGTGGCGCAGTGGGCGAAGGTCCGCCTGTGACGCAGAAGGTTGCGGGTTCGATTCCCGCTGCGGGACAAATGTTTGCATATTCTGCAGATATTTGTCTCGTGTCTGGGTGTTTTCTATGTATGATATGTATGTATTTACAAAAAAAAATGTATCTATGTAGTATATCAATCATGTGGTTCCCATAATACAAGCTCTGCTTAGTTTGGGGCTACATGATGCTGTGTGATAACGTCCAGGATTATTTATTTATTATTTATTTATTTATAAATCTCTATAAAAATAAAGATTATTATAAAATATCTGATTAGTTAGATGACAAAAAGCTTTTGATGAAACTATGTATTTCTAACTCCCTAAAACAATGTAATAGTTAAGAAAAAGTTTATAAAAAATGACCTTTGAAAAATATAAGTCTAGCGGAGTTTTTTGCCAATTCTTCTCTTGGTAGCGTGACAAATTGGTGTAAATTTAAACTAAAAAAAAAAGACGTTTGGCACTCGGGGACTGCCGCGGTAAAGCTATTGCATAGCATTTTGTATCAATTTATGCAATTATAATTATTTATTTATTTTATTTATGCAGTATTTCTTTTTCTTTGATATTAATTCAAGTTACACTTTTTGAGCGTGGTGACCGATAAGAAAACATTTTTTTTTCTTTTGTAAATAAAAATACGTCTACTTGCACGCACACAAACACCGTGTCGAAGACTGCCGAAAAGAAACGACGTTAGACAATGCACGGCCTTCAAGCCACACCTCCGTGCCCGTCGGAGTGGTGAGCGTGAGGTTTTTTTTCGTTACGGAATTTCTGGATTCGGTCCCCGCGCTCAAGGCCCTCGATAGAAGCTATGCAATAGCTTAAAAAAAGTCTACGTAATGTGTTTATTGAATAAACGTATTTTGATTTTGATTTATTTTAAATAAAAATGTATCATTTAAAAACGCGTTTTATAAATAATAGCCTAATACTTATAGCAGCATGACCTATCCGTCATAGGTCTTGCTTCATAGACAATTGCGTCTCTCCCACAAAGATACAACTCCGCAACTTTAAAGTCATTCCCTTACAAATATGGCATAATGCCCATAAAACATAGAGAAGCTAAATTACACTTGCTTTCAAAATAAGCGAGCAATGATAAAACCGTATAAGGCACCGGTGGCAGAGTATTGCACTGCACTGTACAACTTTGAACTATATCAGCCGCGAATTTCTATCGCGATTTTACCTCTAGTTACTGATCTAATTAGCTTCATTATTAACAGTTGCTATAACCAGGACTCGTGAAAAAGTGTCAACAAAATTGCTAAGTTTGAACGGTATCGATCCTCATCTTCAGTCTGTAGCAGTCCACTGCTGGACATAGGCCACCCCTTATGAGCACCATTGCGCCCTGTCTCAGCTCGATATCCAGCTTCTACATTTTTCAGATGTTTTGTGTTTATGCTGATAAATATGTAACTCTATTAATAGTGTTTTAAAAACTATCTAGTAAGTACCTACATATTTTGCTATAATCATTTTCTTTCTTATTGATTTGATCAAGCATATTATGGTGATGTCAGTCAAACTAACTTAAAGAAAACTAATAAGTGTTCTTGAGTGGACAACGTAGCGTAGGACGCCCTCCGGCCAGGTGGAGTGACGATCTGCGGAAGGCTGCTGGTAGAAGCTAGATGATTCGAGCTGAGGACGCTACGCAACGGCGCTCATTGAAGCTAATTGACAATAGCGGCCTGCACACGTAAAGATCAGACCGCGCATCAGGACTGCGTTCCAAACCGCAGTCCGATCTGTACGGTTTGGACTGTGGATCAAACTGTCGTTCTAATGGCGCGTAAAGATCGGACCGTGCATCTGGGACTGATCACTGACGTGATGCGCGGTTAAAACTGTGAGATTTGCCTTCGCATCGACATGCCAGATCGGACTGTCAGCCCCGCGCATCTACACGAACGTTTCGGAGTGTGGGTTGGAATGGCGCGTGCTGTTTCCCGTGGTCCAAATTTAACGTGTGCAGGGTGCTAATAACAAGCTGCGTCTTTGTGCTGTATTCGCGACTTTTAGTCGCACCCGATGATACTTTTACAGCGTAATTCAAAAGGAAAGTGGTGTATACTTTAATTTGATCCGCCGTGTATACGAATTTTATGGTATGTGTGAAAAGTGAAAATTGGCACGAGAAACGTGTATGAGCTTATATGATAAGACGGTTAGGGTTGGCAGGAGAGAAGAATATAGGGATGTCTCTAACAACTTTAAACAATTTGGTTAACCAGAGGTGCCGATGCAATTAGTTCGGTGATCTAGTCAGTCAGGCCTTACGAGAGCAAACTTATTTTTAGTTTCAAGTAGGAATATATAACTCAATCGGATTCACCACACCAGCCTATATCAGTCCACTGCTGGTCATGGGACTCCCCTATTATAGGGGGATATGCATATAATCTCCACGTTGGGCATGCGAGTTGGGGATTTCAGGGCACAACTTCTTGCATCCACCGACGCCGCTGCCCCTCGGCGGCCAGGAGATTTAGCTATACCAGTGTTAGGCTGCGCTGTGCCGCAATGAACCGGCCGCCAGAGCCCCGTTTGCTAGTTAGCAGGGTGCATCACGTGCAAATGAGGTTTTCTTGGGTTCCTTAGATGGAGGTTGGAACCCCTTACAGCCTTACGCCCTAGCAATTGGCTTGCATAATACTGGCCGATATATTCTTTCTGATCTAACCTCTTGGAGATTAGTTCAGAGAAGTATGTACCAGCTTAGAAATGTTGAATGTTTTGTGGGTTAAAATATCCTTTGTCGATTTTTCATAGCTTTTGAGAATCTACTAAATATATGTATAAACATAGTAATCATGATTATTATGCTTATGTTTATTTTGTTCAAATGAATACTAGTCTTAGCGCAAAATAAATGTTAATACCTAAATATTCGTTTCTTCCTTTTATTTTGACTATGAGTCTAAACATACTATGCTGAAGTTACGCGACCGAAAGTTCGGCATGATTACACATGCAATGCTATTTGAATAACAGCGGGGTGATCGGCTAACTCTGTTACAAACAGAAATGATTGACACCGATTTTAACAAACTATGACAGTTTGTCAATTGACCTTCGTTTTATTTCGATGGATGAAATGTCAAAGTTTGTAAAACCAGGATCGATGTCAATAATTTCTGTTTGCCGATCACCCCACAGATAACACACTATGCCGAAATTACGTTGCATTATGGTATACAGCCGAACTTTTCAAAATCAGCTGCGGAACTTGCGTCGCGTTATTTTCGGCATAGTGTGTTTAGACGCTAACAGGCAAAATAGTAAAAAATAGAGGATCAAACATGATTAATATCGCCATTATCGTTTAAAGAAGTAAATCCTAAGGGATACGTACTAAGGTACGTCATCGATCTAAGGAGGTACAATTACAATATGCAACGTGATAACTGTGCTAATCTCCAGTCTTGACTAATGGCTTCAGGGCTCGTCAAACTAAGAGGCTTTGCGTCTGGTCTGGCGATGCATTGTGACGTATCTGATCCTAGCGTGTATGACCGTGCTAGCTGCTATTGGATTGTTTATTAGTTTTAAAATAATGACGCAAATAGAGCATCGGTTTCGTCATTATTTATGATCGGTTAGGTTTGCATGATAGTATTATTTCTCACCCATCAAAAAATGATATAAGCCAACACCAGCCCATATCATACAGGAAATAGGAAACAGGCCACAGCTTTTTGCACCGCCAACGAGAGGCCAGCGTGGCGGTGTTAGACTGCGCTATGCCGCAATCAACTGGCCGTCAGAGCCCCGTTCGTTAGCAGGGAGTGTGTTGCGAAGATTATGGTTCAAATCCACAAAACAACGCATATTGCTTGATTTCGGTAAAGTTATGTTACTTAGAATTCCTATGAAAAGCCCTGGTGGCGGTATGTTGATGACGTATTTGCTATTATATACAGTGACGCGGTTTGCTATTATACGCGGTGACGGGACGGGAGGGAGAGCGTCGCGTTCACTCACCCTGATGAAGACTCTCTTAACGAGTCGAAACGCCGTCGGTGCCTTCACCGATGTAACGGTACGTGAAAATTCCCGTTTTTCAATATGAATGAAAAGTAAAATTTGATATAAATTCATTTTGTCTAAGTAGTTTTTTGTGTAATATTTGAACAAACTTTTGACATCTTCCAATAATGTAAAAGAAGAGTTAACAACTATAATAAAAAGATGAGCATAGCCAATGTGTCCAATTATTCTTAGAATCGAGGAGTTCCTTGTTGATTTTTTTTGCAAAACAAACTTAATTATAAATTCAAACATATACACTTGCAAATATAATGTATTTGTTTATTTTGTGGGGGTAGGTGAAATTGGGGGGTTGGGGTGGTTAATATTCATAACTTGGAACATGAGATACAAGCCTGTAACTTTGATAATATACTGGCGCCGTAAACATTTTAAATGCACGATACGGAGCGCAGTCAATACAAACATCGAATCTGTTGAAATGGATGGTCGTTTAAAAATAACTAGTTTTTTTTTCAAATTTCGTGTTTTCGTGAAGTTTTTTGCTTTATCTATCAAACAAATCGGTTTATATGATAAATAAATAAATAAAGTGGTTTTATAGATTCATTCATATTATACTGAACTTTTTTTTATTTCATTATTATTAGTCATAATAGTCACCTTTTTGTATATAATAATAATTTTAACTAAGCACATAGCCCACCTGATGTTAAGCGGTAACCTCACGTAAAGCCCACCGATACAAAGCCTTGCGTTCATCAAGTCGAGGCATGCCCTATCCAGTACGTACTTAGTTTATTGAAACTGCAAGCAATCAAAGACCATATCGACCTCATAACTTAGAATGGATATAAATTTTTACAAGACGCTAAAAGCGAGCTTAAAGCTGGGCGAGCTAAAAGGGGGACTCATTTGTCTTTAGATTAAAATACTGTTTTCAATTCCAGAGTATTAATCATTTCTAAGGTATTATATTTTTTTGTATTCCGTGTTTCGGAAGGCACGTTAAGATGTTGGTTCCGACTTTTCAGACGTTAAGCCAAGTCGGAGGCCTTCGGGTGGTCTAAAAATTCCGAAAATAGAGCTGGGCGATACGAAGTTCATACGAAGAAGAAGAAGATTTTGTAGGTACTCTTGATCACTTTATTTTTTTATTTTCGTACTTTGACCTGAAACCGGTACTGACCTCTGGTACTGTCAAATCAAAAACAGAGTAGAGGTAACGATCGCGACGTTGGCAAAGTACCTTTTTTTCTATAAAATAATAAAATTTTGAATTATATTGCTCTCCAAAATAAGGGGATCCAACCGCCACCTTCGGAACGTAAGCCAACCTCACCTGCCCATGTTGTACTCTGCTAACTATAACAAACTCTCTTGCGTCCAGTTGATTGCGGCATAGTGCAGCCTAACTCCGGCACAGCTACATTCCCTGACTCTCTGCACCCCCTGACTCTCCCTGCTCTGCAATCCCCAATCTGCATGCCTTGGGATTTAGCTTTATCGATGTAGGCTGAACGCCAGAGCCATGTTCGTTTTTAGGCAGGATGCTCTTGGGGGACCTATGTCAAGCAGAGAACTGGTGTAGGTTCGTGTTGTTATCTCCAAAATGTTTGAACCAGAATGAGCTATCTTTGCCATCGGCAAAGACATCGGCATTTTTCATTTGATTTAAGGAGACTAAAAAAATAGTTTTAAACTGGTTCAAGAAAAATATAAAATTAGGACTGTATTCGGTTATCAACCTATACCTATGGTAGCAGGGTGCTTGCTGACTCTAAGTCGTAAGTACTTTATAACGTTGCATTCTACAGTAACGTCGTAAAGAGTATCGCGATTTATATCAAATTTGATGCAGAATAAAATGGAAAAATTGATAATCTCTGTTTTGGAGGACTGGTGTAGGTTGGTTATGTTGCCTCCAAAAGGTTTGAATCAGATGGAGCTTGCCTCTTTGTCATAAATTGGCATTTTTATTTGAACTAAGAAGAAAAAAATGAGTTTAAAACTGGTTCTGGATTGAAATGAATTTAGGAATGTATTCGGGCAGCACCCTGTACGGGTACGGTAGCAAACGTGATGGCTGTAAGCATTTTATAACCTTGCATTCCGTACAACAACGTTGTAAAGGGTATCGCGATTGATATAAAATTTGATGCAGAATAAAATGGAAACATTGATAAACTGTGTTTTGTCTACAAAGATGCATGAACTGGATGAAACGACAATGAGGTTGTATTCATTTGAGAACTCTAGGTGATTATCTTGTATCAACTATAATATCTAGTTACAGTCGTATAGTTTTAGTTTTAAAGCATTAGCATAATTCATTATGGTGTGTTTTGTAAATAAAAGAAGTATAGTTACTAGCGTTCTGTTGTCTTGGTGCTTTATGAAGCGATGTTGTGATACCCTATAATTAATTACACTGATTCTTTAAACATTTTGTCTGTAATTTTGTGTGTGGAGTTAACCTGTGTTGGGTGTCTTTAGAAATAAATAAATAAACTAGATTTAAGAAAACGCTTGGTTGATTTGGTAGGTAAGGTGGTAAGTATGTCCGGTTTCGAAGACAGCCAAAGGGGTCCTTAATATAAGTTAATCTATGGAAAGGGTAGAAAGGGTAGGTAGTAGACATTTGTCAAAT
This sequence comes from Horisme vitalbata, assembly GCA_951804965.1. Lineage (NCBI taxonomy): Eukaryota > Metazoa > Arthropoda > Insecta > Lepidoptera > Geometridae > Horisme > Horisme vitalbata. The sequence continues at coordinate 1,185,212 of OX638104.1, read as the reverse complement.
ATTCTTCTCCAACGTGACTTTGCTTAAAAAAGTAAATGAATTCTAATAATTCATCGTATATAATGACGACACGCACGGTGTTTTTAAGGCAACGTTTGATCAAACTTAGACAAGATTTTTTTGATACATCTTTGGTTTGATCACATTTGTTTTGTCTAGAGACTAAGTTTTCGATAATTTAATCGATTTGACAAAGATCATTTTGAGAAACCTTAGAGTGGCTTACCACCCAAGTTATTTTCCCGTGAATGTTTTGTTGTACATAGATAAATATTATAATCATTTAAGACTATAACTGACTAATGTCTAAAGCGACTTAGTCACGTTATGACTAGTCATCGTGCGTAACATTCAGATCTGAGCAATTCCGTGCTTCGGAAGGCACGTTAAGGTGTTGGACCCGGCTTTTTAGTCGTTAAGCCATGTTGGAGGCCTTCAGGTGGCCTAAAAACTCCGACATTGGAGTTAGCCACTAGCTCATACGAAGAAGGAAAGAATTGAGCGTAGAAGACATCATAGTTGGTTAGACCTACTGCTATATAGGTTAGAAGAGAGAAAGGCAAAGAGATTAATAGACTATATTGAATTGCATTTTACCCTGCCCCATGGAAATATCAATCTCCAAAAAGCTCGTCCAGGAAAATACATAAAAAGCGAATATAATCAGTTTCAATAACAATATAATCGATATGCAAAAACTAATGGAATCGTTCAATTGAACTAATGTACCGATGGATAGTGTAGTGATTTATAACTCTTCGAATAAGAAAAATGACTATAAAATACAATGAGCTTTACATAATACGATACGATTGAAATATTTTACTAGCTTCCGACTGTGGATTCACTCGCGTGGTACCTGGATAAAAAGTAAGCTATGTGTTAATCCGGGTCACAAACTATAAACTTTCTTTATTTAGATTGCCCCCATCTCGGAAAGAATATTTTTGCTCTTCGATATCTGAGTGCAAAAGTCGTTTTTATCCGCTAGAAGATAAAGTAAAATTGTATTTAGAACATCGTATGCACTAAATTTGTGAATTCAAAACATCATTAAACCTATTTACTTCTACCTAATTTGATAAAACCTCAGACTCAAAACCTTCTTGGTGTACTTTTTATTTTACTTTAAACGTTAAACTAATATTAATAAAAAAAAAATTATCTAGTAATTTCTTCGCTGAAAAGTTACGTGTTGCACTCGAGTGCAAAGATTTTTTACCGCGTGCTCTTTTGATTCCCTCGCTAACGCTCAGGATTCTAATTTTTGAGTCCTTCGCTGGCTCGGACATCAGAATTGAGCACGCGGTTAAAAAGCAACTTTGCACTCGTGTATAACAAATAACTATCAGCGGTTACGGAGTTGAGTGGGGACAAATTACTCACACACACTTTAGCATTTATTAAAATAATGTCATTCAGTTTATTCGATTAAAGCAGAAAACGAATAGTATTATATAATCTAAACTCAAAAACAAAATTCATTTATTCAGTAGGAACATTATAGTACACTTTGAAACTTCACTTTTTTAATTTACCACCAATTCGTAAAGGTCCTTCAAAACCAGAATTTATTTTAATAGTAACAGTAATCATTATACGCCTACGGTTAGTTAAAATGAAAAAGTATGCGTATTGTACATTTCACTTTTTTTTCAAATTAATATTCAATGGTTAAGATGTTCACTAAGTTCTAACGAATCTGATGATTGAAATATTATCCACCCTCTAAAATACGAGTAAGTGATTGCATTTACTTGACTTAAAATACTTTACTTTATCATCATCATCATCATCATCAGCCTATAGCAGTCTACTGCTGGACATAGGCCTCCTCTAATGAGCGCTTTTGCGCCCTGTCTTGAGCTCGACGCATCCAGCTTCTATCAGCAGCCTATCAGAGATCGTCACTCCACCTGGCCGGAGGGCGTCCTACACTACGTTTGCCGAGCCGCGGTCTCCACTCAAGAACTGGTTTACCACAGTGGTTGTCGGTTCTTCGGCAGATATGGCCAGCCCACTGCCACTTCAGCTTGCTAATTCTGTAGCAGTTCTATGTCCAGCATTATTTTTATTCTATACTGTTCTATTCTATTCTATTCTATACTGTTCTATTCTATTCTATTCTATACTGTTCTATTCTATTCTATTCTAAAGACAAGTCCAACAGTGAACTTCAATGAGCAGGAAAAGCAAACCAATTTATTGATTGATTTGCATACATTACATACACATAGGTACATTGGTTAGGTTTCGTGTTGGATTAAGTGGTGCGCAAATTCAAAATGTATATCCCGCTTGTTTGCTAGTCCTCGGTGAAGATCTACCCGAGAGGGATAAATTGAAAATCAGCGCTGCTGAAAATTATGCACAACATGCAGCAACAGCTGAATTTATAATATTATATGGACTTTACTTTATGCCATTTTGCAACAATTCATAATACTAACATATGTTTTTGATGTCGCGTCGTGTCGTGTACCTCTTGAAGTCGTGTCGTCTAAAAGTCTTCTCACAAAAACGTCAGCTCTTTAGCAGATTATGAGGCAGCGGCTTTTTGGCTTATTTAGATTTATGTTCAGCGAGTAATGAACTATCTCTAATGTATCTTACCTCGGGGGAATAAGGCTTTATATTGATTGATTGTTTTGCATTAATATTCATTTTGGGGAAGTTTCTCGAGTGATTTTGGGATATTAAATATTTCATCCCGAGATATTTCCCGAGTAACCTTCGTAAAAAGTGTATTTTTTGGTATTGGAATTTGTAAAATACCTTTGCTGAGGTGTTCACAAAATATCGGAAAAGTTTTAACATTATAGATAATACAAAATAATTAAGTGCGATATGGCAGGTATTTTAAAGATCCACCTCAGCTCAAAGTACCTACCTAGGAGCTTCAAAGTTTTGAAAATAGCTTTTTTAATGGAAAAGTATCTAATAGTTTCGTGGTTTGAGATCAGCTTTTAGGATTTCTTGATATCTGGGGGAGTGAAGCGAAAAAATAACCAAAGCCATCGACATAGCTCAGATAAATAGCAAGCTGAAGTGAAATAACAACAACCGTTGGGGTAAACGAGTTCTTGACTGGAGACTGCGGCTCGGCAAACGTAGCGAAGGATTCCTACCAGCCAGGTGGAGAAACGATCTCAGAAAGGCTGCTGGTAGAAGCTGGATGCATCGAGCTGAGGACAGGGTGTAATGGCACTCATTAGGGCAGGGGCTATGTCTAGCAGTGAACTTTTAAGAGCTGATGATAATAATAATGAACTGATACTCATTATTATTATAATTTCAGACATTTTTCGCCCACTGCTGGGCATAGACCTCTCTTTGATTATGCTACTCGCTTCCATCCTGTGCTAATATCTGAGCCAGGTAGCTCCAACGGTTTTCTGATATCGATCTCGTCATAGAAATGTCTTCAACAATGTTTTTGACATCGCGACCAGACCAGCCTATACCAGTACACTGCTGGATATACATGCATACATAGCTGGCAGGATCACCTCTCCTACGTGGCATTGCTTCGTGCGGAGGGTGATCTAACTATTATCAATATTAAGCGTGTTTTTTTTATATTTAGTGTTTAGTGTTTTTAGTTTTAATAAATTGTGTATTTAGTGTTAAAAACATAAGGATCATGTTGTCCGAAATAAAATTATTTTATTTTATTTTAAATTTTTATTTTATAGGCCTCCCCTAATAGGGGGATATACCCATAATCCCCACACTGGGTATGCGGATTGGGGGTCACAGTGCACAGCTTCTTGCACCACAGACGCTGCTGCCTGTCGGTGGCCAGGGGATTCAGCTGTGTCGATGTAGGCCACGCTATGCGGCAATCAGCCGGCTGCCAGAGCCCCGTTCGTTAATAAGCAGAATGCACCATGCAGGTGAGTATGGCTTGGGCACCGAAGATGTATGTTGGAACCGCATGCGCGATATATTTGACATAGGTTTTTGAAAATAAATCCTACAGTATAGCGAACATAAGTATCTTCCCTATACATAACTAAAACCAGTATTATACAGGTAGGAACGGGTAACAGAATAGCCGTTCCCCTTATGATGAATGGTAGACGAGATAGATACGAATACTGCTGAGGTTACACCACTAACACTGCCAACTCACGTTGAGATATTCAGAAATAGATAGACTTTATTGCACAAGATATAACCAGTACACAGGCGAACTTAATGTTAAGTAGCATGTAGCAGTAATGGTATTATGAAAATCTGCATTTTCTTTTTAGTATGAGATAATGAGTGAGTTTTTTTGAGTGGAGTCCGCGGCTTGGCAAACGTAGTGTAGGACGCCCTCCGGCCAGGTGGAGTGACGATCTGCGAAAGGCTGCTGGTAAGCTGGATGCGTCGAGCTCAGGACAGGGCGCAATGGCGCTCATTAGGGGAGGCCTATGTCCAGCAGTGGACTGATTTCTGGCTGAAGATGATGATGATGATGATGATGATGAGATAATAGTCAATTCTAGTGTCGGAGTTGTTAGGCCACCTTCGGCCTAAAAATTCCGACGTGTGCTCCGACAATGTGTATTGGAGACCATGATATATTGTTCAGTATATCAATAATTTCAATCGGTGCATAGGAGCCTAAGGTCTTTTCCTAGATGCAAAAGACCTTAGGTTAGAATATTTTCACGGCGTCCAACAACAACAACAACCTATTCAGTCCACTGCTGGACATATGCCTACCCAATAACAAGGGAGATATGCCCATAATACCCACGCTAGGCATGCAGGTATGGAATCGCAGGACACAGTTTCTCTAATGGAGTTCTGGCGACCAGCTGATCACGACGTACGCCATTTTACGTATATGGCTGAAATTAGAACTTTAATTATTTTATGATTTATAATATTTGTATACCTTCAATTTCACGCCTGAGAGGGTGAAAAAACATTGGTAACTGTGAAATAATGTAACACAAACATGTATTTCATGCAATAAAATATACTTCAAAGTAGAAAGAAAGAGTGATGAGTATGGATGTGACTGGATGTACGAGTAGAGAAAGACCAAAGAAGAGATGGATGGATTGTGTCAAGAGGATATGAGCGTGATAAAAATACAAAGATGACAGCCGATAGGAGTGAATGGAGAAAGAAAACATGTTGTGCCGACCCCACCTAGAGTAGGATAAGGGCAGGGAAATGATGATGAAAATATACTTTACTGTACTTCACAACCCCCTGTTCTGGGACATCCCTGATTTCTAGTGTTTACATATTTCTGAAAGCTTCGATAGTAGGTTTAGGACATTTTGAATCAGAAGGTTTTGGAAGCTAAATTTTCTTGGGTGCACATTGGATGATGATAAAAAAATGCTCTGAGTGCAAAACGTCCTCAATTTAAAATGATTTTGGAAGCTTAATGACCTTTCCAATATTTAGTCCTCTAGTAAAAATGCTTTGAATCAATTTGATCATTAGAGAAAAACAACCAAGGAGCAAGTCGTCTTACTTAATTTCAGAAAGTCACAAGTCCCAAGTGTTTGCTGCGTCACCCAGAGTTAATCTATCATTGTATCTAACACAATCTGTTTAGATTAAAGGTCAGTTTTGTAGTGATTCTGTTTCTTGTGAGCACAATGTAGAGCTGGTACTCCTTGCGCGTGAGTTATGGTGTTCCAAGTGAATTGAGGTCTCTTTGCCTGGCTCGGGGGCTGATATGGGACCCATTGTTGTATTGACTTCATAGCTTGGATGGTGTTAGCTGTCTTTTGCAAGTATTGTATTGCCGATCTGTGTGGTGCAGTAGGCACCTGAAACGCAGAGGGTCGCGGGTTTGATTCCCGCCGCGAGACAAATGTTTGCATGATTTGCTAATATTTGTCTCGGAACCAGGTGATTTCTATGTATAATCTCGCTCTTTCTTCCTGACTCCACATGGTAATATAATCCCACATTACAACCTCTGCTTGGTTTGAGGTAGATAATGCTTTTTGATAATGTCCAGTTTTATTTATTATTTATTTATCTATTATATTTTTATGATCAAGCTGGTTAAGTAAAGTCATTCCTAAGGAAGATCAAAATTAACAAATTAGAGACAGATTTTGATAACTACCATCTCACAGAATCTGTATAACAAAATAGAAAAATGAGCTGACGAAGCGAAATAGCAAGAAATAATAAGATTCCTGTGTAAACCTAACCAGTCGTGACTTGAAGCTTTCGCTGTGCTAGTGCTGGGCGTGCATCATCGATATTATTTAACAGCTTTCGCCCGGGCGTTGCTCGCGTGGTTTTCTAACATAGATGAAAAGTAATTTATCTAATGCTACTTGCATTAGATAAATTACTTCTTTCATATTGAAAAACTAGAATTTTCAGGTACCGTCACGTCGGTGTAGGCACCGACGCGATGGCTTTTCGACTCTTTAAGAGAGTCTTCATCAGGGTGAGTTAGTCGCGTTCACTCACCCTGATGAAGACCCTCCATCCCGCCTAGCACTGAGTGCTAGACGTGAAAGTTTCCGTTTTTTCAATATGAATGAGTTAATTCAATGTACGCGTGTACAGCGTACCCCCAAATACGCGTATACAGGAACACGCTATCCGTACCCAGCTTTAGGTATTATATTTCTTTATCTTAGGCAAAATACTCATATAAGTTTTATAGCCAAAATGTATTATCCCGCTGGCTTTAACCTATTATATTGCCAAATGGGATGCACTGTCAACTGCGTTACGTAGTCTGTTCCTTCTAAGGGGTAGAGGTGATCTATAATCACTTTTAAAACAATATATACGAAACCTCTTTCCGGTGTAGCTGCACTGGCATGGGTACGAGATATCTATCTCAAGAAAACTATTTAGGTTACTTATTTATTCTTATAAGAGGCTAGTTAATTCTACTACTTATAAGTACCACACAAAAGTAGAAGGACTAACTAATGAAACACCAATAAAGGGAAACAAATCAAAATCGATGTTATTTCAATCTAGTTTCACAATTTCAAATAGCGAACGATTTAAAAGATTATTACTTAATTCCTCTTTATTTGGAAGTGATGCAACACAAGACTAAAAGCATTTAAAACAAACTCATCGATAAATCCTTTCCCATCACTAAATGCCTCGGGCGATCAAATCGTATCCATACATTAAGAACATTCATAGCTCGTATAGGGCCTGTCGCTTAATGCAATTCATTGTACAAGGATCCTTGCTACAGCCAGCCTAACTTGACCTACCCTGCCCGCTGATAGCCTCCCCAAACTGGATGTAACAGGGGGGATTGTTTGGGGCACATGGGCCAGATAACACTAGACGTAAGGAGCGCTTGCATATATTTCAGCCATTGTAACATGAGCCCCTCGTTTGTACTGAAATCAGGTTTTTGGGTGCAGCTATCTTGGAGGCTGAGGCTCAAAGGGTTTTGGGCATGTCATTCAGATGGAGCCTGTATTCTGCTTTGGTTTATAAACTGAAGGATTACTGAGATACTGATAAATAATATTATCTAATATTTGGGGAAATAGTAAAATTTCAGCCAATTATTTTGAAATTCCTGTTATTGAATGATGCTCTATGTACAGCTTAAGCCGTAAGCAGCTTAATTTCTAGAGACTTGAGAATAAGACTTCAGATTATAATAACCTCTTGATTTGAGACTTGAGACGATAAGTAGATAGAATAGGTAAAACAAGTAGGTAATGATTTTCCGAAACTCAACCTCTCAAGGTGGGTAGCGGAGGATTTATAAATCTGTAGAAACGTGTATAAAGTCGCAAGGATTTCAATATTACCTACTTAGTGCTCTTTCATATATAAAGGCCAGTTTGTGTAAAAAAAATATGAGAACACGTATGTTTAATTGTTACTGATTCATGCCTTAACTAGTAAAGGGAGCAATTATTTTGTAGTTCTAGATAAGGAACAAGATATAGCATCTTTTAGAAAATTTTTATTTAGTATCTACAACGCAAGCGAAGTTACTAGAGCGGAAGCTTTCATTTTTATAGGCGCACATTATACAATTTTTTAACATTATATATATATAAAATAATATATATATGTACTCATATAATATGTATCGTACTATTTTTTTTTATGTTTATTTATTCATTGTCTTTTAGGAACATATACATTATATATCTGTAATAGTTTCATTTAGGTTTACTCTCAATTTCTCATCATTTGTATGTCCACATTTATCTATCCTTTTTATTATAAATTTTCTTTATAACCAAAGGTTTGCTGTAAGAAAACTCTGTCAGGGTTAAGCTCGCCTTTGTACATAGCTTTTAAGAAAACTTTTTCTGTATTTATTTTATAGTGTACAATAAAGAATGACGAATAAATAATATTTTTTTGTGAGTTGTACGCAATTAAGTGTTCATGTTGGTTAAGATGTTGGTCCTTTTGGTTTTTAGTCGCTAAGCCTTGTCGGAGGCCTTCGGGCGGCCTAAAAACTCCGACACTAGAGTTGGTCACTAGCTCATACGAAAGAAAGAAAAGAAAGAGTGTTCATTCATTATCTAACATCTATAATACGAAACCATAGCATTAGTTCCTCCAATCTTCTTCTTTTTATTTATGGCCTCTGTGATGATGTCCACAATTCGCCAATGTCAACGTCGACAATAGTTAACAATAAAAAGGCGTTTGTAGTCTATTTATACGTTAGAATTAGAACATATGAATAGACTTTGACAAGTAGAACTCTCCGTGCATCTCCACTAGTCAATAAACACTGTTTATCAAACAAAGCTTATCAAACTTGTCAATTGATGATTACAACTGTTTTATCCATCCCTTCATATGTATTGAGGACACGACCCTTGATAAAACGTAAACGGTCATCGAGTCGGGTTAATAAGTTAATCCTAAGTTCTATAAGTTTCTATAAGTTTCTATAAGTTTTTTTTTTTACTTTTACTTTTACTTTCCAGTGGAAACCTGGAAATGCATGGTTAGAGAAAGAGCAACGCAATACTCAGTTTATTTATACCAAACTAAATGTTTTCTTTCAACTATAATTGGTATAATCTAAAACTTACCGTAACTTACCTTAGTAATCTTATTTATATAACACAATTTGAATAAGAATTATTACTCGTGATGGACTATCTTTTACGTCTCCGACATAAACATAAAAATGTCTTATTTTTTACGCTGTAATTTCAACATTGATTGACATTGCATGTAAAAAAGCTTTAGCCCTCACCAAAGAATCTAGTCCATAACCATATAGCAGTAAAGTTGAAATTACAATAACTGCGAGCCCTATTTACTTACCATTAACTAGGCGTTCGTATGTAGTCATAAAATGCGCTGTTTTCATAAAACTATTTTGAACCAGCTACCTTTGCTGCTATAAGGGTGTCTATGAACTTTACTGTTTCGAGAATAGGGTTGGAAATTGAATGGTTTTTAGGTTTAAGTAAAAAGTGGGCTGTATTGAACTTCGTCAAAAAGATTTATGTGGTATTATGGAACAAATTACGTCTATTTTTTATTGAACATAGATTTTATTGATTTGCTGAGTGATCGGACGCTGCCAGTCGGATATTTTCTTATTTACGACCTATAACTTGGCCTAAAGTGTGATTTTATTTTTTACTACGCATATATTTATATTGTAGGTTGTTGTGAAAACTAAAAATAAGGGTTTTTCTGTAGCATTTCTCGCGAGAGATGCGTGCTCTATTTTTACTATGGTTTATACTTGGGTGACTAAACAATGTTTTTAGTATAATATATTAATTAATAATTAGCTAACTATGTAAAACTAAGATAAATAGATACAATCTCTTTATAATTATACACCAGAAAAAAATACAAATATATCAATTAACTGATTAAACGGCCTTATCTTTTAAGGGATCTCTTCCAGGAAACCTTTGGATGGACTTGATTGTATAGCGTTTTATACAAGAGGGTATGTTACAATATCATAATATAATTAAGTAATTAAAACTTATGAAGCTGCCGAGTCACTGAAAAATGACCATCAAAAGACTGTTTCTCATCAACAACGCTAAAATCCATTGCCGAACATAGGTTCAGACATACACATAGGTTGTAACTTGTTTGGAAGGTATGTTTCTTGCACAATGCCTACACTACCCCCCTCTCCCACCCTATCCCTAACCCTTTCTTAATGCATATGGGGATGCACTAAGAAAAAGAACATAGGTTGTAACTTGTTTGGAAGGTATGTTTCTTGCACAATGCCTACACTACCCCCCTCTCCCACCCTATCCCTAACCCTTTCTTAATGCATATGGGAATGCACTAAGAAAGGAGCCTCTCAAACCCAGCTCTAAAAAGATGCAGCGGGGGGAAAATCGATTGATTTTGACTTGTTATTGTTGGATACCTGAAGATATACCAGATTATACCTTCCACCAAAACCAACACTCGCCTTGTCATGTGGTCGTCACTTGCAAAATATTTTCTAAGCCAAGGCCTTGTCAACTCAAGGTACCTAGCTACGTACCTTAAGTATTGAAAAATCCTCAAAAAAGGAAAAAAATGAGGTGACAAATAATACACAAATCTTTATTTAATTCTTAAGGTTACTTCGTTTGGTACTTTCGAAGTAAATAATAAAAAAGAATGACCTAAAAGTAATATTAACAAAAAAAGACTATTTATCTTCTCCTTTTCTCGTCTTCCTCATCCCTTTCCCGACTAAAGTGCCAACGGAAGTTTGTCCCCCACACTGGGTCTCAAGTGAGCCTATATTGTAGGGTTACAGTGATTCGCTTCCGACTCCCATCATGAAAAATACGAAAAACAAGAAAAGTAAAATATAAAAACATTATGAAAACAAAAATAAGAAAGACTGCTAAAGACAGAGTAGACTCGGTACTTTTCAAACTAGTGTTGTATTTATCAAGTTGCCTGGAAGTTAATCGGGATATTTTCTATTTATTTTATGAAGAAGACGAGAGGGAAGCCACATGTGCGTGAGATGACCCTAATGTGCACGCAACTTGCTTTTAATGTCGTCACGACATAGAACACGGTATATTTAGACTGGTACTTGATCGTTGTTGGATATAATTCGATTTTCTTTTTCCCTTGAATTGCACGAGCAAGCAATGAGCAAACGTAGTTGCTTCCAGCCACGTGAAGTGAAGATTTGCGAAAGGCTGGATGCTTCTTAGGACAGAGCGCTATGGCGCTCATTAGGCCGATGTCCAGCAGTAGACTGATATAGGCTGATGATGATGTAGATGAATGTATTTTTAACCCTTTGAGCACGGTTCAATCAGGTGGGGTAGGAATAATTACTTATTTTGACAGTTGGTTGTCAGCCATTTAACGTATGCAAACAAATTGCGGTGTTTCTTTGTTACTAACTACAACATAAAGAAATTTTTTTGCACGCGTAATAATAAGTAGTTATTCCTACCCACATTGAACTCAGATACATCACAATAGTTTATTATTATATTTCTATGTACGTCTTCTGTAAGAAACCACCGAATTATTTCCTAAATTCACCTCTAATAGGGTGGAGTGGGGATGGAAGGAGAAAATCTCTTACGTAGACTTGAGTGACGATGCTTGTAAATTACGAATACTGTTAGCCTATTATGTCCACCTGCTGGGCAAAAGCCTGCCACGATCCTTTCAGTCATTTCAATCTTGAGCTATTTGTTCTCTCGCTCTATCGAAGGTAATTATTTCACCTAGCCATCTTTATCTCAGTCTAATAAATCAATGTCTAAAATATTGCCAGGTCTAAATTATTTTCAGTCTACAAAAACACCCCAAGTTTCTGGCAACACGCAATAATAATAAACAAAAGGCATGTCTGAACTCGCTAGTTCATGTTCCACCCCAACATGTATCATATTTGATAACGTGAACCAATAAGTGTTTCATGGAAATTACTGTTATAGGGATCTCTGGGGAGAATGTTTGGAAATGTTTTACCTGTGGAGAGACTGCGCTATGGGTGCCAGAGAGAAATAAAAATAGACGAACAGACAAAACTAGTTATTTCTAATCATTTAACTGGCTCACTAGGCTATTGTCTCATATAAAATGAAGAAAAATATCAACCTCGTAAAAACTACTGCTTTAATTAAGTTTACCTTTGAAAGAATGACTGATACATACTGACACTTTTGAAGAATATGCTAGGTATCCAGCTCGTAGACCATAAATCAAACATTGAGATTTGACGCCGCACTAAGGTCGAAGTACTTACATCTTCGACCTTAGTGCGGTATACGAATTGCGAGGCTGAAGTGAAGATGGGCCGGACATTTAGCCTGTCGTGATGACCAATGTTGGACCAAAGCAGTTACTGAATGGTGGCCATATTGGCGACCACGGGAGACCAGCGCTTTGGCAACACTTTGGCATCGCTTTGCACGCGCTAAAACGAAATTCCAAAAGGACACGACTCAAATAACCAAATTATCTAAAATACCCATAATAAGGTTGCACAATTCAAGTCGTAAGAACACGGAAAAATTATCGACAAGAAAACCGGAGCCTTACAATACCTCAATTTAGTATTCCTTTCATAAAAATAAATCGTGGGCTGTTGAAATTTTTGTGGAATTTTAAACAGGGCACAGGCCGTACGGAATCCGAGCAAAATGTGAAATTTGCATGAATTAAGTAATTTATACTTTGGCGATTTTCATTGTCATTCGGGAACTGTACATTCCTTGCAGTAACGAGGTGTTTTGTTAAGAAATATAAAATAAAAGGCCTCTTTGGAATTTTTTAAGGTGTAACCGGCCGGTGGTGCTAAAAAACTTCAAGGAAATACTTTATTTCTTTAAAAAAAACAATAGAATACGAAAATATTCAATAGTTTAATAATAAAAAAATGTTCCAAAAAGAATTGATTTGTATTTATTTATGATTATACTATGTTCTATTTTTAAACTAAAAGTTACATATATTGTTGTACCCTAATCTTAAAAACAGTTTAAGATAGTTATATAGCCTGATTCTCGTGGATAGCCTGATAAATAACTTGTAAGCGTACTGCAAGTAGATAAAGATCATAAGTATATAATTCATAAGTATATATTTCTTATAAAGCTCATAAACATAAGCACTTCCGGTTATTTTCTAGGTACAGTTTCATGCATTTTCTTTTAAAAAATGAATTTCGTTGGACATTTTTTGTGATAAGAGATACGTTGATGAAATGCAAAACTTTCTAGATGTATTTTTGTTTTGATTTCAATAAATAATGCTATTGTTTGAAAGTTGTCACAACACAGCGAAATTACATGGAATAAATTACATTTTGTTCTAGTTTTTTTTTTCTATATCATACTTATATTGAATAGAGTACAGTAAAGCCGAAGAAAAGATGGATGGATTGTGTAAAAGAGGATATTAGAGGGAACGGAGTGAATACAGAGTTGACGCCTGATAGGAGTGAAGGAAGAAAAAACATATTGTGCCGACCCCACCCAGTGAAGGAAAGTGATGATGAAATGAGTATATTATAGGGAAAATAATAATTTTCAAATTTATTTATTGTGATCTATCAGAACTAAGCGCTTCGAAACATAATCTATAATTCGCACAGTTAAAATATGGAATCAGCTGCCAGCGTCTGTTTTTCCATTGATTTACGACTCTAACGGCTTCAAAAAGAGAGCTTATAAACATCTACTGGGAAAGCTCGTTCGTCGTTCCATCGTCGACTTCATCCTTGCCTCATGGTCAAGAGCTTGCCTATAACTAATAAAAAAATTGATCACACGCAGCTCACCGATGATGAGAAATAGAGCAAATCATTAAAAACTCTATAAAATCTCTCTGTGTGGCATCATTACTATAAGATTACGTACCGATCGAACGTACAGATAATTTGACAACGTGACCTTTGCCATAATGACTTAATAATACCAGTTGATGGTATCTGTATTGACGTTGTACGCTTAATTAGGTTTACCATGGATTTTAAAACGATCACTTGTTTGTTATTATTTTTTGTACACCCTGTATAAAAGACAAGTCATTGGTTGAGCTTGAGCGATAATATTTTGATTTTAATTTTTTGACAGGGTGTAAGACCCTGATCAGATTTACTGATGTAAATAAAATATTTAGTTCAAAATTATTCAGCAATTATCAATACATTTATTTTCCTAAAAACAGTTATGGTACTAAGATCAAAACTGTAAAGTAACCATGGACTAATGTCCATACTATTTTGATAAAATTTTGAATTATAATGACTATCATTAGCGGAGGCCCATGTCCATCAGTACACTGGCTATATGTTGATGATGCTGATGATGATGATGATGATACAATTTTGAAAACGATTGCATATTTAATAGTAACACCTGTCTTCAAATTTGGTGCTATCCTGTCCATCCAAAGGTTATCTGGAAGAGATCGCTATTAGCGATAAGACCACCCATTGTACCTTTTTTTTTATTGTAAAGTTTCTGCTATTTGTATTTTTTTATTTGGTGTACAATAAAGAATTTATGTATCTATCTATCTATCAAATTTGGGGTGTAATGGGTTCCAAATCCAATCTCCGGAACCTAAGCCAACTTTACCTGCCCGTGGTGCACCCTGCTAATTAACAAACGGGGCTCTGGCGGCCGGCTGATTGCGGCATAGCGCAGCCTAACACTGGCACGGCTAAATCCCCTGTCAATAGGCAGCAGCGTTGGCCGCGCAAGAAACTATGCCCTGCGATCCTCAACTCTCATGCCCAGCGTGGGGATAATGGGCATAGCCCCCTTGTTATAGGCCTATGTCCAGCAGTGGACTGATAAAGGCTGGTGGAGTCTGGTGGTTTTCAAATTTTGAAATGGAAATTGGTAGGCAGTCTGATTTTGTTATAATAATTATTTCATATCACACCAATATTATAAATGAGAAAATATGTGCATGTATGGGTGTGAGTTTATTTGTTTCCTTCTCAACTCTGATGAAACTTAGATATTAATTTTGAACTGTGTTAACAATTAGGCTACTTATTAAAAGTGTACCATACGATCGAAGCCACGGGCAGAACCTAGTATGGTCTAAATATAAATGCTTTTCAACTTTACAAATCCAGTGAAATAGAATATCGATAACAAAACCGTTAGTTTTTGTTCTAAAAGCGACAAATAAAAATACATCATCTGTAAAAATTTCAACTATCTAGCTATCAAGGATGATATACAACCTGGTGACAGACAGAAAGACAGACGGACAGTGAAATCTTAGTAATAAGGTCCCGTTTTTAACCCTAAAATAAACGTTGTTACTCTCACTTTGCCTGATGGATATAATACACAAAGTTTAAAGTTCAATTATTGAAGTTTCAGTTAATTCAGTTAATTTTTTTTAATACTACTTGAAGATGGAACAAGCACATGGCCCACCTGATATTAAGTGGTAACCATTACCTATCACAAAGCATTGCATCGTACATCACGTTTTTCCGGAACGTGCTCTACGATGCAACGCCCTGCGTCCATCAACTTGTGGCATGAAGATGATAAGCCTCTTGTGCCTTTAATTTTACCGGCAACCATACCCTTCAAACCGAAACACAGCTGAGCTGCTTCACGGCAAAAATAGGCATTTATTGATAACTTTTAGGTCACACCCTATATAAAATAGTGTGTGATCACCATGACCAATATGACGAGCCCACCAATCGAATAGCCACACCACGATTGTTCTCGAAACGCAATCACCATCATTAATCTCTCGGAATCTTCTAAACTCGATCATTGATATCAAGGTCGAGCGATTTTGAATCGATTCTTTGAAATCGATAGATGTGATCGTTGATAACGCAGATCACGACTTTGACCTGCGATTCAATTGATTATGTATTTGAAGCGTGGGTAGTATGGGATATGAGGTCAAATAATGCTGGTCGTTTATTATTTTTAAGTTTGAAACTTTTTTGAATACAGTAAACTTTACTAAAGTATAACCTCCATATTAATAACCAAATATCATTTTTATAACGCTCAATAAAATAAGCTTGTCCCTGTCTTTTAAATGTAAATAAAAAGAGACATGTTATTTTAAGGCCATTTTAGCTATCTGAGGTTTATAAAACTGTTATGAATTGGACGGTTAGTAATAAATTGTGGGGGGTGTTAGGGGTTTTAATCTCCATCTTGGGAACCCAAGCCAACCTCACCTACCCGTGGCGCACCCTGCTAACTAACAAACGGGGCTCTGGCGGCCGGCTGATTGCGGCATAGCGCAGCCTAACAACGGCAGAGCTAACCTGACCATCCATGGGCAGCAGCGTCGGTAGTGCAAAAAGCTGTGCCCTACGATCCCCAACCCGCATGCTCAACGTGGGGATATAGGCATATCCCCCTTCTTATTAGGGGAGGCCTATGTCCAGCAGTGGACTGATATAGGCTGGTTTTGGTGTTGTTGTTGTTGTAAATGCATTCTAAAATCCAAATTGCAGTTTTTTTTTTCCTCAAAACAACAATTGCCTTAATCTATGCTAAACATGTAACGAACAGTAGGACAACAGAACCTTCAAGTAGGCAATGGGCGTAAATTCAGCTGTTGCTGCATGTTGTGCATAATTATCAGCAGCACTGATTTTAAATTTATCCCTCTCGGGTAGATCTTCACCGAGGACTAGCAAACAAGCGGGATGTACATTTTGAATTTACGCACCACTTAATCCAACACGAAACCTAACCAATGTACCTATGTGTATGAAAATCGATCAATAAATTGGTTTGCTTTTCCTGCTCATTGAAGTTCACTGTTGGACTTGTCTTTAGAATAGAACAGTATAGAATAAAAATAATTCTGGCAGTGGGCTGGCTATATCTGGCGAAAAACTGACAACCACTGGGGTAAACCAGTTCTTGATTGGAGACCGCGGCTGGGCATACGTAGTGTAGGGCGCCCTCCAGCCAGGTGGAGTGACTTTAAGAAAGGCTGTTGGTAGACGCTGGATGCGTCGAGCTCAGGACAGGGCGCAATGGCGCTCATTAGGGGAGGCCTATGTCCAGCAGTGGACTGCTATAGGCTGATAATGATGATGATGGTAACCAGTGAGATGAATAAAAGAGCAAGCTTCGTGCTTACAACGTTTAACAATATGTTAAACGTGATACGGGAAGCAAAATATCGATAGGAAATAGATTATTGATGATCCTATCATCTTTTCATCTTAACCTTGGTAACGTTCCACATAGCTAAGCGACTGTTGCTAACGGGCCCAAAAACTTACATAATAAGGCATACCTTACCGGTGGATAAGTGCGGTCAACTTTGGGACAAGGTAGGGATCGCAAAAAAAGAACGAATTAATCAATATGTATCCTGTATGAACATACTATATTGTCAATATTGCAGGAAATCGGTGGATTCCTCTCCTTTAATGTCGTCAGCTCAACGCGCATGCAAAGGTCCTTAGGCTGGTTCATGCAATTGAAATAAGAACCCCAGACAATGAATTCGAACTTAGTTTATGAAATAAATATGATGACAAATTCGTTTCAATACATAATATGAAAACTTTTGTCCGAATAAATCAAATGATTTTTTAGATGACAAAAGTGCTTGGGACTTAACTGTCTCTCAAGAACAAGACTCTTTGTGAGAGTAAATATTCTATGACCTGCATTATTGAAATTGAAAATGAAAAGGAGAATGCCGAGAACCCGTACCAATTGCGTCAAAGCCGAACGTATCCCATAAAATTTATAATATTTTATAAATGTCATTAACATTTTCTTTAGTTTTACACACCGACGGGATTAATAATCAAGTAAAAAAACATTTTGTTGGTTTGGTTTCCGCCGCACGCCGCCATTAGACTACTAAAACCAATGATATATACGTTACTATGGCATTAAACATTGATGTAAAGTGTTACGATGGAAATAATCCTCATTTTTAATTATTTTGACAGTAGAATCGCCTAAAAACTTATTGGAGATTTTTTTGATGCACTCACTTTAGTCTTGGTACCGAGCGCCATACATTAGACATTCTCCTTTCTTTATTCAGTACGAACATTACAGTACACTTTGAATCGTTAATATTATTTTGCTGACGCTACCCCATAGTCCCCAATGACCGCGTTCAGCTGATCTAAAATAAGATATCCATTGACCTGCGACCGCTGCGAATATATCCACTAAACATGACACGTTGGTCCATCTACACTCCAGAGCCATGGTGACCGAATGAGATATTCTCCGACTTCCAATTCAAAGTTCATGGGTTTGAAACTCTTCAAAATGGTGAAGAAAAATATTGTGAGGAAATCGAAACGCACTGGAAGCTCTGGACCTCAAGATTTACGTGGGCAAGGATGAGGTCGACGGTGCGATATTTTCGGTTAGATGCCTATTAAATCTTATTGAAGCCTTTAGATTTGTAAGTCAATGGAGAAACAGACGCTGGCAGCTGAGTTTCTATTTTAGCAGTGCACATTATAAATGATGTTTGGAAATGTTTAGTTCTGTTAAATGGAATAGAAACTTGATACGTCTGGAGTTCATATGGAAGAAAGCTGAAGGCGGACTGAGGACTAAAGGTCATGTAGCTCTGGTGTACTTTCAAAAGAACATCTATAAAAGACCGGCAAACATGCTACCTCGCGACGGCGGTTCAAGCTGTCAAGCATTGCTTTATCAAGATCGTTAGGTGATTCGAAGGCATGTGCTTGGTTTGTGTTCCAATAATACAAGCAATGGACCATCAGCTTGTCACATAGAATTCTTACAAAAAGCTGCTTGCAAAAAGTACATACAAGACAATTCCAAAACTTTACAGATTCAGATTCATTTATTGACTATTTAGTTATACACATATTACAACGGCATGTCAAATTGATACATTTAATCCTTAAAGGAGAATGCCGTATGATGTGTGGTGCTCGGTACCAAGACTAAAGTGAGTGCGTCAAAAAAATCACCAATAAGTTTTTAGTCGATTCTACTGTCAAAATAATTAAAAATGAGGGTTATTGCCATAGTAACACTTTACATCAATGTTTGTTGCCATAGTCACGTATATATCATTGGTTGTTGCAGTCTAATGGCAGAGTGCAGCGGAAACCAAATCAACAAAATATTTTTTACTAAAGAAAATGTTAATGTCATTTATAAAATATACTTAATTTTATGGGATACGTTCGTCTTTGACGCAATTGGTATGGGTTTTCGGCATTCTCCTTTAGAGACATTTTAAATATTTTTATAGAAGGTGGTACCTAACTTATATTAATTACCTAACAATTTTAATATTATAACATTTCAAAGTATGCTACACTGCAGGCAGATCAGAAAATGAACAACTTAGATATTCAGGTACACATTTAATAAATACATGCCAAATGTAATGTTTTTGACTTGCTGATCTCTGTATAGTAATTTAGATAGATTGGCGTACTATACAATATTGAAAAATACTGATGCAAAGGTAAGTCATGGAAATCGGATTTAAAAAATCTAACGTTGGTGAGATTTTTTTGTTCCTTAGACGGTTATAAAGCGTATTAAACTTTATCGAAAAATACTCATTATAGGTAAAAGTCAAGGAAATCGGATTTTTTGAAAATCTCACATTGGTGAGAATTTATCTTTCCTTAGGCAGTTGTTAACTTTTAATCCCATAATTTTAATAAATTCTCTTTGACAAAAAAGGTGTCGTAAAAGTCTTGTCTAATCGTCAAAAAGGTAGATTCTGCGATGATCATAAACGCCATTCTGTACACAATTTGTGAGTAAATTATACTTTTTGACAGTATAGTCGTTAAACCTGATGGGTCACAATGTAACGTGCGGATTATATCGAGCTTTGAAAGGTTATTGCCAAAGATTGTTTGTACAGATACGGCAGTTTGCATATTTCCTAAATTTTAGCTACATTTTGTGAGGCATTGACAATTTTAAACCAGTTTTTAATTTTAGTAACAAAGTAGATCATTATCAAAATATGATTAAAATAGGCTTGGAAATTACAATTTCTATTTTTTTATCACTTTACTTCACTTTTTGAGTAGTGAAGTTATAAAAAGCTTTAGTTTTTATAGCGGTTTCATTCAGTAGTAGGAATAACACAAGTACTAACAGAGCAGAGATAAAGACTACGCAAACGAAGTTGCAAATAAGTTGAATATTGAGTATTAGTCATACACACAATGCGTCACGATCAATTACATACTCTTTGCCGCAATGATTCACTGTGCGTCTGCGCACTCGTAAAAACGGATCGACGCAAGTTGACATAGAGCGATAAACGCCAAAATCGTAAATTAAAGTAATTCCTCCCAGACAGGAGAATATGCAATATGCACTTGCATATTTTTTTGATCATAAAAATAATATTTTCGGATCCGTTTGTTCTTTTGTGCAAGGGATTTGGGATTTCTTTGTAACATTCGGTTTTATGGTCGGACTAAAACGATTTTTAGTGTCGCTTAACGTGTGAAATATTCTTCCTTATTGTATTTATTAAACAAAGGAGTTATTAATATTATTTTTGTCATTGCTTATATTTAATTTTATTGTCTTTAACTTGCTTACTTTTTTAAAACTGATGGAAAAGGTTCAGCTCAAACATCGTCCGTGG
The DNA here is from genome assembly GCA_951804965.1 of Horisme vitalbata. Classification (NCBI taxonomy): domain Eukaryota; kingdom Metazoa; phylum Arthropoda; class Insecta; order Lepidoptera; family Geometridae; genus Horisme; species Horisme vitalbata. The sequence continues at coordinate 1,164,668 of OX638104.1, read as the reverse complement.
CAATTGAGTAGGTACATATTTTCTTATTTCAATTAAATCTACTCAAAGCACACGTGTTTACTCAGTAAAAATACTTTCATGACATATACGAAAAATGAAATGAAATGACAGCATGCACTGTAAATCTAGACTTTACACGTGAAATTTATGATGAAAATTAATGTAGGGAAAGTAGTTGTTCGCCGCTTCACTACTTTTGCCATCAGCCCAGCAATCCTCTTCATTTTTAAGTTATTTTTTTTTTGTCCTACTATGAATCCCTGGTACTTGAAATATAATTTAAATGGGATTTGTATTTATTTTCTACATTTTAAGTTTAAATAACTTGTTACATAATCTCGACTCATCTTTACTATTTGTTTATTTATTTAGGATAAATAGCTCAATATAAATAATACTGGAGTTTCTAATATACAATATTATAACAATTTAAATATTAATTAGATTCAAGCTCGTCTATAATAAATAATGTGTGGGCATAAATTCCCTATTTAACTATTTCATAAGCAAATTACGAACTGAACAACCTTCGAGTGAAGGGCACAGACTTTAAGCTCAGCAACGGACAGTCAGGCACAAAATACTCCCCCTACCATAAATAATCCATGAATAATCCATCCAATTTAATAGTCCATGTAATTTTATTATAAACATTTAAAACAGAGTAAAATCCAATTGTAGCTAAGTCAGATTCATTCACAACTATTTTGTTTCAACCTAGACTTTACCCATTTATATAAACATGACAAGAACTTGGTGACGAAGATGACTTCAGAACATAGATGACTCTGTGCTTCTTAAGTTTTCATAATCCCCACGTATGAGCGAACTGCCAACACTTTAGAAAGTGAGGACTATAATTGGGTTGTCAATACGAACCCAAATGACAATGACGTTATCCCTAGTGCCACCTCAGCGCACCAAGGTTGCCTCTTTAATTGGCATAAGGTTTGACGATACTTGTCAAACCTCCCTCTCGCTCGCACTATTCAACATTTTTGAAGATATAAAATCAATGAATGTAGTTATACAAAATAGCAAACCTTCACGGCCTAGAAAATAAGAATACAAAGGTTCACAAGGCAAGAATATCAAGTTGAACCCAACACGTTTTCCTACCAAAAAAATTGCACCAAAATTGATCACATTGGTACAAGTTTTGTGGTAAGAAAACGTGAAAGAATCAAAATGAGATTATGGCTGAACCTTTGTATTGTTATTTTCTAGGCCGTGAAGGTTTGCTATTTTGCATAACTACATTCAGTGATTTTATATCTTCAAAAATGTTGAATAGTGCGAGCGAGAGGGAGGTTTGACCTGTACAGTCGCCTTAAAGACTTTTTGGAAACTAGCTCACTACCTTCCTTCTTCATATTAGTTAGTGGCCAACTCTGTTGATTCCGTTTTTAGGCCGCCCGAAGGCCTCCAAGTAGCTCTCTACACAAACAGAATATTATCTTAAAACAAAACGTATGTAGGTAGGTAATTGCTTAGTTGTATTCTTCTGTGTTTGTCTAAAACGACCAAACAATCAATAATCAGACTAATACATGTTTTCGCCCGCGGCTTTGCTCGCATGGTACCGGGATAAAAAGTAGCCAATTTGTTAATCCAGATCATATACTATGTATATTCCAAGTTTCTGTCAAGTCCGTTGAGCCGTTACGGCATGATGCGACCACAAACGTATGTACTCACACACACACACACATATACACACACACACACACACACACATACATACATACACACACACACACACACACACACACACACACACATTTGTAATATTAGTGTGATTGTGAACACAAACTACATAGTACATTCCATGTTTCATCCAAATCTGTTCAGCCGTTATGGAGTCACACACACACAAACTTTTGCATTATAAGTGTGAAGTGTGATGTGATATTAATGATTAATGCAAAAGTATGTTTATGTTCTTACAATCGTTTAATAACCTTTCGCGCCGAAACTACCGAACTGTCATAATGACTAGATAATGCAACCTAAGAGTTATCAATAAAGGAGAATGCCGTCTGATGTATGGCGCTCGGTACCAAGACTAAAGTGAGTGCGTCAAAAAAATATCCAATAAGTTTTTAGTCCATTCTACTGTCAAAATAATAAAAAATCAGGGTTATTATAGGCTTAACACTTAACATCAATGTTTATTGCCATAGCAACGTATATATCATTGGTTGTTGTAGTCTAATGGCGGCGTGCAACGGAAACCAAATCAACAAAATATTTTTTTACTTGATTATTAATCGAGTCGGTGTGTAAACTAAAGAAAATGTTAATGTCATGTATAAAATATAATAAATTTGATGGGATACGTTCGGTTTTGACGCAATTGGTACGGGTTCTCGACATTCTCCTTTACTTTGATTCAACGCAAGCGAAGCCACAAACAGGAGCGAAAACTTCTGTAGCTGAGTGTAGACAGGCTAATGTACCCGTAAACACTAGAATAATACGAACATCGTTAAAACTCTGTGCGTTAACTTTTTTGGCGTGTAATAAGCTTAGAGAGTTATCGTCATTTTAGGGATAATTGTATGGCTTGTAATGGTAGTATTTTTGCCTAATTGGCGTTTAGTGGTTTTATTTGCGTATTATGTTCTCACGGATAAAGTTTAAGGGATTTTTTGCGAGGCTGTTTTGGAGTGGACGAGAAAATTAAACATTTTGAATCGTATTTTTTTTATTTACACCTTTCCGTAATGCGACCAAACAGAGAAGAATTGCCAAGAAACTTTGCGTGGCTTTTTTAAATTCTCATTTTTGAGGGAGTTGAAGACAGTTTCATCCCAAGCTTTTTTGTCATGTAAATAATCATTAATTTTATTATAAACTTTATTAGAGAGATTACTTTTAACAGCATTTTTAAATTTATTTCCGGATAAATTAAGCATGTAATTTGGGATTTTGTTTAAAAACTGACCAAAACGAATTGACCATTATATGTTTCCAATGGATTAGGCCAACAAAGATAAGATGGTAGCTAGTGCTGGACCAGCCTACTCTATCTCACCATACCCAAAGCACTAGAGCATTCATTTAAAAAAATGTGTAAATCGAGGAAAATGCCTATTTAGAACGTATTATGTCTAGCATTTATATAGAAGCTGATGATGAATATAATGATGATGAAAGGCTTATGATAGAATCCACTGTTAATAGATGATCACCATTCCCAGCACCAAAGTTTTCAAAACATTTTTAACAAACCGTGTCCAATTCATTTAGCTCAAAAAGTTGTTGATGCATTATCATCATTTATATAAGAGCTGTGCTCTTGTCGGCGCAACGGATGCAGCTTCTTCCATCTGCCTCTCTCCAAAGCGGCCTTCTTTACTTCGCTATACGAACTGACATCTAGTTTCTATTTAATGTGGCTCACAAAATTTATCCTTGGTCTTCCCCTACCTATCTTTCCTTCTACTTTTCCCTCTATGATGTTGCGTTTATAGCTGTTATGTCGTATAAGGTTTCCAAACATGTTTCTCTTATTCTATTTTCTATATTTTTAAACATTATTCTCTCTTCTGCGACTCTACACAAAACTTCGCTTTAAGTAACTTTGTCTACCAAGATTTACATTCTTCTCCAGCACTATTGATGCACGGTCGAGATTTGAACACTCAGACTCTTGATCGAAGCTCGAGGTAGATACGTTCCATGAGGCCAACACGGTTCAGCAGTAGTTCTATAACCACAATTAATAGGTATCTTGGTAGCAATTTCTATGTTCAAACAAAATCGACAGACTGCCAACTCTAAGATCGTACCTATCCGTAGATATGCTAAATCACTGTGTTTGTTTGTAATCTTGTGTTTGTGTTAGAGGCATAGATCAAGAAACAGATAAGCCACTTTCAAAAATTCTTGACGATAACATTTAAAAAGTAATTGGCTATTAAATATCTAGGTAACAAGGAAGTTTTTTTATAGTATAATTACTAAAATAATACCAGGGTCTTACCCACAGGAAAGACATTGTTAGTGTGGAGCCGACAATGGTGCGAGCGACCACATTATAATGCGCACATACATTTTTCGAACATACATTTGTCGCTAAACGACCAATGGAACGAGCTATGCTCGGAGTTTCTCCGAAGGATAAAATCCGTCACGAGTTTATCCGACATAGAACTAAAGTTGTTGACATATCTAAGAGAATTAGCAAGCTGAAGTGGCAGTGAGCCCACTGGCTAGCCAGCCATATCTGCCAAAGAACTGATAATTTATATCGATATTAATTGGAGTAAATGAGTTCTTGAGTGGAGACCGCGGCTCGGCAAACGTAGCAAAAGACGCCTTCTGGCCAGGTGGAGTAACGATCTGCGAAAGGCTGCTGATAGAAGCTGTATGCGTGGAGCTCAGGACAGAGTTCAATGGCGCTCATTGGGGGAGGCCTAAGTCCAGCAGTGGACTGCTATAGGCTGATGATGTTGACATTTTGTGAATAGAAAAAATGCGGTGGCAAGCGTTGAGCAGCAGCAGCCCGGCTAGAACAAGTGTGTTTTCAGCACTCAAAGCGGCCGCAGACGGTCCGCCAAACGTCAGTCCGACATTTGATACAGATGTCGAATCACGAACGCGCGGATCCGGCAAATTTCTGACCGTATGTCCTACGCCTGGCGGTGGGTCTTAAAGCAATTTGTGTTAAGGGAACACTGCGTCTGCTGCGGCGAGCGTCAGACATTTGTCTAACAGACATTTTCTGAAACCATCAGAATGTCTAAACTGCGTTATTTTAAGAGCCATTGCTCTAAAATGAATATAAATAAAATAATCCTGGACGTTAACACACAGCATCATGTAGCCCCAAACTAAGCAGAGCTTGTATTATGGGAACCACATGATTGATATACTACATAGATACATTTTTTTTGTAAATACATACATATCATACATAGAAAACACCCAGACCCGAGACAAATATCTGCAGAACATGCAAACATTTGTCCCACAGCGGGAATCGAACCCGCAACCTTCTGCGTCACAGGCGGACCTTCGCCCACTGCGCCACAGAGGTCGTCAATCAAATCGAATGAAGTTTACATTACGTCAATTCCACTATCAACTTGAATTTTTTCATTTCATTATCTGATGCCATCAGAAAATGTCTAAATTTCGTTATTTTTAGAGCAATGGATCTAAGAATGGCAATGGGAAGTTAAGATTTATGTCAAATCCACTATCAAATTGAATTACACGTGTCAAATGATAATTATAAAAACCTACGTACGGTTGTAGTGGTATCATGCGTGTGCGCATGTGTCAGATAAACAATGCACCTGGCTGTTGCATTATTTGATTGTCACGTATTCATGTTTATTATAATTGCATTTTCATTCAGAGCTGGCAACGAAGGTTATCTTTATGACGTCGGTAGATTGTTTAAATTTATAGGGTGTATTTATCTTTTTTTATATAAATATAGTGACCTCTGTCCAACAGTTAAAAATCTTTATTTCAGGCAACAATAGAAAAGTACAGGATTTTATAACTTATTCTACGGCCCATAGAACTGCAGCTCACCTAACACCTTACAGACTAACAAACCTATTATAATAAAGATACTTAAACTATTTGGTGACACGTTGTGTAACCTGCGTCGTGTGACGCATTTGCGCTGTGACGTGTAGTCGCCCGCGAAAGCGACGAAACAACAAACAGTGGACTGCTGGACATAGATCTCTCTAATAATAATAATATAAACTTTATTTCAAGCTACAATAGAATAAATACAGATGGTGTTTTACTTATCCTACGGCCCATATAAATATATACTTTATAGACTAACATACATAATAATAAAACAATAATTAAAACACAAATCATTATTATTTGCCACGTAATATACACGACGTGGGTCGCGTGGTGTCATCATCATTATTCTTTCACGGAATCGTCGGAACACGACACCCTTCGGCCAAAACTCCTCCTTCATGTAGGTCGACAGATGTTCGGTCGGAACCCGCACCACAAAGGAGTTAAAGCTGACTCTGTGGCGGGACTCCAACCGCTCGACCCTCAGGTTGTCCTTGGTCTTCGCGCGCAAGTACTCCGCTACATCCTCCGCCTTCACGAGCGACTAATGAGCGCCATTGCGCCCTGTCCTTAGCTCGACGCATCCAGCTTCTACCAGCAGCCTTACATAGATCGTTACACCTGGCCGAAGGCCGTCCTACATTTTGCCAAGATGCGATCTCCATTAGAGAACTCGTTTACCCCAACGGATATCGGTTCTTCGGCAGATATAGCCAGCTAACTGTCACTTCAGCTTGCTAATTCTCTAAGCTGTGTCGACAACTTTAGTTCTATGTCGGATAGTCTCGTTGCGGATTCTACCCTTCAAAGAAGTTCAGAGCATAGCTCCTTCCATAGCTATTTGAATGAATGGTGGACTAGCCGTACAGTGAATGATGAAATGTATAAATATATATAATAAGATTTAAGTCATTTTATAATCATCATCATCATCAGCTCATAGCCATTCACTAGAAATAGGCCCTCCCTTCCAAACGAGTACCAATTCACCCTGTCTATAATAGATAATGATTCCTTTCTTTCAGGTAAAATAAATTGAAAAAGTATCATAAACTAATGGCACACTCAAAATTTCATTTAATTAAAATAAATAAGAAACACAAAACAGGGTATATATATAATTAAATTATTTATAGAGCTCGATAATGTATGCACATTGTTATTGAATTGGATAGTAGGTACGGGGACACAATAATTTGTAGGATGCTGTCACCGTTGCAGCTATTACAGCCTGCGCACATTGGACGACATACGTCAGCGATTAGACGCTACGACAAGCTGCGGGAGACCATTTTCTTACATTTTGTCAAAGCTCCGTGGCGGCTACACACTGCGACAATCGTGACAGCAAGATATGAAAGACGCTCGCAACTTAGCGCGACGACAAAGCGTCGTGTTTGCGAGGTCTGTTAATGCTGGACTCGCAGGGTATATGCTGAATATTTTCACACAACTTTTTTTTTATAGAACTGCAAAATCACACTTCATATTAAAATACATTTATAATATTTATTTGGTTATGCCCGCCCTGCGTCTTCGTCCGCGTTATGTATTCTGTCTATTTAGTGATTTTTACATTGAAAATGAAGGACTTTCTGTCCTTAATCCCCCTTTTCACATCTTCGGTGGTGGTCAAATTAATCAATTATCAAAAAAGCTGAGATACGTATAAATGAATTTTTAATCGTCAGCGTAAAATTTTAAGGTCCTAATTTTGAAACTGACGGATTTTCATACAAACTTTCATCCACTACTTTGCGCCCTTAGGGGTGAAATTTCTAATAATCCTTCCTTATTGGATGCCTATACTTTATAAGAAGGTATCTATGTGCAAAACTTCAAGTCTCTAGGTTCAGGGGTTTGGGCTGTGCGTTGAATCAGTCAGTCAGTCAGTTTACCATTTTATATATTTAGAAGTGTGATGAAGTGTACCTTAACGACATAGCTTGTAAGGATTATTATCGTAAATGAACTATCTAAAACAGATTAGCATCCCAACTCTTTGACGGCAAACCGAATCGAAGCCAAGGGCGGCCGAGCTTATTCCTTGTAAATTATGCAGTAACTTTCTAACTTAGAGCTAAGTTGGAGTTAAGTTGAGGCTAAGTAAAGTTTCATGTACAGCCATCTCGGTCAAAGTTGCTCGTTGGAACGCGATGATTTTTGATATTAATAACTTTTATTTGAAGTGCTAAGTTTTACTTCACTTCCTTTGGGGGAATTCAAAAGTTTTTAAATTGTTGGTTAAGGTTACTTAAATGTTGAAAGCAGATTCCTTTTTACACGGTAATGCTTTTTTTTTACTAATAACCCCAATTTACCCTAATATTATACCCCAGCATAACCCTTACCTCATTTTGGCTAGATGAAATGAGAATTCTCAGATTAGCTTCAAACAAACAGAAATGAATAGTTTTCATCCGCTTGCAAAATATTTTATTTGTTTATAAGCATTTTCCCCACAGCACAAAATTCAAAAAATCCTCTCTCAGTGTACCCCTACACCAGGACCCCCTAAATTTCAAGTGTCTAAGACTTAAGTTATCGGCTGTGCGTTGATTGTCAATGAGTAAAACAATCAGTCAGTTTCATAACAGTTTTATATATTAATTTAATAAACACTTCAATAATTTTGCGTAAACTTTTGATTTCTATTCAAATTAACTCAAGGCCTTGAGGTTGCTTTTAAATGTAACTCCCAGAATTGGCTACTCTACGTAAAAATAAAAATTATAGTAGTGAAGATTTTTTTGACACTCTTAGAGTCTACGTGTTAGCTGGTTAACCTAGATCTGCAAGAATCTCAAAACAGAACAAATCACGTTTCCGGAACTCGAAATCATGAACCAAACCGAACAATTCTCTTTGGCTGTAAATTCAGCCGGCGGTAGTAAAGACTCTATAGTAAGGTAAGACAGCAGAACCATCGATACGGAATGAAACAATAGCTTAGGGCTTCACAAGCCACGCTTACAATGTACTGTATTGTCGAGTACTGTTCGAGTGCGCCCGATGGTATTAACTTAAATGGCTCAAACATAGAGCTTAAAGCGAATTTGTGTAGCCCACTTTATGTCACTGCTAGGCAAAGTCCTTCCCCAAACTTTTTCACCCGTCCACGTCTTTGGCCGTTTCCCATTCCTTCACTTATGCACCCAGATCGTCCTGGCATCGTTAAAAATCGTCAATTTACTATTTGAAAATATAATACAAAAAGTAATGAAAAGCTAACTTTATTAATGAGGTTCAGATAATTCGAACTATCATAAAGAACCCAACGCGATACCAAAAAAGAAACTCAGGGCAAATGATTATTATCATTTATGCTTATAGATAGCTTCTTAGTAGTTATTTTCATTGATTTTTCTTATTATTTTTGAGGAAAGCCCGAAAGTTTATGGATTACACCATAACCGCTCGGTCAATTGTTCAAGAGCAGTAGTAGCGATTTCAATTTTATGTTTTGCTCCGTATATGGCGAACTATTTGAGTATTTTTCTATGTTTATTCAATGCAAATAACAGAGTATTAGACCTATAAAATGTTTTGGTTTAAATGTATTCACTGTTGTCCAGTATTCCTGATTGAGACTTGTAAACTATTCTGTTTGTTGTAATAAAAATACATTTTTGTTATAATTGAGAAGCGAGGTGCAATTTGTATTATATTTTTGTGTCATGTTTTGGTTGATGTTGTAAATATAGTTACTGCATACATTTTAAACAACATGCCATACCAAGACATACCAACATGACAGTCTCATGCTAGGTGGGGTCGGCACAACATGTTTTTTCTTCCACTCACTTCTATCAGCCATCACATCTGTGTCCACTCCTTTCTTTCTCATCTCCTCTTTCACACAATCCATCCAATTCTTCTTTGGTCTCCCTCTATTCGTGCATCCATTCACCTTCATATTCATCACTCTTTTAGTAGCATGATTTTCATTCCTCCCCATGACATGCCCATACCATGTCATAATAAATAGTAATCATAGTAACAGCCTTTAAGATGTACACAGTCCTGTGATCTGGAAATCGTGAGATTTAACTCGGCCACACACCAATAGATTTTCGTTTTGAGCGGTTCCACGTACTCAAAACGCCGAAAGCAATATCGAGAGGAAACTCGCAACTATGATATCTGAGGATGCAACAAGCCTACGGCCCACGTGATATTAAGTGGTAAACATTACCCATATCAAAGTATCGCTTTGTATTTGGAACGTGCCCTACAATACGGCGCCCTGCGCCCATCAGCTTGTGGCATGAAGAAGTTCAACCTAAAAGGCCGTAATTTCATCGGCACCCATACCCCTTAAACCTAAACACAGCAATACTACTTCATGGCAGAAACAAGCATGGGGTAGTACTTCACAAAAAACTCTACTAATGTTACACTTACGGTTATGACCACTCTAGATTTGTAGATCTGTAGATCGGTCATGACGTCATACTCTTAGCAGTAGCAATTAAAAATAACAACGTAACTGTACAACACGGAAAAATACAAGTTCTATTCATTACATTTTATAGGCGATGAAAGTTCGTACAAATTCGCGGTACCCCAAGTTACCCCACATAGTTAACCCCGTTGGGGGTAAAACGGGTTTCGAAATACATATTTCTAGCGAGCGCTCTAGGCGAACTATTCAAATACTGTAGAAAATTCACGGGTTTTAAACTCTAGTTTTTTCAATAAAAACCGAGCTCGGTAGAACTGAGACTGAGTTTTCGAATTAACTTACCGTGTGTGGTTGCCGTATTTGTAAAGGGAAATGGTTGCCCACTTTTAATTTAGTTGGAACGCGATATTGGAAGAGCTCTGGAAATTTTATGTAACCAATTTTTCAAATCAAAACATGACGGCGCCAAAAATAGTAAAAACAAAATAGAATATTTTTAATTGAGAGCTTCCAATTTCTCGGTAGTGTTGCTTTTACAAAAACCCACGCTCAAGTATCTACCTAAGAGTTAATTATATAATACTTTAATTATTTTCTAATTTTGGACATCCTAAAATCGGTAAAAGTTCCACAGTCTCTGGAGACCCGCTTATTCAATCAATGTGTTCTGCCAACAATGACTTATGGTACCGAGACATGGACGCTTACCCATGAGGCAGTGTAAAGAATGAGAGTAGCACAGAGAGCCATGGAGCGAGCTATGCTCGGCATCAAATTTGTAGATTGACTCCCTTACGTCATAATCCGAAAACCGTCCAGGAAAAAAGTCCAGGACATTGGAAATCGACTTATGGAACTCTAGTGGGGATAGGCGGGACACATTGCGAGGCGTGATGATGACAGGTGGAGCAGGATATTGACCGAATGGTGGCCGAGGGTAGGTAAAAGAAGCGTCGGAAGACCAGTATCAAGATGGGTCGACGACATATTACGCGTCGCCGGGCGATCGTGGATACGACTAGCACAAGACTGTGGTGGATGGCACAAACTTCGGGATGCCTATATCCAGCTGTGAATAAAGTCGGGCTATGGATGATGATGATGATGATCTGTTGGCTAAACCGTTCTTTTGTAAGCAAAATTTTCAAAATGTAAAGTTGTATGTTCGGTCCTCCTTCATATAAAAACTAGTTAACAGATATTATATTAACGTTTGTTGTTGTAGACTATAGTTTAGTTTAGAGTAGTAGAGTTTTTTTGTGAAGAGCTCATCCAGGGAATTACTACAACCATGCCGATTTCTGCCGTGAAGCAGGGTTTGAAGGGTGTGGGTCCCGGTGAATTTAAACTCAAACAGAAAATGTATTTATTCAATAACCACTGTAGTACACTTTGAATCGTATTTTTTTAATTTAAACCAACGCGACTGAACAATGAAAAATTGAAAATTGGACTAACTTACCTAAGTGAAGTCCAATTGTAATTTTATGAGTGTTGATCTGAAATATAAATTGATTTACAGTGTAGTATTCCTATCGCTACTCAATGGCATCGCGGTTTTATTCAGAGTATCTTTAAAACAAAAAAGATTACTCGGATAATATTGTGTTCCGCATATGGCAGCACCCTAAATGTCACTGATTTAGAGCTGAACCCGGATGGTCTACCTGCTCACAAGCACTAACCCATTATGCTGGGGATCGGCTTACAGCTGATACTGGGTTGGGAGGGTGTTTATATTTCAGATCAACATTCATAAAATTACAATTGGACTTCACTTAGGTAAGTTAGTCCAATTTTCAATTTGATTTCATGTTGATCTGAAATATAAATTGACTTACAGTGTAGTTGTTTAGAGTCAAGACTGCATAATGGGTTTTTTTATCAGAGTTGGGTACTAACAAGTTATTATATTTATTAATAACAAGGTGAAACATTCGTTTATTAATAAGTAATAAGGTTTTGAGTGATTTTAGCTAATTTCATCTTAATAAGGTAACCAAAACATTATACCTACAATGGTTGTAACAAACTATGTTCAAGTTTAGAAAGTAAGTTATATTTGCATAATTATTAAATCCACCAAACTATTCAATCATTGAATAGTAACTATAATTTAATTAGTATTTATTATTATACCGGTGAGATCTACCTATTCATAAAATACCTAAGTAGGTAGGTACTTATTCATTTTATAAGTATGTAATAATATGCAATGTCTTAGAGAAAGTAGGAATGTATCCTAATCACAGTTTGACCATAGTGAAGGTAGTTAATGTATACTTATTTATTACTAATTAATTGATCTTATAGTTATTCACCCAAATTAAAAATAACAAAGTTGAACAAAGTAATGTACAATGATTGTTGACCTGGGTAGGTAAGTTATAAAACTTTGCGAAGGTCAAAGAATTCTCAGACCAGCCCGCTGTTTTCCATACATAGACACTCTGTTTTAATATTAACTGATGAGGTGATGAGGTAATTCATAATAATTCATAATTCATTTATATTATAGGTAGCTGAGTGTCAAGTGTTATGTTCTGTAAACTTGTATAATATAAATTCAACTCTTAATAAGTGTGTTTATTAACCACCTCTATGATTGATGATTCCACATCTCTTATGGGAGATGTGTTATGGATTTAGTCTTTAAGTATGCTGGCTGAGTATTTTAAGAATCTTAAAGAATTGGATACTGATATGTTATCAAGCTTAATAAAGGTAAGGGTTTTTACCCGCTGGGCAGTCGCCAAGGCTAGTAAGGTTGGTAAATTTGGCTAGATAATTCAATACAAGACATGGGTTCCTATCCTAAGCTCAGTGTTATAGGGCTTAACAGGTTTAAGTCTAAACACTCCTCTTATGAATTGTTTAATTCTGTTGTGTCTTCTTTCTCACCTATGAGAAGGCAGGGTATGATAATACCTTCTCCGCTGTGAGATATTGTATGATGTGTGTATCATGATATTCAGTGAAATTTCTAGCAAACCTCAGCGTCTGAATGCTTGCCGCAGGAGATGCTCTCAGGATAAGGTGACTGAACAGAGGGTGAGATGTTTTTAGCTTTGCTGGTTTTTATTTTCATAATACATTCTGAAATAAGAGAACATGGTGAACAGGCATACCAAATGAGCTTTTTGATTACTCCAGTTGAGTGTCAGAACATTCTATGTTATATACATTAGTTATACTCTTTTCCATGAGACATAGTTGTCACTCTTGATGATTCTAGATGCAAATAGATTAATACTTGGAGGTCTAAGTCAATCCTGAACTAAAAGGTAAACCTCATTGTTAGTTCCCACTGTGTCAATAATTGTATTGCAAGATTCCATATCTGCGTACAAATTATCTTTTAATTTTATGGGTATATAAAGCATCTTTCAGTTTTCACACCAAGAATGGCTATTATTATTTAAGCCTGGGAATTAAATCCTTTTAATATTACATGCAATGACAGTAGTTTTGTCAGTTCTAAGTAACATGATGCAGTGACTATTGGATTTTGTAAAGTATTTTAATCCGAATAGAGCAGCTAAATTATTATTTATTATGCAGTTCTTATTCCGAATGTGACCATAGGCCGCCAACACTCTGACCATTGCAGTGTACCCCCAGCCAACCAATATCACATCTGAAAATATTTGTAGGTTTAATTATCTACCTATGATATTTATATGTCATCAATTATATGAGACCACCATATAAAATAAAATAAAAAAGATGTTAGGCCGCAATTCCATTGTGGCTCCATAGTTTTATTGGTGATGTAATAAAGTCAAATATTTTTTACTTTCCATTTATTAGTGTGTATCATAGATTAAGGTACAGCTGGGTATACAACAACTAAAGTACCAACTTACCAAGTAATTATTTTAACTTACAATGTGTAAAAAAAAAATTTGTTACTATTTGGCTTTGATGGAGTCAGATTTTCTTGGTAAAGTTGATAAAAATTCCAAGGAACTTCCAATGAGTACTTTGTACTAAAATACTTTTTTCATAATTTACAATCAAGCCCAGGCATTGAAATATATGGAGAGTTGCATCCCAGTTGGCTATGCATAATCATAATATATGAGGCCTACATAAGTAATCAATAATGACTTATCATCAATATAGATTGTTGATAGAAAATCTTGTTTCCGGAGTATGCTGACCACAGGTTTTAATAACTTTGTGAAAGCACTCTAGGTGCCATAAGTGCCGAGTACCATAGCTCATGGACCAGTTCGGTGAACTGATACAGATTATTATCAAAACCAAAGCTTATATTTTTGGGCAATGGAAACTAAACAATAAAATTCTTTGAGAAGAATGGAGCAAATAAAATCTTATTATAAAATTTTACAGCTGTTCTAATATCTTTCATCTAAAAATGCCATAAATCTAACCTTCCCATTAGGCTTTGATCTAAGAAATATCTTGGAGAAATCTAATGATCAATACAATGACTGCACAAACAGTGCAGCGCTAAGTTCTAATAAGTTAGATATAGCCTGACACATATTACCAAGCTCTGTGTCAGATATGTGGCTAAACTTTTTGGGCAGGTACTTCAAGGTATCGGATATGATTACCCAGTTTTGTGGCACAGGGTCAACAGGCCTAGAGCAATATTGACTGTTTGTACCTGGCTATTCATGCTGTGATCCACATTGTGCAACTCTCTCGGAGCGCTTGTGGCTGTAGCGTGCGTCGCTGGTGCGGCGGCGGCTATGTGATACAAGTTCTGAATCCACCTCGTGATTCCACCTCGCTGGTGTACTGCCTGGTTTGTGTTTGAGGTAAACCGTATTGGTCTTCTATTGCTTTATTTTTGTGCTTAAGTCAATGCCATAAAGATGTTTATTTAGTTTGACTTTTCCAATTGAGGAGATGAAGTTTTAGTCTAAAGTGGGGGTCAGAAGCCTTTCGAAAGCTCATGTCATTCAGAAAACATCTGTTAGTTTTGTTACGAGTTGCACTTTGTCAATATCATTACGTTTAATTTAAGTAGGTCATTATTTGCCTTCAGCCATCCCTAGCTGGAGTTGTACTGCTTCAAGAGATTTTTCTTATGTATCAATAAATATATTTTGATATCCCCATAATTCAATATCTGTCTTCTACTTATTCCATACATTTAGATTTATGGTTGCAAAACTTTGTTATTTGCTTAATGCGGTTTACATATTTCACCTAAAGCATTTTGGAAGGCAGCCACTATGTCTTGATTGTCTGCCTGAGATGTGTTTTCTCCCCTGTTTAGAGCCTTGTATTTCAGGTTGTTACCATTACCACGGCGTCCAGCTTAGTTACTTCTTCCTCATCCACATCTGAAAGTATCAACCGCATTCTAAGACAGGTTGAATTTTAGTTTATTTTATACGTGACATCGGTTAGAACAGGTTCGGATCGGTTAGAACATCTCGTATTCTATTTTGTAGGTTTATAATGAATACCGTATCTTGTATGCGTATTGTTGGATATCTCATACTAAATCAAAGCTGTGGTATCTCGTACCATGTCTGATTTTCATGCAAAAAGGTGTTTGTATTTTTGGATATCTCGTCCTAATCAGAGCTCGTACCAAGTCTGATCTTCGTGCTAAAAGGTATCTCGTACCGGCACGGGCAGTGGATTTATTTGTGGAAGTATTTCTGGGTATCTCGTACCGAATTGGAGATGTGGTATCTCGTACCAGGTCTAATATTCATGCCAAAATGTATCTCGTTCCGAATCAGAGCTGTGGTATCTCGTACCAAGTCTGATCTTTGTGCTAAAAGGTATCTCGTACTGGCACGGGCAGTGGATTTATTTGTGGAAGTATTTCTGGGTATCTCGTACCGAATTGGAGATGTGGTATCTCGTACCAGGTCTAATATTCATGCCAAAATGTATCTCGTTCCGAATCAGAGCTGTGGTATCTCGTACCAAGTCTGATCTTCGTGCTAAAAGGTATCTCGTACCGGCACGGGCAGTGGATTTATTTGTAGAAGTATTTCTGGGTATCTCGTACCGAATTGGAGCTGTGGTATCTCGTACCAGGTCTAATATTCATGCCAAAATGTATCTCGTTCTGAATCAGAGCTGTGGTATCTCGTACCACGTCTGATCTTTGTGCTAAAAGGTATCTCGTACTGGCACGGGCAGTGGATTTATTTTTAGAAGTATTTCTGGGTATCTCGTACCGAATTGGAGCTGTGGTATCTCGTACCAGGTCTAATCTTCATGCCAAAATATATCTCGTTCCGAATCAGAGCTGTGGTGGTATCTCGTACCAAGTCTGATCTTCATGCTAAAAGGTATCTCGTACTGGCACAGGCAGTGGATTTATTTGTGGAAGTATTTCTAGGTATCTCTTGCCTAATCCGAGCTGTGGTATCTCGTATCAAGTCTGATTTTCATGCTAAAAGGTGTGTGTATTTTTGGGTATCTCGTTCCGAATCAGAGCTATGGTATCTCGTACCAAGTCTGATCTTCGTGCTAAAAGGTATCTCGTACCGGCACGGGTAAATGGATTTGATGGGTACTGTATCTAATATGCCAGGAAGTTCGGGAAAACACACGCCAGTACCTAATGTTATAATTGGAAATTTACCTGGAGCATCCGAAGGTGGGTCCGAAAAGGGTGAAACATCGAGCCGTAGACGTGATCTAAAGAGGCTTATGCTTCAGCTTCGACTACGAGAGTTCCTTTGAGCCAGTAAAGACCAGCTCCAACTCCAACGAAAACAATGTTATGAATTTCATATTGCCCATCACTTTTACACAATTTTAATCACTGGGCATTTCTTCCGACCACCTATTATCACTTTTAATGTATAATATTAAAGGTTTCTAAGTATTTGCAACAACTTTGTAAAAATTTACACGATGCCGTACAGAGCGCGAAAGAAAAGTGACATTTAGGGTGTTGCCATATGCGGAACACAATATTATCCGAGTAATCTTTTTTGTTTTAAAGATACTATGAATAAAACCGCGATGCCATTGAGTAGCGATAGGAATACTACACTGTAAGTCAATTTATATTTCAGATTAACATGAAATAAAATTGGCAATAAACTCTGCTTGACTTATATTTTTAAAAAGTCTATGTTAAAATCTCTAATCTGAACTATTACTTTGGTTTTGAGGGAGTTGGAGACAGTTTCATCCCAAGCTTTTTTGTCATCTAAATAATCAGAAATTTAATAATAGGCATTTAATACAGAGATTACGTTACAACAGGATATTTTATTTTCAGTCCAGCCTGGAAAATAATACAAACGAATTTATTTCGGCGAAGAGCATTGACATAACATTCGCAAATCTGAGAAAATAAGTATTTGACACATTGATCTTCCGTCTACGAATTCCGAAGAACATACGCAAATCTCCTGATTTCCAAAATAGATTTCCTCAAAAGAACAAAACCACCGAAGCTGTAATAGAAAAATCTCAATCATTGCTTTGAGGCAGCCCTAATACTGTTAGTTCACTCGAGCTTTACAAAGCCCTGTTTCGACGAAAAAAAACACAAAAACAAATATTTTGTCTGTATTCGAGTGTACGCAACTGCCATCGCGTACAGGGAATTTTCGGGGATTTTGTTCCGGTATTAAATTCTGTAACAAAAAATATACATATTGATGCAACAGGGCCGACTGAAAGGAATATTCAGGTAGTTTTTGACGATGACATCGGGGATTTTCGAGGAAAACCGGGAAATATGGGGATTTGTTGTGATAGGCGAGAGTTTAAATAGGGACGGTATACCTGTCAAGTGCATACAAAATGGCTTTTTTACAAGAGGGATTTGGTTTTATAAAACCCAGTGCCTTTATTCGTTTGTTTATTCATTCATCATCAGTACGGCTTAAAATAAATAAAATATACTTACAAAAATGTCATGATACTTATTCAAAATCATTTAATTATTTAATTCTTGTTTATAGAATAAAGGAAAATTAATGAATTTTAAATAAATAATGCCGGACGCATTCACACTACATCATATAGCCCCAAAGTAAGCAGAGCTTGTGTTATGGGTACTACATGACTGAAAAACTACTAATATACACATTTTAATTGTTAATGATACATACCTGCACGTGGTGCACCCTGCTAAACAACGAACGGGGCTCTGGCGGCCGGCTGATTGTGGCATAGCATAGCCTACATCAGCACAGCTAAATCCCCTGGCCACCGACGGGCAGCAGCGTCGGTGGTGCGAGAAGCTGTGCCCTGCGATCCCCAACCCGCATGCCCAGCGTGGGAATTATGGGCATATCCCCCTTTATTGGGGGAGGCCTATGTCCAGCAGTGGACTGATATAGGCTGGTGTGATGGTGGTGGTGATACATAATTATACGTATATAAAACACATAACTGCATGAATGCATTCCGTCCTTCTTCGTATGAGTTAGTGATTATACTGGCGTTGAGGTTCTTAGGGCGCCCGAAGACTTCCAACATGGCTTAATGACTGAAAAAGCCAAAATCAATAACTTAACGTGCCTTCCAAAGAACTAAAGTCAGATCTAAATTCCACTAAACGGTCACCCAAACAAGTCATGACCGAGAGGGGTTATACCTGTGATACCCAGACTCATAAGAGACTGGGGGGATCAGGATAACCCACTTACTCTCTCTCACACTCTCACTCACACACACACACACGCACACACACCCACACACACACTCACATAAACCTTCGCTCCGTTATAACTTTCGTCCTAAATAGTAGCCCATTTGTGTTTTTATTTTATCTTATTTTAATTTAATTTCTGTAATTAATTTATATTTAGCCTTCTTTGTTCTTTCAGTATATCGATTTTCGTTACTTTATATTTATCTGATTTTTATAGTAGTCCTGTACCTTGTGTTCTAAATTCTATCTTAAGTTTGGTAATCGGATTTGTATTTCGGTCTCCCGCGACACAGGCTAGCCGTAGTGCGGGCTCCACTGGTAATCACTGTATTATATATTTTTGAATTTTTGGTAATAAAAATATTTGTATTTGTATTTATTGTATTTGTAGTGGAGTGTTGCTTAACTAAAATGATCTGCTAAAAACCGAAGTACACCACGAGCGTTTCGATTGCTTATAAGGTTAGAATAAAAATATATCTATGTTACCATCCTTCCTTCTTCATATATGCTAAAGATTAAGATAAATTAATTTGACATAAAACCCTTTTATATTATTTTATAACATAGTTCCTTATTGTGCTACTCCTCGGAGCTACTTATAGCAAGTTATTATAGCAGTGATGTAGATGTACCTTCCGTGGTATTTGGAAACTGTGTTATAAGCTAGTGGTTAACTCTAGTGTCGAAGTTTTTAGGCCACTGGAAGGCCTCCGACATAGCTTAGCAACCGAAAAAGCCGGGACCAACATTGAATGTGTTTTCTAGTAACGTGCCTTCCAGATTGGGTTTCCGGAAAGAAGCCTCTACGTGGCGCATCCCGGCAACAGCTAGGACACGGTAACGCAGTGTACTAGGCTGGCTATTTCTTTCACCACAATGTCTCTTTGGCAACTTTAACAGCCCCCAACTTACGCCGCTGTAGCGGTGGCAACTTTCTGGTCGAAACAAATCTAACTGAGTATTTTGAAAGAACATTGACTCGAATGAAGAAGAAGACGGTGATCCATTGTGATCGGGTGATCTAGATGATCTAGATGAAGATCATAATTTGCCTTTGCAGCTCGATGGTTCACTGTGAACCCCCATATAAGTTCTAATCATGCTGTTCGTATATAATGTTGCTTTACTTTATTAGTCTGGTCTGCAAGATTGGCCAGACTTCGCATCGAGCTATAATTAAAAATTACGAGTCTTATCAAGAAAATTCTCAAAAAATAGTTCAAACACATGAAAGTTTGAAGTTTCGTTTTATTTTTACGCAAAAACTTAGAATAAGTTATGAATAAGTAATCTCAAGTTTTTCTAAAAGCTCTTCACGAACTTAGCCTTTAGCAAAGGGTCAGAGTGGCCTGATGGGTTCAAGTGGATAGGCAGAGAGTAATGAAGCTAGCTATAGTGGTTTCTCACGTCATGAAAAGGTCTGAAAACTTAGGCTTTTAAGGTCTGTTTTTTTTTTGTCGTCAATTTCAGCTATCTAATAAATAATAATTTGGAAATCTTTCTTCTAATTATTATTTAATAGACAGTTGTTTTTTTATAAAAAAAACACATTAGAACGCGTATTTTCACCCATCATAGGCCAAAGTACAAATATTTTGGCATGTCATATTTCGGACACCAAATCGTAAGCGTATCAGAAAATTTTAATGTCAAAACGTCATTAAAAATCAACGTTTTTTTAGTAGATAAGATTTTACAATACGCTTATGATACGACATATCAAAATATTCTTACTTCGGCCTCTGGCATATCTGACAACTGTAACAAACATAGGTCTGGCCTAATAAGAAGGGGATATGCCCATAATCCCCTCGCTGGGCATGCGGGTTGGCGATGGTCAGGGGATTTAGTTATGGGATTGTTGTTAAAACTGCGCTATGCCGCAATCAGCAGGCTGACAGAGCCTATTTGTTAGTAAACAGGGTGCACCAGGACCGTTGAGGTTGGCTTGAGTTCCAAAGATGGAACACCCTACAGTTGTAAAAGTTGTACTTTGTCCATAAGTTTGTTTGCTTTGAGTATGTTTCAGTACTCATAGTACGCCCTGCGGCCAGGTGGAGTGACGATTTGCGAAAGGCTGCTGGTAGAAGCTGGGTACGTCGAGCTTAGGACAGGGCGCAATGGCGCTGATGATGATGATGATGATGATGATGATGATGATGATGATGATGATGATGATGATGATGATGATGATGATGATGACTCATAGTAAAGTTATCAACCGATACCTAGCT
This sequence comes from Horisme vitalbata, assembly GCA_951804965.1. Taxonomy (NCBI): domain Eukaryota; kingdom Metazoa; phylum Arthropoda; class Insecta; order Lepidoptera; family Geometridae; genus Horisme; species Horisme vitalbata. The sequence continues at coordinate 1,143,844 of OX638104.1, read as the reverse complement.
AGTTTACTACTCCGAGTGGGCATCCCTTTAGAAAAGTTTTCCACTCATAGCGAAAAGCTAAACGGTTAGCCATTAGTGCATACGTTTTCAGTAAAAAATACTCGGTTTTTTCAGTTTTTCGGTTGAAAGGAGGAAAATGCAGTGCAGTGCATGCACAGTGGTACTTCAAGTTTATGGAAATGTACCTGATTTTACAGGTCAGTTTTAGAATTCGTATTTTAAAGTGCCTAGTACAAAATAACTACTAATTATTAGTTACGAACATACAGAAAATTTAGTTTAATACCTACAATTGCAATGTTACATAATATACTAAACCTCCCTCTCGCTTGCACTATTCAACATTTTTGAAGATATAAAAATCACTGACTATAGTTATGCACAATAGCAAACCTTCACATTCTAGAGAATAACAATTCAAAGGTTCAGCAATAATATCATTTTGATTCTATCACGTTTTTTTAACTAATTATGGTACACATTTTTTGGTCGCCAATAGAGAAGATATCGATATCAAAACGTAAAGTTCTTACTGTAACCAATATAACATATATAATTAATGTCAACTTGGTAGTAAAATACGAGTAGGTTTTTAATTGTTTTTTTTTTGCCACGCTCAGCAATTACCATGCTACCAGACATAATGACAACTGTAGTTAATTGGGAACACCTTTAATTATCGTCATGTTTTGTCCATTTCTGGAATTTGTCGATACACTTTGTCTTTTTGAGTATTTCGTGTCAATTTGTGGCTAGTATTCCTGTTTCTCGAACAATTATTTTGAACACAGTAGTTTTCTGTAGTATGCAACAGTTTTTTATTTTGCATGTTAGGGCCATAGATTGGAAAATATCTTGAAATAAAATAGTCAAATTAGCAACTGTTAAAATATAGTTAATAGGTGGCTCTACCTATTTAATGAGTAAAGTCGCAAAATTAATTTTTTATCCTATGACTAACTAAAAGATCCACATCAACCTATATCAGTCCACTGCTGGACATAGGCCTCCCCTAATAAAGGGGGATATGCCCATAATCCCCACGCTGGGCATGCGGGTTGGGGATCGCAGGGCACAGCTTCTCGCATCACCGACGCTGCTGCCCGTCAGTGGCCAGGGGATTTAGCTGTGCCGATGTAGTCTGTGCTATGCCGCAATCAGCCGGCCGCCAGAGCCCCGTTCGTTATTTAGCAGGGTGCACCACGTGCAGGTGGGGTTGGCTTGGGTTCCGAAGATAGGGGTTGGAACCCTGTACACCCCTAACTAAAAGATAGGTCTATACTAATCTGAATTTCAAAACTAGCAGTATTTTATATTTTTCAATCGTTTTCATTGTTTTTGTCAGTGATACCTGACAATTTAAAAATCGTGCCAAGAAAATCAGTAAGTATAAAAATGTAAGGATTATAATTTATGAAAAACAGGTATATTTTACCCATGCATAATGTAGGTACACCCTGCGTAATGTGCCTTTTTTATGGAGTTATTTTCCGTAAGACAACGAATAATCTTTTAATATAATTATGCTATAAAAATGAAGTAAAAATAGCTATTGTGTTTACGGTCTTAATTTTAGTTACAATTATCTTAGTTTATACAAAATATATAAAAGTACCAATTATTCAGTACAGTTGAGGTAGTTTTCGAGAAATAACTGAATTTCTATTAATGGTAACATAATATGCCATTAGAATGAGATACGCTTTGTATTCACTATAAAAATACAAAAGCGTTGAAATTGCCCGTTGTATTTGCATCAATAATCCTAACTAATCGGGTAAATGATGAAGGCAAATAAACTCTGAAAATCCGGTTAAACGAACATAAAATCCGGATATTGGCCCAAAAGCTAACATTGCCATGTGTAAATATTTTTTTACGATCAATTTAATACACATCTCTTTTATATTTAGGGTTACGCTAGTCAGAATCCTGAACCAGAATTTGATGAATTGTAAGTAAAAGCAATCAAAGAAAGCAAAATGAAATAATTAAGTACATAAGTAATGTATCTATAATTTTGTAAATAAAATAAGTGTCTCCCAAAGTGCCCTTATACTTTTAAAAAAATATTTCATACTTTTCTGTCCATTTTAGATAGTTTTATAGACGAAAACAATCATTTGAGTATTGTAGAAAAAAAATGCGTCATTGTTTTTGCTAGCGCTGAAAATTATTAACATGCATCATGTACGCATAATGTATTTTGTGTGCAAGCTCGGCTCGCACTTGCCCGTGTTCATTGCAATATCCGCCCGGATATATAACCGGATCCGGATAAAAATGTTATCCGTGCACACAACCATATTTTTTTGTTCTGACTACACAATGTACAAAGTATTGATTAACGCTCGCCTCTCAACGGGTAATAAATAAAAATAAAAAAATCAACGGCCTGCATTGCCTCCGGGTATGCACTCACGATCGCTCAAACATATAGCGCGTAGAATAACGTTCGTATATGTCGAGCGGCCATTTTACCCGGATCTGCCGCGCCGCTCGCATCATCAATAAACCCGGGTGAAATAGCGGCAGCCCCTTTAAACCGGGTGGTTCATGTATGAATTGATGCTTTTACACGTCCACGAGGCATCGTAAATGGATTTTTTATATCGGTTGAATGTTTTGTGTGTAATAAAATATTTTAAGCAAAAAACCAGGTGAGATAATTTTGGTTTTGATGCGTATATTTTTTTTTGTTGTGTTATTTGAAAATGGATAAATATTTTCGTCGGTACAAAAAAAAATCGTTTTTCACTAGATGAAAAATTGCGGTTGATAAAATAACGTCTATTAGGCCAAAACTTTCCAGTTTTATTCAAAATATAAATAAACAAAACCACCACTAACTTATAGGCAATATAAATAAATAAAACCAGAAAAAATAAAAAGGCAATTTCAAATGTCTGCTTTAAAAATATTTGATAGTGATGACCAAAAATCGATGGTAACAATTAACTCACCACTGCATGGAATCGCGCTGTAGTACCTGGAATATAGCTAACTCTATCTAAATATAGTAAGCTTACACAGTACAAATACAAATATAAATACAGTAGATACAATCCCTTTAGCCTATTCAGCTTTATTCACAGTAAATAACACATCAAATAAAATACCAAGCCGAGCTTGTAGTAACGAAACTAAACATACGTGATTACGGGAGATTACATCAATATTTAAACCTAAGCATCAATTTGGTAACGCAATAAACATATACGTGTTATATAAAATATAGAAAACACCCATATCCGAAAAAAATCTGCAGATAATGCAAACATTTGTCTCGCGGCGGGAATTGTACCCGCAACCTTATGCGTCTCAGGCGGGCCATTGCCCACAGCGCCACAGAGGCTGACTATAATAATAGGTAGGTATTGGCCGTAGTGTAGGACCCCCTCTGGCCAGGTGGAGTGACTATCTGCGAAAGGCTGCTGGTAGAAGCTGGATAGCTCGAGGTGAGAACAGGCCCAATGTCGCTCATTAGGGGAGGCCTATGTCCAGCAGTGGACTACTATAGGCTGATGATGATGATGAGGTAGATATTGTTAATTATTCTTGTGACTTTACTTCCTTTATCTGACGTATCCTTGAAAATAACTACAACTTTAAAATGAAAGGGCCGCCTCCACGGGCCGGAAATCCATTTTCCCATCAATTCGGTCACGAATGACTATGCGACCCGAAAATTAGCAGTTAAACTTTTTAATGTCCTTCGCATAGTGGTGCGGCCCCGAAAACTATGAAGTTAAGACGTTCGTTTTAATTAGTAATACTACTAATATTTATAAAGGTGAAAGTTTGTAAATTCCTTCCTTCACGCTAAAAGTACTGAATGAATTGACTTGAACATCCATCTTCGGAATCCAAGCCAACCTTACATGCTTGTGGTGCATCCTGTTTATGACAAGCAAGGCGACAGGCTGATTATGGCATTGGTCAAATTAGTATGTTTTCGAACATACATATTAAGTTTTTATCTACATATTGGCACGGAACTGTCATAACATTCTATCTTTAAACTTAGTTCTAAGTGATTCTCTGGGGCCCATATTATAAATTGCACGGACAGCTCTCTTCTGCAACACAAATATGGTGTTGATATCTGCAGCATGTACAAATCACAGACTGAATAATTCGTAGCAAAAACAAATGTTTTATTTGTGACAAGTCCACAGTTCCCTCTGCCAGTTGCAGCTCAGGCTAGCGTGCCAGCCTTCCATATCTGTCCCCGTGTCACCGAAACGCAAATCCAACGCGTCTGAATAAAACAATTCTCAAGCTGAATGGCCGAAGTTTGGCTTTTAGCTAAATTGTACGCAATTTTGTTGATGATAATTTTGTTGTGTAATTGGTGATTTGTTAAAATTGTGAATATCATCATCATCATCAGCCAACAGTTCATTGCTGGACATAAGCCTCTCCTAATGAGCGCCATTGTCTGTCCTCAGTTGACACATCTAGTTTCTAACAACAGCCATTCGCAGATCGTTATTCCACCTGGTCAGAGGGCGTCCTACATTACATTTGCCGAGCCCTGGTATCCACACAAGAACTTGTTTACCGCTCGTTTATTTATAACCTAACAAATATTTAACTCATAAAATTAGCAAGCTGAAGAGGCAAGGATGGCCATATCTGCCAAAGAACCGACAGACAACCGTTGGGGTAAACGAGTTCTTGAGTGGAAACCTCGACTCGGCAAACGTAGTGTACGACTCCTTCCGGCTAGGTGGAATAACGATTTGCGAAAAGCTGCTGGTAGAAGCTAGATGCGCTGAGCTCAGGACAGGGCGTAATGGCGCTCATTAGGGGAGACCTATGTCCAGCAGTGGACTGCTATAGGCCGATGATGATGATGAATAGAATAAAATTTATCATAGGAGGTAGCTGGCCAACAACAGAGCAACGAGTTTTCAAGAAAGCACAGGTACAATAATCATTAAAATGGCAATTTCCTATGATATACCAACTTCGTGCATCCATAACATTATTCGCTACTAAATCAAACATACATTTATTTAATTCGTCCAGTTCTACGTTGGCACCACAATAAAAATATGTAAATTGACTGCCACTGGCACATGTTTATTGCCCAAAGAAAATGGCTCTCTCAAAATATACGAAAAAAATACTGGTAAGGTAACGATGAAGAGGTGGTCTTTATTAACGCGTTCAGTGCTGAAAACACTCTTGCTATGTAGCCGGGGTGGCTGCTGCTTTCTGGGGTGTTAGGGATTCCAACCGCCGCCACCTTCGGAATCCAAGCCAACCTCACTTGCACGTGTTGCACCCTGCTAACTACACCGGGACCAACATCTTAAAGTGCCTTCAGAAGGAACGGACACGCTTAGATCTAAATGCCATTAAACGGTCATCAACAAAAGTAGTTACCGGGCGGAGTATTGCTTAACCAAAGGTATTTTAGCATAAAATATTTAGTAGGTGAAGCAAATCAGTGTATGGAATTTATATTTTTTTAGAGCAATGGTTTTGGAGCTGCTGGGAACAAGCCCTGAAGCATGGAATTTACACGAGATCTGCTAAGAATATAGATATGTATGTATGTATGTTTTTTGTTACGTACAAGCTATCAAATGGCCTTGCGAAATCCATTTCTCCTCAGTGGCTTGATTGCGAAAAACACACTTTATTACAAAGTTAGCGTTGTAGCTATATTATTGTATGAAGGGTTTGTTTGTTTTTTTTTTGTTTTGGAGCAGCGCCCCTAGCGGAAAGTTTGTAAAACTTTGAAATTTCATACAAAAATATAGTAAACGCAAACTTTTTAGTATGGCAATGTTTTTCGCACCAAGCCACTGTTTGTTTATATAGTCTTTACTGACAACTTGGCCTGCATCAGAACTGAACCAGCTATCGCTCCCAGCTACTCCGGCACCTAGGAAGCAATTCCAGTTAATTGCCGGCCGACACTCCACACTTTTATATATTAAAATCACGCGACTGCCTAATGAGAAGTGGACGTTCTTTTTCAGTGTATTTGTACGTTTTTGAGGTTTCAGATGATTCTTTTGGGACTTATTGCAGCAAAGTGTGCTGTTGAGAGGAGAGGAAAATATTGGAATGAGTTGCGAAAATATATATCAAACTAGTTTCCGCCCGCGGCTTCGCTCGCGTGGTACCGGGATAAAAAGTATCCTATGTGTTAATCCAGGTCACAATCTATGTATACTCTATTTTCAATCCAAATAAGTTTAGCTGTTTTGGCGTGATCGATCATAATATTTTTTTATTTAATATTCTTTAAACAAGGTTACAACCTACCTACCCTACAATAATTGACTGCGTGGTACCTATAGTACTTATAAAACTTGAGGGTAGGAACTTATTTTCGTTTTTGTTTGTTTTGGCGAGATTGCATTACAGACATCCATCGATGCAGCCTGACAAACTTTCACATATATTAATCAAATAATATTATTTCAAGCAACAAGGCTCATATAATGGTAGTTTTACATTTAACCACAGTTTAAGGATCTCTCTTAAATATGACATGTCTGTCTCAGCACCGTCCTATATTATCATCATCATTATCATCATCATAGCAGACCACTGCTGGACATAGGAGGGCGCAATGGCACTAATTAGGCTATTAATATAGAGGCAGTCCAACCGGCGATCATAACAAGGAAGGCGTTAGTAGTGGCCCGCGACCAGGGATGTATATTGCAGAGTGTACGCCTCTTCTACATTGTGGCGTAAATAAAATTATGTGTGCTTGTGAGAACATGCCGGATGCGCTGCAGTAACGGGGCATTTCAGGGAAAAATTTATTAACTTTAAGGAAAAATTTGCTGATTTTATGTACAAAAACCGCCGCTTACTCCGCCTTCACCTTTCTTCCATAGACACACTGCTAACTACCGTCCTCATCAAGTTGACATTCCATAAGGGCTAAGCGCTTCCAAACATCATTTATAATGCGCACTGCTAAAATATGGAATGAGCTGCCAGCGTTTTTTTTTCAATTGACTTACGACCCTAACGAGAGAGTTAATAGGCATCTTCTGGGAAAGCTGGCCCCATCGTCGACCTCATCCTTGCCTATGCAAGCCGAGCCGGTCAAAAGCTGGCCCATATTAAATAAAATAAAAAAAACTAACCCAATAATTCATAACCTAATGTCATTTTATAATGCTCGATCAAGGTATGAAAGGGCGCGCTCTAAACAAAAAAAAAATCCTAGTGTATTCTCCCAAATTAGGGTTTTTTCTCGTTTCTTCCTTTACACATAAGAGGAAACGAAAACTAATTTGTGCATTTTTATTAAGAAGAATCAGGAACATATTTTTATTCAGCGCACATTCCCCAAGTATGAAGTAGTATTATTAATTACATGTGCTCGATAAAGTGTGTCATTTCCCTGTCATTTAAATGTAAATAAAAAGAGGTGACATGACATTTTAACGCAATTTTAGTTAACTGAGGTTTATAGAACTGTTATAAATAAGACGAACTTTTTTAATTTTACAGAAGAATCACAATAAATGGCGAGCCACTTAAAAACCAATCAATCTAACTTCAACACAACTGTAAACTCGCTTTCACCCAATAACGTCTTCATAGCTCTTCTATTAGCAGACAAAGACCTTCAAGTAGTACCTCATCAGCCTCCGTTTACTGCGAGCAATCAAAACGGTTATAAAGCGGGTTAAGGGTTAGCAAATTATATTATAGTTACGTCTGTAATATACTTTACTGTTTAGATTGGTTTATAGTTGTGGTTCTGGTGAATTTAATTTAAGGCCTTTGAGACGGGATTACTGTTCGGTTAATTGTGTTATGGTTTACTATCTATGGTGACCTAATATTCATACTAATCTAAATAATAAAACTGTAATGTAACTAACTGTTAATGTACAAGACCGTAAGTCTGTAATTTAGATTTTTGAGGAAGGAGCCCAGTGGAGAAAAACTACGACGCGGGCAAAATTGCGGCCGAGGACTAGACATAATATAATATCCAAAAGTCATGATCCTACGGGGTGTAAGGAGTCCCAACCCAAATCTCCGGAACCCTATTTTTTTGTTTTTTTCATGGGGAAATCCTCATGGATAAGATTCCATTATGGGGCAACAGAATGATTATGCCGGACTCCTACCGGCAAAAACCACCAGGATGTTCCATCTTAGCGCCATTATGCCAAAACCATGGGACTGAGGACTCGAGGACTTGTGGACTCCTCCACAAATAAAGCAGCGTCAGCCCATATAAACATCTCCATAACCCTAGCCAACCTCACCTGCACGTGGTGCATCCTGCTAAACAACGAACGGGGCTCTGGCGGCCGGCTGATTGCGGCATAGCACAGCCTACATCGGCACATCTAAATCCCCTGGCCACCGACGGGCAGCAGCGTTGGTGGTGCGAGAAGCTGTGCACTGCGAACCCCAACCCGCATGCCCAGCGTGGGGATTATGGGTATATCCCCCTTTATTAGGGGAGGCCTATGTCCAGCAGTGGACTGATAGAGGCTGGTGTGGTGGGTGAGAGTGTACAGTTACGTACACACACACACGTCCCCTGTCCCCATACAAAATTATTTGACAACTTCATACGTCCAAGTGTGGTTCCACTTTGGGTACCCGGACTTATCACCGTAAAAAAATAGTGTGGCCCCAGATTGGAAACATGGACTTGTCAACCTGAATATTGTTTTTCTTAGTGTTGTGTTATATACCTTACGTTACGTCGAAAGATCATAAAACTATATTACTTTATATTTTAATAAAATTAAGATTAAAAAAAAGTTTATTGTATTAAAATATATATAAAGTGATGTATTACTCAACGTGGTCTTATTGTGGAGTCACGGATTTGTGATTGGACGTCGTGATCCCATTGTGGGGCCATTGAAGTTGTGAACCTATAGTGGAATCACTGACTCCTGAAAAAAAGCTTCATGGCCCCACATTGGGGGCACCTGAACAGGGAACGTGTTAAGTAATCCAATAGAGTGCTACCTTTGACACAGCGCGAGATAGTCGAGAGCGGAAATCATTTACTTGGTCTTAATACTACATAGAATTACGTCGTGAATAAACTTTAAACTAACAGGGAAACTTACTATTTTGGCGCACCTCAAACTTAACTAAAGCAAGCAACAGGAAAAGGTTTATTTATTGAAGCCATAGTTAGGTACATGAGACTTAAAGTTACAGGTTTATATAAAACTGTAATAAAACTAAACTACTACTAAATAATGTGCGATATTAAGAAGTTGGTTCCGGTTTTTTTCAGTCGTTATGCCATGTCGGAAGCCTTCGGGTGGACTAAACACTCTGACATCAGGTCGTGGCTCCACCAACAATGATTATCTCATATGTTGTGGGTATGAACTATGAGTCTAGTTGTTTAGTAGTAGTAGATTTCTTTGTGAAGATCTTGTCCGGGGTAGTACTGCCAACATATCTATTTCTGCCGTGAAGCAGCATTGCTGTGTTTCGGTTTGAAGGTTGTGGTTGCCGGTGAAATTACAGGCAGTTGCAACGTAGAGCACGTGCCAAAAAAACGTGATCTACAATGCAATGTGAAAAGTAATGGTTACCACTTAACATCAGGTAGGCTACGTGCTTGCTCCATCTTCAAGTAAAAAAAAGAGTACATCACTTAAGCAGATTCAGAACAAATATAGAATAGAAGAATAAATAAATAAATAAATAAATAATGCGGGACGTAATCACACAGCATCATGTAGCCCCAAACTAAGCAGAGCTTGTATTATGGGAACCACATGATTGATATACTACACATATATATTTTTTTTGTAAATACATACATATCATACATAGAAAACACCCAGACCCGAGACAAATATCTACAGAATATGCAAACATTTGTCCCGCAGCGGGAATCGAACCCGCAACCTTCTGCGTCTCAGGCGGACCTTCGCCCACTGCGCCACAGAGGCCGTCAATAGAATAGAATGTTTTTATTTGACCACAAAACAATGACACCGCGAACTTACAAATATAATACAAAACAAAATAGGCACAAAAGAACTTATTTAATAGTAACACGAGCATGAAAATAATTGCCCACGGAGAGGTAGCGAGTCCGCTATGTACCAGCAGCAGCCCAGTCTCAGCTTTTTGCTGATTTTGATTTTTATATTAATTTATTTATAAGGACACCCAACACAGGTTAACACTATACATATAAAATAATATAAATAAGGATGAAAGTCTCCGTGCACCCGTAATTATAGGGTATCACAGCATGCTCATTATAAGCAACAAGACAACAAAGTAAGTTCTATACCTATGTTGGTTAGAAAACACACACTAACAATAATTAATAAATAGGCAATCTAGTAACATTCCAAAAATGTTTCAGTTACATTCACATAAAAGCAGGTTGGTAGTAACTACCAATCTGCCCAGTGAAAAACAACGCCTATTTTCAAACAGCCTAAACTTGGATGACGCCACATGATATTGCAATAGTAATAAAATATCTGCGGATCATGAAAACTTTTGTGTCGCAATTGAACCCCCTCTACGATTTAGTAGTAGAGCTCTTTGTGAAGGGGTCGGCTGGTAGTTTTACCACCATGCCTTTATCTGCCATGAGCAGTATTGCTTGGTTTGGGTTTGAAGTGGGTACCGGTGACACATAATAGACACAAGAGACTTTTCAGCTTCTTCAGGTTTCATGAAAACTTTTGTGCCGCGATTGAACCAGTAATTTCTTGCATCTCTATAATTATTACGTGCATTCCGCCAACAAATTCGTCAAAATAGTTTACATCAATGTAAATCTAAAAAAAATACTAAGAATGTTTGTAATCGTAATAGTTTTGCTGCAGTACCCAATAACGAAACTGTTCTGTAGCAACCAAAGTCACATACACAGTCATACAGCGCGGTAAACTCGAACATGGGATGAGTCGGCGGTAGTCAGCGGTTTTTGTATACAGACTCCTTTAAAAAAACACTTTGTTCCTTCAAAAAACTTTGTACCTACTATCAATGCGCAGTTTATTTTCTGTATTTATTAGGTAGACACGTGTAGTTCCAAACTCCAGTCACGTAGTGTTGATAACATGATTCACTCCGCATTGAGCGGTTATCGTTGCGTAATGCAAGTGTGATTGACTGACATTTCAATGCAAATTACATTTTATAGAATCTTCTTCATCATCATTATAATCATCAAGCCTATAGCAGTCTATTGCTGGACAAAGACCTCCTGTAATGAGCGCCATTGCGCTCTGTTCTCAGCTCGACGCATCCAGCTTGCATCTTACACTATGCTAGAATTTAGTATAGAATCTTCTTGGGCGATAGAGTAATTGTTTTGCTGTACTTGTAGACCAATGAGTTTTTTAAAGGAGTGTGTGGTTTAATCAAAAATCTGTGCCTGATAATTCTCCCTGAGGAGGCCCTAAAAAGAGTTGCGTCTCATTTCCTCTTTTGCGGTACACTGAAGAGAAATAATACAAAAACTTTTGGGTAGAAAACCATCCATTTAGAAGAACATTTGGGTAGAATTTATCCAGCTACTTTCATATGTATGTACACCACCGTCTTTTGTTTATCGTGCTATCCTGTCCATCCAAAGGTTGTCTGGAAGAGATACACAAAAGATATGGAGCGTACCTTTTTTTAAATTGTAAAGTTTCTGCAAATTGTATTTTATTTTATTTGGTGTACAATGAATAATTTATCTATCTATCTATCTAGAAAACATTAAACAGATTTTTGTTCAAAACGCGGAAACCCCTTTACGTTTTAGTAGTAGAGCTATTTGTGCAGGGGTCCTTTGGTAGTACTACCACCATGCCTTTTTCTGCCGCAAAACAGTATTACTTGGTTTGAGTTTGAAGAGTGCTAGTGGCATTACAAGCACAAGAGACTTGACCTTCATGCCGCAAGTGATGGACACAGGGCGTTGCATCGTAGAGCATGTTCCCAAGCGTGACCTACAATGCAATAGACCAAATGCTTGTTCCATTATAAGGTATCATAAAAAACCGTTAGTACTTTTAGTATTTCCATGGTATAGAAGATACTAATCACACGATTCAAAAAACCTAAATTAGAAATCACTTTGACGGTCTCTGCAAGAACAAGGTTTTTATTTTATTTAAAAAGTCGCGTCTACGTTCTATTCTACGCAGTCTAGCTTGCCAACAGCACAGTAGGTAGCTAAACCTACTGCCTACTGAGTAGGTCACTGTTCGGCTAGCTTCTAAGTTACTCATAAGACCTAAGAGTTGGGCCCAAGATAACGCAATCAGCTGAGATCTGAGCAGCCCTGACCACTCACCAGCCCACGGCTCCGCTTGCATTAATTAAGATCTCTTACATAGATTATATGAACGGGTCGATTAACTTGTCTGTCTTCGCATCACTATCACTTGCCTATCACTAGACTAGGGTGCGGATTGAGGGTTGAGCAGAGCGATAAGCGGAGTGATTAGAAAATACACCCTACCTATTGATTTCTTGTTTGCTATAAACACAATCTAAAATAAAACAGATCCGAACAAGTCGACTTTCTATTGTGTAAGGATAAGCAATAAGACGAAAAAAAATATGTAAAGTATTTTGTTAGCTATATAATTGTATGGGAAATATCAAGGAAATATCACACCTGCGGTCAATTAATCCCAAACTAGGCAGAGTCTGTATAGGTATAGGTATTAGATATTTATGGAGTAGCCGAGACTGATAAACATACATAGATATTTATACAACATACGATATAGAAGATACAGAACAAACATCTAAGTATGTTCACAACACAATTGTTTGTTCTTGGCGAGGATCGAACCCGCTACATACAGCGCAAAAGGCAGAGAAAACGTTAATTTTAAAATAATGCTATGTCATTGGGCAAAAATTTTTCGTTACACTTAACATATGCTGGTATAGGTTGAAATAGTTGACCTAATGTTTCTGGCAAACATATTTTACGATACGTTACTTTTGTTCCAGAACTATATATTTTATGAAAAAAATGTAGTCTAGTCTGCACTCTGGCCAGGTGGAGTGACGATCTGCGAATGGCTGCTGGTAGAAGTTGGATGCGTCGAGCTCAGGACAGGGTACAATGGCGTTCATTGAGGTCCAACTGGACTGCTAGAGTCTAATGATGATAGTTAAAAAAAATGCTGGACGCTATCACACAGCAATATGTAGCCCCAAACTAAGCAGAGCTTGTATTATGGGAACTACATGATTGATGTACAACATAGATATATATTTAAATACATTCATGATATACAAAAAACTAAAAAAGTAAGGCTTTATACAAAAAACGACATGAAATGCTGTTTTAATTATTTTATACTTTATCGATTATGTTACTTTAAATGTTTTTAACTTAAGGTATTGATTATATTAAATGAATTTATTATCTAGGTATTGAAATGTTGTGTGTAATATTATGTGTGTTCGTTCCTAAATTTTATTCTAATTATTATCCTCCTGTTAATATGATCAATAATAATTTTATCTTTTATTACTTTTCTGTTTCTTGACTTCACCGCAGGTCTCTAAACTCTAATGTTCTCCTAGTCACACTTTTAGGTAGGTTATTTATTATTATTCATTTAAAATTATAAGTTAATTTGATTTGATTTTATGTAATAACTTGATTTGATTGTATGTAAGAATTTGATTTGATTGATTGAATGTATTGTAATAATTAATTATATTGAACTCACATTTTTAATTGTAAATAACTAAACTTAAACTTCATACTTTATAAAATTATGTCTATAAGTTATAATTGTAAAATCTCGTAGCGTATAAGGTACTTCTTTTAGCTGTGGCTACCTTAAAAGAGTAAGCGCAGGAAAGGAATTTTAAATATTAAGAATTTTTGTAAGAGTTGTGTAATTACTCATTGGAAGCCCTAAATAAATAAACAAATAAACAAATACATAAAATACAACCAAACCCGAGACAAATATTTGTAGAACATAAGCATTTGTGCGCGGCGAGAATCGAACCCGCAATCTTTTGTATCTCAGGCGGATCTTTGCCCGCTTTGCCACAGAGGTCGTTAATAATGATGATGATGTTCTATGAATGTATGCACACCCTAATCTGAGTTTGATGTATCTTCACCCTGAATGACTGACTTTAGATTTAACGCAGTGTAGGTTTTCGGTGAGTTCGTAATCAAATATAGCTACCAAACAGCTACTACATATTTAAAGTTTATACAAAAACAAACCTTATTGTAAACGTTTTAGTGCTGTTTGCATTGTTGGAGATTGCGCGTGGAATTAATTAAATTGTGGTTGGTTCGGGAGTTTTGAAAATGTACTTGAAGCGTAATGTTATTTAAATGTTTTTAAACATTGTTTGTTTCTTTACTTTGGTGCTAGGTTTTGTGTTACAATTTACTGCAAGCAAGGCGTGGTTCCTTGTCGCCACGACCAAACCAGATAGTTTCAGTCGTGGGTTCGAATCTTTGCCAATGAATTTTTTGTCGTGTAAAAAAAGGCCGGTCATTTCAGACCTGACCATAAATGGAAGCGACTAAAAATGCGAATTATGTAAAAATATTCTTGATAAGGAGTATTGAAATTATAATTAATAACTTTATTTATTAAAGCCGGCATACTTAGTAAATTAATAAATAATATTGATCGCAATACGCCTTATCATAATGTATCATGGTTAGTTTTTGTTTAATGGCGCCAGTGATGAATCGATCATAACCTTAAAGTATAAAATATATACCCAGAAAAATTATCTGGGTTTAATAAACAAAACTATTAATTGAACATGATATCCTTCAGTAAGAACTATCCATTAGGACAGGTCATTTCTAGACGCGACATTTTATGCTCAGGTATCAGGTCACAGGTTGTATGAAACTGACCGATCTTCTTTAAGTGCATAATCCAGCCGCGGCTTCGTTTTGCGTGGAAAAAGTGGCCTGAGTTATTCCAGGTCTCGAATTAAATATAAATATAAATATATGGAACATCTCACAATGGTCCACTGATCTCAAACTAGGCATTGCTTGTGCTATGGGTACCAGATACTGATAAACACCCAGACAACGAACAAACATCCATATTCATCAAACAAATTTTTGTCCTCGGCGGGAATCGAGACCGCAAACTGCAGCTCAAAATGCAGAGTTACTAACAACTGAGCTATGAGGCCACTTGATTGTTACTCGAGGCTGTTTTCTATTGATAATGAATGTACCTACATATTTATTTAAAAAATGAATAAGTATGTTGTTGATTGCAGTATTATTTAAAAAACTTAGATATTTTTGATTACTTATACTTATCTGTTTTACTATCACGACTTCGACAAGCTTTTAAGCCTGGATTGCTCCGTAATCCACTCCAAGCTATTAGCTGATGAGGCTCCGATAAGCTGTAATTATTAGCTGTTGGCTAACGATTGTTACGTGCAAACACAGCTTGCATTTACTTGCTTAAGCTGGACGTTATGAAAATAGCTTACAGGACTTCGTGGCAAATTTCTGTGAGCGTGGATATAATTATCCTCTACAGTTTGTTCATAAAGGTTGATATATAATCAATGTCCCAGGTTGATAGATAATCAATGTCCACATTGATTGAATAAGTTGCCTAAATTCAAAAGTAATGTTTTAGCCGCTCTTTCAAAAGAGTATGCTGAAAACTTAACATTATAAACTCTTACATAGCTTACTTCGAGCTCTCGTCTAGAGTTCGAAGAGAATAGATTTTGTTTGTTAATAGTTATGTGTTTACATGAATGTATGTAATTTGTTCACTTCTTTTCACTTTTTAAAATTCTGTAAAGTGTCTTCTACAGACTGCTTAAATTTATCATGATCTGTACACATGTTTTTGGAATATTATTTAGTCTTATACCATTATTTAGCTATATAATTGTCTTTTTGATAATATTCTGTTATGTGAAAAAAAATACACGTAGTGATGACGTCGGCCAATGATGAACGATGAAAAAACCAATTTGGTTATCCGAAGCAATGAAAAGCCATTTTGGTTTCGTTTATGTCAATGAGTATGTCCCGCGTATCAACGTCCTTGCGCGCCATTTTGTTTTGACACATGAGGATACTTACACCACCACCACACCAGCCTATATCAGTCCACTGCTGGACATACGCCTCCCCTAATAAAGGGGTATATACCCATAATGGGCATGCCCACGCTGGGCATGGTTTGCGATCGCAGGGCACAGCTTCTTGCATCACCGACGGGCAGTAGCGTCGCCAGGGGATTTAGCTGTGTTAATAAAGGCTGTGCTATGCTGCAATCAGCTGGCTGCCAGAACCCCGTTCGTTGTTTACGGGGGGTTCGTTGTTTAGTGGGTACCTCTTCGCTCTCAATGTTTTAGCTTATTGTCGCTTTTACAAAATTATAAGTTTTTTTTTGGTACTTAAAGATGGAACAAGCACGTTAACGTGTTAAGTGGTAACCGTACCTATCGCAAAGCATTACATCGTAGATCACATTTTTTTGGAACGTGCTCTACGAAGCAACGCCCTGCGTCCATCAACTTGAGGCATGAAGATGTATAAATAGGCCACCATAAGCTAGTAAAGCTCCTGATAAGGGACAAAATAAATATTTGCATAAAATAATATACACAATTTCATAAAATATCATGTAGGTAGTAAAATGAAACAGAGCATGTGTTATGGGTAACCAAATGACTGATAACATTAAATACCAATATGAATATGACTATGAATAAGACTAGCTATGAGCCAGGCAAAGAGAATTTCCAGTCAAGTTAGGCCTAAAAACGGCTTAAAACTACAACACCAAAGGCCTTTGCTAGCTCATAATAAAGAAGAAGGAGGAGGTTTCCAGTCAAAACCGGCCCAAAGTTTATTTTTGACGCTTTTTTCTATTTCCTTTTAGCAAAGTTTATTCACCAGTACAAATCAACCTCACAACTCAAAGCTTGGATTTGAACCAATCATAATCCATTTTTCGTATCCCTTAACATTTGTTTCAATTCGCTTTTTTTTCAATTTCCCTAAAACACCGCGGTCAAAGCCGGCTGTAATCCTCCATCCGCGGTTCCAAGATCAATATAATTTTAGATGTGGCATTTCAGCATAATAAATTGTTATGACAAATATACATTTATGTATTTATCGAACCATGCGTGCGTCTATTGCAGACGAAATTCATAAAAAAAGGATATAATGTAGTTTAGTGACTAGGTATTCATAAATTTATTTTTATTAATCATAAATTCATAAATTTATTTTTATTATATTTCATTTAGGAAACAGATAGAATATTAACTAAATTAAATTAAAATAACTTAATTTGAATAGGTGTTATTCCAATTAAGTTTGTAATGTAATTTAGTATAATTCGTAGTTAAATATTCTTCTTATGTTTTGAATTAGGTCTTCAATTACGACCTATGGACTGAGCCTGAGTCAAATGTTCGCAAGAACAGTATTTATTGGCAATAGCATCTCCTCTTTTTCGAAGTTCCTGGTTTCACACGCAGGGTGTTTGAGGCGTGTATTTTTTGCCCGCGAGGGAACACCTTCTGTAGGTGCAAAATATTAAATGAATTTTTGTTTACGGGAAATAATGTGAGCCGAATATTATAGGAGTTGCAAAAATATATGAGGAATATAGAAAAATGTAATGGCTCGTGCATAATATATATGGGTTTTGTATGATGTTGTAGGCATTCAATTTTGGTGCATGAAACTATTATAAATTAATAGACGTAGCAATACAATCAGCTGTTCTTAAGCTGCTTTACAAGTTTTTGAGTAAAATTAGGTTGAACATTACAAGTCATTTCTTCAATGAAAACTACAAAATTCGAAAAGTCCTTACACAAAATGTCGATGACTTTCGGCAGTAGATTAATCTCTTGTCGGGACAACATATGAATTCAAACTCATCCTATATACCTATACCAAACTACACTACGTTTGCGGTACATAATGCGTATCACAACTGCTGCTCTTTTAACTGTGGCGCCACTGTAAGCCAGAGCTGCAGTAGCTTCCATGTTTCTGCAAAATATGCCGAGTGGCGACCTTTTTGTGTCACTATTTCTTTTATTCGATTTAAGCACTTACCTATTGTTTATTTTTGTAAATTTAGTGACTCAAATAAATGTTTCTTTAACTTTATCTTGAGGGCTCAATTGATACCTAAGCTAGGATAATATGTACAATACAATAGTTGCTCCTTAGCATGCCACTACAATGTCACAAATATCTGAAAATAAATAAATAGATCTGCCGAGGGAATACATAGAAGTCAAACCTCATTCATCTCAGCTTAACTTTACTTCAGTTCTAACGAACAACCTTTCTAGGTCGCAATTATTTAACAAAATCTTTAAAAAATCTAGCAGACACCTTGACATCTAACACCCTTGAAGATCCCACAAAGGGTGAATATTAAATAGTGGATCTGGAAAATTCCAATTTAGAACCTCCAAAAATATGAAATGCCTAACACTAAGAAAAGGGGTAGGTAGCGGTTGTTGCGAGGTGTGGCTTGATAATAAGCGGTTTTTTAAAGGAAGCTTTTTTGTAAAATCCGTAAAAAAGTATAAATAGATCGTTTATTAGATATAGTTAATCACATAATTGGTTCTACAGACACACACACACACAATTTACACTCATTTACAATTGAAAATAAGCTTATCATCATCATCATCATCATCATCATCATCATCAGCCTATAGCAGGCCACTGCTGGACATAGACCTCCCCTAATGAGCGCCATTGCGCCCTGTCCTGAGCTCGACGCATCCAGCTTCTACCAGCAGCCTTTCGCAGATCGTCACTCCACCTGGCCGGGGGGCGTCCTACACTACGTTTGCCGAGCCGCGGTCTCCACTCAAGAACTCGTTTACCCCAACAGTTATCGATTCTTCGGCCAGGATAATATCGGTTCTTCGGTTTATCTGCCGAAGCTTATATAGTATAAAAAAAATACATAACATTTTCAAAAAGGTGAATTAAGTATGTCTTAGAAATTACGGTAATGGTAAGTAACTTTGTGTGTGCTGCAGCACCACAAGAAGGAGAAAACTATTATAATAGTTTTTACTATTTTTATCTAAACCTATTATAACGCTTTGAATGAGCCAAGCAAAGTTTCTTACCAATTCCTCGATGTCGGATTACAAATTGATGTTTATAAAAAAAAATACAATTAAAGTGTGTCCTGGTGGTTCCAACTAAATAAATGTTTTTTTTTTTACTTTTAATGCTGAAAACATAACGCACCTGCCTATGAACCAGCGCCTTGTGCATGCCGCAGAGAATCATGTCCAAGGCCCGCAGTACATTAAACTATTTTTGAACCAAACGGGACATGAACCTGCATCTATGTGTAGAGCTAGCAACCTTGCTGTAACAAAAAAAAAATTAAGGAAAGAAAAACTCGTTAATAAAATAGCTGGCAATTTTTTTTATTTTTTTTTTGTGTTATTTGTAGCTAGGTTATGCTACGCGATGGATTTCAGATAAGAGAAAATATATCTCGCATTATTGTATAGTAAGCATCGTTTTACAAGGTTTTTTTTTGAATATGAACACAAACGGTAATTTCATTTCTTCACACATAGCTTCAATACATCTTCTGCATCTATGTAAAAGACAGAATAGCAAGAGATTACTACCCACCACACATAATTATCCTAGGGTTAGAGTAAGAGTACTTACTGTTTATACTCTTACATACTTATACTAAGATATTTAAAAGATAAAATATTTAGTTCAAATTCCGCCAACTCTCTCTAACGAGTTTCATAAAAACTCAACAGAAATTCGACAATGTTTCGCCTTCCTCGCGTGTTGCTTCGCCGAGCTTTCTGCTTGGCGCTCGGTGAAGCAACACGTCTACGAATTTTTGCGGAGTGCCGAAGGCGGACAGCGAGTCTATCGTTTCCTGATGTGATGCCTTATGGGGAAGGCGAAACATTGTCGAATTTCTGTTGAGTTTTTATGAAACTTGTCAGAGAGAGTTGGCGGAATTTGTACTAAATATTTTATCTTTTAAATATCTTGTAATGGATTTCCGCAAAGTCACGCCTGATTCAATTCATTACTTATACTAAGTCAATATGCGTATTAATTTGATTTCATATTTTTATAAACATGCAACTTTTACTTTTTACATTACTTTACTATGTCAAGAGCTAGCAACATTGCTGTTGTGCCGCCAAAGTAATATGGAAAGGGGTAACACTCGACTAAAATGAAACATATTCCCAAAAACACCAGTAAGCCCACATTTGACACCTGTGTTTGCAACCTATTAATGACATGACATGTCACGCCTATTTAAATCGACGACAGTTACCTGTCTTTACGTAATTGTCGTGAATTATTTTTTCATAGATAAAGCCTGTTGTACTGAGAGAGCTATACTAAAATATTTAACAATTTATTTATTTTACCTCCACCTAAATCTTTTTAGTAAAAAGTGAAGCTAGCTAGTCGGTTCCATCCTCATTAAAATCAATTTATAGGATCATTCGAAAATATTTCGCGTTTTCTTTAGCGTTATTTATAAGCATCCAGAACTATTCAGTAAGTCCCTTTAAACTTCTCTCGTTTCCTCATAAAAAGGGATTTCGTTACTTTTAGTCCAATTTTCTTCTTCAGGTTATAAAGTCAGATGATAAAGAGAAACATTACGAAATCTATACTCCATAAATGAGATATCTTCTTATTTAATATGTAAATTCTGGTATAGACACCGCCGTTTTTATTTATCGTGCTATTTTGTCTAATAGAAGTTTGGAAAAGATAGCTTTTAGCGAAAAGACCGCCCACTGTACCTTGGTTTGAATTTAAAATTTTCCTTCACACTGTGCATTTTGTTTTTCTGGTGTACAATAAAGAGTTTATCTACATAACGATATATCTATCCTATCGGCCAGGTAGAGTGACGATCTGCGAAAGGCTGCTGGGAGATGCTGAACGTCGAGGTGAGGACAAGGCGCAATGGGGCTCATTAGGAAAGGCCTAAGTCCAGCAGTGGACAGCTATAGGCTGATGATTATGATGGTGATGATGATACTATCTTTGTTGGAGGAGGCCAATTAAGTCAAATTATGCATTCTCCTTTTTTACTGAATAAAAAATATATATTTTATATAGTACTAATGCTTTTATAAGGTGACGACCCCAATCATCGTGAATTTTTCACGAGCTAAGCGCCGATCGATCCGAGCAAAACCGGGTAATTACTCAGTGCTTTAATATTCGATGGATAATTAACTTTAATTGTCCCGCTATTAGGTTGAATGTAGAATGTAGGTAGGGATGTGTCAAACTTAGGAAGGAAATAGCCTTCGTCACTAATAATTAAAACTTCGATTTGTACTTCGATTTTTATAATGACAATGATAATGTAATTATTGTTTAAAATTGGTTAAAATACACGTCTTTTTATTAATATTTGCATCTATATGTTACCGATATAGGTGAACAAAGCTTGGTAATTAGTTTATATTACGCGTCATATAAAAAACCGTATAGTAAAAAAGATAAAATAATATTCAGTACGAACATTACACTTTGAATCGTCAATGTTTTTAATTTACATCAACTCGTTACGCGGCCGAACAGAGAAGAATTGGCAAGAAACTCTGCTTGGCAAAAAATTTTTTAATGTCCTTTTTACAATATTTATTCCTCACTATTACACTGGTTTTGCGGGAGTTGGAGACAGTTTCATCCCAACCTGTTTTGTCATCTAAGTAATCAGAAAATTTATAATGAGCTTTATTACAGAGGTTATTAGACAACATTTTTGGATACCTTTACATTTAAATTTAATTTAGCGCCAAAATAAAATATATAACCTATTACATTGGATATACTTTTAAGTATGAAAATAATGACTGAATGAAAAAGTATAAATGAAGTACTTAAAAGTGTGAAGTCATGAATAAGATCAGCCTTCCATGCATGGCGTCGCTCTTGTGATGGCGGATTAAAGTATAGACTAGTCATAGCCATATAGCCTATGAGGTAATACAATGTTTAAGACTTTACGACACTCCAACCTGCAGGTTCTGCAAAGAGGCAGATGAATGGCCCCTTCATCTGCTAGGAGAGTGTGGGCCACTAATGCACTAAAATATGTATATAGGTATATGTATAAAGCTTTAACTCTCCGGGCATGAACCATTACAAACTGTTAATTAGAGCCTTTGACAAACGGTATACCAACCAAGTCTTAGCGCTAAGCAGAAACAGCCTACGCATTATGGTCAGAACCTTAACTGGACATTGTCGCCTTAACAAGCACATGTTTAGGTTGAGGCTTTGCGACACTCCAACCTGCAGGTTCTGCAAAGAGGCGGATGAATCGCCCTTTCATCTGCTAGGAGAGTGTGGGCCACTAATGCACAAACGTAGCGCCATTCTGGGCAAATTCACTTTAACTCCAGAGGAGCTAAGAGAATTCACACCCAAAAAGGACCTACAGTTTCTGTCAGCAGTAGGGCTTATTAGTGAACTATGAACGCCCCGCTTCAAGGGGCAACCTAAAATAGAAGTGGCGATCACAATAGGTCTTCATGGCTGCAATAATAATAATAATAAATTCTTTATTTCAGACAGAGTCCATACATTTTTTTTTTTTACATTTCTGAGACATAACATTAAGGTTAAAAACATCGAGCAGTCATAAATTAGGCAATAATCAAATTAAAACATAAAATCAAAATTAATCAAAAAAAAAAAAAAAAATAGGCAATAAAATGATATGAAAGCCACGCGCAATCAATAATAATAATAATGAGGTAATCTAGGTCACAAACTATGTATATTCCAAGACTCGATAACCGTTGGGGTAAACGAGTGGAGACCGTGCTATTAAAACGTAGTGTAGGATGCTCTCCGGCCAGGTGGAGTGATCATCTTCGAAAGGCTGCTGGCAGAAGTTGGATGCGTCTAGCTTAGGACAGAGCGCAATGGCGCTCATGACTGCTATAGGCTAATGTTGTTGCGTTATATCTTTGTACAATTTTAAATATATTTCATGAGAACTTTGGTTTAAAGTTATATATTATTAGTCAGATATTACGACATGGGAGTCAATTATTACAAACAAGAGATTCTAATTATTAGCAGTTACTTTTCAATATCTCTGTAAAACAATAATACGGACAAAGTTCAATAAAGTGGACTTAGCTCAATACCTATGAAAATAATCTAAGTAGCTACTTATTGATGTACAGTCAGGCAATTAGTTATCTAACCTCTAGGGGACGAATGGGGAGCCGTTGGAGTTGGCTGCGGGTGAGTTTTTGCTACACGATTTTTTGTAAGCCAAAACTGGCAAGCCAACAGACGGGTAACCAAGCTACAACCAAGACGATTTTTTCCTCCTATGTTACGTGCAAGTTGTAGAATGAACTCTCTTGTGTGGTTTTCTCCCAGAGCTACTACATGGAGTCCTTCGAAAACCAGGTATTTCATTTCCTTAAGGGCCGGCAGCGCATCGGCGCGGGACTATTTCCCATCAGGTAGCCTGTCTGTAGGTCTGCCAGCTTTCCTCCCTTAAAAACACATCCGCAGACTAATACTCCACGGTTCCCCATTCGTCCCCTAGACAACGAACAGTTGTAGAAAACCAACTATCCAGGTGGTGCGGATGAAATTTAGTTTTGCGTTGTTGCGTTGGCGGAAAGCAGCCGCGGCCACCAAAGTATGCAACTCCTTAAAACACTCCCCATAATATAGACGAAAGATACACAGAGATCTTAGTCCTACATCTCTCCGCAAACTTAACAACTCTATATCTAGATAGTTATTTCATGGTATTTGAAGATGGAACAAACGCATAGTCCATTTGATGTTAGTGGTAACGATTACCTTAAAAAAAAAATGCAAAAAAGCAATGAGGATTCGTAGACAAAAACTGCAGAGACTGAGTGCTGCAGGACTCGAACAACGTTGTCAACACTCAAAGTGTTACTATAGTCAAAGTTAGTGCTAAGATTGCCAGGATAATTTTTTTATGACATCTATTGATAGAACTAGCATATGGCCCACTTGATGTTAAGTGGTAACTATTACCTATTATTATGTATTGCTTGGTAGGCACACATTGGAACGTGCTCTATGATGCAACACCCTGCGTCTATCAACCCGGGGCATGAAGTAAAAGTAAATGTAAAGTAAAAAATCTCTTTATTCATGAGTCACTTAAAGTACACTATGAATAGTATTTTTTTTTATTTACCACTGATTCGCAATGTACAATTCACACCTAACGGTGCGCGTCGGAGAGCATCGAAGCGCATTTTAAAACATGCTAGAGGAAATTGAAACCGAAACATACGAAAGCAGTTAAGTTCCTTAATTGCATGCAATATCTACTTACGGATCTATATAAGTCAGTGTTTGACAAAGCTCAAAGCTGCGTTAATTACATGCAAAGAAATATAACTGTTTTGTGGATGTTTCAATTTCCTTTAGCATGTTATAAAATGCTCCGATGCTCTCCAACGCGCGCTGGTAAGTGTGAATCTTCTAATGTACGATAGTAGTAGTGTTTCTACTCTATCATGATGATATTACCTAGAATGAGTGTACCTAGAGGTAGGTTAGTTGAGGATAACTACGCAAAAACTAAATGTAAACATGAAGACAATGGTGTTATCACTTGCTCGTTATACAATAGTAAGGAAAAGTTTCGATACTTTGACCCGTTGGAACTCGATTTAAAGTCATTTCCGGGTAAAGAGCCTTAAATTCGGTAGACGGGGATAAATAAATATTCATAATTCATAGACAGCTAAGTGGCAATCGAGAAATTATAAAAATGTTATGCTACTAACGCAACTGTATTGAAACTCGAATCTAACTAACTCACATTATTCTATAAGATCCAATGGTAGCGGTACACCTTTGTTAAACAAACGTTAATATCCATTATACGCAGAAATCAAGACTTCGCATTACCACTGTATTAATATTGTCAGAATATTATAATAACATTATCCTACGTCGATATCTAATATTTTAATATTATAAAGATCTTATTACAAATTACTTGGTTGTAGGTAAATAATTAATTTATTAAGTAGGTATTGATTTTACCTATACCTACTTACTTAATAGGTGCTTATACGTTATGACGAAATATTTTAAACTAAGGCAGATGAACCTGCAATAAGAGCTTATTTTCGATTATCAATTATCTCTGAAAAGCTATAATTTCTAATAGGAGTAAATTCCGTGACTTGAATTTAAAGCTTCGGCGGTGCGAGAAGCTAGATGCTCTGAGATTCCCAACCACATGCCCAGCTTGGGATCATAGGCATATTCCCCGACTTATTAGGGGACCTATGCCCAGCATTGGACTGTTAAAGATGGTGATAGAGATTAAAAAGAAACTAGCAGGGGTATCCGGCTTCGCCCAGGGAGAACTGTGTGGAATGTTCTCAAATACTCTGGATATTCTAGAATTTTTTTAGATGGGATAGAACATCAGGGATGGTATAGTTTCGCTATAGAGGGCTACCACACCATGACCATAAAACTTACCGTTTGTATGTTAAATGTAAATGTAAATGGACTCCCTTTTCCGCAATTGGACTCCAGTTGGTCCATTGTGCGAGTGGGAGATCTGGTTAAATACTTAGCCAGCCTAACTCCGCCCAGAAGCACAGAAGTTTCCTGAGGTCTTCGCAGGCTTCGCGGAGTGACCTCGGTGTTCCAAGGATTTGTTCACGTTGTGATGCAACTCCCATGCATTTCAGGATTACGTGGGCTGCTGATTCTTCTTCGGTCAGACACCCTCTGCAGAGTGGGCTGTCTGTTGCTCCGATGTTGTAGAGGTGTTTGTTCAAAGGAGAGTGTCCCGTGAGGGTACCAACGATGGTGCAAAGATCTTGTCTTTTGAGTCTTAACAGACGACGGGTCAGCCGCGGTGAGGAGGCCGGTAGTGCTGCTCTGGACTGCCTGCAGTCCGTCGTCCGTTTGTATGTTTTAGTGGCATACACATATAATATCATACCTCACTTAACATCAACTTTAACGTATGCCTACTTATTGTTTATAATACAATAGGTGGCCAAATTATTAGGGACAGTATTGAGATTTTTCAATTTTCTAGGTTGATTGGATTTTTGTAACAAATATATAATATAATAAGTTGTGGGTCTCATAATTATATATTTCATTTGTATCTGTATTCTTGTAGAATCACAGAAACTACACAAAACTCATACAAAACTGTTTTATATTCTTCGTATGAGTATGATTAATATTGGTAAAAATTACTAGAATAAATTTTAATACATAGTAATGCCACCATTTGCGGCAATACGAACTTCTATGCGTCGGGGCATGCTCTCAATACATGTTTTTGCATTTTCCTGGAGTTTGGAGTTGTGATGTCATTCTCTGATGAGAGTTTCAATCAACTGCTGCTTGGTGGTAATCACTTCTTTCGCAATCGCCCGTTTGGTGAGTTCCCACATGTTTTCTATGGGATTCATGTCTGGTGAATTCCCTGGCCAAGATTCAAGATTCAAGATTCAAACGTTTATTTGCTAGAATACATAAAATTAATTTCACAATTAGGTCTTATAGCTATGATAGTACATGTATTCAGCCTGCATGCAGGCATGCAAATATTAATAGAGTGTCGTTACAAATTTAATTATTTAAATATTCATTTAGGCTATAAAAACAATTAATAAGTAACCAATTATTTAACTTTTTCTTGAATATGGTTCCATCTAGCACTTTAAGTTCTTCAGGCAATTTATTATAAATGACTATAGACATGTTATAAACGTTTTTCCTATATATTTCCTTATGACATGGAGGTTGATATAGTAAGTTTTTAAACTTGGCTCTTTGCTGTCGAGTAATAACCTCACTGCGTTTTTTGTAATATGATAAATGTTTTTTTACAAAAATACACATTTCCCTGATAAACATACAAGGAAGTGGCAGAACATTACATTTTTTAAAAAGTGGTGTACAACTATCCAGAAACCAAGCTGTATTTATGACTCGAATGCATCTTTTTTGTATTTTAAAAACCCTTTCTACGTCTACCGAGTTACCCCAAAATATCAAACCATAGCTTAGAACTGACGACACATGACCGTGGTATGCTGCTAAAGCAGCATCAAATGAAATGGTCTGACGTATTCTTTTGAGGGCAAAGACGAACCTACTAAGCAAAGCAAGGCAAAACAGAGTTATTTTTTGCAGCCAAAAATGCTGTAACGTCATGCATAAAAATGTATTCGTCATCATCAGGAAACCTACCAACCATACAAATATAATAAACTATAAATTACATAAATACGAGCATTGTCCCTAATAATTTGTCCACCTACTGTAATAGTGATAAAGTTTAGCTTAGGAAAATGGACAACGGATGCGTCTTCAATATTGGTCTACCGTAGCTACGGAGTTTTTTTTATTTACTCATATGTTATCTACATATGGGAATATTGAAATGTGACTATCGTTTTTAGAGTGTCAATTTTGAAGAATCTTAAAATTAATTAATGCTCTGAACATCAACTCATACGACTGATCTCTACTTTCATATGTCTATATAATCATTAGCTAGAAAGGGATGCATACTTCAATGCGACTTCAAATGACTTTAAAAAGGAAATCGTACCAGGGTGCTCGAATATAATGCTTTCATTATAATGCCCTGGTACAAAGTCGCAGCAATCGCATTGAGATAAAGTATGCATCCCTTTCTAGCTAATGATATATGTAGTTGATGTTCAGAGCATAGTGAATTTTATAACTTCATCTATTTCTCTAACATAATCTAAGATATGTACATTATTGGGGAAAAGATAAAAAGTACAGATAAACCAATAAAGATGACAACCATGTTAACCGACACACTGCCTCACATGACAATTCATCCAGAATTATGTTATTGCTTTGGCTGTCGTTTTGTGAGCCATCGAATCGTAATGTTCTTAATAATCTCCATTAGAAGCTTTCTAGATCCTATAAATAGAATTGAAATAGAATAGAACAAAAACTGACGGATTCAGTTCGGAAACTTTACGCGCATTTGATTATACTCCTGCTAAAGTGAACTTCCCTCGCCTACTGCTAATAATAACTGACACGCTATGTACATATTTATATGCGTGTTAAATTACGTCTATTCAAATGCCACTAATAAACATCCCAATAACCGCCCACCTTTATGTGTTAATTTACGAATTTACATAAAAAAACTAAGTTCGGCCTTGTCGTGTGTATTACTAATATTTTACATAAAAAGCATATTTATTACGTCTATCGCCATTGCACAAAACGCTGAGTGCACACATCGTGGCTTGTGTGGACCGCATAAGCTTTACCACCCAAAACACCAATATAAACTGACCCACCCCAGCCCCCTTTCAACTACCGAGCCTCACTCGACCGGGGGGAGACATGCTTATTTTGGGGATCAAGGAATCCTGGTCGTTCATGAGCTTTGACGATTTACTACTCTGATTTACTTTTAATGGGACTAAAGTAAATTTACACGGTCATAAATCAATATGGCGACTTGAATATCCGTTCAAGCTAAAGTTGATGGCTTATGCTGTTTGATGGCGTAAGATTTTGTTTGTGAATATTTGATGGTGTAAGCTCTTTTAGGTTTGTTTGCTTGGAAAACACTTTTGATGTTTTAAAAATAGACCTAGAAAATCTATTGACTTGACTGAGATTGAACCAATTGGAAGTCAAATACCCTTTATTGACATTTAAAATAACAATTAGATTATTTTTCTTGATATAACCTATTATATCAAGCCATTATTTATATTAATGTAAATGTCTTGAGTTTCGTTCCGTTGCTGTGTGTCCGTCAAATAAACGCTTTCTATTCTATCCTATATCACAAAGCACCTGGAACATAGAATCCACTAAATAAACCAGTAAGTTGCACAAATACATCAAACATTGACGAGCCAAAGCAAGTTTACTTAGCACGACAAAGTGTAACACAATATTACAGTGCACCAACTTTGAGGAGGTAAGCCATAAGGGCGATACACACAATCACAACTGTGACACTATATTACAATATTAGAGTGTAACAACTTTGTGAAGGTTAACAAGGGCGATACACTGTGACTGAAGTACTGAAAAAAAAGCCAAAGCGTTGAATTGTTGCTCAGAACCGTTTACTCTACTCACACCACTAGAACGAAAACATCGGTGGTGTCGTTTGGAATTACTATTCCATTCGACACACTTCAAAACGACACCAACAGTGGTGTCGTCTGGTGGTGTCGAGTGGAATGAACACTTAGAACAGTGAAGAAAAATACCGTAATGAAACCCGCAGCTTAGTATGCTCTTAACGACGTATTGACCGTGTAATCCTCTGGTTCAGGCCCACTAGGCTGAGAGTGTGTTTGGAGTAGCTTTTCGCATCGTCGACGCTACTGCGCTATGCCGCAATCAGCCGGCCGCCAGAACCCTGTTTGTTAGTTAACAGGGTGCACCACGTGCAGGTAAGGTTGGCTTGGGTTCTGTTTAGTTGGAGGATGGAACCCCTTACAACCCCGTGCGCCTACCTTAATCTAAACTTGCGCTTTATATTGAGTTCTCTGGGCCTAGTGCATATCATAAAAATATAAAAGTCAAGTGAAGTCCTATTGCTTCAACTTTACTAAAGTAATTATAATTTGCCTGTACAAAAAGTTTAGGTAGAGCTGAAAATTAGGACGAAAAAAGATTTTTTAAAATTAAATATATTATGGACCGAATACGGCATACAATGTGGGGGGGGGGGGGGGGGACGAAAGCAGAATATTTTATATGGGCCGAACTTCCTGGGGACGAATGTGGCATAAATCGGTTTAGGAGCTGGACCAGCCAACTCCATCTGTTTCAGGCCCTACAGACAGGTAAAAGACAATCTTATAGCAAACCTTTTGTGCCATACAAAACCCAATTATTTTTTACATTGTAAGATCATTTGAAGTTCAACAAAAATAATCTCTTTTGAAACTTAAATGATTAAATAATGATTTTGCGATACTGGCTACTCGCTACGTTGTAAAAATCAAGTTTGCGTGAACGATATCATCGATATCAAAGCGAATGCTCGCCGATACGTGACAAACAAACGAACAAACTGTTAGCTGGATGCGGGAAAACGTTCTGGAATTATTAGAAGAGGGTTCTTTTGAAGCTCAAAAATTGCATGTGGCCTTACGATAATACTGTAGGACAGTTTGGATTAAAAACCAAACATTAAAGCCTGATTTTGAGTATGGGATATATATTACATTTTGAGATATAATATTTTACATCTCTCATGTTCGGTAAGTAGGTTCTTATTACCTCCAAATGGGGCTTGTAGGTGACTAATTAGCGCTCTAGGGTAATAATGTAGCTAGATAAGCTATAGGGCAGTAAGTAATTTAAAAAAAACACTTCTTTCTTTCAAAAAGTTCGCATACATCTAACCATCATACTGGCAATAGACATCATGCATTCAGCCCAACGACCAAACCAAAGAGGTCGCTTTGCTATTCAGCCTTGTCTTCGTGTGAGTATAGTAGTCATCAATTTTAAATATCGAACGGCGAAGCTCAATTTCGTTCGTGAAAATAATAATTTAAAAAAAAATATTCTTGTAATGCCGGTTTTTTTCTACTTACCTCACAATCGAGATGTAAAGCAGAATAGTTAGCTCGGGTGTAAGCACCAATTGCACCCTCGAACTATAGGCGCCCTCGCTACGCTCAACAATGAACGGGGCTTGATCACGTGTATTATATAGCTCTAGATGTAATATACATTACATTCCATAGTCTAAAGCCAGCTTTTAGGATTAAAGAATATAATGAAAAGAGTGGGCATAGATTTGACGGCTGATGTAGTAGTATGTAGAGTAGTATGTAATTTAGCAGTTAAAGAAGAAAACATGTTATTCCGACCCTAACTACCGATGACCAAGGGCAAAATGAATACAAAAAAAAAACGCTGATTTACCATTTAAATATTATGTTTGTTATCTCCTTATTTAAAAAAGGACTGAACGGTTTCCAAGATTTTCCTTAATATGTAGAAATAAGGTCTGTATTTTATTCTAATATATTAACGCCATGGTGGCGTAGTAGGACATACACCAACATCTGATCCGGAGGTCGTGTATTCGAATTTCGGTCGTGTATTTTTTGTTTACGTAGTTTTTTGTTACGTTTTGTTCGCCCTCCGGCCAGATAGAGTGACGATTTGCGTAAGGCTGCTGGTAGAAGCTGGATACGTCGAGCTCAGAACAGGGCGCAATGGCGCTCATTAGGGGAGGCCAATATCCAGCAGTGGACTGCTATAGACTGATGATGATGAATGATTTAATCTTTCTAAAATATACGCGCGCAAGTAGCACGTGCCCAAAACGGTGAAGGAAAACATAGTGAGAAAACGATGTATAGGTAATAAGTATGTATACACAAAAAATTGATTGGTTTGGGGCTGCATGATGCTGTGTGATATGATAGTGTCATTGTCGACCTCTGTGGCACAGTGAGCGTAGGTTCGTCTGAGACGCAGAAGATTGTGGCTTCGATTCCCGCCGCGGGAAAAATGTTTGCATGTTCTGCAGATTTGTCTCGAGTCTAGGTGTTTTCTATGTATGATATGTATGTATTTACTAAAAAAAAGTGTTAATGTAATATATAAATCATGTGGTTCCGATAACACAAGCTCTGCTTAATTTGGGGATACATGTTTTTTTTTTTTAAATCTTGAAGACGAATTTAACTTTATTTTTTTTTATAAACTAATTTGTGGTGGCTATCAGAAGATGAATGCGGAGTGCCAAAACCGCCTCAGTGGCAATTACTGGGAGAGGCCTATTTCCAGCAGTGGACTAATACAGGCTGAAGAAGAAACCAATTTCTAAACGTCATTTTAATTGTAATAATTTATTGGTAAAATAACATTACATTGGTTTAGATCAAAAACAGGGTCTAGTATTAATTTAATGGGTCCTTATTAAATAATTTTAGCTTCAGCTTCCTAAACTAGTCTAAAAAGCCTGTAATATAAGCAGCTGTGCTCCCCTGGATTCATAAAATCAAAATATAAAGGAAAAATTTGATGTATGATAAAAATGTGTTTTTTTAAATTCATATTTCATGCTTTAATTATGTTGAAAATAAACTTATAGATCTCAATGAAAGTTTGCGAAGCCCTCGAGTCAAGATGCGAGTAGAACCTGCGAGCGTGTGCTCTGGCCCTGACAGGGCAATTCAATTAGCAGAACCAAAGAGCTAATAGAGCCATTCTAAAGAACTTAAATGACTGATTCAGAAGTTTTCCTTCAGACGGTGAATTGCGGAGTTTTCAAGTCGGATGCAGTTGTGTATGGAGCTGAATTCATCTTCTGTTTGAGGAATTATTAATTACTAGACTAATAGCGTTCTTTTTGTTAAATATTGAATACTCTCGTGATAACGTGTTCTTCAGAGTTGATTCATCTTCTGTTTGAGGAATTATTAGCTATTTCGATTGGCCGTTGGGGCATATATATCGGAGCACTTTCGTTCGTTTAAACACCAACGACAATTCACATTACAGAACAGTAAAATCTATAATAAATATAATTGGACAGTGTGACATTGCCGTTGACAAAATATTCGTTCTTTGGATAGCTCCGGCTTTTTCAGTCGTAAAACCATGTCGGAGCCCTTTGTGCAGTCTTGAAACTCCGACACTAGAGATGACCACTAGCTCGTGCAAAGAAGGAAATGTGCCTATTCGTTTGGTCCAAACGTATTATGGGGATATGCCGATAATCCAGCGTGGGGATTATGGGACATATGCCTCCCCTTTATTAGGGGAGGCATATGTCCAGCAGTGGACTGATAATAGGCTGGTGTGGTACGGTGTGGTGGTGGTTTGGTCCAAAACTAAAATAATAGTAAAATAAGTATTGTAAAGACTCCCCTCTATCCTATCCTAATAATTATTAACCTGCCCAACTTATAATGAACCTATGTAATAAGAATACAAATTTGTTATGGCCACGTGAATCGTCTAGTTTAGTAGTTAGAACTCTATGAAATGAACGTAGTACCTCAATGGATCTTTCAAGTTATTTGAAACGATATTTATTCTAGCTTTCCTATTAAAATTCATAATTATTTGTACATTCTAACCCCTAGTTTTGAAAGAGGAGAATAACGCTGTTTAGAATATGTAATTAAGCTTAGGTTTTAGGGAATAAAATATTAGATATCCTAAAGAACATGAATGATGTACTTACTATAGTGTTTTTAGTTTGTAATAAAGATTGACAAAGAAGTTATAATTATATTCTTCCCACAGTCTAGCTTTAGTTTTTCTCGACTTGTGAGTAGAATTATTTCTTTCATTCCGACTCTACATCAGGCATAGGATTGGAGCTCTACCTGCGCAACAACCAGGGAAACCTATTCTTCTCCGATAGATAAATCTCTTTCATTCTGACTTCTTATTTCTTCTGTTGACCGGCATGTGGTCATGAATAGTTTTATCTCTCTCATACTGAATCTAAATGGCAAAGGATGACGCTCCGCCCCGCGCCAATCTGTGAGCCTCGTCACCAGACTGGACAGCCCCCCACCATAGTTTCATTTTGGAATTGGGAGCATGCCTCATTACTGGCTAATGTTTATATTATGGTAAGTCTTTTGCTATGCAAAGAAGTAAGGAGTGATCTGCAGCAAAATGCATCAAATCACTTAATGGTTAATACCTTTATTTCAGGTAAAATGAAGCAGTTATTTGTATGCTGATACAATACAAAACGTCCAAGAAATTCAACTCTTAAAATGTTAGCTTTGCTAAATAACAGAATGTTTCAATGATATATTTCATCAAGAGTCCCGTAGGATTGTCTAAAATAAATAAATAAATAAATAAATAAATAATGCGGGACGTAATCACACAGCATCATGTAGCCCCAAACTAAGCAGAGCTTGTATTATGGGAACCGCATGATTGATATATTACATATATACATTTTTTTTTGTAAATACATACATATCATACATAGAAAACACCCAGACCCGAGACAAATATCTGCAGAACATGCAAACATTTGTCCCGCAGCGGGAATCGAACCCGCAACCTTTTGCGTTAGGCGCCCTTTCGCCCACTGCGCCACAGAGGTCGTAAAAGAACTGCATTTGCTTGTCTTTGTAGTGTAAGCCTCATATTTTTGGCTGTAAAATACCTCTTTGTTCTTAGTGAGGATTTATTGTGACGATAAAGACTGCTCATGCTAGTCATAGTAGGTTCAATAGCTTCAGTAGCTTAATCAAATATATCAGCAGTTACCTCTTAGGTATAATATTTAATGTGTATATAAAAATCTCATTTCTTAGACAGTTTTATAAAGGATCATAGAACTGAACAGCTCATTCTTCCCGAAGAATCTTTACTTTGGACAACCGTATCACGGTTAAGAAGGGGTATCTTATATTGAATTTATATTTTAGATAACTAGCTTTTACCCGCTATCTCACTGTAGAAATTTATTTTGTTATCCCGTAGGAACAATAATCCTCCTCCGGATCAAAGTAGGTAACTCATGTCTTTCGTTTCTCAGACAATCTAAATGCTATGATAATTGGTTGAACATTCATACTGTGAAAACATAACAAACAAACAAACTTACACTCACCTCCATAATATGAGATAAGGTTTACTTTTATGTAGTTCCATAATCCATTGCTAGATGGCATTAAATTGTATCTATTTCACAAACCTTGTGATTCCGAGTTTTATAGTACCATAAAACATTATAGGTAAATATTGGCAACTCACCCAACAGTAGCAGTACATGTTCAGACCATATCTTTAACAGTAAGTGAACAATTATAATAATTTTATCTCACATAGTTTATCATTGAATGCTTGGATTGATGGAGACTCCGCTGCTCCCTCATCCACAGCTTGTAAAAGCCACTCTTTCCATCTGGTGCCCGCTTAGTGGACCTTCTGTCTCACTATGAAACGCATATCTAGTCTTTGCTGTAATAAAGTAATTAAACCCGCCGGACCTGCCTTTTATCATCAGTCCATTACTGCACCTATTTGTGCTCAACCCACCTACATTTCCATCCCTTAGGAGGAGAATAATCCCACATTCTAGTCACGATTACACATATCTATAGCTAGATTTTCCGCTAATTATCATTGTGTACACTCTCCAATTGACATGGAGAACATCAGCTCTCATCATTCCTTGTTTTTGAATTGAACATTCTATGATATCATGCTGATTATCTTCTGAAAAGCCTTAAAACATCCTCTAAATCAATTTTTTCCAAATTATTCTTCCATGACTCCTCTTGTCACTCTCCCTTTTCTTTTTATTATTTTTATCTAATCAAAAAGTATTTAGTTTTGAGTTTATTTAAATAAGTTTGCTTATATTTGTGAACGACGGAACGCTCTCCTGAGACCTGTTTCGTTACAGTATGTTTACAACTCGTCCTTCCAAAAAAGTATTGGATTGAATTTAAAGTTTAAAGGGAACTTGTTAAATAAAGTTATTGTAAGTTAATTAAACTTAGGTACACGATATCGTAACCAATCATAAACATGGAAAGTAGAGTATTTCTGGCCACAACATTATTATTTTTGTCATAACGCTCTCTAGTGAATGATTTAGCAGAAATGAACTATTCGAGTGTCTATGCATATAATCTTTATAATATTTATCTCTAACATGCACTGCAATTTCCATTACCCACCCTACCGTAATTACCTGGAAATCCTTAACAATTATAGCAATGCTAAATGCTAAACTGAATGCTAAATTGCATTCCGCTAAGTAGCAGATGCTCATTTCCTAGGTGAAACACTTGACAGCAATTTTCAATTAACTACGAGCCTTCGTACTCCTTGGTGGAAGAGGGAATCTAGGTACTTGCTGTGCTTGGATAGATGCGGAAAGCGTAATCTAGCTACGTTTAGGGAGAATTATTTTAAGTGATGCGTAAGCAATATCACAAAATAAGTCGATTTAATATAAAAGCACATGTTGGTAGGGAATATTTACAGTGTCTACAGGCTAAGATTTTCACTCATGATGTCACTTGGACTTGCAGCACAATAGGAAAATCTAATAAAACGAATTATAACCTAGAAGAGTTCACATTTTATCTCAAAAGTTTTAATTATGTGAAGAAATAAGAAATTTCAAAGATGGAAGTCGATTCTCTAACTGAAACCATTTAGTAAGCAAAAACCCGTAACCTTTATTGTGTTTTAGATTCCAGAGTTAAAAATCCATTATATTGTTTGTTTACGGTTGTCTTGGCCTCTTTGACGTCTCTAGCCATAACCACCTTCAAGCTCTACGCATCCTAGATTAAATTCTGTTAAGTGTTAAATTTAGTGCGATGGTTTAGTTATATTGGGTAGTTGAGCGTTTACGGCAGGATTATAGTTTCTTTGGCCCCGCTTTCGTGGTTATAAGCATTACAATGAAAACAATGAAATAATGCTGTTTGTAAGTAAACCAGGCCACGGTAGCCAGGTGGAAGGTCCTTCAAAAAACAATAGTTAACCCCCTCTGCACCTGCAGCCTTCGGCGAAAATTCGCGTCTTGCTTCCAAGAAAGTACGTCTTTTCGTAAGGTATCGATGCAGGGATATACAAATAGGTCACGGTTTCTTTTCGAGGTTGTAATTTTTTTGATTAAAATCTTGGAATATTCTCATATACTTGTGTCTTCTTTATAATACATGTAGTGTCTTATTAAAATACCACGTAAATTTAGTAACTTTCCTAAGAAATGGTAAGGAAGTCATTCCTGACATACAGCTAGCGGTAGTTCAGGAGCCAGGACTTCAACCTGAACTGTATTTATGTTGGTTACTTCAATAAAATATCTTATCTTATCTTATCTAAGGGTGTGACATTAAAATCAAATTAAAAGTTCGAAGTAGAAGTCAAAACCATTAGTTTAACTTCTACTTCAGGTAACTATAATTTTGTGATAAATTATGCGAACAATTTGAGACTGATATAACCTAGGACCCCCAACCCGCATGCTCAGCGTGGGGATTGTGGGCATATCCCCCTTTCTTATGGTACCTATGTTCAGCAGTGGAGTGTTATAGGCTGGTCTGAATTACCTAGGCTAAAATGTTCAAATTCCGTATGAAACTAAATTTTAACAATGTAATTCCTCTTCAGGTCCGCTTCGCAAAACCAAAGCTACATACCCCCGATTTCCGAAATTTCAATTGAATTTTCGCATATAGAGTGGGTCAAAGAGAATATCTATATAATTGTTCTGGCGGAGGTATTTCATCGTGGTGCGTATTGTTTTACACGCGCTAACCCTGCCTGTACTTGTGTGGAGAAAGTCATAGGAAACTTATAACAACAGTCTTAGTTTTAAAATATTATTTTTAATAAGTAATCTAATACAGTTCAATATAGCGTTCAGGGTGTGTTATGGCTGCCACGATGGTGCAGTGCATCTGGCATGTTCGCTGATGCACCAGTGGACAGCTTCCCTGCCATGATACGAGTTCGTTGTGCAGCGTCACAGCGCCGACTCCGTACCAGGAGCAACACTCTTTTGCCCGTGTTGGCCGGCAGGCTGGACCGCTGTTTTGTGCGTCACTGGGTGGGAATGCACTGGGTGCTAGCCAACAACACCTATCACTGAGTGAATGCTTGCTCAGTGAGAGTGCATTTAAAATTAGGTACTTACATTATATAGCCGACTATCTCTCATTTCGAGGTGAAACCCCTAATTTTCCTGGACTTCCTAATTCCTAATTCCTAATTTTACAGGCAAGTCCAAACATTACGTTCGATACATGCCCACTTTTTGCAAGCAGCTAGCATTCCACGTGACAGGTTGCAAGCCCATCGCCGCTTTTTTATTGGAACACTAATCTAGCACATACCTTTCGAACTTTATAGTTCGAGGGTATGCTGGTTTCCTCATGATGTCTTCCTTCACCGTTTCGAGCTCGTGGCAACGCGCACATAAATTTTTCGAAACGAAAAATGCATTGGTGCATGACTGGGATTCGAACCCACGATCTCCAGATCTTAAGTAGGTACATCCCACTAGGCCACCACGGCTCATTTATATATTTTACCTTGATTTTTCAGTCTTCACCAGTTGTTTTCTTTGTCTTATCTATCCACCTCTCCTCACGGTCTTCCTCTGCTTCTTTTATTGAGTGGGCCTAGCCATGTTGTGATTTACCACTACTAAAATAGAGGCTCGCCATTTCCTCTAACGAACACCACCCGCCAATACGGGTTCATTATCATTTCATGGCATGTGTCGGCATGAATATTTCTCTTTGATTAATTTGTGTGGCAGCTAGTCTCGCATCTCTATAGCCGCAGCTTACTACACAAAAGCTGACATACTTTATATAAATTGTAGGAAAAAAGTAGATATTGCATCTGTATTGTGCTAGCCAATAAGTTCAGCTAGGAGAACTGAGTCATCATCATCATCATCATCAGCCTATAGCAGTCCACTGCTGGACATAGGCCTCACCTAATGAGCGCCATTGCGCCCTGGCCTGAGCTCGACGCATCCTGCTTCTACCAGCAGCCTTTCGCAGATCGTCACCCCACCTGGCTGGAGGGCTCAGAGAATTAGCAAGCTGAAGTGGCAGTGGGCTGGCCATATCTGCCGAAGAACCGATAACCGTTGGGGTAAACGAGTTCTTGAGTGGAGACCGCGGCTCGGCAAACGTAGTGTAGGAGAACTGAGTGATTTGTTTTAATTAGAGTAGTATTTTAGCTTTTCAAAATAATTAAAAAATATAAGCATAGCAAAGTTTTTTACCAATTTTTCTCTATTTTGTCGCGTTACGAATATGGTGTAAATTAAAAAATTGACGATTTAAAGTGTGTCTTATGGTTTCTATTTAATAAAGAATTTTCATTTTTATCTTTAATTTTCATTGATATTAGGATTTTTTGAACATTCTGACTGTGTATTTAGCGAATTGTATCACCGCGTAGAAAGGTAAAATATAGTATAAGTAATTTAAAAAAAATGTTTCCTAATGATCGTGAATAATATTCGTAAAGTCACTGGTAGCCGTCGTTAAAGAATGCTTTAAAATAAAAAAACAACTCTTCCGTATTCGCGATAATACCGTGCCGTACTATTGGTATATAACCAAATTTCTTATGTTGATTTTGATTCGCGGGTATGGATTACATTATAATGCTTTGAGAGCTGAATAACTTGGATTTCAGTAGCCCGTT
Organism: Horisme vitalbata; assembly: GCA_951804965.1. Lineage (NCBI taxonomy): Eukaryota > Metazoa > Arthropoda > Insecta > Lepidoptera > Geometridae > Horisme > Horisme vitalbata. The sequence continues at coordinate 1,104,603 of OX638104.1, read as the reverse complement.
CTCCCTCAGGCATGGCGTGGGCAATGTTGGTAATAAATAGAAGTCAACGTCAAAAACATTGGTTTATTGCTCAAACAGATCAGATTTATTCGCAAGTGTTTGAACTCTTACATACTCACTGTGCCTCAATAGCTTTATTAGCCTCGCGAACTGAGGTGCCGGCTTTATATAATTATTTGTTAAGCCACCATTAATCCTTGCAAGCCTTATTAAACTTAACAATAGGGTGGGTTCTGATGGCTCGAATGAATAGTCGGGGGTAGTAATGGATTCTTATGATTAAAAATGGACCCTGTAATTCGTGTAATTCTAGCGTATTGGATTTTGTATAAAGGTGAATTATTGAATATACCACGTTAGATATATATATAAAAAACTATAATCCAGTTTTTATAACTGGTATGGTAACAGCTTCAACCCCAATAAGATATTTTTCTTTAAAAAATCAACCTTTGTGTGCTTTTAAACCAAATAAAAAAAATACTTTAAAACCAAAAGCTTTTTTAACCTACATAATTCATTCATTGAGGACCCAAAAGCTAGCTTAAACTTAAAACAATCAGGCATTTTTTATGATGTAATCGAATATGAAACTTGTATAGTACCTACCTACTCGTACGTGCTTCAAAAGGTAATGTTTTTCTACCTTAATATTTAGCAAATTACAGTGCCACAAGTAACTTAGCGAGGCAGTGCGCCAATATGCTTCAAACCAGAAAATGAATGTAATTTACGGTTTCTCTTGAACCACTTTCAATAACTTTTGGCATTTTAAAACCCAAATGATTCGCAGATTTACCACAACGGCGTTGTCCGTAAACTACCACGCGTCAAAAATACGGTTCCAGTTTTAGTTTTTAAAAATACTTCCGCCAACTTATACTTGTGGCACTGTACTAGATTTGGTATCAGTTTTAAGTTTGGAAAAAAATATAACGAGTGGAATAGCACAAAAATCTACAAAAGAGGTTTCAACAAAAATAACATCCTATTCTATTCCCAACAATAAGCATTGACATAAAGACACCGGCTGCAAACGGTCAGATCCGGATAAGTTATCCGGGAAACTACCGGATAATGATGATAAATGACGTATCAATGAAACTTATGCGTCACTACCGGAAACTTACGGGACTGCGTAGGGCGAGGAATACTTATGTTTTCATTCCGGATGTAATCTATCTTGTGATTGTTTAGAAGTGTTTGTCAGTCGCCTTCTGATCACAAATTGATCACACATTGACTTGTAAGATATATGCAGTAGTTCTATATCACTTTACAGATGGCGTGTAAAGGGTTCTATCCTCCATCTTTGGAAACCAAGCCAACCTTACCTGCCCGTGGTGCACCCTGCTAAATAACAAACGGGGCTCTGGCAGCTGGATGATTGCGGTGTAGCGCAGCCTAAAACCGGCATAGCTACATCCCCTGGGCGCCGATAACCGACGGTGCGCGAAGCGAGCCCTACAATCCTCAACCCGCATGCCCAGCGTGGGGATTACGGGCTTGTACCCCTTCATAAAGGGGAGGCCTATGTCCAGCAATGGACTGATAGAGGCTGGTGTTGTTGTCATGTTGTTACAGATGGCTTGTTTGACAAAGATCTACGTTTTTCAGAAATCGCACTTCTTGACTGTAACATATCATCATCTTCATCATCATCATCATCCGCAGCCCGATTTCACCCACTGCTGAGTTACGCCTCCCTTTGCTCCTGCCACTTGCCTCGGTCCTGCGCTAGCCTGAACCACTGGCGGCCCACGACGCTGACTATGTAAGTAACATATACTATACTCTAACATATACTATAAATATATAATAAATAAATAACTATGCTGGTAAATGGAATATCAACTCGATGCGGATGGTAGTTAGCAGTGCGTCTGAAGTTCCTATGGAAGAAAGGTGAAGGTGGAATAAGGTCATGTAGCTCCTGCGCACACTCTCCGAGTACAATCTGTAAAAGACCGACAATCGAGATGATGGCTCATGCTCTCGAGCCTTGCTTGACTTGCTTGCCTTGCTCCACTATCACACAGCATCATGTAACCCCAAACTAAGCAAAGCTTGTGTTATGGGAACCACATGATTGATATATTACATTTTTTTCGTATATACATACATATCATACATAGAAAACACACAGACCCGAGGCAAATATCTGCAGAACATGCAAACATTTGTCCCGGCGGGAATCGAACCCGCAACCTTCTACGTTTCAGGCGGACCTTCGCCCACTGCGCCACAGAGGTCGTCAAACTATTTGTAACATATGCTATAAAATCTCATTCATGCTACAAATGGAGTGCCGTAATTTCCTATTACTAAAACTCATGAGAGTTTTAACCTTTTAAAGTAGAAGTAGGTAGGTAAAGCTCTATGTGAAGGGCTCGTTTGGGGGAGTACTACTATCATGTCTATTTCTGCCGTGAAGCACCATTGTTCTAACGGCAGATACATTCCAAACATGCGTGAGTTACGATACAATACTTTAATTTGGGTCGTGGTTACCACTTAACATTAGGTACCATCTTCAAGTATCATTTTAAAAAACCTGTTACTACATATCCCAGAAAAAAGAAATAATACAGTGATTTGTGGGTCATTTTAAATTAAAATTATCTTTAAATTATTTTATATATAAATAAATATTAGGGGCAAAAATGTGTAAAAAATATATAAATCTATTGAGTGTTCTAAAAACTCCAACAACTCTGTTCGTTAGCTACAATAATAGGAAAATTTTATAGATATTATGTCTATACAGACACAATTTTCAGGTAACGATAATTAGTTCAGTCACATAGTTCACCAACAACCAAACAACGGCAAGCCAAAGCACGTACACTTCTACAAATCTGCCAAACTAGTAACAAATACGTGTAATTCCCTCCACTAATTCACAATGAATGCACCCTGAATCGGCTTAGTCTAGTTTAAACTGGCTTGGGCTTCACACGGTCAGGCCCACAGATCTGAAGTCAAGCTGTTTGACGTCAATTTAAATGGATGTGTACAATAAAAGGGTTTTATACTTGAAAATGGAACAAGAACATGAGTCACCTAATGTTAAGTGGGAACCTTTACCTATAACGAAGTATTGCATTGTTGGTCACGCATATTTAGGACGTGCCCTACGATACAAAGCTCTGCGTCCAACATCTTTTAAGGTATTAAGATGTATGGTGATAAGCTTAATATGCCTCTATTTTCATAGCACCCACACCACACCCTTTGAACCGAATCACAGCAATGCTGCTTTGCGGTAAAAATTAGCATAGAAAAAGAATTTAATTATTTTCAGTAGCTAAAATAAATACACTCAATACAGTACTATTCTTATTAATAAACAAAAAATGTGTTCTTTCATCGTTTCTGATAGTGGTCAATATTGGTGTTGGATTTTGTAGGCCACCCAAAGGCCTCTGACCGGTTTAAAATATGAAAATGAATAAGAGTTAATCAGAAAAAGAGAGAAAAAACAACTATGACTCACTCTGCCGTCAACGAAACAATTAGTGTACTGTAATTAGCTTATCAAGAGAAATAACAAACACACAAACAGAAAATCGAGAAAGGGACTTCCCACAAGGAGACGAGTTTCCTGCGAGACGTTCGTAAAGCTCTGCATCATTGCTTCTTCCAGCAATGTCGAAGGTAGACAGCGAGGTAATCATGTCCTGATGATGCTTTTTTGGAAGGCGAAACATTGATTTTCTGACGGGTTTTTACTTGTATTTGATGTGTCTCTAAAAAATGTGATAAGCGATTTTTCACATTTATTGTGTATTCGGAATCCTGCTATTTGGCATGAGAGTGAGCAAGCCACCTTTAGTCCGGTTTAAACCAGTTAAGGAGATACAAACTAATGGCTCGTACGAGTACGTTAAATTAAAAGCGGACGGAAAGAAAAGAAGCTCCTTGTGAATTGTTGAGTTGTATTTAATGAAATAAACACGGTACAGCGCCTTAATGGCCGTCTCCTTCGTTTCGTGTAGCTTTGGTCTATTGTTTTTGCTCCTTCTGGCGTCTCTAATCTTTTGCTTTGTTATCATGTTTTTACTAGCCTATTTCTTCCCACTGCTGGGCAAAGGCCCCACACTCTTCTACACGTCGTGTCTTTGGCGGTCTTCCACCATTCCTTCTCAAATTCATCAAGATCCGTCGCGATCAAGACCGTCCGCAAGTTATCCATTTTTTGGTGATGTTTGCCCACCTCTCTGGGAGCATACGGCTGACGTGTCCCATTTGAGTCTAGCTGTTCGGTGGCCTACATCAGCAATGCCAGTTAAGGAATGCTGGATCATGCTTAAGTATTATAATTATTTGCAAAATGCTCGTTATACGTCTACCGTTGTCTCGTCAACCATCAATTTTATGTAAGTGAATGTAGATCGAAACTTATAAATATTTTATGTTACGTAAATTGAACCCCAGCGATCGCTAAGTAGGAGTTTGTTGCTGCACCTGTGGTAATCGTCAGATATGATGGCCACGCATCTGTGGCAACATTTTTCAATCGTCTTTGGGTCTCAGCGGGTTATTCGCTCCTTGTGCTAACGACGCGTCGCACACAGCACAGTGAGATATCTATCTACAAAGCCCAGCTAGACTAGAGCATGTAGAATATCCTAGACGCTCAGACATCCGTAGTGGTACGAAAACAAGCAGAGCTGTTGTAGTTTTGTCCTAGACATAACAATACAACGAGCTAAGAACATTTAGAGGAGCATATCTAATTTAATGTTCTCTCTATTCAATAGAATCCTTGAATTATTGTGTTTTAATGTTATTTTAGAGCACGTCGTGTTTATTTCTTTCCTACAATATAATACAAATGTATATCCCCTAGCTATGGGTCTCCTTGTTCCTGAACATTTTTTCTTATTCATTTTTTTCTCAAATATTTATTTTTATTCTTGAGTAAATAAAGTTTAAAACATTTAAAATTATGTATCTAAAGTTCTCTATTCTTCCGATCGACAAAACCCTTAGCCATTACTATAGGCCATATTAAATACTAGGCTATATTACGATCCAGTTAACAGATATATAGCTTGGCATGCGAGCTTTGCTGTTGATAGGAAATCTAAAGTCAATCAACCTTTTACCCAGTTACCAACTAGTTGAAGTTAAGATCCGTCACATCTGAGATTTTTAGCTTTCGGACCTAAAAACTTAGACACTAGGGTACCAGCATATACAAAAAAGTACCAGGATAATTTATTTAATAATTTCTTGCCCCTGCGCCTTCTTCATCACTTCTCGTCCGAAGCGACACTAGTGTTTGTCCGGAACTCCCTACTACCCCAATTAATTACACTCCCTCTCCCCACCCCTCCCATTTCACTTGTTAACGAGTGCAGTCTGCTGAAGATTAATTCCGGTGTTCTAGGTTTTTTTACCACGTGTCACTTAGATAAGGGTCCGATCATAAAACGAGATAGATAGATAGATGAACTCTTTATTGCACACAACACCAATTAAAACCAAAAATTTACAAAAACAGAGAAATGAAATAGTAATGTAGGTACAATGGGCACTCTTATCGCTAAAAGCGATTTCTACCAGACAACCAAGAATGGAAAGAATATAATTAAAAAAATTGAACGATGGTGCTTATAATACAAAAACTAATTACCTACCTATATTTGATATACTACATATTAAAAAACAATTAAACTATACCTATACTCTTAAACAACATTTGGAAAATAGCCTATTATAATAGACCAAGTATAATTATTATTTCAAAGCAAAATATATATGCAAAATTCTAAATTATAATAATTATTTGAAATTATAATTATACTTGAATAAATACTACTACTACATACATATAGTACGTATAATTGCTTAAATATATAGCAAATAAATATGCCAAATAGTAAATAGAGGACAGATTTCGTACTCATTTGTTAGCGTTACTTATTTTAATATCATAGTGCTTCCTGCGTCCAGCACGTAAGAGGTTATCTAAGCTTGTTAATAATATTACAGTTAGTTATACCTAAACTAGCAATACCCGGCCAGCCAACGTCACTTTTTTGGCGATTTTGGCTGAGACAGGTTGGGGTACTTAGGTGGGTCTTGTTTATAATTGATAACTTAGTACGTAGTCATAATGTCCATGCCCTTATCTCACTCTAGTTGGGGTCGGCACAACATGTTTTCTTTCTCCATTCACTTCTATCGGCTGTCAACTCTTGGAACGTAGGCTTAGTACCCACTACCTAGTAGGCGTAGACTTAGTACGTAGTAGGTAGGAAATATTGCAATATGGTCTTTGTACGGAAATCAATTATAGCAGTGTTTTTTCTGCCCCATTATAAGGTTTTAGTTTTCACATTCATCATCATAATCATCATCAGCCTTAAGAAGTTCACAGCTGGACATGGGCCTTTCCTGAGCGTCCTGTTCAGCTTACAATGAGATTACGTTTGACAACATTTTTGAATTTGTTTATCTACATATAAATTAATCACTTAATTTTGTTAAAGAAACGTACACTTTGCCCTTTAAATTATTGACTAACTATATAGATAATGTATGAAGATAATGCCTTCTAGTCGGAGGCCCAATTCCTACAGGGTAACTTTTTGAGATCAGTTACCCAATATGTTTAGTCATTCTAATACCTACAAAGAAGTCAAAGGAATCTAATAAGTAAGACTGCGTTCAAAACTGTCTGGCTGACTCGCAATCAACGCATAAAAAACGCCTCAAATTTAAGTCTTACCTATAGATTGTAAGCTACGTAGGCTTTTTCCGGGAATATTTAATATAGGTAACCAAAGGCACAAGGAAATTGTTAAATATATACAAAACAAAATAAAATAAATGGTGGAATACAGACAGTGTTCCACCATTTATTTTATATATGCCAGCGTGAATACAGTGTCTGCAGTAAAATTACCTTTAACAATACCTACCTTAATTTATCCCGGACCTTTCAAAGCCACAAACCAATTTATACCTCCCCTTAAGGGATGGCCCACGGCCAAAAAACTTCTTAGAAATCACATCCAAATTCTCAGAACTACCTGCTACTATACAAAAGTGTTTTTATAAAAGTTTTTTGTCCCAATCTTTTTGTTTGATGACTCTTATTAACAGTGAATAGATGCGATTTTCGTAAGATTGGGAAATAAGGGAAGAAATGAAACAAAAGTGTAGATCATTTAAATGGGTCCTGTCATAAATCAATATTGGATATCTGGTCCTTTTAATTTTTTTCTGACCTCGAGGCAATTTAGATAGCTTTGAAATGACTGTTTTGATAATTAAAATGTTTTAACATAATATGACTAGCTTGAAACTAAATTTTTTGGTCACTTAACAACTAATAAACTTTTTAGGTCTATTTCATAGCCAAATTCAAAGTATTTTATAGCGTTTGTTTTTAAAAAATGTTCCTAATTATTATACTAACAAAATTTTGATTAATAACTCGGCAGGGCATGCCTACATTTCGTAGTCACCTAAAAATAAATTATCATCTCTACCGTAGACAACTCATAGAGACGGTCTTGATGAGGCTCAAGGCTCTATTCAATTAAATAAAAAACTAAAACGTCTTCAACCAAATAAATATTGCTTTAGATCTATTCCTGGCTTATTAATACAACGATCTGTTTTATGAATAACGTCTAGTCTATCGAAAAGTACAAACCGACCTAAACTTTTACAAACTCTAAAATTCAGCAAACAAGCGAATACAGACCTTGCTAGTTAGAGATAAGGGAAGAGGGAGCGTAGAGGGAACTATGTACCAGTCTCCATACAACAGATGTTCCTGGCACTTTATAGAAGTCGAAGAACTCAAGTTTTGCAGTCCGTGCACGGAATAAGTTTGCTTCGAAACAGAGGTTAAGCTTTCTTAGGAATGATTTGGGAACCAATGATGTACCGAATCTTTTCAATTAAGATTACTTAGCTGGGTGGTGTGTACAATACAGTTGAAAAGATACCTGTTTGCGTGTTCTTTCTCTGACCAACCGGCTGTCGTAAGATTGTAACTCGGAGTTTTTTTAAAAATTTAATTTAATGGTGGATACAGACTTACGAAATGTAACACGCAATTGAACACACAATGAAGGAATTTGCATGCAATGTTATAGAATTCCCACGAACTGTGCACACTACGAATAGCATTTCTGCATACTACATGCTTTGATCATGCGCGCGCTGTGTAAACATTTATGAAATGCTTATTTCATGTTACATTACATGTTATGTTACAGCAGTCTGTAACGGCCTTAAGACTAATTATGATTTTTTACACCAAGTATTGTATTCGTTTCATAAATAAATCGTCTTTCAAATTAATGTTATCTACTTCAGACGACGGCAAAGTGACAGCTTATGTAATTCAAATAAACAAGGGTGTGAGTTTAAGTTCATTTGACATTGAGAGCAGCCGGCGTCGCGTCACCGTCACCAAACCATCCCTTTATCCAGGTTGTCTATGGCAATACTAAATAGATAGATAAAGTTTCACATGGTGATAATTGCAAACAACATATAGCCCTACAAAAAAACCTTGACGACGATATGCCAATCACAGCCACATGACTGTAACGTATATTTTTTCCTTTTTTAAGCTAACTTTCTGTTTGCTGTTCTACACTAACTGTCGCCCAGTTCATGAGATGAAATTTTATTTGGTCTTTTTGAATATGCGCCAAAAGTTTGACTTTACTGACTGTAAAGTTTGGACTCAAATGGATTTCGGTCTTGAAATGGAAAGTTGGGTGTGTTTGTCTGGCATGTAAATTTAACCTTGACCTGACCTAGGCGTATCTTAAATCCGAATTTTGCGATAAATAAATTATGTACCATTTTCGTTTCAAATGCTCCAGAATTTTAAAATTCTTAGAGTTTGACTTCTAAACTTTGAATGGGTAGGTTAAAAATAAAGGGGTTTTAAAATCCTAAATCGTCCTTCAGGACTTGGGGCAAACAAAAATGCGTGATTTTACATGTGACTGCTTGTTATAAGTTTTGAAAAGCTTGAAAATAATAAGTTAAGTAATTGTCGAGTCAGAAATTGCTTGGCATCGATATTGTACAGTTACATAACTCGATGTTGCTTGGTATAAAATTATAAAATGAAACTGAAACCGAGTCTAGACTTGTTCAGCATAGATTTTGACTTTTCATTCAAACACTGTCAAATATCAGTTTCAATTCTATTCTCGGGAACTATTTCTTTCATCATAAATGATGGTTGTTTATAATTTTCTTATGTTTTTATAATTTCAATCGATTTTCAGGCTACTATCCGCATGCAAACCAAAACATGTATTTGTGTTGTTTTCTGTTCTATGTCTTGTTGTTTTGTTCCATTACCTATCTGCTGTTATTTAGGTTCACCGATAACTCCGTCAATTGTGGACCGATTTTCAAAATTCTTTTTTTGTTTGAGAGTGTGAATACTTCACCGGTGGTCGCATATAAATTTGAAGGCATTGGTACTTTTCCCGGAAAACTCAAAAAACCTCATCCTCACTTGTAATTTTCACCCTAAGATCATCAATATCTCCGTCAATTGTGAACCGATTTTCAAAATTCTTTAGCGCAAGAAGTAAGAAGTGATTTATTTGAAGATGTTTTTTTAAGTTCTACTTAGTCTTGTGTTATAGTGTTAATATTGTGTAAATGTGTGCCAAATAAATACTTTATCTATAGTATTTATATTGTTTAAATAGTTTGGCAAGTTAACAAATCCACCTTAAATAATGAAATCCACCTTAGTAATAAAACACAAGTTTAGTGAAAATAAATAAAAGAGGATTAGGACTAGAATTATCTGATGAAGAAAATTGTTCATGGTTTTTTTGTTATAGTCACCATTGCTATAGCAGAAAACAGGACCTGACTAAATATTGGTCAACTAGACTTAAAAACCATACTACGTTGCCTCATATTGTTATGAACAATACTTGTGAAGAACTGTCCCAGAAGCCATTAAATAAACCAGTGAAGTGATTCTGTTCTATATGGCATGTTAATTGTCAATGCCAATTTGATTCTATGATTTTAGGACATTGCTGACATCGAGCTGAAGACAGGGCTCAATGTCGCTCATTACGAGAGGCTTATGTCCAGCAGTGGACTGTTATAGGCTAATTATTTTATTTTATTTTATTTTTGTTAGAAAACTTACAGCTAGGTAAAATTTTTTAAAATAAAGCGATTAGAAATTACAGAAGGTCAATTAAAAGTTTCCACTGATAGTTACAGTATGTATACAATGGTAGTAAGTAATTAAGTAGACGGACAACAAACACAAGACATTCTTAGGCACTAGACATAAATAGAGAAAGACTTACTAATAAAACATGATGATGATAAAGATGATATTTATTGCTGGAAACTAGCTTTTTGTCCCCAGTTAGGTTAACAAGACTATAAAAAGCTTTAAACCTGTACATCTTATTTCTTACCCTATATTTTTGGTTTAAAATATTTCAGGTCGTCGCCGTGTCCTGTGACACATAGGCCTCTTCTAGCATTTTCCATTTGCTCTATTGAGGGCAATTCTGGGCCACATCGCACCTCCAACTTTGTTTATATAACCCTCCCATATTTTCCTCTGTCTACCTTTTTTTCTTGTTCCGTCTCTTGATTACCACTCTGTAATTATCTGACCATTTCCCCTTAGTCTCCCTTGTCAGTCTTGTGGTCAGTTCATCGCCATTTTAATAGTTTAACTTATTCAATTATGTCTTCCACCTTGGTTGCTAGTCTTATATATTCTGCTCTCTTACGATCTCTTAGCGTAATATTCATCATGCTTCTTTCCAAGAAAGGAAAGGGAAATTGCTTACTTTCTACATTTCAAAAAATCCTCATTCTAATCTAACGTTTAGAAACAAAAAGCTCGTAATTATTTACTCGTGGGAAAAGGAAAATAAACTTTCTTTTTTGAAAGACAAGGAAACGTCACGAACTTTTACTTATTTCCAAAGTTTTTTTATGGCTTGAAAAGTAATTTTAACTTGTATTGTTTGACACCGTGACTTTTCTACTGGATTATGGGTCAACGTGCCTCAGCATAGTCTCAACGTGCTGTAGGCACGTGACACTTATCCAAAAAATAGCTTCCGCACGCAGCTTCGCTTATGTTAATGTGGATTGTGTCTAACTAATATAAGTATTATTCCGCACTCAGTCCACTACTAGTCATAGACCTCCCCGAATATTATGCCAATGCAAATGCCCCGGGGTATTATGCCAATAATCCCTATGATGGGCATGCGGGTGTAACATGAGCAGGTGAGGTTGACTGGCATTCTGAAGATATAGGTAGGAACACCTTACACCCCTAACAATAGATTGAACGAGCTTAGCTGGATGCTTCCATTAAGCGAAGGCCCGCCTGAGATGCAGAAGGTTGCGTGTTCGATTCCTGCTGCGGGACAAATGTTTGCATGTTCTGCAGAATAATTATCTCGGGTCTGGGTCTTTTCTATGTTTGATATGTATGTATTTACAAAAAAAAGTATATATCAATTATGTGGTTCCCATAACACAAGCTCTGCTTAGTTTGGGGCTACATGATGCTGTGTGATAGTCCAGCAAGGCAAGCAAGTCAAGCAAGGCTCGAGAGCTTGAGCCATCATCACGATTGTCGGTCTTTTTTAGATTGTACTCGGAGAGTGTGCGCAGGAGCTACATGACCTTATTCCACCTTCACCTTTCTTCCATAGGAACTTCAGACGCACTGTTAACTACCATCCACATCAAGTTGATATGCCATTTACCAGAACTAAGCGCTTCCAAACATCTTTTATAATGCGCACTGATAAAATATGGACTTCAAAAAAAGAGTTAATAGGCATCTTCTGGGAAAGCTCGCCCCATCGTCGACCTCATCCTTGCCTATGCAAGCCTCGAGGTCAAGAGCTGGCCCATAATAAATAATAAAAACATTATTTATTTTTATTATATATTTATCCTGGTAAATCTATTTAGTACCTATATCCTCCTTGTACTAACTAGTAACATAAATATTTATTTTGCAATAATCTAAATGATTTTTAGCGTCATGTGTAAACGTTTATTCACTGAACTTCACTTAATTTAAAACTTTTTTTTACCCCCGGCTCCTTCTTCTTGGTATGAGCTAGTGGCCAACTCTGGTGTCAAAGTTTTTAGGCCGCCCGAAGCCCTCTGACATGGCTAACGACTGATAAAACCCAAACCAAAATCTTAGCGTGCCTTTAAAGAGCTCATATTGAAATGCCACTAAAGGGTCACCCATCCTAGTAGTTACCGAGTGTTGCCTAACTCAGATGATCACCTGAGAACACCAGAGTATGACACGCCATGCAGGGTGTATACCCCTTGTAATAACATACTTATACCTACCTATTTTGGTTGAAACTCATTTTAAAAACTTGGCTCCTGTAAGTCCTTGACTGGACCACCGAACTAATTGCACCAACAAATAGAGGGATCAAGGGAGAGGGCAATTAAAAAACCTATATTTCATTTAGGCTTGGTCAGTCATAAACTCCATCTTGTTTACACTTACTTACCATTATGATCCTACTTGCTAATCAAAATGTGATGATGTGGGAAATTAATAAGATACAGTCTACTTTTGTCCAGGAACCACACGAGCAAAGTCACGGGTGAAAGACTATCCTAAATAATATTTTAAATGCGGAGTGAGTTTGATAGATGATAAAAATATTTATTACACATATTCCCGAGGGCAACAGGCAAAACATTTGTTAAAATCTACATTAGCGTGAGCGAGACCGCGGGCATAAGCTAGTAACTAATAATAGTGAAATTTGAAACGAAATCTTACACAAGCATTCACGATTTTGATCCCCTGTAACAGGACTCCTTGCGTTCCAGTAAACAAACACGGCCCTTGGAGTCGAACACGTGGTGTTTAGTCCCTTCCCACCGCTACACAATGGAGCTGGGTTATTTCGACCCTCAGCCGGGTGACCATGGCTCAGTTACCATTACCATGCCTTAGTTAAATGCTTTTAAACTTCTTTATAATGAAAATTTGTAAGGTGGATAATAAATCAGATAATAAACAAGCTGAAGTGGCAGTGGGCCAATCTGCCGAAAAACCGACGCCCTTCGACCAGTTGGAGTGACGATCTGCGAAAAGCTGCTGGTAGAAGCTGCTTGTGTTGATTTCAGGACAGGACGCAATGGCGCTCATTAGGTAAAGACTATGTCCAGCTATGATGATGATGAAGCAGATATTTAGAACAAGTGTATGCTGCCTACAATGGCTTACAGTGCCGAGACATGGACGTTCATAAAGGAGGCTTTGTATTAGATGAAAGTTGCACTGAAAGCCATGGAGAGTGCCATGCTTGGCATCAAGCTCATGCTTATATACCGTATTCCTAATGTCGAGATCAAAAACGGGAACCGAATAAAGGAACTAAAATGGAGTTTGTAAGGCCACCTGGCAAGGCGAGGTGATAACTGAATGGCATCCAAGATCCGGGTAGAGAAACATCGGTCGTCCAGTAAGTAGCACGATGGACGATATTGCATCTGGGGTTACTGCAGTTTTGGGCTAAAAGATGCTGAGTGATAGTGTCCATCATTATTTATTTATTTATTTATCATAGCATAATAATGGATGAAAATTATTTATATACACGATATTAATTGGATCTGAAATCAAGTCTTGTACCTACCTATATGACCGTTTCTTCTCAAGGTTGTTGCGTTGGACCATTCAACCATTACTTTACCGACGAATCAAAGTGGTCCTAGGATCTTACCTCGCCCCATACTTATAAACGCTTTAGAAACCATTGATTTTAGCCCTGTCACTGTTTGCCAATGACAAATTGTGAGACATGGCAATACTTTAATCAGTTGATATAGTTTTATAAATAAGGCCAATAATGGATACTAATTATTGAAGTTTGAAATTTGCGTATAAATAAATAAATAATGCTGGACGTTATCACACAGCATCATGTAGCCCCAAACTAAGCAGAGCTTGTATTATGGGAACCACATGATTGATATTTTGATATACTACGTATATACAGTTTTTTTTGTAAATACTTACATATCATACATAAAAAACACGCAGACCCGAGACAAATATCTGTAGAACATGCAAACATTTGTCGCGCGGCGGGAATTGAACCCGCAACCTTCTGCGTCTCAGGTGGACCTTCGCCGACTGGGCCACAGTGGCCGTCAAAATAAAATAAAATAAAGTATATACTAGTAAAGTATTAAGTGCTCTTTTACACGGGCGGCATGCCGCTAACGGCAGAGACAACTGCAGCCGTCGACGCTTCAACGGCAGCCCTTTGACGAATGCCGCGTTGACGGCTACAGTTGCTTCTGCCGTTGGCACTTTGCCGCTCGTGTATACAAGATCTTAGTAGGTAGGCAGCTCATAAACTAAATCAAGAACAGTATGATCCAAAACTGTGGTCACCCTTCCAAGGGTCAGCATTCGGAGCACACCACACATTATGATTAGTTGTAGTTGAATAACCGGTTCTGCATGTCGCAATAATTGTATGAGTTTGTATGGAACCGAAACTATTTGATACAATAAGTCCTATGCTAACGCATGGTCAATGGGCAATTCATACGCGACATTTGTATGAGAAAGAACTTTTGTATGGAGGAACTTGACGGATCATTGATTTTTTTCTATGGTTTAAATTAATGGAGCTTTACTATTCTATGAAAAAAGTTTTTGCCCTGTTTCAAGTTTTGTGGTACTGAATATTTAATTATACAGCTATTATTTATTACTAATATAATAATACTAATACTAATATACTAATACTATACTAATATACTAATACTATACTAATATTAATCCTGCTAATATTATAAATGCGAATGTTTGAGAGTATGGATGTATGTATGAATGGATGAATGTTTGTTACTCTTTCACGCATAAACTATTAAAAGGATTTAAATTAAACTTAGAATATATACATAGTTTGTGACCTGGATTAACACAAAGGCTGTTTTTTATCCCGGTACCACGCATGCGAAACTGCGGGCGGAAGCAAGTATTATATATAAACATTTAGAATGCAGTAAACTGTAACATTTAAATCAATTGAATGAAATTGTATTCAAAATAATTGTCTCTATGTTCAAAACCTAAGTAATGATAATTTTCATATTTATATCCGTTGCTCAAATTAAACTATTTGTTTAAATATTATCTAAGTGATAAACTGCACTGAGAACAAGAAGAAGGAGAACAAGAGAAGAAGAGAAGAAGTAAGATTCCCGAGTTTAAAATTGCCGTGAAGTAATTTTTCAAGATGAGCAACGAAGGCCTATCCTACCTAACCTATTATTATGTTACGGTAAAATCTACATAAATATTTTTGGTGAATTATAAGAATCCGGTACAATAGAACTTAAGAACCTTATTACCACATTTCTAGCAAAGAAACCATTTCTATTTCTATACTCTGATATATTTCTTATAAAAAAGATAAAAGCTACTGTACAACTACAGATTATTCAAAAAAATCTATTAACCAACAAATCCTTTGAAATTCAAATTCCTAGAAACCAGCCCTCGACTGTATGAAGGACATCGACCGAATAAGTCCCCAAATACTTGAAAAAGCTCAAATCAAAACAATATCCCAACTTAAGCATTCAACGCGTTTACTATTTGTAAAATGACCCTTTCAGACTGGAAAGACCAGAAAGAAAAAAAAGGTACACACGTGTAGAAGCAAAAAATAAACACGGCATTACGAGTAATTGAACACAACACAGACGATATTGAACTTTACTGGGCTTCAGAATACGGTGTAGAATAGAATGGATAAAATACTGATGATTGTGATAAACTGAAAGGCGTTTCAGAGAATTATAAGCCTACTAGTGCAGATGAATAGAGGCTAGAATCGGTTGAAGTGGAGAGTGATGGTTGTGATAAACCATCAGCTGTTTAGACGGGTCCTGGAGAGGGCTCGATGCAGGCTCTCGATAATGTGGTGCAAACATTTGTTAGCTAGTCTAGAGGTTGCGTACTCGTTTTTAATGATCGCAACACCACCTTTACAATACTCAAACAATTAATCAAGTTAAAAACGTAAGCTGCAAGGAATTGCGATGGCCTAGTACTTGGTCAGAGCAAATTCTATAGCCTTTGCTTTTAATCTAGGCAAGGTAATTTAGAGCCAATTTTTCAGAAATAGGGATGCGTCATTTCATACTGTATTTCATTTTATTTGATGTAATTTTTCGGTTGGTCTAAGCTTTCGTTTTTCGAATAATTTTATTTCGTAATTTCTTCGAATTAATGTTATTAGAAAACTTGACGATTGTAAGGTGGTATCTTCTTTACTTACATTAGAAACTGGAATGCTTGAGATATATTTCTGGAATAAGATTATAATAAGACTTATCCTTTCAGTATTTTTTGAGAAAGACCATAAAATTTGCAACATTCGTTAAAATTCATACAATAGTAGTTCTACGTGTCACAACAGTGAATAGCTCGCAATTTGTCAAGTCAGCAACCATTTCAATGAAATCCAACCAAAATCTGTTAGTATTGACATCACCATTCCCCTGGCGTGGAATGATGACAGCTGATTCATCAAAATGTAGAATCGAATATTGTCTTTTTAGGGTTTCGTTCTTTAGCAAGAAAAACCTTTTTATTACATGAACCACATATTGAAAAATCGAGAATGAATCAGTTTTTTGGGACATTAATTTAAATTATTTAATACTGTAATGAGGTTGACTGACTGACAATCAAAGGATCTAACTTAAAGTTTGAGTCCTGCTTGTTTGGAAGGTAATTGTTTCTTGTAAAATAGGTTATTTGACAGTGGGTAAAATATAAAGTGTAGGTATAATATTTAATAGACAAATTTCAAATTTCAATACTAATAATGGGATGTAAAAGATTTCAACCCCCATCTTTGGGACTTAAGGCAACCTCACCTGCGCTTGGTGCACCCTGTTAACTAACAAACGGGGCTCTGGCAGCCGGCTGATTGCGGCATAGCGCAGCGTAACACCGGCACAGCTAAATCACTTGTCTGCAGACCGGATGCAAAGCGTGGGAATTATGGTAATATCTGCCTTTATTAATGGAGACTTATGTCCAGCAGTGGACTGGTATAGGCTGGTGTGGTGGTAGTAATATAAAATTAATTTTAAAACTTGATAGTTAAATTATAGCCGAAAGTTAAAATAACAATTAAGAAATCATCAAAATTAATATTACGGCCAAAAAATATCTAGCTGAGTATTATTATCACATGCATTATCGAGTGCGGAACCCTTACCGTCAGAATCCAGTCGCTCACACTTGTCCGTTTTATATTATTTCAGTTCAATAGTGAAAAGTAATTGAAGATTATTAATCACTCACCGGGGCTCGATGAATAAAAACATCAATCGGTCAAACTGATGTCAAATGGCTGGAATGATTCGACAATATTTTAGTGAATTCGTGGAGAAGCTCTACTTTGTGTCTCACGGTCGTTTAGATAAATTTTAAATCTTTTATGTTTTTAGCTTCATGAGCTACGAAGTGGTTACGGCTGCTAAGCTGAAAGTCGTGGGTTCGATTCCAGCCCAGGACAAATATTCTATGTCTGGATGTTTTATTATATTTATCAGACTATAACCATAGTATCTGCCTAGTGTTGGACTTCTGCCCGCAGCTTGGCTCATGTGGTACTTAAATAAGTCCAGGTTTATTCAGGTCATGACCTGTGCTTCATCATAACGTAACACACTACTTTAAAAATAGATTCTTAAATAGATAATAGTATACAAAACTGTTTGTATTGTAAGCATCTTAGTACCTAGTTTGGCAAGACTAAGTTATCCTGTAACTCACCTTACTCTAGTTACCACAGGAGGCAGAAATCTAACTTTATTTTGTACCCAGTTTATTTTAAAATAAACTTTCTTGTATTTTGTATCATTCAGCTTTTTCGGAGTTGAGTGGGAATTAACATCGAATTGATTTGTCTCGAATCTCGATGGCTTATTATAATGAGTACTTACACACCTCACCACGGTATCGATTAAAACAGCTTAAAATCAATGTGAAAATTTTTTCGGTCCGATTTTTCAATATATAAGAACCACTTCCCATTAGATTATTTGAAAATTGGACAAGCATGATTACCTAATAATTGAAAGGTTTGCCCTTCATCATTTTATTTCAAGTTTATTGTTAGTGAATGTATGGTAAGAGCTTTAGTATGGAGTAGGTTTTTAAGAGTATATAGCGGGATATAAGCGGGAGTATAAGCAGGTTATACAGGGTTCCAACCCCTATCTTCGGAACCCAAGCCAACCTCACCTGCACGTGGTGCACCCTGCTGAACAACGAACGGGGCTCTGGCGGCCGGCTGATTGCGGCATAGCACAGCCTACATCGGCACAGCTAAATCCCCTGGCCACCAACGGGCAGCAGCGTCGGTGGTGCGAGAAGCTGTGCCCTGCGATCCCCAACCCGCATGCCCAGCGTGGGGATTATCTTCATCATTTTATTTCAAGTTTATTGTTAGTGAATGTATGGTAAGAGCTTTAGTATGAAGTAGGTTTATATGAGTATATAGCGGGAAGTTTGTAAAGCTACACTCTCTCTATATATCTCTCTATATACTATATATAACACTATACAAAAATATAGTTAACGCAAACTACGTAGTGAAGTGAAACGCTCGTGGCGTGGTTTACTTCGGTGTTATTCACCTTGGTTATACAAACCTCCGCCCAGTCATTTCTTGGATGGGTGACCATTTATACGAAGAATAAGAAGGCACTATGCTGCCTATCAATAGGTAGCTAGGGTAACGGGTATAGGTAACTAGGTAGGCCCAGTCATACATACTTTCAATCTCATAAGTGTGCATTGAGTTTAACCAGAATTGCAGCAAGTACCTATATTCCTACTTTCAATTTAAAAACACATCATTGTGGCATAGCAACACGACTTCTCCATAATCATAATTGACTATATAGATACAAGAGTATTATCAAAGGCATCCAGCACACACACAACCCTACACAAATACATTCAAGCCCTCTGTATGTGAATTCTAACTCTGTATAGAACTCTAGATCTCTGTGTGTGTGGGCGTACTTATTCCGTAGATATTTATGATTGTGTGTCCTCTGTGTTGGTAATTTCTCTGTGTGCGTTCTGTCAGGTAGCATCAGCTGTTTGCGCCCGCGCATCCCATATGATTTCAAGGCCGCCCTGTGGGTTGGTTTTTTTCGAGCTTAGTAGAATTGAGCGATTCTAAAATAAGCACGTTTTACTCGTAAATTACGTTATATTTAGACGACGTGTGTGATCACATCCTGGGGTGCAGTCCAGAGAAAGCACTCGGGTGATGGTAAGACGAAACTGAAATAATTAAAACGAAGAACTCAGTGAAACGTGTAGGTATGTAGTTCTTTATGAAGGGCTCATCCGGGGAAGTACTGCCACCATGCCTATTTCTGCCGTGAAGCAGCATTGCTGTGTTTCGGTCTGAAGGGTGTGGATGCCGGTGAAATTACAGGCAAAAGAGGTTTAACACCTTTATGTCTCAAGTTGATGGGTGCTGCATCGTAGGGCAGTTTCCAAACATCCGTGACCTACGAAGTAATACTTTGTTACAGGTAACGGTTACCACCTAAAATCAGTTGGGCGATGTCCGATCACTAGGTATCATAAAAAAATTGACTAAGCTCAGGCGCACAGCTCGGTAATTGACAGTAGTTACAAAGTTAAGAACCACCATTGGATTAATGAGAATCCGCCAGATAAAGTTGCAATCGACAGGTTCGCAAAACCGATAACCGCTAAGGAAGAAAGGTTCTCGAATAACGACCGCAGGATCGGAAGGCAGTGTAAGGTGACAGGTGGTGTGAAGGTCGTGGGAAGGGAAACGTCATTCGGCATCATTGGTTTTCTTCCGGTCACCCTGCTAAGTCGAAATCGCATATCTAGTCGTACAACCGTGCGTCACCTTTCACATTATTATACTATCACACTAATATTATAAATGAGAATGTTTATCTGTGTGTATGTTTGTGGTCGCTTCACTCTGTAATGGCTGAACCCAGTTGGCTGCAACTTGGATTATACATAGTTTGGATTGACACGGTATATTTTTTTCCGGGTACAAAGCAAGCGAAGCCGCGCGCGGAAGCTAGTCATATTATGTGTAGTGGGTATCAGTGTCTACTTACTAGTTCAAAGTTGGTTGTTATTGCTAGTGGATTCACATTAAAAAAAAATACACTCATTCACTAGAAGCTACTGCACCGTAGGTGCTCAATCGGGAATAAAGTTAAATGATAAGTCAGAATGTAAATAAAATACAAATAAAAATTAAAAAATATCATTAACCGACTTCAAAAAGGAGGAGGTTCTCAATCCGTCGGAACCTTTTTTTTATTTTGTTAACCGATAATTCCGTCCACTGTGGACCTATATACATTTTGTTTTTTGTTTTAGAGTATGAATACTTCACCGGCGGTCCCATATAAATTTAATTCCTGAAAGATTGGTACTTTTCCCAGAAAACTCAAAAAACCTCATCCTCACTTGTAATTTTTGCCCTATGATCACCAGTATCTCCGTCAATCGTGAACCGATTTTCAAAATTCTTTAGGGCAAGAAGTAAGAAGTGATTTATTTGAAGTCGGTTTATTTTTTTTAAATGTCCTACTTGTTTTATAATAAATGTTGTCGTAGGTGCTCATGGGGAATAAAGTCAAATTATACGTCTGAATGTAAAAAAAAATATTTACATACTTATATACATAAGGTCACGCCTTTTTCCCAGATGGGTAGGAAGAAACCACGGATCGCCACTTGCTACGATCCTGGCATACCTCGTTTGCTTCATTTACTCTCATCACATTCTTGTTTTAAATATATAAAATATATTTAAGTTGAATAAAAATTACAAAATATCCTTATAATAAAAAATGTTGCCAGTAGGCATTTTCATTTACATCCCATGAACCCGTCATAGGTGTAGAACGTTTGCTTGATAAGGCAGCATAAAATACTATAGTGTAGGTATCTGTACCTATCTGTATTTACGTATGTAAATCGGAGATGTCCTGGAAAAAGGCCGGGTCAGGAGTACCCTACGACGACCTACCCTATGAAGAATGTTATGGGAGTGAATGAAGCAAAAGAGGTATGCCAGGATTCAAGCAAGTGAAGATCCGTGGTCTCTGCTACCCCACTGGGA
Source organism: Horisme vitalbata (assembly GCA_951804965.1). Lineage (NCBI taxonomy): Eukaryota > Metazoa > Arthropoda > Insecta > Lepidoptera > Geometridae > Horisme > Horisme vitalbata. The sequence goes on along the minus strand of OX638104.1, from coordinate 1,083,373 downwards.
AAAAGGCGTGACTGTATGTATGTATTATCTTATTAAATGGTGTAACTAGTTTGTTCACGTGCTCAACAAATGCTGAGTTGTCACCTTTTTGGCACGGCAACTGTACTCTAATTCAATTTGATCATGATAGGTACCTAATGCATGGTGGTGTGTGGGCGAGTAGGTTCAGCTGTCTTATTAGACAGTGCTTTAAGTCTAAGTTATTTGTTGACTGTTCGCCATTTGAATTTAATTTATTTTAAGTTACTATAATGGTAGGTTGGGTACCTAACCTATCCATTTTCTAATATATATTTTTGTTTTGATTGTTGTGTCGTGTCAAATAAATGTTTCTATTTCTATTTCTATTTCTATATTAAAAAGTCGTGAGTATGTGCATAATTGAATTCTTCGGGAACTCCTAACCTCTTGGAATTCAAAATTGTAAATATCTACCGACACGAAGGGAGTGAGTAAATTAATAAAAATAAGTATTTTGTACAAAAAATCGTTGCAATAGTGTCAAATTCCAGAGAGAAATCGAAGAATACGTTTCCGAAATTTAGATTGAAATTGGTATAAGTATTTACAAAATATGTTTTACTAGTCTATAATATAACACTTTAAAACTGTTAATCCTAGTTTAAAATAAATAAAGTAAAGTAAAGCTTCCAATCTCTTTATTAATTGGAACTTCAAGTACACTTTGAATTGTATTTTTTCTTCATTACACCAATTCGTAACGCGACCAAACAGAGATGAATTGGCAAGAAACTTTACTTGGCCTATATTTTTTAAGGTCGTTGTTCATAATAACTATTACATTGTTTTTAAGGGAGTTGAAGGCAGTTTCATCCCAACTTTAAAATGCCTCTCTTTTACCTTCTTAAGATGATCGTTCTAGCTTTCTCAGTCTACAAACCATGTAAGAGAACTTCAGATGGCTTATGTTTATAAGTTTCATATGTTCTGATTTCAGAGTAACACTAGCTACAAAAAGCAGAAAAATAAAGTAATAGAATAATCTTTGCTAAGGCAATTTCAGGTTCCTGGACGGGTTTAGAAGCTTATCTTAAAAATCTCCACGTGAAACGCATTTAGTCAAATCTCATTCCATACATTCTCTCGCCAAAACCCTCTTAGGACTATCCCATTCGTTTACAAGGAAACACTCTCACACAAACACGTGTTGCTATGGATTTACCCAGCTGACTACCAACACACGCAAACATTACAAATAAACAAGCAGTGTACGTGTAGTTGTGTAGGATGTTGACTGTTCACATAATGAGAGGGTTTCGAAAAAACTTGCATGAGATCTGGGGTGGAGCGAAAGAGAAAGAGATAGGTGGTTGAATATGTGGGCAAGGGATAGCGACGTGTTTTTCGTCGTGCTCCTTTTTGTGCGCGCCGGGAGGCAAGGTGCATGGCTTGCATGTTCGATTTTTAAATTGTGACCTGACTGATGTGTGACGACTGACGTTGGAATTCGAGTACGAGTCTATTCGCCATTCTGCCAATCTATCCACAGAGAATGAAATAACAATAAAATTGCATTCCCGCGGCTTTCTTTGAAGGAGTTTTATACGCTTTAAAAGTTCTTAACGACTTGTAAATCCATCTTTATCAAACATCTGCTGGTTAATATTAATTGAAAAACTTATACTTGGAAATGCTTGAACACCTTTTTTGGGAAAGTTTATTTTTAAAATGAGTTGTGTAGCATTATTAAAGTAATTCCTGAGTAATTTGCAATTAAGTTCGGACTTTATGTGAAGGACATTATTAATAGGTAATTACTTTTTATAAGATACAAAACAAAACCGTATTGAAATGTCAAACATTCTAAATTAAGTTAATTAATTCTTATTTAAAAACCATGATTCGATTAATAAAAGCTATGCCCCTTTTCATAACCAAATGTCAGTTTATAGCGCTCAATAAAGTAAACGTGTTCCTGTCATTTAAATGTAAATAAAAAGAGTTGTCATTATATTTTAACGCCATTTTAGAGCTATCTGAGGTTTTTAGAACTTATAATAAGGACACTACACCGAAAAGAGCCAAGCTCTTAAATTATAATAATATATGATTAGGACCAATATCTTTTCAAATCAACATCTTGCAAATAAGAGAGGCTTTAAAGTCAACACTTATTATATTCTTATTATTTCTTTAGCCTATACAGGCTGAATAAGACATTATAAATATGTGGATAGTCAGAGGCAAGTCCAGTATCACAACGAGGTTTAGTATTAAACATAACATTTTGCATAGTTACTGTTATACTAACTTACTCAAATAAAAACATTTCAGTACTCTTCTTGTTATTTTAATTAATTGAAATTTGTCATTCTATCAAAAATATTTTTTTGTCCCACAATATTTTATATTTATTATAAAATGAAGATATAGTATGCTTATTTTCTGTAAAAATATTCTATTGATATTATTTAAAGCCTTTTATAAAATTGTATTTCTATAAAATAGAGGATTCGCCTTCGCCTTCGGCAATGTCTCGTTAGAATAATAGGGTACAAGATTATTAAGGACTTGTTTATTTCAAATTTACTAGATATATCTATCTAACTTATCAGTCTAGTTTATTTATTTATTTACTAGCATCCGCCCGCGCCTTTGCTCGCGTTAATATGGATTATGTCTAATATATTCATCCCGCTTTTCACCCTTTTGTGAGAGTAATTGACGAAAACGCTGGCACACGTATAAATTAATTTTCAATCGTCAGCCTAAATACAAATATGTTAGTATTCTTTTGTGTAAGATCAACACCTAATTTTTGTTATAATATCGGTATCGTCACATGAAAATTAAAAATGAGTAACCTTTAAATAATTTATAAATTGATGTCAGATTATAACACAACTTAATTTACAGCCCAAAACTAAGCAGAGTTTTTGTAATTAGAACTACATGACTGATATACAAATACCTATTTTTTGTGAATATACAAGATGAGTTAGAATATGTATGTTAACCGGAAAATAGGTAAATCTACTCCCAAAGGCCAACATTTGTTCAATTACCAGTAAAAAAGTTGACGATTGCGAGTTTTCCTAAGTTAAGGTTCTAAAGAATTTTTGAAGTTTGAAGTTTGAATTACGTTTCATACTTTGTAGTTTTTAATTGAAAAACTGGCTTATAAAGCCATAACTTAACTCAAAAACTTGATGGCAACCCTAGAACAGCCAATTTTGTTAAATTTTGTCCTTGACTTAATGATGATGCTAATTGTCGTTTTGCCTTAATTTTAGGGCTGTCACACAATTCACAAAGATCAGTTTAAAGTTTTAAAACTGAGGAAATAATCACACCCAGACCTGAAACAAATAATTGCAGATCACGTTGCAAACATTTATCTTGCGACAGAAATCGAACCCGCAATTAACGATTAGAGCCAAATGAAATAAGCACTAAATAAATAAATAATAATAATGCTTGGTATTACACAGCATCATTTAGCCCCAAACAATTTTTTTTTATAAAAAACACCCAGACCTGTGAATAATATTTGCAAAATATTGGTCTCGCAACGGGAATCGAACCCGCGTTGTTTAGTGATAGAGTGATGGAGAGTGTAGTCGTCAATTTAAAAAATCCTTTTCTCGACTCAACCATAAAGTCTCTTTGATAGTCAAGGATACCTGTCAACAGCGTCAACTCAAAATACTTTGCTACGTACCTTGAGTATTCCTTAAGGAAAAATTCTAGGTGACTGATAAGTGATAACTGATGACTAGGAATATGTTACCTTCATAGCACATCCCAATCAGCTGAAATTGCAATGTCACAGCTGTATTCCATAACCTGTCTCTGAGCGATTTGCCATGCCCCTATGGGATAACAGCTGTTGATCAGCTGATCACGCACACATGCACGTCTATGTGTGCTGTGTGCTTGTGTGGGTGACCACAAAAAAAGGAACCAGTATAACAGGCCCGGCGTTTGTGCATCCGCTGTGAGGTCATAGAGTAGTTGGTGAAGATGAGGCAATGAGCTTTTATTAGAAGCCTATCCTACTAATATTGTAAACGTGAAATAAATATAATAAAAACGTGAATTTAATTTATAAAATTGTTATTTATTGGTAATCCAAAGTTTTTAGGTCCCCCGAAGCCCACCGACATAGCTTGACGAGTAAAAAAATCGGGACCATCATCTTAACGTGTCTTACGAAGCACGAAAGCGCTCAGATCCTATTTTACCTACATATGTTTCGACAATAACTATACTTTGACTTTGACTTTACTCTAAACACCACTAAACGGTCACCCAATCAAGTGGTGACCGGCTGAGTGTTGCTTAACCCAGCTACTTTTTTAAGAACACCGAAATAAGCAGTGAATAATTCTTTAATCTAAATGCAAAATATGAGGGAATCATCATGATCATGATGATCACCAGCTTGTACACTAATCCCTGCTAAGCTATCCCTACTGGTAGGGATAAGTGCACAGTACATTTCTTATCCCTACCGAGCTATCCCTACTGGTAGTCACTGTCTGACAGATAACATATATCTCTTATGCAGGTATGAATGACTGCATATTCACTTTCGTTTGACCAAATATTAGCTAAAAATAAAATGATAAATAATATGAGCTAAAAAATTGTAAATTCCATTTGATCCTTCTGTAGTTCTCATCTTTGGAGTTCTATTTTTTTCGCTGTTTGGCCCTACGTGAATGTTTTACGATTCGTCCGACCTGTTCTTAGTGATTTCCTTCGGCCTACCTGCATCAGATCGACGATAGAACCTCTTCGTAAGAACTCTAGAGACAGGTCTTATCTTGAACTGTTTTATCTTGTCTTTGAACTGGACACACAGTTGGTACTTAACGTATCTTGAATATTTAAAAGAATTGTACTTTTCAAATAATAGGATCTTGCAAATACAATGGCGCTATAGGCTGATGAGTGATTGATAACGCACAACACAAACACAACCTAGTAATACCTACGTCTAAACTAAAAATAAATAGCTCGGGTCCAAACGCGATGGCTGTTAAAATGTAATATGTTATCAGAAAAACTTAAAGCAAAAGAAAAGGATGACTTTAGCAAATAAAAAAAAAATGTTACTAAATAAAATAGACTATTCTCTTGAAGACTCAAAAGAACTAAGCCTTTTGAGCTTGTGTAGTGTTAAAATGAGTAAAAATTTGTGCAATAGTGCTCTTTAACGAACAGAAGAACTAAGTGTTGCCTTAAGTAAATAAATAGAGACAGTAAAAAAGTGTTGATGGACACGTTCTTAGTAAAAAGTATTCTATAAAACTAGGTTTATGTCAAGTTACTATTTAGCCTACCGTTATGGCTAGATTGTAACATTTTAGTGCATGTTATTATTTTGATAATGTGCGCTAGGTAAAAAAAAAACTCTTGACGAATTTATAAATGACTCAAATAACAACAACGACAATCAGTAATCAATAAGTATTTTGTATTTAAAATATCTCACTTTTGTGAACACCCTAACTGGGTACATATTATGTATTGATTCTTAACCTAGTCTTAACATCTGACTGAATTTAAATGTACCTACATATGCAATATGATTGCAATTAATATTGAATATTTAATACTATATATTGACGATGATGATATCAGTAATGGGGCTCCCATAATATCTGCTTAATTATTGGGCTATAATAATGATGTGTGATATTAAAATTTATATAATTATTTATTATTTACTAGCAACCTAGCAACCAAGTTATACATAAACCTTCCTCTTGAATCACTCCATCTATTAAAAAATCGCATCGAAATCCGTTGCGTAGTTTTAAAGATATAAGCATACATAGCGACAGATAGACAGCGAAGCGACTTTGTATTATACTATGAATTGATTCAATAGTATTTAAGTAAGTGGCTCCCTGGCGGCTTCAAACTCCAATTAGGCTCATAAAGGCTTTGAAAAGCGAATAGTCCTCCAAGTTGTACAAATTACATCCATGGTGTTCTAATTGTGCCTGACAACCAAGACACTAGAGATTCCTAGGGGTAAAAGATATGACTGCTTGGTATCATCATCATCATCAACATCACCAGCTTATAGCAGTCCACTGCTGGAAATAGGCCTCCCCCAATGAGCGCAATTGCGTCCTGTCCTCAGCTCGACGCATCCAGCCTCTACCAGCAGGCTTTCGAAGATCCACACTCCACCTGGCCAGAGGGCGTCCTACACAAAATTTGCCGAAAAACAGTCTCAACTCGAGAATTCTTTTACCCCACTTGTACTCGTTGCCTGCATATATGTTATGTTGTAAGGGGTTCTAAACCCAAGCCAACCTTACATGCAAGTGGTGCACCCTGCTAATTAACAAACTTGGCTCTGGCGGCGGCTGATTGCAGCATAGCACAGCCAAACACCGGCATTGCTAAATCCCCTGACCGCCGACGGGCAGCAGCATCGGGGGTGCGAGAAGTTGTGCCCTGCGATCCCCAACCCGCATGCCCAGTGTGGGGATTAAGGGCATATTGCCCTTTATTAGGGGAGGCTTATGATATAGGCTGGTGTGGTGGATATGTTATGTTTAATACCATGGGTTTCAATGATTTAGTTTGGCTTTAGCGCTTGTGGAGTGGTTAACTTCGGTTTTCTTATCACATCACCTTGGTGGGCAACTCTCCACCCGGTCATTCCGTGGATGGGTGACCGTTTAGTGATATTTAGATTCTTCGGCTTTTCATTTATTAAGCCATGTCAGAGGCCTTCGGGTGGCCTAAAAACTCCGACACCAGAGTTGGTCACTAGCTCATACGAAGAAAAAGAAGGATTTAGTTTAGGTAACATTCGCTAGTGCTATTCCATTCAATCTATGAATATCCTAGTGACACCCAGGACACTGCATTTTTGATGGCGCACGCGATCCATTACGGGTAATGGCCTAAATAAACTTTCGAATCTGATCGTCAACCTGATCATGTAATGGGTTTTATAGTTTTACGTTTTACTCGCTACTTGGCTTTGATCGAGATATCTAGATGGACTTGTATAACAAGCTTATTACTAGACTATAGGTATATGTTATTCCCAGTCTAGAACTACTTATTTGCAAAATTAAGCTCAATCTATTATTTAGTAGGATAAACATTTCACATGTTTACTTAGTACAAATTTTCCTTTTTATTATTAGAACTAGTTCTATTAGTGGGAAGGATTAAAATTTGGAGATTTTCCTTTTTAATAAAAGTCTTAAAATAAGTGGAATTTTCAAATTATAACAATTTTCAAAACACATTTTACATGGGTGTCGCGAGAACAGACAAACTTGTTTTTGTTTTAATTGAAACGGAGTTCGAAGCTACTTTAATTAGGAAATATCATAAATTATTATAAAATAAAGAATATATATGAAAGTTTATTTTAGTAACTGCTAGCCGTGGACATCAAGTAATGAGTCAGATTAATTTTAAATACCCATTTTTTTTTATAATTAATTATCAAAATATAGGAATAAAAAATCTATAAGTCAAACTTTCAGTCTTTTACGGTTTAGGCTGTGCATTGAATTTATCAGTCAAAGAGTCAGTCGATTCCTATTACTATAGTTTTATATAATAAGGTTATCTATTTTAGTATGTACATAAATATCAAATGCTGTAAGTCTTACAAAAACTCGTTGTTTTTAGTTTTGTTTGTCTTGATACTAGTTAAGGAAAAAATAAATTTAGGTAAAACCTAAAAGAACAACTAAAAAATCAAAATTGGCAATTTAGTATGAGAATTACCACTTCGTATTACAAATTAAACAAGTTCAGCGGGTCATTTACTGAATAATAAAATACCAAAATCGAAATAGACTTTCATTACAAAAATATTTCAATGGATTCACTTTTTCGATCTGGCTCTCAATTATTTCTGTTATTGGGCATCGGATTTCGTTTTGTACAAACAGAATTAAATATTTCAATCAGAATCTGCTTACTAAAGTAACATTTCAATATATTTTACAGATAAATATATTTTTTGTAGCGAAAAAAATCATTAAATTGTGGTTTGCTAATGGCTATAACTTTGCATTATAGGTGATGTATGTTTATGACGTGCCCTACAATGCAACGCTCTGCGGCCATCAACCTGAGGCATGAAGATGTTAAACCTCATGTGCCTGTAAATTCAACTGCATCTACACCTTTTAAACCAAAACTCGGCAGTGCTGCTTCACGGAAGAAATAGACATGGCGTTTCCCAGTTTATCATACTTGATAAGACTTCTTGTGGGTAAGACTATAGATGTAAATCAACCGATTTAAAACGTTTTAAATAAAATGTTGTCGTTTTAAATCGCAAATTAATCGTTTTAAACGGTTGAAAACTCGCCTACAAAGCCGCGCGCGGCAGTGTGTGTGAGTGTGTGCATGTGTGTGTAGGCACATTGCAACGGTCGAGTCACTCACAAAACTTGTGACGACGACGTCAACGACAGTGCGCGAGTGTGAGTTTGGTTTTAAACCGAATCAAATTTATTTATTTATATCGTTTGAAAACAATAAAAAGAAGGTTTACTTAGTAACACAGAGTTTTTATAACTTAGTTAGGTACAACCTACGCTTTACGCACCAAAATTGATCACATTGGCGCAAGTTTTTTGGTAAGAAAACGTGATGGAGTCAAATGATATTATTGCTGAATCTTTGTATTGTTATTTTCTAGGCCGTGAAGGTTTGCTATTTTGCACAACTACATTCAGTGATTTTATATCTTCAAAAATATTGAAAAGTGCGAGCGACAGCTAGGTTTGACCTGTATAGTCGCCTTAAATCGAAGAAAAATGGTTTATTTCAGTTTAAACAGTTTTTTTTTGTTTTAAACGCATTGATTAAATAGGTTTTAAACCGGCCTTACATTTATAGGTAAGACCGACTGGGCTGAGAGCATATTAAAGATGCTACAAGTACAGGCCTACTACATCTACTCGGGCCCTACAGCTTCCTGATGTTGGAGTTCTTAGGCCACCCGAACGCCTCCACCGGTCGCTCTACGAGCTATGGAATGGGCTATGCTCAGAGTTTCTCTGTAGGGTAGAATCCGCAACGAGACTATCCGACATAGAACTAAAATTTTCGACATAGCTCAGAGAATTAGCAAGCTGAAGTGACAGTAGGCTGGCCAATGGCCATATCTGCCGAAGAACCGATAACCGTTGGGGTAAACGAGTTCTTGAGTGGAGACCGCGGCTCCGCAAACATAGTGTAGGACGCCCTTTGACCGGTGGAGTGACGATTTGCGAAAGGCTGGAAGCTGGATGCGTCGAGCTCAGGACTGGGCGCAATGGCGCTCATTAGGTAAGGACTATGTCCAGCAGTGGACTGCTCTAGGATGATGATGATGATGACGAAGGCCTCCGACAAAGCTGACTAGAATTACACTAGACATATCTATGTCTAGTGTGACATAGCCATATGGCTAGACGTGAAAAGCCAGAAAAATCACCAATCCTTCCGAAGCATGAATCCACTCAGATATAAATGCCACTAACGGTCACCCATCCAAGTAGCAATCGGGCGGAGTGTTGCTTAACCAAGATGATCTGCTAAAAGCACCGAAGTAAGCCACGCCCCGAGCGCTTTAGTCAGTGAATAAGAAATTACCTCTAGCTTCATAAATCTAGACTAGATGCTACTTGTCAAGATAGAACAAGCAAAAGGCCCATAAAATATAATATACATAATTAAAAATTCCACGTGTTATAACTGTATTGTTTAGAGTTATTTAATGAGGGCCCGATAACAATCTTTTAAGTGAAATTATTATGGAGTCATTTTGTTTTCCCATTTATATCGTCATGGTTCAGGGGCAAGGGAAGTCGAAGTTCGTGTCTAAGAGCTGTCACAGTTAGCTATAGAATGATAAAAAATATGGAAAAAAGTAAAATTGCTGATATTGATTGTCACTGATTTTAGTAAATTTATTATTTCCCAAACATCTAACTAATATAATAACAGATTTGAATCAAAATCGTTTTGGTTATTGATATAATAGCTTTGTGAATTACTTGGTTATAATTATCACAGTCTTATATTGTGCTAAAAATGTGCATAATATTATTATAAATGCGAAGGTATGTGAGTATGGATGTAAGGATGAATGGATGAATGTTTGTTACTCATTCACGCAAAAACTACTGAACGGATTTGGATGAAACTAGGAATATATATAGTTTGTGACCTGGATAACACAAAGACTTTATGTCCCGGTACTACGCGAGCAAAGCTGCGGGCGGAAATGTGGAATAAGGATAAATAATATGTTACATAAGGACAAAAAGCATGAAGGAAGAAGACATTAATTGTTTTCAAGCAAAACTCACGCTTGACTAAAACTTTAACTATACCATATTAGTCGCCATAAAAAGGGTCAATGGTTTCTAAGACAGTTTCTCTGTACCTGGTATGGTTCCGGACTTTCCCATACTGACCCAGTTCAAAAAACATTGCATAATGAGTAATGACCAACTCTGGTGTCGGAGTTTTTGACTGTAACAGACCTCTCAAAAACGACGCTTTGTCGTCGGGCTTAGTCGCGAGCGTCTGTCATATCTTGCTGTCGCGATTGTCGCCGTGTGTGCGGAGCTTTGAACAAAATGTATGAAAATTGTCTCCCACAGCTTGTCGTAGCGTCTAATCGCTGACGTTTGTTGTCCAATGTGCGCAGGCTGTTAAAGCCGGGAAGAATGTCTTCCGAAGCACGGAAGCGCTTAGATTTAAATGCCACTAAATAATCACCCATCCAAGTAGAGACTGGCCAAAGTGTTGCTTAACCAAGATGATCTGCTAAAAACATCGAATGCCACACCACGAGCGCTTTCTTCGAAGTAGACTTCACTCACAGCTTTATTAGAAGTTATTTAGCAGTATGAACTCTGTACGTAATGTTGACCATGTTCATACCATCAACTATGCTCCTTATCAGTTTTATCAGTCTTATTTATAACTTAACCCGTGAAAGGGATAAGTGTTTTTATTTTACGATGCATTTAACACCGCATATTAACAATTTATTAATTATTTTTGAGGAAGTGCCGTCGGTTTTAGCCATTTAGTTGACATGACAAGTTAGTACTTTAGGTATTTTTACCCCAAGTGAAGGGATATTTTCCTTGCATAAAAAGTATATTTAATTCTTTAATTCTATATTTTTTGTGGGTGGTTTATACAGAAACATGATAAGGAAATAAATTACTCAATTTAAAAAGGTGAGCTTTACTCTGAAACAGTTTTCTTACTGCAAACGTTTGGGTATGAAGAGAAGTTACAATAAGAAGGTTAGATAGATGTGATAGATTAATATCTATCTAACCCAAAAGTGACATGTATGTATAAATGTAACTATGTAATGTATATTGCCTTGATTAGGATCAACCAATCAAATAGCAGGTACTAATAAAATTTTATTCTGTGCCGTGGATATTAGCAGATGAGCGGATGTTCCATTAAATGTTAATTTAATTATACGTATGCACCTAGGTGACGACCACGTTGACACAGTCAAGGGTGAGACACAAGTTTGATTCCCACTGCGGGGAAAATATTTGCGTGATCTGCAGATCCTGGTCTGGATGTTGTAGTAGATACCATGCACCCCACGACATGTGAGAATAGGACTAGAGAATAGAAATTACGTTGATTATGAGACAGTCAGTCCGTAACGTTACTATTTTACACATTTATAATTTAGATAATAAAATATGGTAACTTATATGCATGCACGTCTTGATAGTCACGCGACGTGTATGAACGTCATGTGAATGGTGGTCTACCATTAATCTTGAGTCGGGTGTGGCCACGAACGAATGTCACGGTTTGATGAAGAACTACATGAAACTGAGTTATGTTTTAATTAGAAATCAAGAGTTTGGCTTTTCCATAAATTTTTTATAATGTACAAAGAGCTATTCGTTTATTTTTCTTGTTTTTTGTTCAGAAAATATAGCTATCCCCATCAATTCGGAGATCTCAATGAGAACAATTGGAATGATCTCAAAATACCTAAAAAAGGTGCTCCAAATCCGTTCCCCCTGGAGTAATAGCGAATCTCACTTGGTTTAAAATACTTTATTTGTAAATTACGATAAAACAGCATTCAACTATTTTTTTTAAACATGTTGGTATAGTTATGGTTGGCACTAGCATGGTACTCATGGTTCCGTAGAAGGTTAGTCACCGGAGAACCAGCATAAGATCAAAAACAAAGATAAAAAATTACAATAACAAACTATATCAGTCTACTGCTGGACATAGGCCAGAACCAGATCATTGAGCTTGAACGAGCTTTCCGAAGTACAAGAGACAGAAATTGCAAAGGTGTCAGTGGAAATTTGTAGGCTAGAGCCACCAACGTGGGTCAAAATTGTCCGCAATAAAATTCGACGCGCGCTTCGTGCGGAGGTTGATGAGTTTTGAGAAGTGAACTATCTAACCGGTATCGTTAGGCTTTGAGATTTGCTCCATTGAACACTTTTTCAGTGACTTAACGTCTAAATTAGTGCGAATTTATTTATGTATGTCAACGACGCTCGGGCGGTTTTTGACAGTTTTTATTTACCGAGAATCTGCCTCGATAGAGAACTATCTCTATACTGGTGGGACAGAAAACACCCCGGAAAGAGAGTTTAGAGCGCGTCGGCTAGATAAAGAATACGATAAAAATTTTGACTGAGAAAACGTAGCGAAGCGTATAATACGATTTATCAACTTATTATAACAATCGGGGTACCGTCAGCAAAACACTGAGTTATTTACGAGCTGATATCATCTGAGTTTCAAACTGAAAAATTGCGGTTCAGTAACAGTTAAAGCGCGTAAAGCTTTTGTTTTTGCTAGATAACAAGTTGAAAGAAAAGGTTACATGTTCAGATATTGAAGCAAATTAAAAAAAATACTGTCTGACAGCCACCTTTGATGATTAATGGAATAATCTCTTGGACAGTTTTTTTGTCAGTAATAATCAATTTTACAAAACCAGAATAAATAAAATAATCATAAATACTAGAAATTTTGGAAAATCAATGCTGCCTTGTAAGCCAATGTTTCTCTTGAAGAATTTGACGAGGGTATCATCCTTTTTAGGGTTCCGTACCCAAAGGGTAAAAACGGGACCCTATTTCTAAGACTCCACTGTCCGTCGGTCTGTCACTAGGCTGTATCTCATGAACCGTAATAGCTTGACAGTTGAAATTTTCACACAGATGCTGTATTTCTGTTGCCGCTATAGCAACAAATACTAAAAACAGAATAAAACCAATAATGGCTCCCATACAACCCAACGGTAAGGAACCCTTCATGCGCGATTTCAACTCGGTACTTGTTTCTATTATTATAATCTTTATTTTTTGCTTTTTCGACCATTGTTAGGAGTGGACTTTATAGATTGATAAAAAGTCTTAAAAAATATTAGTAAAAAACAAAACTATGTTTAAAGTAAAAATTATTAAATATAATGACATGGTCCGATAAAAAGTAAAGAAGATTTCTTTGCATGAATTTATTTTGCGGTCTGTAGCGATCAACAACTAACAAATCTACGACACAAATCTAGGGGCCTGATTCTCGTAATTCAATATTTTTATCACATTAAAGATACATCGCGCGAACTGTAAAATTTTTAAATTGTTTTGACAGTTTCCGCGATATATATATCAAACGTTTCATTTAATATCTATTGTTGAAAATTAGGCTCTAGGGTCCTGATTCTGACGATTCGATATATTTGATTATATTAAATATAATATATCGCGGAAACTCGGACGACCTCTGTGGCGCAGCGGGCGAAGATTCCTGCCGCAAGATCAATGTTAGTATTCTGCAAATATTTGTCTTGGGTCCGAGTGTTTTCTATGTACATTGTATGTATTTACAAAAAAAGCTATTATATTATGTAGTATATTAATCATATTATATAGTATATCAATCATGTGGTTCCCAAAATACAAGTTCTGTTTAGTTTGGGCCATATGATGCTGTGTGATAATGTCCAGCATTATATTATTATTAAATTATCTTATGATTCTGTATGAAATTTGTCAGTTCTTGCAAAAAATATCTAATAAATATCTAATAAAATATAAAATAAATATCTAATAGAATCAAATATATCGACTCGTCAGAACTAGGTAGGTACCCAGTGAGTCATTGTCCGACTTGTCCGGTATCTCCCATCTCACACTGAACCAAACTGCGTAAATTCGAGTCTAATAATAAGTTAATGAGCCTAAAGTGCACGTGCCTAATGACTCAATCCTCAAACTGAGACATTTTGTACAAAAAGTACTAAACAGTCATAAGGTGATTAATTTTACGAAGACTAACGTTTAAAGAAGTACTAGCTTCCGCCCGCAGCTTCGCTCGCGTGGTACTGGGATAAAACGTAGCCTTTGTATTAATCGAAGTCACAAACTATGTATATTTTAAGTTTCCTCCAAATCCGTTCAGTGGTTTTTACGTGAAATACATATTCACAAACTTTCGCATATATAATATTAGTGTAATATTGTGATAAGTAGGAAGGATTTTATTTCCTGTCAGTCGATATTTATCTTTTTAACTTACCAATTTAAAGTCAAATTACAAGGTCGTTTATTATTACAAGATTTAAAAAATACAGAATAATCCAATGCGTTATAGGATTATATCTTAAACATACATATTCTCTTTTACATCATTCATTTTTTATTCAAAATAATCGAAGGTAATTTCAAAACATAATCGCTTACAAAACTGGTACAAATTCATTTTTTGACAATTAAGAAACCATTGTAATTTACAGACAAAATTAGAATGGCTAGTAGCTGTTTTATCAACAGATTATAAATAAATTTTACATAATTTACGTCATCAGGGGTACAGAAAAGGATATAAAGTACATGCAGAAAATGCAAAAAAAAAGGTCAAATCCTAATTTAAAAATAACCATGAAAATCAATTAACATTATGCAATTTAGTTATGTTTACAATAGTTTATCTTAACGTATTATTACAATCTTGTGAAATACCTAATTAAAGTGAGCGAAACCGTGGGTAAAAGCTTGTATTTTTGTAAAAAGCCGGGACCTACACCTTAACGTGTACGCCAAAGTACAGAAGCGTCTCAATGAAACTACACGGTCACACATTCACTTGGTCACTTTATATAATAAATATGTAATAATAATGCTGATCACTATAAATCCCCAAACTATAGGAACCACATTACAATAAACATATTATTTATGTTTTTTTGAGATACCTACATACTTATCATCATTGAAAACACCCAGACCTGCCACAAGTATATACAGATCATACAAATATTTATCTTACGGCTTGATTCGAACCTGCAACCTACTGCATTTCGGGAGGGCCTTGGCCTTCTACGCAATTGATGAAGATGGTTGATATTTTTTTTAGAAGTGGCACCACTCTTGACTCACGCAGCCTTGGGGAATCGATTATGGAATGTTTTGTATGGCTTCAGGGAGCAAGTTGTTCCAAATTAGTTGTTCAACCTTTTACAAGTTTCAAAGTGCGTGGGTTTTCAGGGCCTGAACTTTAGTGTAAATAAGTTCTTAGTAACTTGTGGCTAGATATTTAGCCGCTGAATAGTTACTAAGACCCTAAATATTCAGCAAGTTTTTCCATTCTATAATTCTGTATTGTACACGGAAATAAAACAAACAAAGAGTATGTCAATAAAATATGTACAGAGGCGAGCTTAACGAGAGGAGAGGCGATAGCATAAAACAGGTAGAAAAGGTGTACAACAGACAAGAATTTAAGTTGACAGATAATAACAAATAAACGGAATAATAAGTACAAATAATATACTTTACATAAATTAAATATATACGCTTATTATATGCGAAAGTTTGAGTATCGATTTGTTTCAACTATATCGGTGAACAATGAAGTTTCTTATGAATATGTATAACACCTTAGATCCTCAATGGAGGAGCTCTCAATGTCTCGCTGCTGGACAAAGGCCTCCCCCTACCCTTACTTGTGCTAAAATGGTCCAATCGGAAATCAACTAGCTCTTCCCGCTATCTTGTTCTGGGTCTGCCGCGACGTTGTCGCTCTGTGTCAGGACACCACTCCGTGGTCAAATACAAATACAAATATTTTTATCACCAGAATAATCAAAAATACATAATACAGTGATTACCAGTGGAGCCCGCACTAGGGCTAGCCTGTGTCGCGGGAGACCGAAATACAAATCAGATTACCAAACTTAAGATAGAATTTAGAACACTAGGTATAGGACTACTATAAATATCAGATAAATATAAGGTAGGTAACGCAAATCTATACACTCTTATGAACAAAAAAGTTTAAATAAATAGTAAATACAGAAATTAAATTAAAATAAAATAAAAACACAAATGGGCTACTGTTAGGACGAAAGTTATAACGGAGCGAAGGTATAAGTGGTCAGCATATTAGTTTATTATTAAGTTGGCATTAAAACATAAGTACATAAACATACAAATCGCAATCGCATTTTTATAATTATTGAGATTAATTATTAATATTATTATTTGTTTATACACAGGCAGTTCAAAGCTGATACGTGTATATCAGGGTTATTTTTCAGTGCACTTCAAATAATTTTCCACAATACAGTTGGAAAAAGTGTGCATTCGGATGGCTTGCACCTGGCTGGTTCAGAAGCTTAAGCGAGCGCCCTCTCAGCTTCTTAACCCGACTGAAGTCTTCTTCAGTCAGGTTATGTTTTAGGGTGTATGTATGTTTGCAATATTATTTGTCGGTCGCTGCAGCCCAAACGTCTGGACGGATTTTGACCAATGAGGTGTCGATGGATTCTTCTAGATCACAAGGGTGACATAAGCTAAAAATTGTTAATTTATTGTAAGTTTCAATTAGATCGCCGCGTTTTCTACGTTTCTCAAATGTGTTAAGCCTAGTTCTTTGAGACCTAGTTTTTTAATCAATGGCTTAGCTATAACTTAATGCGTTATTGGAGTGTTAGGGTTTCCAGGGGTGTAAAAAGGAGTCACGACCTGGGGGTTTGAGGTTTCTTTGGAACCCAAGCCTCTCGCTTCAACTGCCCGTGGCGCATCTGCTCCGTGCTGTATAACAAACGGGGCTCTGCCAGCCGGCTGATTGCGGTATAGCGCAGGTTAACACTGGCAGGCCGACGCGCAGCAGCGTCAGTGCAGCGGTGGTTGGAGAAGTTGTGCCCTGCGATCCTTAACCTGCATTCCCAGCGTGGGGATTATGGGTATATCCCCTTCTTATAGGGGAGGCCTATATCCACCAGTGATCTGATAAAATGCTGGTGTTGATGTTGTTGTATATAATTCTGATCCAGTTTTCAGCGTAGATACTTTTATACGTGTTGTTGTTGTTGTGTTGTAAGTTATAACTGGATTGTTTGACAACTGAAAAATCAATTAAAATTACGATAAAATATTTCAAACACCAAAAGCTAAAACAGAAAACCAAGTCTAACAGCCTGCGGACATTGGACGACAAACGTCTGCGATTAGACGCTACGATAAACAGCGGGGGACAATTATCATACATTTTGTTCAAAGCTCCGCACACACGGCGACAATCGCGACGGCAAGATACGACAGACGTTCGCGACTAAGCGCGACGACAAAGCGTCGTGTTTGCGAGGGTTGTAAATGGGTACAATAAATTGATTAGTAAATCATCAGACAAAATGTGCACTGAACAATACCAACAAGAGACGAGTCCTGAATTATAGGTGTGATATTGCCTGAATGGGGTTAAGGGGGTGAAATGGTACCGCCATTTTCCCAAAATAAACAAAGAAAATATCAGCCTATTAATAAAATAAATCATCCTTTTTGAATTATGTCCCTTGTGGCTTAATAAGATCTCACCACACACACACACCACACCAGCCTATATCAGTCCACTGCTGGATATCGGCGTCCCCTAATAAAAGGGGGATATACCCATAATCCCCACGCTAGGCATGCGGGTTGGGGATCGCAGGGCACAGCTTCTCGCACCACCGACGCTGCTGCCCGTCGGTGGCCAGGGGATTTAGATGTGCCGATGTAGGCTGTGCTATGCCGCAATCAGCCGGCCGCCAGAGCCCCGTTCGTTGTTTAGCAGGATGCACCACGTGCAGGTGAGGTAATTAAGATCTAATATTGATTATTTTTTTAACTATAAATAAGATAAGATAAGATAAATTTATTTATTTCAAAGCAAATCGCTCGTGGCTTGGCTTGATCAACAGATCACCTTGGTTAAACAACACTCGCCCGGTCAATACTTGGATGGGTGACCATTTAGTGGCATTTAGATTTGAGCTCTTCCTTGCTCTCCTGCTTTGGAAGGCACGTTAAGATGTTGGTCCCGGCTTATTCAGTCGTTATGTCACGTCGGAGGTTTCGGGCGGCCTAAAAACTCTGACACCAGAGTTGGCTACTCACTCATACTAAGAAGGAAGGAAAGATTTTTTTCAAGTAGATCTAACGATTTATCAAATTAAACTTTATAGTAAGGTAATTTTTTATGTCTTTATTTGATTGGTATATTTCAGCCGGACAGAATAAATTATTTTACTTTGATGAATATTTTAATAGCTTGATTAAGGCGTGACTGATTAAATATATTACAAGATTATTGAAGACACAAAATAAAGAGCTGCTTATTCTTTTCGATAAATTCAACAAAATGCCGTATACATTTTACAAAAGTACACAAAGTCCCCTAGATGAACCGACGACATCGTCAAGATTGCAGGTAGTCGGTGTATGGAGAGGGCTCAAGACCGTTCTTCGTGGAATTCCTTGGGGGAGACCTATGTTCAGTATTTGACTTCCATAGGTTATTGATGATGACATAAAGCCACACCTCTTTCACAGCGGGGCCATAAGCAAAAACCACGGTTTTTCAGTTACTATATGAACATATAATAAATGAAAATGAAAATGAAATGAAAAATTAAAAATAATTTATTTCAGTAACCGTACATATTAACTTAAAAATGGGTTAAGAGTATTTTTCTAAGTATAAAGTACTTGTGTTAGAGGATCTTGCTCTTACAATATCATAAATTATGTTTCTCTTTTCATTATTTTATATAAAGTACACAAAGTAAATATTTTGAATTAAAACAATTTTATTGATACGGAAGATCAGATAATATCAAAACCGGAAATTGTGTAATTCTACACTATCAGTTCGTTTTGCGGCTTCCGTGAAATTAATGATCATTAATTAAACTCGGTCGTTATTACGAAATACATTCCTTTTGGGCGTAAACATCAAAAACAAACAGAAATCGGGATAAATCGACAGGGCGGCGAAGTCGACTTACACTTACCGACACGATAATGCCGAATACAAAAATAAAAATGTAGTAGATAAAATTATTATAAAGTCACTGTGCGAAGCTTTATGTTTATAACCATGTAAAGTATACCTACTGATGTTGGACGTGAGTTTCATCGATAAGCCGAAAGCGCCCGCCCTGCACACGTAAAATTCGGACCGCGGCAAACAGCACGCGCCATTCCAACCCGCACTCCGAAACGTACGTGTAGATGCGCGGGGCTGACAGTCCGATCTGGCATGTCAACGTGAAGGCAAATCTCACAGTTTTAACCGCGCATCACGTCAGTGATCAGTCCCAGGTCCGATCTTTACGCGCCATTAGCAAGACAGTTTAATCCGCAGTCCAAACCGTACAGATTGGACTGTGGTTTGGAACGCAGTCCCGATGCGCGGTCCGATCTTTACGTGAGCAGGGTGCTATGGGGGTAACAATTCACTTAAATGATTCGCCACTTGTTTTACAATTTATAGAAAGAAAAATATTTTTTGGGTATATTCATAAAGATAGTATTATTAAAAAAGCCATCCCCATTTTTTCGACATAGGCGTGCTAGGCTTACAATATAAATTTCATATTAGGAAAAAATTATCCCGATTAATAGTGCGAAATCTGTGAGGATAATTAATCTCAACATTATTTTTCTCACTGTTATATAATTGTCGTATAATGTAAACGCAAAAACAGCGCGAATTATTGGCAGCGGAAAAGCGGAAATCAGTGATTGCCGAGCCGTGGCAATATCCGCTTAGTGCCGCTTTATCCGCCGCTGTAGGCTGCTGTAGGTATGGCCGCAGGCTGCTAGGATAGAATTCTGTAAGAACACACCAAGACAGGGATTGCTTGCAAAAAGTGGGCATATTGTAAGTTTGGACTTGCCTCTGACTTCCAATCTATATAGTATCCTCAAAAGAGGGGTGCGTACTGAGGGATTTTTAAATATACTTATCCATATTAAGGGTTTTGAGGAATATGATTGTTTTTAAAGGAATGTTTAAAGTCAAGATTCCTTTTACATAGATATTAGGTTGCTAGCCCAGTCTGACTGGATTAATTTATATCGTCTCCATTTTAATAACAGAGTAAGCGTAATATTGTGTTGGTACTCAAAGTTGATGACAGATATTTCTAAAACTCTCTAAGATTCAATCAACAAAACCAAACAAGCTAACATAAACATAAAGTTTAATTAAACATACATCTAGAAGAGACAGAAAAGCTTTTATTATACTTATGTATTTTTGCTCGCTGGAAAAGAAGGACTCATCCGGGGAAGTTCTACCACCATCCTATTTTTGACGTGAAGCAACATTGCTGTGTTTAGTTGGAAGGGTGTTAGAATAAATAATTAAATAAATAAATGAATAATGCTGGACATTATCACACAGCATCATGTAGCATCATGTGTTAGAAGCGATGTAATTACAGGCACATGAGGGTTAACACCTTCATGTCGTTAAAAATATGCGTGACCACTTAACTTCGGATGAACCATGTGTTCTGTGCCAAATAACATGGCAATAGAAGTCATTCCCCTACCTATAAAAAAGGTGATCGCTCGCTCGTTTAAACATGGCAACAAACAACATACAGGGAGTAGGAACTCATCTTACTCCCTGTATTTTTGTTCCTTAAAGTGACGATACATGTCAAACCTCCCTCTCGCTCGCACTATTCAACATTTTTGAAGATTTAAAATCACTGAATGTAGTTGTACAAAATAGCAAACCTTCACGGCCTAGAAAATAACAATACAAAGGTTCAGCAAGAATATCATTGATTTTATATCTTCAAAAATATTGAATAGTGCGAGCGAGAGGGAGGTTTGACATGTATCGTCGCCTTAATCCTGATTACGTCCGTCAATACCTACAGGCCGCTATATAAGAGGTAGCTCGCGCCTCTGATTATTTAATTTCATGCTGTCATTTCGATGTGCTTTGTGAATTTGACAACATTGAAACGTTTACGCTTGAGTCCACTTTGTGCCTTTTTGTGCACAAAACAATTTTGTCAATCGTAAGCCTACGGCGTTTAATTTTTAAATGTTGCGTTGGCAACTTTACAGGCTTTTTAATAATTTATGTTTCTGTAACTATACAAGGTTAAACAAATATTGTTGTGCGAGAGTAGAAGATTATATATATTCCGGGAGAAGACCCCTTTTCAGAATAATATTGGGGTCAAATAATTGAGGATACCATATGGGGGGTGATCAGAGGAAAGTCTAATCATTACATTTGGTACATGCCAAATTTGCAAACAATAAGCATTCCAAGTCACAAAGTGCATTTTTTCTATTGACCTTTGTTTTCTTTTAATAATGCCAAACCCCTTTCATCGGCTTCAATATGTCTATCCTAAATTCTAACGTAGGATAATTATAGATAAAATAACAGATATCTACCATACATCTCTTGGTTTGTCTGTTTTACTGCCATGATATAAGTAGACAAGATTTAGTTCTATGTCTAGATTCTAAAATTTACATAACCAAGTGTACTGTAATGTTCATAGGGTGAATGAAACAAATGAGTATAAGTACTCACCTTCGCTAAATTATATTTTTAAAACATTTTATATAAAAAATACGAGAACATTCGCTTTTGTTTTTTTTATAAAACTAGGGATTATGCAGGCTTCCGTATTCACATCACAGCCTGCTAAAAAGGATTTTTATGGAGCCTCTAAAAAAGCTTTCTAAAAAATACTTTACATCACACAATACGGATCGCAGGAGCAAGACTGATGGCTCCATCCATCACAAATTGAAGGGCTCGCCATCACACTAGGATTTGTAAGGTGACTGTGCTGGTTCACACTACGAATATCCATTTTGGTTCAAAGAGAATTCAATAAAGAGTTCGTCGATTGGATCAGTCCAATTAACCGTGTTAAATTCGCCTCATTGATGGGGATTTTATTTTTTTCTTTGGTAATCCGCATTCTGTAGCTAGATTAGTTGTAATCCTACTAACATTATAAATGCTAAAGTTTTTGAGTATGGCTGTTTGTTACTCTTTCACGCAAAAACTACTGAATGGTTTTGGATGAAACTTGGAATATACACAGTTTATGTCCTGGAATAACACATGGGCTATTTATTATGTAGGCACCACGTGAGCAAATTTGCAGGCGGAAGGTAGTGAAATATACATTTCAAAATTGACTGTTTCATTTCGACATTTTTGATTTTGTTTTCTAGTTATCGATAAGAATATCCAGCATTTTTAGTTTGCAGTTTATTTTATGTCGGGTAATAATCATCATAGTTAAACTAAGTGACTCTAGACTAGACAATACAATAATTCTTATCTTTTGAAACTATCATAATAGTTTTGAATAAATGGGATATTCATATCAAATCGAGAACAATAGAACTCAAATATAATGGTTAATAATTTCCGTTGATATTTGTAATGAAGATATTTTTTATTCTTTTATTCCCAAAACATTTATTTACCTCTATAAATAGTTACTGTAATAGGTAGGGTATTAAAATTTCCATACATCAAAACAGCCTATTTACCGGGGATACACAAAATATTATCTACATAACAGCACTAAAAATATTAGAGCACATAATATAAATTACCATGTGTCCTATTCTGAACATCACGAGAAGGTCTACCCAATATAAACAGTCGATAATGATGTCGAGCGCTTCTATTCAGTCGATATTAATAAGTCGGAGTAGGGCCCTTTACGACCTCACATACAATACCTAACGTATAGGCACAATAATGTATCAAAGTCTTTCATGCGAAGTAATTTTGAACTTCGGAGATGGGGTGAAAGTTACGAACCTACTAAGTGATTTCGAGAATCTCTTCGTGACGTTATTTTATTATGTGTCTTTCGAAGTTACACAAGGTTTGGTTATAATCTGAGGAATATGTTGATTTTGCGAACAAGAAAATTTGTTTTTTTTTTGTTATCAAGGACACATTTGTTTTCAATAAGCTTATTTACGTTTAATTAATATTATAGTTTGAAAAATGATCGTTTAGAAATTTAAGATTTTGTAAACTAGAAATTTTGTTTGTTTTGTTCGCTAATGAAAAATTTGTTTTCAAAAATCTTATGTACGCTTTTATTAATATTATAAATTGAAAATTATCGTTACCTTTATAAAGGATTTCTATAAAAGTTTGAGTAAAAACGAGTAGATTTTTTATGTAGGTCTTCACTTAGCTAAGTATAAAAAACTCCGACACCAGAGTTGGCCACTAGCTCGTTCGGAGAAGAAGAACAAGTTAGGTATACTCAATTATTTTTATGATACTTGAAGATGGAAAAAGCACATGGCCCACCTGATGTTAAGTAGTAACCATTACCTATCACAAAGTATTGCGTTTTTTAGGAACGTGATAAGCCTCTAGTAACTGTAATTTCACCGGCACCCACAAGGGTGTGGGTGGGTACTTTAAAACAGCACAGCTGCTTAACGGCAGAAATAGGCATAGTGGCAGTACTTTCCCGGACGAGCCCTCCACAAAGAACTCTACTACTACTAAATAATTCAATATAAAATAAATTTAATACCCAGAGATATTAAAATTTATTTTATGGACAAATTATTAATATTATCTAAAAAGGACTTCAATTTAGTTCATTTATAAAAATATGTCTTTTTGTACATTTTTAGCACTTATTCTGTCTGTATTATTATTTATTTAATGTATACTGGCAGTTATTTGCAAAACGTTTACTTCTATAGGCCAATAAAATGCGTAACGAGCTAATTCCGATGACAGACGAACATTATATCGGACACGTAAATTTATTTATTGGCACTCACTTCAATCCATCTGCTAGTCTGCACCTGTTCGTTAAGATTATCAGATATTACTGATTAAGGTTTACGTATTATACTTGTTAATAAAAACCTTTTCTAATGTGATAGAATAGTAGTACTGCCACCATGTCTATTTCAGTTCAGTTTGCCGTGAAGCAGCTGTGCTGTGTTTGGGTTCGAAGGGTGTGGGTGCTGGTGAAATTACAGACACAAGAGGCTTATCATCTTCATGCCTCATGTTGATGGACGCAGGGCATTGCATCGTAGAGCACCTTACGAAAAAACGTGATCTACGATGCAAAACTTTGTGATAGGTAATGGTTACGACTTAACATCAGGTGGGCCATGTGCTTGTTCCATGTGCAGCAAGTACCATAAAAAAGAGAGAAATTCAAAGAGTCTATAAACCATAAATGTAATTAGTTTGATTAATTTCTTGTGTTTCTAATGAAACTATGGATCTTGGTCTGATATAAACGTTTATTTATTTATTTGATTATACTTAACAATAAATAAATAATTTCCATTTATGTTTTATTGATTAGTACGATTAAAAACCATTTACATTAACTAATTAATTAAAATGATTACAATTACAACAAAAAATAATACATAATAATTCAAAATAAGTAAGACGAAATATATAAATACAATAAAAAAATTATAACATATAAAAAGAAAAAACCAAAAAGAGACATTATCAATCACACACATTACAAGCACTCGGGCTCGATACAAATATTCGCCGATAATACAAACATTTGTCTCGCGGCAGGAATCGAACGCAGAACCTTTTGCGTCTTAGGCATCTCTTAGCTCACTGCGCCACAGAGGTCGTGACAAATGTTTGTAATCTGCAAATATTTGTCTCGAGCCTAGGTGTTTTCTATGTATAATTTATGCATGTATTTGAAAAAAGTATTTATGTACTTATGTACTCATGTAGTTCCCTTAAAACAAGTTCTGCTTAGTTAGGGGGGTTTGATGATGATGTGTGATAGCTATTTAGTTACTTAACCTGTTACTATCTATAAACATTGCCTTTTTTATAATTAAATTTTTAAGTTATGTATTAAGTTTTATCATACAATTATTTCATAATAGCTGATTTAGTTACTACTTTTGGCGATATGAAAGAAACTTTTGCATTTTTAAAATCACTAGTATGTAGGTATTATACCGTTTTTTAGATTGAGCTATCAAGATCTTATTCTAAGCTTTTATGTTAAAACCTCAATTTCCTTTTACACTGCAAGTTAGTTTTCTAACTACACTCGAGAGCAATGAATCCGGGTCACTCAAAGAATCCAAAAAATCTCGGAAAGTAAGAATGCTAGGTTAATGCAATAAATTGTATTTAATAGACAATTTAATACTCCTTAAATGAAAGTATTAAAACTTCTTAGTTATTGTAAAGTTATATCATAAAAAAATCAAATTTGAAAAGGGAACACTGTCGAAGATGGAACTACGAAATTACAGGATTTGTTTTTGCTTTTGTTTGTAATCTGTCATTTATGTTGGTACATAAACCAGGTTGATAGTGCTCAATATTCATTATTCAAGCTGAAATCATGTCGCTTACACTTGAAGAATGCACCAGAATACTTACATTGGTGGAAACCGGCCGGAGTCAGCGCGATACAGCCAGGACTGTCGGTGTGTCGCTGTCAACAGTACAAAGAGTTCTCCGACGTTACGAAGAAACTGGTTCTAACCTACGCAGACCAGGAACGGGCAGAACTAGGTGTACCACAGCACGAGAAGACCGATACTTGGTGAACACCATGCTTCGAAATCGCTTTCTCACAGGAACTGAACTCACAAATCAGTTTCGACGCCTCGGAGGAAGTAACCCAAGTGCATGGACAGTAAGACGTCGGCTTGCTGAATCTAACTTAAAACCCCTTAGACCTGCAAACGGCCCTAAACTGGAGCGTGGCCATCGTATTTCAAGACTAAGATATGCCCAGAACCACGTAAATTGGAGTATTGAAGATTGGTCGAAAGTTATGTTCTCCGACGAATCAAAATTTATGCTCTACAAGCACGATGGAAGACACAGAGTGTATAGAAGACCAGGGGAAAGATTCAAGCAAGCATGCATCGAAGAAAAAGTAGCCTACGGTGGTGGGTCTGTACTTGTGTGGGCCGGAATTTCCTCTGAAAGTCGCACAGAGCTGGTGATCATAGAAAACGGCTCTTTAACTAGCGTAAGATATGTGGAAGAAATCCTCAACGAACACGTTGGTCCATTTATGGTCAATTTGGGTGAGGATGCTATATTTATGCATGACAATGCCCGACCTCATACAGGTAGGATTGTGAATGACTACCTTCAAGAGATGAACATTACTTGTATGGAGTGGCCAGCGCGCAGCCCGGATATCAACCCGATCGAGCATGCTTGGGACGAGCTAGGGAGATGCGTAAAACAACGAAACCCTCCCCCAATCACGCTTCCTGAGCTCAAAATTGCTCTCACAGAGGAATGGGAGAATATTCCCCAAAATCGTATAAGGAACTTGGTGTACAGCATGCCAAACCGCGTAAACGCAGTAATGGAAGCACGAGGAGGTAATACGAAGTATTGAAATTCAAGAAAATCGTCATAAAGTTCAAAAATTTCATGTTTCCTATTTTTGTTTTAAGGAGAGATCAGCAGTTTTTTTTCTTTATGTAATTTTGTGTAAATAAAATGTATGGTGACTCATATTTTTTTAACTTTCATTTAAGGAGTATTAAATTGTCTATTAAATACAATTTATTGCATTAACCTAGCATTCTTACTTTCCGAGATTTTTTGGATTCTTTGAGTGACCCGGATTCATTGCTCTCGGGGGTATATAATGGCTAGAACTTTCAGCCCGCTATTATTCCTATCTCTCGCCCATCAGCCAATAATTTGCGAGCGTTATATCTTGTATAGCGGTATAACAGCTGTATAATGAAGTATAATTCAGATCTAGCCATCAGTGGTGACGAGGCAGCTGTACGCATTAGTGGTATCTAACGCCCTAGGGAGTTTTACTTATGATGCTCTAGTAGGCTACTGCAGGTGCTTGTACGTACTTCTAATATGCAAATTGGATTCGCTTTATCTTGACTTGTGTTTGTGTTTTAGTCTGGCCACGGCGTAGGTTATTTAGACATTTGGATAGAGGTATTTTAAGCTCGCTTAATACTAAGTTGGGTAACCTTAGCAGCGTTATCAATTAGTGTCTGAGAGGCTCCTTTCATGACGTTTTCCAATAAAACCAATTCATAAAAACAGGGTTTTTTAAATGTTGCTGGAAACTTTAACAGCCATACCTTTGTGGTTTTGTCCTACGAAAAAAAGTCAGAATTAATTTCTTACGAAACTTAGTTATTTTAATTTTAAAAAAAACTGCATAATACCAATAATAAAATAATATTATTCCAATATACAAAATGGATAATTACCAAATATGGTTGGGTCGAGCTCAGGACAAGGCGCAATGGCGCTCATTAAGGGAGACCTATGTCCAGCAGTAACTGTAAAGAACCTGACTGACTAACCGACTGACAGACTTACTGACTGACTGACTGACTGACTGACAGACTGACTGACTGACTGACTGACTGACTAACTGACTGACAGACTGACTGACTGACTGACTGACAATCAACGAACAGCTTAAACCGTAACTTGAAAGGAGAATGCCGAAAACCCGTACCAATTGCGTCAAAACCAAACGTATCCCATAAAAATTATTATACTTTATAAATGACATTAACATTTTCTTTAGTTTTACACACCGACGGGATTAATAATCAAGAAAAAAAATATTTCGTTGATTTGGTTTCCGCCGCACGCCGCCATTAGACTGCAACAACCAATGATATATACGTTACTATGGCAACAAACATTGATGTAAAGTGTCACTATGGCAATAACCCTCATTTTTTATTATTTTGACAGTAGAATCGACTAAAAACTTATTGGAAATTATTTTGACACACTCACTTTAGTCTTGGTACCGAGCGCCATACATCAGACGGCATTCTCCTTTGGGTATGTTCCATAAATAAGGCACTATTCAATAATTTCCTGAAATTCAGCCCTAGAAGGAGTTTAGCAGACAAATGCCTCTACGTGGACAAATTCATGGGGCATCCACTAGTTCCTGATAAGAATATCAGATGTCAAGTCTAAATATGCAGCAATAAATATGCCATGATCAAAGAACTAAGATAACATAGACGATGGAACATAAAAACAGCAATGGATACCTTTAATTGGACGTCTAATTTAAAGTACTTGTTAGATGTCGTACAGGACTAGATGTTATTTTTACGACCTTGTTGTATGACCATGTAAGCATTAAATGAGTATCTCAATAATAGCTTTATTTTCTGCAAGCTTATATAATGGCTAATAAGAATATCCTCATCGAAGTTCTACATGAATGAGAATTCTTGTTTAAAGATCTTAAGTTTTCATCAGTTGTCGGGTTACCTGTAGGATGAAAAAAATTCATGATCGGTCCAATTGTATTACAAGAAAAGAGTGGTGATTTTTTAAGACCTAGTTGTATCCCAATTTAAGCAACAAAGGGTATCGCCTGAATGACAATACTGGGTATCGCAATAATAGCTTTATTTTCTGCAAGCTTTTATCATACTAGAATATCCACATCAAAGAAAATCGAGAATGAAGATTTTTGTTTAAAAATGTTTTGTTCAATTTGCCATTGCCTAATATTGCTGTTGAGTTTATGACGGGGATCTTTGTTCGCTATTTTTATTCTATTTTTTTATATAACCTTTTTCACTGCTAAAGCGCTCGTGGTGTGGCTTTTTTTGGCGTCCACAGCAGATCACCATGAATGCATGAAATAGCTTTATTGTTACTGTATAACGGACAGAAACCTAATAAATAAAAGGAACCATAGGAGGTCCTATCGCTTGGAAGATATCTCTTCCAGACAATATTGGTTAAGCAACACTTATTGTGTAACAACACATAAGGTAAATTCATAATTAAACGAAGGTTGATCCAATGTAAAAAGGCCAAGTGCGAGTCGGACTAGCGCACGAAGGGTTTCGTACCATTGTATCGGAGCCCCACTTTAATAAAAAAAAACTGTTTTTAGCATTAAATTCGTTGTTATAGCGGCAACAGAAATACATCATCTGTGCAAACTTCAACTGACTAGCTATCTCGGTTCATGAGATAGCCTGATGACGGAGAGGCAGTGAAGTCTTAGTAATAGGGTACCGTTTTTACCCTGTAGGCACGGAACCCTAATAAAAGAAATCCTACAGCTCACGACATGATTCGGTGATCGTTCTTTCAAAAAATCAATTATTTGTAGATGACAAACAGTAGCAGTACAAAGAGTTGCGCAATCCTAGCTAGTTATCTGTGGCAACACTGACAGATTTGGGGGCATTACTAATGACGGCACGTGGTAAACTCTTGCGCAGAGGTCAATTCACGTTCAATGTAGCAGCTGCGTGATTTAGTTAATCATCGGCAACTAACTTAATAGGTATTTAGAAATCGTAACGCCTTAAACGGTGTATGTATGCCATTTTAGCCATGGTTTAGTCAGCTTTGAACTTACAGTTCTGGTCTACAAGTAGTACAGTTCCCAGTTTTACATTGGATCATCATCATCATCATCAGCCTATAGCAGTCTATTGCTGGTATCTCCTAATGAGCGCCATTGCGTTCTGTCCTGTTTTTTTTACAATCAAAACCTGTCAATCTTGGCAGCTTTGCGATCACGTAGGAGCTTCGATTGCAATAAAAACCGGAAAGCATGAAAACTACATCTTTGACAAGGAACGATTGCAGTAATATGTATTGTAGGTGCAAATAATAATTGCACTTGGTCGGATTTAATTGATTTGCAGGAATTTCATGTTGAAAAACAAGTATTGCAACACAGATAGCGGTCGAAAAATTATAGCAAAAAGATGCGTGATCGCTGAACTTTGACAGTATCATTTATTTGTAGTATCAAACCTTTGATAAGAACAGAATTACGTGATCAGCCTACAAATCTCCCACACCCATAACGGCCAATATAGAGTTCATTTGCGGGATGTTGCCAAAAACACTTTACATAGATAGATAGATAGATAAATTCTATATGTACACAGAAAAACAATAATTTGTAAAATTAGCTATTTAAAAAAAAGGTACAATAGGCGGTCTTATCGCTGAAAGCGATCTCTTACAGGCAAGCTTTGGATGGACAGGACAGCACGATAAATAAAAGAAGGCGGTGTACATACGAAAGTAGCTACATAAATAATATCATACACATACCTAGCTAACTACAAAATATATTAGATACCTTATAAATATTTTAAATTTTTATATTCAACTATCATGTAAAAAATAAAAGAGGAAGACAGAACCATCACAAAGAAGTCAAATTAATTGATAAAAACACATCACTTTTATTTAATTTTTTTTATGGTACTTGAAGATGGAACAAGCACATGGTCCACCTGATGTTAAGTGGTAACCATTACCTATCACAAAGCATTGCATGATAGATCACGTTGTGCGTGCTATACGATGCAAAGCTCTGCGTCCATCAACTTGAGGCAAGAAGATGATAAGCCTCTTGTGCCTGTAATTTCACCGGCACCCACACCCTTCAAACCGAAACACAGCACAACTACTTCACGGCAGAAATAGGCATGGTGGCAGTACTTCCCCGGACGAGCCCTCCACAAAGAACTCTACTACTACTAAAACAACATAACATATCCTTACCTCATTTGTATTGACTCACTACTTTTATACAATTTTAAAGCATCATCTAAAACAACATAAATTCACGGTTCAGATAATTTATCCTTTGAAGATGTTATAGTTCCTATACCGCGCTGTAAACATTGGCACCGCTCCGTTTACCTAAACCAGTGGTGAGTCACGATGCGTCAGCGCAGCCCGTACTACTCCAAAATAAACACCCTGTATACAATAGGGTTGTCACTTATTAACAAGGAGCTGAACGTTTTATGACAATAAAGAGCTTATTTTTTCAATAACCTTAATGATTCTAACTTGCTTATATTAAAGTGAGAGTTACATGACAAAACAACTGTTCAGTAGTCAGAGAAATCCGTAAAAGCTCTTTTGATATCATTTGATAAATTAGAGTATAAAATGGCGTACATATTCTTTTATTGAATTAACTATATCTGATAGAATAAGATAATGATAAATTGAAAAAGACACATTATATAAATAAAAAAAACTTGAATTACAAATACCTACTTAATAGACAAAGAAACTGCCAGAATAGCACTAAGGTACCCGAACATACTTTAAGAATGAAATACATTAAGTAAGTACAATTAAACATTAAAATTTCATTTTCTAGCAGGGACGAGTAGCTGGTTGAAACGCATGAGGTTAGGGGTTCAATTCTCTCTGCGGGAACGAATGTTTACATTATCTGCAAAAATTCACATTTCATTCACACATAGGCATATCTCACAAATATATATCCCACACTGGAGTGGGAAGCCTGTGTAACTGTCAGATTTTAAACAGTGAAAAAAAATCCTGTTACATAACCAGTTCATGCACAATCTCAAAGTCGCACAAAGGGCTATGGCGAAAGCTATGCTTGGAGTCTCTCTGCGTGATAAAATTCGAAATGAAGAGATCCGTAAGAAAACCAGGGTAACCGACATAGCTCTCAGAATTATGAAGTTGAAGTGGCAGAGGGCAGGCCATATAATATAATAAGCCCATAGAACGGAAAACCGTTGGGGAAAATGGTTCTCGAATGGCGACCGCAATCTGGAAGAAGAAGTGTAGGGAGACCCCCCACCAGATCGACCGACGACATCGTCAACATTGCAGGTACTCGGTGGATGGAGAGGGCTCAAGACCGTTCTTCGTGGAATTTCTTGGGTGAGGCCTATGTTCAGCAGTGGACTTCTATAGGTTGTTGATGATGAACCAGTTATGAAATCTTAGTTACGAACGTGGACGAAGGGGTTATTTGAATGTGGCAACCCTGAAATGTGTCACGCACTATCACTCCACATCTATATTCTGAAACCGAATATTTTCTTAATTCGTCACCTTCAAACGCACCAAATTTACGATTACATAACCGACCTTATCTCAATAAAAATAAGATCTAAGACTTTTAGTAGAACAAAGTTATTTCTGCGGTTAGTTAAGTTTGAGGCATATAGATTTTTGTGTTTGACAATTGAAGTGTTAATTTTGTAAGAGGTGAATTATGATAGTTGAGTCATCCTTTCTGTCTTGAGAACGGTCGAAATATTACTGTTTGGTTGCACGTGTTGTGTTAGTTTGTTACAAATATGACGCAATGTAGATAGTTTTTTATTGTTTTTGGGGAGTCGAGTGTTCTTTCTATTTATTGCTACAACACATGTAAAAACAGGATTACCTACAAGAATAACCAGTTAATGCATGCCAGAGTTAAAATGATCTGCAAATATTTTGGAGATGCGAATGCAGAAAAAGTAAAAAAGTCAAAATTGCTAATTAAGAAAACTAAAGTACTAAAGTCGTAATTTTCTATAATTTACACAACGTCGAAACGCGACCAAACAGAGAAGAATTGCCGAGAAACTCTGCTTGGCTAATATTTTTTTGAATGTTTTTTCATTAGATGAAGCCTATCTCCAGCAGTGGATTGCTATACTTATATATTATCAATCCAGAAGGTTACTGAAGAAGCTGGTGTTGTTGCTGTGTAGATTAACATAATTGAATGCAATGTGTGCATTTCGAGAAAAAATTTAATCGAATTGAGTTCTCCAATCTATCAAAAATCAACATCTTTGTATGTAAATCCTACAATTATTTCAATTTGAATGTTCTGAATAAAACAATGGTCCAATTATAAAGCCTTCGACCCATAGGTTGCACCTAGTCAAAGGTCATAGTTTTCGGAGGTCATTGCACCGTGCGCGTGCGCAATCGACGACGCGTTTCCACCATCAGCAACCTTCGTTACCCACTCATTTATCCTGCTATATTGAACCCTAATCCAACAAGTTAGAGTTCTAAATATATTGAACATGTTTACACTAAACTAAGCTTTAGGGCTTATAGGAATAGGAACGAGGATATATCATGAGTGAGGGTTTGTATGAATTTGTATGGTGGTTCTCGATAGTTGGATCCGATTGTTTTTATTCAAAGCGCTGGAAATGTTTAATTGAGTTTATAATAATGGTAGTAATGTTTTTTTTGCCTACTACTGTGTGGTTACGCACGGTTTGATAAAAATTTTAGATGGTGTCTATTTGACCATTAATTAGTATGGTTTAAATATTAATAATTTGACGACCTCTGCGGCTGTGTGTGATGCTCGAGCTGAGGACAGGGCGCAATAAGGAGAGGCCTGTGTCCAGCAGTGGACTGCTATAGGCTGATGATGATTATTACATAAGGCAGTTATCAATATATGAGGTATGTTAGATTCACGAAAAAATATTTTCATCTGGCTTGATGGAAGGCGGTGAATGAATTGGAGTCACAATCCAGTCTGCCAAGTTGGTCGTTCTGGAAAAGTACCTACTCTGCGATGATGACTGATGGACTGAAACTCCAGATCATCATGATGATCTGGATGATCAGATCATCATGGCGATGATGACTGATGGACTGAAACTCCAGATCATCATCATCATCATCATAATCATATTATTATCGATGCGAAGAGCACATATACTATACGTGCCTCTGCCATGTTATTTTTTTAGCATAAAAAATTACAGGTCAGGGGCATTTACAATATAAGTGCTTTTCGCATGATAATATTATTATAATTATCATGATGATGATGATTTGGAGTTTCAGTCATTCAGTCAGTTATCATCGTAAAGCGCTTTTCCAGTACGACCAAATTGGCTGACTGGATTGAGACCCAAATTCATTCAACGCTTTCCATCAAGCCAGATGGCAATACTTTTTCGTGAATCTAACACGACTCTTCATCATCATCATCATCAAACTATAGAAGTCCACCGCTGAACATAGGCGTCATATACAACTATATATAACCGTCCAAATAAGTTATTCGACCTTTTACGTCATTTTATTTAATGATTATCCTTTCATAAACTTTTTATAGCAATAATTGGTATTATGGAGAAAGTACGAAATTATAGTAACCGTCTTTTGACATGGCAATTGCCAGACTGACGCGCGTGAATGTCAAACATCAAAAAACTAACCGAGCGTTGCCACTAGCCAATAAACAACAAGGAGTTTGTACGTTTTTACTAGTCTCGTAATAAGGAAAACAAATAGAAGAAATCTTAAAATTCCTAATGCTCTGAAATATCAACTCATACGGCAGATATCTACTTTCCTATGTCCAATATCATCAGCTAGAAAGAGATGCATACTTCTCTCAATGCGACATCAAATTAGTTCAAATCGTAAATCGTACTAGGGCACCCGAATCTAGTGCTACGCAGTTTCGTTATAATGCCCTAGTACGATTTAAAATTTAAAATCGCAGCAATTGAGATAGTTATGCATCCCTTTCTAGCTAATGATATGACATAAGAAAGTAGAGATCAACCGTGTGAGTTGTTGTTTCAGAGCAAGATGAATTTTAAGATATCTTCTAATCTTTTACCTTATTCTGAGGTACTAGTAGTAATTACATTTAACAGAGTCTAATTTAACTAGTCAATCGAGAAGTCGCACAACTGTCACATCCGTCTATTTTCAACATATAGTGAGACGACCCTCGACTAGTAAATGATCAACGAGTTGAGTTTACATTTTAATTCAGTGGAAACACAAGGGCGGCTGCATGATGCTGTGTAGTAACATCCAGCATTATTTATTTATTATAATTATTTATATACAAAGTTTCTAAGTAGACGCCGCAACAGAAGAGACCTAGAGGAAGACCCAGAAAACGCTGGATGGACTGCGTGGAAAGTCAAAACATCTAAGAGAAGGCAAGCGGGAGATAGATCGAAATGGAGGAAAAACGTTGAAGAGGAAACAATGGATTGTAATGTCGCAGGAAGTCAGTAAATAGGTATATGCGACGCTGCACAGCGTCGGTTGCGTAAAGCTAGAACAGTTAAATTAGTGAAAACATCCTTACACAAATAAGTGATGATGTGTTTGCATCGACCGTTCTAACTGATGCATCTTCCGTCAGCTGAGCATCAACCCTAAGTCATCTTCACCTTCTAGAAGTCCACCGACGGAAATAGACACCTCTGCAAAAATAGTAATAATCACAAAAGCAGTAAACATTTTATACAAATTATTTTTTTTGTCTCTTTTCGAAGTTCATTGAAGAGACTATTTTACTTGCCTTTAATAAATAAAACGAGTTACAAACAAGTTGATAAATATTGTCAGTGTACCTACTTACGTAGAGTGTTGTCATTGGAAACTAATTGCTGTCCATACTTTTTGCGATTCCCTCCACTCCAAGCTTTATTTTGATAGATTATCATTTAGTTTCAGGGTATGCTTAGGTCTTCACACAAAAAAAACCCATATTAATCCTTTTGATTTGCGACAATAAATGTAAATGATTTTATCCAAGTCAGCGAATGAATTTAGTAAATAGGGTAGGGATGTTAAAATGTTAGGAGTTTTGCCATAAAACCTTTCTAAACACGTTCCAAAGAACTTTACATATGAATGGCATTCCAGCCATCAATGCGCCTCCCCTTAACCATTCAGCCTTCCCCTTAAGGCCCAGAACCATTCATGTTTAATTTATGCCCGTTCCAAAAAACATCCTTTCATAGGATCAGCTGATACAACTTTCCGCTGTAGATATGGCACATGAAGCTAAAAAATTGCAAACTTAAATCAGCAACATCAATAGCCTATAGCAGTCCACTGCCGAATATAGGCCTATATCTTAATGAACGCCATTGCGCCCTCAGCTCAAACTAAAATGCTGGTACCAAAATTTTCATACATAAAATTTCCAACAACTTTTTAGTCTAGGGTTTAGTTGATTTCAAATTGGAACTCAAAAAGGAACTACGCAGACAATATATTAATGTACTGATAAGATTCAGATTTATTAATTGATCTAGTAGTGATCAGTAATAATATTAATTTTGCTGTTAGTAACAAAACTAAAATAAATAGATGCCTATTTTTATAAAAGTTTATTTTTTATAAAGAACATATTGTATCGGATAACGCATATTTCCGAACAATGTGCCAAGCCAATATCCAAGTACTACACACAAAAGGCAATTTTTCACAACATCTCTTGACAGAATCAGCTGATAGGAACCGGCTTGACAAAATCAGCTGTTCACAGATGTTTTTGCACGTGCCCGAACCGTTATATCATGACTCATGACGTCACGACTCAATGATCTGATCTCAATGAAGCTTCTGAATCGTACGAGGTCAGCTGATCGGGAATTTTAATTTCGAGTTTGTGCGGGCGCAAGATACGCATTGCACGAAGGGGAAGGAGGGAGTGTTTTCAACCCTGGTTAATAACAACCAATTATTATTAATAAAAAACATACAACCGAAATGCGAACCTCCTCCTTTTTTTGAAGGCGGTTAGTAATCAGTCGGTTTCGCATGTTGTGTTTACCTCTAGAAGGTCGTACTTTGTTTGTGTTAGGCTTTATTTTCTAAGAGTGATTATTCGTGTAACATCCATAAATAATAAATAAAAAATGCTGGACGTCATACAGCATTGTGTAATTTAAAGAACAGATTAAAGAAGACATTATTACCAAAACCTACTTTTACACTAATCATTTTAGTATGATAATATGACTTTTAACTTAGACCTTATAAGTTGCTAAAACTTACTAAAGGTACTGGCTAGAAATAAACCATCCTATTTACAACAGTTCTATAAACTTTAGAAAGCTAAAATGGAGTTAAAACATCATGTCACCTATTTTTATTTACATTTAAATGACAGAGACAAGCTTAATTTATCGAGCCGTTATAAAATGACATTTGGTTATGAATAACACAATGAGTTTTTAATCGCAAGAACCTTCAGTCCTGTTATCTTGCATCTCAGCTTTAGTGGTCGGCAAATATTCACGGAATCCCAAAAAATACCTTTTAGTGATTGCGTAAGACGCAGCCCCACTCTCCCCACACACGGCCCACTTGTCGCGTCACCTGGGACAGGTGCGGGCCCAGCTGTGGACCAGTCTACCGAGGCCAGCAGTGCCCCATATAGAGCAACGATCTGATTAACTGGAACCATTCAACCACAACCAGTATGCAATAGCTTCAAAAATCTAAGAGTACTTTTTTGCAGCACACTAAACAAACTTCTTTGATGTTGATAAATAGACGTTTTTATGTCTTCTCTACGGTAGAGAAGAAAAGGTTTTTTTCTGATTGTGGGTCCTGCATCCCAAACACGTCTATTTTTATTCTGAACTTATTATTCTTTAGATAACTGACCGAGCTCTGTGGCGCAGTAGGCGAAGGTCCGCCTGAGACACAGAAGGTTGCGGGTTCGATTCCTGCCGCGGTACAAATGCATGTTCTGCAGATATTTGTCTCGGGTCTGGATGTTTTCTATGTATTATTATTATTTCAATTAAAAAAAATGTATCTATGTAGTATATCAATCATATGGTTCCCATAATACAAGCTCTGCTTAGTTTGGGACTACATGATGCTGTGTGATGACATCCAGGATTATTTATTTATGTATGGTATGTATGTATTTACAAAACCAATATATATATGCAATATATCTATCATGTGGCTCCCATAACACAAGCTCTGCTTAGTTTGGGGTTGCATGATGCTGTGTGATAGTGTCCAGCATTTTTTTTTAGAACCATGTTCAAATCATTCAAAATGTTCCTACTTTTAAAAAAATATGTTTTGTTCTATTTTTCCTCTATATCCTTGTCCATGGCAGTAAGCCATAGATTTTGCTTTGCTTTGCCAGTAGGGATAAGATTTCTTTCTAATCCGTAAATAAATTTTCAGAAGAAAATCAGTCCGTATTCTATTCAGCCAGTAACACCCACTTCTAAGTGCGACAGCCAGATCCACTACTCTCCTATTGCCTGCACAGTATCCTCCGACCATCGAACAGGTGGTCTGCCTCGAGGCTGCCAAACATCTCTTCGCCACCATTCGGTATCTGCTTAGGTCCATCGTATAGATATGTATAGTTCCAAAAAAAATTCTTACAAACAACGTAAGTACGTTCAGAAACGTAGGCGTAGGTTCAGTCTCTAGATAGCTCATACCAAGACTAAACAGTCTTTGATCTGTATATTATTAATAGTACTAAGTTTTTCTTTGATAAAAACTACTTATTTAATAGACAAATGCAACGTTTGCTGACATTTATGGTAATTTTCGTTACTATCTTTATAGGCATTCGCATTACAAATATCATATTTCAAATGAAATAAGAAAGTAATATTACGTACACCGGTAATATTTACGAGGCAGAGCAGCTGTAACACCATATGCCATAATATTCTATGATGCAAAGACGGGAATCGAACCCGTGATAGTCTGCAGATGTCCACAATAGATTAGAAATGCAGCTTTTACTTTATTTGCCGGATTACTAAACATATTGATGGCTTTGAAAAGGAAATGAAAATAATGATATTTTTACCCGTATTATAATTGTGTTCCAATCATAAGTATTAAGTTATAATAGGTAAGTAGGTAAGTATTATTTAACATGAACTAGTTCTTTTTTATGATGCTTGAAGACGGAACAGGCACATGGCGCACCTGTTGTTAGGTGGTAACTATCACCTATCACAAAGCATTGCATAGATGTTTAGATCTGCGTAGATCAGGTTTTTTTTAACGTACTCAACGATGCAAAGCCCTACATATTTGAGGCATGAAGATGATAAGCTTCTTGTGCCTGTAATTTCACCGACACCCACACCCTTAAAACTAAAACACAGCACAGGTACTTCACGGCAGAAATAGGCATGGTGGCAGTACTTCCCCGGACGAGCCCTCCACAAAGAACTTTTACTAGTTGCTAGTGGCGAATCTTGGTGCATTAATTGCCTGGTTCATTATGGTGATTGAAAGTCCCATTCCATCTCAATGTTAAAAAAAAAAAGTTTTTAGTCAGATTCCAAAGAAAGTAGAAGCAGATCGGATCAAGTAGAAATAGTAGCAATGGCAGATCCAAACATCATGTAATTCGGTACAGAACTACTTGTGATCATCCCTCCATCTAAATGTTGCCTGGAAGAAATAGCTTTCAGCGATAAGGTCGCCTATTGTACCATTTTTAAATGTCATTGTTTTTTATAAATTTCATGCAATAAAGTGTCCATTCATTCATTCCATCACCAGCCTATTCAGTCCACTGCTGGACATAGGTCTCCCCTATAAGAAGGGGGCCCCATAATACCCTCAATGGACAGGCTGGGAAGCGGTATCACTGGATACAGCTTCTCGCACCACCGACCCTGCTGCCCGTCTGCTTGTGATAATAAGCATCAATTCATTACTCTTAATCATCATCAGCCTATAGCAGTCCACTGCTGGACATAGATCTCCTCTAACAAGTGCCACCGCGCCGCCTTCAACTCGACGCATCCAGCTTCTACCAGCTACTTTTCGCAAATCGTTACTACCCGACCTTCAGTATAATCATCATCAGCCTACACTCCACTGCTGGACATAAACCTACACCTACACCTTCACACCTGGTCCTGTTCTACTCTACGTTTGCTGATTACGTTTAATCAACTTAAATCCCAAAAACGAGACAAAAAAGAGTTGTAATCATTTGAAGCAATTCATTTATACTAATTACTCTTAATCATCGTCAGTCGATAGCAGTCCACTACTGGACATAGGCCTCCCCTAATGAGCGCCATTGCGCCCTGTCCTGAGCTTGACGCATCCAGCTTCTACCAGCCTTTCGTAGATCGTCACTCTGCCTGGCTTTAGGGCGTCCTACACTACGTTTGCCGAGCCGCGGTCTCCACTCAAGAACTCGTTTACCCCAACGGTTATCGGTTCTTCGGCAGATATGGCCAGCCCACTGCCACTTCAGCTTGCTAATTCTCTGAGCTATGTCAACAACTTTAGTTCTATGTCGGATAAACTCGCTTCGGATTCTATCATTTAGAGAAACTGCTGGACATTGAT
Organism: Horisme vitalbata; assembly: GCA_951804965.1. Classification (NCBI taxonomy): domain Eukaryota; kingdom Metazoa; phylum Arthropoda; class Insecta; order Lepidoptera; family Geometridae; genus Horisme; species Horisme vitalbata. The sequence continues at coordinate 1,043,128 of OX638104.1, read as the reverse complement.
CTCCTCAAATGAGTGCCACCGATCGTTTTCAACTCGACTCTGTCGTCAGAAATTGATTTAATGAGTAATAACATCGATACATCATCGCAGGCAGACTGTTAAAGAGATCTAGAGTCGTTTTCAATTTATACTTTGGATTGTGCAGTCTGTTATTTGATATATCTCTTAAAGTTCATCATCATCATCATCAGCCTATAATGGTCCACTGCTGGACATATAGAGCTACACCTACGTACATACACCTGGCCGGAGTGGATCCTACTCTACGTTTGCGGTTTACGTTTAATCTACCTAAGTAGATTAAACGTGGGTTCTAAAACCCAAAACCGAGAAGAAAAGAACCAAAAAACAATTGGTAAGAGCCTCTCCGGATTATTCCAGCAAAATACTCATTTCAAGAATTGCTCTAGATACAGGCAATTAGATGGAATGTGGACGAGTGGATTTTTAATAATACCTACCTACGGAAATCTTTTTGTTGAGGCCATTGGAACAGCGGATTGGAACTCCACACTTCTTATAAACTGGCTTCTGCCTGCAGCTTCACTCGCATGGTATCAGAATAAAACGTTCTTCTTTGTATTCGGTACTTTATTTCGGAAGATCATGATCACCATGCGATGTTCTGCAGGCGTGGACGGCCTGTCTCCAGCGGACGAAGTGAAGCGAAGACCAGCTTTTCTAAGGACAAAAAGTAGCCTATTCCATACTACAATTATATAAATACTTATTTATTTATAATTTAATACTTATTAGCTTCTGCCCTTGGCTTTGCTCGCGTTAAAAGTTATTTTCAAAGTTTTCTATCCCTTTGGAACATTCTTACTTTTTTCTGGACGCAAATTAAATGTCCTTTTCTGTAACTACCCCTGAAAACGTATATCGAAATTTTATGACGATTGTTTGAATTGTCGAGGCGTGTAAGCGTAACAAACAAACTCACTTTCGAATTTATCTTTGTAACAGGGTAAGTAGTCATGTTGCTCTTTTTTTATGCCAAAGCTGGCAGATGGGCAGGCGGGTCACTGCCTCCCGTGGACACTTGCATCTGAGGGGATACTGATACGCGGCCGGCCCTTAAGATGATGGAATACTCGCGTTTTGAAGGACCCCTTATCGTAGCTCTGAGGGAAAACCGGAGCAGGGAGTTCGTTCCACAACTTGTAAGTACGTGAAAGGAAGGATTGTGTAAAACATTCAGTTGAGGAGAATTAACCACCCAGGTCATCTTCGTAACTTAAGGTTCATAATTTTTTAGTGCATTATCTGAATGTATCCGCCAGTTCGATGGCCACACTCACAGCATTCGTTTCGGAAATTATTTCAGTGGAATTGCCACTCGTGTAGAAGTGGGCCCAAGCCTCCTTTTCACTCCATTTTATTTTTCCTTCTGAACGGTATTAATTCTTAAATTTTTCACAATCGTCCTCACGACTCTCGTTTTTGTACTCAACTAATTGAGTGGGGTCTTATACAATTGTGAATGCCTGTTTGCTTTGTAAAAAGCTATTTTGCATCGTGATTATTCTTAATTCTATTGATTTTAACTTGATGACTAGGAAAACGTATTGCCTCCGTAAAAATATATAAAAATAGTAATGCCCTTTATTTCTACTACGTACATACGTAGCGGGACAAATTTTTGAATGTTCTGCAGATATTTGTCTTGGATCTGGGTGTTTTTTATTTATAATATGTATTTACAAAAAAATGTAAGTAAAATATCAATCGTGTGGTTCCCCTAACACAAGCTCTGCTTAGTTTGGGGCTACATGATGCTGTGTGATAATCCTACATTATTTATTTATTTATAGGTACCAAAACATTTAAAAAAAAAATCTAAATAACCCTATTATCTTTATCCCTCTCTGTCTTTATTCTATACTTTTCGTAGTAGTCCTCTAAAAATTTATACAATTCTTCTAAACTAACGTCAGCACTGCAATATAACCAACTACACTGTGACCATTTCAAAAATCTTTGTCCAAAAAATTTCTTCTGTAATGACAGTTTTCGATACCTAAAATATTTGAATAATTTTGCAGGACAATAATTATTGATGAAAAATTAAGTTAAATTCAAAGACCATACATACTAGAGACGCCATCTATTGAAGAACCTTTGAACTATTCTGACCGTCTTATAAAAATCAATATTTTATGGACAAAAAATGAAGCGTATCAAAGAAAATAATGGTAACATCTTTAAATATTAACAGGTTTTAAATATATTTTGAATATTTTATTTATTTAAGTTTAATAAATAATATGAGTTTTGAACAAGTAACGCCATCTCTGTTTATTGTGAAGAACATTGTTGTAGGGAACGAATAAGACTGAAAAAAATATTGTACAATTTTTTTTATTAAATCTTTCCGATGATAAAAAAGCGTCGAGTTTGATAAGTGCATTTTTAGTGTTTACAAATCGAATATCATTTGAGGATTGTCCTCTGATTATTATCACATAGATCCCTAAATTAGAATTGCATGAAAAGCAAGTACAAACAAATCCTTGACGCATATTTCTTACTATCGTGGTTATCAGGAACTATGAATACACGTAGGCACACCCGCCCCATGTGTTTTAAATAATGCTGGACACTATCAACCTTAAACATCGGCCTTAAACTAAGCAGAGCTTGTATTAAGGAAACCACAGTAAATGATATACACACATTTTTTTGTAAATACATATTTGCAGATCACACAAACATTTGTCTCGCGGCGGAAATCGAGCCTTCGCCCACTGCGCCATAGAGGTCGTCCAGAAGATCACAGTAAGAGTATATTTAGAAGATGAATTAATGATCTACTCCAACTTGACCATGAATAAGAACCTTTCCACGAGGTTCCGGTCGGATTACAACTTCCTCTGTACGATATATGGGATCAGTACTTCCTGTTACAATTAGTATTCAATAGGAGATTTGAAGCGTGAGAATGTCAAGGTTTCTTAGAGCAAGGACATCAGTGGATGGTTCTAAAGCTGACCATCAGTAGGCTTAGATACCAGTAGTACACACCATGTCAGTACATACTCCTGATGCCTGGGTAAAAAAATAATAATTCTAATTAGTCCATCAATTAGATAAACAGAAAATATTGGACACGTATTTTTTTTTTTTATCAAATCAATAGAAATTGATAAAGATAAAGAGCGTCAAAGTTCGGGTGTGGGGGGTAAGCTCGTGACGTCACTTGTATGGAAAAGTGTACTTACCCGTGACGTCACGTGGAATTTCAACACTAAATCTTTTCGTTTGTAATTATTTTTTGTAAGGTTACCCTCTTAAATAAAGTACAATATTACAAATGTAAAAATTAGTGTGTTTATCTGCTGAATGGATTTGGGAATCTTGAACGTAGCACCTGTGGCAGATAAGGTGAGGAGTGGAAGACTAGCATGGTATGGGCATGTGATGAGGAGGGATGGAAACCATGTGACTAAAAGAGTGATGAGTATGAATGTAACTGGATGTACGAGTAGAGGGAGGCCAAAGAAGAGATGGATGGATTGTATGAAAGTGGATATAAAGTGAGTACAGAGTTGACAGCCGATAGGAGTGAATGGAGAAAGAAAACATCTTGTATCGACCCCACCTGGAGTGGGATAAGGGCAGGGAAATGATGATCTGCTGAATGGATTTGGATGAAAGTTGAAATATCCACAGTTTGTGACCTGGATTAACACAAATGCTACTTATTAATTCAGCATCAGCGAGCGTAGCAGTGGGCGGAAGTTAGTAGATGATAATTTTCATCCCATTCAAAGTTGTAAAAACTTTCTGTCATACAAAACATTGTTTACGTGCTCGCACGCAATCGTCATTTATCCGACAACCTTGCGACGCGACACTCGCAAGTTTTAATGACGCAACGTGTCAGAACGCTACATTTTCACAAACTCCAAAAACGAAAGCGAACGTACACGGGGAATTTAAAATTGAGCATCATCTCGCCACAAGGAAATTAACTGCAAAAAAATTGCGATTCAATATCTTGGTACAGCACGTATTACACACTTAATGTCATGCTTTAAATGCAGGATTTGTCCTTACTTACACTTACAGTTTTTTTTTTGTATTGACCTACTTACTATGGATTAAGTAGGTCTATACAAAAAAAAATTGTATAATTGCCATGGTTATGGAACTATGGCTGTAGAAGCTTTAAGAAGCTGAAAAAAATGAATGAATTATTATTCATTATTAATACGTTTGACCAAGAACGCCCTGTGTTGAGGATTTTAATGAAAACCACTGTATTTGTACTAGTTCACTTTGTTTATTTTGAATATCACTAATAAACTGTAAGCACACATCACTGTTATAGATAGAGTCTTTATGTATTTTATTGACAATACACTGACTGCGCTGATGCACTATCTACAACATAAATTGCATTTACATATTTTACTTAATAAAATTTCCAGATTGCCGTGGTTGCTCTTATTATTATTGTTATTGTTATTATTTAATACACTAGCTTTATCTTTATCAAGAAAAGTTTTGATACTTTTTCCTATACCTGAAAAGACTTCTGCAGCGTAAACAAAGTTGCCCGTATAACAAGCACCCGAACAAAACAGTGGCCGATAGAGCGTTCGTGTAAAGTTTTGTAAGGTAGAAAATATTAATTGGATGTTTACGTTCCATTTCTGGAAAAGTTGCCTTAACAATTCTTTTCCATTCAATAAAATGAATTCTAGAAATAACTTTGAGTTATAACATCTCAAAGGATCTAGGTTTAATAATTGATTTATCTTAGATAAATACTTACAACGAAGTAAAGTAAGAAACTACAGTTTTATTAATGATTATTGTTTGACTAAGTTTCTATTATGTATTTAATTTCATCTTTTTTAATTTGATATTTATATATGTTTGACTATTTAATTTAATTTAATTTAATTTAATTTGATTTGTATAAATCTTTTTACTTCTTATTTTCTAATGACGGCCTCTGTGGCGAAGTAGGCGAAGGTCCACCTGAGAAGCAGAAGGTTGCGGGTTCGATTCCCGCTGCGGGACAAATGTTTGCATGTTCTATAAATATTTGTCTCAGGTCTGGGTGTTTTCTATGTATGATATGTATGTATTTACAAAAAAATTATATTTGTAGTATATCAATCATGTGGTTCCCATAATACAAGCTCTGCTTAGTTTGGGGCTACATGATTCTGTGTGATTACGTCCCGCATTATTTATTTATTTATTTATAATTTGATTAAAATTAAGTTTGCATGCTTTTATGTCGATAATGGCTGTTCATAACTTAGTACCTACCGCCTATTGTTATATACCCATGTTTCGCAAATAAATAGAATTTGAATCTGAATCTGATAAGAAGTCCCACTTCCACTCTTCTTATAAGTCCCTATTAAGAAGAGTGGAAGTAGACATTTTAAACTTTTTTCACGCGCCTCTGCCTTTGGCAGTCTCAATCTTTCTTCCACCATTCCTTCCCAAATGCATCTAGATCATACCACCAACGTTTTCTCAGCCAGGTCGCCAAGTCATAAATACCTATTTCTGTCGTGAAGCAGCTTTGCTGTGTTTCGGTTGAAGGGTGTGGGTGCCGGTGAAATTAAATGCACATGAGGTTTATCATCATCATGCCTCAAGTTTATGGATACGTTCCAAAAAAGCGTGATCTACGATGTAATGCTAAGAGATAGGTAATGGTTACCACTTAACATCAGGTGGGTCATGTACTTCTTCCATCTTCAGGTACCATAAAAAAAAGTTCGCCGTCCGCCAGGTATCTCTCTTGTGGTGTCCGCTGTTCAGCTTTCTAAAAGCGTACGGCTAACATTAACGTCATTTAGTTAAACTTACTCTTAAGTGGTGTTCTTCTTCGTTGTGTGGGCCAGTAACCAACTCTGGTGTCGGAGTTTTTAAACCACCGAAGGCTTTCGACTGAAAAAGCCTCAGACGAAGTGCTCAGTACTTTTCAGCGTTTTCAATATTACAACCAAGATAAGACAGTGAAATCTGGTCCATATAGATCAATAGATCATCCTGTTGCTATTCCAATAAATATGAGCTTCAATAGGCAGACTCGAAGTTGCGTATGGTAAAGTTTCCCAAGACACAGTTAACGCGTACAGCGTACCACGTACCAGCAGTTAAACTAATAACAATACAGGTGAGTTGCAACATCAGAACACACTAAAGACCACACGCGCCCTAAACTTGCTCCCGTACTAACTTGGGTAGAGCGCTGTTTTCGTAGTGCTCAAGAGATAAGTGGAAGCGATGAGAGTTGTGACCGCAACTCCATATTTAAGGTGACGATACATGTCAAACCTCCTTCTCAGTCGCACTATTCAAAATTTTTGAAGATATAAAATCACTGAATGTAGTTATGCAAAATAGCAAACCTTCATGGCCTAGAAAATAAAAATACAAAGTTTCAGCAAGAATATCATGTTGAACCCAACACGTTTTCCTACCAATAAAATTGCACCAAAATTGTTCAAATTGGTACAAGTAGAATATCATGTAATAATATCATGTTGAACCAAACACGTTTTCCTACCAATAAAATTGCACCAAAATTGATCAAATTGGTACAAGTTTATTGGTAAGAAAACGTGATAGAATCAACATGATATTATAGCTGAACCTTTGTTTTGTTATTTTCTAGGCCATGAAGGTTTGCTATTTTGCATAACTACATTCAGTGATTTTATACCTTCAAAAATGTTGAATAGTGCGAGTGAGAGGAGGTTTGACATGTATAGTTGCCTTAATTGCCGTATTGAACGCTTTGACTGATGAAAATACAACGGTGCACCTGCTGCACGTCAGTCGTCCTCCTAGAGCAAGGTGCGGAGCATCACGTTCGAGGCTCGCAGTGAATGTGCAGTAAAGGCGTTTGAGTGCAGCTAGATATATATCAATTTAACACTTTATTGATCACTACATTCGGCAAACGTAAACGAGCAAACGAGTTCTTGAGTGGAGACCGCGGCTAGGCAAACGTAGTGTAGGATGCCCTCCGGCCAGGTGGAGTGACGATTTGCGAAAGGCTGCTGGTAGAAGCTGGATGCGTCGAGCTCAGAACAGGGCGCAATGGCGCTCATTAGGGGAGGCCTATGTCCAGCAGTGGACTGCTAAAGGCTGATGATGATGATGATGATGATGATGATCACTACATTAAATCAGGTAAAAGTAAAATTAACTTTATGTTAACAATAGAAAGAAAGCAAGAAAGAAACTGACTTTATTTCCAACACTAAACTTACCTTCACCAATCAAATCGAAGATGCTGGAAAAAAGACAGAACAAGATTACCCTAAATCAACGAGCATGTATGAAGAACGTCATGAGAGTAAAAGAAGCAAAATATGTATGCCAGGATCGTAACAAGTGTAGATCCGTGGTCTTTGCCTACTTCTCTGATAAAGGCGTGACTTTATGTATCTAACCTAACATGGTAGTCTTGGTTAAGCAAGTCGAAGTGTTGATGACCTTGATTGATTGATTGAAACCATCCTGCTCTTCTCAACTCACATCTGTTCATTGCTTGCACCACCCCCGAACCTAACATATTATTTAAGCTAATATGAAAATTGCTCAACTAATAACGAAGGCAGCGCACGTGCCCGGGTTCGCTTGTAATTAAACTTACGAATGACATACCGAACCGAGATTATTGGACTTGATTTCCAGTTGTTTTAACTTCTGTCCTGAAGACTTGTTTCAAACTTCTTGGGTCCGAACTGAGTTTAATTTAAATGTATTGCTTGATGTCGGGTTCTATGGATTGTCTTATTAGTATTACGATTTCGTTTAAGATAACGTTTCAATTTACGTTACTTGAGATGTAATAAGTTATCAGCTATTGACCATTATTTAATTTAAGTTTTATATTTTATTGCTACTTAAAAGAAGGCCGGTCATTTCAGACCTGACCATAAATGAAAGCGACTAACAATGCGAATTATGTAAAAATATTCTTGATAATGGAGCATTGAAGTTTTAACTAATGCATTTATTTACTAAAGCCTATTACTATTAAATATTGATCGCAATACGCCCTACAGTATCGTATCTTAGTTATTGAACGCACTCTCTTCTTCTTCTTTTTTATTTATGGCCTACCAACATTGTGCATGTCTCGTTATGCCAATGTCAACTGTCAAAAACAAAACTATCACTAACAAAGCACGCGTTTATTGGTGCTGTTGCCATTTTTAGGCCAATTCTAGAACTATTTTCAGTTTTACTTAAAGAGACAATTTCAGCTGTTATTGGTGACGTCTATATTTTAAATAAATGGTTTTCATATAGTAACCACCAGTATATAATACTTAGTGACTTGTGACTTTAGAATAATTGAGTAACTAAGACTGTCCTAATCGATCCTAACCTAAAAGTATAAAATAAATATTCAGCAAAATTCTCCGGCTTTATTAAAAAAATATTAATTGCAAATGATATCCTGCAATAAGAACTATTAATTAAGACATAGGTCATTTCTAGTCGCGACATTTTATGTTCAGGTCACAGGTTGTATGAAATTGGCCGATCTTCTTTCGGTACTTTCAGGAACAGAAGCGCTCGTGGTGTGGCGTACTTCAGTGTTCTTCACAAATCATCTTGGTTCAGCAACACTCCGTCCAGTCACTTGGATGGATGACCGGTTTGTGGCATTTAGATCAGAGGGCTTATCACAGGTTTTTATAGTTTACGAAAACTTTATAAGTTTCGGTATCTTTCCATACATTTTCAGTACAGCGCCTCTAGGGAAACGTGCATGAACTACGAAAATGTATGGAAAGATACCGAAACTTATAAAGTTTTCGAAAACTATCAAAACCTGTGGTAAGCCCTCTGAGCGCTTCTGGTAGCGGTACATATTATATACTATAAATTCTAAATCTAGTCGTAACACCTGACCTGACTGAATTTAATGTACCTACTTAAATATTAATAATATGATTGCAATAAAATACAGAATAGTGAAAATCTCGTTCAATAACCATTAACTGCTGATTTGACTTCACGCTTTTTTGTAAAGAAAAATATTTTATGCTTAGCTTATAAAGCGAGGCTATTTTATTGCCTTCATTCATTCTATTTGGAAGCGTTTTGACTAATCAAAACGCTCCCAAATCGACATCTTGTAAAAAGAGCAGTTTTGTACTTTTTATCAAAATATCCGTAACTTTATAACGGCTACACGTTCGCTTACGATTCAAATGGCACTAAGGTAGTCTGGTAATAGTTGGTAATTTGTTCAGGTTCCCTCCATTACTCCCGTGGAGCATTAACGGTTCATATCTGGCAAACACTTTTATTTCGGCCCTATTCGGCCGTCGCGCTCCGTAAAAAGCCATAACAGGTATATCGAAATCCAGATTTGAATGTATACCTGCCGTAATGGTGTAAGGGGGATGGTTTCAGATCTAACAGTTTAGCGGAATTGTCTTGTGAATTTACAGTAATATTTCCGAAAACGTGCTAAAACATAGTTTAATTTAAATTCTTTATTATTTAATTATTATTTATATACACTGCTCATTACATACATACAATGTAACGAAAAGGTAGGCTTAATGCTACGAGCATTTTCTTCCAGCCAAACTTGTGGTTTGCTTATAAATAGCGGGAGGCGTCCTTTTTAATTCAATACTAAAAAATATTTAAACTTTTTAACGTACTATTTTAAAGATAAACTACATATAAATTACATACACCTAGGTACATAATATTTGTAAATAATAGTAAACACACCAGGCTAATTAACTAATGTTGCAGACATTTGATTATGTTTTATATTTAAAATTAGGCTGCATAATTATTGATTAAGACAATTATCAAACAATTAAGTGAGCATGATTTTAAAATTAAAATCTGTGCCTGAGAATAAATAAATGATAATAAATATTGAGACCCTGTTTATTAAAAAGCTTACAAAGCCTTGAAACCAGTGAATAAGATCATCTATCTAATGGGTTATCTAATGGGGATCTTTTAGTTGATCATTCGCAGTAAGTAATGAACAAGGGAAAATGGTACTACGTAGTGCTGTAAAAAGAAACACTAAATCCGAAAGTGTTTCTCTTACGCGTAAATTGCAACTAACTCCTACATTTTTCTAAACAAGCGTGCTCCATCGTAGACCGTATTTTAGTGACACTTTGCTTACCATCAAGCCAGATATGGTCAAAATAGAAAAAAACTTAGAGATAGCTCTAGGAATATGTTATAGTGGTACAGCGGTAGGCTGTACCACTCCTTAGGTATGTGCGCGGCGTGGAGAGGGTCGTTTATGTCAGACACAATGCCTTTAGCTACGTGCGCGGAGAGCAGGGAAGGACGTTTATGTCAGACACATTGCCCTTAAATAAGTGCGCGGCGCGGGGAAGGACGTTTATGTCAGACACATTGCCTTTAGCCACGTGCGCGGTGCGGGGAAGGACGTTTATGTCAGACACAATGCCCTTAGCTACGTGCGCGGAGAGCGGGGAAGGACGTTTATGTCAGACACAATGCCCTTAGCTACGTGCGCGGAGAGCGGGGAAGGACGTTTATGTCAGACACAATGCCCTTAGCTACGTGCGCGGAGAGCGGGGAAGGACGTTTATGTCAGACACAATGCCCTTAGCTACGTGCGCGGAGAGCGGGGAAGGACGTTTATGTCAGACACATTGCCCTTAGCTACGTGCGCGGAGAGCGGGGAAGGACGTTTATGTCAGACACATTGCCTTTAGCCACGTGCGCGGTGCGGAGAAGGACGTTTATGTCAGACACATTTCTCTTTTTCCTCAGCCCCCAACTCACCGCGCTTTCCTAAGAAGTGGTACAGCGGTATAACTATAAGACAGACAAGTTTGACACGTCGTAGACCTACGTACTACCCGCTGTCTCTCACAAATTACGACACATGAAAGGTCCAGCTAAAATGGGCACTTTCACAGTTTTCAGCGAACATTTGAATGGAAACGACTTCATTCAGATAACTGCTACGATTCTATCTTGGTATATTTCATGCAGAGATTATCGCCATTCGCGGCTGTAGTTTTTACCACAGCATAAAGGGTGGCAGAGCTTTTTGATGGCAATACAAGAGGTAAATGCACACGCCTTGATAAACTTCACCACCGCCGTGTTCCTCACGCTATATTATTTAACATTACTGGATTTTTTACACAGAATTAACAAAACTACTCCAAACCAGCCTTTAACAGTCCACTGCTTGACATACAGCCTTCCTACACTTTTTTCTTCGACGTCTGCATCGGAAATGTTACATGCCACTATGTCTCTGCGCAAAACCTCAGGTTCAGGTTGTCTTGGGTCTCCCTATAGATCTTCTAACGGGGATTGACAGCTCCAGTACGTGGTTTCCAACGTACTCAAGTAGTCATCTCTTGACATGCCCGTATCATCTGAGCCATCATTAATCGATTTGTATAAGTAATAATTTTAATTGCATAAATCTTATATTTCAAACAAAACAAACAAAAATACTTTTATTTTCATACAAAATAATTATATTTGTATGACATGGAGAAAAATAATTGGTTCTATCTAAAAAAAGCCAGAACAACGTATAATCTAAACTTCGTAACGAAGTGGCAGTAAGCTTATTCAATGAGAACTGACTTATTATTTCTGAATCTTTTTATTATTATAATTCCCTGTTTTTCTCATCTAACCACATTACTGTACAAAAGCGTATTTCTGTTATAAAATAAGTGCTTGCATAGCTCATAAATTATTTATATTGTACATTTTGTTGTACAAACAATTTGCTCGTACGAGTCTGGCGGAGGCTTCGTAATGGATGCCTTTATCACGGAGGCTTTTAACGTACATAATAAAAGAAAACTCGTTATAAGTCGTTGCTGGGTTCTGTGAGATTTAACATACCTAAAAAAAATGGCTTCTTTCCCGGGTAAGCGAACAATACGCATAACTAAAACTTAGAAACCTACTTTTTCTATTTTTCTTCAAATATTTTGCTATAATTTGACGACCTCTGTTGCACAGCGGGCGAAGGTTCACCTGAAACGCTGAGGGTTGCGGGTTCGATTCCCGCTGCGAGACAAATGTTTGCATTATCTGCTGATATTTGTCTAGGAGGGTCTGGATGTTTTCTATGAATAATATTTACGTATTTACAAAAAAATATGTGAATAAGTAGTTTAACCGTCATGTGGTTCCCAAAACACAAGCTCAGCTAAGTTTGGGGCTACATGATTATGTGTGATAGTTTCCAGCATTAGGCATTGGCCCATCAAAATAACTAGCTTCATATGGAACATATCAACTAGGGGTTTCTGGACTATCATAGCATTGAGTAGAGCGAGGGCATTTATCATGTTCATCATCATCAGCTTATAGCAGTCCACAGTAGAGCGAGGACATTTATCATGTTCATCATCATCAGCTTATATCAGTCCACTGCTGGATATAGGCCTCTTCTTATGAGCGCCATTGCGCCCAGTCCTCAGTTCGACGCTTACCAGCAGCCTTTTGCAAATCGTCACTCAACCTGGCCGGAAGGCGTCCTACACAAGGCTTTTCAAGGCCTTTTTATTTATGCTACTTAGTCCTGAAACATGGTTAGTTTCTATTGTTAAGCTACTAGAAAGAGAGGGAAAGAACAACTGAAGTTTGCATCAGTTATGGCACTTAAACCTCTTCTAAGAGCCCCTTACATTTTGAAATCTCCACGGAACCCTCGCGATAAGGCAGGGGTAATAATGTTTTATTTGAATCCAATTATCTCAGCAATGTTCAAAAATCAACTTAGGAAAACATTCTAGGGCAATAAAAGAAGACATCGTACTCACTGAGAGGAAACCAACCTATGAGGTACTTAAATGTAAAAATATATATAATTTCAAAGAATGTATTTCTAGTTATTAAAGATTGAAAATCGTTTTGTTTGTACCGAATAAACCAACTCTTGGTGTTATCCGGTACAAACCTTTGTTTCCTCTTAAGATATTATTTACTATCACCGTTTTCAAAATTCATCTGGATTAGTTTTCTTTACTCTAGGTGTAAAATCATTACCTATGACCGATCTACATAAAAATCTATAACTTTATTTCTATGAAAACTTGTTACCACGACAAATAGTAAGCTTAAACTGTGACTGCCTGAAAATTTTAACAAAGCTAGGAGTAGGCTTGGTAGCGCAGTTGGTACGTATCGGTATTTATGGAAAGGTTGCGAGTTCAAATCCCGTTCGAGTCGATATTTTTGGGATATTATAAAACCCTAGATTTTTTAGTCTTTAAATACAAAATCACCACAAAAACCATTTTTTAATCATGCATTATATTTGCTCACAGCAAATTTAAGCTTATTTTTAGAATTACGATCTAAAAGCTTAGAACGACTAGAGCCCCAACAATCGCAAGACAAGTGCAACCACTCAAAAAAAATTGTTCACTCTGTGTGGAGCACCTGTCTTTCCTGTCTGTCCTCTATTGTCCTAACAAGTTGGATGTTACGGGTTGGGCAGTTTGCACTGCTGGTTTTGAAATGAATTTAGAAATAAGAATTAAGAATAATTTCTTGTAAAACTGTGTAAAAAATAGGTATTATGAGTAGGTTTTAAGCAGTTGGTTCATTTCAAACATGCAATAATGCTTTCCTGAAATAGCACACCACAGTTTAAGCTAAACTTATGATAATTTAGGACATTGGAAGAATTATAACATAAACACAAAAGCCGTAAAACAAAAAGTGAAGTGAATTGATGATACTTTAGTAGTAAAATACTATTATCATAATCATCATCAGCACCCTATAGCAGTTCACTGCTGGACATAGGCCTCCCCTAATAAGCGTCATTGCGCTTTGTTCTCAGCTCAACGCATCCAGCTTCTACCGGCAGCCTTTCGCAAATCGTCACTCTACCTGGCTGGAGGGCGTCCTACACTACATTTGAGAGAGCCACGCCACGGACTCCACTCTTTTACTCGTTTACCTCAACGATTGTAGGTTCTTCGGCTGATATGGCCAGCCCACTACCACTTCAGCTAGCTCATTCTCAATTATGATGAGATGTATCGACAACTTTGGTTCTATGTCGGATAGTTGCGGATTCTATTCTTTAGAGAAACTCCGAGTATACCTTGTTCCGTAGCTTACTTTAAGCTGGTGAACGCCAGACACAGGGGCTGATTATACTCTTCGGACTTCTGTATAATCTGCCCCTGCTGGATCTCGTCGAGTCTTCTGGCGAGACGATTTGTAATAACCCGAATAAACTGCTTATTGACGTAGCTCCAGAGCAAGATGGGTCTGTAGTTTTTAAGAAGCGTCCTATCTCTCTTCTTAAAAAACAGAACCACCAAGCTCTCGTTCCACGCCTTGGGAGTTCTTCCACAGTGAAGGTCAGTGTAGAAGAGTCGGAGAGAACTGGAGCTCTTCCAGCCTTCAGAAGTACGTTACGTCTACGTTACTTTTACTACGGAGAAGAAAAACGGTTAAAAAAATAATATCTGATCAGGCCCAGCAATGTACAGCGATAGGTGGCAACACTCGTCGCCCGAGGGTATGCGCTAACGACACACTCCGCTCTACAACTGCCTCGGATATTACCTGCGCAGGGTAATGGTAGCTCCACATCCACACCCCTATTGTAAGGCATATAATGGCGGTTACAGACTTACGGTTCGTGCTGTGTTCACACTTATGAAATGCTCTTTTCATGTTACATTGCATGTTACGTTACAGCAGTCTGTACCTGACTTAATATTATGGATTTATTCAGACCCATTGCTTCGTTACTTCTCAGTACATCACCAAGGCTAAGCAATACTCTGCCCTGTCACTAATTGGATGGGTGACCGTTTAGTGTCAGTTTCCGTGCTTCGGCCTTACTCCTACAACACTAGATTTGGCCACTAACCCATACGCAGAAGGAAGGACCCTTTTTAGAGGATGGGTATTTAAATTGACATATTATGGGATTGGTAAGTAGGTACGTAAATAAAACAACACATTTCATTTGATAGAATCGTAGGCATCTGATTTGAGTTTATTATTAAAATGCAATTTCATAATTGATTATGATGAAAACACTCATGATAAGAAGATAATGATACACATACCTATTGTTAATACGGCTAAGTATAATAAAAACTTCACGCTTTTATAGTTAGATAGCTTCATGATAAGCATTATCTAATTAATACAGCAATCTACTTATTACTTATAAGGGCAGCTAGGCCTAAATATAAACTAAACAAAATAAAAAACATGAAACAAAACTACCTACTGAGGTCGTATCGGAACACGCTTTTCCGTGGTTCTAGATATGACTATAATTACGTCTAAAAGTTAAAAGTTGGGGTAAACGAGTTCTTGCGTGGAGACCGCGGCTTGGCAAACGTAGTGTAGGATGCCCTCCGGCCAGGTGGATTAAAAGACTAAGAAAGGCTGCTGGTAAAAGCTAGATGCATCGAGCTGAGGACAGGGCGCAATGACGCTCATTATAGGGGAGGCCTATATCCAAGGGTGGACTGATATAGGCTGATTGATGACGTCTAAAAGTAGACTTTGAGGAGTAATAAAAACATATTTTGCAATCTTAATAACACTAAGTTTTGTCTGGAGGCCTTATTTTCATCGACATCGCTTAGTTAGACGCTTTAGCAGAAGCGTTTACTCCTAGAAGGGGTCATGTTGATATGAATTGACTATTTTTAAATTAAATTTACCGAAACAAAAACTCATTTTTAAATTAAAAAAAAAATCATTTTTATCAAATTTTAAACTTTGCAAACCTTATATTATTCATAAATAAAGTTATTCTAGGTATTGTATAAGTTTAAACTTCAATAAACTTACTAAAATTTACTTTAAAATTGATAACGACAGCATGGTAATGAGTTGAGGAGCACATTAATTTCTGAGGCTATTTGGATGATTTCAATGCTAGTTCAAATTAAAATGACAAAAACATTTTACTAATATAAAAAGAAATATTGATAATCATCATATGCCTATAGAATACCACTGCTGGACTGCTAGGCCTTCTCTAATGAGCGCCCTGTCCTCAGCTCAACATGTAGCTTCTACCAACAGCCTTTCGCAGATCAATACTTATTTATCATCATCAGCAGCCTATAGCTGTTCACTGCTAGACAAATGCCTACCCTAATAAGCGCCATTGTGCCTTGTCTTCCTCTCGACACATCTGGCTCTGGAAACCAGCAGCCTTATTTTGATCGTCACTCCACCTGGCCGGACGTTCTTCACTTGGTTGCCGAGCCGCGGTATAAAACTCGTTCACCCCAACGGTTATTGGTTCTTCCCACTGCCACTTCAGCTTGCTAATTCTCTGAGCTTTGTAAACAACTTTAGTTCTACGTCCGATAGTTTTGTTGCGGTTTGTAGGTATCCTTTAGAGCAACTTCGAGCATAGCTCGTAAAAGAAATTATCAATAGCAATTCGTTTCTAAAATTTACCATTTTACCCCTAAACCACATCAATAACACCGTATCGGAAATAATGGTATTAATTTAATTAGAAATGATGTCATTATAAATGTTTTGGTAGAACAGAATAGACGTACAATATAATAATTATAATACATTTTTACATTTGACCAATACGTAATTACAAAATGGCGACGGTCGGGGCAATTCATAAAACCAATTCACTTTATAGTAATAACAATGTATCTTTTAAATGTTTATTCATTCTGTATAAAATATTTCACATATTTTTAGGATTGGATTTTGGATTTATCAATTTCAAAACATCAAAACTAAACATAGTAACAAAAATTTTTGCAGTTGCTCAGTCCATTTTTCTTTGTGTATTGTATTTCATTATTAATATATATTATAAACAAGATATATCCCTGTGGTTTATATGTTACGTGGTCCAATATATCGCGTACGTTTTTATATTGACTTGTATCAAAGCAAAAAATACATTTTGTACTATCATTCAAGATCTACGCATCATCGACATTGCACTAAAGGTCCTTCATGAATCCTATAATTTGGAATATAAACTTTTTTTTATTTTGTTTGTAAGTTTTATATATAAAGCAATACTTACTATAATATTTTCCGTTCGTTATGGATTTACTACGGAATCGATAGGATATGTCGTTATACGATATGCGTCGGATGTAATATGTATTACCTATTCATTTACGTTCTACGCGATCAACTGCCGTTTGAAGCAATTAGGAACGTTTATAGAGAAGACAAACTCCAACTTCTTGTCAGTTCAACATCTTTACAAATCCATCGTTGATATTGCTGAGCAACACAAAGATGCGTTTAGCCCGTTGGTAGGTGTTAATAAGTAGTATGATAATTCTATAATTTATAAAACTTATTATGATTTCTATGTTATTTATGGTTAAATTTGTACCTTTTTATGATTTCAGCTATTATTATCACTATTGTCTAACGTCCCGCACGCGATGTATTCTACGTATTTGGTGGTCAAGTCTCAGGTAAAATAAAATAAATATATAAGTTGAATGTATAGTAAAATGCACTAAATAATATATACTAATAATATAAAGGTATTTCTTTTTGGTTAAACACTATGATTGACTGTTTCAGGAGATAATAATACCAGACTACATCATAATTATTGAAACGTTGATATCAACAATAATACCAGGAATTTGTCCTGGAATGCTGTCATCACAAGCAAACAGTATAAAAAAAATTCTTCATGATTTACTTCTTCAACCACGGGGTAAGAATATATATTGAAGTTAATACGATGTAGGTATCTGATAATCTTGTTAATAGCATGTAAGACGAGCAAGGAAGCATTTTCTACAAAAATGGCAATAATTAAGGGGAATACCAATGGCCGCCGGAGCTCAGAATTTTTTACTTGCAAAGTATAAGTTTGTTACCTGCTAGGGTGTCCCACAAGCTGGTGAGGTTGGTTGGTTGACTTTCGAAGATGGAGGTTAGAAACCCGTATACCATGAACCGGATAAATCGTGTGCTCAAAGAAAATAGCTTATTAGATTTTGTCTACAAATGTAGAGCTATCAATGTACTACAAGACGATGATGTAATTTATGTTTCCAGATGATGAGCAGTTTGATGAGATAAAGCAGTTCATACAGTACGTGGAGGTACGCGGCTGTCAGTTCTACGTGTGCAAGGTGATCCCTCTGAACACAGACCTGCTGGGAATGGTGCTCAACTTCTACTTCACCTATATAATTGTCATTATTCAGTTTGGCTTGAAGTGAAAAATTATTCCGCGATTTCGCTCACGTACTAGTTTTTCTTACTACACTATTTCAGTACATACGTAAGCACTGAAAGAGTCTAGTGGGTAGCAAGATTTGATTAAATGTGTAAGCAAATCCTTTTACTTAAAAGTTCAACCTACATCGTATAAGTACTTTGTAGGTCCAAATTTCAAGTTTCAAATTTCTCTATGCATGAAGATGACTAACAGTATAAATATATTGATGTCTCTAGGAGAGACAGTAGACAGAGGTTGTGCGTTGGTTGATTGTCAGCTTCAAGGTTATCCTAGAATCTTATTGAATAAAGAGTTTTTGTCTTTGACTTTATCTTATATTTTATTTAATTAGTTTTAAGTAGTGGCTTAGTTTATCGTTGACAATTTACTTTTTACGGCATCGACGAAATTGAAAAAAGTCAGTGATCTGCAAGACTGACCGTTCATCATGGAAGACCTTTGAAGACGTATATATACAGCACTAGAGACAAGACTGGCAAACTGTACGTACCAATAGTTACTTACCTAGCCTTGGTCTGTTTCGAATGTAACAATCTAATTATTATCATAAATAAAACCAAAGTGATTATTTTTTCCCTGGCTACGAACACGCTACAGACAATATTGGACACAAGCAACCTACCCGCAAAACCCGTTAACTCTGTCACATTTCTTGAACTTCATATAGATTCGAAGTTATTGTGGAATCAGCATATGGATGGTCTAACCAACAGACTAGGCTCTGCATGCTATGCAATAAAAAAAGTTAAGGAACTCTGTGGACTGGAGGCTGCTAAATCGGTCTATTTTGCATACTTCCATAGCCTAATGACGTATAGGCTCCTGGTTTGGGAGAATGCAGTAGAATCCGGTACAATTTTTATCCTACAAAAAAGAGCAGTACATTATATTTTTGGAGTCAGACCCAGGCACACATGTGAAGCTTTTAGAAAACTAAACCTTACTACTCTTAAAGGAGCCTGCAATGGTTGTAATATGTGAAAAAAATCAAAATGATTTACCGTCTTTAAGTGCTTTTCACAATTATAACACAAGACATAGTGGCAACATTATGCTCCCTAATTGTAGGTTAGAAAAAGTGTCAAAAAGTTACTCTAGGAGTAAAAATGTTTAATAAACTTTCAATGACCTAAGGGAGTTGCAGCTTATTTATGAAAAAAATTAAAGAAATAGTAATAAGACAAAGTTATTATACATTGCAAAAAGCCCTAGACGACAAAAACGTCGCTTAAGGTAACATTTTACAACATGACTTTTTTGATTACCTATTAGAAATTTTGTTTATTTCGCACTTGGACATTTTGTATTATACTTATTTAATTATAAATATATTTTTATCTGATCATTGACATTACCTTTTTGATTAATTAATTTAATTATTACTGACAATGCCCCTTTACAGCAGCTTCATTTATGACTATGTATACCTTATATTTAAAAAAAAATGTATGTCAATAATAATAATAATGTATGATATATGTAGTAATATTCTTTGGTGAAAGTTCTTTGTTGTGTAACTAATTTTAAAAATTGACATAACCGTGTGTACTTTATGTTCCTATGGTGAAATAGGTGAGTATGAGTATTTAAATTTTGTGTATTTAATAGTTGTAGTTTGAAACATAATAAATAAAGTGAGCCAATGGTGGCAATTCGCTTGATATCAAACTTACTAAAAGTCGGTTTATAAATAACTAAAACCTTAATTCCTATACACTTGTTGCCAATCAGCGTACATAAAACCTTAATTCTTAAGCGTAAATTGAAGGAGTTCCTAAAATTTTCTAAAATTCCATCAATAAATTAGAAAGGCTAATATAATTTATTTTGCGTGTTTTTTGTGAAATATTTTAGAAGTTTTATCTTTAAATTTAATCATTTCAGTGTAAAATTTAGTCAGCACCTACAAAGGTGTTGATTAAAATCCCACGAAAGGTTTTAAATAAGACGCTATATAGTACCTACCTAACTCTTCGAATAAAAAAAAAACATTCAGATCAATCACATTTAGAGATTTATTGATCTAAGAGCTGTTATTTTGTAGCTCTTAGTTATCAATTGAAACAAATGAAACATCCTGACCCATTGAAATGCCGCGCCTTTTCGTCACTGCGATCTAGGATTGTACACTTTTACACTACGCCATCTAGTGCTAGGAAGTGAGAAACGTGGTATATTTTTAGTCAGTTTTCAACAAACGATCAATTTAAAAAAAAGTGTGTATTTTTGGCTGAAACATGTAAATTACCTTGTACCTAGTACCTTGAATAAAATACCTAGCCAAGATGTTATAATTTTTTTCAGTCTTTGGTGCGCAAGATGCTACAATAAAAACGATAACAAAATGTTTGAGGTAACAGCAGAATAGTTATTAAATTAAAAAAATCTAAATTTACCTAAATTTAAGCATGACTAAACTGTCGAATTGCGACCAATGTTATGTGAATAACGAAATGAATAAATGAGTTTACTGAGTTAATTAATATTATTAGGCTTTGACTTTGAATTTGAAAATACGATCAGAGTGAAAATTGACTTGTTTCATTATTTTTGTAATACATTAAGTAATAAAGATACCTAAAACATACTAGTGAATTAAAAGTAAAGCTAATTTATTAATATGCGATGCATAAAAGTAATGTTATTCTAGGGTTCTGCTATAACTTTATAATTAACTTGAACATTGTTCGTTCATTTTAAAAGAAACTGGTTAAAATTAGTATGACTGTAGGTTTTCAGAAGTATACCTTCATAGCAATATGTATTAAAAGATATTTGTTCCCAAAAGCTTTCACTAATAATGAAAAAACAAATACTATATCAAGAATAATTACTTCGCAAACAAAATAATAAAAGTGAGAATGTGGTTAATGGATTCTACACGAGTTCCCGAAGGGTTGATCTCAAAAGTGCATAAATTGACAAAATCACTTATAATAAAATAGACATTGAGACACACACAGTTTTTAATATTTGACCCCTAAAGCCACGGGAGTAATTAATGTAATTACATTAAGTGGAAATAGAACTAATGGCATTTTTTATAAGTAATGATGATTTTCATTTCAGATATCTCAGTAACCTTATCAGACTGGTGGACTTAGACAGAAAAACAATATTTTTCATTTTAATCAAATGTATGGTGTGTGTCAACCATGGTGATACGCCAAGCATCCCCAAATAAAATTAATTCACTTTACAGTAATAAACATGTATCATTTAAATGTTTGTTCATTGTGTATAAAATATTTCACATATTTTTAGGATTGGATTTTGGATTTATCAATTTCAAAACATCAAAACAAAACATAGTTCCAAAAATTTTTGCGGTTGCTGAGTCCATTTTTCTTTGTGTATTGTATTTCATTATTATTATATATTATAATCATGGTATACGCCTGTGGTTTATGTGCTACATGGGCCAATATATCGCGTACGTTTTTATATTGACTTGTAACAAAGCAAAGAATACATTTTGTACTATTATTCAAGATCTACGCATCATCGACATTGGACTAAAGGTCCTTCATGAATCCTATAATTCAGAATTCAAACTTTTTTTTATTTTGTTTATAATCTTTGTGTTTAGAGTAATAATTACCACAATATTTTCATTTCGTTATGGATTTATTCCGGAATCAGTAGGGTATGTCGTTATACGTTATGCATCGGATGTAATATGTATTACCTATTCATTTACGTTCTACGCTATCAACTGCCGTTTGAGGCAATTAGGAATGTTTATAGAGAAGACAAATTCCAACTTCTTGTCAGTTCAATATCTTTACAAATCCATCGTTGATATTGCTGAGAAATACAAAGATGCCTCTAGCCCGTTGGTAGGAGTTAAAATATTTTGTTATTACTAATATTTATTCTACTTAATAAATTCTAATGTATTATTATGGTTTCAGCTATTAATATCACTTTTGTTTAACGTCCCTCACGCGATGTATTCTACGTATTCGGTGGTCAAGTCTCAGGTAAAATAAAAATAATATATATTAGTTGAATTTAGTAACGTACATTAATATAAATTGTTACTGCTTTCAAACTTTGGTGTTTGTGTTTGTGTTTGAAAGAGGCAACCCTCCCTCCGTCTATGAAAGCAGAGCCGTCTAGAAAAAATATTTCCGCTTCTGATTTCTAAAAATACCTACATTTTAGGACCATGTCGCTGTTAAGTTGAATCATTCATTCGCCACGCGCGTTGTCATTAAATTTGGTAGCAAGCGCTTTATAGTGTTATATAGTTCTTAGATGTGTCCCAATTACACACTGACTGTACCTTAAATCAAAATTGAAACTTCTGACTTATTGACACTAGTATTTTGTTTTTACAGTTTAATTTTGTGCTTTAATAGTTTCGTCATTATCGCCTATCTCCTACGTCACCAAAGATTGGAATATTCATAGTGGTACGAAGTGGTATAGTTAAGTAGCTCCCTATTAAATCTTATCTACCTAGCTGCAAAATACCCACAGAAGAAAATAAAGAAAGTCCCTATTTATGCAAAGAACTTACTGCTCAGTAGCCGCCGTGCCGAGCTCATACTTGTGCAATAGAAGTCAATTGTATTATTGTCTTTATAAATTGAGTTATTAAAATTGACACTCGCTCTATACATAAATGAATTTTGCCTATTGTTAGTATTCACAAATGGGACCAAAACAATGGCAACAAAAAGAGGTGGATTAAATCCTCTGCGGCTGGTGGGGACTGGGGACATATATGCCAACTTTGCTGAGTGGATCAGGGCAATCGGTTTGATTAGGTGTTATTTTATGTAGAAACATTATATCAAAAGAATCTCGTCTTGTTTTAATTGGTAAAATATATAAGCGTTTGCAAAGCTATAGGTAGTTGTTATCTTAATTGTACGGAATAAGTAATTTATAACATACCTACAAATTTTATAAACTTTTTTGTATTGGTTCACCTCGCACTTCTCTCTCTCTCTCTCTCCTTTTGGTTACTCACTGTATGATTGACTGTTTCAGGAGAAAATGATTGTAGAATACATCATAATTGTTGAAATGTTGGTGTTAACAGTAATACCAGGAATTTGCGCTGGCATGCTATCGTCACAAGCGAACAATATAAAAGAAATTCTTCATGATTTGCTTCTTCAACCACGGGGTAAGAAAGTATTTTGTATGTAAAACAACGTAGGTATCTAACCAACAAAATAGCGAGCGAGCAAAGAAGCATTTTCTACAAATGAAGGGGAATACCCATTGGTATTCTAATGCATGCCTAGTTGGGACATTTCCCGATTAAGCATGCGGTGTGGGGAACACAGGTCACAGCTTTAAACCGACGCTGCTGCCTGTCGGCCATTGGAGAATTCAGCTGAGCCGCTGTAATGCTGCGCTATTCCAATCAGCCGGCCACCGGAGCTCAGATTTGTTACTTGCTAAGTATAAGTTCGTTACCTGCTAGGGTGTCCCACAAGCTGGTGGTTGGGTAGCTCTCGATGATGGAGATTGGACCTCCGTATACCATGAACAAGACAAAACGTGTACTCAAAGCAAAGTAGCTTACAAAATTTTGCCTACTTTAAAGCTATCAATATACTACAATACGATGATGTAATTCATGTTTCCAGATGATGAGCAATTTGATGAGATAAAGCAGTTCATCCAGTACCTGGAGGTACGCGGCTGTCAGTTCCACGTGTGCAAGGTGATCCCTCTGAACACAGACCTGCTGGGAATGGTGCTCAACTTCTACTTCACCTATATAATTGTGATCATTCAGTTTGGCTTGAAGTGAAAAATTCGATTTCGCGCGATTTCGCTCACGTACTAGTTTTTCCCACTACACTTTTTCAGTGCATACGTTTTAGGAAATCCTTTCATAGTGTACCCTTACTTTCATACTATGTAACTAGATGCTCCAAATTTCAAGTCTCTAGGCATCAAGATGACTAACAGTATAATTAAATTGATGTCTCTAGAACTTACAGTAGGTTGTGCATTGGTTGTCAGCTTCAAGTTTAGTGTAGGATGATATTGAATAAAGTCTTTGACTTTATCATTGTTTTTATTTAATTAATTTTATGTAACGTATCTGGCTTAGTTTATCGTTGACAATTTACTTTTTACGGCATCATTGACGAAAATGAAGAAAGTCACTATAAGCTGCTAGACTGACCGTTCATCATGGAAGACCTTTAGAGATCTATATATACAGCACTAGACAAGACTGGCAAACTGTACATACCAATAGTTACTTACCTAGCCTTGGTCTCAAACTAGGATTTTCTTCTGCATTGTAGAAATCAGGAACTATGTATCTTTGGTACCACTCCCAGACCTGACGGTCTATTTAGTATCGTTGCATAATGAAACAATTAGCAGCGGACTTGTATATATTTACAAAGTTTGACATTTCATCCATTGAAATTCGATAACATAAATTGACAAACTGACAAAGATTGTAGAAACAGGTCCGGTGCTAATAATTTCAGTGGGCAACTGAGATGAGTATCTCAGTTGCCCACTGAAATTATCAGCCTATTATTAGTAAGAGTGTACTAAACAGACCCTAGGACTTAAACAAGTATCTGAAAATCATACACTAAAATTTCCACGGGAAAAGCAGACGTCGAAACCGTTCTTCTTGCATCTCATTCAGCTATTCTTCTGTTGCGCCAACAAGATTGCAATTATTATCGTCTTTTTAACCGTGCAAGGAAGAAAAAAGATCGGTCAGTTTCAAACAACCTGTGACCTGACCATAAATGTCGCGTCTAGAAATGACCTACATCTTATTTGATAGTTCTTAATGCAGGATATCATTTGCAAGATATTTCTTAATCATCATCATCATCATCATCAGCCTATAGCAGGCCACTGCTGGACATAGGCCCCCCCTAATCAGCGCCATTGCGCCCTGTCTTGAGCTCGACGCATCCAGCTTTTACCAGCAGCCTTTCGCAGATCGTCACCCCACCTGGCTGGAGGGCGTCCTACACTACGTTTGCCGAGCCGTGGTCTCCACTCAAGAACTCGTTTACCGTTACTCGTTTTTTTATTTCTTAATTTCTTCATGATATTATTTGCAGGATATTATTCTTTAGGTTTTTTTATTAAAGCATAAGAATTTTTCTGTTTACTTTTAGGTTATACGTTTAGGTTTTATATCTTCGGAACCCAAGCCAACCCCACCTGCACGTGGTGCACCCTGCTAAACAACGAACGGGGCTCTGGCGGCCGGCTGATTGCGGCATAGCACAGCCAACATCGGTACAGCTAAATCCCCAGGCCACCGACGGGCAGCAGCGAAGGTGGTGCGAGAAGCTGTGCCCTGCGATCCCCAACCCGCATGCCCAGCGTGGGGACTATGGCCATTTCCCCCTTTATTAGGTGAGGCCTATGTCCAGCAGTGGACTGATATAGGCTGATGTGGATGTGGATACGTTTAGGATCCATTAGGCCACTGGCGCCATTAAACAAACCTTATCGTCTCAGTTACTTCAGTATTCAAAAAAATATGTTAATATTGTATAGCTAAGAGGTAAATGAATGCTGCAAGCTCTTGATTCTCTTTATGTAAAACTGAAAATAGTACTAGAATTGGCCTATAAAACAGCCAAATTGGCAACACCGCCAATAACGCATGCTTTGTTAGTGACAGTTTTCTTATTGACAGTTGACATTGGCACAGTGAGCGATGCACAATGTGAGTAAGAGTACGTTCAATAACCTAGATACGTTAAGATCGGGCGTATTGCGATCAATATAAAATATTAATTTACTAAGTATTCCGGCTTTGATAAATAAAGTTATTAGTTGTATTTCAATATTCCATTATCACTAATATTTTAACACAATTCGCATTTTTAGTCGCTCCCATTTATGATCAGGGTGCCTAGTGCGAGTTTTTTTACCAGCTCGATCGCGTTTGCGTTTACGGAAATTTGTATGGAATGGAGTCAGTGCCACGCGTTTTTCACTAGATGGCGCTATCTCGATTCCATATAAATTTGCGTAAACGCAATCGCGATCGAGCTGGTAAAAAACTCGTCTGAAATGACCGGCCTTCTTTTGTCTGCCGTTTGATTAATAACCCAATTTTAATTTTTGATTAGTGGAACTATATATTTATCGGTACAAATAAATAATATTACGACCAGTTTGAATATTGACCCACATCATTAATTAATTGTTTTTGTAAATTTTGGTATGGAAGTTACCCAATATTCACTAATGAATTGTAAACAAAAATAAGTAATTTAGTACTACAGTTGAGTTATAATTTATTTAAGTTGACTCGAGACACGCTAATCTAGGGTTCTGCTAGTAGATCTTCAATATCATTTCCGTTAATTTCAAAAGGACGGTAACCTAGCTACTCAGTTAACCTAGTTGTATGAGTGCATGAACTAGGAAAATCTATTTAACTATACCTTCACTCATTGGCAAAGAGATCATAGTCTGGGTTCTCGTCAATGAGTTTATAGAAAGCAGCGAGGTTGCGAAGCAGGGGGGAATTGGCGCGGGAAATTGTTTTATAAAATTCTAACAAAGACATAACTAAATGCTGTGTAGTGTTTAGCGCAAACCTACATAACAAATTAATAATTTAATAACAGTTTTTGCGCCTTGAATTACCGGTGCAATTACTTTAGATGCCTAGTCAACCAGAACGAAAAGAATTTACTTTAAAAGTAAGAATACTTACTAAGACTGAACACATTTTTGAAATAAGATTGTGGATTAGACGAACTTACACTTTTTTTTGTCTAATTTAAAGCTTGGTTTTGTACTTATTTGATATCTCAAAAATTCTTCAAACTAATCAATAAAATCATAAAAAGAGAAAACAATCTGATATACCAAAAGTTTTGAATATTTGCCAACGAACCCCTAAAACTACTAGTGTACATATTAAACATTCAAGAAGAAGTATCGGAAATAATGGTATTAATTTTACGAAGAATGATGATTGTCATTTCAGGTATTCCGGTTATATACAGACAAGTGGACGTATAAAGACTAAATATACTTATTCATTTGAACCAAATATTATCATGGCGATACGTCATACGCCCGAAAATAAAATGAATTCACTTTACAGTAATAACAATATACCATTCAAATATCTGTTCATTGTATATAAAATATTTCACATAGTTTTCGCATTAGATTTTGGATTTATCAAATTCAAATCATCAAATATAAATATAATAGCAAAAATGTTTACAGTAACACAGTGCATTTGTTTTTGTGGTTTAAATTTCATTCTTAATACTATACAAGAGGATATGAACCTATTTTTGTTTTGTAACATGGTCCAATATATTGTCTACGTAATAATCTTATGTCGCATCAATGAAAATAAAACATTTTGTAATATCATGCAAGATCTACGCATCATCGACATAGGGCTAAAGGTTCTTCATGAATCTTATAATTTGGAATTTAAACTATTTTTGCTTTTATTTGGAAGTGCAATCTACAGAGTTATGATGATTATAGTGTTTTCATTTCATTTTGGATTTGTCATAAAAACATTTTTGTATTTTGTCATACTTTATGCAATGGATGTGGTCCGTATTACGTATACATTCACGTTCTACGCTATCAATTGCCGTTTGAAGCAACTGGGAACACTTTTAGAGAAGACAAACTCCGACTTCTTGTCGATTCAATATCTCTACAAATCTGTCGTTGACATTGCCGAACAACACAAACAAGTGTTTGACCCGGTGGTAGGTAAAAACTGTTTCTAACAATGGTAGAATTTTTCATTGTATTATTTTGTAATCTCTTCTTTAAAATTATTACTTATTCCACATTTGTTATAATTTCAGCTGATAATCGCACTAATAATAGTCAACGTACCTCAAGCAATGGTCTTCTTGTATACAACTATCAAGTACTTTCAGGTATAGATATTAATAGCAGGTCCAGTTTTCTTAGTAGAGTACCAAAGATAAATACTATTAATGTTGCCATGTCTCTTATAAGAGCAGTTATAGACCCGACTGCATTGAAGGGTAAATAGTAAATTATCAAATAAGTTATGTTTCATATATATTTTTAACGGACTTCAAAAAAGGGGGAGGTTCTCAATTCGATAGTGTTTTATTATGTTTGTTACCTCATAACTCCGTCATTTATGAACCGAAATGGAAAATTCTATTTTCCTTGGATAGGGTATACTTTCCAATTGGTCCCATAAAAATTTAAAGAAAAAATACCAACCCTAAGGGTGAAAAAAAAATGAGTAAATATTTTTTGTTTTCGAATTTTATTCATTTTTTATGTTTGTTACCTCATAATTCCGTCATTTATGAACCAATTTGTGTTTTTTTTGTTGAGTAGGGTACACTTTTCAATTGAGCCCATAGAAATTTGAAGAAATAATATCAACCCTAAAGATGCGAAAACAGTGGATGAAAATTTTATCGGCTCGTATTTTATTCATTTTTAGGGCGTTACCGAAACGGTAGAAGGAACCCTTATGGTGCCGCTTTGTCCGTCCGTCCGTCTATCACAGCTGATTATTTCAGGAACTACATATGCTACCGACTTGAACATTGGTGTAGATTTAAAATGCACTAACTGAATAAGATTGCCAGTAAAAAAAAAAAATTTCATCCCCGAAAGGTCCAAAGGTCCAGGTCCAATTTTGAACTAACTCTCGTGGTTTCAGACTTGGCCATCACCGCCCTTCTCAAAAAACCATCCTGTTTATCCAACATGAAAATGATAGCGAAGTCCCAACCTTTTTTGAACAGTTTTTGAGAAATCTTCCAACGAAAAATAAAAGGGGGGTGGGGGGGTGGCTAGGTCGAGTGGGGTATGGGGATATTTATAAATAAGTAATTATTTTTAACTTTTTAGTTTTGGTTTTTGAAGTCGGTTTTTTTTATTTTAATTTATTGTTTATTTTTAATTTTACTAAAAAAATATTTCTCTACCCAACTATTATGTTGCAACATCTCAGTGTTAAACTGTCATTTAATGATAATTATTTTGATGTTTCAGAATGCAATGGTAATAGATTATATTGTTGTTATTGAAATGCTGATCCTGACGGTAACACCAGCCCTCAGCGCCGGCTTGCTGATAACACAGGCGAATAATATAAAATTAATTCTTCATGAGCATCTTCTTCAGCCAAGAGGTACCCGATGAGTAGTTGATAGATATCGTTAAGTAACTTCGAGATATAAAAATGTCTAAAAGATCAATACCTTTTTAAAAGATTTAGTTATATGAACAGATCGATCTCTGCAAGAAGAAAAATTGAAAATAATATCTAAATCAAGAAAGTTCCTACAATAAATAAATAAATGCGGTGGGGGGAAAAGGTTCTGCACAAACACACACAACACTCCAACAACATTATCACCCTAAGATGCATCACCACAAAAATTTCTGCAACATCGGAATCGCAAATAAATTGTGCTAATAATATGCCTGTTCCAGCCACCGGAGCAGGCCGGGTTTGCCGGGTGGCCGGGGGCACCATAGACCACATTCACACAGTGAAGCAGATTATACAGAAGTCCGAAGAGTATAATCAGCCCCTGTGTCTAGCTTTTGTGGACTATGAGAAGGCCTTTGACTCTGTCGAAACCTGGGCTGTCCTGGAATCCTTGCAACGATGCCAAGTCGACTATCGTTATATCGAAGTGTTGAGATGTCTGTACGAAGCCGCCACTATGAGTGTCCGAGTACAGGACCAGCAGTCTAAACTGGAGTGAGAAAGGGAGATGTCATATCTCCGAAACTGTTCACGAGCGCGTTGGAGGATATGTTTAAGACACTGGACTGGAAAGGTATGGGCATTAACATAAACGGCGAGCACATCTCACACTTGCGATTCGCTGATGACATAGTCCTAATGGCGGAGTCGCTGGAGGAGCTGCAACAGATGCTGGAA
The DNA here is from genome assembly GCA_951804965.1 of Horisme vitalbata. Lineage (NCBI taxonomy): Eukaryota > Metazoa > Arthropoda > Insecta > Lepidoptera > Geometridae > Horisme > Horisme vitalbata. The sequence goes on along the minus strand of OX638104.1, from coordinate 1,012,985 downwards.
GGCCTAGCATCAGCCTCGCGAAAGTCTCGGCATGAATTTGGACAAGACCAAAGTCATGGTCAATGACCGAATTGATCCGATTCCTGTCGTCGTTAATGGACACTTTCTTGAAGTTGTTTTGGAGTATACATACCTCGGGCAGATATTGCAGTTAGGTAGAAACAACTTCAAGAAGGAGGCCGAGAGGAGGATTCAGTTGGGTTAGGCAGCATTTGGAAAACTACGTCGAGTTTTCTCGTCACCCAAACCGCAATGTTTGAAAACGAAAGTTTTCAACCAGTGCGTCCTACCCGTCATGACATACGGAGCCGAAACGTGGACACTCACGGTACGGCTAGTCCACCAGCTTAAAGTCGCTCAGCGAGTCATGGAACGAGCTCTGCTCGGAGATTCTCTGAAGGGTAGAATACGTAACGAATATATCTGACATAGAACTAAAGTTGTCGACATAGCTCAGAGAATTAGCAAGCTGAAGTGGCAGTGGGCTGGCCATATCTGCCGAAGTACCGAGAACCGTTGGGGTAAACGAGTTCTTGAGTGGAGACTGCGGCTCGGCAAACGTAGTGTAGGACGCCCTCCGGCCAGGTGGAGTGACGATCTGCGAAAGACTGCTGGTAGAAGCTGGATGCGTCGACCTCAGGACAGGGCGCAATGGCGCTCATTAGGGGAGGCCTATGTCCAGCAGTGGACTGCTATAGCCTGATGATGAATATGTTTGACTTTTTCTTTCAGATGAGAGGCAGTTTGATGAGATAAAGCAGTTCATCCAGTACGTGGATGTACGTGGCTGTCAGTTCTACGCGTGCAAGGTGATCCCTTTAAATGCAGACCTGTTGGGAATGGTCCTTAACTTCTACTTCACCTATCTCATCGTTGCTATGCAGTTCGGCTTGAAGTGAAAAAATATTAATTATTTTTAGAACCTATATTATTAATATAACTTATTAATAGCAATTTCTATAGTTTTTTGTTATATAAGTTTTATGAATCTGATTGAAGTAATGCTTAGGTCAGATTAAATAGTCGTCGGAATTAAAGTATCTACTTTCATATACGCAAGTATATTTTCCTTACAATATTACCCTTTACATTAAAACACAAGGAGCCAAAATATAGAATTTATTAAGGCAAGGCTAATATCATCTGCTTCAGATGTAACGAATCCAGACTGCCTTAACTGGCCTCATAGTTCAGATTGTTGTAGCACTACATCTGAGCTTCAGGTTGCAATCTCACTTCTCGGAAAAAAAAACACCAACATTTGTAAAGTGAATATAATTTTTTGCTGGCAACTGAGAAATAGAATAGAATGACGACATCGTCAAAATGTGAAGAGTGAGTGATTCTGCAAGGTTTGCTTGTAGGCTACAAGCAAACCTTGCATATGCCTACTTGTAGCTGACCGAAGAAGACTTTGAGTCCTATGCTCAGTACTTTTTGACCCCTGACGCAAACAGTTTTTACTTTGATATTGAGTACATCGTGGCGAAACGAATATCATCAGATCATGCAAACATTTGCCCAACAGCGAGAATCGAACAGGCACCTCTTGCATCTTGGACGGTTATTCGCCGGTTCAAAAGAGGGTGCAATATATTATACATGTTACTACGCAAAGATGATATTGTTTGACTGTTTAATATAATTCGTGTAACTACATTTTATATTCGAAAACATAGGATTCTGAAATATTAGTAAATTATTTGTTAGACTTTGACTTTGAATTTGAAGACACGATCAGTGTAAATATTGACTTGTTTTATTACTTTTGTAATACATTAAGTAATGAAGTTACCTAACACATACTAATGAATTGAAATAAAGCTAAATTATTGATGTATTGAGCTATGTTATTCTAAGGTTCCGCTATATCTTTATAATAAACATGAACATTGCTCGTTCATATCAAAAGAAACTAACCACTAACAAGAAATATCTTTTTGTGCTACAAAAATCATGTGTCCGAACCGAACCTTGGCCAATATAAAAATCCAAGAAAATGCCAGAAAAGCTAAGAGACGAAGAAAATACATGACATTTTACTTTAAATTAAAAGATTATTGATAAAAAAAAAATACAATTTGGATGTTTTTTTAATGATGCAATAATGCCAGCAGATGAAATTATAATTGATTGTAATTTGACTAATTTGACTTGATCATTTATGAAAATTTATGAAATCAATCTAATCAATGATAAGTCAATTATCATTGATTTTAATTGAATCATAAATTTAATTTAACAACCTAGAAATTCAAACAACTTTTTTATGGTACTTAAAGATGGATGCATATGGCCTCCTGATGTTAAGTGGTAACTATTGCCTATCACAAAGCATTGCATAGTAGATCATGTTTTTTGGAACGGGATCTACGATGCAACGCCTATAATTTACTGCCTGTAATTTCACCGGCGCCCACACCCTTCAAACCGAAACACAGCAATGCTGCTTCGCGGCAGAAATTGGCATGGTCACAGTACTTCCCCGGACGAGCCATCCGCAAAGAACTCTACTACTACTAATTTACAGCAACTTTGGTTGACCATTATTCGGAACGCAATAAATACAAAAGGACTATCGCGTCCGTCTCAAATGGCGCGCGTGCCACTGGGCTACCTTTGATACGCGGTTAAAAACCGACACCAGATGGAATCGCCCGCTCCACCTTCGAGTGTTCCAACGAACACATCGGTGCGCGTTCCAAAGTGGTATCCTCGCGCGGCCGGAACGCGCACCGATGTTCGTCCTCTTGGAGCGGGAAGTCCATACGCGGCTTTACGTGCTCAAGTCATGCTAATGATCATTCTATTTCCAGATGATAAGCAGTTTGATGAGATAAAGCAGTTCATCCAGTATGTGGAGGTACGCGGCTGTCAGTTCCACGTGTGCAAGGTGATCCCTCTGAACGAGACCTGCTGGGGATGGTGCTCAACTTCTACTTCACCTATCTCATCATTGCTATGCAGTTCGGCTCAAAGTGAATTTATTTATATATGTATATGAATTTTATGTATATGAAAATATTTATTGTTAAGAGTTATTAATTAAAGCTTGGTTTGCATTTATGGAGATATCTAAATGACATATACTTACTTAGACTAGGGCGGATTCTAGTATTCACACATAAAGTACTCGTGAAAGTTTATAGAATATGACTTTAATAAACTTCTCTTTCAAAACTGCATGAAACTAACTTTAAAATGTAGAGACTGTGGATTGATGCTGAAACTTCGACTCCATCTGCTTTTGTATAAGCTAGTAACTAACTTGCTAGAAAGAAAATATATTTATACACACATAAAATACAAAATAGGTATAACAAGAACTCAATAAAATAATTATAACAAATGCAGGTACCACTCATTTCATTCACTCACTCTCACCCACAGGATAGAGTTTTTACAGCAGGAGGAAGTAAAATAAATTAGTTGACTTTTGGTGTATACGTCTATGTTCCACCACTCCACTCTCTCGGCACTCCAGCCTATATCAGGACATAGGCCTCCCCTAATTAAGGGGGATATGCCCATAATCCCCACGCTGGGCATGCGGGTTGGGGATCGCAGGGCACAGTTTCTCGCACCACCGACGCTGCTGCCCGTTGGTGGCCAGGGGATTTAGCTGTGCCGATGTAGGCTGTGCTATGTGCTATGTGCCGCAATAAGCCGGCCGCCAGAACCCCGTTCGTTGTTTAGCAGGGTGCACCACGGGCAGGTGGAGTTGGCTTGGGTTCCGAAGATAGGGGTTGGAACCCCATACACCCCAATGTTCAATTGCAGCATTCTTACATTACTTTCGTAGTCATTTTCTTTTTATTACCTCTGGAAGAGACTAGCAGCTCGCAGCACAGGGTATCCTAGTGTAGTGGGTATCCAGGGTATCCTAATACAAAAAATATACCTACCTAGCTACTTTTAAGATAAAGCGGTAATTGAATCGAAATTAGTCAGCAATAATCTATTAAAGCTATATTCTACGATGTACTTTTACTTTTTCCTCTTCATTACATTTTGATTATCATCATTTCAGTCATCGACATTAGACTATAGCAGCTCAGTGCTGGAAATAGGCCTCCCCTAATGAGCGTGACGCATCCAGCTCCTACTAGCAGCATCTACTCAAGGACTAGTATACCCTAACGGTTGTCAGTTCTCTGGCAGAATATGAACTGTTTATAAGAATTACTTGTTGGTGTTATTAACAAAAACAATCAATGAAATTCTACAGTAGCAATTACCTAGAATACCACCGGAGTATTGCTTTATCATAAATTTTTGACTAAAATTTCAACATGAATAAAACAGAATCCAAAACCAGCCCCTGCGTCACGCCTTAGACAAATTACATCTCTAACACAGAAATATAGTAGTGAAAGTATAAGTAATGTCACGAAAACAAAAGCTATGAACATTCTGCGACCATCAAAAATCACACAATCAGCCCCTACATGTCACATTCTATGGATTTGACTGGCGTGCAAAATCTTAAACACAATAGCATTGTCTCTTGCAGACAGAAGGATAACCGTAGATAATTTTTAATAGTTATCTGTTGTGAGTGGGGTGGATTTGGAAACATGCATTTTGGGTATAACTTCACTATTCTCTGGTTCGGTACAATTTCTGTGTCATCGAAATAAGACATTTTTGCTTCTGCATGATTGAACCAATAAATTGGTGGTTAGTACGCCCATTCATGTTATGGTATTTTTATAACTTATTTTTCAGAATGGTCCTAGGACCTTTTTTTAACTAGCCCATTGTGTCTTACTGCTAGGAAAAGACCTCCCCTAAACTTTTCCACACGTCCTTGTCTTTGGTGAATGCATCCAGATCATTCCGGCAACGTTTTCTACAATCTTATTGATTCATTTGTTTTTTGGATTCCCCCAGTATGTCTAACGGGACGCGACTATTAATAAAATAAAATAAAACATATAATTTTAAGCAACAGGGCTCAATATACGGCCGACATATATAGACAGCGTTGGTACTGGCCCACATCCTTCGCACCTCTTCCGCGTTGCCTAGTAGCCTCCACTGTCTACCCGTCTGGCTATCAGTATCTCATCTCATATCTCATAGCTGTATCTCATGTAATAAAAAAAAAACTAAACTTCTATCTAAACAAACAAACTTGCCTATTTCTTTTGTTCCATCCAACCCTGCAGTTCCTAACACACCACATAATATTATTTATATACACAAACTAAATAATATATACTTACTAACTAAATAATACTTTAACTAAATTCATTTAAGCACCCCCCCCCAAACCCCCCCACCCCCCCACCCCGCACCGTTCCCTACTGGCAAAACTGAAAAACAGCGTCTGGTTTTACCAGACACAAATGCTGAGTTTTTGCCTTTTCAACAAACTAGACAACTGCTTTTCTTCTTTTCTAGTGTTACTTATATAGTTTATTTCAATTTTAATAAATATTTATAAATATTTTTAAGTTTTACTTCTTGTAATTTTTTATTTTTATTTTTACCATCATTATGTCTTATTATTATTGTACTGTATTAGTCTGTTGATTTCCTGTATCTGTACTATTTTTAGTTTGTTGAATAAATGTGTTTACTTTCTTTCTTTCTTTTCTTGATGTAATAGGTAGATTTAAAATTTCCACAGAGAATGTATTACTATTGCTGTAACAACAAATATTAAAAAGTATTCAAATGAACATAGTGTTATATCTTGTATGGAACATATCGTGTGCGAATCAGATTTGTATTTATCATGGTTTTTCTCACATTTCAAAAGACATAGATACTTAAATAGTGTGGAATGAGTATCATTTATCAAGCACTCCATTAAAGTATTTCTTTAATATTCCATATGATATTATTATTGTTTTCAGATATAAAAAAAACATGTTGCTAAAGTTCCCTAATCACCTAATTATTAAAATCAGTGGGTCGTAAAAGAATAATTATTCTATTAAATCAGAACACGTGTTGACCCCTGCGTCACGCCTCAGACAAATTACATTATTTTCACAGAAATATAGTAGCGAAGGTATTATTAATATCCAAAAATTAAATCTATGAACATTCTGCGCCCATCAAAAATCACAATCATTTTCCTCTACTTCTCTTTTGTGTATCCCTAATTATTTAAATCAGTGGATCGTAAAAGAATGATAAGTCTATGGAATCAGAACACGTGTTGTATCCTGGATACTGCCACAGAATATATATTTGGCAGTATAGAAGTATCTCTCACTAGTGAACAACAAAAAGCCAATAGATTGACCTGCGTTATTGCCTTTCCATTAATTCGTAGATTAGCTTTTTATAGTTGTTTTGAAGTATAATTGATTGAAGTGTGGACACAGAACAGGTTACATGTGATTAGTACGAGATTTAAATACATTTTATAGCTTTCTTTTGCGGATTTGCTTGCGTATATTTGTCACCTTTTTAAGGTCATGAGCGGAATAAAGTCATGCAGATCCCGCGCATACCTACTTTGAAGTGCAATCTATAAAAAACGAACAAACACGCAAGCTCTCGAGCCTTACTTTAACCATACTCAGAGCCTCTTAGTCCTGCGTTCCATCTAGTCTAGTGCGGCCAAATTGATAATTGGATGAAACACCCCAAAAGTTTTTTTATGGTACCTTAAGATGGAACAAGCTCATGACCACCTAGTGTTAAATGGTAACCATTACCTATCCACAAAGCATTGCATCGTAGATCACTCTTTTTTAGAACATGCCCTAAGATGCAACGCCCTGCGTCCATAAACTAGACCCACACCTATCAAAACCAAAACACAACTATGCTGTTTCATGGCAGAAATAGGAGTGGGGTAGTCTTTGACTCCGCAAAGAGCTCTACTACTACTAGAAAAAGAAAGTGGCTGCTTTATACTACTAATTACAATATTCACGAGAGAAAATATAAAGAAGTCTAAATGATTTGCTAGAACCGCAAAAACTAGATCTCCTATCATAATAATGAATCTAAATCCAAGGCAATAAGCCATGTTTTTCATTATTGCTGGTCTGCAGTGACACACCTGATGAAGGGAGGATAGGGAGGGGGTTGATAGGGAAAAATTCTGGATTTAATGAGTAGGATGCTATACAATGAAGTAGGGTTCGACGGTGCGCGTACTGTGTACTTGTGGCGCGGAAAATTGGGATATTGTTTGAAGTAGTCAATTGAGAATTTAAAAGTGGATATGTGCCTAATGTCATTGCTTGGACTGGTTTTTGAAGACACTTTGATCCTCAATTATTAAGAGAATTGAGCAATACCTGAAGGGAAAATAAGGGCAAAGCTATATGATTATTATTTTGCAAAAACAAGTATAGTTTTTTGTTTATTTTGTTAATTTAACTTGCATTGAGCGAATCGCAGCCAAATGAACTTTAGCTGATGTGTAAAATAACTCTCAACATGATGATTTTGTTAACACAATGAGTAAATAGCCAGCTGAAACGCAGATAGCAAGTTTTATCAACATTAAGGGGTCAATTTTTGCATTAAATAAAAAGACCAAGACCGGCGTGTGATACGGCAAGATAATCCAGAGGACGAAGCACTTATATTTTGACATATCGTATCGAAAGTGAATCGTACAATTTTGACGGATATTTCGAATATACGATTTTTTTGGCCAAACGCTATTATGCTAGCAGATACGAGAACATATAACATGTGTTGCCAATAAATGATCTTGTATCTTGTATCTTATCTTGTATCTATCTGTATTTATCTTGTATCTATCTGTAACGATGACTCTTGTGTGGTGGAGGCGCTTAAGGCACGAGGAAAATATGCGTCATTTAAATTGGATGTACCTGCTTCACTGGCAGACGGTATTATGTTCACTGAAAACTGGACCAAGGATATCTGTGTGAAGCCATGGAGAGAGTAGACCTTTCGTCCCAAAAACAAGGAGGGTCAGCAAACTCAAACACTCTAAAATACACAACTATATTATCAGAATGTCCGTGGTCTCAGGAGCAAAACAGTGACGTTCTATAATAACATTTTATCAAGTTGCACCTGTGATTGTATAGCTCTAATAACAAAGACATTTTTGAGTTCTGTATCCGACGCGGAGTTGTTTCCCCCAGGCTATGTGGTATTGCGAAAAAATCGTGCAGGAGACGTAGGCTGGGGAAGAGTCTTGTTGGCTGTATGTGATCAGTATTCAGTTCGAATTGTTACTGATAAAGACGGATTAACAGTCGATAAAGAAATACTCTTCGCCAAAATGATGTGGAAAAACCTCTGTTTTCTCATGTGTGTAGTATACTTACCACCTAATTATACAGATACTAAGTACTTAGACGTATTAACTGCAATTTGCAAATATTCAACTGGTTTTGACATAATTATTGTAAACGATTTTAATCTTGACTCTTGTAGTGCTAATGTGAAATTCTAGTTTGATTGTTTTATAGAATTCTGTAAACTGGAACAGCACGTTGTTTGGGAAACTGGCAGTGTGTGATGCGCCCCTCGAGGTGACCCTATTCGCTACCCCGTAGTGCTAGTATTGCCCTTCAAGCAGTTCACCAACCTTCTCTCCCTCTAAATAATTAGTTATAAGCTCCTGATTGGGACTTTCGTAAAGCTGATTTCAGCGTACTATATTCCAATGTATCTACAATTGATTGGCAGGATGTCCTGAACTAACAGGAAGTTGATTCTACCTCGGATATGTTCTATTTGAAACTGAATAAAGTTATAGACCAAAATTTACCAACAAGACAGATACGCCTCCATCCCTATTGCCACCACTACCCGCCATGGTATACACCAGAAATCATATAAATATATATTACACGTGATCCCGCACAATTTTGGAAATATGTGAGAGATAAACGTCTAAACAGAGGCCAAACAAGAGACTATTCAGTTGATGGTCGGACAGTGGTGGGACAAGGAGTGGCAGTAGCTTTTGCTTAATAATTTAGTTCAGTATTTTTCAGTGATGTTCTTATCCATAACGCAGAGACAGCTCAGCCCACTTCCGTCGGAGATTCGCGATTGATGAGTCTGGAAAAAGTGACGCTGGCGGATGTGCGTCACGCCGTTCGTCGCTTAAAACCGTCTTCAGCAGCTGGCCCTGATGCTATACGGCCCTATTTGGTTAAAGATTGTCTTTCTATACTGGTAGAGCCATTACTACATCTCTACCATCTCTCTTTGCGTAGTTTCTAGGTGGAAAATATCTAAGGTGGCACCTGTACCCAAAATAGGTTCGACAAATGATGTTACGACCCTTAGATCAATTGCTGTACTGAGCGTATTTAGTAAAATCTTTGAGTCTATAATAAATCATTATCTTACCCGGCAAATTAAAGTTAGTCTAAGCGAAAAACAGCATGGTTTTCGTGTTGCTTGCTCGACAACTAAGAATCACATCACGTTCGTGGACTATGTTGCGATGCAGATTGATGCTGTTTTCCTTGACTTTAGGGGCGCATTCGATGTTGTTGATAACGAAATATTATTAAGAAAACTTTCATCAGTGGGGACTTCCCCTAAATTACTATTTTTTTTATTGCTAATTACCTAAAAGATCGTAAACAATATGTATAGTTGGGCATTTAAGTAAGTCAGGGGAGTAATCTTGGACCAACCCTGTTTTTTCTTATGTTTAATGACCTTCCTGAGATTCTAAGTACATCTCATTGCCTATTATTGGATGATGACCTCAAGGTCTACCGTTCTGTAGATCAAGTGTTCGACAGTAGTGAGCTGCAGAGATATATAGGTGCAGTCGTGGGGTAAGGGGTTCCAACCCTTATCTTCGGAACCCAAGCCAACCCCACCTGCACGTGGTGCACCCTGCTAAACAACGAACGGGGCTCTGGCGTCCGGCTGATTGCGGCATAGCACAGCCTACATCGGCACAGCTAAATCCCCTGGCCACCGACGGGCAGCAGCGTCGGTGGTGCGAGAAGCTGTACCCTGTGATCCCCAACCCACATGCTCAGCGTGGGGATTATGGGCATATCCCCCTTTATTAGGGGAGGCCTATGTCCAGCAGTGGACTGATATAGGCTGGTGTGGTGGTAGTGTGGTGGTGGGTTGGAGTCAGTCTAACAGAGAGGCGTTCAATGTTTCAAAATGTAAAGTTATCCTACTTCGCGGACCTGTCACGCAAACAACATACCAACTCTTAGGGCACAAACTATAATTAATAAGTTCCTCCAAGGATGTAACCATGTAGATATTTATGAGTACAGCGGTGGAGTTTAGGATCTGACTCATCAGTCCTTTTTCCTTATAGCCAAAGCCAAACCAACGTGTTCAGCTGGCTTCCGCAGTGGCGTGCACGATGGCGATCAGTTTATGAGTACGAAGTTGTATCGTCATCATCATCATCATCATCATCTTCATCAGCCACATAGCATAGCAGTCCACTGCTGGACATAGGCCTCCCCTAATGAGCGCCATTGCGCCCTGTCCTGAGCTCGACGCATCCAGCTTCTACCAGCAGCCTTTCGCAGATCGTCACTCCACCTGGCCGGAGGGCGTCCTACACTACGTTTGCCGAGCCGCGGTCTCCACTCAAGAACTCGTTAATCCCAACGCTTATACTCGTTAATCCCAACGGTTATCGGTTCTTCGGCAGATATGGCCAGCCCACTGCCACTTCAGCTTGCTAATTCTCAGAGCTATGTCGACAACTTTAGTTCTATGTCGGATAAACTCGTGTTGTATCGTCGTGTTCAACTAATGCGTCCTCCCAGTGGTCAACAACTATTCACCACCGTGCAGCCAACGTGGACGCAAGCTGAACGCGTTGGTTTGGCCTTGGCTTAACGATACAAATTGTCAAAACATTATGGCTTCGGCCTCAGGGTCGGTCAATACTGTTGTGTGTTAAAAAATAAACTTACAATGTCCGCAAGTGTATCGCCGTTAATGTAAATCTAATAATGATTGTATCGGTGTAGCGATATCGGTTTGTTTTCAGGATCCGGGCCGGGTTCGGGCCGTGACCTTACGATCCTGAATCAGCTACTTTTGATCCAACTTATCAGCAAGCTTATCTCAGTTTATTATGGTCAAAGGACAGTTTACGGTGTTATGGATATCGCAATAATTTACGATATTGTAAATTTGTGACTCATTTTTCTGATTATTTTTTCATTGACTGTATGGTTACAGTAAAAAAGATCTAAATATTCCTTATATAAACTAGTATTGTATGTAGTAATACTTAGTATGTACTTAAGTTGAGGTAGGCCTATACCCAGCAATGGGTGACATCAGGCTGTAGATGATGATGATGATGATGATGATGATGATGATGATGTATGTACTTTACTGTAAATTTATAAATTTGAAAATTGTATATTGTTTTTATATATTATTTGAAGATGAAGCGCATGGCCCACCTGGGTGCCTAGTGCGAGTTTTTTTACCAGCTCGATCACGTTTGCGTTTACGCAAATTTGTATGAAAGGAGTCAGTTCCACGCGTTTCTCACTAGATGGCGCTACCTCGATTCCATATAAATTTGCGTAAACGCAAACGCGATCGAGCTAGTAAAAAACTCGCACTAGGCACCCTGATGTTAAGTGGTAACCATTACCTATCACAAAGCATGGCATCGTAGATCACTTTTTTGAAGATGATAAGCCTCTTGTGCCTTTTATTTCACTGGCACCCTTCACACCGAAACACAACATAGCTGCTTCACGGCAGAAATAGGCATGGTGGCAGTACCTCCTCGGACGAGCCCTCCACAAAGAACTCTACTACTACTAAAAAAATGAGGCATGAAGGTGATAAACCTCTTGTGTATGTTTGTCCCTCAATGACTACATACATAGTTTGTGATCTGGGATAACATAGGGTTCCTACATTCCATTCGGGTATCGCGCGAGCGCAGCCGCGGCTGGAAGGCCAGTTTCTAATAAGCTTAAATGGGTATTAGTTACTTTAACTCGTTAAGTGATTACCTTTATGAATTAGAATGTTGAAAATAACCTATTTCATTATATTTTATGTATCATACAACAACATAATAACACAACACACAAGGTACATAATTATTATATTTTTAATTACTTACGTTAGATTTTTTTTATTTACAAAATACCTGTGTGCTTTAATTTTGTAATATAAATAATTTTCATTAAGGATTATCCGTTTACCTTTTTATTGCTACCCTTCTATGCTTTCGTGCTTTCTTATTAAAAAAAATAAGTAAAAAATATCCCAGTATTTTAATACCAACCAAATTAGATATCTTTTGTGGTAATATTCTACGAAATATCGTGAACACGACACATTAGAGGACAAAGACAATTCAGCAAGTGCTTTAATTCCTCAACAATATTCCTACTTCGTGGAACTACAAAATTAGAGCAATTCACATAACTTCAAAATTCTCTCCCACATCCAACTCGGAACTTTCCTTTTGTTTTTACTTTGCATAATAAGACAGCAGAAATTCACTTCTACAATTAGAACCTACCAAAATCTTAAAGGATACTGGACTTTTCGCGTCAAATAGTGTACAAGTTTTACTTTACTTAAATAAATATGTTATTACTCAATGGAGCATCTTTATCAAATGTTTCAAGGAAAAACAAAACTAAACTATTTTTTTGTGTTTTAAAGTGTTGAAACGTTATGGGAAAATTAAGATTAATAATGACCCAAAAATTACGGCTCAGGCGGGATTTAAACCCCCTGAAAGTAACCCGCACATCGGTTACACACATACATGTTCACGGGTTCAAATCCCGCCTAGTTAGAATTTTCGGGCTATTATAAAATCATTGAAGCGTCCACGGTAATGAACTATTTTAGGGGATTTGATGTCCTTGATGTCCCACCGACGATAGACCCTACTCTCTGGTATTCTGGGTGTCCAGTTCATTGGCGGCAGTGACTAATTTTCATCAGGTGATCCATCAACTAGTCTGCCAACTTTGACTTACAATTTGTATTAGTTTTTTTTATGTTCAGAAGTATGCCGTGCTGAAAGTTGGAATACCGTCGTCATCATCATCATCATCATTATCGGCATATAGCAGTCTACTGCTGGACATAGGCCTCCCCTAATGAGCGCCATTGCACCCTGTCCTGAGCTCGACGCATCTAGCTTCTACCAGTAGCCTTTCGCAAATCGTTACTCCACCTGGCCGGACACTACTACACTACGTTTGCCGAACCGCGGGCTCCTCTCAAGGACTCGTTTACCCCGATAACGGTTTCTTGGCAGATATGGCCAGCCCACTGCCATTTCAGCTTGCTAATTGTCTGAGCTATGTCCACAACTTCAGTTCTACGTCAGATAGTCTCATGGCGTACCAATGTAGTATGAATGAAGTGTAATGAGCTAATTTCCAGCCACATTCTCCAGTGACTCTAAAATAAGCTTCTTGGTACCTACATACGTTAAGAGTAAGTTTTCTTGGTGGCAAAACAGAATTTCTATGAATAAGTAGCTTAGCGTATTTCGTTTTGTGGGAATTTGTGTCGCTTTATGACAATATGCTTTTGAAAAGAGTAGCAGCATTGAATATTTCCACGACGCTGGTTCTTTCTCCATCTTTCTTCATGTTACGAATGTTTGATGCGTTTAAATATGATGTTTACAATAGTGGCTGACTATTTTTCTGATTAATTCCGAAAAGGAAGCTATAAGATAGTATTTGAGCCGAAACATAGCATCTGGCCCTTTTTTTCGACAACGATTATCTTCCTACAAAATATAACTAATTTATTCGATGGCCTCTAAGGCTCAGTAGGCGAAGGTTTGCCTGAGACGCAGAAGGTTGCGGGTTCGATTGCCGCCGCGAAATGTTTGCATTATAGCAGATATTTATCTCAGGTTTGGGTGTTTTCTATGCATAGTAATTATTTATGTATTTACAAAGAAAAATGTATATAAGTAGTAATATCTCATGTGGGTCCCATAATTCAAGCTCTGCTTAGTTTGGGGCTACATGTTGCTGTGTGATAGGGTCCAGCATTATTTATTTAAAAAAAATGTTTTAGCATTGTTTTCTTCCTTGATCCCCTGCACGATTATAAACATTACTTATCGTATTATATCGCAATAGTTCAACAGTGTCTAATTAAAAGATAACATTTTTCCCTAAGATTAATCTAAGGTTTGTCCTTATTATATTTCTAGCCACAAGTACATTTTAACTTTGACGATCTGCGAAATGCTGCTGGTAGAAGCTGGATGGACAGGGCGCAAAGGCTCTCTTTTGGGGGTCTCATACACTTTCAAAACATTTTTCATACATGCTCATCGGTTTAGGGTAACCTGGCCTTTTTCAAGCACGTCTTCGATTTGGTCGGTGAACAAAATAAGACAATTCTGACAAAGAAAAAAATATACGTAATGAACATTGGCTTTAAATTTGTTTAATTAATTGGCCTACTCATAAAAATATTTATCCTAAAGATAATGTCTCACATAGAAACCTCTATAATATCATCTGATGGAGTCCTGATCGTGGCACATAAAGGGCGTTCAATCTTTCTTATACATCCCTGCTATTTGGTTAAGACCAGGCAAATTAGCCCTCTGGTACCACTCTTGAGCTTGCAGTTTTCCCCACCACTCCCTCAGGTTCGGAAACTCTTCACCAATAGGAACGAAGACATCCAAAGTGGATATGGTACTAACACAGGACACATCAGCTATTGTAATATGCTCTGCAGCTAGAAACGCGGACCTCTCTAAGTATTTCTCAGTAAATCCATAAGCTTCTTGTACGTCCGCAATTTGTTGAGGACTTGGACCTTTTTCACCTTGCTTCAGCACACTGATGAGAATGTTTCTTAACCTCGGGAACAAGAGCGTTGCATCGAAGTATAATCTTTGATCGACTATAGCTCTTGTCCTCAAGTCGATAGGGTAGTACGTCGCTCTCTTATCTGCTCCGTATTTTGAGACTAGGTAAGTTATAATTGCGTGACTGTCTGCTAGTATGAAATCTCCATTTTCAAGCAACTGGTGTGTAACGGGTTTTTCTCTATGAATTCTGGTTTGTGCTGTTCTCCAGTAAATGTGTTTACTTCTTTTGTCTCTATTTTAAGTCCGAGGATATCTACCATCATAAGGACTGCCCTTGCAGGGGGAGGTGCATCGATTTTGTAGAGCGTTATCACCATGTTGACGTGGTTGGTTGAACTATATCACTGGGGTGATCTATCGACTGCTCACCTTTACATACGCGTAGGTATTGATAAGCTGCTGAGTCAATATCAGATTAGATAGTTCTTGGACTAGTAATATAAAATGTAATTCATAATCATCATCGTCATCAGCCTATAGCAGTCCACTGTTACCGAGTGCTACTACACTGATGCCAAGCATCCATGGCTCTCTGTCCAACGCTCATCTGGTACACCACCTCCTGTGTGAGCGTCCATATCTCGGCACTGGTCATGGTGGGCAGAACACACTTGGTTTAAGTATCTACTTCATTATTATCATCATCATCATCCTATAGCAGTTCACTGCTGGACATAGACCTTCCCTAATAAAGAGATCAGCATCTTCACGCTGGACATATGGGTTGGGGATCGCACGGCATAGCTTCCCGCTAACGCTGCTGCTCATTGGCGGTCAGGGAATTTAGCTGTGCCGGTGTTAGGCTGTGCTATTCCGCATTCAGCTGGCCGCTAGAGCCCCGTTTGTTTACAGCAGGGTGTACCACGGGCAGGTGAGGTTGGTTTGGAATCTGAAGATTGAGATTGGAACCCCTTAGAGCCATCGCAAAGTGGGCGACTTTGATGAAGCGATAATTAGTGGCAGATTAGAGACTGACGCTGCGCTGTCGTGCGACAGTCGTGTGTGCGCTTGCACGACGAATAGTAGCGAGCGCGCAAATCAAGCTTGTAGTCGCGACTCCGAGACTGACGCCAAGTGTGCGGAGCAAACAAAATATTATACATAAACAATATATACAACAAATAACGATATTATACTAAAATGGTCGGCCCCAGCCTGTCGTTGCGTCTAGTCGCCGAGCGGTCGCAGTCACGTGTCGCCTAGTGTGCGCCTATGCTTACACCCTAGTTAGTTTCATTATAATTTTATAGAATTAGAAGATTTTGGTGATTAAAAGATCCAATTTATATTTACAATTAGTATTTTTCAGTGATTTTTTTACCAGATAAAGCGGCCTATTATAAATATCGATTAGTTTATAATATATCTCTAATAATAATCTATAATGATGACATCTATCCATATAAATAAAAATGTTTGTCCTCTATTAAACCATTACACGACGTATCGAAACTATTGATCATATTGTGATGATTTAAATTTTAACAAGTTGACGTTTCAAAGTGAACTTTATGTGCTTATTGAATAAACGTATTTTGATTTTGATGAAACTTTGGTAGAGGGTTCTGGAGACGCGAGGTTCGTGGCCTAAAATGTTTAAAGAAATAAAAATCAATGTTTGTCCTCTATAGGTATATATACACATTCCGGAAGCATTGATCAGATTGTGATATACAAGTAAATACGCAAACAAAGTTGCGGGCACATTAGCAAGGCCATTCCTATCCTACTTCTACTAATATATTATATATGCGAACGTTTGTGAGTATGGATGTATGTGTGTATGGATGAGTGGATGAATGTTTGTTACTCTTTCACTCAAAAACTAATCAACGGATTTGGATGAAACTTGGAATATCTATAGTTTGTGACTTGCGTTAACACATAATCTACTTGCTATCCCGGTACCAGCCGAACGAAGCGGGCGGAAGCTAGTTGTATACAAAAGCAGATTATTAAACGTTTAACAAATAACAATCTAATACTCCAGTTTATCTTATCTTAGTGTATCTAACGATTGATTTACATTATACTTTATTGCACAATAAATGTAACAACCACAATGCTTGAAAACAAAAGTTTTTAATCAGTTCGTCCTACCCGTCACGACGTACGGAAAGGAAACGTGGACACTCCAGTACGGCTGGTCATTAGTTTAAAGTCGCTCAGGGAGCTATGCTCGTAGTTTCTCTGAAGGCTAAAATTCGTAACGAGACTATCCGACATAGAACCAAACTTGTCGACATAGCTCAGGGAATTAGCAAGCTGAAGTGGCAGTGGGATGGCTATATCTGCCGAAGAACCGATATACATTGGGGTAAACGGGTTCATGAGTGGAGATCACGACTCGGTAAACGTAGTGCCCTAGGACGCCCTCTGGCCAGGAGGAATGACAAACTGCAAAAGGCTGCTGGTAGAAACTGAATGCTTCGAGCTCAGGACAGGGCGCAATGGCGCTCATGGCCTCCCCTAAGGCCTATGTCCAGCAGTGGACTGCTACCTATAGGCTGATAATGATTATGATGATGATGATGATGATGAAATTTGACAAAAGGTGGGCTTAATGCTACAAGCCTTTTCTGCCCGACTAACCTGTGATTTCTTATTAGATGGTAGAAAATGGTTATTTACGCAATTTAGTGGCTTGACATGATAATTTGATAAAGACCAATTATATTCAGGTCGTCGCATATGCAAGAAAAATCTTACACTTTACATCCCAGAATACAAGATTTTCAGGGGAAAGTACAACATTTTTAGTACAGTCGTAGACAAAAACTTAACATGAAAAGCTCCAATGTAAAGAGATTTGTATACGGTCTTTACTGGTTAGAAAAAACATCATCCCACATACAACGTATAGGGAGGTAATTAGTTTTGTATTATAAGCACCACCGCTCACTGCCGATTGTACCAACATTACGTTTCTTTTTTTTACGTGTATTTTTTTTAAATTGGTGCTGTGTGCAATAAAGCGTTCATCTATCTATGTATCTATCATCCCAAATTACGATACTTCGGGCGTATCACGGTTATTGAGCATCCATCCTTACCTATGGACTCATTCTTTGGGAAATCCGACAGATATGCCGCGAGCGTTCATACACAGAAAAAGTGCATCAGAGGAATTGAAGGAACGTTATCCGAACCGTACTGAAAATGTTTATGTAATAGAGTATAGTGCTCTGATTTATAAAATTGTAACATTGGCCTGTGGTTTTGCGGATTTGAGAGTATAGATGGATATGCCTAATGTTAAAATATGCGTCTGCCGGACGGACGGCTTCAAAGTGCAATTGACGCAAGTGCTGAAGTTTCCCAAAATCAGCCAATAACTTTTTTAAATTTTCCCATTGACGTACTATTACTAAACTTTAGTATAGACAGATAGTCTCCAAGTTAAACCTGTAAAAAACGTAAAAAAACCGTATGCATCGTTGACATACCTATACATCAATCATAAAGTTCGCAATGCCATATTTGCACTGATTTTTTTGCACTTTGTTTTGCAGCAGATATTATTTTTCCATGTTTCCCTCTTGTATGAAATCTCTTCGAATTTTCCAAAATTTGTCTAAATTTCAATATTTTTTCACTGACTTGGATCAAGAACTTTCCGATGTTGAGCTCGCTATTCAAAAAATGGAAATAATGAAACCTTAGGATTTAATTAAGATCAAGTTTGAGCCATCAGAGGAGGTGGGGGGACAAAAACTGTAGGCGATAGCGGGCCCTGCTGATTCATCTGCGCTATCTGTGTTGCAACTGCTGACCCTTATGGTAAGTTTGATAACAATTTTCCAATTTATTCCGAAAGTGGCACTATAATAAAATATTTAAACCAAAATATAGCCTATTAACCTATCAAATTCCTACAAAATATAATTAATCGTTCTAGCTGGAAGTCAAGAAAGGAAATTCTTGGTCTCCATGCACTATCATACACTTACATATTGTATTATCTATTATTATTTAAATTGAATTATTGCGATTATACGCAATAATTCAACAGACCTCTGTGGCGCAGTGGGCGAAGGCCCGCCTGTGACGTAGAAGGTTGCGGGTTCGATTCCCGCTGCGGGACAAATGTTTGCATGTTCTGCAGATATTTGTCTCGGGTCTGGGTGTTTTCTATGTATGATATGTATGTATTTACAAAAAAAAAAGTATCTATGTAGTATATCAATCATGTGGTTCCCATAATACAAACTCTGCTTAGTTTGGGGCTACATGATGCTGTGTGATGACGTCCAGGATTATTTATTTATTTAGTGCTTACAACAAAATTTTACGACTGTCGTTATTTAATATCAAGCCTCAAGGACATTATACAACACTAGTACAAAAACTATCTAATGTGATATTGACTCAGCGGCTTATCAATAATAATGTAATGTTGAGCAGTAGATAGATCACCTCAGTGATATAGTTCAACCGACCACGTCAACATGGTGATAACGCTCTACAAAATCGATGGATCCCCTCCTGCAAGAGCAGTCCTCATGATGGTAGATATCCTCGGACTCAAAATAGAGACGCAAGAAGTAAACACACTTGCTGGGGAACAGCACAAGCCGGAGTTCTTAGAGAAAAACCCATTACACACAGTGCCATTGCTTGAAGATGGAGATTTCCTACTAGCAGACAGTCACGCAATTATAACTTACCTAGTCTCAAAATACGGAGCAGATAAGAGAGCGACGTACTACCCTATCGACTTGAGAACAAGAGCTATAGTCGATCAAAGATTATACTTCGATGCAACTCTTTTGTTCCCGCACATCAGAAGCATTGTCATCAGTGTGCTGAGGCACGGAGAAAAAGGCCCAAGTCCTCAACAAATTGCTGATGTTAACGAAGCTTATGGATTTACTGAGAAATACTTAGAGCGATCAGCGTTTCTAGCTACAGATCATATTACGATAGCTGATGTGTCCTGTGTTAGTAGCTTATCCACTTTAGATATCTTCGTTCCTATTGGTGAAGAGTTTCCGAACCTGAGGGAGTGGTGGGGAAAACTGCAAGCTCAAGAGTGGTATCAGAGGGCTAATGTGCCTGGTCTAAACCAAATAGCAGGGGTTTATAAGAAAGCTATTGAACGCCCGTGATGTGCCAGGATCAGGACTCTATCAGCTGCTATTAGCTAGAGGTTTCAATGTAAGACTTTCAATGTTTGACTTTTTTTTCTTTCGTATAAACATTTTATGAGTAGGTAAATCAATTAATTAAAAAAATTAAGAAAATATTCAAATTTTTTCTTTGTTAAGATCGTCCATTTTTGTTCTCAATCTCGATTGTTCTCCGATCAAATCGTGCTGGAAAACGGTCAGGTTTACCAGCGAGAATGGTATGAAGATGATGATGAGAGCGAAAAAGGTATTTTAGGGTTGTAGTATGTATAAAGCTCTGATATTGTGACTTTCTCAAAATTTTAATTTTTGTCAGGTTTATGCATGTCACACTCGGACGATTTTTGAAAGTTGTCTCTTGAAGTCTCTGTCTGTCTGACTGTCTTTGAGCCACTTCATCGATAGCACGATAAAGTGACCATAATCTTGATATCAGGTTTAGATTTGTTCCAATCTCCTGAGCAATAGGTACTTTGCCTGCAGAAATACTTTGATAACTCGATTCAAAGCATGAAAAACCATTGCAGGACCATATTTAACGTCATAAAGGGGTTTAAGTGACCACCGATACTTCTATAAATGTAAATAACGGTATAATTTCGCTTAATTTTACACTTTTCTTAAGAGGTAGATTAATAAACGTTTTACAAATAACAATCAAATGCTCTAGTTTATCTTATCTTAGTGTACCGATTTATCAGTAGAGTACTTACATTGACGTTACCTTGTTATTTTATCATCATCATCATCAGCTTTTAGTAGTGCACTGCTGGACATAGGCCTCCCCTAATGAGCGCCATTACGCCCTGAGCTCGATGCATTCAGCCTCTACCAGCAGTGTCCACTCAAGAACTCGTTACCCCAACGGTTATCGGTTATTTGGGTTATTTCATGTAGTAATACAATAGTTCAAGTTCATTTATTGGTAACGAAATGTGGTTACATACCAATGGGTAAATAGTACGTGAGCATTTTACACTATGGAATAAAATATAGAAAGCTGAGAACATTAATAAACACTTTTATACAATAGTAAGATAACATTTATCATTTATAATTTAAATAAAAATCGTAATAAATTAAATTAAACAAATGTCTATAATCAAATAAAAATTAAATAAAAAATCAAAATATTTACATGTACAAGCCTAAAACCTCATCGATCCTTTAAAAGGATTGCTCGATGAGCCAGTTCTTTAATTATTGCGTTGATGGAGCCTAATATCTTCTCCTTTAAGTATTATTTTATTTTTTACATCTGATATAAAAATTATTATCTAATTGATGATTATTTAAATTGATGTCGTCAAAGCGCCGATAAAAAACCAAGGAGTGAAAATAGTTCTCCATAATTTTGGACCAAAAATATATATCTAACTGTACGCGCAACTACGAGTATCATTGAAACGCATTGATATTTTTATTTAAAAATAAAGCATACGATAAAATTTGACCTTATCGTACTGACGATAAAGTGAACAAAGTGCAGACTGACCTCGCGCGTAAGGGACCCGCTACCGCCTTCAGTTTTTGTCTACCCGCCTCCGAAGATGGTTCATACTATAGTCCGTTTCTTGAATAGCGAGCTCAAACAAAAGTTACTGGATACTCTATCCAAGTCAGCGAAAAATTTTTAAATTTTGTCAAATTTTGCAAAATCGCAAAAATTTACTAACGAATTTTGGGAATTCAAATTGCACTTTGTAGCCCTATAACAGACTCACACTTTGACATATAGTTGACCTGCGTACCTTTCATATCTGCGAAACTAGAGGCAAATGTCCCAATTTCATAAATCGGGGCGCTACACTCGATCAGGAAAACATAAACATTTTCAATGTTAATATATTATGAGAGTACTTCCTTTCTTCGTTCCTAGTGGCCAACTCTGGTGTCGAAGTTTTTAGGTCGCCCGAGGGCATCTGACATAGCTTGATGATTGAAAAAGAAAGGACCAACATCTTTACATGCCTTCCGTAGCACAAAAGCGCCTTCTCAATACCAAGTAAACAGTCACCCATCCATGAAGTGACCGGGCAATGATCTGCTAGGAACACCGAAGAAGGCCACGCCACGATCGTTTTGTAGGTAATTAAGTACTCTTTATTTTAATGTAAAGTATTTTTCTTTAACTTTCACGTAAACATTTATTCTGGGAATATTCACCCCATCGTCGACCTCATCTTTGCCCACGCAAGCCTCGAGGTCAAGAGCTGGCCCATAATAAATAAAAAAAACATTGTACGAAGAAAATAGTACCTTAGTTAATAAATTATGAAGTAAAAATTAATTAGTACATAATGGTTTTCCTTTGTCAATGTTTTTTTTTTGCAAAAACTGTTTTAGACTTTGTGATACTCAATACACAAGTAAATTAATACAAAAATGAGAAAACCTTCAGAGCAAATATTTAATCAAATCTCGCCCATAACTCATCTCGTAGATAACGATAAAAACAGCTTCAATAAATATTGGTTTACCGCCAAAAACGTTTTTTTCAGTCTCAATTATACTTATTTCTGAACGCAAAATACAGGGTGTCAGTTTGCAATCTATTAATTTCTTTATGGTGTTAAAATATTATAAAACTTTATTGTTTTTTGTGAATTTATTGTGGGACTAACTAAATTTCTTTATCATTATCTTTAAAATACTATTTTTATGTGACTGCATATTTAAATAAAATAATAGCATGTCATCGTATAAAGTAAATAGAATTCGGTATTTACCTACACCTAACAAAAAAATTGGATTTTTTTTAATATATAAAAATCCTATTTTTTTTTTCATAGAAAGAGTTATTTTCGGGGAAGGGAAGGTTTATGTGTCTAATTTGCAAAGCCTGGTGGGTCGCTAGGAAATAATAAATATAAATAAAAATCGTTTATATCAGACATCAATGAGTCTATATAGGCCTCCCGAAGTTCGTGCCATCCACCACGGTCTTGTGCTAGTCGCATGATTACGATCAGCTAATTTTGTGCATAGTTGAAATAAATATCACTATCCCCATAGTCCATATAATAATTCCCAGAAGTCATTATAACAAAGAATACATCAAAATAAACACCTGAAAAGCTTGATAAAATCTAAAAAAGTTGTGAGTTGGGTACAATCGATTCACCGATATTCTCGACCCCGAAGTGAGATACCCACAACACCCTGTATAGAAAAGGTTCCTTCTAATTATATTTGCAGTAGATTTATATCGGCCCGTCCGTTTGTCAATGCTCACGGGGAAATTAATTAGGGATCGGTCGCGGGTTCAGGTCCCGTACGTGTTTCTGCTCAATGGGTGTGATTTGGGTGATATATTGCCAGGAATTTGGATTATATTGGAATTTCGCGTTTGGCACATTTTAATAATACCTACCTATTTGTATAAGATTTAAATCTTTATGATTTTATTATGTAGCCCTAAAACTTCACTGTGGGACAAAGTTTACTGGAGGCAAGAAACGTGGGTGGTTGGTATTTAATGCAGATAGCCAGATCTTGTAATGATTAGGAACAGGAACTGTAGCAAAGACTAAAAATATGTTACAAGTTCCAACTTTTCTCTGTTCGATCGCTTTACTAATTGGTGTATTAAAAAAGGCGATGAGTCTAAGTGTTCCTAAGTTAAAGGTCCACTAGGTACCCAAACATATCTAACCTATTGTGTTATTCTCAAAAGGTCTTGTTTGTGGCAGTTGTGGTCTCGACAGAATAACAGCGCCTACTGCTCTTACAGCAGGCATTCTCTTAAAACGCTAGCCAATAGGTTCTCATCGCCACTCTGGGTGAGTCTTATTCCAAGGGTGATATAACCGTGTGGGCACCTTTTCCAATCAGTTTTCTTTTATCTATTTTTTTTTTTCATTGTACGAATTTTAATGTTAAATTTTGTTGTGTTTTCCTAACTTCCTATGGATTTTATAATTAGCCGAAATAAAACATTTTTATTTATTATTTTTATAATGCTGAGTCGATGCCTTTTTGCTGCTGTAGCAAACACATACATTTATTATTAATCAATTATTAATCAACCATTTATGTATTTGCATGAATATATTACGTACAAAAGCTCTTACAGTCTATTATGTCCCATTTATATTGTACCTCGATCAGGCGAGCATTTTTTTAAATAAAATCAATAATATCTGATCTATAATTAGAGTATGTTAATTGACATAAAAATTGACAAGATAATTAAGAGAAAAATAAATTTAAATGATTAAAACAGAAAATGAGTCATAAAGATTAGTAATTTAAAAAACCAACCTTCTTATCACCTGTTTGTAACCTATACTAAGTATTCACTACCATAATAAGTATTCTGTATTAAGAGTGCTAAGTGCCAAATCAATTATCATTGTCATTTGTATATCATCATCATCATCAGCCTATAACAGTACACTGCTGGACAAAGACATCCCCCAATGAGCGCCGTTGCGCTCTGTCCTCAGTTCTTTCGTATTATATCTATGTCTATTTTCAGTTATTTTGTAGTATGCAAATCTATTAAACCTACTTTTTTTATTTTTTTTATTACTCCAGAAAAATACAGTCATGCAGTACGTAGACAATAAAACTTAGTACAGAATAGATTTAAGTAGGCTCATAATTAAGGAAATTCAGTAAGTACTCATAACTTACAGGATCATTAATAAGAAGTAAACAAGATAAAAAGGGGATGACTACTTACCATTACCATATGGTGGTAGTTAGGGCAAGTCCAAACATTCATGAAAACAGAATAAAAACACAGCAAAAACTACTTTCAATATTATTTTCGCAAATAAAACTTTTTGTTTTTCCGTTACGCATTAGTAAAAACACCATAACTTTTGGAAAAAGCAGGAAATAAAATTAAAGAAAGAACGGAGCAATAAAGTGGGTACTGGATAGGACACCGAATGGAATGTTTGGAGACGCCGATGAGATATCTCAGTCGACCCCTAAGGGGATCCACGTAGGAACTAGACTAGTAGGGTGACCATACCATGGAAAATTTATTCATTAGCTTTGCAATACTTACTTTATTTTTATCATAGAATTTTGAACTTTTTATTTATAGGGACAAAAAGGTGCAGTGTCGATTTACAAAAATTTACTGGTGAAGTTGAATGCGTCGAGCTGAAGGCAGGACACAAAGGCGCTCATTAGGGGAAGCCTATGTCCAGCCGTGGACTACTAATAGGCTAATTATGAGTAAATAACTTTCTTAAAATGGTTGATCAGTACTATAAATTTCATGAAAGTCTTTGGAATGAAATTGCCAATGGAAGTGGTGGGGATGAATCCGTGGAAGTTTAGGAGCAAACCGATTTTACAATAAGATAATTAAAGCAAATGTCAAGTTGTAAATGTAACTTTCATCTGAAATCATTGTTACTACCAGTGACAGACAATACCTACTATAGGTACCTACTTACCTATCGTAAGAACATACCCCAACGGAACTTCTGCCCCAATGGATGGGTCTAAAAATTTGGGCCCCAAGCGTATTTAGTACGCCCGTGACAGACAATGACAATGGTGTCAGTCAACGAATTTTAGCTAGATAATTTTATGAAAAAATGCCTTCGTGTGCCGTGAAATTGGTGCATTAATCGATCCCATTTATATAAAAAGAATCCTGGAATCACCTTTCACACGTAAGAACATCGCTATTGATGTTATTTCTAATAAAAAATAATTTGTTCTAATTTTGTATGAGAATGGTATTATGCCAACCAATGAATAAACTTTTCTACCCACCAACATATGATGCTACATTTTATTATTTAGAATTTTTCCATTTAAGTCTAGTATATAATTTACCTGCATTATCTGTACCTTTAGTGAAAACGGGTATAACCACAGAATACAGAGAGGACAGAAGCTTCACTCCGCGCAATCATTTAAATAAATAGCGACTTTAGCTGCTACGCAATAAAGTGCTATTCAGCTCGCACAGAACTCAGTGCCTAACATATAAATTAACCTACACCTTGCATCCCCTTCTATCGTATAGCTCTATCTCTACTGACGTGGCACGTGTAACGTTAGGGTTGTCTTGAGAATTATTCTGTGACGAATAATAATAACCTGGCCGCCGACGGGCAGCAGCGTCGGCGGTGCGAGAAGCTGTATCCTGCGATCCCCAACCCGCCCAGCGTGGGGATTATGGGCCTATGTCCGGCAGTGGACATAGGCCTCCCCTATAGGCTGTTGTTGTTGAACATTTTACTATCCAGTTACCTAGCCACCTATTTCTTTTTAGGAACAATGATAATTCAAATAATATCTACCTACCTAGTATTAGATCAGAAAACTATTTTACACTGACTGGCTGCATTAAGAGCTCAGAAAATAGGCATACCTACTAGTTACGTACTTGGGTCCTTAACACTTACTTAAGTGTTTAGGTGTCTTGTGTACGAAAACTGAATAATCACTGTTTAAGGGAAGTACATCATGTTAAATCTTAAGAGAAATTTTAGCAGGTAGGTACCTACCTACTAAGAGAAAAAAACAACATTTGGTTTGTAGGTAACCTAGGTATCTAGTTTTAGTTGTTAGTACGCCTACTTTTAGGTAACTTACCACATCGATTTGTCTAGCTACACCTACCTAACCGACTGTTTTTAAGTAGATAACCTACACTGCCTACTTAAAGTTAAACCAAATAAAAATGTACCTAGGTTGGGTTTCTAATCTTGCTCTCAGTCTACATAATCAAAATCATAATACCTACTTACTACGGCACTATGTAGGCCTACCTATACCTACCAATGGCACAAAAATTGTCTATGAAAAAATACCTACATAATAATATTACGTTTATTTATGTAGGTAGGTACCGCATTCAAATAGAACTTGTACCTAAGTACCTACCTACTTAAGTAAATACGGGAGACTTTGATATCTAAACAACGCATTATTTGGTAGAAAAACTTTCAGTTCTGTACCTACTAATGGTATTATTTACATTTTCTTATTATTATTCAGGCAACCAAATGCTGTGTAGTATTTTTTTGCCTTTATGTGGCGAAAAATATAGGTACATTAACAGAAATAAACTAAAATGCCGCGGCTGCTCAAGGACACTTTCGTTCCGGGCAGAACGCGGCAACCGACGTAACGAACCACGCTCGCAAGGCCGGCGATGCGTAGGTATATTTTTATACCTATTCTGCGGAGTGAAAGAGGCCTGGTATCGAAAAACCTTGTTTCGAGAAAAAAGCATTTGAAAATTGTTAAGCTTTAAGCTGCTGTCATTTTTGTCTATAACATGTAGCAATTTGGTAGTTGGTGCGTTTTGTAGACAATTTGCTCTAGTTTATAGGGATACTTCATTTGTTACTATAAAAACGACATATAACGAAGAATAAATGAAAATAGTGATATCTCACTATTATCTTCCACGATAAATATTGAATGTGTCAAGTGGTAGAAGTGATTCATATTATTTTACACGATAATTAATACTTTAGTGCAAAGTGATATAAAACATTTTCAACGTCTCATAATTTAGTCATAAATTATAATTATAGTTTTTTCTATACCTAAAGTTGTCTTTTAAGCCAAGAAGCTATTAATTAATGTCAAAAATGTACAAATAAACCATAAAAATTTACTTGTATTATTTTACACAAATGCTTAATGTAAACATTTTTGTGTAAACGAATATAATTTTTTTTTAAATGGTTTTTGAAGCGTTATGTTAGAAGAATAATTTGAGTATGAAAATAGTGTGAAAAACAAAACTATGAATAAAAAGTGTTAGGCTATGTATAAAATGATACAATTTAAAATGCACAATCCATAATATTTAATAATTAATATTCGTAGTGTATGGAATTAAAAGAAATATTTTTATCATCATCATCTGCGTTACTGTGTAAATGTGAAGTATGGTGCCATACCCTCCACGAAACCCGACCTATTCCAGTGGCTGGTACATAACATGTAACAACGCTTGAAAACAGCTTATAGATGTGGCTCAGGACCGAGATAGGTTTATAGATTTTTAAAATGGTCTTATATCCCTTCTTAACAAAACAAAACCACCAAATTTTCGTTCCACGCCACGTTCTTTGGAGTTTTCCCACAGTTAAGGACGGTGTTGAAGAGTTTTTGGCAGCTCCTGCACGGCAGCAGCGCAGATTCAGCAGATATGGCCAGCCCACTGCCACTTCAGCTTTCTAATTCTATGAGCTATGTCGACAACTAATATGGTGATAATGGTGTCCGTTCCCTCTATACTTAGGACTTCACACAAACCCAGAACATGGCGCATAATATTATGTAGCTTTTTTTGACTGAAAATGGTCAGGATTAGCGACCTGGGAACATTTTCCTTTTTGTGTCTATCATTACGGGGCTTATGCCCATAATCCTTACACTAGGCAAGCGACTTGAGGATCACAGGGCACAGCTTCTTGCTGCCAATTGCCAGGAAATTTAGCTGTGCCAATGTAGGCTACGTTGTTCTAGAATTAGCCGGCCACCAGAGCTCTTTTCTTTATTTAGCAGGGTGCACCACGGGAAGATGAGGTTGGCTTGATGCATCCCTTATACCCCGGACGTAAGATTTTTATAAAACTTATTAAGTGTTTTAGTAAGACCAGAGTATAAATTATCTAAAATAGGTACATTTTAGATATTTTATACTGGTTCATAATAATGTGTTAATGAGATTACACATTAACATTTACATAATACCTTCTTTTATCATTTATTTAGTAACTAGATGCAGGTTTTATTCATCCTTTTTATGAATCTAATGATAATTATGATAAGACATTTGTTGTATTTATTGTGACATTGTTATGACCGATTTTTATTACTTTTCGTAAAATTAAAAGAACTATTCTGTTGGTGTTCATTAATATAACTGACATGTATTATATGCCACATCAGCATTACATGAAAAAAACGCCGTGTAAAGTAATATATAAATTGTTTTGTAACTTCACACATCAAATTTATTGTAAATATTTACATCATTATACATAAATTTATTTTCTTTTCTAGATCAACTAGAGCTACGTGGATTTGACAGAAAGATAGATATTTCTACGCACATCACGAGTATGTAGTTATTTTGTGCCATGTTGTGTGCCTTACGTATTTGAAGATATATCTATGTATTGTCAGTCACAAGTAACTACTATTAATCCTGTACTGAAACTGGCTAAATAAGTAATGGTTACTGTGAATTTTTAAGCTTTTGAAATGAATCATGCTACTTTTTTCCGCTTCTTTTTATCATCAGCCCAACTTTCGCATTTTGCTTATACTTAACTTTCCCGAAAACATGGCCACCCTACCGATAAGTAACAAATATATCACCCACCTTTGTTTTTCGTAAAACTGGGCCGTCCCCTTGAGTTATCGTCCTCTCTCCACAACATGAGACACCCTAGTGCAGGGATCGCCAACATTTAACGTCTCACTTTACAGGGAATAAAAAAAGTTTAACGTGTTAGTTTACAAGGGGTTTTCGGAATTAAGAAAATACTTAGGTACTTTTATAGTGGAGTCGGGGGAAATCTCGACTTCCGGTTTAAAGTGGGTGGAAAGTGGTAAAAGGTGAAATGAGCTCTCGAGTTTTCAGAGGGTAATGATCTTCAGTTGTTGATTACCAAGAATACTTGACTCAACTAGAATGGTGAAGTATTGTGATTCAAAGGACATTCGTCGATTTGTCAACGTTTCAAGACGCTAATCTGATTTTTTTTTTAATAATTGAGCTATTGGTAGAGTTTTGATGGGTTTTAGATTAAATGTTTTATTCCGTATGTGTTTTGACTTAAATGTCCGATTTAAGTTACAGAGATACAATTTACTTTTTTAAATTTTTAGGTATTCGCCCGTTGAGGCGACAAGGTCATCAACATTAATTATTATGTGGGTTCGATTCCCACCCCGGAGCTTATGTGAGCATTTTCTGCATATAATTACTCCAGGTCTGATTTTGTGGTAGGTACTATGGTGTATATTAATAGGGCTAATAAGGTAATAAGGCTATTTAAGTTACTGTTGGGAGTGTCTGTATCGGCTAGAAGGCTTTGAATTTAAACAAAGGCACATATATTTTGTTTGGGTACGTAGAAACACTAAAACGTCAGAAAACCTAAACATTTGTAGGCACATCTAAACCAACATAACTTCACCCAAAACCGTTCCTACCTATTCCTTGAAATCATAGGTAAAGTTACCTGTATAAATCACCTAGATAAAGGCCCAACTTTTTATAGTTTTATGAAATGTTGGCAACTTCTGTTGGTCATTTGTCATGCTTGCAGTTTGGCAGTTAGGTATACCCGGCTGAGTATTGATTGTTATAACCCAATCCGAAAAACTTATAAGTAAATAAACCTGGCAAGATTAATGACGTATGTAATAAGGGAATATGCAACTCATGGAACGGAAGGAATGTTTATAGTTTGCGGTGGTAATTCTGCAAGTTTTTGGCTATTTTTACGTATTTTCGGTGAAACTACTGATTAGTTTGTGATTTCGTTTGGAAAATATGGAATTACATCACTGACGTAAAATCTGTGCTGTAATTTAATAAAGAAGGGATGTAAAAAACTTATTTAATCATATCTCACTTACCTCTATATCTAGTGTGAGATTTCACCTTAACTGCTAGTTTGACCGATCTACAATAGATTTTTTTAAATATTATGCTTATGTGTCAAAAGGGGGAAAATATTATAATTATTATAAAACATTCGAATACTTTAACGTAATATTTCACATTACGATATAACTATATTTTGTAAAAAAAACCTTGTTTTCAAATCAAAACTAATCTTCAAACAACTTTTGTATGCTTATATGCAGATAAAAAAAAAAGTAATATACAGTCAGTATGGAAAAGTCTGAAAATATAAGACATACGAAGATTTGTTCTTAGGAATCATATCATCGATTTTAGTAACAAGGAAAACTGCATCCATAAATTTATAAACTTTTACTCTGGGAATCGAACCCGGATGTTTTAAAAAATAAAACTAACACTATTTTTATTTAGATATCGATTATGTAGGTCTCAAGCAGTAAATTTTACTATGAAATATGATGTCTAAAATTAATAAAATGCATTGTAAAACAATATATGCATACAATTAATGCTTAAAATAAATTCACTTGAATTGGGTAAAATAGGACCAATAGGAAAAAATAAAATAGGACGAAAAAGATAAAATAGTATTAGTAAAGCTATTACACGTTAAAAGAAATTTGAAAAATACATTATTCAAGTAATCAACGAATTTCAATCCACATACATACTTAAATGGATAAAAAAAAAAAATATTTTGTGTCTACTATTAAAAAAATCTAAATAAACTAGGTATTGAAACTTTTTTTGCAATTATGTACAAATTAACGCATAACAATGAAGATTGTTTTTAGTTTGTAAGGAGTTATATAAGCTTATGTTCTTGCAACACAACAATTATAAGGGAAATTTGTTTTTAGGTTAGAAGTTACCGATAGTTATTGTTAACTTTATCGGGCTGTCATATTTGGCCGCAATTAAATTCACAAAAATTGTAGAGTTGACATTGTATGTCGGTATGTTAACGACAAAAATCGTAAACGTCAATGATCGGCACCAATCAGCGCAGCCCACCTCGACGCGCGCAGAATTTTTTGTATGAAAATCTGTTTCCGAGCTGCTACCGTATTTCGGTAGGTAGCGATCGCTAACTATGTCGAGACTGCCCCTGGGGTTTTCTGTAAGAAAACTCTTCAGGGTTAAGCTCGTTAAGTCTTTTTTCGTTTTTTTCGTTCTCGTTTTTCAGGGTTAACCAGGGGTTCTCTGTAAGAAAACTCTTTCAGGGTTAAGGTCGCCTTTGTAGGTAGCATTTAAGTATTTTTACTGTAAAACTAAAGAATAATATACTATATAAGTAGAATAAGATGAGGTGTTCGTTGACCATGACGTCTTTCCTGCGGGTAAAGGTGCCTAGGCTAAGAGGATGGTCAAAGTGCAGGGCAAGCAAAGACTTCAATCTTCTGTAAGGGCAAGCCTCCATCGAATCATGTACCCTTGCACGATTAACGTGCCAGTCAGTGAGCTTGACACCGTACCATCTATACATCTAATCTAATACATTATTACATTTTTTATATAACTCTTGCAATTACTTTTTTTCTTCACGGTGTTTTTTTAAGCTATTGCATAGCTTCTATCGAGGGCCTTGAGCGCGGGGACCGAATCCAGAAATTCCGTAACGAAAAAAAACCTCACGCTCCCCACTCCGACGGGCACGGAGGTGTGGCTTGAAGGCCGTGTATTGTCTAACGTCGTTTCTTTTCGGCAGTCTTCGACACGGTGTTTGTGTGCGTGCAACTAGACGTATTGTACGACTCTACGAAGCTCGTTTATTTAATAAAAGAAAAAAAATTGTTTTCTTATCGGTCACCACGCTCAAAAAGTGTAACTTGAATTAATATCAAAGAAAAAGAAATACTGCATAAATAAAATAAATAAATAATTATAATTGCATAAGTTGATACAAAATGCTATGCAATAGCTTTACCGCGGCAGTCCCCGAGTGCCACACGTCTTTTTTTAGTTTTTTACCAAGGTGCTGTGTATGTTATTCAATTAAGCATAATAAATATATCTGGTGTAATTTATCTGTGAATGAAAATGGTTAAATAAATGAATACCTACTAAAGGCAAAGCATAACAAGTAGTTCACTGCTCTTATACAACTTCTCTCATAAATTACCTATAAAAATACATAAAAACAATGACTATTCGAATCCTCACACAATTGTTTGTCATCCGCCCTAGAAATAATTACGCAATAAAGATTGTTGATAGGAAACGTACACGGGAAAGCTATCAACTTGTCGGCGGATACTTTTGATATAACCGCTCTTCTATGCCTGTTTGCTTCAGCGAAAATGGGGAAAATAGTTTTATGTCATGTTTTGACGATTTGGTATACACTTTCAGGCATCGGTACTTACCTTATATCGGAGGCTCAATCACGTAGACTAGCGAAAAAGTATTCGTATAGCAGACGTAAGCTTTGGCCAATTCGAAAGCGTAAATTCATAAAAACGTCTTGTCATTGGCCTTTGAAATATGAAATGTGAAGATGTTTTTTCCATATTCAAACTAAAACTACTGAACGGATTTAGTTTGAATTTTGCAAATAATTTAGTTTATACTACTTATGAATAATGAGAAGCTGTGCCCTGCGATCCCCAACCTGCATGCCCAGCGTGGGGATTATGGGCATATCCCCCTTTATTAGGGGAGGCCTATGTCCAGCAGTGGACTGATATAGGCTGGTGTGGTGGTGGTGGTGAATAATGCATAGGCTTTTTTTAATCTTGGTATGAGGCGAGTGATGCCGTTGGCGGAAGCTAGTAATATATAAATAAATAATGCTGGATTCGAAAGTATAAGAGTACGGATGAATGTTTGTTACTCTTTCACGCAAAAACTACTGAAAGGGTTTGAAAGAAACTTGAAATATACATAGTTTGTGACCTGTCGGCTTAGCACACCAACCGTAGACAAGGTTTTGTCGACGAAAAAATAGAGAAAACTTATTTTTGGTTGTAGATGTAGCAGCATTTAAATTTTATAAATAAATAATATATAATCTAAAGAATAGATAAAAATAAGCGAAAAAAAAATGTTGAAAAAAAATACGTTGGGTTCTCTATCGTAGAGCAGACATAAAAACGGCACGCTGAGGGGACTGGATTAATACATAGGCTACTTTTTATCCCGGTACCACGCGAGTGAAGCCGCGGGCGGAAGCTAGTATATAAATAAATAATGCTGGACATTTTCACACAAAATCATCGCCCAATAGTACTGCTTACTTCGGGGCTATAATAAATAAATAATGCGGGACGTATCACACAGCATCATGTAGCCCCAAACTAAGCAGAGCTTGTATTATGGGAACCACATGATTGATATACTACACATATAACTTTTTTTTGTAAATACATAGGTACTTATCATACATAGAAAACACCCAGACCCGAGACAAATATCTACAGAACATGCAAACATTTGTCTCACAGCGGGAATCGAACCCGCAACCTTCTGCGTCTCAGGCGGACTTTCGCCCACTGCGCCACAGAGGCCGTCGCCGCTATGATGTTGTATTATGGGAACCAAATGATTAATGTTATACTTACCACCTATTTCCATGATTATATTGTAGATACATCCAAAACATATATACCGTAAAACGTGCTTACTTTGCTCCAAAATTGGCTCCAAATTTAGAGAAAGAGTGATTACTTAAAAACCTTCTACATTAGAGCTTGTTTTTGAATGTATATTGAAAAAAGACCTTAAAGGCTATAGATTTCCACAAATAAAAGTAGCTTTTTATTGGTTCTGGGGTATATATAAAACGCCAAATTAGGAGCAATTTTACCCATCCCTTTGGGGAACAATGCTCTTTCACTATCTCTGGAAAAAAAAAGTATAAAAATGAGTGTTGGTGAATAGTTAGCAGCGAAGAGTATTAATAAGCTCCTGAAGAAAACCCTAAAGAAGTAGATTCAAGTGTTTCCAGCTAGTTTTTAGGGTCAAAACAAAAAAAAAACAAAAATGAAAAACTATGAACTTTTTATATAAGCTTAAAGTCAGATATTATTACAAATCAGTCATTTTTCAGTCTGAATAATCTTCAATTACAACTACTTAACGTTTCAAAGTGACAATAGACAAAACTAATACAAAAAAACTTATCTAAAACAACAACTATAAATTATTGTTAATTAAACATTCGTTAGAAATTCAAATAAGTACAATCAACGTATTAAGCAACAAAATAAGTAATCAACGTATAAAGCTAACTTAAACTTTATAACTTAAAATAATGATAGTTAGGTATACTTATTTAACATACCTGTCTACTTAAAAAAATCGCACATTACACATCACATAATATTGAGATCTTAAATTCTGTATATCTAATCGAGTTCAGGAACTAAAAAGAAATCACAACGAGTAATTTTTTTAATTCTTTGGTGCGAAAATACAAGGAATACCATAATAAACTTTCAAAGCAACAATAGACAAAATTACAAACTTTTCTAAAAACAACATAATTAGTTTTTTGTTATGTAAACATTCGTAACAAAAAGATAAATCAACATATTAACCTAAAAGAAACAAAACGGTTAACAAGAGTTTTACTTAGAAGACATATTATCTACCTATAACTACATAAAAAATGAAACATTTATTGCCAGGTCACTTATTGTTGAGTTGGTTATTAAATTCCCCAAATTTGACCGAGTTCGGGAATTGAAAAGAAATCACGACGTCCAATTTTTTTTGGTGCGGAAATACACCCAAGAACTTCCTTCCAATTATATTGGATCTCATCCTTTGGTTTTGGCCATTTCCAATATTTAAGTGACCTTTTCATCGAGGATATATAAGGTCCTTTGTCATCAATTTTTGTTATGACTCCTGGGAAGACTTCGCCTTCATATATAAATGCTACATATTGACCTTCTGTTTTTATGAGTGGCTTGAAGTTTTTTGTTTCATGACTTTTGACGAAATTACCAGACTGTTTTTCCAAAATCATCTCTGGTTCTATTTCAAGGAAGTCTCTCAATGAACCTTCATTTGAGGAATCGTGAAGAGACATGATGTCACTTTCGGCGTAAGTGCTATCTGTGTTGATCCGATGATCACGACGTTTTGAAGTAGAAGCCTGATATGCTTCATCTTCATTTTCTTTGTCATCTTGTGTAAGAGTGTATAATGAAGTGGACGCCTGATCGTGTGAAGTGGAAGCCTGAGCGTCACCTTCGTTTTCTATGGCCTCCTGTGTAAGAGTGTGTAACTCTTCAGTGACACTTCTTCCTGGGACTATGTTGAGTTTTGTACGCCTTTTTCTCGGGTTTACTCCTTTTGTCCACGCCACTCTTTTCGCTTCTAGTGATTCCAAAAAGGAATCTAGTACTGTATTCTGATCAGCAGGCTTAGGCAATCTTTCCAACAGGACATCTAGATCGATCGGACAAATGCCACATTTCCTAAAACCTGATTTCAAGTTTTCTATGCAATTTTCTTCCACTAATTCAATAAGCCTTTTGAGCAAAATTGGGAAACTGCTTTTTTGTACAGTTTTTTCTCGGCTGCCAAGTTCACTGGTTTTCCATTCATTGAGAGTTTTCCTCCATGCCACTTTCATTGGATGGAAAAAGGCAACATCAAGCGGCTGGGTCAAGTGTGTGCTATTTGGAGGAAGGCACACAAACTTTATGTTATTTTCTCTGCAAGCCTTCAGAACATCCACCGAAATATGTGACGATAGATTATCACCTATGATGACCTTAAGGCCTTCCTGTTTTTTGAGTCTCGGCAGGAAAAGTTGGAAGAACCAGTCGTTGAATAAGTTCATGTCGAACCAACCCGAAGGGCTACAATTATACCGAGCATTCTTTGGTCCATTCTCTGTCCAAGTGTTCCACAGCTGTTTTGATTTATAAACGACGTATGGGGGTAGTAGTTCTCCTACCGCATTTCCAGCAAACATGAGTGACGTGGAACTCTTGGACGTGTCTCTTATCACTTCGGGATATTTGGTGCCTCGCTTTGTCAGAATCTTCTTTACACCAGGATCATCGGCTAAATTCGTCTCATCATAGTTCCAGATATTTTCTGGCGGAACATCTTTGACAGCCTCTTCTAAGTTTTGTATGTATTCTTTGAGGGTGTCCTTATCAATAGCAGCTCTACTGCGCTTTATATTAGCAGCAAATCTTTGTGTCAAGGCTGGATTTCTTTTCAAAAAACTATGCACCCATTCTTTTCCTGGAGTGTTTTCTTTAAATTTGATAACCTTCCTCCCAATTTTGTCAAGATATGATTTTATCACAATGCGGAGATCGAACATTGTTAGAGGAAAGCCATGATCACTTAATTTGACAATGCAATCTACGAATAGTTCTTCTTCTGCGGCTGTAAAGGTGGTAGGAGCTCCAGGTGGCCTTGATGGAGTGTTGCGTCGTAGAAGTTTCAATCGGTTAATAATGGTTCTTCTTGGAATTCCAAATGTTTCACTCGCTTTTCTTTGAGTCAAATCTCTGTTTTCTATTGACTCCAGACATTTTCTTAAAGTATCCTCCGAATAATTCTTATAGTTTCTTGAACCTACTTTTTTTTTGTAAACGCGCGGCATGTTTTCTAAAAAAAATTAAATACACACATCATGCAGCCCTAAACAAAGCAGAGTTTGTATTATGGAAACCTCATGACTAATATACTACACAGATACATTTTTTTCCAAATACATACAAATTATACATAGAAACCCAGACCAGCCCCAGACATAGACTCGAAACAAATATTTTCAGAACGTACAAACATTTATTCTGTGACTGGAATCGAACCCGCAACCTTCTGCGTCTCAGGCGAACTTTCACCGACTGCGCCACAGAGGTCGTCAAAAAAAACAGATTCCGTAACAATTATTTTTTTTAAATGTTGCTGTCCGTAACATTATCAGCCACCCCATAGGGTGACTTTGCTCCTGGAGCAAAGTTTCCTCAAAACATGGCGCATACTAGGAACGTGATTTTAAAAGAGGTTAGAATTCAACAAAAACAAGCTTGATAGAGAAATACTAACGTTTATCGCTAGCTAATTATATACACAATGACATAAAACCTCCCTTACCTCAAACATTTATTCGGTTTTCTCGATGGAAGTGGCTTTTACGGACAGTATTTTTTTTTCTTTTTGCTATACTCCGTAAGAATGACTGCCGTAGAGAGAAAAAAATGGTGGACACCGGAAGTGGATATTCAGTGCTGCCAACAAGATCAAAGACTAATCGGATGCGTTCAAACATTTTTCAATTATATTGTTATTTTTGAGTTTTGAACGAAATATTGTTTTTTAAAAATTGGAGTATTTTTACCCATTAAGGTGCAAAGTAGGCACGTTTTACGGTATACAAATAAATTTAATAATAAAATTGAAGAAGAAAGATAGAGTATATTATGTTTCTTGAGAACATGCATGTATTCAGAGCGTGTCCAGAAATCCCATATTTTGTTCCAAGTTATAAATTAAATGTTGAGTTTAATCGCGTATTGGAACATTCGGAACTAGGGTAATGATCTCACGTGTTCCAATACTATTCGGGTTAGTTAACTGCTCACAAAGAGCTCTTTGATTTGGCCAACTACGGTCGATCATTTACTTTACCCTAATCGAAACAGCATTTAATTTTAAACTTTAACTCGAATAGCGAAGGTGTATCTTTTCTTATCGATTTGTATTCGATGTCTGATCAGTAATTTAAGTCTTAGGTGTTGGTGGTAAGGGTTAAAATAGCGTAACATTGGGACTTAGAGGTAGGTATTTGTATAGTTTACTGGGTGTTGTGTAATTCGGTAGTTAATCATCAGTTTAAGTGTAATTTTTATTGCTGAAAATCGTGCGTCGTATGATCATGTTTTACGATTTTACGATCGTCAGATCTTGTTTGTGTATATTTTATTGGTGTATTGATATATGTTTGTGAGATATTGCTTCATTTTATGGTACAGAACTGATCCGTTTGCGTTCGTAGTGAAATTCTGAAGAAATCAGAAACAATATTTTATATTGAAGTGGCTTTTGCATGCGATTTTATTTTTATTATTTTATTATTCAGCCATTTTGATCCCACTGCAGGGCAAAAGGCTCTCCTCTCCTTCCACTCCTCTCGATTCATCACTACTACAGGCCAAGATCTTATCTCGCCATCTTTTTCTGGGTCTTCCACGTCAACGTCGGGTGTTTGGTGGGATCCAGTCTGTGGTGGCCTTTGCCCACAAGTTGTCGGATATTCGGCAGACATGTCCAGCCCAGTTCCACTTCAAGCTGGCGGTTTTATGATTTGTGTTTTGGAGCGCAGTATGCTGTTTCTCACGCGGTCAAACAACTTGACTCCTAAGATACTGCGCTTCATGGCTCGCTGGCATACCCCTAGGGTGAACTTTTGATATTTAGTCAAAGACCAGCATTGTGCGCCATATGTCAGGATAGAAAGCACGCGATGATATCGAAAAACTAGTACCTAGGTAAATACTGCAAATATTATTTTGTTTTGTTCCGTTTCCAGATCAATATTGATTTTGGTATTATGCCATCATGAAAATCACCACCACAACAACAACAGCCCATTCAGTCCACTGCTGGACATAGACTTCCCCTAGAACGGGGATCCCCACGCTGGGCATGCGGGTTGGGAACGCAGGGCACAGCTTTTAGCACCGTAGACGCTGCTGCCCGTCGGTAGCCAGGGGATTTGGCTGTGCCAGAGTTAGGCTGCGCTATGCTGCAATCAGCCGGCCGCCAAAGCCCCGTTTGTTAGTTAGCAGAGTGTATTAAAGCAGGTGAGGTTGACTTGGGTTCCGGAGATTTGGGTAGGAGCCCCTAGATGAAAAATCACCACAACAATAAGAAAAAATGAAGCATATAGAAGTTTGCAATATCCAAGATCAAAGGTTTGCTTTTTCTTCTTTTTAACTTCAGTAGTTCCATAAAAACTATAGAATTTTATCCGAATTTGTTTGTGTTTTATTGTGTTCATCAGTCTATGGTACCGTTACTGTTACTACAGGGTAAAGGCTCTGTTTGGTTTAAGATCGTGTGAGATCGTTATGGACATTTTTTTAAATTTATTATTTATTGGCTATCTTGACCGTCTCGGCTTGTGTTGGCAAGGATAAGGTCGGCGATGTGGCGAGCTTTCCCAGAAGGTGCCTAATAACATTCTAAATGGATAAATAGACGCTGGCAGCTGATTCCATTTATATGATAATTTACCGTTTGTAAAAAATGGTCTATTTTCATAACTTGATAATTTTCAATAAATATTATTTATCTATGAATAAATTAATATGAACTACTTAGTTTGGTGTTCTTAGCAGTACACTACGCCCGGCCACTACTTGGATGGGTGACATTTAGATCTGAGCGTTTCCGTGCTTCAGAAGGCGCGTTAAACTGCTTTTTCAGTCGCTAAGCCATGTCAGAGGCTTTCAAGCGGCCTAAAAACTCCGACATCAGAGTTGGCAACTAGCTTATCCGAAGAAGGAAGGAATAGAAAATTTTGTGATTTCATGTATCTACTTCCAAAGAACCGATAACCGTTGGGATTAACGACTTCTTGAGTGGAGAACGCGGCACGGAACACGTAGTGTAGAACGCCCTCCGGCCAGGTGGAGTGACGATTTGCGAAAGGCTGCTGGTAGAAGCTGGATGCATCGAGCTCAGGACAGGGCGCAATGGCGCTCATTAGGGGAGGCCTATGTCCAGCAGTGGACTGTTATAGTTCTATGATGATGATGACGTCAAAACAGTAGTTTTAAATGAGTACATTTGGTTGTGTTTACAACTCTCATTAACAAAGAGATACTCCTAAGTTTAATGTCCTCAAGCTAGACAATAACACTATTTTTAGCAGCACATCCTTAAAACATCATTAAACAAAGTAATAAATGATCTGCAAAGTTGTAACCTTTTGTCTGAACTAAGCCCCGGCGCACATTAGTTGGGATGATTGATGAGAGCTGGCCAGTAGGTGGTCGTGTGTAACCGCCTTTAGCTATTAAAATTTCAGCTGAGGCGCGTACGCGCTAAATGTCGCGGTTTTACTTTTGTTAGACATGTTTGGAGTTGATAATACCACTATTAAACATTATGGATTCGGCAGAAGAACAGCTTCCGCTGCTAAAACAGCGGATATCATGCTGAGTCGAAGCCATTTTGCTGCTGTAGCACACATTATCTCACCATGTTTTATGTTAACTTTTTCTCTATTTTGTATGTTAGTGTTTTATTTTGTTGTGTTGTGTGTTCAGTTGCAAATTAATATTATGTCTATTTCTACGTCTATGTCTATTATAAAATTTGTTTTTTTTTACTGAGTCACAATCAGCACAAACCGTGTAAGACCTAAAGGCATTTTGATCCTAGTTCATCATCAACCTATAGAAGTCCACTGCTGTCTCTCTCAAGGAAGGAACGGTCGTGAGCCCTCTCCATAAACTGATAACCTGCAATCTTGATGTCATCGATCCATCTGGTGAGGGTCTCCCTTCACTTCGTCCTCTAGATCCTAGAGGATCGATTCCCGTTGAATACAAACATTTTTGAGCTGAACATAGAGGTTTATTCTGAGTTTGGGTGTTTTATAGGGATGGTGGCTGTTTTATGTATTACTTTACACTGTGATTATGGCTATAAATAAATAAATAATGCTGGCCAGACAACACAGCATCATATAGCCCCATACTAAGCAGAGCTTGTATTATGGGAACCACATGATTGATATACTACATAAATACATTTTTCTTACAAATACATACATATCATACATAGAAAACAGACCCGACACAAATATCTGCAAAACATGCAAACATTTGTCCCGCGGCGGGAACCCGCAAACTTCTGCGTCCCAGGCGGACTTTCGCCGACTGCACCACAAAGGTCGTCATGTTTGTCCGTCACTGGTACCCATAGTACAGACTCTGCCTAGTTTGGGATCAGTTGATCATGTGTGAGATGTCCCGTATATTTATTTATTTATTCTTTTACGACTTTACCTCTTAAATATTTCAAGAACATCATGGAAATGTACAACATTTCAACTCAATCCATTCACTAGTTTAAAGAACAAATATATATTTCACATGTTCACATTTCACTTACAAAGTTAAATCTTTCGGTATTATATTTGCTCTATACAGAGTAAATAATTTAGAACTAATTAATGTTGTATCAGCTCTACATATTGTTATAGATCGCAAGTTGCGCAAGCGCACAAGAGCATCGGCGCCGTGGGTACGTATCGATCGCTGGCCGCCATCTGGCGTAATTAGACCATCGCTTATCTACCAGATACGACCTTACTGCAACTACTCTGCGCCAGCGCATGACTTTGCTAACATTTACGTACTTATTACGTACAATTACGTACGGGTTACTATTATGACCTCTTAAAGTATTTATTACTGACTAGCTTCCGTCCGCGGCTTCACTCGCGTGGTACCCGGATAAAAAGTAGCCTGTATTAATTCAGGTTACGCATATTCCATATTTCATCCAATTCCGTTCAGTAGTTTTTCCGAAAGAGTAACAAACATCCATAATCACAAACTTTCGCATTAATAAGATTATAGTAGGATTTATCCAACGGTCTTCTGATTTTGTCTTGATGGTCACAAATAGCTTGGTTTAGATTTTAATGACTATGATGAGTTTTGGTAAAAAAAATCGTCTATTCCCACCTGTTCTGTTGAGTACTTCTGTCAGCAGAACTAATAGGAAAACCCAGTAGTTCTGTGACTTATACTTTGCTTTACACCTTGCTTCAATCTCAACTATTCCCATCTGTTCTGTAACGTAGTTGTGTCAATGTAAAGTAAACAATAATTATGCGAACGAATATGTAATAACGTTCGGAATAAATAAAAAAAATTATAAAGTTTCTTTAAAAACAAAAATATTCCCATGTCCCGTAATCAATTGCATTTGACCATCGCATCGTTTTCGAGCTGATCATTAGTTCTTCGTTTGGATGATTTCTTGAAATTTTCCATTTGAATAGCTATAACAGAACAAAACAATGCATCTTCATTTATTTTTTTCAGGAACTGAAAAATAGTTTTGAGTGTGCCGTTAGTGGCGCGATACCAGCCTTCAACAACATTAGTTGTGCGATGGCGCCGACCAAAGGCAGTCCATGACGTTGTCATGGACTGCATCAGGAATCATAAATTAAGAATATAGATAGGTACCTCAAGTAGCCAATACTTGATAATAATTGATAGTTGCATGGTGAAGAAGTAGTTTTGAATCGCAAGCTTCGTAAACAGAATTACTCAACAGAATAGGTGGGAATAGACGAAATTTTTGTGCAGAGTTGGCTCTTCCTAAATTTCTTTTTTTTAATTGGTTGTATCCTGACTTCCAGAAGGTCGTCGTGGGTTCGAACTCTGAATATACAAAAAGAATTTTCGTTTAAAAAATGTAAGTGAACGTTGGGGTAAAGAGTTCTTCAGTGGAGACCGCGGCTCGGCAAACGTAAATTAATAAGATTTATATTAACAAATGTTAAACAAGTTAAACCTAAGATTAAAATAAAAGATGAAGATCTAAATCTTGTGGACACTACTGTATTTTTAGGCATAACTTTAGATAATAAGTTTCAGCGGGGCGCTCACATAGATGGCTTGTCGAACAGACTCAGTTCTGCAGCAGACGCAGTAAAAACAATCCGTCAACTTACTAACGTAGAAACGGCTAGACTAGTTTAATTCAGCTACTTCCATAGCATTATGTCGTACGGCATTTTGTTGTGGGGGAATGCTGCAGATCAACACCATATTTGTGTTGCAGAAGAGGGCTGTTCGTTCAATTTATAATATGGGCCCCAGAGAATCACTTAGAACTAAGTTTAAACAAATAAATGTTATGACAGTGCCGTGCCTATATATATATGAAAACATAATGTATGTCTGAAAACATATTAACATGTTCAAGAAAAACAGCGACTTTCATAATGTTAACACTAGAAATAAAGATAAACTAGTTGTTCCTACTGTAAGGCTCCATAAAGTTAGTCAATCTTTTAAGGGACGTGTGTATCAAAAATTTTATCAAATCCCAAATGACGTGCTTAATCTATCTGTAAATATATTAAACGTAATCTCTGTGATAAAGCTTATTAAAAAATATCTGATTATTTAGATGACAAAAAATCTTGGGATGAATCTGCCTCCAACTCCATCAAAAACAAAGTAATAGTTATTAAGAACAATGACGTTAAAAAAATATAAGTCAAGCAGAGTTTCTTGCCAGTTCTTCTCTGTTTGGTTGCGTTACGAATTGGTGGTAAATTAAAAAAGTGACGTTTCAAAGTGTACTATACAGTTCCTACTGAATAAATGAATTTTGACTCTTGACTTTTGACTAGCAAAGGTAGGTTTGAACTCTGAGCCACATATTGCCTGTGCTATTTTGCCTTCTTAAAGATAATGATGCCTTTAGAAATAACACAATAAGTAAGGTACTATGTAACAAAAAATGCCATTTCAAAGTGTACTATAAAGTTCCTACTGAATAAATG
Source organism: Horisme vitalbata (assembly GCA_951804965.1). Lineage (NCBI taxonomy): Eukaryota > Metazoa > Arthropoda > Insecta > Lepidoptera > Geometridae > Horisme > Horisme vitalbata. Next base: position 968,931 of record OX638104.1, on the reverse strand, counting down.
AAATTTGAGTTTGAGTTTGAGTAAATTAGGACATTCTCCGGGCTAGTGGAGTGACGATCAGCAAAAGGCAGGTAGAAGCTACATGCGTTGAGCTTAGGACAAGGCGCATTGGCGCTCAATAGGGGAGGCCTCTTTCCAGCAGTGGATTGCAATAGGCTGTTGATGATAAAGTGCACATTGCTTTGTACACACTGGCATAAAGAAGTACCAAGCATACGTATCTTAGCACTTTTTATCACAAGTTTCATATTTGCAATAATTATTAAAGAAGAATTCACGAAAAAAATAATGAGTCACTTGTCCTGTAATAATTACCCAAGTTTGTTACCTAATTCCCTAAAGGTAACAATCGAAGACCCAATAAGGAAAACAACAGTGGTGCAATGCATGAGGTGCCAACAATATGGGCACAGCAAAAACAACTGCATGCGACCATACAGGTGTGTAAAGTGTGCTGGAGCACATAAAACTACTTTGTGCCCCATTGATGAAAACACACCAGCTGTGTGTACACTCTGCACAGGAAGTCACCCTGCTAGCTACAAAGGATGTCAGGTGTATAAAGAAGTTCTCGCAAGAAAACGAAATGGGAACAAATTTCTACCACTCAAAACAACAAATGTTTGACCGGTACTTCGGAACCTTAGGGACCAAATTTATTAGTGGTGGAGACTGGAACTGTAAACATACCCACTGGGGATCGAGATTAACCACAACAAGAGGGTGAGAACTCAAAAAAAGCATCGACACGAATAAACTTACAACATTAGGGACAGATCAACCAACATACTGGCCAACCGACATTAATAAGATACCCGATCTCGTCGATTTCTTCGTCTTAAAAGGTCTATCTGATATGTACTTCGATGTGGAATCGTCACTTGATTCAGTGTCTGATCACACCCCTGTCATAGCAACATTCAGCGTCTCGGTGATACATAGAGCCCAGTTACCAACTCTATACAACCACAAAACCGACTGGAACTCATTCGCTGAATATATTGAGAATGAAGTCGAATTAAAGGTCAAACTTAAAACAAAAGAAGACATAGATGAGGCATCATTCTACATAACAAACCTCATACAAGTTGCTGCGTGGCGTGCTACCCCGTCACTGAAAAGCGCCATCCAAAGAAATAACATTCCATTAGAGATACGCGATAAGCTAGCTGAAAAACGAAAACAAAGAAGGCAACTACACTCAAGCAGATCTGATGCAGATAGAGCAGAGTATAACAAAATCTCCAGAGAACTCAAAGAAATCATAAAAGAAAATCAAAATGTAACCTTTCAAGAACAACTATCTTCACTTTCAGCTTGTAAAAAAGATAACTATTCGTTGTGGAAAATAACCAAAAACTTCAGAAGACCACATAACCATATTCCTCCTATAAGAAAATTTCCTAATGACCACTGGGCTAGAAGTGGGATTGAAAAAGCTGAAGTGTTTGCTAAACATATAAGCGAAGTGTTTACCCCGAACAAGTCGACTATGACAGAGTTTGAAGACGAAGTTGACCGAGTTATAAACAGCGATCAACAGCTATCTCCTCCATTGCTCCTTGTCACACCAAGGGAATTGGCACGAACTATTCGCAATTTAGAAAATAGAAAAGCTCCTGGCTTCGACTTAATAACTGCCGAGGTCCTAAAACAATTACCTAGGAAAATAATAGTCTTCCTTACAATGCTATTTAACGCCATCTTAAGAGTGCACTATTACCCAAAGCTGTGGAAAATCTCTCAAATATGTATGATAGCGAAACCTGGCAAACCACCAAATGAACACAGCTCATATAGACCCATAAGCCTGCTACCTGTTCTATCCAAGGTATTCGAAAAAGTTCTTCTAAAAAGACTTAAACCAGTCCTGGAGGAGAACTCAGTCATACCTGACCATCAATTCGGGTTCCGAGAGAAGCATGCAACGGTAGAACAAGTACATCGGGTGGTACACAAAATAAGACAATCATTAGAGAAGAAAGAGTACTGTGCAGCAGCATTCCTAGACATACAACAGGCATTTGACAAAGTCTGGCATAAGGGACTACTATACAAACTAAAAACCCTCTTACCAAACTCACTCTATATGATCTTTAAATCCTACTTGGAAAACAGGCAATTCCAAGTGAAATACGAAGAAGACCTCTCGAAACTTTATTACATCACCGCGTCTGTACCACAAGGATCCGTACTTGGCCCGGTTCTGTATTCAATATACACGTCAGACTTGCCTGAAACGGAAGACGTTGTAACAGCAACATACGCGGATGATACTGCATGCCTTGCAAGTGACAAAGACCCAAACGCGGCATCCTCCAAATTGCAGAGACAGCTCGACAAAATTGATGTGTGGTTGAACAAGTGGAGAATAAAATCTAGCGTGACAAAATCGACCCAAATATCTTTCACTCTTCGGAAAGGGGACTGCCCACCTGTGAACATGGAAGGAAAACCACTGCCAAGCAGTAAAAGCGTGAAATATCTGGGCCTTCACCTTGACAGAAGACTTACTTGGGCAAATCACATAAAAGCCAAGAAAACAGAAGCAAACATACAATTCAAGGGACTGTCATGGCTACTAGGGCGCCAATCTCGACTATCACTGAGTAATAAACTTCTTGTTTATAAAGTTATAATTAAACCGATTTGGACTTATGGATTAGAACTCTGGGGCTCTGCGAGTCACTCTAACATTGAAATACTACAAAGGTTCCAAAATATCGCCCTAAGAACTTTGTCAAGCGCACACTGGTTTGTGAGAAACAACGAAATACACAACTACCTTGAGATGCCGACCGTTAAGGAAGAAATATGTATACATAGCAAGCGATACAAATTAAGGCTTAACAAGCACACAAATGAACTGGCCAAAAACTTGCTCAACGACCAAGAAAATGTTAAACGCCTCAAAAGATGGCAAATACTGAATCTCGACCAAAGAGGATGACCAAACCACTCACACAACCAATTTCTGGCGCAACTCATTGGAATTGCGCCCATACGACTCACCCCCCAGATCACATCTGATTATGGCTGAACAGCCGATTGCAGATAAGAAGAGGAATATAAAAAAAAAAAAAAAAAAAAAATTCCCGTGACACTGTTGGTCATTCATTTTGTCCACACTCATAATAACTTCACACAATTTTCACTCTCATGTCAATTAACATAACGCTCAAATTATTATTTTTTAAAACTCTATCCAATAAAATAGGTAGAGCTACGATGAAAATGTAAGCACTTGTCCAAAAAGGCCAATCAAATTTGTGTTTAATCCCTTAGAAATACAGTTGAGAATCGATGAATAAGTAAGTGATGTCTGATAGAAAAATTTCTTTGATCTTCCAATAAATTACTTCTTTCGACGAAATGCCGCTCTTAGTGGAAAATTATTGTTTCCACAACAAAGAACTATTTATTTTAAATTATTTCCAAGAATGTATATGTTACAAGACTGTTAAACTCAATTAAAGACGCTAAATCTTTTCAGGTTTTTAAGTTTATTACTGCTTCTAGGCTTTCAAGGAATGTCCAAGTCAAAATCATTATTTATTTAAAAAACATAAAACCTCATTATCATTTATTGACATAATGCAATTCAGTTATGTTTACAATAGTTTAGCTTAACGTAATATTACAATTCTTGTGAAATACCTGTCAGTTTCCTCACTAGGCTAAGCTTGTATCGAGGAAAATTATTTGAACAATAAGAACTGTAAAGTACACTTTGAATTGGCAAGAAACTCTGCTAGGCTAACATTTTTTTAAAGCCTGTTTTACAATCTTTATTCTTAACTAACATTGTATTTGAGGGAGTTGGAGACAGTTTCATGCCAAACTTTTTTGTCACCTAAATAATCAATATATTTTACAAAGCTTGAGATATATTATAATAGATTGAGCTGTTAGTAATTGGTAATTCTAGAAACGAGCAAAGCTAGTTAGGAATATTCGCAGGATTATGAAAGTACCTTGGCGTGTAAAGGATTCCAACCTCCATTTTCGGAACCCAATCCAACCTCACCTGCCCATGGTACACCCTGCTAATAAAGAGGGTTTTAGCGGCTGAAAGATTGCGGTGTAGCGCAGGCTAACACCGGCACAATTAAATTCCCTGACCGTCGACGGGCTACAGCGTTGTTGGCGATGCGGGAAGCTGTACTTGACGATACCCAGCATGCATCTCAACCATGGGGATTATGTAAAAACAGTTTTAATTAGGTATCTGTTTATTCATCTCGCAAAGACGCATGAACCAATTTCGATAATACCACAAATACCGTAGTGATAATGTAATGTCAATAGCACAGATGTGCTATTAGCAAAATAACTAAACTACTATTAAGATGTGTCTTAATAAAAGTAACGTCAGAACGTATTATTTCGTCAAGGTAGGTAAGTACTTGTTCTATTTTGGTGCACAATCTGCTTCGCCTCAACTAATAAGAATTATTACTAAATCTATGGAGATCATTCTCTTGTATCATCAACTTATATAGAAGCTTCTGGATTCTTTCTAAATGACGAAGACTTATCTATTTGCGTTCATAACTGAGTTAAACTATCCCTCTAAAATAAACTATTATCATCCTTGTGACTGAGAAATAGGGTTTAACTTAGGTTGGAGATTTTTGAAGCTCGTGTACAAATAACTAGTGACCGTGACTGTAGACAATATGTTAAATTACTGCGCGTTACTAATTCCTATCTGAAGTCAAACATTTGGGGCGAAATGCCCAACCTCCTCTTCATTCTACAGATCCTTATTCCAAGATAGTAAGGTTCAAAATCGCGTGATCCAGGGTAGAGTGGGCTAGGTTTGAAAGTGACAAAGAGTAAAGTTTAAAAATTTCAGACAAGTATTAAGTGTGTTTGTAAGTTCCATAAATTAATAGTGTAGAATGACATAATGAGGTGTGCGCCCGGGCTTATTTTAATTAGGGCTTTTGACAATGTGGGGAGAGTGGGGTGGTGGACTTGTCATAATACTTGATAGCTTGAATTATTTATGTAGAATGTTTTGCACGAAACTGTTAACGAGTGAAAAGTAAGATATTTACATAACATTTTGTTGAAAATTATGGCTTTGGTAAAGTTAGCGAAATTAGCACTAGAAGAAATTTATATCTACTCGTCACAGATACCACAAAGCCTCAAGAAAAGTCTTCAATCAGTGCGTGTTGCCAGTGATGACTTATGGTACTGAAACTAGGTCGCTAACTATTGGCCTCATGCACAAGCTCAAAGTCGCACAGTGGGCTATGCTCGGAATCTCTACGTGATAGAATTCGAAATGAAGAGATCCGTAGGAGAACCAGGGTAACCGACATAGCTCTCAGAATCAGCAGGTTGAAGTGGCAAATGGACAGGCCACATAGCCCGTAGATCCGATAACCGTTGGGGAATAAAGGTTCTCGAATGGCGACCACGATCTGGAAGACGAAGTGTAGGGAAACCCCCCACCAGGTCGACCGACGACATCGTCAAGATTGCAGGTAATCGGTGGATGGAGAGGGCTCAAGACCGTTCTTCTTGGAATTCCTTTGGGGAGACCTGTGTTCAGCAGTGGACTTCTATAGGTTGTTGATGATGAAGTACACAAAAATGTGTCTTATTCCAAAAAGATGTTGTGTCTCGTTTCCTCGTTAGTGTTACACAAAAGAGGAAACAAGACACCACCCCTTTTTGGGCATTTTTACTGCGAAGAATCAAGCAAAAATGTTTGTTTAAAATGCGCAACTAAATTCTCCTATAATGGATAACCTTATGAGTGGACATGAATTTAAGTTATTGTATTATTTGTAAATAATTATTTGATAACTTTGTGTACCGTAACGTATACATCATTGGTTGTTTTAGTCTAATGGCGGCGTGCAACGGAAACCAAATCAACAAAATATATTTTTTTAAATTATTAATGGAGTCGGTGTGTAAAACTACAGAAAATGTTAATGTCATTTATTAAATATAATACATTTTATGGGATACATTCGGTTTTGACGCAATTGGTACGGGTTCTCGGCATTCTCCTTTCACTTTATGACTGTCACTCTATAGTGTTCTATATAATTATCTCGATGATTGAATTGAATTGAATTAATCCCACAGATAATCCATTATTAATTATTTACTTGAGTATGTACTAGGTTATTCATAAAATTTATTCGATTATAGAACTTCGCGTAAAATTACGCGTTCTATTTTCAAATTCTCTAATAGATAGTGGAAGATCTAGGTATACCATTGAGATTGGATCATTAGAAATAGGTTTTCATCTGACTACACGCCTCGGGCTTCTTCATCTACACAATGTTCTGTGTAATTGTAAGATAATCAAATAAAATTTATTAATTGGGTCAAATTTCTACTGTTGTTTGACCCTTCAATGTGCCAGGAGAGCGCTACCACAATTATTCTTCAAAACCATGGAAGCATCTGCATAACTTATTTTTAACTGACAATCACATTGTGATGTAGGGCTCCAAGCGGTAATGAAACGTCATCTCACAAAGAAAACCCAAGTTCCATGGAAACCCCATTAAATTCGGCCGAGCAATCGGCAGGGCCAAATAATCAGACGTCAACAACACGATCTCTATTATTTAAAAGGGAACTTAAAGGTTCCAATAATTTTCTTGCGCAATTTCCATCTATTGTTTGAAATGCAGCCGCGCCCAGTGTCCTCTTTTTAATGGCGTTCATCTTCATTTTGTGAAACACTAGCGCATATACGCGGTTTTTAATGTGCAAAATTTGTCAAAGAACATACAAACTTGTTCACAAGAGCATATGAAATATATCCAAAAAACACGAGAAATTTAAATAGAATTATTTTATGTAAAATTCCGATATCTAAATTATTACAAAATAATTATTATTCTATGTGTTGAAGCATTTATAATGTTCTATCACTTGAGATGAAAGAGCTGCCACAGAACCAGTTTAAATGAAAACTTGGCTATGGCTTGCTTATATATAATACATATGTATAACATTTTTTTATTTATAATTCTGCATGACGCTATTTTAATTATTTACATGTCTCAATTGTCTTAATATTAAGGATGCTTATTTATGATTAAGAACCTGAATCAAATAGAAGAGTTATGAATTATGAATTCGCTTGCCTAGTGCCCGGCTAAAAAGCCTATATAAAACGAGTTTGAATTCGTATGCAATGCTGAAAAGGTTTGCATGACATGGCGAAGGGAGTGTTTTTTTTATGGTATCTGAAGATGGAACATGCATATGGCCCATCTATTGGTAATTGGTAACCATCACCTATTACAAAGTATCGCATCGTAGATCACACTTTTTTGGAACCTGCCCTAGGACACAACGCTCTGCGTCCATCATGGACATCGGCCTTGTAGCTTCTATGATATGGGAGCGAAGATAGCTGACAAAGTCGAATTTTGTTTTGAAGTTCCAATTACTGTTTTTGTTTTGGATAAACATCCTTATTAAACAAAGAATACACCAAAACCCGAGACAATATTTGCAAATCATACAAACATTTGTCTCACGGCGGATATGGAACCAGCAAAGTTCAGTCTCAGGCGGACCTTTGTCCACTGTACCGCAGAGGTCTTCGAATTGAATTTTTTTTTTTTAAAGGCATCCTTTTTTTGAAGTCGGCTCTAAATATATTAAACCCTCTCATGAAATTATATTAATTATAATATAATTATTACTAAATATGTAGGTAATATTATTATTATACTATACTAGCTGACCCGGCGAACTTCGTACCGCCTTAGCGTAGCAATGATGCACTACTTTATTTTGTTTTTGTATGTGCTCGAATTTAATTAAGTAACCACGTTTCCGAACAAACAATGCTCTTTCAATATAGTATATGGCTGTGAATGACATTGACATTCGTTACGCGCGTTTTTTTGAAATATGCAATATCAAATGTATATTTTTCAATATTTCTGAGATTTTCTTAATATTTTTTTCCGTAAGAATCTTCTCCTAATAATAACAAATACAACAAAAAAAGAATTAGTGAAATCGGTCCAGCCATTCACGCGTGATGCCGTGACCAAGGAAAACGGGTTTCATTTTTATATATATAGATAATATATATAGGATATAGGATATAGGTTTAAATTATTCGGTTATGTACCTAACTATTGTAGTGCCCCAACGGGGCTCATGTTGCAGACTAAACTTTATTTACGAACACCTTGTACTTTACCAGATGAAACAATAAAGAATATGAATATGAATGTGAAATTATATTATAGATACGTAATGAATGCGTATTAGTTTTTTTGTTTTTTATTGCTAATAAATGTATATATATATATATATATATATATACGTATACCTATTCCAAGTTTTAGCTGTTACGGAGTTAAGTGAGAGCAAACATAAGTTTGACCTGGACTTGCATAGGCTTTTTATCACAAGCGAATGAAGATGCAGGCGGAAGGTTAGTAAAAATAAAAGTAATCTGGATCAACCAAAAAAAGGTTTTCAACGAATCATTATTCATTCAGTTGATTTTCCACAGGAAAAATCGCGCTTCGTTAAAAGAAAAAAATAACTTAAAAGTGAACCCGCAAAGCTCCACTTTCGTATGCATCGCTTTATTAACAAAGTACATTTTGATTAACTAAAACATAACTTGGCTCTCAACCCTGCATACTTTATTCACACTTTGAGAACTCGCCCGCGGGTCCGACCGCTCCCGAAAAATTGTTTTGCACCGGGCCGTAGCTAGGACGGGGGCTGTATTATGGCTATGGTCACCCATTGTGCTGGCGCCTTGGACGCGCAGGCAAGCCACATGCCTGCGGTGTGTGAGATAAATACATTGTGTTGGAGTATATTTATGTGTCGTTTTGAGGAAATAAACTAGATATAGTGTTAGGAGACACTATAGAGATAAGGTTGAAAGCCGCAACCCTATCTCCATCTATAAAAATCTATAAAAGCCTGGCGGCACGCGTGCCATTGCTTATCGAGATTTCACACTATATAGACGTTTATTGTGAAGTATTTCGTATTGTATTTTGTACACTCGAGAGCAATGAATCCGGGTCACTCAAAGAATCCAAAAAATCTCGGAAAGTAAGAATGCTAGGTTAATGCAATAAATTGTATTTAATAGACAATTTAATACTCCTTAAATGAAAGTTAAAAAAATATGAGTCACCATACATTTTATTTACACAAAATTACATAAAGAAAAAAAACTGCTGATCTCTCCTTAAAACAAAAATAGGAAACATGAAATTTTTGAACTTTATGACGATTTTCTTGAATTTCAATACTTCGTATTACCTCCTCGTGCTTCCATTACTGCGTTTACGCGGTTTGGCATGCTGTACACCAAGTTCCTTACACGATTTTGGGGAATATTCTCCCATTCCTCTGTGAGAGCAATTTTGAGCTCAGGAAGCGTGATTGGGGGAGGGTTTCGTTGTTTTACGCATCTCCCTAGCTCGTCCCAAGCATGCTCGATCGGGTTGATATCCGGGCTGCGCGCTGGCCACTCCATACAAGTAATGTTCATCTCTTGAAGGTAGTCATTCACAATCCTACCTGTATGAGGTCGGGCATTGTCATGCATAAATATAGCATCCTCACCCAAATTGACCATAAATGGACCAACGTGTTCGTTGAGGATTTCTTCCACATATCTTACGCTAGTTAAAGAGCCGTTTTCTATGATCACCAGCTCTGTGCGACTTTCAGAGGAAATTCCGGCCCACACAAGTACAGACCCACCACCGTAGGCTACTTTTTCTTCGATGCATGCTTGCTTGAATCTTTCCCCTGGTCTTCTATACACTCTGTGTCTTCCATCGTGCTTGTAGAGCATACATTTTGATTCGTCGGAGAACATAACTTTCGACCAATCTTCAATACTCCAATTTACGTGGTTCTGGGCATATCTTAGTCTTGAAATACGATGGCCACGCTCCAGTTTAGGGCCGTTTGCAGGTCTAAGGGGTTTTAAGTTAGATTCAGCAAGCCGACGTCTTACTGTCCATGCACTTGGGTTACTTCCTCCGAGGCGTCGAAACTGATTTGTGAGTTCAGTTCCTGTGAGAAAGCGATTTCGAAGCATGGTGTTCACCAAGTATCGGTCTGCTCGTGCTGTGGTACACCTAGTTCTGCCCGTTCCTGGTCTGCGTAGGTTAGAACCAGTTTCTTCGTAACGTCGGAGAACTCTTTGTACTGTTGACAGCGACACACCGACAGTCCTGGCTGTATCGCGCTGACTCCGGCCGGTTTCCACCAATGTAAGTATTCTGGTGCATTCTTCAAGTGTAAGCGACATGATTTCAGCTTGAATAATGAATATTGAGCACTATCAACCTGGTTTATGTACCAACATAAATGACAGATTACAAACAAAAGCAAAAACAAATCCTGTAATTTCGTAGTTCCATCTTCGACAGTGTTCCCTTTTCAAATTTGATTTTTTTATGATATAACTTTACAATAACTAAGAAGTTTTAATACTTTCATTTAAGGAGTATTAAATTGTCTATTAAATACAATTTATTGCATTAACCTAGCATTCTTACTTTCCGAGATTTTTTGGATTCTTTGAGTGACCCGGATTCATTGCTCTCGAGTGTATTTATAAGTCCATATTCTATGCTTGAATTGTTTGTTCAGTTAATTTTGTTATTAGAAGACTTTGATTATTTGTTGGAGTGTATTTAAAAAAAAAAACTTCCGCCGTTTCTTAAAAATAGTTTATTTTGAAAAATCGGTGCGTAAGTATACTTTAAATAAAACAAAGCAATAATCTTTTTACGGCCTCGTGGACACCGAAATGGAGCCCGGCTTGCCTGCACATCCAATGAACCAACACACCTATTGCGTATTTACAGTTTTAAGATGATTAGTAGTGGGAAGTTTAAAGTATGAAACAAACCCACGAGTGCTAGTTTGACACTTATTTAATTTGGAAGAAATTACAATAAAAACATATGCAATTGCAGCAAAAGGTACTTGTGTTAGTATGTATTTGTAATTAGTTTACAGCTGACCTAGTTCGTTGACGTTACCTACCTATCGTGCGTTATTCCTATATGCAACGCCTCTGTTTGCGATAAGCAAATCTTGGTGCAGCAATGTAGATAGAGCAGCCATCACAGCAACTGAAGATTATGTAACCATTAAATTGCTTGGATTATATTACTTTTTTGATGAATGTGGTGATCAACAAAGTAGTTGTTCATTAAAAATATACCACGTTCGATTAATTTATTTTTACCCCATTCCCTACAGTATCTTGCCCAAACTTTACCAACCTAAGTGCGACCCAGCGCTCACCCCTTACCAGTTTACCCCAAAGTTTAAATTAAATTACTAGAAAAGTTCGGAAGCCTTCAAGTCCGAGCTGCAAGCCTGCGGATTGAAATGCCCCGTTATAATAATATTCGAGCCTTAGGCCGAGTCGTTGTTAATTAGCTCGAGTTTGTTAGATCTGTCAACATTAACATACAATGCGATATTTTGGACGTTCCCGCTTTGGACGTTCTTTTTTTTACAAAACCTAGTCAAACGTTTTACCACTAAGTGTCGGCGCAAACGGGCCAGACGCGACAGCTACAAACGCCACGACGAGAAGCTAGAAGCCGCGACGAGTGGCGGCTTTCGGCGTCAACCGTGTGCGGCGAGAGAATATAAGCCAGTAGCCGCGTTTTCTAGCTGTCATGTGGTCCATTTGCACCGACCCTAAAAGTAAAAATGTGGTATAAGATGGATCACGCTTGCCTAGAAGGAACCAATTTACTCTGGATTTGAAGACTCTGAGATTGTACTGGTCTCTATGGTGCAGTCGGCAAAAGCCCGCCTGAGACGCAGAAGGTTGCGGGCTCGATTCCCACCGCGAGACAAATGTTTGTATCATCATCATTATTATCCTCATCAGCCTATTGCAGTCCGCTGCATACATAGGCCTCCTCTAATAAGAGCCATAGCGCCCTGACTTGAGCTCGACGCATCCAGCTTCTAAAATGTTTCTATGTTCTTCAAATACTTGTCACTATGTATCTTCACACTGAAAATAAAAATGCGAAAATTTGTGTTTGTGTGAGTATGTTTGTAGTCGCTTCACTCCGTAACGGCTGAACGGACTTGGATGAAAAATGCCGCGGGCGAAAGCTGGTACGTATATATTTACAAAATTTATGTAAGTACTAAATAGTAAGTAATCAGTCATGTGGTTCCCATAATGTTTAGCTCTGCTTGGTTTGGGTCAACCAAGAACACAAAACAAACATTCGTGTTCACTACACAAATTTTTATCCTGGACGAGAATCGAACCCGCGCCTCAGAAGGCACAATTACTACCAACTGAGCTAAGAGGCCAGTCTAGAAACGATAACATTAAATAAAGCTGTTTAAATTAAACGTTAGCATCCACAAAACGGAACCGTGAGTTTTTTAGACCAGCAAATACTTTCTTTAATTTCACCTAAATTAATTATTATAAATCTGAAAGTAACTGAGAGGTTCCCACTCATCTCCGAAACGGCTTAATGAATTTACGTGAAATTTAGTATGATTATAGATTAGACCATGGACTAACACATTTCTTTTTCTATCCTACACCAGTGGAGCTAGAACGGGAAGATTGATGTTCCTATAAAAAGAAGACTAGCGACCTGACGCCTCATTTAGTAAAATAGTCGACCTTATATCTGTCGAAATTCAAAGAACGTCAATACAACTTACAAAGTTTGTAAAAACAGGACCGGTGCCTATTGTTTCGGTGTGCAACTAAATTACTAAATGAGGCCTCAGACCATCCAATGGGTAGGTGGCGGGTAAACCACTTAACTTTTAGTTTTAAATTTTTATTTTAAGAAGGTTGCAGGTTCGATTCCAGTGGCGAGACAAATATTTGTATGACCTGCAAATATTTGTCACGGGTCTGGACGTTTTCTTTTATAATTAAACAAAAATGCTGGACAATATACAACATTATGTAGCCCCAAAGTAGGCAGAGCTTGTGTTTACTAACCTTATGACAGATATGCGTATTACATAAATACCCTTCACTTCACTTCTTTATTCAATGGCTTCTGGAATGCTTTTCCACAATTTCGCAAGTATCAAGTATTAATTGTTCATAATTATATGAGGCAACATAGCACGGTTTTTAAGTTCACCTTTGTCTCGAGGCGAGAATCGACCCCCACCTTTTGCGTTTCAGGCGGCTATTCGCCCATTTTGACTTCGACGCCGTGCCTCATTCTGCAAAACAATAATATCCTAACGAACATTTATGACAGCTGAGCTGTAAATGTCATAAACAATTACGGGATTGAATCCACAACTCAACAACAAGCCAATCGACAACCCGAAGTCGAACAACAGATCAGAGAGCCTATTCAGTATTTCAGTAATTTCAGTTGAAACAACAACAAAATAAATTCTTTATTTTACCTTAAAGTACACATTAAATCGTATTTTTTACCGACTTAAAAAAGAAGGTTATCAATTCAATACGTACGTCGGTAATATTACTAAAATTGCAAAATATTCATGAGTATCTAATAAGAATTCCAAACCAATAAACAACATTTTATAGGTGTATGTGTGTTTGTTTGTCCACGCATATCTCCTAAACTACATATTCGATTTTGAACATTCTTTTTTTATTAGCTTACTAGAAAAAGTACTAAGAAAACTTGAACCAACTTTGTAACTCTCTTAATGACACTGCATTAGGTCCACAAACGACATAATATTTTTTTTCGACTTGATTCACATTTTTCCCTTTTTTGTTATAAAACTTAGAATAAACCGAATTTTCTTCGTTAGAGTCACTCCCATTGGCGGACAGAAACACCATTTAAAAATGGCGGGAAAGTGTTTTTTACATTTTATTTTTCTTTTTCATAATGTTATTGATATTAAAACCATACAAACAGTATAATCAAATATATTCTTCTTATATTTCATACAAACAAAATACGAAGCAACTTTATCCCCGACTTAATATGTTGCAAAAACTGTCAAAATCTCATAGAGTTTTGACAGTTCTTTTGATAAACATCTTTATTGCTAAGAAACATGTCCCAGACGAGACTCCAGCGAGATTTAAAATGATCAAGTCGTCATTTCCGGTGGAGATTGCGATCGGGCTTCGCACAGATTAATGTAAAAGTAGTATTTATGTAAGAATTTTCACTTTAGTAAAATTGAAGGTTATAAAGAAACAGAAGACAAAAAAATAAGATAAATCTATATTTTAATTTACCTGAATATCTAATACCTTCAAACGAGCAGTTCTTGTATTTATGTGTATAATCTGAATCTTCGTAACGGCTCCAATGATTTTCATGAAATTTTGTATGTCCTGGGTCATCCAGGTACAAACTATATTAAGCTAGGTACATGACTCACTGACTGACTGGACTTCTAGAGACTAGAAATTTGAAGAGAAGGTGCATAAGTTTTTTGCATAGTAACCCGCATGTCGAGCGTAGGCTGGTTCATATAATGCTGTGTTCTTGTCGACGCAACTGGTGCAGCTTCCTACGTCATATTTTGTTCAATAAATAAAACTTAAAAAAACATCTTCCATCCGACTTTCTCCAAGTCATCCTCTTTTCATTCCATAAATGACATGAGGGCGACTTTCTTAAAATGGCTCAGATATACGTCACGTCATTTAAAAATAACGCTTTCGTTGAGCTGCACAATTATATATGGATATATATGTATGGATTTTGATAACTTGGTTTTTGACCTATTTATGGTTAGGTTATAGTTATATTATAAGTTAGGTTTTGTTTATAGGACCGCGCAGGTGAAGCCGCCGTCTGAAGGCTAGTAGTAATATATCATTTAGGCAAGCTTCGCCACGAGTGATCTTGTAAAAAGACAACCCTAGTGACACAGCCTCGCGAGCATCAATCCAAGATGGCCGCCGGAAATTGCCATAGCCCTATGTAATTAATGTTACGATATGAATGATATTTTTCATGTGAAGATGGTATTGGCATGGAAAGTAATTATCGTAATGACTCGCAAAATTACAAATGAGAACCTCCTCCTTTTTTGAAGTCGATTAAAAAGGAACCGTTCCTTTGAATTTTAAATGTTACTACATCTTTAAAATAGTTGAATCATGTATTTTTAAACAGATAAATGTAAAACGTGAAATACTTCACTGACTTCTTGACTTGGCTTGACTTCTTGTCAAGTGTATTATGTGCCTAAGAAAAGTACTTTTAGAGAAGAGTGACTAAAAATGATTATTATTACATAAATAAAATAAAACACCATCTTTCCTTTTTCGTATGTGCTAGTGACCAACTCTGGTTTCAGAGTTTTTAGGCCACCCGAAGGACTCCAACTTTGCTTAATGACTGAAAAAGCCAGGACCATTTTAAAGTACTATTTTTATCTACATGTAAACTAGGGCAATCTAGAGTCTTCTGTTACCCTCCTTTACACCGAAACATTTAAAAGGATTAGGCTAATATTTTGCACATACCGGGAAAAACATACAAGCTTCTTTTTATTCTAGCACGTAGCACTTGAGTGGAGCTGCAGGTGGAAGCTGGTGCAAGATTGCTAGATTTAATAAGAAATAAATTATTGCTAAATTTGACGAGGGCGAACGGCCGCCTGAGACGCAAGAGAACGAGCGTTCAATTCCCGCTACAGTAAATGTTAAGTCAAATCTACAAATATTCGATCCAGGCCTGGGTGTTTTCAATGTAGGTATACTATGTATGTCATTTATGTCGTTACCATATATAACACAAGCTTTGCTTACTTTGGAGCAAAATTATTATGATGCTGTGTAAAAAAGTCCGGCATTATTTACTAGCTTTTGCCCGCGGCTTCGCTCGCATTTATGTCGATTTCTAGTACCTACTTTTTTTTGGTGAAAGGTACGCTAGAATCTTTTCTGTACTACTGACAACGTTAATTGCGATATTTCATGACGATCGGTTGAGTAGTAGATGGCGTAAAAGCCGGTAAAAAAAACTCACTTACTTAAAATATTAGTTTACATATATAAGTGAATGGATGCTTCTATCTCCTGGCATAATTATATGTATCATCATCAGCTATATTAATCCACAGTTGATGTAGGCCTCCCCTTTGCGCCCTGTCCTGAGCTCGACGTATCCAGATTCTACCAGCAGCCTTTCGCAGATCGTCAGTCCACCTGGCCGGTGGCCATCGTACACAATGTTTGGCGAGCCGCGGTTTCCAGTTCTCCACTCAAGAACTCGTTTAATTCTCTGAGCTATGTCGACAACTTTAGTTCTATGTCCTATTATTTAGGTACATCTTTAGTTCTTACGAAATCTATTGTATAGAATAGAAGGGCCGCAGAGGCAATTATTCTATACTGAAACTGCTACAAAATAATTCCATTAAATTCATAGTAATCAGTTAATATGTCATAGTCAGTCACAATCATGTATTCGTCATCGCGATTTGTCAGCGCTAAAGTAATTAAAACTATTATATTTACAGTTTGCGTGTGCATTCTAATGAGTTTTGGAACCGTTTCATCAAACCACCAAAATAAATGGAATTGGTGCCGGTTTTTAAACATTTGTTGTACAGCATAAAGCCGGCTTTTGACTTTGGGTGTAATGTATGTAATGCCAATCCACGCCTACACATTGTCAGTTCTACTTGATCCAATTGGCAGTATCAATGCCGATTGGACGATGGACTTGATCGTGTATGGCCACTATAAAAGAGTAGTGTAGGTCAATCAACTAACAAGTTACAAGAACAAAAGAAGGTAAAATCGGATTTAGATGATGATAACAGATATATCGAGATTTTCTGTTGCTAAGCCATACCACAGCCCTGCCATCGGGCGGGCTAAAACTCCGACAGGCTCCCAGGCTCTACCACTATCCAGCTCAAACTATTAAAAGTCTTTCTAGCGTCCCACTTTAATCAAATGTTTCAGAGAGCTAAATCTGTAGTATTATACAAACGTAGAACAAAAAAAAGCTAAGCGTATTATAAAGAACCTTTCCCCAAGCAAATACTCATTTCCCCTATCATTCAATTTGCCGCAAAAAACAATAATAATTCACTTAGTGCCATAAAATCCGCATACATTCTGCTAAATGTATATAAAATTTGGTTCGCTACCGCGTGGGCAACGCAAAGGCGTTCCGTCGACAGATTTATGGTACACCAGCGCGCGCCGGTGACTTCGTCTGCCTTTCCCATTTCCCATCGCAGAAGCCTGAATACTAAAATAGTCTGTCTATTGGAACATTGTGAATTGTTTGTTTTGAAAATTGCTTGTTTTGCTCTAAAAGATAAGAACATCGAAATTATGGAAAATAAAATGAGTGATTTTGCTCTCAAAAACTGAGGCTTTTAAATATATTCTAGATAGTTTATGCAGCATCTAGTAGTGATTTTTTCTCTCCGAAGTTTGTAGTGCCTGGGAGACGTTTAAATCGAATAGACTTTCCTAGGACCTAAGCCACTCTCAGCCTAATCAGCCTTTTTTAAATTTATTTATTAACAAAATCAACGGCACTTTGTGAATATGAAATTTATGAATAATGTGAACCTCAATGGGAACCACATGATTGATATACTACATAGATAAATGGTTATATTACGATACTTATTGTAGTGGGTGTAAGAAATGTAAAGTGTGTGTGTGAGTGTGTTAGTGTGAGGGGTGAGTTTCTTACCCACATGAAAGACAATGTCAATTCGTGTGGAGCCGACTTAGCCGTTCACACCGCTTCTTATCTACTCTATAATTGATACTTCTAATCACATTATCTGTAACCTTACTGCCCACTTATCATATTTTTCTGATATCTTTAGGCAAACGGCAAATTTACCATGATGAGGTTCTGTTGTTTCCCGATATTTCGACGCAGTTGTATGCGCCATGATCACGGGACGAACTGAAGTGAGAGTGCGAGTGGGTAGTTACTGGCAGACAAAAAGTTGTTTCAGAAGTGTGTCCTGATACAGTAAGTGTTGTGTGTCGTGATCGAGTTAGAAGTGACATTGAAACCAGTGGTAGTGGTGTCATTCGTAATAAAAGACTAAGCAAGAGGGTAGATAGATTCGTCTGCCAGTATCTACCCTTTCGCACAGACTTCAGTTCCTCCCGTGATCATGGCGCATGCAACTGCGTTGAAATATCGGGAAACAACAGAACTCACAAATCATGGGAAATATCCCGTTGATATTCATAATTATGCTCACAACCATGATAGTTTCAAAAGTTATATCTTTGAACAATTTGAGGACTTAAAATTGTTAGCCACATAAGCTTGTAAAGGGTGTACCGGTAACATTACTTAGAAGCTTATGTCCTTGTAAGTAATGTTGCCGGTATTCACACCCTTCAAACCGAAACACAGCAATGTTACTTCACGGCAGAAATAGCCATGGTGATAGAACTTCCTTGGATGAGCCCATGATGATTCCTAGTCTCAAAAATTGCTCTACTGTTATGGATAATACGCCTTGTTACCCCTTACACCACTAATACTATCAACAATAAACCAAGTGTAGTTCAGTTCATGAGGAACTCATTGAAATAGTGAGAGTTCTACATTATAAAGAACCTTGGATTATTCCATCCTCACCAAGTCAAATAATAAATTTGTATTATTCCTTTCTTTGTATGGTTTTATATAAAACTAGCGACCAGTCCCGGCTTCACAAGAATGCAATGCTGATATAAACCTTTCTTTTGAATCACTCTATCTATTAAAAAATACTGCATCAAAATCTATTGCGTAGTTTTAAAGATCTAAGCATACATAGGACAGACAGACAGCGGGAAGTGACTTTGTTTTACTATGTATTGAAGACAAAATATTTAGTACGAATTCCGCTAACCTTGTCACCCTTCTCTCAAAAATCCAACAGAAATTCGGCAATGTTTCGCCTTCCCAATGGGGAAGATGTCTAATGAAACATCTTCAGAAAATGATCAATTCGCTGTCAACCTTCGGCACTCCGACGAACTCCGCAGATAAACACTTTTTAAATGGATTTCCGCAAATTCACGCCTGAGTCAATTTACTAACAGAAGTTCATTGCCCAGTGGTTGTCAATTTTCTTACAATCATCTAATTACCGAAGCGCAGTATTATTGGGTCATTACATTATGTCGCAGGTAAATGAGTATTTTCGTCGAGTGGGATAGGCAAACAATAATGGGCAATTTCATATAATGACCGGCTGGGTACACGGGTATCTGCGCTGGTGGTTTTGGATGGCATGTTATACTGACTGCTATTCGACGCAACGTCCTTCATTTCAAGTTAGTTCAGAGTGATTCTGACTTCGTTTAAACGAAGAAGTTGTCTGTCTGTCAAAATAAAAAGAGTATTATTTACATAATTTAAATAATTATAAGTTCTTATTAAACTTACCATAATAAATATTTAGTATTGAACTAAGAAGCCTACATTATAATACTCTATATCTTTTTTTTATCAGACGTTGTCCTGTCTCAAAGAGGGTATCGAAGTTAAAGAAACCTTCAAAAAAGATGTTGAAATGGAAAAAACAATCAAAAAGGATATTGAAGAGGATTAAGCAATCAATGTGGATATCAAAGTGGAAAATGCTATCAAAGATGATATCGATGTTAAGGAAGGAATTAAAGAGAAAATCGATGTGGGAGAAGCTAATAAAGGGAATATTTAAGTTGAAGAAGCAATCAAAGATTATATCGAAGTAGAAAAAGCAATCAATGAGGATAAAACAACAACAACAACTACTACTATCCTACCCTACCCCTATCCCTACCCTACCCCTACCCTACCCTTGTTCACTGGCCCCCGCACTAGGATTATCTTTGTTGCGGGAGGTTAGTTTCTTCCTTGCTTAGTTCTACCAAATAACCTGTTATCATTACAATTCGTAGTGCCTGTACTTGTGTTTTAATTATGTAAATTTGCCTACTTGGCTAGAAGAGACGATGGCAGATAAAGAAAAGCAGTCACAGGGTTTTGGCTCAGAGATGCTCGAGGGTCAAGAGGCCGACCACCCGCTCGATGGTCGTACGACATTGTGGACGTAGCTGGGAATCTGTGGATGAGGCTTGGAAGAGACCGTAAGGAGTGGCGTTATAAAGATTAGGATTTCCCCAGATACTGATGAAACTTGCTCAGTACTTACTACTCAAGTAGCATATCCTACTCAAGTGTGTCCTTGTAAGAAGTACCATTTCTTTATAACCTTATTTTGCGAAAAAATACAAATTAATTTCAAACTGTTGATATTGAATAGCCACCAAAACATACTACCTACTTGAGTTAAGTACTTACTATATTGTATTCTCGCTACTCTGATATGAAAAGGGCCGAATAAGGCAGGTAATAAGTTACAAGAGGTACTTCAGTGGGGAAGCAGCTCGTGCGTACAAGGAGGCGTACTTATACTAAGTACACGTATGTTTCAGTTGGTTTAAGGAGGGCTGATGAAATTAACTTTTATAAAATAAATAAAACTGTATCATAGTATTTATGTTTTTAGTAGAAAAAATTATGTATCTTAGATTTTTTGTAAAGGAGAATGCCGATAACACGTACCAATTGCGTCAAAACAAAACGTATCCCATGAAATTTCCTTTATTTTATAAATAACATTAACATTTTCTTTAGTCTTACAGACCGACTCAATTAATAATCACAAAAAAAAATTCTTTCGTTGATTTGGTTTCCGGCGCACGGCGCCATGACACTGCAACTACCCTCACTTTTAATTATTTAGACGGTAGAATCGACTGAAAACATAAGAATTCTTTCACTTTGTATAATCAAAGAAGATGGATCAAAAACTTTTTTGTGGCACTACTAAACTACCTACTATCTTTATGTATTTAATATGCTCTCGCTAGTGTTCTGTGGCATTGTGTGACAGTGTTTATTCTGTAAATATATATTTTATTAGACATCATCACAATAACGTACGATAAACAATCGTGGCATCAACTGTTTGCTAATAGCCGGTGACGCGAAACCAGCATAGTTTGGAATAAGTATCCATGGCCTTTTCATGGTTGTGATGAATGTGTTAAGATCTTGAATCTTAATTTGGATTTCACCTTCACCAGTAAGTACTAATACCTATTATAACCATAAATGATGTAAATGCCCATCTACTTTCTCGTCACTATCATTATTTGAAAATAATATAAAATAGAACACAGTAGTAATGTAGGTATGTAATGTCCTACCTACGAAGTAGAAGTTAAAACACCCTTTTACCTATATGTGTGAGGTATATAAACCTTTTCTTATAGATATAGTATCATAGTAAAATGTTTATAGTGCAATACTTATAATTATGTAGAGAAAACTGAACACACAAGGTATCGAAAAAGCATTTTTTTAAAAATAAACTCTAGAACTTAATATCAAACAATTTGTTACGTTTATCTTATAAAAGACATGGTATTCCATGAATAACAATTTAAAATCTTTCGAAAAAATTAGGTTTCGTTTTGACGCAATCACTTTAGCATTGGTACCGAGCGCCATACATCAGACGGCATTGTCCTTTTATTACTGAATATGGGACAAACTCTACGCTTACTTCACACAGCATCAGGTAGCTAAAACTAAGCAGAGCTTGTATTATGGGATCTACATGACTGATGCAACCATTTGTCCCGCGTTGGGAGTCGGACCCGCAACTTTCCGCGTCTCAGGAAGGCCTTCAGCCACAGCGCCACAGAGGTCGTCGAAAATGCAATTGTAAGTCAGAGAGCTTACCATAGGTTTTGATAGTTTTCGAAAACTTTATTAGTTTCGGTATCTTTCCATACATTTTCGTAGTTCATGCACGTTTCCCTAGAGGCGCTGTACTGAAAATGTATGGAAAGATACCGAAACTTATAAAGTTTTCGTAAACTATAAAAACCTGTGGTAAGCCCTCAAAAGTGTGAGAAAATTTACTATTGCTACTTGAATCATAATTAGTTTGAGATTTGACTCTATTATCATCAGACTATAGCCGTCCACTGCTGGACATGTTTGAGATATAATATAAGATACTTTATTTCACACAAAAACTTAATACAGTTACATAGTACCTTACTTATTGTGTTATTTCTAAAGGCATCATTATCTTTAAGAAGGCAAAATAGCACAGGCAATATGTGGCTCAGAGTTCAAACCTACCTTTGCTAGTCAAAAGTCAAGAGTCAAAATTCATTTATTCAGTAGGAACTGTATAGTACACTTTGAAACGTCACTTTTTTTAATTTACCACCAATTCGTAACGTGACCAACCAGAGAAGAATTGGCAAGAAACTCTGCTTGGCTTATATTTTTTTAACGTCATTGTACTTAATATCTATTACATTGTTTTTGATGGAGTTGGAGGCAGTTTCATTCCAAGCTTTTTTGTCATCTAAATAATCAGATATTTTATAATAAGATTTATTACATAGATTACGTACATAGAGTACGTAGTCAATCTTTTAAAGGGATGTGTGTACGATTTTTTAACAAAATCCCAAATGACGTGATTAATCAATCTGTAAATAAATTCAAAAATGTTGTTTAACGTAATCTCTGTAATAAAGCTTATTATAAAATATCTGATTATTTAGATGACAAAAAAGCTTGGGATGAAACTGCCTCCAACTCCATCAAAAACAATGTAATAGTTATTAAGAACAATGACGTTAAAAAAATATAAGCCAAGCAGAGTTTCTTGCACAGTCTTCTCTGTTTGGTCGCGTTACGGATTGGTGGTAAATTAAAAAAAATTACGTTTCAAAGTGTACTTACTGAACTCCTACTACTAGTGTAATGTGCTACTACTGTGTTCCTACTGAATAAATGAATTTTAAGTTTGAGTTTGAGTTTATTATAATTAGTTCTCATTCCAGTACCACCTGCGCCCGCACACTTAGCGTATTACAGACTGTCCTGTGATGAGTATAATCATCATGACATATCCGTTTAATAGACCGTGACACGGTGCCATTACGTGTGATGGAGCTACCTGGCTAATGTTCATTGAATTAGCTAGTTTGGGCCCGGTCGATAATCATCATTATCTTCCCCGCACCACTGCTGGACTCTACCATACTTAGATTCTTAGCACTTTCTAAGTCTATAGGAACAACACTTCTTCTTACAATCCGATGGTTATAATGTGCTATCATCACTCATCAGAAGGTATAACGACCTCATAATTGGTAATACTGACTATGTTAAGATATTCAATAGTAATACTAGTTTACACGGTTTATATACGTTCGCCAAAATGTGTGTTTCTTTATATATTCAAGTGCCTTGAGTACGGGAAAAACATTGAAAATGTCTGTCACCGTCAAAAAATATTTACTGAACATTTTAAAGCGTAATGATAAAAGAAATGATTGATTTTTATAGTTTATTAATTTTTTTTATCTGCTTCTCTTAGAATAGGACAGCAGTAGTCCTCTATCATAATTTTTGTGTCTGTCTTCAAACATTAACAGGTTTATCTATTTTAGGACTACCAAATAATTATAGGTCTTCCTCAATAAATCATACGACAATTGATCTCGAACTGTTCCATCCATTGGAATTTAAAATAAGCTATGTTTACAATACCGTCACCGCTTATTAGCGTCTAGCTTCCGCCCTTGGCTTCGCCCGCGAGATACCTGGATAATAAGTACCGTGACCTGTCAAAAGATAGGTGTAAATATTCTTATGATTATGATTATTTCCTCCTCCAACAACAACACAAGCCTATTCAGTCCACTGCTAGACATAGGCCTCCTCTAAAAGGGAGATATGCCCATAATCCCCACGCAGGGCATGCGGGTTGGGGATCGCAGGCCACAGCTTCTCGCACCACCGACACTGCTGTCCATCGGTGGCCAGAGGATTTAGCTCTGTCAGTGCCAAAACCCCGTTTGTTATTCAACAGGTTGGCTTGGGTTTCAAAGGTGGAGATTAGAACCCCTTACACCCCAATTTCATTCGAATCTGTTTCATCAGTTTTTACGTGAAAGAGTAACAAACATCATACCTATCCATTTATTCTCACAAACGTTCACATGTATGAAATAGTAGGAAAAGAATTTGAATCGTATGTGGAGTGAACTAGATCCCTGCCTGTGTGAGTGGTACAGATGTGCGTATCGGGAATGAGGTCGCGCCGTGCGGCCCGCATGGGCCTGAGACGCACTTTGCAGGCGCGGGCACGTAGCCGCGTACTGATGCTGTGGACAAGACATTTGTATCCAAGACAGTTTTAACATTGAAAATGTTTATGTTTTCCTGTTCGAGTATAGTGCCCTGATTTATGAAATTGCGACATTTGCCTGTAGTTTCGCAGGTATGAGACTCCGCTGATGGGTCTTAATGTCAAAATGTGCGTCTGCCGGAGGGCTTCAAAGCGCAATTTGAATTTTCAAAATCAGTCAATCCTTTCTAAGGTTTTACGATGACTTGAATCGTGATAGATAGACCTAATAATTTTTTTTGAGAAAAATATTATATTGGGATTCAATTAAGCTAAAGTTTGAGCCATCTTAGGACAAGGAACCCATCCTTGTCCTAAGAACAAAAACTGTAGGCGGTAAAAACGCCGTTACGCGCGAGGCCAAACTGCGCTCCGTTCACATCGTCAGTATGTTAAAGTCAAATTGTATCGTGTGCTTTATTTCTAAATTACATTTTCAATGCCTTTAATAGTTCCACGTTGTATGTGACCTAATTATTAAATAGATTTTATAAATATTACTTGCTAGCTGTTAAAATATTTTACAATCTCGCTTAACGTCCAAATAATTAAATACGACTTGTGCTTCTTAAGTGATAAAGTTTCTGAACAATATTGTTTTTTCAATTTCAATTTTCATGGAGCTAAATAAATATTATCTATCATCTATCATAGACTATCTAAGCGAATTATGTAAATTTGATTCACATGGTTGAGACAATCTCAAATGGCTGAGAAGCGTTTCAATATTTTGACAATAATTATATGAAACTTTTATAAAGCTTCTGACTGATTTACTGACTCACTGACTGACTGACTTACTTAGACTTAAAATGTTTACTACATAAGGCTTATTGGATTTTAATTGCATTGTACATAAATAACAGGTTGTAAACTCGTTATATTAGATCTATAGATAGTAAACCAACTGTTTTTATTGTGATAATTTTATTTAAACAACGTGTTCTATTAACAAAAGCGTATATTGGGGTGCATATAACAAGCAAAGCCATTGGTGAGTTTTAGACCCCTGTTCGTGTCATATCCACATTAAGATATCGTCGTCAAAACAAGTGTCCAGCGCCATACGGTGCGATTAAGAAAATCTACATCTCTAAGGATATTAAATAGGTATTTATAATCTAAACAAGATCTAATATAAATACGATCAAACAAAGAGTATGCTTATAACTAGAACGGTTGTCAATTGTGTAAATCTGCATACAACATCATTTTTTTTGTTAATATATTAATTCTTTGTTGTACAGAACAAAATACAAAAATAAATTTACTTAAATACTATGTACAAAGGCGAATATATGCAAATTATACATAGAAAATGCCTAGACACGAGACAAATATTTGCAAATCATAAAAACATTTGTCTTGCGGCGGAATCGAACTCGTAACCTTCAGCGCCTTAGACGGGCCTTCTACCACTGCGCCTCAGAGGTCAGTCGACTGTTTGACATGTGTATGGCACAAAGTTCGTGCGGCCTATATCCAGCAGTGGATAAAGTTGGGTTGTGGATGATGATGATGAGGATGTAGGATATTTTCAGCTCTACTCTTCATCATCTTCAGCCTGTATCAGTCCACTGCTGGACATAGGCCTCAGCTAGAAAGCGCTACTGAGCCCGATCTTCGGCTCTCCGCATCTATCTTCTGCCAGCCACTGTACCCAAGTCATCGCACCACCTTGCTGGGAGGTGCCGTGCCAAAACTAGATTTGCTAAGACGTGGTTTCCACTCTAGAACTTGTCAACTCCAACAGTTATGAGTTCTTTGTCATAACACACGGCAGACCACCTGTATGCCTACTAACTTATGGAAACAATAAACTTATTGAGTATTGAGTATATCCAGACAGGCCCACTTGTCACTTGAGTAAGCTAATTTTGAGTGCTATGTCAATTACCTTAGTCCTCTACAGGTTAGCCTGTACATAATATACATAATACGTATCATAGGTGCTGTTGCCACTTAAAACCAGCGCTGGAGTTGTCATGCTGCAGTATACGCTGAGTGGTGATCTTTTTGTGACACTTTTCCTCTACCTTTTGTTAAGTCAGACCAGCCCACTGCCACTTGAGTTTGCTAATTTTGTGGACTTTAGCGAGTACGTTGGTCCTTTGTCGGACAACCTCAGTACATAATACGTATCGCATATGCTGCTCAGGTGGTGCCACTTACCCCTGTAGCATACGCTGAGAGACGATCTTTTAGTGTACTTGTTTCTCTACCTTGAGTTCAGTTTTGTATAATATGTGACTCAAATAAATGTAATCTGTATCATATCTTTATCTCCATTCTTCGTAAAAGGTACGATTTTTAGTATTCTGTACTGTTGAAGTACTTCTGTGGCGCAGTGGGCAAAGGTCCGCCTGAGACGCAGAAGGTTGCGGGTTCGATCCCCGCCGCAAAACAAATGTTTGCATTATTCTCAGATAATTGTTTCTCGTTCTTGGTTTTTTTATACTACTTGTAGATGGAACAAGCACATGACCCACCTGATGCTAAGTGGTAACCATTACCTATTACAAAGCATTGCATCGTAGAGCACGTTTTGCCGGAACGTGCTCTACCATGCAACACCCTACGTCCATCAACTTGAGGCATGAAGATGATAAGCCTCTTGTGCCTGTAATTGGGTGTTTTCTATGTATATGCATATGCAGTAATAATCAGTCATGTGGTTGCCATAATACAAATACAAATACAAAATCATTTATTGACATAAAGCAATAACACAATTCATAGTAGATCCATAGGCTCTGGAACTAGCGTTAACTATATTTCAGTGGCTTATCCCATAACATTATAACAGGCTCTGCTTAATTTGGGGATATGATGCTGTGGTAATAATGTCAAGCATTATTTATTTATTTATTAATATCATCACTTTGAACACTTAAACTAGTCTCGCCTACATCCCACTCATTAGCTTCGCCTCATCAACCGTCCATCAGCACGAGTTTAAATAAATCCATCGACGCGACGCCACTTCCTGATTTACGGAGCATTGCTGCACTAAATCCGTCGAGCGATCTAATTGCCGAGGGAAACGCGCATTGTAGCGAAAACGTAAGTGATGAATTCCCTTTTGCTATTACATAAAAAAAACAGTAAAATTAAGTCAAGCAATCAACAATTAGCCTTAACCTACAAGGATTAGAGTTATTTTATTCTAATCCTTTTAAATAGGATGGGATAAAATAAAATAGATTAACATTCATAAGGATTAGGATAAAATAGAATAGTTGATTGTTTTACAAGGGACTAAACTATTAAAACTAATAATTGATATACGAGGTTGTTATACTCCCGAGCGTAGCGAGGGAGGATGACAAGACCGAGTTATAATGGGTGGTTTTGGCCCGAGTAAAACACTCTACTTTTCACTTCGATTGCGAGAAAATAAATCAATTCAAAATTAGACAATTTTCAGAAATTTTATTAAAAATTAATCAACCTTCATAAAACATCACCAAGACGGTTCTATTTTCAAAAAAAAAGATTGACGGAGCACCAACAAGTCGAGTTTTTATGTAAGAGAACGAATGCTTTGTACAGGCTGATGATTTTAGATAAAAATTAAAAAGAAAAAATACTTTTTAGCCCGAGGTATTAAACTCGAGTTTTAGGCCCGCTAAGCTACACTATTATGATACACTTTTTGAGCAAGAGAAGTGAAATAATCTTTAAATAGCAGATACACAACACAGATAACTAGGCGGACAGAAATGCATAGCTTAGCAATACCTACTTATTAAATAATGATGACATTATCTAACCAATTTCTCTGTCACCACCCGCTCTCACCTACCTTTTTACTTATCAATTTATTTTTCACTTCTCTTGCTCAAAAAGTGTATCATAATAGTGTAGCTTAGCGGGCCTAAAACTCGAGTTTAATACCTAGGGCTAAAAAGTATTTTTTCTTTTTAATTTTTGTCTAAAATCATCAGCCCGTACAAAGCATTCGTTCTCTTATATAAAAACTCGACTTCATGGTGCTCCGTCAATCTTTTTTTTTGAAAATAGAACCGTCTTGGTGATGTTTTATGAAGGTTGATTCTTCCCTTCACGGTAGAATGCGAACTGTTTCGTTGAGGGTTATTGAAGGTATAGAGATTTAAAAAAAAAGATGGTATTGGCGCTAAATCTCTAGAATTTTCTTCATTCCAAATCACAAACTTTTACGTTTAACTTCCTGACTTTAACTTTCAAATTGTGAACGTGAAAAATGTCATCAAGTGATAGTGAAGATGCTAATATGCAAATGGAAGAAAAGGGCAAAGAAATAATTATGAATCTGTTGCCGACAAAATCACGTGAAATATATTTAAAGAGTTACGAAAATTTTATGAAATGGAGAGATGAGAAACGTGTGGATTCTTTTACAGAAGGGGTTTTTCTCACTTATTTTGATGAATTATCGAAAAAAATCAAATCGTCGACTCTTTGGAGCACATATTCAATGTTAAGAATGACCTTAAAAACGAGACACGACGTCGATATTAAAAAAATATGTAAATTTAACGGCTTTACTGAAGAAATTGTCCACTGGATACAAGGCAAAAAAATCTAAAGTCTTGACGACACAAGAAATCGAAACATTTTTAAATAACGCTCCAAATAAACAATACTTGGCAACAAAGGTAACCTACTTATGTACTCTACTCAAACTAAATAAATAGATACCTACCTACATACCTAAATTATGTACCTAGGTTATTACGATTATTAACACACTTATTTTTTTGTTCAACAGGTTGCTTTAATTTATGGAATCAGCGGTGCATGCAGAGGAATAGAGCTTGCCAATATAACGCTAGAAGACGTAGAAACGGATACAAACCTACAAGCTGTGAGTCTGCCGAACACGAAAACAAACAAAGAGCGTAAATTTGTCATCAGTGGAGAATACCTTAATATAGTTAAAGCCTATCAGGAGTTACGTCCCACTAATGTTTCAACGAGAAGATTTTTTCTAAATTATCAAAATGGTAAATGCACAAGGCAAGTCATAGGCAAAAATAAATTTGGTAACATGCCTAAAGATATTGCCACTTATCTAAATTTACCAAATCCGGAACTCTACACGGGCCATTGTTTCCGCAGAACATCCGCGACTCTGTTGGCGGACTCTGGTGCGAATATAACGACATTAAAACGCCACGGTGGATGGAGGTCCGATCAAGTGGCTGAAGGTTATATAGAGGACTCTATACAAAACAAGTATCACGTCACGCAGCGGATTATGGAAGGAATCAATATTCTACCAAACATTACAGAACCCCAAGCATCTACATCGCGGGATTGGATGAATATGTGAACTCAGCTGAAGCCGCGCAGGAAACTCAAGCATGATTCGAGTCTCTCCAACTTTTACTCCACAACAATCAACTCAAAATATTATCACATCCCAATCACAGAGAACCGAAATAAAATTGCCCGGGAAAAACATATCACTAAACATTCAAAATTGCTCTAACTGCACATTTAATTTTTAATAAAATTTCTGAAAATTGACTAATTTGGAATTGTTTTATTTTCTCGCAATCGAAGTGAAAAGTAGAGTGTTTTACTCGGGCCAAAACCACCCATTATAACTCGGTCTTGTCATCCTCCCTCGCTAAGCTCGGGAGTATAACAACCTCGTATATAATGGGATGGTTTAGTCCCTTGTAAAACAATCTACTATTACACTAAAGCGAAATAGAAGAAATATTTTTGCGTAGGATTAAAAAAAGCAGCGTAGTTTTTTATATATAACTGATATTTAATTTAGATTCCCCTTACAAATAGGTACTTTCTGTGATGTATAACACGTCAAGCGGAAGTTACCTAAATTATAAGCCTTAACTTTACATTTCCACATAAATAAAATAACTTCTAAATAATCATTTACATAATCAACACCTGTCCAAAAGTAAACACATTCTATGCTGATTATAATGTACAATTTTAGTGAATTATAGGCGTATGAAAAGATAGTCAGGCGATGACCTAACAAAGTAATAGATAGGGCATAGCTATAATTATTGTTATAAGTTTAATAAATACAAATTACAAATACTATGAACTATCGTTTAATAAATGTTAAATTGACCCCTGCTAGCAAACTACTAGTTTCCATATTATTTTTGCTTGCTCCTAAAAACGATTTCCTAGTATAAAATTAAAAGTTTTTCTTTTTAGTTTTTGAGTACCTAGTTATTTGAAGATATGTATCAATTATTTTAAGAATAATAGTGACTTAATCTTAATGTTAACAAAGATAAACTAGCTGTTTATAATCTGTCCATAAAATTTGTCAATCTTTAGAAGGCAATCTGTACACTTTTACATCCTAATTCCAAGTGAAGGCTAAAACTTTTAATTTACAAACACCACCATTTTATAAAAATCGTATCTATAGCTCAATATTCTATGGCAAAGGAGTTTATGTAATTTTTCAAGTTAACTACCACCTGTCATGGAAAAGTGACATAAAGATTGACAGATATTTGACATTACCGAATTATAGGTAATTGTACGGCGGCTGTCAACGGTGCGTGAAAGTGTACGGCAATTTCGTTTATGGTGAAGGGTTGGGCCGTGTTTTTGTACTTATTTGTTATAATAAGAAATGTGAGTTAACAAAATATTTACAAAGAAAATGAAAATATGCTTAAACAAAATCAATACAATAAACACATAATAATAAAAGAAAAAATTACGCAGGGCGTGGTATTGCAGAGCACGTTACGAAAAACGTGATCTACGATGCAATGCTTTGTGATAAGTAATGGTTACCACTTAACATCGGATGGGCCATGTGCTTGTTCCATCTTTAAGTAACATAAAAAAAAAACATAATGTGTTACCGTCCTATTCATAACAGCTCTATAAACCTTCGCTAAAATGGAGTTAAATATCGTGTCAACTCTATTTTTATATTTAAATAACAGGAACAAGTTTATTTTATCGAGCATTATAAAATGACATTTGATTATGAATAAGGGGTCTTGTCTTTAAAATAGCATAGCTATGGTTCGTCATTATATTTTTATATGAGTTATTATTAGTATTATTATTATAAAATACTGATGACGTTGTAGGTATACAATTTTTAGTCGTGTAGTTTTGTATGAAAAGCTACATTTCATAAAAAATTTGGATAGTTTAATACGACTATGAAATTTTTTTTATTCATACGGGACTTTTGTTATCAGAAATATAATTTCGCTGAAATATTTCAAAAATATTTTTTTCGTATCCGCCATATTTGATTTCAAAACATTGCCATTACACATTATTTGACTAAGCAAACAACCAAATGAAATCATAATCCTTCTAAATTCAAACGACAAATCTGCAGATGTATCCCGAGCTAATAGGCAAATTAATATTTAATGAGCTACGGCAGAGGTCATCGACCCCCACCCTACAGAATGTGGGACAGTCGGCTACAAACGACACTAACGAGTAGCGTATGAGATGAGACTGAAAACTGTTTGCGTGATACTGATTACGTTGCAGCGTTTGTGTTTTATTTTTTATGGGTTAATTTGAACCTTTAAGCATGAAATACCCTCGAGAGCAATGAATCCGGGTCACTCAAAGAATCCAAAAAATCTCGGAAAGTAAGAATGCTAGGTTAATGCAATAAATTGTATTTAATAGACAATTTAATACTCCTTAAATGAAAGTTAAAAAAATATGAGTCACCATACATTTTATTTACACAAAATTACATAAAGAAAAAAAACTGCTGATCTCTCCTTAAAACAAAAATAGGAAACATGAAATTTTTGAACTTTATGACGATTTTCTTGAATTTCAATACTTCGTATTACCTCCTCGTGCTTCCATTACTGCGTTTACGTGGTTTGGCATGCTGTACACCAAGTTCCTTATACGATTTTGGGGAATATTCTCCCATTCCTCTGTGAGAGCAATTTTGAGCTCAGGAAGCGTGATTGGGGGAGGGTTTCGTTGTTTTACGCATCTCCCTAGCTCGTCCCAAGCATGCTCGATCGGGTTGATATCCGGGCTGCGCGCTGGCCACTCCATACAAGTAATGTTCATCTCTGGAAGGTAGTCATTCACAATCCTACCTGTATGAGGTCGGGCATTGTCATGCATAAATATAGCATCCTCACCCAAATTGACCATAAATGGACCAACGTGTTCGTTGAGGATTTCTTCCACATATCTTACGCTAGTTAAAGAGCCGTTTTCTATGATCACCAGCTCTGTGCGACTTTCAGAGGAAATTCCGGAACACACAAGTACAGACCCACCACCGTAGGCTACTTTTTCTTCGATGCATGCTTGCTTGAATCTTTCCCCTGGTCTTCTATACACTCTGTGTCTTCCATCGTGCTTGTAGAGCATAAATTTTGATTCGTCGGAGAACATAACTTTCGACCAATCTTCAATACTCCAATTTACGTGGTTCTGGGCATATCTTAGTCTTGAAATACGATGGCCACGCTCCAGTTTAGGGCCGTTTGCAGGTCTAAGGGGTTTTAAGTTAGATTCAGCAAGCCGACGTCTTACTGTCCATGCACTTGGGTTACTTCCTCCGAGGCGTCGAAACTGATTTGTGAGTTCAGTTCCTGTGAGAAAGCGATTTCGAAGCATGGTGTTCACCAAGTATCGGTCTTCTCGTGCTGTGGTACACCTAGTTCTGCCCGTTCTTGGTCTGCGTAGGTTAGAACCAGTTTCTTCGTAACGTCGGAGAACTCTTTGTACTGTTGACAGCGACACACCGACAGTCCTGGCTGTATCGCGCTGACTCCGGCCGGTTTCCACCAATGTGAGTATTCTGGTGCATTCTTCAAGTGTAAGCGACATGATTTCAGCTTGAATAATGAATATTGAGCACTATCAACCTGGTTTATGTACCAACATAAATGACAGATTACAAACAAAAGCAAAAACAAATCCTGTAATTTCGTAGTTCCATCTTCGACAGTGTTCCCTTTTCAAATTTGATTTTTTTATGATATAACTTTACAATAACTAAGAAGTTTTAATACTTTCATTTAAGGAGTATTAAATTGTCTATTAAATACAATTTATTGCATTAACCTAGGATTCTTACTTTCCGTGATTTTTTGGATTCTTTGAGTGACCCGGATTCATTGCTCTCGAGTGTATTATGATTATTGTTTCATATGAATACAGTGAATGCGGATTATTTAAATTGTCTACCTTATTAAAGGTGGTTAGAGGTTGTAATAAAGAGTTTAACTATCAATCTTATTGGTAGGTAGGTACTCTATTTAGATTTACATTATAAAAATAGGTATTTTTTCGGCTCTGGTGCCAAACCTATTTCAATTTTCATTGTTGTAACGCCTAATTACCATATTTAAAAAAAAAAATTATTACAAAATATAAATATTTGCTAAAGTAACCAAAATATAGGCATGCCAATCACACACAAAAATAGAAAAAAATATTGTTCTGAAAAACTTAACTAATTTAAGGCTACTTTTATTTTAACTTTAACTTTAAAGTAACGAAACAGTAGGTAACCCTATTATTTAGGTTAATAGATTATTCTATTTCTATGGTAAGCTGTCAGTACAGTGTACAGTACCTTCGTAATTATGAAAACTAAAGTCCGTGCTACAACTCAAGTCCGACAAAAAAGGGGTACAAATCGATAGTGAAATATTGAATATATGTGCGATTTTGACTGCAAAATGTCCGAAATAAGACGTCTTAGACCAGAAGAGCATAATTATTGTATATATTGTAAATATCATATCACCTCATTTTATTTAGTTTTAAATAATACGGACAAGCTTACTTTATCGAGCGTTAAAAAATGCAATTTAATTATAAATGAACTATTTCGGGGGTAACTATTTCGTTCTAGACCAGGATTAACATCATCATCATCATCATCATCATCATCATCATCACCAGCCTATACCAGTCCACTGCTGGACACAGGCCTCCCCTAATGAGCGTCATTGCGCCCTGTATAATAAAGAATAACATACTAACTACTTTTGAACCGATACCACGCAAGCGAGTCTACTGTAAATGTAGTTGCATTTCCAAAAGATTTACAACATAGATAACAAACCCAATCGTTTTTTCCCGCCTAAACCATTTACAAAAACGTGTCGCCGAAAAATAAAGGCAGGTGCATACCGACGATTCATTACAGCGAACCAATTTACTAGCAAAAAAAGCTAAAGCCGCGCACACGCGCAATCCAATCCGCGCCGTGCTTGCAGATTGTAATTTTATTAACTGGGTGTTGATGTAATTCGATTAATCTATCGCCCAGGCGAAACTGTACGGTTTACAGAAAACATTAAATGTGTGATTTTGCACGTTTTGGTTTTAGAATTGAAATTACAATTTGCTTATTTTTGTTGTAAAAAGATCAGTTAGCTCATAGTTATGATTTGAATGATAAAAAAAATTAAAACTGCAATTGAAATTCAAATTATCTTTGTTTTTTTTTATCTAAATTTAAATATAGCCTGATTTCACCCACTGCTAGGTATAGGTATAGGCCTCCCTCAACTTAATTTATATTTTTTTATATTATTATAGCTACTGAAATAAGTGAGAAAGTAAATTAACATTATTATGCCTGATAAAAAGGTATGTGTGAAAGCTGATTTTTCTAAATTATTCAAAAACTTTCTTCTTAGATGTCCAGTTAGACTAGAAATTCTTTAAAAATTATGCATTGCTCGAGAGAAGTTTTTAAACCTCACAGTGATCAAAGAAAAGAACAGTGAGTGTCATATTTCCAAAACTTTTTCTTTTAGTGCACTTTAAAAACTAGGTATTTCCTTTGTTGAAAAATATTCTGCTTGTATAGAATCACACAATCATGTAAATGGCTACTGGCATAATCGAACTTACTTAGTAAGATGTGAGATTAGTTCGGTTAAGCTAGTAACTGGCTCGTGTGTACTGCGCCTTACGTAACGGATTTGTACGAGTAATTGAATAGTGAGAGTGGGGCTTAATATACGAATTTAGTTCGAAATCAAATTAATTCTGCACCAAATATAGTGATTTGGATTTAAATATAATTACTTAGCTATTTGTCAATTTAATTTGGTCATGAGTGTATGCAATTTACTTTTGTGATACTTGGTCACAGTGAACCTTGATGTTAGTATAAAAAAAACCGGACAAGTGCGAGTCGGATTCGCGCACGATCAGTTCGAAAGGGTGTATGAGAGCCCCACTTAAATAGTTATTTTATTCTGTGTTTTTAGTATTTGTTGTTATAGCAGCAACAGAAATACATCATCTGTAAAATAAACTGTCAGACTATATCTCATAAATCGTGAGCTATTACGGTTCATGAGATACAGCCTGATGACAGATAAACAGACAGACGGACAGTGAAGTCTTTGTAACAGGGTCCCGTTTTTACCCTTTGGATACGGAACCCTAAAAATAGACGTACATTTCTTGTTATGGGCTAGTGACAAACTGTGGTGTCGAAATTTTTAAATGCGTCTATTACGCGACTCAATTCGCGCGTATATCGCCCATCTTGACTAGCGGTAAGAAACCTATCATGAAAGTACTAGTTCCTATTTTCTTTTGGCTGAGATGCGTGTTCAAGTCCCATATAGTTCAAAAATTTTGGATAGTATAGGTATATTTAATTTGACGACAGAATTTGTGGTCTCGATCAGGGCGTGAAATTATACATCCAATTACGAGGGGCGATTTACGCGCTAGTGGCGCTAGACGAGTTGTGCGTAGCCAATCATATGGACGCACGTCACATTTCGCCAGCATGGGGCCCGACCGCGCTAAATAGTAACAGCTAAAACGTTTTACACAGACTAAAATAAATTCCATAACCACAATCATGTGACAGAACCAAAGTTCACAACATAGCTCAGAGGATTTACAATCTGAAGTTGCAGTGGGCTGGCCATATCTTCCGAAGAAACGACAACCGTTATGGTAAACGGAGTTCTTATGTAGAGACCGCGGCTCCACAAACGTAGTGTAGGACGCCCTCCGGCCAAGTGGAGTGACGATTTGCGAAAAGCTGCTTGTAGAAGCTGGATGCGTCGTGCTGATGATAGGGTGCAATGGCGCTCATTAGGGCTGGCCTATGTCCAGCCGTGGACGGCAGCGTTCACCGCGACTCTAGTTTGGTTGATGCCATGTCAGCGTTCATACCAAATTCCGAACAGTTGAAACGTAGTCAAGATGTTTTTTGAAAATAGCGAAAATAGCCCCTGATTGGCTACGCGCAAATCAACTCTTTTTTTTTATTTACTATGAGCTCTTGACCTCGAGGCTTGCATAGGCAAGGAAGAGGTCGACGAGCTTTCCCAAAAGATGCCTATTAACTCTTTTTGAAGTTGTTAGAGTCAGTGGAAAAATAGACGCTGGCAGCTGATTCCATATTTAAGCAGAGCGCATTATAAATAATGTTTGGAAGCGCTTAGTCCTGTTAAATGCAATATCAACTTGATGCGGATGGTAGTTAGCAGTGCGTCTGAAGCTCCTATGGAAGAAAGGCGAAGGCGGAATAATCTTAATAATAATTTTATACATAATAATAATACTCTCGCTTAAATCGACCCATGAACTAGCGTTTATGAACAAAGCCGCAGGCGAAGTCTTTAAAGTATTAGAAAAAGTGAGTTTATTCATTTTAGATGAACAAAATTAAAAATTGCCAACAAATTGGTCAAAAGCGTTGTCCGTTTAACGAAGTTAGCGACGAGCTCGTTAGGTGTCGCTCTGCGCTCGCCTTTACAATTATTTTCACTTAATTATGCATTAGCAATCAACACTGAAAATCTAGCTGATTTATCTTAATTTTTTTAGTTTAATATGGCGTGATTGAATTGTACTTTGACCACACCAGTCCTTATCACACTTAGTAAATATGATAAAACAAATCTATATAGGTCATTAAATTTTTTTCTGGGTACTAATTTAGTAACTACCTGACTTACCTGACTAACAATAAAAATATGAATCATTTATTGAAAAAAAACTGTATAAAATATGTCTTAAGAGTATGTAAGTTTGAGACAACAGTTTGTCTATTCCTAATTAAATTAAAAGGTAGGTAGGGCATAATATGATATAGGAACTTAAGGCATAGCTAATGATACTTAGTAGTTGCAAAAACATAGTCGCCATGTACCTAATGCTTAAATGATATGACTAGCCATAAATTATTTAAATTAAAATAAGTATTTAACCAAATTAGAATCATATAATTTTAATTTGATTCTCTACATATAGCTCTTTCCATTGCGGTCCTTAAACGACTCTATGGCGACATTCTCTTTCATCGGGCTCATGTAGTTTATTCTTCCACGCTTTCCTTCTTTTACCTTTCCATCGATGATGTATCAACAGCATATATATCAATATGTATGTATGCAAACCTTCAAGTTTGATCATTAATGCAGTCAAAAAATTGCCACCTGAGCAATTCTTATATTTTCAGGGTAATACAAGCTAATAATGGTCGGTGTGCGGTTCGCTTTTGGAATTATTTTCACGTATCTAATTATGCATTAGCAATCAACACGGAACGTGACGGAAATGCCGAGTGCAGTGTTTAAAAACACCGATGTTGCCTCCACTGGCTACTTGTCGGATTATCTCATTTTATTTTAGTTTGAAACTTACTGTTTGTATTTTTATTTAGTTCATCAGACTGTTAGCTGCTATCTATTTCATTGTATAGTTACTAATAAACTGTGTAATGAACTCAATTACTGCTTACGTCTAAGTCTACACGGGCACTCAAAAACGAGAGTAGGCTTCCTCCAAAGCGAAAATAGCAGAAATGAATGGGAAAAAAGAGTGCTGGATCAGTGTAAAATGCATATATGTACATAGGTACATATAATTTTGTTTTTTTTAATTAAACTTATTTTTTTGTTGTCTGGATTTTCCGCGCGAGATGGCTAATGGGTGGGGTGAGTTATTGTTAGCACCTTGACTTGACTAGGTTTGCTAACCTTTACGTACCTATATACCAATTTTTATTTTATATTTTTATGTTCTTGATACCTACTTACCCATTTGCCTCACAGTGCGGCTTATTGTTCCTGGCTTTTTTTTCTATTGTTACTTTTTCTTTTCTATTCTACTGCTCAATGTGTGTGATCCCCAACCCGCATGCCCAGCGTGGGGATTATGGGTATATATTTATTAGGGGAGGCCTATGTCCAGCAGTGTACTGATATAGGCTGGTGTGTGTGTGGTTGTGGCTCAATGTGTTGTGCAATGGTCAAATACATACATTGATTTTATTTCTTCTTTCTTCATTTTATTCTTTCTTTCTTTCTGCCATCAATGCTCTAGCAGCGTGGCCTGCCCATTACCACTATAGTTTGCAAAATCAATAATCCATTTAGCTGTGACGAAATTGAGTAGAAATATACAAAAATACAACACACAAATTTTCGCATATAGAACATTAAGTGTGATGAAATTAACTAGTTAATACATAAACACCGATAACCGTTCGGGTAAACGTATTCTTGAGTGAAGACCGCGGCTCGGCAAGCGTAGTGTAGGACGCTGGCCAGGTGGAGTGGCGACTGCGAAAGGCTGCTAGTTGAAGCTGGATGCGTCGAGCGCAGGACAGGGCGCAATGGCGCTCATTAGGGAAGGCCTATGTCCAGCAATGGACTGCTATAGGCTGATGATCATGATGAACTTTTCCAAAGAAATATAATGAAACCTAAATGTAGCAGATTCTGATTTTATCTCAGAATCCACAAGGTTTTTCTGTTCGAGTTACGAACTATCGGCGGCCATATTTTATTTTTATTTACGAGCCGCCTTCGGACCCCCGTTCATTAATCAACTCTATGCCCACGGGCCTAATGACTGTTTTCCTTTGCCTAATGACCTAAGCGTAGATTCGTGAATGATGCGATAGAGAAAACAACTTAATTGCTCTTTTAGATTGTAATGGATTTTAACTGAATCCTTTCACCATACTAGTTTTTTTAACATTATTTTTATAAGTTTATTCCAGAAAATAAATCCGTCTGCATTTTAGTGTCTCGTTTTGGTTGTCCCAATCACACTAATATTAAAAATAGGAATATTTTGTTGTTTGTGTGTGTGTGCTTATTCTCTGAGCTATGTCGATAACTTTAGTTCTATGTCGAATATACTCGTTACGGATTTTATCCTTCAGAGAAACTCCGAGCATAGCTCGTTCCATAGCTCGCTGAGCGCCTTTAAACTGGTGGACTAGCCGCACTGTGAGTGTCCACGTTTCGGCTCCATATGTCATGACCAGTGATCGGAATTAGGTGAGCTAAAATACCTAAAGTTCGAAAAATAACAGAGACTAAGTGGAGACGCCTTGCGACTAAATATTTTTCCGGGAAAATTTTCCCGGGTTTCGAGAAATTACTTAGGTCCATCTAAAATTAATACAGTAAAATAACAATCGAATTAATTTCCTCTTCTTATTATTGATAACAAGAAGAGGAAACGAATTCGATTGTTGTAAAAAACGGTAAGCACGATTTTTATTGTTTTCAACAAATAAAATGAACGATGTAAGTAAGCGCGGAAGCTAATGTGATTTATAAACCAGCTTTAGTAAATAGCTATAGTAATAAAAACATTTATTTAAGCAAGGGAATAAAAAAGCCATTTTATAGTTTTTGTACCATTTATTCATTTTGTACAGATAATGGAACTCAAAATCAATAATTAAGAAAGTAACCAGTCCTACCTAAGATACACAGTCGGAACTCTAAACATTATTTCCATTGATGTTGAATTTGTCCCTTAATCTGAATC
Source organism: Horisme vitalbata (assembly GCA_951804965.1). NCBI lineage: Eukaryota > Metazoa > Arthropoda > Insecta > Lepidoptera > Geometridae > Horisme > Horisme vitalbata. Next base: position 928,932 of record OX638104.1, on the reverse strand, counting down.
GCTAACGTTTTCATCATGGACGGAGTATAAAGAAATATCTTCGTCCGGAGAATTAAAGAAAATCATTAGGAGTTTTTCCATATTATCTATTTTCAAACGATTTCTTTTTGTACTTAAAATCCATTTATACGTAGAGAAGGACCTTTCAACATCAACTGAAGTTACAGGTACATATTTATAGAATGACAATAATTCATTTTCATTATCTAATCCTTTATCTATATTTTCACAAATGTCTCTTAATGCATCTAGATCGGGATTTCTGTCCATAACGTTTTCTAATTTTTGTTTTACTGGTTCAGAAGAACACCAGCTTAGAACAATTCTTGCTTCATCAAAAATATGGAAAGATTCCGTCAACAATAAGTTAGACTTTTGCAATTTTTTTAATGAAATTTGAATTATTTTAAAATATTCGTCAATGTAATCTAAATCAGTTTTTAAACTTTCTTTTCCTAGGACAGTTTTAGCATGCCTGATAGACAAAGAATCAGAACTTCTTAGAAGTCTTACAATAGTTTTTATTTCTTCGTAATATTCAGCATAATACGAAGCTGCTTCTAGCCATGTACCCCACCTTGTTATGACAGGTTCAGGTGGCAATGGCAGGCTCGGAAATTTTTCCCTTAACAATTTTACTCTATTAGGAGCCTTTAAAAATATTTTTTTTACATTTGAAATTAAAGTATCCACATCCGCATATTGTGTCCGTATTTTTTCTGCAACGCGGTTAAGAGCGTGTGCTAAACAGGTAACATGTATCATATTTGGCAAGGAGTTCTTTAACATTCTTCCTGCTTTTAACATATATGCTACGCTATCAGAACATAAAACTAAAACATCTCCTACTTTGTCTTCATACGAGTCTCCCCACATATTTTCTAGGCATCCAATCACAAAATGAGCTATTGTCTCTCCATTTACTTTTTCTAACATTTTGCAAGCTATTAAAAATGGTTTGTTTGTTGCGAGATTTAAAGGTTTTACAAGAAAATTTACAATATAACGACCTAAATAGTCGGTAGTTTCATCTAGAGATATCCAAAGTTTCTGATTAAGAACATGGTCATGGATTAATGCAATTTTTTTTTTAAAAACTACGTCTAAATAAACCTTTCTCAATAACGATTCATCGGGAATCCTTTTAACATTTGTACATTTACAACACATATATTTCATTAAAAAAGTTTTAAACTCTGGTCGATTTACTCGTGACCAGGGTATGTTACACAATATAAGAAATTGTATTAAATCTAAATAAAATTCTTCGTTCACTTGCCTAGCAGTACCTTGATGTTTTGGTCCGTCAATATGCCTCTGTATATTGCTTTTTTTGCATACAATAGAATTCTCACATTTAGAACAAAATATCGTGTTGCTAGCGGGGTCGTGGTACAATTCGGGGTGATCTCTAATCCACGACTGTACAATCCCGTCGGTAGGTTTGGTCGCCATTTATTTGCTAGTTGCGTTGAGGCAGAAAAATTACTGAAAACAATGAGACAAATATATAGTTTCTACACTTTTCCAGGGACGTCTTCGCGTAAAATATAGTTTGATGATAGAATTGCCAGTAGCTCCAACATTTGTGCACGAACTCAAATATAAAACACTGAATAAAATTCCATAAATAAATAGTTGCATAAAATTGTTTGAATTTGGTAAATTTATCAAAAGCAGTCTAATATTTAGAATGTTTTAAAAGTGTAGTACAAATCAAAGACTTACCAAGTAATTTGATTGCCGTAAAGCGCAGTAAATTTCTGGTTGCAGTAAATCGTAGTCCGTAAATTCAAGCCAAGGTAGATAGGTACAAGTAGTGATATGGTTGCAATAAATCGCAGTCCGTAAATTCAAGCCAAGGTAGTTATGTGAAGCAGATCCAATAATCGATACGAAAACAGGTTAATAAAATATTCACGAGTCTAAGATACACACGCTGCCGAGGTAACTACAGAAGTGATGCACGCACGCATACAAGTTATGACGCCGTTTGGATGCAAAACACCCTCACCCTTCAACCCTTTTGTCATTGTTTACTTAAACAATGATTCGTTTCCCAGAATAGCCAAAGCATGCTGTCCCTTTCTTAGCGTTTGTTGTTGTTGTTTATCACTGGTTTGCTGTGTATTGCTACAAACACTTAAAGGGACAGCATGATTTGGCTATTCTGGGAAACGAAAACATAGGCGAATCCAGTTTTTTACCTGAGTTAATAACAAAATAAATCTTATTGAAGTTTGTTAAAAAGGAAAATTAATTCAGTTAGTTTTCTGTATGAATAACATTAATATTAAATGTACTTAACTGATATCCTAAAACTTGGAACAAATTCCCAATTTCCGGGAAAGATTTCCCGGAAAAAAATGTTAATGGTAAGGAAGTCTCCATTTTTTTTGACTCTATTCTTTGAACTTTAGGTAAATTAGCTCACCTAATTCCGATCACTGGTCATGACAGGTAGGACGCACTGATTGAAAACTTTCGTTTTTAAACATTGCGGTATGGGTGACGAGAAAACTCGACGTAGTTTTTCAAATGCTGCCCAACCCAGCTGAGTATGTTTGTTGCCACTCGAGTTGAGTGTATCGGCTGAACGAATTTTAATAAAACTTTGTACATACATAGTTTGTTATTTGCATTAATACATAGGCTTTTTATCCGGGTACTATATATGTGAGCAAAGCCGCGGGCGAAAGCTTGTTTACAAATAATCAAGTTATTTTATTATTATTGTTGTATAATTTTCACTAAAACAACTTGCAAGGTACCAAAGATAGATTGAAGTGATAGTTATGGCATGATCATGGTTAAGCCAGATGATTATTCTTATCATTTAAGCTAATGACTTTCTCTCGTAGTAATAAATGAAGGCCATAAACAGAAAATTAGAACTTACTAAAATCAAATGTAACCTACGTTTATTGAATAAATGATTCTATCTATCAACTATTAAAACATTTCTAAAAATACCTTGTATCAGCTTTATGTTTTTTATACCTTTGTAAACCATCCAAATCTAATTTAATATTCTGAAAAATTCAAAACTCCTTCAAGATCCTTTCGGTAATACTGTCTGTGATAACGACCGTGCAAAATGAAGGAACAAAGCAAAGGTGTCTGTGAGACTGTCAGCGACGCCTTACAGACGTAATAAAGTCTCCTTCAGATATTGGGTAGGGGCATACTTGCAGCGGGTATAAAGCTTACGGGACCATGCAAAATGAAGAAATAAAGCAAAGGTGCCTGTGAGACTGTCAGCGACGCCTTACAGACATAATAAAGTCTAAAGCCTTCAGATATTGGATAGGAAGTTACTTGTAGCGGGTAAAAAGTTTACGAATATGATAAAAACCATCCGAGATGAAGAAACAAAACAAAGTTGCCCATGATCAGCTTTAGATATTAAATTAAGGCTTACTTTAAAAGGTTTTCATAATAAATTAAGTACTAGCTGATATTATAATATTATAAACAATAGTATTTTTTATTTGACAGCATAAAAGTTTGACATAAAATCAGTACATATAGTTAAAACGACAATAAGGTATGAAAGGTAATGTTAAATTTTAAATATGTATCATAAGCCTCAATTGCCTAGACAAGGCTGAAAAGCCTGTGCGATAAGCAGCTACATATTACATAATTATAGACATAGTTATAGATAATAATATTCAGTTATAATTTAATTCTGGGTACCAGAGGTTAGTTTTAATATTGTAAAACCTAGATTAATTTGTTTCATAGGGATCTCATTATAAGTGAACCATGGGTTTGTATGAGAATAAAGTTCAATTAAACCTAGATTTCCTTATGTCTGAAGTAAGGCCCGTGTGTAATGAAAGAAGAAGGCAAGTAAGACTGTCAGCGATACATAAAAAACGTAATAAAGTCTCCTTTTGAGGCTAACTTGAAGCAGGTAGAATTTGCGTCTATGATTATGATTACAAATCGTGCAAAATAATAATAATAATAATTAACAAATAATGCTGGAACGCTATTACACAACATCATGTAGCCCCAAACTAAGCAGAGCTTGTGTTATGGGAACCACATGATCTATAAACTACTTATATACTTTTTTATGTAAATACTTACATATCATACATAGAAAACACCCAGACCCGAGACAAATATCTGCAGAACATGCAAACATTTGTCCCGCAGAGGGATTCAAACCCGCAACCTTCTGCGTCTCAGGCGGGCCTTCACCCACTGCGCCACAGGGGTCGTCTAAAAAACAAAAATATAAAATAAAAATAATAAAAAACAAAGAATAAAAGACAAAGCAAAGATGTCTGCGAGACTACCAAATCATTGAATCGCTCAGTGATACTTGGGCTACTGAGCGATTCAATGATAGTTGCACAATTCGCAACCTTTCTTAGTTTACGTTTTCGAGCTCAACTTTAAAGTACCTTTTATCATTAATTACCTAAATGTTTTGAGTATTTATTGCAATCTGTAAGACATTACCTACGTTGTTCGATCAGTAACTATTCAAAATAAGTTGCTTATTTTTTTTAAATGTACTTTATACAAGAGGTCGTAAACGAAAATTTTGAACGTTTTCGTAAAGTGCAACTCGTACTAGGGGTACAGAAGCCTTATTTACTAACTCAGTTGCACACCGAAATTATCAGCACCGGACTATTTGCCTACTTTGACATTTCATCTGTCGAAATTTAAAGAACATCAGTTGATAAATAGTCAATGTTTGTCAAAACAGGACCGGTGCTTATCATTTTGGTGTGCAAGCAAGTTAGTAAATAAAGCCTTTGATCTAAATTTATCCCTGCAAGTACTAACCGTGCGGAGTATTGCTTAACGAAGGTGGTGCTTGGAACATAGAAGTAAACTACACCACGAGCGTTACAGTATTTAACTTGTTTCTATGGTCAGATTAAACCGACACGACGAAAAAAATTCTGTGTCCTAAATTCGGGTAGAATGAAATTTCTTTCAACGACATTAGTATTCGTTGAAAGATGCTCAGTGTTAAATCTATTCACATAAAAAAATATTGTGAGCACATAATACTGTTAGAGCATTTTCAGACGACACGTGCTCGCCTCGCCCCTGCCCCCTACCGTATGCATCGCGCACGCCTAGGGCACGCCTGGAGCATGCCTGGAGCACGCCTTGCACCCGCTTGTACTACTATTGACTGGACTACGTGACGCGGGCGCGAGGCACTTGTCTGAACGTAGCGTTACATGTGATAATAGTGTTGAAATTTATAAATAGATAGATAACTCTTTATTGTATACCAAAAATTACAAATATTTTAATGAACAAACAATTCCGCAGTCATAAAATGGGCGGCCTTATCGCTAAAAGCGTTATGTGATTTCCTTTATGAGTTTTAAGTGTAAACGCTCACAATACAGCCGCACCCTCATAGCGAGTACTTCACAAGGGCTGCGAGGATTGAGGGCACCATTATCAGCGCTTCATAATTAATGTACCGTGATCAAACCACCCATTTACTAAATATTCAGTTAATATTCAACACTCACTGAATTATTGAACGATTTGAAATAATACCTCAAGCCTATTTCATCTATGTTCTAGGAATTGAGTGCTTTATTGGGTAAAAGTTACTAGGTACTCGACGCATTTTATTTTATTTTCAATGGAAAACCAACAGCTTATCGAATTAGAAAGTGTAGGAACTTAAAGTTCAAAAAACTTAAGCCAAAACAGTAAACATTTTTTGGCTTAAAGAACGAGAAAAAAGTAGTGAATAACAGCCTGCGCACATTGGAGGACAAACGTCAGCGATTAGACGCTACGACAAGCTGCGGGGGTCAATTTTCATACATTTTGTTTAAAGCTCCGCACACACGGCGACAATCGCGACAGCAAGATATGATACACGCTCGCGAGTTAGCGTGACGACAAAGCGTCGTGTTTGCGAGGTCGGTTAGAGTTTGCCTGTCAACAGATAATATAGGTAAGCCATACCTGTACATCAAAAACTTTTTTAAATCATCATACTCATCATCCACAGCCTGACTTCACCCACTGCTGGGTATAGGCCTCTCTTTGTATGTGCCAATCCCCACGGTTCAAAGCTCGTCTCATCCAGTTTCAGCCCATGATTGATGCAATATCGTCTGCCCATCTAGCTGCTGAACGACCGACGTTTCTGTATCCGGTTCTTGGACTAAACTACTTGGTTTTTAAATACTTACTACTAAATAGTAATTATTGTTGTCGCAACATGTCGCCTCCTGCTGCTGTCTGTAGTCGGCTATAAACTTGTACCTTTTGTGTGAAGCTTGAACGATAGATATTTGGAAGTCTAAGGGATCTTTGCACCGCAGTGGGACGAGAAAGGTTAAACTCAAACTCAAACTCAAAATTCATTTATTCAGTAGGAACTGTATAGTACACTTTGAAACGTAATTTTTTTTAATTTACCACCATTTCGTAACGCGACCAAACAGAGAAGAATTGGCAAGAAACTATATTTGGCTTATATTTTTTTAACGTCATTGTTCTTAATAACTATTACATTGATTTTGATGGAGTTGGAGGCAGTTTCATCCCAAGCTTTTTTGTCATCTAAATAATCAGATATTGTAGAATAAGCTTTATCACAGAGATTACGTTTAACAACATTTTTGAATTTATTTACAGATAGATTAATCAAAATATTATGAGTAAGATGTTCTACTTTCCCTCCTGGTCTTTGCTTGATCACCACCCTGTATATTAAATTTTATAGCCTAAACAAGGTTGTACTTCAGCCAAAACTTTAGTGTTCTGAGTTTACTCCGTAAATCTAAGTAGTTGATGTTTATCCCTCTCGTAAAGTTTATTACAAAAACTCTGAGATAAGGTAAATAACTAAAGGTAAACATATTTGCTTCAATAAAATCGCTTCTTATTTATATAGCTTGTGTCGTAAACTAAGCATTTATATGAATTGCTCTAAGGAGGATTGAAGCTAGTACTCCCGTTAGTTTGCCAAACATTGTTTAGCTGCTTGTGTTAGGCTCCAAAGAAAATAATATATAAATAAATAATGCTGAACATTATCACACAAAATCATCAAGCCCTTATCAAAACTCAATAATCATATAATTAGTTCATAGTTCATTTATTTCCACCGTAGGAACACAATGTTAGACTTTATTTCGTCAAAAGCTAATTTAGAATAAAGTAACATAATATTGTAGGTATTATCAAAAAGAAAAAACGAGCCAATAAAATATAGTACCTAGGTACCTACCTATATATTAATAATATGTAAGTTTATTATTATAAAATAAAGCGTAAACACTGATGTTGCTGTACACTGTACAGCACTGTAAGGTAAACAATTGCTGTTGTATTGTATTATTACAAGCTCGACTCGCTAAAGGCTGCTGGTAGAAGCTGGATGTGTTGAACTGAGGACAGGGCGCAATGGCGCTCATTATAGGGGGCCTATGTCCAGCAGTGGACTGCTATAGGCTGATGATAATGTTGCCTTTATTAAGCCTATCCGAAGTACAAGAGCACTGATTCGCTTAACGAACACATCTTGCCACAGTTGTTTTTTCAACGGTAATCCGTCATCCATGTTTTGAGTGCGGAGGGTAAAGTCAACAGCATAGTGTTGTGTTAGCCACTTGATGTATTAGAACTATAGAATGGATGGTCGATATAGTTTTCTTTCGAAAACATAAGGATATTTTGGTCACGTACCCATTTTGATTATTTATAGCAAAAGCCCTTATAATATTGTAGACAAAAAAAGATTCAACCTTTCGCACTAAGCTTAGACTTTTTATTGGCAAAATTTTATTACTCCGTTATTGAATTCAGGCGACAAAAATACTTAGCCAAGAACTGTTTTTATTATTATGAGTAAACAGACATTATTTGACATCATTTTACTTGACTACCTAATTCAAATATGTTCAAATTATTAATTAGTTGGTAATTAATTTTGTTAGATTATTTTGTAAAAGATGACAAGGTCCAACTAATTTGCTGCGCCCTGGCATATTATTATCTCAAAAACAGTCGTCAAATCTTAAAAAATGTAATTTATGCTACTTAGATCTAAGCAACCAGAACCAATGCACTTGAATGTAATAAATATACAATAATATGAATATGAATAGACATAATAGGCCTAACACATAATTGTTTATTTCAGTTTGAATGGTACTTATGTTGATTGATATAGAACTTAAAATGGTTGGGCACGATCCATGTGTGACCTACGGTACATTATGTATTCTGATAAAGGTAATTGTCATTAATTAATCTATCTATATATATAAAAATGAAACCCGTTTTCCTTGGTCACGGCATCACGCGTGAATGGCTGGACCGATTTCACTAATTCTTTTTTTGCTGTATTTGTTATTATTAGGAGAAGGTTCTTACGGAAAAAAATATTAAGAAAATTGGTACGCTAAGGTGGTACGAAGTTCGCCAGGTCAGCTAGTGTATCATAAAAACAAATTACACTTAGGTAAATAAGGACCATTTTGTTCATCATCATCATCATTATCATCAGTCTATAGCCTTATATATATATAGGGGCTATATATATATATATATATATATATAATAATATTATATATATATATATATATATATATATATATATATATATATATTTTAGGTAAATTACATTTGTGACATTTGTTTGCCTGTACGGCGAAACATGGCTGATCTGAATAATGTTTATGACCTTTGTAATAATTTAACCCATGTTTCGAATAAATAAATGATTTGTATTTGTATTTGTATTTGTATAGGCCTCCCCTAATGAGCACCATTACGCCCTGATCTGAGCTGGACACCGTCCTAAATTACGTTTGGCGAACCGCGGTCTACCTTCAAGACCTCGTTTACCCCAGTGGTTATCGGTTCCACGGCAGATATGGCCAGCCCACTGCCACTGCAGCTTGCTCATTCGCTGAGCTATGTCGACAACTTTAGTTCTAAGTCGGATAGTCTCGTTGCGAATTCTATCCTTTTGTTAATGGTGAAGTGTACCAAGGAAACCTTTCGTCCATCATGTCACCAGTATTATATATTATCTGGCAAAAGACACTACTTTTGTATAGTAGATTGCATTCTCTACGGAAATAAATAAAAATAGATTGTGAAATAAAATATTCTCAAAGCCAAAACCTGTACCATTTTCGAACCCTGAATATCACAGTTTTCCCAAAAAACACGTTACTCAATTTGAGCGAATGCCATCCAACAATAAAAAATCAAAAAATGCGTAAAAAATGCCGCACCTATCGATCGCTAGCTCGGTTACGAATTCCAAAAAATTGCCGTTCAATTTAATAGCAATAAGTCAGAGCGAGTCCACGCAGCGTTTTCCGCAAACCGTTCGCAGCCGCCTTAGACCGTTCGATTTTTTTATCGTCGTAGCTCGTGTACGATCACCAAGCTGCAGACTGACTGACTGGGATGTAAGAGGTACCAAACCCAATCTTCGGAACCCCAGCCAACCTCACCTGCCCGTGGTGCACCTTGCTAACTAACAAACGGGGCTCTGGCAGCCGGCTGATTGCGGCATAGCGCAGCCTAACACCGGCACAGCTACATTCCCTGGCCGACGACGGGCAGCAGCATCGGTGGTGCGAGAAGTTGTGCCCTGCGATACTCAACCCCGCGTGATATCCCCCTTTATTAGGTGAGGCCCATGTCCAGCAGTGGACTGGTAAAGGCTGGTATGGTATGGTGTGGACTGACTAACTAACTAATAATGCATAGCCCTAGTTAACATTTTAGTCCTAGAGACTTATAAAGAGGATAGTTCCTTGCATAGTGTAGGGGTGCTATAAGATAAGATTATCTCAAAAACAGCCCCTGAATAGGTGTAGAGAGGAAACAAAAGCAAACGAAATTCTAGGCGTCCACTAGATACAAAAAAAGATATAACACTAATATATAAAAGCGAAGGTTTGTTTGTGTGTTGAATATATATGTTAAAACTAAACTCTGTAACGTCTAAATGGATTTAGATGAAACTTGGAATTTACATGGACTGTGATGGATTACCACACAAGCGAAACCGGGGGTGGAAGCTTGTGTGTGTCTATTACTCAATCACGATTAAAATCAGAACTGATTTTTATGATATTTTTAAAGCTAAAACGTAAGATCAGAAGATTTTCATAAAGAAAATTGTGATCAGAAATCATAATGACGAAAGGGGAACGAAAGTCGTGCTCTATAAAAGCGATCGGTCAGAAACGACGACGCAGCGTTTCTTTAACAAGACCCTGTTTACTTTTAGTGCCACCTACAGTCACATTCGTAGACTGGACCTTCAGGCTTTCCTGCTATGTTCACCTACCCTCATCTACCCCTCACCTACCCTCACCTTCTACTAGTGATTTGACTTCAAAGTTTTGAAAGTTTTGCGGCTACTTTCTTTTGGAGTTTTTTAAATCATTGTTTACCAAAATAATTAAATGGTATATGAGCCAATCATCAGCCTATAGCAGTCCACTGCTGGACATAGGCCTCTAATGAGTGCCATTGCGCCCTGACCTGAGCTCAACGCATTCAGCTTCCACCTTTCGCAGATCGTCACCCACCTGGCCGGAGCCAATTTTAAGCCCTACACACCAAATGGTGATTATGATGGTTTGATATAGCCTCATCAAAAACCATACATTAAAGAATCAATCGAGTTTATGAATTGAGAATAGAATAGAATAATTTCAATTATAATTTACGCAATATATTATGTAATTTTAATTTTAATTATCTTGTCATTTATCTTATTTTGTGGTTTTGTTTATTTTATTAAGTAATTTTGATTAATTAGTTTGTCTGCTTTAGGGACTACTCACACTTATTCGGCTCCATTCGCGTTTCGCTGAACGATTTTGGTCACACTTATACAGCTCTGCTTCTATCAGCCGCCTACGGAATCGTAAGAATGAGAAAAGCCGTCATAGCGTGCTATCTTCGCTGAAACGCTTCTTTTTAATACGTACTACGCTGAATAGGCTCCCCGCAGACGACCGACTTTACAACCGATTTTTCGTAGGACAGTTAGGGATAAGACATCATGGACAGAGCGTATTTCAACCAGGTTGGATTTACGGAGGATCTTAAGGCCTTAAGAGCTAAAATAGTTGTGGAGTTATAGCAGTTTCAAATATGTTTGAGTATTTCGTTTTCTGGATTTAGAAAGTAAGGCATTAAAGAGACGCATTGATAAATGGCAAAGTGCCATAACTCCACAACTATGAACTTTACGAAAAAAAGTAATAGCACATAAAATACTTATATTAATACGTACAATCTAATTCCAACATTTTAGCTCTTAAGGCCTTCGTAAATCTAACCTGGTTGGTATTCGCTCTTTCTTCCTGGTTGGTATGACGTCCCATCCGTAATTATCCGATTTTCTGTCCTACAGAAAGTGGGTCATCTGCGGGGAGCCTACAGATCGCAACTTGTCGACAAGGAGTCGCGAAACATCCCTGAGCTGTTCCGCCGCCTTCGACGGTGAATGCGGCGGAACAGCGCTGAACGCGGCGGAACAGCGCTGAACACTCTCCATAGCATTTGCATGATAAAAACACATTTATCCTCATTTTATACTGGTTTGCCGCGAAAGGAGAATAGACGCGGAAAGCTGAATGGATGCGTACACGTATCCATACAAAATCGTTGTTTTCTATGGACAAAGGCTGAATCGAGCTGGATAAATGTGAGTAGTCCCTTAATGGGCTTTTATAGCTTGAAATAAAATGTTTTTATTTATTTATTATTTCATTATTTGACGACCTCTGTGGCGCAGTGGGAGAAGGCCCACCTGAGACGCAGAAGATTGTGCGTTCGATTCCCGCTGCGAGACAAATGTTAGTATGATTTGCAAATATTTGTATTAGTTCAGTCATGTGGTTCCCATAATACAAGCTCTGCTTACTTTGGAGTTATATGATGCTGTGTAATAATATCCATTATTATTGATTTTCAATTTATTATCTATTAAACAGTGGTAACTGACTTATTTACCAAAATAATGAAGTTAGTTACTAAAATTATGAATTATTTTTAAGATGATTCTAAATAATGGTGTAAATCGATAAAAAGCCTTCGTGAACCAGAAATTGATACCTGATATCAGTAACGAATCTGTCTAGCAACTTTCAATTCCCAAAAAGGAATTACGTGAGAAAGATATCGCTTCATCTCACTGGGACTCGACAAAAATCTTTATTTCCCACCGAATTTGGCGAATTCGGAATTTTCGCCGATATTATGTCTCAAGTTACGGAAATTGATAAAGTTTCCGAAGATCTGGGGAATTATTGAAACTCGACGCGGCACAACAAAATTCAATAAGTGACTGTCACTGATTGGGAGGGGCGTGACTGTCAGCGGCGGTACTCATGAGCGGAGGCGCTGGATGAAGCGATTTGAACCTAGGCATGACTTTGCAGAAAGCAATTGGCATATAAACACTCGCGTCCGCCGGAGTTATCTTTGATAGCCCTGCACGTATGCCCTAAGTGATGCTAAAAGAGTTTTAAAAAGTTAAAAATATATATAATTGTAAAATTACAAACGATGAACAGTTTAACGCCTCCGTCATACGATTAAATATAAATGCTAAACTAACCATCCATGAATTGGTCCTTGAATCTTACTAGTTTATTTATAAGTTTTTTTTAATCCCTGCTATGTAAAAAAGATAACCTCTGCCAAGCATGGCGGAGTCTCCCAATCCTGTGATGGTTTGTTATTGTACACCACAAAAGAGTAAACTGCATTTGTGTGCAAACCAATGATAGTGCTGCGTAAATAATTGTACATCATTAAAAAGTGTCTGTAAGAAGAATCGAATAAGTACTCCAAAGACTTAGCTGTTAAAATAAATAAATAAAATAAATAATGCGCGACGTAATCACACAGCATCATGTAGCCCCAAACTTGAGCTTGTGTTATGGGAACCACATGATTGATATACTACACACATATTTTTTTTGTAAATATATACATATCATACATAGAAAACACCCAGACCCGAGACAAAAATCTACAGAATATGCAAACATTTGTCCCGCAGCGGGAATCGAACCCGCAACCTTCTGCGTCTCAGGCGGACTTTCACCCTCTGCGCCAACGAGGCCGTCGTTCTTCCCTCTATGCCCACGAGAATGTTGTATATATTACATTTCATTGGATAAATAAATCAATAATAATTCGTGCCGGGCATTATCTATTTCCAATATTACTCATTTTCTGCCCCTTTTATTTTTCTTTTTTGTGATTCTTTTATATTTATGTGTATCTAAGCAGAGCTTGCATTGTGGGAAATACATGGCTGTTAAAATACTTTTTGAAACACATACACATTATAAATAGAAAACCCCCAAAATATTTGCAGATCATACAAACATTTGTCTTAGCATTTCAGATAGGCCTTCGCCCCCTGCACCACATAAGTCATCATAATGCTATTTTCCATAGCCTATCGCCTTACCTATTTCACAATAATTACCGTGAAAATCTCTTCGGTCATTGCCACAGAGCACTAAACCATCCCCGACACACCGAGTGCACCCACTACAGCCCCTGACCCCAAAACGCTTCATCCCCTACAATTACGCCAGCTACTTGACTTGTAAACGTTTACGATGTTTTCTTTCAACTAGAAGCTAGTGTGTTTATGCGCTGTACTGAACGAGTTTTTTAATTTATTGCCCCGTTTTATCGCTACTTTGTGCGTTGTTACTGTTGCGAATAAAAGTACAGCAGTTAATACGGATACACGGTGCGGTGCGGTGAAAATCGCATCGCAAACCGTAGTCCGTGCCGTAGCTAAAATAAATAGAATCATCAAATCGGAGTGCTACGCCGTAGCACGTAGCGTGGGTTATATAAATAAAATCGTAGATGAAACATAAATAGATGCCTTTTTAATTTGTTTGCTGTGCAGCAGAGGTTTTTTTGTTTGTTGCTACTGATGTAACTGGACACATGTAACTTTAAGGGTATGCAATAATATTAATTTTATCGACAGACCATCGTTCATATTTAATTCTTGAAATCTTATAGTATTATTGAACACAGAAATTATTTACTGAGTGGAATTTAAACTCATGCATAAGACTCTCAAACTTACGTGCGTTCTAATACCTATTTTATAGCAGCAATGTCATCAACGTCACACCAAAAATTCTTCAAATATAAATCAACAATTTTATAGACTTCCCTTATTCATAACCAAATGTAATTTTATAACGCTCGATAAAGTAAGCTTGTCCCTGTCATATAATGTGAATAAAAAGAGATGATATAATATTTTGCTATCTAAGGATTATAGAACTGTTATGAATAAATAAAATAAATGTAGACTTATAAATGCACTTATAAGACTAAAAAAATCAGGTAATTTTTATGGGAACCCCTCATTGGGTGAAGGCCTCCTCCAGAGCTTGCCACGCTTCTCTGTCCTGAGCTAGTTCTGCTCAGTCAGCTACCGTAATGAATAGAACGTTTGAAATCCGCCCCGACAGTCCGCCGTTTCACCGCACCGTGTGTCACTTACCGTCGCAAATAAAAGTACAACAGACAGTTAACTGTACTCGCTATAAAGGATAAGAGAAAATTACCGTAGATAGAGGGTAGTAATAAAAGTATTGTACCTCCCTTAATCTGTGAAACCGTAACTCCGCTCCATTGTCTGCTGGTTATGAAGTCTTAAGTCTGTTCACTCAGCTTGCCTTTAAATTGGGGTGTTAAAGATTTGTGCAATCGTGTTTAGGTAGATTCTATTCTGATAAGACTTGATGCAAAACGGTCAGTAAACTAATAAATATATTACTTTGTATGTATTTTTTTTATGGTACTTGAAGATGGAACGAGCACATGGTGATGTTAAGTGGTAACCATTGCCTATCACAAAGCATTGCATCGTAAATCACATTTTTTGGAACGTGCTCTACGATGCAAGGTCCTGCGACCTTCAACTTGAGGCATGAAGATGATAAGCCTCTTGTGCCTGTAATTTCACCGGCACCCGCATCCTTCAAACCGAAACACAGCACAGCTGCTTCACGGCAGAAATAGGCATGGTGGCAGTACTTCCCCGGAAGAGCCCTCCACAAAAAACTCTACTACTACTAATTTCAACTATGTAAAGTTCAATAAGTCAGGTGTGGCTGTGCTATGCTCGAAGATAACACAGTCTCGGTATGGCAAATTTTCAATCGTCAGTTTTTGTATTTTGCTATTTTGTATATAATTTCACATATATAACACCTATTTTCAATAAGTCAGTAGTTAGTTACACTGTTAGATATAATTGAAAATAGATCGCATATTTAATACATTTTAAATGTATTAAATGGATAGGTTGTTTTAACTGAACAATTCAATAAATGTTTAATAGATGTCTAACTAGTCAATTTATCAACAACTTAATCATTATAAATCAACTAAATTTAAAAACAAGTATTTTATTAACAAAATAAGAAACCCTATACCATACACCGGAAGTTTTTAGTAATTTTTAGTTCATCGAAAATTAAAAAAAGCTTCTTACAGTCGCTATATTGGATTTTTTTTTAATTTCATGTAGCGCATGTCACCCTCGTGATCTAGACAAATCCAACGAAACATCATTAGTCAAAATCCGTCCAGCCGTTTGTGCTACAGCGACCGACAAAAATATTACAAACATACATACACCCTAAAAACATAACCTGACTGAAGAGGATTTCAGTCGGGTAAAAATACAGAGGTAGGTACAAATATTTTATCTACAGTTTTAAATCATGTATTTTCACAGTTTTGTAACAATTCTAAAAAATATTAAATCCATCCCAAAACAAATTGGCAACATGGTCACTCATGAAACTGTTAAAACAACATAAACATTTTAATATTTAAAGCATTTTTCCCGCTTCTACATTTTTATCTTTTTTTCGCTAAATAAACCCCGAGTGTAAGCATCTAGAGGGTTCTGTAGTACTTCATGCAGCGTATTTATCCTGAAAAGGGATGTTTTATCGAAGGGGTGCATTATGCGGGGGCACGTTGCCGTATAGCCACCCCCTGTAGTAAGCTAAATGCAAGAATTAAAAGTATCGTGTTAAATGGAAAAAATATATAATAATTTCAAAGTACCTAATCATTACCCGAGATAAAACAATGAAATCATATTGAAGATGATTTTACTAGAATTAGTTAATTTACTTCTTCTTTTTCTTCTTCGTATGAATTCGTGGCCAACTCTGGTGTCGGAGCTTTTAGGCCGCCCGAAGGCCTCCGACAACAGTCGTTTGTTCATCGACTCAGGCGTGAATTTGAGAAATTTCATTACAAAATATTCAAAACACAGATATTTACATAGTTTATTTGTACTAAATATTTTCTCTTTTGAATAACCTACTAATACTGTAAAAGCAAGAGTTTTAGTGTAAGATACGTGATGAAAATAAATGTTTGTTTGTTCGTTCACTCCAAAATTATTGAACGGGTTGAGCTGAAATTTTATATTTCACTTAATGATTCTGAAGTTTTAGACCAGAAATAATATGACATACAGTATTTTTTTATAAAGCGAAGCCGCAGACGGAAGTTAATTTAGACGAAAAATGAAAAATAATTAACATATTCCTTGAAACAACAATACAGAAACATAATTTTCGTCAAATAAAAACAACTACTTCGCTTGCCACGTGAAAACCACTTAAGTTGCAAATGTAAAAAATAAAAGCCAATAAAATTCAAACACGGCAACACCGTTCAAAATTTAAAATGTGCCACGTATACTGGCAGAAAGGCGCCACATTTTAAGGCAAATTCAAGTCATTCGCGCGACGCGTCGTCCCGTGTGAATACGTTAGCGGAGTGATGCTTCACAACGATCAGGGACGTAGCCTTGACGACCTTAGACTACTAGCGACTCGAAACGGCGGGGTTATTACGTGTAATTTTCTGATACCAATGATACAATCACATCGTCATTCACAATGCATTTGGTTTAAAAATGCCTTTATCAATCGTATCCAAATTACTGAACCAAAAATCATGAGACCCATTGCTGCTTCCTGGTTGATGCACTGACGTTGGAATGCATTCTGATGTAGGTAGCGAGTATCAGCATCATTTAATGCTGTGCTCTTGTCGGCGCAACTGATGCAGCTCCCTCTATCTGCCTCTCTCTAAAGCTACCTCCTTTACTTCCCTGTACTACATGACATCTACATTCTTTTAAAATGTGGCTTATACAATATATTCTTGGTCTTCTCCTTTTCTTCTACTTTTCCCTCTATGATGTTTTTGTGTTTTGGTTGTTTTGAAATGAAATGAAATGAAATGAAATAAGTTTATTGCTGCAAATACAAGTTTTCCTTAAGATGTAACAAGTGTAGGTACATATGTAGGTCTATATCTATATCTAGACTATGAAACTTATTGCTAGGATTGTTTGTTTTGCAGATAGTATGTTTGGTACTGTGGTGGGTACCTGCAGTTATTTCGTTGATTCCCTCACTAGGCAGAGCCTGTATTTTGAAGTGTAAAATGTATTTTTCACTTCTCTTGCTCAAAAAGTGTATCATAATAGTGTAGCTTAGCGGGCCTAAAACTCGAGTTTAATACCTAGGGCTAAAAAGTATTTTTTCTTTTTAATTTTTGTCTAAAATCATCAGCCCGTACAAAGCATTCGTTCTCTTATATAAAAACTCGACTTCTTGGTGCTCCGTCAATCTTTTTTTTGAAAATAGAACCGTCTTGGTGATGTTTTATGAAGGTTGATTCTTCCCTTCACGGTAGAATGCGAACTGTTTCGTTGAGGGTTATTGAAGGTATAGAGATTTTAAAAAAAAGATGGTATTGGCGCTAAATCTCTAGAATTTTCTTCATTCCAAATCACAAACTTTTACGTTTAACTTCCTGACTTTAACTTTCAAATTGTGAACGTGAAAAATGTCATCAAGTGATAGTGAAGATGCTAATATGCAAATGGAAGAAAAGGGCAAAGAAATAATTATGAATCTGTTGCCGACAAAATCACGTGAAATATATTTAAAGAGTTACGAAAATTTTATGAAATGGAGAGATGAGAAACGTGTGGATTCTTTTACAGAAGGGGTTTTTCTCACTTATTTTGATGAATTATCGAAAAAATTCAAATCGTCGACTCTTTGGAGCACATATTCAATGTTAAGAATGACCTTAAAAACGAGACACGACGTCGATATTAAAAAATATGTAAATTTAACGGCTTTACTGAAGAAATTGTCCACTGGATACAAGGCAAAAAAATCTAAAGTCTTGACGACACAAGAAATCGAAACATTTTTTCACTTCTCTTGCTCAAAAAGTGTATCATAATAGTGTAGCTTAGCGGGCCTAAAACTCGAGTTTAATACCTAGGGCTAAAAAGTATTTTTTCTTTTTAATTTTTGTCTAAAATCATCAGCCCGTACAAAGCATTCGTTCTCTTATATAAAAACTCGACTTCTTGGTGCTCCGTCAATCTTTTTTTTTGAAAATAGAACCGTCTTGGTGATGTTTTATGAAGGTTGATTCTTCCCTTCACGGTAGAATGCGATCTGTTTCGTTGAGGGTTATTGAAGGTATAGAGATTTAAAAAAAAAGATGGTATTGGCGCTAAATCTCTAGAATTTTCTTCATTCCAAATCACAAACTTTTACGTTTAACTTCCTGACTTTAACTTTCAAATTGTGAACGTGAAAAATGTCATCAAGTGATAGTGAAGATGCTAATATGCAAATGGAAGAAAAGGGCAAAGAAATAATTATGAATCTGTTGCCGACAAAATCACGTGAAATATATTTAAAGAGTTACGAAAATTTTATGAAATGGAGAGATGAGAAACGTGTGGATTCTTTTACAGAAGGGGTTTTTCTCACTTATTTTGATGAATTATCGAAAAAATTCAAATCGTCGACTCTTTGGAGCACATATTCAATGTTAAGAATGACCTTAAAAACGAGACACGACGTCGATATTAAAAAATATGTAAATTTAACGGCTTTACTGAAGAAATTGTCCACTGGATACAAGGCAAAAAAATCTAAAGTCTTGACGACACAAGAAATCGAAACATTTTTAAATAACGCTCCAAATAAACAATACTTGGCAACAAAGGTAACCTACTTATGTACTCTACTCAAACTAAATAAATAGATATCTACCTACATACCTAAATTATGTACCTAGGTTATTACGATTATTAACACACTTATTTTTTTGTTCAACAGATTGCTTTAATTTATGGAATCAGCGGTGCATGCAGAGGAATAGAGCTTGCCAATATAACGCTAGAAGACGTAGAAACGGATACAAACCTACAAGCTGTGAGTCTGCCGAACACGAAAACAAACAAAGAGCGTAAATTTGTCATCAGTGGAGAATACCTTAATATAGTTAAAGCCTATCAGGAGTTACGTCCCACTAATGTTTCAACGAGAAGATTTTTTCTAAATTATCAAAATGGTAAATGCACAAGGCAAGTCATAGGCAAAAATAAATTTGGTAACATGCCTAAAGATATTGCCACTTATCTAAATTTACCAAATCCGGAACTCTACACGGGCCATTGTTTCCGCAGAACATCCGCGACTCTGTTGGCGGACTCTGGTGCGAATATAACGACATTAAAACGCCACGGTGGATGGAGGTCCGATCAAGTGGCTGAAGGTTATATAGAGGACTCTATACAAAACAAGTATCACGTCACGCAGCGGATTATGGAAGGAATCAATATTCTACCAAACATTACAGAACCCCAAGCATCTACATCGCGGGATTGGATGAATATGTCAACTCAGCTGAAGCCGCACTCAGATCTTAATAATGCAGGAAACTCAAGCATGATTCGAGTCTCTCCAACTTTTACTCCTCAACAATCAACTCAAAATATTATCACATCCCAATCACAGAGAACCGAAATAAAATTGCCCGGGAAAAACATATCACTAAACATTCAAAATTGCTCTAACTGCACATTTAATTTTTAATAAAATTTGTGAAAATTGACTAATTTGGAATTGTTTTATTTTCTCGCAATCGAAGTGAAAAGTAGAGTGTTTTACTCGGGCCAAAACCACCCATTATAACTCGGTCTTGTCATCCTCCCTCGCTAAGCTCGGGAGTATAACAACCTCGTATATAATGGGATGGTTTAGTCCCTTGTAAAACAATCTACTATTTAATAATAAATAAATAAAATGATGTTGTGTATAAAGCTGTCATGACGTATAAGGTAAGTATAAGTATTTTAAATAGTTAAATATTCTGATTAGAGAGGAAAAAAATTGTATTTTTGTGTGTGTGTATGTTTGTAATGAATAAAATAAAAAACTACTGTGCCGATTTCAAAAATTCTTTCACCATTGGAAAGCTATATTCACCTTGAGTAACATGTTATATTTATTGCTAGAAAAGATTAGGGATCCTCACTGAAACTTAAGTAACGTAACCCAAGATGTAAAATGTCCACCCGTGCGAAGCCGGGACGGGCTGCTAGTAGTTAAATAAACTTGCGGTCCCCGGTGAGGCAAACTCAGTAAACTGCTATAGGCTGAAGATTATGAAACTAATTGTAACTACTTACCCTGATTGCCCTATCCCTGCTTTGATCCGGAAGGATGTAAATAATCCTTCAAAACGTTTGTTTGCTTTTTATTAGTGTTTAGATTTACTTAATACGTTAGGTCTTTTGCACGTGTGCAGGTGTTAAATCTTTTTGTAAAACGTAAAATTCTAGACTTTTTATAGCCTGGTTTTATACCTTTGAGTCTTTTCACTTTGATTTATTTGAACTTCTGGTTATTTTATTTATTTAATGTCCACGATTTGATAGAATTTCATCATTTTCAATAAAAATATTGCATGTTTCTAAATCGGCCGGGCCATCAGCCTTTTGGAAAACTGGAGCTAGAGAAAAAAAAACAATGTACTTTATCTAAGAATAAAAATAAGTTTAATGTAAAACCGGAGAGTAGTCTAATATTTTACGCATAACATATTATGCGTAAAATATTTGATACGCGTACGTTAATATCTGTAAACCGCAGTAAGTTGGCAGCTTTAAATGAATACAAGCTATTTGTAACTCTGCTCCAAAGCTATCCACCGCGAATAATAATTAATTTCAACTTGTATTATTTAAAACTTCTTGCGAACATTGTTTTGCAAGTAATTAGGGTGTGTGAATAAGAAAATTGAAAGGGTTCTGTACAATTGTTTGGTGTTTGAGGTCTTCCGGCCGAGTTTGTATTTGTTATTGCTCATTAAAATTTACGAGCCCGAGCTTCTTGTTCGATGGCCTCGGTGTTGCGTCGGTTTGGTAGCTTTAATATTTATTGAGAAGAAAGGGAAGTAGAGAATAAATTATGCAGGTAAGTAATTGGTAGGATATTTTAAATCTTTGGGTTGTTGTCAGCAGTGAAGTTCTATGATGATGATCTTTAGGGTTCCGTAGGTGCCACGGACTAAGCCTCTGTCCGTCCTGTCTGTCAGAAGGCAGTGTATCTCATGAACCATACAGGTGAAGTTGAAATTTTCACAGAGAATATTATTGCAACAACAAATAATGAAAATTATTTAATAAGTTCATAGTGGTTTGTACGATAGTACGGAACCCTTTGTCTACAAGTCCGACTTGCACTTGACCTATTTTCATTAAAAACTACCGCACATGTGGATGGCCGCCAGTGGGCTGGCCATATCTGCCGAAGAACTGATACCCGTTGGGTAAGTCGCAAACGAGTTCTTGAGTGGAGACCGCGGTTCGGCAAACGTAGTGTAGGACGCCCTCCGGCCACTTGGAGTGACGACCTGCGAAAGGCTGCTAGTAGAAGCTGGATACGTCGAGTTCAGGACAGGGCGCAATGGCGCTCATTAGGGGAGGCCTATGTCCAGCAGTGGAATGCTATAGGTTGATGAAGATGATGATCCGGATAACAACCGATATTTTCTTACTGTGAAATTAACTCTGTAGTTATAATTCCTCTGGATTTTCTCGCCTTCGCATCGTCTTCAATGGAACACGTACCTCCCGGGAGTATCGACGAGCCGGCAACTTGAACCGTCTGCCAGACCAACTAATTCTATCATAATCCTCATACATTTCTATTGAATACTTGGCTTTGTTCCAGTTTTGAAGATTTTAGAAGAATTTATACAAATAGTTTCATTAGTCTTAGCGTTTGTCTTAGCGTTTGAAGTGAAAGAAGGATCAGGATTGTCGCTAGTGGATCTGTGGTCGGCCTGAGGGGTTTCAGGAAATCTTAATTAATACTATAAATGCAAAAGTAAATTTGTTTGTTCACACCGTCTACTCAACCAAAAATCTTAAAAATTGAAAAACGCGTAGTTGTCACTTTTGAATATAAAATGTACTGGGTGCCAAGTGCGAGTTTTTTACCTGCTCGATCGCGTTTGCGTTTACGCAAATTTATATGGAATCGAGGTAGTGCCATCTAGTGAAAAACGCGTGGCACTGACTCCTTTCCATACAAATTTCCGTAACCGCAAACGCGATCGAGCTGGTAAAAAAACTCGCACTAGGCACCCGGTTCCTTCTACACCAGCCAGTCCACTACTAGACATAGGCCTACTTTAAGAAAGGAGCATAGTTATAGACTGTTCCTTACGGATAAAAAATAAGTCTAAACGTAACTAGTAGATGGATTGACGACAAAATCTACATTATGCGAGCGAAACCGCCGCAAAGTAAACATAAAAATCAAAGAAAAATTGGCTTAATATTCATACAAAATAATAAGTTTGCGTTCTCGATTTCTCTCCATTGGTGCGGGTTCGATGCTAGTGTCATGATGGGCGAATGCCATAACATCCTGAAAGCCCGATGGAAGACCAGGTCGTGATCAGCCAAGAAAGCGATGGTAGGCCGAGCTCGAGGCCTTCGAGACAGGATTTCGCGAAATTTTACAATTTGATTTGGTAAGTTACTTTGGGAAAAATGTTCCTGTGGAAATAGAAAATAGACTCGATTGAGACCAACTTGTTCTTTTTTGACAAATGTAATTTTTTAGGCTGACTGTAAATCTTTTCGAAAATCCGAAAATACAATTGTTTTTTTTCTCAAAATAAACCTTTAGTTTCCTAAGAACAAAACCTTTTAACTACAAAATATAAGGTAGCTGCCTTCAATGCGGTAAAATTTTGCCCCACCTGTATGGTATCTTTGTTTATGTGGTTCAGTGGGCTTCTACCGGCTACTGATTATGATTTGTGTATGCCTAAAAGCCATATTTGATGAGCCCTTATCAAACATTTCATTTTGAGTATTTACGTCGAACAAATTGAGCTCCTCATCTCGATATCACATCTAGCAAATGATTGCTTATTTACGTAGCATTCCAACCGAACATGCTGTTCAAAGCGATATGTCTCTATTAAAGCCTCCATACACTCTAACGCATAAACACCTCCCTAAAACGACAAATTCTAACTCCTATCGCCCAAGCAATAAAGGTTAGTGGTAATAAACTTGGAGTGGAGGCCGTACATCAATATTACCAACCATTCCAGGTGGGAAATCTTTAGCCCGAAGCGTGTCTTTGATCCTACCACTTTGATGTCACATGATTGAAACCTACATTTCCATTCGAGGTATAACGACCTAACTAACCATGATCTTAACGGGGGATTATAAACCTTAGCTCACGTATATTGGGCTTGAAATGAATTTTGGTGTAAATGAGGGTATTTTTTGACAGATTCCGTAATGAGCATCGGGATTTGAGGATGTGCAAATAAGTGTGGTGCCATTGCGTTGCTCCTTTTGCGGGGTGAGCAGTTGTTTGAAGTAGTGGCCTCTTGGGTTCGAGGCATTTGGAAGTTTTTGAAAACAAACCATTAGCATAATTGGGGATCCTTGGGAACGGAAGCTTTCGCCTTTGAGCCCGGAGAGGTTATACACTACACTGATCCCGCAAATTGAATAGCAGGAAAAATGCTCGGTTTCACGAACCTGCGACCAAAAGCGCTTAAAGTATATCGATGACTACTAATGGTGCTCTAAAAGTCAATTTTAAACGACCTATAAACTCCGTTATCTGTGTGGGCCATTTGCACATAGTCTTTGTACGAGTATTATTAGTAGCAGTAGGTACATTAGTACCCACCAAAAATAAGACAAAGCTATATGATAGATAAATAATTTAATTTATATGTTAAACTTGACTTCACCGATAAGCTCGAAAAAAGAATGATCTCAAATATTTTGCATCAAAAGTGAAGTTGCTCCCTGGATCTGTAATTATACTAACATTTCAATAGACAGATAATTTTCAGGATATTGTGGTACAGTCACCTGCAATACGATGTATACAGCTTATCACTTTGTCAAAGTAGAACTACTTGCTAAAATGATACATTCTCTTCGACAAATTTACAGTGACATGGTCCTAAACTGTAGACATATTATCATGGTGTAATTATATTTTCTACGACATAACAGAGAATTAATTCTGATGTATATTTCCACGGTTTTTTTTATTTAGCCTACCAATATTATAATAGTTTTTGAAATGTAAAAAATGTGAAATGAGAACAAATGGCCCTATCCTTCCTGGTGGAGTGACGATCTGCGAAAGGCTGCTGGTAGAAGCTGGATGCGCCGAGCTGAAGACAGGGCGAAATAGCGCTCAATAGGGGAGGCCTATGTCCAGCAATGGACTGCTATAGGCTGATGATAATGATGATGCTGATGAAATGTGAACACGTTTGTCTTTACTTCACACTAACACTACTAGACAGATTGAGCTGACAATTCGCACATAAGTAATTCCAGACCTAGAATAACATATGGGCAACTTTTTGTCCCGGGGACCGCGCGAGCAAAGCAAATCATTTATGTATGAAGTCATGGCTGACCGTGGTTTACATTACAAGTACTGCAACAATGTAGGTATGTATATATAGAGAAGTCGCCCCGCTGTCTGGACGAGCGGTCACTGGACACCTCGCGGCTGGCTGCACTCGCGCGGTTTCCCGCCAGGTGGCGTTGCCAACTGCACATGTACTTACATGGAAATTACAAAGTGCTAATGCGGAGCAATCGATATTCTACTACAAGCCATATTATTAAAATAAACAAAAACAAAACAAACCTCATTGAAACTTAAGCTTGAAGCCATTATGGATATTTTAGATATGTAAGCAATTCTATTGAGAATACCATATTATATTATATATAATATGGTATATTATATATATTATATATAATACCATATTATATTATATATAATATGGTATTCTATGATATATAGATAGATACATTTTTATTTGCAACAACAAACACACACATACATAATAATAACAACAATTAACAAATCTACTTAATACAAGACTGAAAAAGAATAATGAAAACTTAATGTATGTCCGAAAACATATTAACATGTACAAGAAAAATAGCGACTATCATAATGTTAACACTAGAAATAAAGATAAACTAGCTGTTCCTACTGTAAGGTTCCATAAAGTTAGTCAATCTTTTATAGGGATGTGTGTACGATTTTTTAACAAAATCCCAAATAACGTGATTTAATAAATTCTGTAAATAAATTCAAAAATGTTGTTAAACGTAATCTCTGTAATAAAACTTATTATAAAATATCTGATTATTTAGATGACAAAAGAGCTTGGGATGAAACTGCCTCCAACTCCATCAAAAACAAAGTAATAGTTATTAAGAACAATGACGTTAAAAAAATATAAGACAAGCAGAGTTTCTTGCCAATTCTTCTCTGTTTGGTAGCGTTACGAATTGGTGGTAAATTAAAAAAAAAGTTGTTTCAAACTATACAGTTCCTACTGAATAAATTAATTTTGAATTTTGTTTTTTTTTTAATTTTTAAAATATTAATTAATCTATGTATGTAATGCAGTACGACAAAAAGGTCATAATAAGCTCATAATTTTTCCCAATGAGCAAACACTGATTTTCAGTTAAAACCCGCCGAGGTAGCAAGAAGAACGAGATGCTATACAACAATAACAGTTGGTAGGTTGGTATAATGTAAAAACAGTACATAATCGATACCTATAATATATGCAGTGCAAAAGTGAAAGCTATTGAAGACTCAAAAAGAAAATGATGAAGTTTTAATGCGTGACCTGATATTAAAAATTTACCTGACATGTGGTTGCTAAGCTCAGAGTTGGCGAACAAAGTGCTTTTGAATACCTTCCTATTGTTTTTGTAATAAAAACGATAAAAAGGAGATAAAAATATATAAAAGGGTAAGTCAGAGGCCAGACCTCCACCACCACCAACACCACACCAGCCTATATTAGTCCACTGCTGAACGGCACGCGGCGCGGCATCTCATTAATAAAGGGGAATAAGCGCAGACCTAACATTACATTAATTATTTACCTTAGAGCTATAGTGTGTTTCTATTGCATACTTTTTCATATAAAAAGAGTCCAGATATCATATTTTATGCGAAAGCTAAAACAGACCAAACAGACGGGCCACCTGATGGGAAGTAGTCACCGCCGTTCACGGACACCTGCATCACCAGAGGCGATGCTGATGCGCTGCCGGCCCTTGAGGTGATAAAATAACCGCCTTTTGAAGGACCCCATGTCGTTTGTCTCTAGCTTAAAAGTGAAGCGCTCGTGGCGTGGCTTACTTCAGTGTTTTTAGCAGATCACCTTGGTTAAGCAACAATCTGCGCGGTCACTACTTGGATGGGTGGCCGTTTAGTGTCTTCTAGATCTGAGCGCTTCCGTGCTTCGGAAGGCATGTTAATTTGTTGATCCCGGCTTTTTCAGTCGATAAGCTATGACGGAGGCCTTCGGGCGGCCTATAAACTTCGACACCAGAGTTGGCTTCTAAGTCATACGGAATAAGAAGGAAAAGCTTAAAAGTTACACTTGAAAGAAATAAAATACATTTATTTTTACACAATACCTACATAAAACAAAAAAAAACAGGATTTATTACGCCTACCTAGTAACTAATAAATACCTATGTATATAATATTACTTAGGGCAAAAATAGGTCCCTGTCTCAGCTTTATGCCCCATCGACACGTAAGTAGATACTTATTTTTTTATTTATTTAATTAATAGGAACACCAACAGCTTAAATATCAATACATTGTAGAGTTACACTGACAAAGTTTTCATTCTGATATAGAAACCAATTACAGGCGGACACAGCATTCATAATAATAATAATAACTAAGTAGTAGGTACTTAAGGTAACTAAGAGATCGATAGGTACATATGTAATATTAGAACTTAAAATATTTAAAACATTTAAAACTAAAAACTTTAAACGAATACATAATAAACTTTAACCAATAAATGTAACAGTTATTATTTATTAACATATTTAGCATGCTTAAACTTAACATAATTGTATATATATATATATTTTATGGTTGGCTTTACTAACTTAACTACTTGACGCTGTATAACTAGATATCAACAAATGCCTAAGTATAGCCCGAGTCTAAGGAAAATTTTATTTAGACTGCTTCTACCAGCTGTTGAGGATGATGATAAAAGTAACCTGTATTTACGAAATTATGCTATAGTGTGACTTGATTTCAATCTGCTCTGAAAGGAGCTATCTGAATTGAACGGATAATGAAGGGTCTTGGTACCATTATGCTGAGAGTGCCGGGGAGCTTAACTAGCAATAGTGCTTGTTATAGAATACTTATAGGACTGAAGACAAGAGCGGAGATTGTGTTTATTCTAAGATTATTATATATACAAAAAAAATCGACTGATGGGATGATTCAATGGGATTTGATTCAAATCCTTTTTTCATCATCAAATTTATATTGGAGTTTGGGCTAGCACTTAAAATGAAAAAAATCTTTGTATATTAGGTTATGTACTCGTATTAAATAAATAAGTTGAGTTATTGAGTGGAAACCGTGGCTCGCCAAACTTAGTGTATTTTTTTTTTTTTTAATAACTAGAACGGCTTGCGCCAATTACTCTAATTATAAAAATTTGGTTGAGTTTACATGTATACATCTCTACATAGTCAAAATTCAATAAAAATAGTCAGTAATAACAAATTCAATAGGTAGTCAAATAATCAATCAATATCTTACTTACACACACACTATCAATAAACTTATACACACTTCTGTCAGAATTAAATTAGTAGATATTTAGTACATAGTCAATAATAATAATAATAATGTCAGTAATTATAAATTCCAATACTTAATAGTCAAATCACATGTCGAACAAAAAATAACAAAAAAGATAAAAATCCTACACACACTTCTCACAAAAGTTCAGGCAGTCAGTCAAAATCACCTTCCATCCGTTCGCAAATACATCAGAGTCAGGGCTTGCGTCCAGGAGGGCATTGAGCGCGGAGAGAGTTCGCGGAATGGGAGATCGAGCGCGTGCAACAGTTCGGCAAGCTGGCACAGAGAACAACCTGTGTTTCCTACAGCGAAGGTAGTTTGGGGGGACATAAAGCCGCAAAGTTCGTCATGAAGATCAGGGGAGTCAATTTTTCCATGAAGAATTTTTAACATGGTTGTTAGCTGGTCATTCGCTCTCCGGACTTCTAAGCTGTAGGATGCCATCTGCAAGACGATCTGCGAAAGGCTGCTGGTAGAAGCAGACTGAGGACAGGGCGCAATGGCGTTTATTATGTTAGGCGTATGTCAAGCTGATGATGATGATGATGTTCATAAAATAAGTCACTTATTTCAATATCTATACTAAGCTATTCAAGATTTTTTAAGCTTTTTGACTGTAATAACACTTTAGATAACTCCTGCCCTGCAATAGGAATCGAACACGCAGTTTACATTTTTGCCAGTTTGACCATTGACTTAGTTTAAAAGATTTTGACTCTGTCAACTGTCACAATTTGTAAATGCAGGTCTAGTGATCCCCATTGACAACAGACTTTATAATTATAGGTACCTACCTAGAATAAAAATTATGTTTCTCTAAAGAAGAGTACTGTCTCAGTGGTTTAACATCAATAACGTTATCGCTATAAATAAATTCCGAATTTGTGTACCTATTCAAAATCTCAAGTATTCCCTAAACATTTCTCAAATTTTCTCCAAAATACCATTAAATCGTAACGCAGACTCGTTATTATTCCCATCCAAATATAATTAAGTACGAGAGAGTCGGCTTAATGTGAAATACCTTTATAGCCTCGAAGATACTATTTCGTTTTTATGCTCGGGTAATTATGGCGTATTTCGTTATGGAGTAGGGGCTTATTATTTTAGGTTTACGAGTAAACAGTAGGCAGATAAGGGGACAAGGCGTAGCTGCTGAATGATACTCACAAACTCACACTTAGCTCCATTTGAATTATTTATGTACTTACACGCCCATCGTTGCCCACGCAAGCCTCGAGATCAAGAGCTGGCCCATACTTAATTAAAAAAAACTATGCTACATTCAAAGTGAAACTATAAGTAAAAAAAATTTTTGGGTCCACTTTGACACTTTTTTTTATATTACACCAATACGTAACGCCAACCACTGCTACCAAAGAGAATTATTTAACTAGAGCTATAATATTTCTATCTTCTATTCATGAACTATT
Source organism: Horisme vitalbata (assembly GCA_951804965.1). Taxonomy (NCBI): domain Eukaryota; kingdom Metazoa; phylum Arthropoda; class Insecta; order Lepidoptera; family Geometridae; genus Horisme; species Horisme vitalbata. The sequence goes on along the minus strand of OX638104.1, from coordinate 899,369 downwards.
TTAGTGTTTTTGAGGGAGTTATCTAAGTAAACGGACCAATTTGCGAAAGGTTGCTGACAGAAGTTGGATGCGTCGAGCTGGCGACAGGGCCCACTGGCGCTCATTAGGGGATGTCCAGCAGTGAACTGTTATTGGCTGATGATTATAAAATAAACAGATAATTTTTATAACAAGCTTTTCTACAGAAAATACTTATAACTATTATTTTTTCTAATTAATTGATAGTTTAAGCATGAAACGTTTTGTCCGATTCGTTAAAAAGCATACACAGGGTCATAAGGAATTCCAACCGCTATCTTTGAAACCCAAGCCAACTTAACCTGCCAGTGTGAACCCTGCCAATTAACACACGGAGCTGTGGTGGCCGGCTGATTGCGGCATAGCGCAGCCTAACACCGGTACAGCAAAATCATTTAGGGACGTGCAGCATCGTCGGTGGTGCAAGAAGCTGTTCCCCCGAGATACCTAACTGACATGCTAGGGAGGCCTTTGTCCAGCAGTGAACTGACGCTGGTGTTGTTGTTTTACATATTTCCTTTTAAGCGATTGAATTATTTTATGGAAGATATGAAAAGCAAAGAAATAAAAGCGTTGATTTTACAATAAATTAAGAACGAATTATCTCGCATTGTTCAGAAAGCATTAAACACCAATATCTTGGTACAACATTACTGAAGCTCATTAAACTCAAGCTTAAAGCCTTACATGTCGGGGCGTCGTTAAATATGCATGACCAGTCTGTACTGTACAGGGTGCTCACGCTTACATTTACTGTGGATCTCATACTTCTTGATACCTATGACAGCAGCTCTGAGGCGTTGTATTTTAGAACTCAGCGTTATTATAGTCTCTTGATAGCTGAACTAATGAACATTTCCCTCCTTCATTTTTGATTTAGTTCATACAAAAATCCAATAAAAAACACTTCATTTAATATATTTTTTCCAATTTAAAACCGACTTTAAAAAGGAGAGGTTTCTAAATTCGTCGTCATTTTATGTATGTTTCCCTATTACTCGTAGACGGCTGGACCGATTTACAAAAAAAATATTTTTGTTTGAGATAGGGGTGATCGGCTAACTCTGTTGTAAACAGAAGTGATTGATACCGATCCTGTTTTAACAAACTGTGAAAGTATGTAAATTGACGTTCATTGAATTTCGACGGATGAAATGTAAAAGTGTGTAAAAACAGGATCGTTGACAACCATTTCTGTTTGCAACAGAGTTAGCCAATCACCCCCTGATCAAGGTCTGATAATGCAATCTCTCTGGAGAAATCTGGAGAACTCTTCAAATATTATAGGCACACCTATAGATTTGTGTGTTTTAAAGTTATTCGTAGTGCATTTGCTCTCGAAAAGCACCATTTTGTGAAGTGGAACTGATGATGAAGACCACAGATGGCCAAATCTGTTCAGCTATTAAAACTAACATACACACTTTTCACATTTAAGTTTATTCATCATCATCCCAGCCCGTAATCACCCCACTGCTGGGTATACCTATGCACAAAGTTGTTTTGTGGTGTAGGCCTCGCCTTTTTACCAGCCTCCTTTGTCCTGTGCTTTTCTGCCCAGTAACTTTCGTTATGTTGTTATTATGATAGTAATGAGATAACTATTGATAACCCAAGTTATTATAGGGCTATAATAACACAGCCTCTGACTCGGGTTCTCAACGGGTTAATATTTGATAGAGTAACGTATTAGCTTGGGATTTGCGGCTGGAATTGATGGAGCTCGCGTCAGATCTATCAGTTTTTTGCGAGGCTCGCTTTGAATCAGATAGAATTTTATATAAGCTTTTCTGTTGGATTTTATTTTGAGTTGTGCTTAAAATAAAAGCGTTGCAATAGTGTCAATGAAACTCATAACTTTGACTCTTTTTTTCGACGACCTCTGTGGCGCAGTGGGCGAAGGCCCGCCTAAGGCGCAGAAGGTTCGGGGTTCGATTCCCGCTACGGGACAAATGTTTGCATGTCCTGCAGATATTTGTCTCGGGTCTGGGTGTTTTCTATGTATGATATGTAAGTGTTTACAAAAAAATATACATATATGTAGTATATCAATTATGTGGTTCCCATAATAGCTCTGCTTAGTTTGGGGCTATACATCATGCTGTGTGATAACGTCCAACATTTTTTTTTTTACTTTGTTTAACTATGAGTTGAATTTAGTTCCAATGTCTAGAACCATGCTAGCTTAGTGAGATGTACTCCGACTTCTATGGAGTTAGTGAGTCCAAATCTCGGACTCCTTACGCCTCACGAAAATTGATGTGCGAATTACATCGAAATAGTATATAATTAGTCACACTCTTGAAGTGAAAAGTGTCGTCCGAGCATCGTTGACATTAATAAAAATCAAAATGCTACATTTACAATAATTTTGATCTTATATTGCTTGAAAAGTGTTCAATGTCGCATAATAGGCGTCGAGTTTTGGTGCGAATATTTTGTTCATGTTTGTGACTGTAGAGTTTAACTATCTCGATAGCGCATTGTCATGTCTTCGAAACGATAAATGAAGACATCGTGAGGAAAGCTATTACAATTAATTTGTTTTCTAATATAAGCTGAGATGGGCTTTCATCTGTACAATAGAGCCACAAACGTGTGGTTGTATTTTATTACTTTTAAATGTATTTTGTGTGGCAGTAGAAACCGTATGCTGCATTTTAGTGCGACCACGGAAGACCAGCACTTTGGAAGCGCTTTCAGCTCTGCCCTAGCATATGCTGAATGGTAGCCGTTTTTGTTACATACTTTTAGAAAATTTGTACCTCACTATATATAACTGTATAATTCGTGTAACAAAATAAACATATTTTGATTTGATTTGATTTGAAACGTGGAAAAAACATATTCGCACCAAAACTCAGCGAACATTGCCTATGACGCCGACATTGAACACTTTTCAAGCGACATAAGATCTAAATAAGTGCAAATGTGGCATTTTGATGTCAAGGAAGATTTTTGACAGCTTTCACTTGGAGACTGTGACTCTATAGAGTACAACTCGATGGCCTGTACCGAATGTATCTTTTTTGAGTTGCATTTGTCTACCCCGTATATGGTATCCTCAAATAGATTTGCGTACTGAGCAATAAGTGAAGATATTCTTGGGAAAAATAGTGACGACGATTTTAAGCAGTTTTCACTTGCGAGACTGTGACTATAGAGTAGGTACTATTACGATAGCCTGTACCGAATGTATCTGTTTTGATTTGCATTTTCCCCTGTATACAGGGGGCAGACAGTATCTTAGTGTACCGAATAAATAATAAGTATAATCAATAAGTGAAGATATTCTTGGAAAAAATTGTACCAAATGTTTGTTGAAAGATATTTTGCAAAAATTAGCAACATTAAGAAACCCCCTGTACGCAGTCTGTCAACATAAAGGGCGCGGGTGCGATAGAGTTTCCGTCGCGATGCAAGTCTGGGGCGGCCGCTAGTTTGCAGGTCATTGCCACGGCTGAGGCTCGTTAGCCCTGGATGATTGTTAACGAGAACGAAGGTTTCTATTTTCATATGACGGAAGACTGCTCGCGTGGCACCCTTATAAAAAGTTGCTTATATGGATATTTAGATATTTATTCATACAATTATAACACAGTATCACAGTATCAAGACGCTATGATATACAAAACAAAAAAAGAAGAAACCTTAAACAAAATGAACATAAAACATGCATAAAAATTATGAAACAAATGTTAACAGATTGTAATATTCCATACACTATCAATCATCTCACAAAACTTCATACATACTGCGCACACTTCAGTCCATCGGTCAGCAAACAGATCACACAATGGTGCTGATGCCAGAAGTGCATTTAATAATTTTAGGATCTAGTACTGTGCGTATATGCGCCAAATTTTGGCTCAATCCGTTTGGCGTGAAGAAAGGACAAACATTTTTCATATTCACAAACATTTGCTTTTTAGTAGAAAGTAAAAAGTAAAAGTAAAAATTATTTATTTCAAACAGCAAAATTAGTTTTTAGGTATATATAACGAGCATGTAATATGTTTAAGTAGGGAGAGTTTAGGTAGAGAAATGAAATGTCTGACGATCCCCACACTGGGCGTGTATCGCGAGGACCAAGGAAGTAGACGTAGGACGTATATTTTTCGAATTACGAAGAAAATAGTTCATTGAGTCAAATATGACTTTGCGGGAATCCATTACGCTGGGGAAGGCGAAACATTGTCTAATCTCTGTTGAGTTTTCATGAAACTCGTCAGAGAAAGTTACTGGAATTTGTACTAAATATATTGTTAGTATCTTACAAAAAAAACTTATAATTAATTAGCTCCTTTATTATTCTTTCACTATCTCACGTCACCTGCAGTGGATGAGTGAACTCGCACTTTACCAGTCTAATTACTGTTTTTTTGCGTATTAGAGTAGAGATGCATCTTTAAGTCGTACACGAAATGCTCGTGGTGTGAGTAACTTCGGTATTTTCAGCTGATCACCTTGGTTAAGAAACAATCTGCCCGGTCACTACTTGGATGGGTGATCGTTTAGTGGCATTTAGATCTGAACGCTTCCGTGCTTCGGAAGGCATTACAATGTTGGTCCCGGCTTCAGTCGTTTATCCATGTCGGAGGCCTTCGAGCGGCCTTGAAACTGCGACACCAGAATTGGCCACGAGAAATAAAGAAAGAAATTACATTTATTCAATTCCAATTTCAATTTCTTTATTCAATTTACGCATAACTTAACAGATCTTCATCTAAATCGTTACGCATAAACATATATTATAAAAAATCTTCTAACACTTTACTATACAATTTTAATCTTACATCTAACAGCAGGTACAACAAACAAGTAGGACTTTAAAAAAAAATAAACCGACTTCAAATAAATCACTTCTTACTTCTTGCCCTAAAGAATTTTGAAAATCGGTTCACAATTGACGGATATATTGGTCATAATGCAAAAATTACAAATGAGGATAAGGTTTTTTGAGTTTTCCGGGAAAAGTACCAATCCCTCAGGAATAATATTTATATGGAACCATCTGTGAAGTATATTCTTTTAATCAAAAAAAATAATTTTGAAAATCGGTCCACAATTGACGGAGCTATCGGTGAACATAAAAAAAAAACGAAAAAAAAGGTTCCAACGAATTGAGAACCTCCTACTTTTTGAAGTCGGTTAACAAAGGGAAAAACTAACAATAAATAAAAAAAAGTAACTAATAATTAAGTAGGTAAAGGAACTTTCTACTATGCTACTTATAGCATATAATGATATCTTCATGCCATACTTACTTATATGGCATGAAGATATCAGGCTTAGAAAGCAAAAACCCTTCCATCTACCTACCATGGCTCCAATGGACCCACTTAAATAAAATACAAAAGAGGTAGGTACGTTTCACTAGAACATAATATAAAATAATATTAAAATATATCCCAGATGGCACCCACCCACTAAACCAGGCGTGGCAAGTGATACAAAGAAGAAGAAGTCGTAAACGTCTTGGCAAGTTAAGGTAATAAGCGCCTTGTAAATGAAGATCAAGGCCTCCTCGTCTCAAATTAAGACACATGAGCCTAAGGTTTGTAATCTTATGCTGTTACAAATTATTGTTGGGTGTTGGGCCCATCATAATTTATAATTACCGAGAAACAAGGGGCTTTTGTACATATATCTCATTAGACCTTTAAAGCCACGGTTTCAAGTTTAAAGCGTTTTGTATGGCCTGGTAAAATAATTTAATTAATTTAACGGTGAAGGAAAACATCGTGAGGAAACCGGCATGCCCTCGAACTAAAAAAGTTCGAAAAGTATGTGCTAGGTTAGTGTTCCAATAAAAAAGCGGCGATGGGCTTGCGACCTGTCACGTGGAATACTAGCTGCTTGCAAAAAGTGAGCATGTATCAAACGTAAAGTTTGGACTTGCCTCTGACTACCCCCGTTAAGGTATCCTCAATAGATTTTCGTACTGAGCAATTCTGAAGATATCCATAATGGGGAAAAAGTCGTGGAGATGTTTGTTTTATTATAAAATAATTCATCTATTAAACTAGCGTACGCCAGCGGCTTCGCTTGCGGGATACCTGGATAAAAAGTAGCCATTTCTTAAAACTACTTAGATAATGTGCAAAATTTTAGCTCAATCTGTTCAGTAGTGTTGGCGTAAAGAAGGGACAAATAACTTTCTTTTTATAAATTTTTGCCTTTAAGCCGGATTTTGACTGTGGGATGTAATGTTTATTATTTACTTCTTGAGCTATATATTACACGTGATCATTCGACACTTCTGCACACAAACGTCACCATTCAAACTCGGGGCGAGGAAGGGGGAGACGCGGTGTCCGGGGACGTGTCCCGTACAAAACGTATGATGAGCGTTAAAATACTATCTCAAGATGAAATATATATCTCATAGTCAAAAGTCCGCTTAATGATGGAATGAAGAAAACATCAGAGTAGCTCAGTGGATACTCGGAAAATTACAAACAAAGGTGGTAAATATAAAAAAAAAGTTATCTAAGTAAGCAGTATTTTTTAAATCTGTACGAATAATTGTCATAACTTAGTTTTACTATAGACTATAAATAAATAAATAGCCAAGTAGCAACAACCATTATGCATGCAAAAGACGGCATAATTTTAAGCATTGGACATCCACAGGGTTATTTATTTATTTGAACAAGGATTCACATTTTAACAGTGTTAAATTAAAGGCCAGTTAAAGAAAAAGATAAGATTAAAGTAATTAAGTACCTAAACATATTTTATACATACCAATTTTAATCCACTTTTTCTAAACAGCTCGTAATGAATAAGCTGTGTATATCACTTTAGGTACTAATCACAAAAACTAAGAAGTAAAAAGATAGTGTCTTCCTTATGTTGGGAGGAGCTGGCTACACAAAAGTCATCCTGGCGCACTACAATCTTTAATAAAGTCAAAACATTCGAGAATATATATATCATCTCTCGGCGCAAAGTCCCAAGCACTTAAAGAGAGACCTAAGCCTTTATAACCTGTAACTCTGCGGGTGTACTCTACTGTCAAACGTGTGATAGGGTATTTAAAACGAAGTTCGGTAGAGCCCACTTTAGATACCAAAATTTATTTCTAGGGTCACCGTCATCGATGAGGAGGACTATAATATGTCACCTTAAACTAGCATAAGATCGCTCGGGATCTAAAATAAAGAGTAGCCTATGTTCCGGCTCCGAAGATGATATAGCTCTTTAGTACAGTAATTCGTACGTGAGAGCGAAAGCCTTCCACGTGACAGGTTGCAAGCAAAGGTTTTTTAAATCGATCAAATCCAATCTTTGTAAATTACAAGTTGAAAAACATGATTAATTCTAATTAATTTGGATTAAAATTCTTCTTAATTGGATTATAAGTCAATTAATATTGACATTCGTAAAAGACTTTGAACCTTCCAACCCAGGTAACTGAATACAAAATCAATAAATTTTCTATTTAAAATCTGTTGTGCCGTTCCTTTATCTCCACACTTCAGCGGTTTAATTCCAAATTATCGTCGTTAAGGAGTTACGCGTTCTCACACGAACGGTTCTCAACTGCGATTTAAGATTTATAATACAAACTTTTTTGCTGACCCTCCAAAACCTGCAAACCTTAACACCGAGTAATAAGGTTGAATTTTCCTTTGATAGTTGGAAGGTGTTGGTTTGTGTTGGTGGTCGGTGCGACCCCTAAAGGTAAGGGGTTTGTGAAGGTGTTTTTCTGTCGCTACTCGATGATTCCCCCAAGCTGACGCTATGCATGATGTGATAAGGAACTGGGGCAGAAGGTTCCATTTTCTCCGCTGTTGTTGTCATCTCGTAATATTTGGAGAGTTCTACCGGAAGGGTATCGGGTTTTTAACGCCATTTTATCATTTAGGTTACGTTTGACAGCCTCCGTGGCGCATAGTAAACGAAACTCAGCAGACTTGAAAAAAAATTGATTATGTATAATTTATTAGAAAATTTGTAAATAAAAGCACAGACCCGTTCATCCGTTATGGAATTGAGTGGGAACGCTCAGACAAACTTTCGCATTTATAATATTAGTGTGATGTGATTAATGCGTTTGATGACTTCCGTAGTAAGTAGTCGAAAACAACAACAACAACACTACTAAACATGGGTTTCACTTAAGTAAGGGGTTATTATGCCTTTATAGTACCATAGGGTATGCCATTATGGGTTGTGGCCACAGCAGGATACAGCTTCTCGCACCTCCAACGCTGCTGCCCGTCAACAGCCAGGGTAAGTTATGCCGGTGCTAGACAGCGCTATGCGAGTACAATTAGTATTCATACATCGTTAAAACCACAGACAACATTCACGCAGACTTATTCCCCATACTAACTTTGCCACCTCGTTGACCCCCTTTAGGGGTTGAATTGCGAAAAATGCTGAAACAGGTGTTCATTTATTTTCAGTAGAGAGTCTCTGTGCGAAATTTGAAGTCTATAAGTAAAGTAAAGATTTTTAGATACCTCAAGTCACGCCTTTTTCCCAAGGGGTAGGCAGAGACTACGGATCCACTTACGATCCTGGCTTACCTCTTTTGCTTCATTCACCCTCATCACATTAGCGCCCTGCACATGTAAAGTTCGGACCGCGGGAAACAGCACGCGCTATTCCAACCGGCACTCCGAAACGTACGTGTAGATGCGCGAGGCTGACAGTCCGATCTGGCATCGATATGCCAGATCGGACTGTCAGCCTCGAAACTGTGAGATTTGCCTTTGCGTCGATATGCAAAGGCAAATCTCACAGTTTTAACCGCGCACCACGTCAGTGATCAGTCCCAGATGCGCGGTCCAATGTTTACGCGCCATTAGCACGACAGTTTGATCCGCAGTCCAAACCGTACAGATCGGCCGGCAGTATGGAACGCAGTCCCGATGCGCGGTCCGATCTTTACGTGTGCAAGGCGCTATTGTTCATACATGCTCTTCGGTTTAATATACTCCTGACCTTTTTCCAGCACATCGCCAAGTGTTTTTAGTACTCGTTGTAAATAAATATATAAAAAAGATTATAGTTAACATAATATGGATTTAGACTGTACTTATATTTAATTTATGCAAATGATAAATCTCCTACGATATAAATATTTAAGTAAGTTAAAGGAAAATAACTCTCCCTAACTGCTTTACTTACCAATTTATTCGCAAAATATTTTTAGCTTGGCCAACCGTCTCAAAATTATTTATACTAAACCATGTCCAATTCAGTGGGCAGTTCTGCTCGATCGGTTAAATTTAAACTGACGTCTCTTTAGTATAATAATTGCCTGATAGACGCTCGTGAAGCTCGTGAGCGCTCGTGGCGTGGTTTACTTTTGTGTTCTATATCACCTTGGTAAAGCAACACTCCGCCCGGTCATTACTTGGATGGGTGACCGTTTAGTGACATTTAAGGCGCCTCGGAAGGCACGTTAAAAGGTTGGTCCCGGCTTTTCAGTCGTTAAATAATAGAAATAGAATAGAAATAGAAATCGTTTATTTGACAAACACACAGCAACAGAGCAAAATATAAGATAAATAATACATTAGAACACGAAGACAGTAGTAGACAGGTATAAAATAACATACAAATAATTCAACATATACATTTGGTACTAGGTAGGTAGGATCACTATCTAAACACAAAAAGACAAATAAGTAGGTATAGTATATACCTAGGTCGCTCCGTGCTGGGTGCCGCCAAATTGGTCCTGTCTCAGCTTTAATGCTGCTTGTGAGGCAGCGCTGATTTTCAGACAGGGCCAAAGCGGAGTGACAGCAAACTTTTGCAACGCGACATTTAGATTGTGCTGATAAATAAATAAACCGTAAGTATAAAATGGGGGTATACAAACAATAAATTACTTAAAAAAGAGGAATAAAGGAGGATATTTATATACTTGCACATACACACATTACCATAAATAAATAAAAATAATTATATTACATTACACATTACTACATGATAACAACAAAGAACAAAGGGCAACTAAGTTAGTCATAGCTGGTCATAGGTTTCCTGACAAGCGACGCGCTTCTGTCACGCACTGCATGCACAGACATTTTGAAGGCCTTCGGGCGGCTTAAAAACTCCGATATCAGAGTTGGTCACTTGCTCAAACGAAGAAGAAGAAGCCTGATAGACATTTTAAATGTCCAACAAATGGCCCAAAACATTTTTCCTTGGCCTTAGTCAAATTAGATTTAAAATGCAGTTTTAGGTGTTATAGGCGCCGCAATCAGCCGCACATACTCTCTTGTTTGTTAGTGCGTTTAGTTCTTAAATACACACAAACACCCGTGCAAAACCAGGGCGGGTTGCTACTATAATATTTTATAAGAGGAGGCCTATGTCTAGCATCATATAAGTGGACTGATCCTTTATAAGAAGGGGATATTCCCATAATCCCCACACTAGACATGCAGATTGGGGATCGCAGGACACAGTTTCTCGCACCACCGACGCTGCTGCCGTCGGTGGTTGAGGAATTAATCTAGGCCGGAGTTAGGCAGCGCTTTGCCACAATGGCCCCTAGAGTCCCGTTTGTTAGTTAGCAATAGTTAGCAAGGCGTACCAAGAGTAGGTGAGGTTGGTTTGGGTTCCGAAGGTGGTGGTTGGAATCCCATACACTCCGAGTGGACAACTAGGCTTACTATTCAAACTTTTATTTTAATCGTATGACGTAGGCGTAAAACTAAAAATAGAGGTTAAATAACAAAATGTCAAATTATAACTAAATTAAATCTACAAGTCCAAAAAAGAAAGAAAAGAACAATAAAATCATAACTCAACGTTCAGGTTCTGAAGCCAAGTCATTGCCTCAGGGGGGAGATCCACAATGTCGTGCCAAGGTCCCTGGTAGGAGTGAATGGGGCAGCGCTGGATTATTATTTACAGACTATTCAAACTAACGAGATCGTCCAAACTCATGTCATGGGTCCTCCGGCCGTCTATAATAGACTGCCAGTATTTGTTACTACGACGCCAATTCTGCCCAGCTCTATGTACCGACTAAAACGCTGGCTTATTGAGCACTCGTTCTATAGCTATAATGAATTTTTAATATACAAATCACCTAAGTGAATACTTAGATGAAACTACTATTTTGAATGTAATATAATGTTTGAAGGTCTAATACCCATACGTTAATAATCAAACTGACATGTAAATTGGTTTTACGAATTATTATGATTGTGATTAATAGGGTGTACAGGGTTCCAACCCCTATCTTCGGATCCCAAGCCAACCCCACCTACACGTGGTGCACCCTGCTAAACAAGGAACGGGGCGGCGGCGGCGGCCGGCTGATTGCGGCATAGCACAGCCTACATCGGCACACCTAAATCCCCTGGCCACTGACGGGCAGCAGCGTCAGTGGTGCGAGAAGCTGTGCCTTGCGATCCCCAACCCGCATGCCCAGCGTGGGGATTATGAGCATATCCCCCTTTATTAGGGGAGGCCTATGTCCAGCAGTGGACTGATATAGGCTTGTTTGTGTGTGTGTGTGTGTGTGTGATTAATAGGTCTATACTAGGCTGATGTTATTGATGAAGATGGGAAATAAAGTTTTGGATCACGATACCCGGCCATCTGGCTATTTCTTTGCTTTGATAGAATCATTGAGTTCACCCCAAGGACTTAATTTAATTAGATAACGAAAGTTTCCGTCATCTTTGATTAAAACTTTACTCTTTTGATTGTAATTTTATTAAAATTAAAGTGAAATTGTTAGGACTTTATATTTAGAAAATTTATTTAATATGGATGAGAAAGGCTTATATTCTACTCTAATGTATAACGCTTTGAGTGCTAAAAACACAGGTCTCCATGTTCTGTTATTCCATGTCACCTCCAACGCCAAAAGTTAACGTGTCATAATTGTTTTACTTCCGATCCTAAGGTCGTGGATTCAAATCCTATCGGCGCAGCAATGTTTTTTGTTTCGAAAAATTTTGGTGCACACTTATTACCGTGTACTACGTGTTCCATACGGTGAAGAAAAACATCGTGAGGAAATCGGCATGCCTAATGCGCTTAAGGGTCAATTCACACATATCAGTGAAGGCACAGTTTCGCGAACTTGTTTGCTCAGTTCAGTATCAGTGCTACAGTCTTGCGTCAGTGATCTAATTCACACATGTCAGTACTCGGGAACGAATACTTCCGTGATTGCCGGTGTTGGCACAGACACTGAGAGCACAGTGTCGTCATTAACACTGAAAAGTGGGGATGCGTTCATAGAATAATGTTTGAAAGAATATTTTGTACTGTGTCGGAACTGTGGCTTCACTGCGAATCAACCATTAATGTTCCAATAAATGTTTCAATTGGCTTGTAATCAGTCACAAAGAATCCTAAATGCAAAAAGGGGACACGTATTATAATGTTTGGAAATGCCTCTGACTACTCCATATTTATCTGAAGACCATCATTTCCCTGCCCTTATCCCACTATAGGTGGGGTCGGAACAACATGTTTTCTTTCTCCATTCACTAGTATCGGCTGTCAACTCTGTATTCACTTCTTTAACTCTCATATCCTCTTTCACACAATCGATCCCTTTCTTCGGCCTCCCTCTACGTACATCCAGTTACATTCATACTCATCACTCTTTTAGTCACATGGGATTCATCCTTATCACATGAGCTTGAGCATTATAATCTGAAGATATTCATATAATGGTGATAAGGCCGCGTAGATTTTTTTTTGTTTGTTTTTCAAATTGTTTAAAAAAAGCATCCCTTTGAAAACATGTTTAAATGTACAAGATTGTATAGGAAAAAGGAGTCTACTATAAAGTCCTATCAATAATTTGAATTATTAATTTGCTTCAAAAAGGGTTTACAAGGGTCTTAAATAATAATTCTGCCGTACCATATTATTTCTACCAATTTTGGCATTCATACTAAAACATAACGTAAAATTTATAATTACTAATCAATTATTTCTACATATTATTTAAAGACTATTATTATTATGAAGGGAAAAATACAATAAATAACAATAAAAAAAGAATTCGAGAATACAATAATTAATGTCAAGAATTAAATACAAGTTTCCGTCAGAAATGTATTTATATTATAACGACGACCTTTGTGGCGCAGTGGGCGAAGGCCCGCCTGAGACGCAGAAGGTTGCGGGTTCGATTACCGCTACGGGACAAATGTTTCCATGTTCTGCAGATATTTGTCTCGGGAATATTTATTTACAAAAAAATGAAAAAATGTAGTATATCAATCATTTGGTTAACATAATACAAGCTCTGCTTAGTTTGGGGCTACATGATGCTGTGTGGATAACGTCCAGCATTATTATTGTAATAACAACTGTTACAAACAACATTATAAGCCTTTTTTGTAAGGTTAGTTTGTTCAACTTTTGCAATCATCCAGATTTCACAAAGCTGTAGTCCAGTTAGCTGCTAGCTAAACCACTAAGTAGTTAGGATGAAAAGCTGACCACTTCACACAAACAAACGCTATTTTCGGGTAAACATTACAACCGGGATCATTCTGAACCCTATTTACCATAATATTACGTACGCAAATATCTAGCCTTAGTGTTGTTCTATAAAAAGCCGGAAGTGTTATAGCTAGCTCGAATTTACGGAATTTAGGGCCTTTTTTTGTTTGCTCATAGGTAACTTTTTCTTGATTTTAATAAACCTTAATTGTTACCAGATCCAGATACCAGAAAGGTCATAATGTGTTCACTAAGAGTTTATTCAATAAAATTGATAATCGTTTTATATGAATTAATGAAGATAAGTTTTTGAATAGCAACCTGCACACGTAAAGTTCGGACCGCGGGAAACAGAACAGGCCATTCCAACCCGCCCTCCGAAACGTACGTGTAGATGTGCGGGGCTGACAGTCCGATCTGGCATGTCAATGCGAAGGCAAATCTCACAGTTTTAACCGTGCATCACGTCAGTCATCAGTTTATTAGCACGACAGTTTGATCCGCGGTCCGATCTTTACGCGCCATTAGCACGACAGTTTGATCTGCAGTCCAAATTGTACAGATCGGACTGCGGTTTGGAACGCAGTCCCGATGCGCGGTCCGATCTTTGCAGAGCGCTCTAGGTATTTAACATAAATATTTTTTACTCATAATTTATTTTATCAGACAACGAAAATTGTATGCATGAAAACGTTTTTGAAAATTTTATGACAGATATTTGATTATTTTTATTTAATAATAAGCATAAGCAATAAGCATATAATCTTTCAAAATTTGTACGCCTAATGGCATCACAGTGAGCTATGTACCTTCCTATGTAACAACTTTTATACTTTTTTTCACAAATAAATAAATTGAAATTGAAACGTGAACTATTACCGATAAGACTATACGTTATACTTACCTTAATGTTATTCTTGTGTATTTAAAATTTCGCTCTGTTCCTACTCACTGTTGTGAACACACTAACTGGTTACATACTCGTATTAAGGATTAAACCTTTCCTAGTCTTAAGACCTGACTAAACTTTAATTTACCGTTCATGTAATATGATTGCAATAGATATTGAATACTGAATACTGAATACTACATCAACAATCAGAAGCCGGATAAAGGTAAAAGACCGGATGCTTCCCAAGCCTATCCCGGATCCAGGTTTATTGCATAATTTATTTTATTCTAGACTTTCGCGGTAACTTTAGTCTCCTGGAGCACGATATTATCTTTTATGGGGGTCTATTTAAATAAATCATGGGGTATGAGGATTTGTGTTTATTTGCATTTTTATTGTGCAATGTCATTCGTGGCTTTGAATGCGGTAATGCACTTTTGATGTATTTTGTATCAAAGTTATGGGTTTTATGGTGTATGGCTCTTATGGGAATTTGTATATAAAAGTATCTGGATTTTTAACTCAAGGCCATCACAGAAGTTAAAATCTGAGTATGAAATATATTTTAATACTGGCTTGCGTTCGCTTGGTACCCTGATAAAGTGTAGCCCATGTGATAAAGTTTTATTTTTAGTCTATATTGCAAAACTTCAGCTCAATCGGTTCAGTAGATTTGGCGTTACGAAAGAACAAAGATCTTCTCAATTCACATATTTTTTTCCAAACTTTCACCTCTGCTTTATTGGTAGCATTAATAAAATAGTGGGTTATTTAGAAAGCAGTACTATTTATCGATGATCGTGATAAGGGTACTTACTTAGTTGATGGCCTTTGTGGCGTAGTGGCCGAAGTTCGACTTGAGACAGAAAGTTGCGGGTTCGATTCTCACCGCTAGACAATTTTTTGCAATAAGTGCAGATAATTGTCTCAAGACTGGGTGTTTTCATAAAAAGTGGTGATCATTATGTTGATTTATCTCAAACTGACAAGTCTTGTTATTTTAAATATTTCCTCTTCCCTTCCTAACCCATCGGGCGCCATCTCGCTTGTTTCATCTCAATAGCTCCCCAAGTACAAAAAAAAACACTCAAACATGCCAAAACATAAAGCAGAATCAAACATGTCTACAAAGGCAGCCTCGCGAAGGCTCTTCAAACAAGAGGTAAAACGTACGATACAAGCGCCCGCATGACGGTTTGTCCGACTTTTTGCTTTATTTTTGACAGCGAGTGTACGTCTACCCATTTTATTACGGGACGGAACTCTAGTCACAAATGGAAGTGTTATTTTTTCATTATAATTTACCCTCTTACATATAAAAGCTACTTAAATTTAACCATTGCTTAAAGTTAGATCTGTCACTGTTTGTCATGTCAACAGTGAGTGATAGCAATCGTTTAGGAACTGTTTAAATTTTAACAGATTTTTATGAAAGCCTAGTTAATAAAAACTAAATTTTCTTAAAAGTTTTCACCACGGTTTCGTGCGTATGGTGGCATATTATGATAATTATTCTAATAATAGAAAAAGCCACAAATTTTCAGGAAAATCGTTGAATATCTTATGCTCCTTCACGTAGTCAACCGAGAGGTCTACCGCGACGCCTGTCTCACTGTCTCAAAGTCCTACTAGACCAAGTGTTATTTAGTCTGTCTTAGTAAGACTGTCTTACTCACTAATTAGTCAAGACTTATTCTTATTCTGGTATTAGACATTCATTTCTCAAAAAGACTACACGAGAAACTATGGTTAACATAACACTTAGGTATCATTAAATATTAAATAGTAGGTTAGGTGAAGGTCGTTATTTTTTAAATTATTTATGTACATCGGTAAGTACATTATAACTTAAACAGTTTAACACTCACAGAGGTAGGTAGGTATATAGGTTATAACATAAACAGTTGAACACTCACAGATATAGTTTTCTAAAAGTTGTTTTCTACGACATAATGAGCTAATTTAGATTTAAACTTTATACAACTGAGGGTAGTTTTTTATAGAACTGCGCAGTTGCGCACCTTTGTACCACCTCACCACACCACACCAGCCTATATCAGTCCACTGCTGGACATAAGCCTCCCCTAATAAAGGGGGATATGCCCATAATCCCCACGCTGGGCATGCGGGTTGGGGATCGCAGGGCACAGCTTCTCGCACCACCGACGCTGCTGCCCGTCGGTGGCCAGGGGATTTAGCTGTGCCGATTAAGGCTGTGCTATGCCGCCATCAGCCGGCCGCCAGAGCCCCGTTCGTTGTTTAGCAGGGTGCACCACGAGCAGGTGAGGTTGGCTTGGGTTCCAAAGATGGAGGTTGGAACCCCGTACACCTTTGTACGTAAACACTTATTATAATGCGCTACGTGTAAGACTGTCTTACTAAGACAGACTGAATACCTACCGCATGGTCTATAAGCCTTTCAGGGCTCCACTCAGTGGTAGTATTGGCCCCCAGTTCGTCCAGCATGTGGCAGACGTTTCCTGCCCAGTACAATTTCAATATGGCGGCCTTTTGCGACCAGAGTTTATTGCATATTATGTTTGTGTATTATCGATATGAAACGTACGTAAATAGTCGTTAACTGTATTATTATTATAACTATTAAGTGGTTAAGTATTGTAATATGTTTTCTTAATAAGTTCTGTACTTCGTCGTAGTCTAGTGCAGTTTTATTTAAGCTCAGTGCTTCGTGCTAGCTCAGCGTTGTGTTGGAATATGTTTAAAAACAAAAACCAGCGCTGATTTTCAGTCAATACTATCCTAATAATATTATAAATGCGAAAATTTGTGAGTATAGATGTATGGATGGATGTTTGTTACTCATTCACGCAAAAACTACAGAACGGATTTGGATGAAACATGGAACATACATAGTTTGTGACCTAGATTAACACATAGGCTACTTTTTATCCAGGTATCACGCGAGCAAAGCCGCAAGTGGCAGCTTCTAATACAGTATCAGCCTCCGCAGACACGACGCTTTGTCGTCGCGCTTAGACGCTACGACAAGCTGTGGGGGACAATTCTCATACATTTTATTCAAAGCTCCGCACACACGGCGACAGTCACGACGACAAATTATGTTTCTAGGCGCGGCGACAAAGCGTCGTGTCTGCGGAGGCGGTATTTGTTATTCAAAATGACCGCTGTAACCATCGATTTATGTATTATGTTACTATGCAACTGACGATGTATAGGTTCTGTTGGGGCTTGTGGCATCACCACGTCACGATGTCGTCAATATTTATGGAACGATGCTAATTTACGCGTAAAATACTACACACACTGAGTAGTGTGTGCAGTATTTTACAGCCATCGAGTGATGGCTGTAACAATCTGTGATTGAATAAGGCTACGTCCGCAATGAAAGGTGGCTTGCTTAGCGCCTAGAGCCTAGTGACTTAGGGCCTATTCATTGTCATGTGTGTTTAACGCCCGCATGCGGGCCAGGCACGCATCAGTGCGGCTCGCAACCGATCGTATCCTTTTTTTAAATTTATTTATACTTTATTGCACATTAAATGTAACAAAAAGGTTGGCCTGATGCTACGAGTATTTTCTACCAGCCAAACCTGTGGTTTGTTTTTAGATGGTGGTAGGCGTGCTATAATTCAATTTTAAAATGACTTAAAATCACAACAGTATAACATACTATTTTATAAATAAACTACATATAAAATTACATACACCTAGCTAGGTACATAAATACTTATAATATACAAATAATATTAATAAAATACTTATATATATCAAGATATATAATTTTATTTAATATAAAATAGTAGGTACAAATAGAAAATATTAAAATATTATTATAAATATGATCAGAATTTGTAACCAAGAAAGTCAAAGTCAAATTCATACATGTTGTTATTGTGCAGCACGCCACACGCACGCAGCATCAAAAAAAGGCCCTAACGTTCTGTAGTCGAATAAGGCCACGTACGCACTGACAGGTTACTCGCTTAGCGCCTAGAGCCTTGTGACTTACTATGACCGATTTAGTTGCTTACTCTTATTACCCTACGCTAAATGTAAGACAATCTTACTAAGACAGATTGAATACCGCGTGCTCTAATAAGCCTCATAAGCTACTTACGCACTGACAGGTAGCTTGCTTAGTGCTTAGAGCCTAACAAGTAATCTTGCGTGTAGTTTCCTAGGGATTCAACACGTAAACCCTCCAGTGCCGCCCGTGTATCCTAGCACGTAATCTGATGCAAGTCACAAAGACGAAGAAGTGTCAAACGTTTCACCAATCTTTACTTTACGGGTTTTGACGGCCTCTGTGGTGCAGTGGGCGAAGGTCCGCCTGAGACGCAGAAGGTTGCGGGTTCGATTCCCGCTGCGGGACAAATGTTTGCATGTTCTGTAGATATTTGTCTCGGGTCTGGGTGTTTTCTATGTATGATATGTATGTATTTACAAAAAAAAATTATATGTGTAGTATATCAATCATGTGGTTCCCTTAATACAAGCTCTGCTTAGTTTGGGGATATATGATGCTGGGTGATTACGTCCCGCATTATTTATTTAATCAACTCACTTCTTAACTGACCGCCGAGGAGAGCGAGCGAATCGTCTATGATTTTTATACTTGTATTTCATTACCACCAAGCCTGTGACTAGTCAAATATGTTCGAATTTACTGGAAACCGCTGTAAGCTTGCCCGGTAAACTTGATCGTGTATGATGCATCTTTACAGTGGACTTGACTGAAGAAGAAGAAGCGCTCCCGTGTCGAGCCCGTCCCGTCGGCTCGCAGTTAGCTCGACCCAGTAATGAGTGCTCTCTCAGTACGGTTGAGTGAGTAGATATCAGATGCGTGTTCCGAAACTTCGCTTTGAGTTGATTAGTAGGCAGTTCGGCGACGAATGATATACAGACAGATAGCATTCATCACTATCATTCGATAGAAGGAAACTGTTGAACTGATATCTGGAGGGAGACTATGGAGAAACTAGTGATTATTATTATCTTTTATTTGAAATAAATATTTTAGAGACTTTATTTAATAATGCCAGTACATACAAATTGTTTTTTATCTTTTATCTTTTTTGATAAAAGATGTATTAGTATTTAAATAAATAAATTAGATAGTTCTTTAAGTCGTAAGTTTCCAGAGTATCTACTTACGTAAGTAGCCATATGGTAGCCATAAACACTCTGTCTTAAAATAACCAATCAAAGCGTTTATTTTTAATCTATTTTATAATAATTTGTTTTTAAATAAAGTCAATCTTTGCTTAAATGTTTAATTAAGATGTCTGCCCTTTTTAATATGTTGATTTATCAATTTAAGAAATTTTAAATAAATTATTTTCCCGGCATTGATGGGAAGGTCGCGGGTTCAAATCCCGTCTCAGTCGATATTTTAGAAATGTATAAAAAAATCTTAAATTATTTATTTATTTATTTAAATGACTTTATAAATACAAATGTTTATTGTTGCCAAATTGATGCTTAGGTTTAAACAATGATGAACTTGAAAGTTGAAAGTAGTCAAGTACTTATACTCATCATCATCATCATCATCCACAGTAAAATCATAATATTTATTTGCAAACACGAGTCATGGTGGCTTAGGGTTGTTTGTTGAAGTCCCATTCACCAACTAAGGGCATGCAAATATAAATTACCTTCTTAGTAATTTTTTTTTAATACCTTCTTCACCTTTTCATAGTTTTATGCCTTATATCAACAGTTTTATTCGTTATAAATAAATAATAAATATATACATAAAATAATTTATTCAATAATTTTAATTTAGTATCTTAAATATATGAGATAGGTACAAAATTCTTAATATATTCTTTAAATATTCTTAAAATCCCTTCAACTCCACACATACGAGTATCACATTAAGCCCTATTCCTTGCAAGCGACTTGCGCAAACATTTAAGTGTAGATTCTTGTTTGACAAACCGACCCTCGTTCCAACATAAACATAAATATAAATACGCTCAGGAAACTGTAACTTAGGAATTCCGGAGTATGATTTGTGGCGCGCTTTACGACTCCATCTGAGCGCTCCCGTACCTACTCCATCCTGCCGCGGATTTACTTTGCAACCGTTGGAAAGGAAATTCTTCTTCTTCTTATTTTTAATGTTTATATTTTAACTTATAATTTAAATATAATCTTTATAAGATTATATTTCAATTTATAATTATTATCATTAGTCTAACTCCTAAGTTCTTTTATTTTATTTTTATTTGGCTTATTCATTTATATACCTATCTGAAAAAGATAACATTTAAGACCATTTTATAGCCTATAACTATGAATTTGTGTGAGGTAGTGCCTGTGACGAAGTTTTAAGGCAACCCCAAAGGCGTCATAATCATAAGTTTAGCCATTTTCGGACCAGAGCCCGCACTGGGCAGACAGAGACACCTATACCTAGGCAAAGGCATCTTTCATTATGATCCTACGCCATAAATTAATGATAATAATATAAAAAAATAATTATTTTTGTACATAGTAGATTAATAATATTTTTACTTTGTTGTAAAAAAAATTGATGAGTTTTAAGATGAAAAACGATACGATTGCTGTACGTTTGCGAATATCAATCAATATTTTAAACTTGAACATACAAAGCAGTCTTAGTAGGCAGTCTTATCGCAAAAGCAATGTCTTCTAGACGACTAATAAACGAAAACTGAAGGGGATCCGATAAAAGCTACTTAAGTATACAAGTAAGCATTTCTTACACAGAATGTTTTTCTCTGGAATATTTAAGTGAGATAAAGAGCTCTCAAAGATTGTACCAACCCAATTAACTTAGGCATTCAGGTAAAATGCGAATACCAAAAAAGCCTTCTCAAAGTCTAAAACCTTCATTTAGAAACCTCTTCAAAGAAGGTAAATTAAATTAGGTTGGTATATTTATATTTTATTTATTAAGTAAACTTTTAACAAAACTCTGTAAAATGTATTTAGAGATATTATTTATTAACCAGTGCGCGCCGCGACTTCGTTTACGTAGAGGTTTTCTCGCTTCGCCCCCTCTCCAATCTCCTGACATTTCGGTTTCCTCGCGATGTTGCATGCTCTTACTTATGAAATGTTCCTTTCATGTTACATTGCATGTTACGCTACGTCAGTCTGTACCCGCTTTTAACGCATTTCGAAGCATGAAAGCGCAACTAAACGGTCACCATCAGAGTAGTGAAGAGAATCGCAACCAATACCTAATGTTCATGACATGACACATAGACACATTGTGCCCATTTCTCACGTAAACAATCATAAAGGCTCGCACACACAGCGCAATAAAACGTTAAATGATAATCGCGAGATGTCCGCTCCGTTTCCGGCCCGCTTCCGGCGACACGCATTAGCCATTACCGCGCCGGCGGCCGCTGACGTCACATCCGTGCTGTATCGTCGCAAGCTCTGTTTTGATAGATTCCGTGCTGGGAGGAATCAACACGGGAGTTCACAATTATAATTTTAATACAACGAACTTATCATCTCGCAGTCGCATACATTAGGTACTCCACAAGGAATCTGTCCTCTCTTGTGATTACTAGGACCATACACTCTCCCACCGCCGCTCTCCCACGCGATGGTCAGACCTTATTAAATCTATCAGACAAACTTCTATGACTGAATGGTGCCGTCAAGTTACTGATAGAACTCAATGGAGGCATGTTGCAAGCGCCGCCATTCAACATCGACCTCCAAAACCACTGACAAGCGTGTCCAACTAAGAAAAAGACTACAACACTTGGACCCGCTTGTTTATAAAATAGAAATAAATACACCTTCACTACTTTTTCCCTAGTATGGATATCTTCAGATATTGCTCAGTACGCAAATCTTTTATAAAGATACCTTAATGGGGGTAGCCAGAGGCAAGTCCAAACATTTCGTTCGATACATGCCCACTTTTTGCAAGCAGCTAGCGTTCCACGTGACAGGTTGCAAGCCCATCGCCGCTTTTTTGTTGGAACACTAAACTAGCATATACCTTTAGAACTTTTTAGTTCAAGACCCGCTAGTTTAAGATGTAAAATTTTGCATTAACATACAAGACGCGGTGATGGCCGCTGGAGTAATCTTGACCGAGTGGTGGCCATAGTTGCGCCAAAGAGCTCGGGAGCTCTTTAGCCACCAGCGCGAGAGAGATAAAGATAATAGAAGCAAAGGACAGAGAAGGCTGGTAAGAACTAAGAGGCCTTTACCCAGCAGTGGGTGATTCCGGTGATTTTTGATCGTGATCATGATATATGACTCTTTTGGTCGAAATTGTCTACTTATATAAATCGTATTACTGAGAAAAACAATTGTATTACGTACGAGACCGAGACCTAACCTATTTACTAAAATAACAAAAAAGTTTTATTCATCCAGGTATGTATTTGTGTAGGTATTTTATCCTTCAAACTTACAAAATTATGTTAATTATATTATTACTAGCTTCCGTCCGCAGTTTCGCTCGCGTAGTATCTGAATAAAAACTAGCTTATGTGTTATATATTCACGTATTCCGGTCACAAACTTTGTATATTTCACCACACCACACCACATCAGCCTATATCAGTCCACTGCTGGACATAGGCCTCCCCTAATAAAGGGGGATATACCCATAATCCCCACGCTGGGCATGCGGGTTGGGGATCGCAGGGCACAGCTTCTCGCACCACCGACGCTGCTGCCCGTCAGTGGCCAGGGGATTTAGATGTGCCGTTGTAGGCTGTGCTATGCCGCAATCAGCCGGCCGCCAGAGCCCCGTTCGTTGTTTAGCAGGTGCACCACGTGCAGGTGGGGTTGGCTTGGGTTCCGAAGATGGGGGTTGGAACCCTGTACACCCTGTATATTTCAAGTTACATGCAAATCCGTTCAGTAGTTTTTGCGTGAAAGAGTAACAATCATCCATACTCACAAACT
Organism: Horisme vitalbata; assembly: GCA_951804965.1. Lineage (NCBI taxonomy): Eukaryota > Metazoa > Arthropoda > Insecta > Lepidoptera > Geometridae > Horisme > Horisme vitalbata. The sequence continues at coordinate 876,109 of OX638104.1, read as the reverse complement.
TCGCATTTATAATATTAGTAAAACCAGTTAAGATGACAACTGTTGGGGTAAACCAGTTCTTGAGTGGAGACTGAGGCGAACTTAGTGTAGGACGCTCTCCGGCCAGGTGGGGTGACGATCTGCGAATGGCTGCTGGTAGAAGCTAGAGTGATACTGAGTATTAGGGGAAGCCTATGTCCAATAGTGGATTACTATGATAGATAAGCTGATGATTATGATGTATTCGTAGTAATAGAGCTCTTTGTGAAGGGTCCGTCCGAAGAAGTCGGTAGTACTTCTTCGGATACTACCGACTTCTTCGGACTTATTCTATGCTGATTTCTGCCAAGAAGCATCGTTTTTGTGAGATTACTGGCATTTGTAGTTTATCACTTCTATGCAATACATTATTATAGGTAATGGTTAACACTTAACATTAGGAGGGTCATGAGCTTATTCCAAGGTTTGGGATATCAAACCTTCTCACTAAAACTAATAAATAGAATGTGGTAAAATTTTGGCATTCAAGTAATTCTAGACCAGTTATAACTTAGCTTGGCTACGCGAGCGAAGCTAGTCTTCAAGTATTTATAAAAATGTTTTCCAAGACTAGTTGCCTTACTGAAAACCAGCGCAGCATCTGAGCTTTGTCTCTAATGCTGCCTATGCTGAGTAAGGTTCCTGTTTCACCCAAAATGTAAAAGGTGGTAGAGTTATTTGTGAAGGGCTCGTCCGGGGACGTACTGCCACCATGCCTAATTCTGCCGTGAAGCAGCTGAGCTGTGTTTCGGTTTGAAGGGTGTGGGTGGTGGTGAAATTACAGGCACAAGAGGCGTATCATCTTCATGCCTCAAGTTGACGGACGTAGGGCGTGCATCGTAGAGCACGTTCCGGAAAAACGTGATCTACGATGCAATACTTTGTGATTGTGTTCAAGTAGTATTAAAAACAGGGTTCAAGTATTACCTATATCCTAGGTACATAACTTGGGATTTATGTCATCCACGTTTAATCATACCTAACCTAGTTACCTAGGTATTAGCTAACTATTTTTTGGGTGAAATAAATATATCTTTATATTTTAGTTTCGTGTCCAGTATCCGAATAGTTCATTTTCTGATAGCATTTTCGAATGGCAATTTGAGCTAAAAGCTGTTTGGGAACCATTCGAAGTTCGCAAACATCATTAGACCGCCTCGTCATTACCAGACCAGCTCCAAACTCAAATAAGAACTATATTTCCGTTTCATAGAGAATACGTTATCAATTGGTTATCCATTCGCTTCATAGAGTAATACTCAAAAGTCATATAAAACGACCTCTGTGGCGCAGTGGGCGAAGGTCCGCCTGGTGTATAGAAGGTTGCGGGTCCGATTTCCTCCACGAGACAAATGATTGTACGATATGCAAATATTTTCCTCATATTGTCGGGGTAATTGGCAAGAAATTGCACAGACCGACAAGAGTGGGGTGGCGTGGTGGGGGGTGGCGGGGAAGGCCTTTGCCCAGAGGTAGGACCGTCTAGGCTAAAAATAATAATATTTTTTTATATTATTTGTGTATATAGTAGATTAATAATGTTTTAAACTTTGTTGTAAAAAATGTGTTTTAGATGAGTTTTAAAATTAATAAAGTGTCATATTCTAATTATCATCGGTTTTCTATGTATAATAAATATGTCTTTACAAAAAATATATAAGTAATATATAAGTCATGTGGTTCCTATAATACAAACTCAGCTTAGTTTAAGACCATATTATGATGCTGTTTCAACAATGTCCAGCATTATTTATATAATTACTATTTCATGACTCAATCATATTGAAAATAATATAAAATAAAATAAACTTTAAATTTATAAATATTAGCTTATGCCCGCGGCTTCGCTGGTGTTATTGAAATTTCGTCAAATATCTTGTTTATTGGAAACAATACTCTTTTCTGCATGAAAGGTATAATTTTATGCATTCCTGACAACAAGTATGTGAAATAGCCTGATGATTGGTTGAGTAAAGCGTAACCAACAAACAAACATAATGGTGTGTACAGACTGCTGTAACGAGTTATTCCTGGTTCGGCCCGCGAAGTCCATGGCTCGACGGGCCAAAGCGGGATATACAAAATAAATGCGATTTTGATTCCCGTTTCGCCCCGCATCTATATTTTTGAAAACGTAACATGCAATGTAACATGAAAGGAGCATTTCATAAGTGTGTACACAGCGCGCACGAACCGAGTATGTATGCAGAAATGCTCTGTTGATGCGTGAAGTGTGCACAGTTCGTGCGCACAAGGCGTCCACACTATAGGAATTCTGTAACATTGCATAATACTTTGCCACAATGTGGCCGGCAAATTCTTTCATTGCGTGTTACATTGCATGTTAATTTTCGTAAGTCTGTACCTGCCATAATATAAAAAACTTAGCATAGGATGTACTTTGTGATCTAGAATAATAAATGCTACTTTATATCAGGGAAAGATGTGAACAAAGCCGCGGGCGGAAGCGTAGTGAAGACGATAAGCCGCCCTTGATTTTTTATCATAATCCGTGACGTCACACCCATATCGTCTTCAAACCCAACTATAGGTCCGCGATGATTTCTGTGGGGCGTGCGAGGAATCGTCGAGGGGCTGTCAGTTGTGATGTAGGTAAATTCTGTTCGTATCGAGATCCTAACTCGATTGTGCTTTAGTAGGGGTGTTAGGGGGAATTGCGGACGAGAATTGATTTATTTCTTATCGAAAATCAGAGACTGATAATTGAAAAAGTAGCTTTTTCTAATGTTATATCATTGCGTAGGGTTCACGCTTTGTACGATCGATATAAATGGGTAAGCAACAACTCACTCAAGCAGTCCCCTGCTGGACATAGGTAATAATAAGGTCTCATACATATTTTAAGGTTTTAAGTTAAATAAAATTTCTTAAATACGCCATTAGACACTGGTATTTTTATTTAGTTTAAATTCACTAATAACCTATCAAATATTTAGTCGTACCTTATTAATAAAATGCAGTAGGTGATTATTTTATTTTATTTATTTATTTTATTCCCAAGCTCTATTTGCTAGCTTACCTTAGGTAAGAATTACCTAGTTCAGGCTCATGTTTTATTATACCTATGTTTAACTAAGATTTCTGTTCCTTTTAATATTTTTATGTTACCAATTTAAGAAATTTTGGAAACAATTGTTTTGTTTTACAATTTTTTTTTAAATAACAAGGTAATACTCATGTTGGGCATGCGAGTTTGGTCTCGCAAAGCACAGTTTCACGACGATCGTTACATTGGCTTGCGCTCAATCAAATTACCACCTAGCATATTTTCAATACGTACAAGCACCGATATATTAGACTGTTATAAATAGAAAACACACAGATCTGATAAAAATATCTGTAAATAGTGCAAACATTTGTCCCGCGGCGGTTTCGAGGCGGGAATCGAACCCACAACCTTCTGCGTCTCAGGTGGACCTTCACCCACTGCGCCACAGAGGCCGTCGATGTCAATGTAATCTACATCTACACTTATAATATTATAAAGGGGAACAATTTGTATTTTGTGTGTGTGTATGTTTGTAATTAATAAACTCGAAAATGAATGTGCCAATTTAAAAAAATCTTTCACATTGCACGAAGCTGCATTCACCCTGTGTAACAAAGGCTTTATTTATTGGTAGAAAAAATTATTGATCCTTAATAAAACTTAAGTACATAACCCAAGGTGTAAAAAAAGTTCCCTAATCCGTGCGAAGCCGGGACGGGCCGCTAGTATAACTTAAAAGTCGAAAGGTGAGAACGATTTTGTCTTATGAAGGTTAAGACGTATACAACAGATGTGTTAGTGACATGTCTACATCTCCTTCGTATCCTGTTTTAAACCAATTTCAAAAGGATGATTTGTGTATGTGACTTTATATTTCCACAATTTATAACCTTCTGTCCGCTTCGCTCACGTAATACCCGGACAGAAAACCTTTGTATTAATCTAGATCATAAACTACGTATATTCTTAGTTTGATAGAATAAAAAGAAAATTTATTTATTTGACCCTTAATGCACACAAACATACAAACAAATTATGATACTTAATAGGTAATTTGAATATAAAAATAAAATAGGTACACAAGTTAACTAGCATGTAAGTACGGAGTCAAATTATGTAATGTAGATTTAATTGTGTACCTAGAGAGGTCGGTAGGTTTCATGAAAATCTAAGATATTCTACAAGACAAAATATATAATAAAAATTCCGCTAACTTTCTCTGACAAGTTCCACAAAATGCATACGCGTGCAGCGCCCTCCCGCCCGCAGATTCACATGCAAATCAGAAAAAGAACAAGAAAACATGCAATCATTAATAAATGCAACCGTCTACTTACTCTTCCACCAAATAAAAACAACACGTTAACCTGTAATTAGCTTGGAGAAACGACACACACATAAATACACAAGAAAAAACTCAACAGAAATTCGACAATGTTTCGCCTTCCAAAGGCGAAACATTGTCGAATTTCTTTCTCTGATTTGCATGTGAATCTGCGGGCGGGAGGGCGCTGCATGCGTATGCATTTTGTGGAACTTATCAGAGATAGTTAGCGGAATTTGTACTAAATATTTTGTCTTGTAGAATATCTTGTAATGAATTTCCGCAAAGTCACGCCTGAGTCAATTAATTTCATGCAAATCTGTCGAGTAGTTTTTGCGTGTAACAAACATCCATACATCCATAAATCAGCACAAACTTTCACCTTTATAATATTAGTAGTATAGGACAGGTTTTTTTTTAGTGTATAGAGAATAATTACCAATAAATAAATTATATTGTTTAACAAACATTGATCCAATTGGAGGGACATAGCAGATGTGCTCTATATCTTACGTTTAAATCATTTTATTAGTTGTAATAGATTAGGCTGTGTAAAAAAATTGTCTAGCGCTATTTATTTATAATTCCTGTCCAAGCTATTTTGTAGTTTTGGGTCAGCCACAAGCTCGAGAACACCTCAGTATGTCTTTGACGTCAGCGTCACCAATTACGTATAATGAGGATCGCGGGGGCCCCCCGGACCCCGGGGAAATCCCGCATTCCGGCCGCGGAGGCCCGGAATGTGTGCATTTGATTAGAAAGGCAAGTGATTCATGGACACACGTGAGTCGAGTTCAGATCAGCTTTTAAAAAGGATGCTAAATCTTGAAGAAAGTTTTTGTAAAGAAGAAATAAAGTGACAAGAATCCTTTTTACAGCACGTGGTCACTTAGTACGCAAATTTTAGTAGCACGATGTTTTAGTAAATAACCCTTATCCATAAAAACTTCTGATAAACTTTATACCCATTTATTATTTATATACATTTAAATTTATTCTGATTTAGTAATCATTTATTGTAAACCAGCTTCAAGCCGCGATTTCACTCGTGTGGTACCGGGATAAAAAGTAGCAGTAAAATGTATTTTGCTGTAAAATCACGTTATTTCCTCAAATATACTTAAACATAATAATAACACCGTTGTAAACTTACTGCAACAATAATATTGTAACATATGGATAAATAAATGATCTTTTACTTTCTCGAAAATCGATTGTCAATTTTATTTTCCAAAGTGTTTCTTTGCCAATGTTTAACACACGAGCAGATAAACAACTAGATTTAGTACTCCCCAGCGCATCACTATAATCGAAAATAGACAATACAAAAAGCAGACTAGTCTTCTATCTAGAGTTCAAAGTTCTTTCAAAAAACTAATAAAATAAAACATAGCCAAGCTAGTGAGGGCGCTAATCTTACTTGTTTTATGTTACCCTTTTCGTCCCACTGCTGGTCATAGATCTCCCCCATAGAAATATCTCTGTGCCAAGCTACCTCCCACCACTCTGTTGAAGGCATCAAGGTCGTCTGGCCAACGCATCCTGGTCCGACCCCGACGCCACTGTCCCTCAGGTGTCCAGGCTATGGTGATTTTCACCCACCTATAGAAAGACATGCGGCTAACGTGTCCCACCCAATCCTATTATTTATGTAATAAATAAAGCATAAAATAAATACTATGAAGACTCGTTCCCCATCATGTATATATTTAGATCTTGCTTATTACGAAAATCCATTGAAGATACCATATACAAGTAGTTATATGCAATTTAATTTATTTTATTCAGTACATGCCTTCTTTTTGCAAGCAGTTATATTTTATAAGAATATAAAATAGCTGTTTCTTTTAAATCGTTCTACGCCGTAGCATAACCCGTAGCACCGTAACCCCGTAGGCTTGTAGTTGGAGCTACGAAAATTGTATATTGGAAGAAGATATAATTATTAAATAGTACATAACAATGATTATGTACTATGTAAATAATTATTATTAACGGTTTATTTGTAAAAAAAAACAATTAGTAGCGATGGTACAATTAGTAACGTAGTGTTCATACTAAATTAATGTACGAGAAAGTAACTCTATGTGAGTAATAGTTATTTATAGTATGGTGACTGTATTAGTTCATAGTTCATTTATTTCCACCATACACAATAATAAATAAATAATGCTGGACTACCATACAGCATCATGCAGCCCCAAACTAAGCAGAGCTTGTATTATGGGTACCACATGATAATACCTATAAATACTTATATTTTTTTTTGTAAATACATACATATCATACACATTATGTAGAAAACACCCAGACAGCAGACAAATATCTGCAGAACATGCAAATATTTATCTCGCGGCGGGAATCGAACCCGCAACCTTCTGCGTCTCAGGCGGACCTTCGCCCACTGCGTCACAGAGGTCGTCAATATTGCTCTTGATTTCGTCAAAAGTAAGTAGTCTATATTATGTATTTCAAATATAATAATATGAAAAACAGACAAGAACATTTTGAATCATAGAACTATTAACATTTAAAATGAATAAAACAAAACAAGTCCTAAAACATTGATGTTCCTGTACGCTGTGCTGTGCTGACGTGTCAACGGCAGTCCTTTGACGTATCAACGGCAGCCCTTTGACGTGTCAACGGCAGCCCTTCTACGAATGCCGCGTCGACGGCTGCAGTTGCCTATCCCGTTGGCACTTTGCAGCTCGTGTATAAGAGCCCTAAAATAGACAATAATAATAATAATGTAATTGATTGCCTGTAAAAGGGCCTTATATCTATATTATTACGTCATCGTTGCTAAATAAATGAACTGATTAAGTGATTTTTTACAGGAGCGGCATGCCGCCTGAAGAAGAGGCAACTGCAGCCGTCGACACCTGTTGGCCGTCGATGCGTCGGCGGCTGCCGTTGACGCTTCAACGGCAGCAGTTGCCTCTGCCGTTGGCACTTTGCCGCTCGGGTATAAGAACCCTTAGATAATAAATAAGGTAATACAATTTGAGAAAGACAAACACCAAATTTAATCACTCTCATACAATGATTATAATAAATCACCTAATTGAGACTTTTATAACATTGTTCGTTTTAAACAACAAGCTATACTAGCATTAGCATAAAGCCAGCATTGGTTGCAAGTATTGCAGGGTAGTATATTTAGATTTGACGAGGGTGAATCTGCAGCGATTTCTACCGCTGACTTTATTTACATAGGAAACTAAATTACCCCTATTGGGGCAAACGCGGAAACGTGCGTTACGTTTACGTGCTACAAATGTTACTGGTAGACTTTGAATACACGTTATAATATTTTGACTAGGTTGTGAACTATTTTTATTTTCTGTAGTTTTGAGATGCGGTGGCCGAGTGAGATGTACCCTGACCTTGGGGCCGGAGGACGTGGGTTCGAGCCTCAACCATGCATTTTTGTCTCTTTTTTAGGGTACAAGCTAGCACTTAATTTATTAGTTCAGTATTATGATTGTTATAGACATTTTTTACAAACTGCGTAGTTATTGCTGTCGTATTTATCTTACTCCTACTAATATTATAAATGTGATAGTTTGTGAGAATGGATGGATGGACGTTTGTTACTATGCGTGTGTTAGTGTGTTTGTGTTTCCACTCAACTTCGTAATAGTTGAACGAGTTTTGATGAAAGCTGGAATCCTATGGTTGTCAGGAAGAGATCGCTTTTAGCGATAGGACCACCCATTGGACCTTTTTTATATTTTAAATTTCCTTGCACACTGTTTTTTTTCTGTTGAAAAAAAGAATTATAAAACTATCTATTGTTTGTGACCTGAAATAACATATATTTTTGTATCCGGGCACCTTGCGAGTGAACTGCGGGCGGAATGCTAGTTGTATACTGGGGTAAATCAAGATAAGCCTAGAATCAATTCCGGCCGCAACACAGGTAGTTGATGGATGTTAGATACAGCTACCGGAAACATTGTGTTCTGATGTTGCCGCAGGAAGGGGGGAGATCTGAGATTTATTGGAGATCTCTGCTTTACCCCGTCAGTCTCACTTTGAGATGAACGTGTTTGTTTCATGGAATGTGAGGATATGAATCATGGAAGGTACTTAAATCTCATCCTAACTAAATTATAAATGCGAAATACATACATATGACTGGTACGCTGAACAACACCTTAAACATGTTCAGATGGAGTATGCTTGCCCAGCACTCATACCATCTCAGCTTAATCGACCTTACTCACAGGAAAGACATGGCCAATACGTGTGGAGCTGACTAAGCTGCAGAGTCAGACATTTTGCAAAATAAAATTTTTACACACTACTGTTCTCGAGGAAAATTAATACTTGTGGTGCGGGCAAAGTTTAGCACCAATGTCTCAATACTTCAGGAGCTCGGTATCAAGCAGCGTCTATCAGCTTTAGTACAAACTCGTATACTTAAGTTCTTCGGCCAGGTCTCGAGGCGAGACTGACCCATTGAATGCTTGGTCGTGCAAGGACGCGTGGAAGTTCACCGATGCGATGGACTGATCAGATCAAATCTGCAGTGGGCGACAATCTCCATACGTGGATATATTCACCAATAGACAAAAGTGGCAAGATATCCGGAGGCGAGCCACATCAGCCCCTAATAATACTACATGATGACTACGCCCACTCTGTCAAGAGTGAAACGAAGAAGAAGACAATTTCAGCATAATATAACATTCTCATTTCTCATATATAAACAGTTTTCAATTCAAAACATTCCCATTTGCCTAGAATAATATTTATAATGCTCGCTCTCTTTATTTTGTAACATGTTTATTTCCGGTTTGAACAAACATTTATGATGGTACGGTCCATAAACAAATATCCAGCAGAAGCGGGTTATCCTTCGTTAGTGCTACATTATTGAGACGCGCTGTAATTGGTACACGGATACACCCGCAAAAGTTTTACAACACACGATAATTGAACATTATGAAAAAAATCGGCATATCGTAGAACCAAAAGTTCGAAGGAATGTGCTCAGTGTTGAAACAAATTCAATTCAATTTCATTTGATATAATATCACCAAATTATCAATGCATAACGCAATGATTATTGTTTGCCTATCCAATCTAACCCAGTATCAACAACAATTGAGAATACTAAAATTTAAAAAACTGGCTAAGTGCGAGTGGAACTCATACACTAAAGCTATACTAGCTACTACTATACTAGCATAAGGTCTGTACTGGGCTACCGAACTAAATGCACCGACAATTCAAGGGATTATCAAGCATGCATGTACAATTTATGCTATTTGATTTATACACGCGAAATGCTAGTGTAGTTGGTATGAAGGAGTAAAGATATTTTCTTTTTCAATAGTTGCGTCAACACCAACCGAGCCAGGCTCGCACCCGGCAGCCCCGCGAGCCAATGCCTCGGTCTGTGTGGACGCGCCTCAAGGTTGTTTGGGAGCAGGTTGCCTTGGCTGAGCGTGCCTCGTGGTCAAACCATCCACTGTTGGTAAACGGGACGTGCTCAGAAGTGCCTCAGTGTGCGCTGTGCGTTCGGTGTGGACTTTGGTTGCTAGAGGGCAGTTGCAGCGCCATCTGTGCTACAACTGCCAAACTACAAGGTATGTAAGAATTTAAGCTTTACATATTACTTTCGAGTTCCTCCGATAGAGGCGCTGATTAAACCTATAAAAAGTGAAGATGACGGCTCTCGGTCGTCACTCTCATTCCAAACAGCAACTGTCTACCTACTTACACGATAAATACATATTATCTGTTCTAGCTAAGTTTTTCTTGGTCCACTGTACGAGCAAATACAAGGGCTTCTGATCGGATGGCTCGTCTCTGTGTTTCCGAGGTGCATCGCGAGGCTGGCTCAAGCTCGCGAGCCACTACATTGAAGCTGCCGTGTGAGCCCATGCGCCGGGTGTGGACACGGCTATTCGTTTCTAAATCCCTTTAACAAAATATGTGGACACTCACAGTACGGCTGGTCCACCAGTTTAAAGTCGCTCAGCGAGCTATGGAACGAGCTATGCTCGGGGTTTCTCTGAAGGATAAAATCCGTAACGAGTTTATCCCACATAGAACTAAAGTTGTCGACATAGCTCAGAGAATTAGCAAGCTGAAGTGGAAGTGGGCTGGCCATGTCTGCCAAAGAACCGATAACCGTTGGGGTAAACGAGTTCTTGAGTGGAGACCGCGGCTCGGCAAACGTAGTGTAGGACGCCCTCCGGCCAGGTGGGGTGACGATCTGCGAAAGGCTGCTGGTAGAAGCTGGATGCGTCGAGCTCAGGACAGGGCGCTATGGCGCTCATTAGGGGAGGCCTATGTCCAGCAGTGGACTGCTATAGGCTGATAATGATGATGATGATGATGATGTCTTAGACCCTAGATCGAGATATAGGCTACTTTTTTATCCAGACACTAGTAGAGAAGCCGCAGGCGTAAGCTACCAAATGTAATAAATTCAAGAAAAATCGCCATTTTCGCATCATAAGTCAATGTATGCAAGTATTAAGATCTGAGTCGTGTCGTGTGCTATGAAATGGCGATTTCCCATGCCTGTCTCTTTACAGTCGCTCGTTAAGACACATTCACGTTTGCCACAGCCGATACTTTTGTGATCCGATACACAAACAGCCGCCATGTTGCGATATTAATGTAGCTACAGCTCCATCACAACTCGTGGAATGCATGCGACTTCGCCTACAAAGGTTTTAAACCTTTGAGTTGATAGCAAGGTGACATAGAGTTGAAGGTCTAAAATCATCAGGGCATCGAAATATTTATACTCAAGAGTGGAAAACGTGGAATAAAAGTGTCTGCATCAAAACTCGGTGCATTGCGCCGACTTTGAACACAAGGTCTAAATTAGTTCAAATTTGGCATTTTGAAGTATATTTATGGCAAATACGCTTGGACGATTTTTGTCAGTTTTCACTTAAAAACTGTCACTCTGTTCTATTAATAGGCATGATGACTGGGTCAAAAAATAATAATTTTAATTAGTCCGTCAGTTAGGTCAACAAAAAAAACAGGACACGTATTTTTTTATTTATCGTGTGTATGTGTATGGGCTCGTGACGTCACGGCATGTACTATATCGTGACGTCGCGCGGAACTTTAAAGCATTGTCATTACTATGGCTTTGTTATTTTTTGACAAAAGAAAAAATACGTGTCCAATATTATTTGGATATGTAAATAACGGACTAATTAGAATTTTCCAGTCGTCTAGCCTATTATCTCGATGCTTCAGGGTGACAAGCATTTCAGATTTAACTAATTTTCGGGAAACTTCCATTATAAAAACTCCTGGGCTGAATGATCATTACTGAATTTCCACAGGGCATATGATATTTTCTATTATTTATCTGGGTGCCTAAATAATTGTTTCGAAGTTCGCGAACGAACGAAGGATGCTATTTTTCTAAAGTAGGTCGTGTACATATCTGAGAGTAGGGTACGGCGTATGGCCGAATAATTCGGAACACTATCTTTATCATTCCGAATAATCCTATCGAAGTCGTTTTATTATTATTATTATTCATTTATTTCAAAAACAAAACTAGAAATACTAAATTACACACACAAAAAATAAATAATAAAATAAAATCAATTTAAGTGGAGCCCATCATGACTCGCATCCACTTATTTTGGAACGGGCAATCAGCTCGTGCAACAATCATCTGCAGGATGCCGTTGCTACTGCCTCGCACACGCTGGACTAGGGAAGCAGCTTTTTTACGAATAATGGCATGAAAGCAGTCCGTGCGCGCCCCCGCAAACATCGCAGATGCGCTGCAAAAGCGAGGCAGCCGCATCAGCATCCTGAAGATGTTATTATACTGGACACGCAGAGAGTTGACAGTCCGCTGGGTGTGGTTCAGCCATAAGCTACTCGAGTAGAAGGACTGGCAGTAGGCCTTAAAAAGTGTGATTTTAACTTCCCTCGAGCAGCGTGTGAACCTGCGAGCAAGCATGTTTCCCCGGACTGCCAGCGCTCTGCGTTCCCTTTCTATATCATCATCATCCTTTAAATCCTCAGTCACAATATGCCCCAGGTATTTAAAACTATTCACCACCCGTAGAGCCGCGCCATTGAGCATAATAGGCGGAACATGGACTGGTTTAACTTTCCCACTCCTGAACACAAGCACTTCGCTTTTTTTAGAGTTATACTTCATTCCATGTTCCGTCGCATATGACTCACAAATTTTAAGTAGCTTGCGGACTGAGCCCACCGACGGCCCCAGCAGCACCATATCATCTGCGTAACTGATGTTGTTGATGCAAACTCCATCTACAAAACAACCCGTATGTGTACTGCTAAGCTCGCCGATGATATCATTTACATAGAGGTTGAACAACAGAGAAGATGTTATTCCGCCCTGCCGCACACCACACTCCATGCCATATGCATCAGACAACGCCCCTGCCCATCTCACCTGGTTTCGCTGGCTTATTTTACTGTTGTCCTTCCTTCTCCGTATGAGCCAGGTTATGCCAACTCTGGTGTCGGAGTTTTAAGGCCGCGGGAAGGCCTCCGACCAGACTTAACTGCTAAAAAATCTGGGACCAACATCTTAACGTGTCTTCCGCAGTAATCGAAATTTCACGAAACAGTCACCTATCCAAGTACTAAACTAAAAACCAAAGTAAGCTACGCCATAAGCGCTTCACCAAGTAATTATGAGAGTGAGTATAATAATTATAAGAAACACGAGTTTACAGTGATTCATATCATTATTTTATCGATGTAATTATTGGAAAGAGTCAACGTATTGTTATGTGTCCCTTATGAATTTATATTAACACTCGTGGTGTGGCTAATTTAGGAGTTCAATCATGATCAATCATCTTTAGTTAAGCAACACTATTGGGATGGGACACAGTTTAGTAAAATTTCGATCTAAGCTTCTCCGCCTCAAAAGGCATGTTAAAATGTTGTTTCTGGCTTTTTTGTCTTGAAACTCCAGATAGAGTTAGCCTAGCTCATACGAAAACGTATAATTAAATAATAGCTGTATCAACATATACATCGCCTAAAGTAATAGATCATTTATTTTAATAATAGCGAGACCATTTTAATGTTGTTTGTTTAGTCATGCGACAAAATGCTTTTACAAAAAAAAAGCGGAGAACTGTGAAATTGATTGAAGGCGAAATTGTGAGTGTATTTTTTAGACGTCTCTGATGTTGTGCGTTTGTGCGTGAAATATGACGTCTTCTTCCTGTTTCATAATTGCTTATGGGAACAAAAAGCGTGCTAAAATGTACTCCTTGATAATTCGACGGTTTTTTTCTTTGATGCTGCCTGTTTTGACGCACGCTCAGGCTGAAAAAGATCGTTAAAAAGCTGTTTTCTGTTTGGAGTTTCCTGAAACCTTTTAAATGATCATCAAAAATAAAAGACTTTTTTGACTGGTTTTTTTTTTTGCTTGTTTGCGTGAAACAGTAAATACTTATAATTAGTTTAACTCACTGTTTTTCTTCGATTTTTGACAGTTTTTCAACACAAAGCGTACCTCCTTGCTTAATACTGTTCACTAAAGATTTATTGACAGTTTTCTAAGCATTGAAAGATGTATGCTCATCCCCAACCCGTATGCCAATCCCCAACCCGCACACCTAGCATGGGGATTATGGGCATTTCCTCCTTTATTAGGGAAGGTCTATATCCAGCAGTGGCCTGCTATAGGCTGGTGTATGTGTTTTTGTATGTGAGTTTCGAAACAAATCTCAGCAAATAATCATCATAGACATCACAGAGAACAGTTATTATCAGAAGACAATCTATATCGGAGCTTAACAAATATGTCGCAGAGTGCCCAGGTAGAGGCTCTAAATGTCTCGCAATTTTTCTATATCTGGCAAAAGCATTCGATACGGTGTCAATTCCAATGCTTTTGAACAAACTTGAATGTCTAGGAATACGGGATTATCAATTAAAACTACTAGTAAGTTATCTGAGTGAAATAACTCAATGTGTCAAAATTAGGGGAACACAAAAGTTCAGAGTTACCCGTGAATTACGGAATACCACAAGGTTCTATCTTGGGCTTTTTTTGGCCTACATGAACCAGGTATGTGACCTCCTTAAAACATTTAGGCGTAACACTAGATTCGCATATAACTTATAAACCTCATATCTCTCTTTTCACCGCTAGAGTCCGTAAATAGATTGCTGTTTTTAAAAATATTAGACATGCAGTAAATGAACCCCAACTAAAATCTACAATTGCTCTGTGCCAATCACTTTTGACTTAGTGCATAACATCTTGGGGTGGCGCTGCTCTCACACATATACTCCCACTCGAAAGAGCAGAAAGAGCAGTTCTCAAGGTGGCCAACTCCTTTAGATACTCTACAGTACAACTCTATAAAGTCTGTAAAGTCCTATCTGTTCGCAAACTGTTCATACAATAAGCTATACTGAAACAACACAAACTCACTTCAGATATACAAATACATAATATAAGAACAGATAGAACTTACCAAACAACGCTCTGTAAAACCTCATTTGCTAATAAACATACACATTACTTATCAGCATATTTACACAATTAAATTAATAAACACACACAAATAAATAACCCTACATATTTTGAATGCAAAAAGAACATTAAAATATACCTAGAGAGCTTGGACTATAAGCAAACAGAAGACTTGTTGTCAATACTATCATAAGCGCATCACCTATACTGACACAAACACGCAAACTAACCATTGCCTCTGATAACCCTACCAGAATAAAAAAATAATAATAAAATAAAAATATGCTTACACACACGCAAACAAACACATCCTCTACGGCTGTAATACAACACTTATATTATATTTTTCACAACTTATTTAATATTTTTATTTCTTTTTCTTTTAAATATAGTTATAAAATTTTAGGATCAAAAGTTTAAACTGTTCTGAAGACAGATGGATTTATTTTTGTTTATTTTTTCACCTTTGCCACAGACATGTTTAAATTTTGCGCAATAACACGTTTGTACCTACATAACTTAAGCTTTTGTGAACTGCCGAAGCAGGAGCCCTCACATCTACACACAAGTGTCTCACTTAGAGCGAGGAGTCCACGCATTGACTCTCCAAATGTTTTAGTAACAAGTACTACATTAATCACCTACAATGTTTTATGGTATTAAGCGATACATCTTATTATATGCTCTGTAATAAATCTAAATAGTTCATAAAAAGTACTTTGTAAACCTTGAACTCCGAAAATAAATGTTTTTATGTTTTAAAAAAAGTCTATTCAGAGATTATGATAACCTACATATTTTTTACCTTTTGTTGCTGAGATAAAAATAAAACGGCTCCTGATCTGTTTACCGTTTATGAATATTAGTCTGAAATAGGTACCTAGTCATAAAAAATAAGGATATGACGTAGGTAATGTTTTTTTTTTATATACTACTTGAAGATGGAACAAGCACATGGCCCACCTGATGATAAGTGGAAACCATAACCTATCACAAAGCATCGCAGATTAATTGATTATTAGTGAACTTTACGATTTGTATAAATAATCAATAGTCATGAATTTTCTAATTTGATCCAAACTGAATGAATAACTTAATTTTCATTTACTTAGATTTTTATAAGTCACCACACTGTATAACCACACCTACCAATCATGCTGTGATATACATGGTATATCAATACAATATACAATAGATATTGTGATGAAGAAAACTGTTTATATGAGGTGAAGTTATAAAAACAGTGGTTATTTTCCTTGTAAGCCTTAGAGGCTCTCACGCACGTTCGGAAAACAATCGTTACACTAATCTGTGACGACATCCGGTACTTCCGCTCAATTTCTTTCCCTCGACACCTTAAAGTTATTCCCTTTGGCAAATTATTCCGGACCCCTGGAAGCCTTCGAAAGAAACTATGTTCATCATTTCTTTTATCAGTCGATAAATATTCTTTGTAATGATAAATATCAATTAAGGATGTTCAATGATTATTTATTATATATTATTAGAAGATAAAGATAAAAGGATAAAAGATATTTATTTGCTGTGAACATGGTAAGTGTACATATAATTTACAATGTTGCATGATACAGATGTTTATAAAAAATTTAGTCTCTTCACATTCAGTCATTTATGTCTGTATGACGTACAAATAATTGAAATTTGACTAAAATATTTAAAAAAAATACCTATTTGTAAAAATTAAAAAAAATGTCGAGAAAAAATATCTATGAAAAATAATAAGTCAAAATGTATATGCTACATACATGTCAAAGTTTATTGCTAGCTTCCACTTGCGGCTTCGCTCGTTTGATACTGCGATAAAAAGCTTATGTGTTAATTCAGTCCTTATGTATATACGTACTATGAATATTCCAACTTTTATCCTTATCCGTTCAGCCGTTTGGGAGGTAAGTGGAAACAAACATACACACACAAACTTATTCTAACCCACACTTACACCCAAATCTAGAAATTTATTATATTCCAAAAAAAATCATCTCAAGCAAGATTTGAACTAGGAAAACAAACAAAATGGCCTCCCCTAATGAGCGCCTTTGCGCTCTGTCCTATTCGATGCTTCTATCAGAAGCCTTTCTCAAATCACCCACGACCTTTCCGCGGAAGAATCTTTTTTTTTTAATTTCTGGTGTTATTTAATCTTAACTTTAATAAATTTCATCTAGGTTTTTACAAGGTTTGGTTATTTTATTTTTGGTTATTAATAAGTTTATCTACAGATATTACTCGATGCGTATTTCTTATTGAGGATACCATATGAAGAGGAAATAGTCAGAGGGGATCATGCCAATTATCCCCATTACGTGTTTAGTTGGTGCGTAGGGATCTCCCTTGAGAATCTCTTGTTTGTTATCCCAATATCCCCATTCTACGCTGTAGAAGCGCTTCGGCGTAGCAATGGGCATAGTTACAAAAATATCGATAATGGGGATTTTATTAAAGAGAACTTTGATGATGTTCATCTGAGCCTAGTTCAAACTATACATCCGGTAAATAAATTTTTCAAAGAGTAAACATTCTTTTTTATCTATTTATCTATCAAATATTATGGTAAAACCATCTATCAAAAATGGTTTAGCTTTTTGGCATGATTGACAAATAATACTCAACTATAGTTACAAACATATTAGTATAAAGAGTTCTTTGTGGAGGGCTCGTTCGAGGATGTACTGCCACCATGCCTCTTTCTGCCGTGAAGCAGCTTTCAGTTTAAAGGGTGTGGGTGCCGGTGAAATTACAGGCACAAGGGGCTTATCACCTTTATGCCTCAAGTTGATGGACGCAGGGCGTTGCATCGTAGAACACAATCCAAAATCGGGAACTACGATGCAATGGTTTGTGAAAGGTAATGGTTATCACTTAACATCAGGTGGGCCATGTCCTTGTTCCATCTTCAAGTACTATAAAAAATATACACTTTCGAATTTATATTAGAGAGATTATCCTAAACAAAGCTATATTCAAGAAATCATTATTCAGAGCAACGTATTCTCGACTCAAATCTGAAGAGTCTTTAGCTAAACGTATTTCCTCACTTCAATCTCAAAGAGAGCGACAGGCGATTTTTCTCAACAGGGCCACGGAATATATTGCAGGATACATCGACGTTCTCGTGTCTCACTCGCCGATACTCGGTTTATATCAGATTTTCAATTTGGTTCAAGCAACCAATACGTATCTCTTTAGGGCTAATTTATAGCTCAATGAGAGATTTTCTTTACACGATTTAAAAAAAAACAAGTCCGGTTAAGTACGTGTCGACTCGCCCACCGCTGGTAACGTCAATTACCAACGTCAATTGGTAACGTTAATTAATTCGTTTTCATCGTAATTAAAAAACTGTACGTCCTTTACAAAAATAGAAACCGGCTTTAGATTAGGTAAAAATAAGGTCAGATAACACCATATTTGACCTAGTAGCTCGCTTTATAGCTTGACCGCAGCTGTCCTCAGATTTATTTAGGTTTCTACAAAACCATAATAGATAAAGAGCGCTGCATAAAGAGAACGTTGTAAGGACACTCGCAAAAAACTATTTGCCTAATGGGTCCGCAGCCTTTAAACGTAAGCCTTGTGGCCAATGATATTTAAGGAATGGAATAAAATTAAATATCTTAACGAAATAGGCCTGAAGAGACTTTAACTCGTCAATATTTTTTACACCGATACGTATTGCAATCAAGTAGAAAAGAATGGCTACGAAAAAGTCCACTGCAGGGACAGCTGTCTTTTGGGGTGGTTTGCTATCACCACGCGCGCTAGACTATGCTACCAATAGAATAAGCAATTATGTGTCAATATTCAACGTGACAAGGTTTACTTTACGTTAACTACAAACCCGAAGTGGCAAAACCCTGACAGGTCAAGTTAGAGTGGTCGTATTCGCAACCACGTCACGTACCAGCGTTCGGGTTGATCTCACGCGCTTGCTAAATTGGTGAAATGGAAGGAAGTGTAGAGCACGCGAGGCGAGATCGCTGAATTCTCTTTTTAAATTCGATTTCAAAACGTTTTTATTTTTCCGGAATAGTTCTACTGATTTTTTGGAAATAACCTAACTTCAGCTTCAGTATTAAAGTATTGGGGTTTCAGTAGCTATTCAAATACATTCAGAGCTTAATAACTTTTGGAGTATTTGAGTTCGCAGTAATTCCACGCCTACGGACACTACAGTACAGATGCCTACTAAATATTCATCATGACCTTTCGCTACGAAATTTCATAATTCTGGCTAGCATTCGAGTTGATTAGCTAAATATATTTTTATGGTTCCATACCCAAAGAGAAAAAACGGGACCCTATTACTAAGACTCCACTGTCCGTCTGTCTGTCTGTCTGTCTGTCACCAGGCTGTATTTCATGAACCGTGATAGCTACACAGTTGAATTTACAGATGATGTATTTCTGTTGCCACTATAACAAAAAATACTAAAAACAGAATAAATAAATATTGAATTTGGGCTCCCATACAACAAAATATGTGTTTTTTGCCGATTTTTTTTTGCTCGATATTAATAACAACAACAGGTAGACGCTTGAAATACAGAATATTTCATTCGTTTAATCACGTAAAAATTAGTAATGAAAATAAAATAAATATTGTAACTTTATTAAAATCGATCAAAAAACGGCAAATAAAAAAAATACTTGGGTAACAAAGTTATTTTTTTTATTTGCTATTTTTTGATCGATTTTAATAAAGTTATAAAAGTGTCTTATGTTGTATAGATAATAATATAAATATACGTAATGGTACGGAACCCATCTTGCACGAGTCAGATTCGTACATTGCTGGTTTTTTTATTACGAAATATTGAATATGGAGCTTAATGAAGGCATAATTTATTATTTAGATTCAATTTTCAATGGCTGTAATAAGCTTACAGAATTAGCAGATGTTTGAAGCGTGGAACCTAATTTCAAAATTACACTCGATTCTCTGAATTGGAAATTCAGACTGTACGTACAATCAAAACTCAAATGAAATAATTGTCTGTTTGGAAATTTTGAATTACCAACCTAATTCTAAGATGAACTTAATACTATTTGATGTTTGCGAAAAGTTATTTCTCAATGCTAATACGATAAGAACCTGGTATTGTAAGTATTTACCCTGCCGTAACACAGTTAAACCTACCACGGAGGGTACGGTTTTGTAACATTCTATTAGGTAAACTAACCTTTATATTATGCATTTTTTCTTACCTACCCTCTAGATATTTTGTTTATAATAATAATATAATATATTAATAAAACTATAATTACAACACAAATTATTATTATTTGCCACGTAATATACACGACGGTAAGGTTGTCTACTTAGTATGTAATAATATTCTACTTAGTATTTAATAATGTTTAGTTGTTACAAAAGAATTTTAATATTTATATTGGAATAAAAAATAACCTTTTTTTATTATATATTAAAAGAAATTGTAGGAAAGATATTTTGAATTTTTTAAAGATTATTATAACTCCTTGCTATGCACATATATTTTATATTATCAAAAAGACATACCTATAATAAAAACTTTTACACTACACACACGATGACATTCACATTAATTCATGACATTCATAGAAAACACCCAGATCTGGGACAAATATCTGCAAATAATGCAAACATTTGTCCCGCATCAGGAATCAAAACCGCAACCTTCTGCCTCTCATGCGGATTTTCGCCCACTGCGTCACAGAGGCCATCGAATATTATCATTATTTATTATTATTATCTACTATTTACTTGTTTACCGCTTCAAAGTGGTTCACTGAAAGAATTTTCGAATTTTCCCAAATTCATACTAATTGTAGCTAATTTTGCAATAAATTCAATTTGTAAACTCAATGCAAAACCGCACCCTAATTACATTATTTGTTTACACTGAATGCGGTTAATTTGCTAGTTTATAATGAGCACGAAGCATTGAATGTAATGACTAATGAGCCTGTCTGGGCGGCTCAGGGGTTCACGGCTGGCTCACGTGCGTACTGACTCAGTTGCTCATTCTCTAAGCTGATAACATGTCAGATGTTTAATGGAAGGCAAATTATTTTAAAGCATTTTGAGATCACTTAACGTGCTAATAAAATAAATAAATAAACGAAATATCCCTTTACAATAAAAACAATATTCAGATGTAAAGGAACACCTAAAATAAATTAATAATAATAAAATTAAATTTGTGGTTTGCCGTTTTGATACATTATATACTATAATGTTTTTAAATTATTTTTGAACATAGTAGATTAATATTTTTATCAGCTCTAAAAAATGTGTTTATTAACGAGTTTTAAAGTGTCATAATAATTACTAAGACAAATTTCTTGATTGCAAAATTAATTCGATAATAGCCATTTTTATCTGATTCATAAATTCCTGCTATTTATAAAAGACTACATAATGATATTGAAAAGAAATCTGAGTATTACGCTTCTTTTACACGAGACGACACGCGCCCGCCTCATATAGTCCAGTCAATAGTAGTACAAGCGGGTGCGAGGCGTGCTCCAGGTGTGCTCCAGGCGTGCTCCAGACGTGCTCCAGACGTGCACGATACATACGGCAGGGGGCGGGCGCGAGGTGGGCGTAAAGCAGGCGCGTGTCGTCTGAACACGTCCTTATAAAAAATATAGTTTTACATTAAAAATTACTCAAAAACAAGGCCGATATTAAATCATTTTCATATTTGAAAGCCAATTCTAAATCTTTGATTTCAATGAAAGACATTTTTGCATTCAGGCTTGTGTTTCGCAGTAATTAATGACAGATCCTTGCGCTGAGTCCGGGAAATCCGGCCTCGCAGAAATACACCCAAAACGAGGACTTGACACCCTCCAGCAGTGGACGTAGCCAGGATGGAAAAGTGGGCTCAACCGATTAAACTGTCACACTGTTAGTGTGTATGTTAGTTGCTGAACGGATTTGAAAAGATGTAACAAGTTTGTGACCTGGAATACTACGCTAGTGAAGCCGCGGGCGTGAGGTAAGTTTTCAATTAGTAAATTCTAATAAAATTCAAATAAAACATATTAAGACCGGATCGAATCTGCATTCTGCCTAAGCCCAACTATACAACACCAGCCTATTTAGTCCACTGCTGGATATGTCCAACAGTGGCCTATGGACCTCCCTTATAAGAAGGGGGATATGCCCATAATCCTCACGCTGGTCATGCAGGTTGGGTTACGCAGGGTAAAATTTCGCCCACCACCGACGCTGCTGCCGGTCAGCGGCCAGGGTATTTAGCTGTGCCGGTAACCTATGCCACCATCAGCCGCCGGAGACCCGTGTCTTATAGAGCAGGGTGCCAGACAGGTGAGGTTTGCCTGGGATCCAAAAATGGAAGTTGGAACCCGTTACACTCCTATATCCAACCCGGCATGAACTAACAAAAATTGTACCTCCGATCCGACTGACTATTACTTACTCGCTCTGCGTCATAATTTTGGGCTAAATTTGCTCGTTAATTCTTTGTGTAAGAGAACACAACGCATCGTAATGATTGGAGACAAAGGATTCACCAGCAGGTGAATGAGTACGAAGCTGAGTCGGTTTGACCTTGAGAGGAAGCGGATGACTTAAAGGCCAGACCGTCAGCAACCATCACATACAGTTACGTCTACTGCCATACCCATGAGGCAATCGTACCTTTACCAATAACATACGGTACGTTAGTCATTAAAGAGCACACCAAAGAACAGATCGACCAAGACCTGACCAAGATTTGATTTTTTCTTTGGCCCTGACTAAATTTGATTTTAGGAGTTGAATATACCTGTCCAAAATACAAACAGTTGGACTTGGCCAGGAATTCAACTTCATATCATTTTGGTCCGTTCTCGCGACAAATTAAAATATTAATGGCTAGTTTTGACGTTATTCTCTCCCTAAATAAAACCCTGGCTGCGAATGCCTCTGGCTATCGGTACAGACGATACATGGACGTTGAAAAATGTTATTGTTTTTTGAAAAAGTCGGTTAAACCAGACGGAGTGGTGTGCTGTATGAAATATGGCAGCATCAGCTTATCCTGCCGCCATTTTCAGCAGCTAGCTTCATACTGCCATTTATCTGGGATATAACGGGAACGGAGGAGGTTCTATTCTGATGTGCGTTACAAGTCTACAAGTTTGCTTGTGTTGAGAAAATCAAATTACGTTGTCACTTTTACTACGTAAAAAGTTCGGTTCATATTCTTTGAAATTATAAATATGGTGTAAAAACAGCTCAAAAACAGAATACAATTCACTTATCATGAGAATCTAATATTTCTCATTATATATTCTCATTATGATAGAGGAAGCATTAGAATTAATTTATAATTAATTGTAAGGCTTCAATTTAAGCGAGTTTTGGTAATATAAATTTGAATTTATGTTTTAGTTATGGCGCGAGTTTTATCGATTTCATTGAGATTTAACGAGAACGGTTCAGGGGCCTGATTCTAACGATTTGGTATATTTGATTTCATTAGATATATATCGCGAAAACTGTCAAAGCTGTTTGAAAATTGTTAGTTCTCGCGATATATATCTTATAGATAGAATCAAATATATCGAATCGTCAGAATCAAGACCCTGATGTAATCATTTTTACAAATACAGCTTTTTATAATCTGAAATTGCTTTAGAACTTTTATTATTTTATGTAGTCATAATGATTTGCCTAGTCCGCAAAATGTTGACTTGTAGACTTGTATTTTCAGGAATAGGGTAAAGATAGGCATTTTTATATCCCATTTGAGTTATGGGATGGGCGATCCAGCATGCAGTCCGTGTAATGAATTTCCTTTTTAGATGTCAATAAAACCTATTAATTTGTTTCAAAACATTAATATCAAGCTCTGCTTATGAATTCCTTTGCATTTTATGATCGAAAAAATTTTGAAACTTAAATCGCAAATTATTGAAATCTCCTTTTGAGTAGCGCGTCCAATAAAATAAATAAATAATGCTGGATAATAATATCACACAGTATCATTTAGCCCCAAACTAAGCAGAGCTTGTATTATGGGAACCACATGACTGATAAACTACATACATTATTTTTTTTCTAAATAAATACGTACATAATTATCATGGAGAAAAAACACCCAGGCCTGAGATATATCTGTAAATAATGCAAATATTTATCCCGCAGCGGGAATCGAACCCGCAACCTTCTGCGTCTCAGGCGGACCTTCGCCCACTGCGCCACAGAGGCAGTAAAATAGTTTTCGGGTCGCGATTGACATAAGCGAACCAAGTAAAGACTTACAGAATCTTAAGTAATGACTCTAAACTGTTATCTGCAGGTCTACATTCTGGCTTACTTATTTATTTAAATAATTTTAGTATAAGAAAATAATCAGCAATAGAAAATATTAACCAAAGCAAACTTTAAAAAATGGAACATATGAATATTTACAAAACCTAAACTAAAACTAGTAAGTTTCTTCTTATCAAAAACTTACTAAGCAGATGTGACAAAGGATTTCGACCCCATTCACTGTATCTTGAATTCCGAACGAGTCCGTCGTCAAAAAGCTCTTCAGCTTCAGAAACATCGGCAAGCTATAGATCAGGCGACAAGATGCCGCTGCACCCCGACTCACAGCCAATTACTCGGAGTAACGCGTCCGTAGTATCTGAATTATTAATTTCAATTTTTCCGACCGGCAAACTTGCCAACTCCTATTACGTCGTTACTGAGAGCCGCACTCACACCGGATTTATGAAACTTACTATTTCAAACAAAACGCTAAGTTGCGAGACGCATGGAGAATGCCTGGAGAAGATTATGGTCAATGAATAAATAATTATAGGGTAAACTACAACTATCCCTAAGAAGGAAATTCATGGACATGTGTATTCTCTCGTTAATGACCTATAGCGCACAATGCTGGTCTTTGACTGAACATCAAAAGAAAAGGACCAGCGAGCCATGGAACGCAGTATCTTGGGAGTCAAGCTGTCTGACCAAGTGAAGAATCGGATCCATCGCTCCAAAACAAAAATCACCGATGTTGGTCATAAAGCCGCCAGCAGGCAAATGATTTGTTTTGAAATATACCAGAAAGAGAGAGAACTATAAAGCAGAAGTAGCAATGAATTCAAATTTATTTTTGTATTACAGGGGGACGTAGTTTTAAAGTTTTTTTTTTCTTTGATATTAGTTAGTTAATTTTGACATCAATATTACAATAAATTAAGAATATTTATGACACG
Organism: Horisme vitalbata; assembly: GCA_951804965.1. Lineage (NCBI taxonomy): Eukaryota > Metazoa > Arthropoda > Insecta > Lepidoptera > Geometridae > Horisme > Horisme vitalbata. The sequence continues at coordinate 851,053 of OX638104.1, read as the reverse complement.
TTTTTTTTATTTTTAACAAGTTTATTTTGGTTAATTGATTGTTAAATAATGCCTTAGTAGTCACTGTTCAATTACAGAGCTCTTTAGAAGTATTATGTCATTATTAATTACTGAGCTAGACCGGACCCTTTATATACACAAAAAAAAATCCCCCGTGTTGGGCGCCAAATTTTAAAATTCTGTGTATTCTATTTTTTTTCCAGTTCGGTGTAACTTGAATCTAACTTACACTTCACCCGTCTTAGCCCTCGGGAATATTAACTTGGCCGATGAGCTTGGGACAGTTTTTTGGCGACGAGTCGAGCACGTGGCTGTATCTGGGTTACACGGAAACGTTTAAGTATTCTGCTTGCAGTTTGTTTTATAGTTGGACTAAGTATCTAGTATTTTAAACTTAAAAATAAAGATAAAGATATTATATACATATAGAAGAAACTATATATAACCATATATTATTTGCATATCTCTAATTGACTAAGTATTATGGAACCTTATTTATGATTAAGAACTATCTTACCAATACCTAAGCAAATAAATGAATTATTAATTATTATTATTATATTCGTTTCCACGAACAATAAATATCTTTATTTTATATATATATATATATATATATATATATATATATATATATATATATATATATATAGTTAAAAATAAACTTAAGAAAGTCTCACTAGTGCCACCTTTAGAAGCGTACAATTTTTTGCCTACATGGAAGGGTAGAAAAAATAAAACAATTAAGTAAGTACATATATAGATTGATAAGTATATCAAAAGTCAAATAAAATAATGTCGTTAATTAAATAAATAATTTAAAAATTCGTCTATAGTACCCTATCCGCCAACTGTCTGGTCAGAGAACTTTTAAATACATATATTTATTATTTAGTAAGGCTTCGATTGTGTTGAGGAATATGGCAATAGGCTTATATATATAAGAAATCAACTCAAGAAAATTGTTATAATTGGAGTAATTGGCGCTAGCAGTTCTACTAAAAACTTAATCACTTTAACTTAAAACCCGTTAACATACTAACAGAGCCAAACTTAATTAAAAGAAAACACAAAAAAATTATATAATGTAAAAATTTACTAAGAGAACGAAGAGCATTGCCCTCCAGTTAGATGAAGCCCTGCTCTGAGATGATTGTAGACAAAAACTTTATAATTTGTCTTATAGGTACTTAGAAGGTTTTTAGCTTCATATCAGGTGCTTGCTGATATATTATATTCTATTTGGTTATCTAGGTCAAAGTCAAAATTTATTTATTCAATAAGAACTGTACAGTACACTTTGAAACGTCTTTTTTTTTACTTTACACCATTTCGTAACGCGACCAAACAAACAAGAATTGGCTAAAAACCCAAAAAAAGGCTTATATTTTTTTTTGTAAATTTTACAATATTGATTTTTGAGGGAGTTGAAAACAGTTTCATCCCAAGCTTTTTTGTCATCTAAATAATCAGATAGTTTATAATAAGTCTTATACATTTGACGGCCTCTGTGGTGAAGTGGGCGAAGGTCCGCCTGAGACGCAGAACGCTGCGGGTTCAATTCCCGCTGCGGGACACATGTTTGCATGTTCTGTAGATATTTGTCTCGGGTCTGGGTGTTTTCTATTCATATTCATATAGTTTATTTCCACAAAACGGCACATAAGTATACTTCAACACAAAGTAATAAGCTTTTGTATGTATTATATGTATGTATTTAAAATATATATATATATATATGTGTAGTATATCAATCATGTGGTTCCCATAATACAAGCTCTGCTTAGTTTGGGGCTACATGATGCTGTGTGATTACGTCCCGCATTATTTATTTATTATTGGTTACCTTTAACAACATTTTTGAATTTATTTACGTATAATTTTTACATATTTGGTATTTTGCAAAAAAGCACGCACAAAAAAGCACGTACGTCTTGCCATTTAAATGATTGGCTAACTTTAAGAACTATCCGGTATTTTTTTCAGCTCCATTTTTAGCGCAAAGAATTCCAGCAGTATAAATCTCTTACCAAATTTAGTAGTGGTGTAAGAATTTATCAGCAATTCATTAAGTTTTCAGCCTGAGCGCGCTGTGTCCAACTTTGACAATTAAACAAAGTTCCAACAAAGAAGTTGCCGGAAAAAAGGAAAATAATTACTTTCTTTAATGACCGACGCGCACAAAGCAACTTTAGGTTTAGTCACAGAGCAACTGCAATCACACACTACACTACACAACTAGTAAATGTGCCCCGCAAAGGCTTTATATAAGTATTATAGAAACACCATTCACCATTCAGCGATGTAACTGCAGCAAAACCAGGTAATGTAAACCTTTTACGACCATACATAAACAGAACGTTTAGATTTTGAGAACTTTCTATGGATTTCTAAACGACAAAAAGGGTTTCATAATTAAAATTGGGCATTGGCAAATCAACCATTCAAAACGAATGGATTCCATTTCAAAAAATGGTGTTATAGGCATTTGAGACTTTAAAAATAGCAATCAGTAATGTTTTCTTTATAAAAAAGACTATTATCCGGAAAAAGTGAGACAAATGTTACATAAAACTTATGAACACGAGGATGGGCTTGAAAGTCGGCTTGATGCCAACGATTTGTTTAACTTTTACATCACGCAACTCATATTAAGCAGACACAGATGTCATCTGCATAGTAAAATGTATACTTATTTCATTCTGAGTTTACTACGCTGTGCCCAATTGAAACGAGGCAACCGAGTAATGTGCAAAGTAAAAGTTACATAAAAGGCCCTGAACGGCGAAACTGTACAAAATTCAAATTCACACTCTACGTACAGTTCAAATAGGTTAACTTGTGAAGTGGAAATTAGTTCCATAAGTGGTGATTCTGTTACTCCCGATGCGAGCTTCAGTCAGTGAAGACAGTGCGCTGTAATAAGTCGTATTCATTTCGGCCTAAGGTAAACAGGACCTTCGCAAGGTGCTTAAAACCGGTCCGCAAGATGTGTCGAAGTGCCGTATGGCAAAGATTTTTATCGAATTGGCGGCCGCACGGGAGGTGTAGCACCGCAACACTGGTATACACAGAGCAACATATCGGCGAATGTTGGACTAGGACAAATAGTAGTAGGTACAAATCGAAATGGCTCAAGCGAACATCCCTCCCCGCCGCGTTGTCACACAGGTTGCAAGTCCTGTGTCAGTGCGGTGCAGCACCGGAGCGCATCGTCCATATACATAGATAGTTCTTTGTAGGAAGATACTTCGGTACCGTTTACTAAGTCGATAAAAAAACTGTTAATAATACCGATCTCAAGCTTTGAGTGTGAGTATTTTTTTATCTGTGTTGCAACCTTCAGAATTTTCAGAATCGATATGTTTAATAGAAAATATTACCATTCCTTTTGGCTTTTCCGTATTCAGGTAAGAAGTGTAATTTGACAATCCCAGAGTTATAATTATGCTCATCGATATATCATTATCTTGAGTATTAAACTAGAGTTTTATATCAAAGGCAATAAACTTTGTATCCTGTCTGTAGTATTACTTGTTTTCTAGAATGTGTAGCATTAATCTGTTAAATATTTAAATTAGCTTTGTAGAATGACGGGTATAGCGATGCATAATGTGTCCCAGCGCGCAGCGCACGTGGATCTAACAAGCAATAACATTTTTCTCGCCCTACTGTCATACGTGTACAGATAGAAAAAAAATATCAGGTTAAAAAGTTAAAATAATTCAATTCCTTTGAGCACAGTTACCAAAATATAGTCAGGTCAAACGTTGAGGCTAGAGTTGCATTTACCAACATTCATTTTTACGGGTTTCAAAAAGGAGGTTTTCCTTACAAAAAATCTTACATGTCGTGTGGTCTGTACCTACCTACCCAGGCCCCGATTGTAAGCTAACAGAGATCACCACTGGCCGTTGAGGTTGGCTTGGGTTTCGAAGATGAAGGCTTGAATCCCTTACGCGGTGCCTTACGTGCGCGATTCAAAACGAACGCGATTGCGAAGCGATCCGACGCGGTGACATGCGAATTCAGCGCGATGCGAAGCGACATGGCGACTCTGTCCTGCGTGCACGCGAATCATACATACTACATGATCGTCCAGTTCGCGCACTGATCGCGTTCACAACAATTCGTGCCGCGCCGCTTTGCACCTTGCGTGCGTTTTGATTGCAGGACACTTAATTTGTTATCACTGTTTGTTGTTTCCACGCCGAACCACGCTGCTTCGCGTTCGCGTCCAGATCGCAGTAGGAAGGCTGCGCTACACGTCCTTGTCTAGTCTCATCATCATCATCATCAACCTATCGCAGTCCACTGCTGGACGTAGGTCTCTCCCAAGGTTCGCCACTGAGCCTGATCCTCGGCTCTTCTCATTCACTGTCTGCCAGCTACATTACGCAAATCGTCACTCCATCTAGCCAGTGGCCGTCCTACACTACGCTTGCCCAAACGGGGTCTCCAACCCAATACTCGCTTGGTCCAACGGTTGTCGGTTCGTCGGCATATATGGCCGGCCCATTGCCATTTCAGCCTACTTATTCTCTGAGCTATGTCAGTCACTTTCATTCTCTGTCGGATAACTTCATTTCTTATTCTATCTTTAAGAGAAACTTCAAGCATAGCTCTCTCCATAGCACGCTGAGTGACTTTCCATTTGTGGACCAGTCCCACTGTGAGGGTCCATGTTTCAGCAGCATAGGTCATAACTTGTCTAGTCTGTACCCACCAAAATATTCTGACGTTCTGTTTTCTGTCGACCGTACCCGCGGCTCAGGTAAGGCCCAGCACAGCGTTAATAGGTTCATAACTCGAGGCGCAGACCCACTCGGCGGTGTATATGTGCGCATTTAGTCGAGATACGTACATACAGGATGTCTACTCTGCAAAAAGATTTCAATATTATTCGGAACTAAACAACAGTGCTCTAATTGATTGTGCGCTTTTGAGAAACTTGACATTGATATTTTTGCATGCTCAAGGTGGAAATTCAGTAAGTTAAACTTCAATAACATAGATAATATTCAATAATCAATAATTCAATAAAAACCAAAGGGAGGCTTATGTCTAGTTGTAGGTAACAATATATATCAATGAGTATAAAATGATGATAATTTAATGACGTTTAGTTCATGCTTAGGTTTTAGATTTAATGTAATGTAGTATTTTTCTATTTATGTTATGATTTTGCCTCTGGTGGTAAATTTTCGTATTTTTTTTAAATTTAAATTGTGGATAACGCCGTGTGCTGCAGTATTGTTATATAAAATATACCTATTTTTTTAACATTAAGTACCTACCTGATGTAATTTTTACCATAAATAAATAGAAGATTACGAGTGATATACTACTTATATAATTATTTTGTATATACATTTTATACATAGAAAACACTGTTTTTTTTTCATGTAAAATAACTGAGAAAATATTTGCAGATTATACAAACATTTAAAAGAAAGAAAGAAAGAATGTATTTATTTGACACACAAAAAGGCAGGTTCACAAACAAAATAATGATAGTGTAAGCTAACAACACACATACCTACAATCATTTTAGCCCCTCCCTATTGCGGCCAAACAGGCTTAGTGTCAGCGAAATGCTGCCACCTAACATGGGATGTGAGGTGGCAGCGCTGGTTTTCAGACTAGACCTTAAAGGTTACGTCATAAGACGAGAACCGTTCACTTCAAATAAATACACTATTTTAAACATAATACATACAAGCAAATAATACATAAACACAAATATTGGTACGTTGACAAAACAAATAGTATAAACTAATAAAATACACACATTTTATACATACCATGCAGTGTCATTTACACATACAAAATAGCAAAGCGATATAAGCAAATATTATATATTAATTATATATTATTTATATATATTTGTCTCGCGGTGGGAATCAAACCCGCAACCTTCTGCGTCTTACACGGACCTTCACCCACTGGGCCACAGAGTTCGTCAAAGTATGAATAACGTAATGACTTTTACTCACTGACTGGGACGCTAAAGTGCCTGGGACATGTCAAACATATGAGGTGCCTATCAATAGACGCAACACTTACACAGCTGTGACTTCACTCCACACTATGATTCTATCCTATGTAGTGGGTATCAGGAACTACACCGAGGTACCATGAAACACAGATTTCGAATAAATATGTGAGGTAGGTTCAGATGTTATCTGTCCATCTGGTAAGGATATTTCGTATTCCCTCGTGCTCGCCATTTGAGTTTTACTCCCGGTATACGATTATCGGTTCTATGAGCTATAAGGCCTGCATTCAACTTAGGTACTAATCCTGAGAGCAATATCGGTTACTCTGGTTCTCTTACAGATTCCTTCATGATTAACTCGATCACGTAGAGAGATTCCGATCATCTCTCGCCATAGGTATTAAGTAAAATAATATTCGTTCAGTATTTTTTGCGTGAAAGAGGAACAAACATTCCTCATTTCACATATTTTAACGGACTTCAAAAAAAGGAGGAGGTTCTTTACAAATTTCCGCCCATATCGGGTGTAAAAAGACATCTACCGAAAACGAAAGGTGGTACAGCACACCAAAAGGGATAACGACTGGGTAAAAAAAATATTCTAATTTGTCCATCAGATAGAGCAACAAAAATATTTTTTTATTTGTCAAATAAATAAACATTAACGATGCTAAAGAGCATCAAAGTTCGGGAGTGGGGGCTTAAAATGATGTAGAAAAGTCAAAAATTGGGGTGTAAGGGGTTCCAACCCCCATCTTCGGAACCCAAGCCAACCTCACCTGTACGTGGTGCACCCTGCTAAACAACGAACGAAGCTCTGGCGGCTGATTGCGGCATAGCACAGCCTACATCGGCACAGCTAAATCCCCTGGTCACTGACGGGCAGCAGCGTCGGTGGTGCGAGAAGCTGTGCCCTGCGATCCCCAACCCGCATGCCCAGCGTGGGGATTACGGGCATATCCCCCTTTATTAGGGGAGGCCTATGTCCAGCAGTGGACTAATATAGGCTGGCGTGTGTGTGTGTGTAAGTCAAAAATTGTAGTTTCTTTACTACCTGTATAGTAATATTATTAGTATAACATCAGTGAATATTCTGGTACAGGATCAATAACAATGTATATCTCTCACCGTAGTTACATTAGCAGTATCGCGTGTGGCTAACCATGTGAACTCATCGTCGTCACTACATCGGCGTCTCATCACACGCCATTACATAAATCATCAATACAGATGGATTACCGTATCTTACTGTGACACACCCTACCTTATGGGGATACACTACCAGAAGGTAGGATAGGTATTATTATACCACTTTATTCATCTAAAAATTCATCAAAAATACATTGTTTACTACAAAGTTATAACATTATTAATCTACAATGTACAAAATATTTTTTTAAATACATAGTAAATAATAAATCGAAAATGGCGGACCACCGACTGCGGGGCAAGGCTCATGTATTATTATTATTATTTATTTATTTTAAGAAAGCCAACAGCACTAAACAAATACAGTAACAGAACTTATAAAAATAGCCAGTTATAGGTTTCCGCTAATAATAATAGAAGCTGTTAAATTTTACAAAAAATAAAACATCGAGCAAACATTATGCCAAGCTAAGCTATAAAAACAAAAGGTGAACAAAAACTAGGATTAAATATACCTATATAAAATAATTTACGAGTGAATAATTAACTTTACGCTATACCGCAGTTTGGAAGAAATCGCCACTTAAAATGCGCCTCATTTTTGTATGACTGCACTCAATTATTAATATAAAATAGACTAAACTAAACTAAATAATAGATAGATATATAACTCTTTATTGTACCCCATAAATTACAAATATTTAAATGATAAATATTTAAATAAAACTAATCCACGGTTGGATCAAGATCAAATTTTGACATGAACTTATGATAAGAATTACACACACTCCACAAATATGAATTACGCCGATAGTTGAATTAATAAATTCCAGTTGAAACGTATAGATATGAATATTTAAAGGTAAAGGATATTATTAGAAACTAACAGAAGATTGCGCGCTCATTAGAAATTAATCAGGACTAATTCTCTATGTAACAAAAGATTTCTTGCCGATAACGTGTGACGTCATAACATGCTTCAAACACAAACGCGTTTCCAAAACACGCCATGGCGTCACGTTAAGAAATTTGAAATGGGCATAGAGAATACGATTACACGCAGATTCCATACAGATATCGTAACGAGGCGCGTTAAATTTGCGTTTGGTCATAGGGAATAAGTGCCCAGGGCATTATCGTGGTACATCGCCCTTCCGTGGATGTCTGCGTTTTGCCTTCTATCTGCGGAATGAAAAGTCAATATTGCGTCAATACTACGAAGATAATTGGATTTTAGGCTTGTTATAGAATTGAAGAAAAGTTTAGGTACTTTTATATCACTTAGTTCAAATGATCATGGATTTCAGCATCCTATCTCGCTTGTACTAATGAGTGTTAATCTTCATGGATCATTCAGTAGAGAAAGTTTAGACTGATAAAAATATTTTTACTTATGTTCAAGCTTACTTTATAATCAAAACTAGAGAAGCAACTCCAACAAAAAAGTTTATCGTCATTTTAATCACCTAATAGAGTATAATAATTCTACTTTTCATTCGCTAATATAATTTATTTTCACTTCATATGAGATAAATGAGATAATAATTAATATTCATAGAGGCCTGTACCCATAAATTAATAATCTAATTTAAAAAAATCATGTCCTCACCGTTGACGTGCAAAATCAATTCTTCAAGTTCTTAATTCAAACTTTCGAATCCAAGATGGCGTATAAAAATAACGGACAAATACCGCGGAAATATTCACGCGACACATATGGCCGAATCGTACGCGTTATTAATAATTAAACCGCTGGATTTACGAGCTCGTAACTCGAGTTACGTCGTAAATACGACCGAAAAATAAATAGTTCTGTGGAACACCCGCTGGGGATTTGTGGAATTCACGTTTTTTTGGGGCAAATAAAGAGGAAGTACGACTATTGCGACTGTTGTATTGTACCTTGGCAAACAGGTGCTAATTTGATGGGAACTCATAAATCAAATGAATAATTATGCCCCTTGATTCTAAATAACGATGAACTAACAAAGTGTTTACTACATTATGGTTTTTTTATGGTGCTTAAAGATGGAACAAGCACTTGACCCACCTGATGTTAAGTGGTAACCATTACCTATCACAAAGCATTGCATCATAGATCACGTTTTAAGGAACGTGCTCTACGATGCAACGCCCTGTGTCCATCAAGTTGAGGCGTGAAGATGATAAGCCTCATTTGCCTGTAATTTCACCGGCACCCGCACCCTTCAAACCGAAACACAGTAATAATAATCAATAATCATATAATTAATAACAGTAATTACACGTCATAACACAAATGTACCGTAAAGGTATTGTAAAAATCAAAATTATATTATCACAACAACGTATTGTAGTATGTATTATACATACACAACAATAATTTTATGTAAGTACAAATAGTCAGTGATTGTATTAATAATAATAAATACAATAGAATGGTTTAAATTAGCCCTCTTTTCTATCTATAAACTCCTCATAACTGTAGAAGGTGTTGCAAATGAGCTAGTGCTTTAATCTGTATTTAAACACGTTCAAACTACATGCATCGTTAACAGTATCAAGTAGTCTATTATCTGCTGGCCCTATAACATGAGTAAATTCAGTTGGCTTAGCGAGTGTTCGAGATAAGGTTGTTTACTTATTAGCTGGTCGAGTATTGTAGCAAATCCTATCTCTGTTATTTTGGAATAGTTCTAGGTTAGAGCGGACATAAACAGCGACCTGGATTATGACAATGGATGGTAGTGTTAATATCCCAGGCTTCTGAAAGTGTGGTCTCGCTGAAGTGTCTTGTATTCTGACCATCGCTCGTACGGCTCGCTTCTGCATTCGGAATGCGCATTGCCAATCGGCTGCACGCGCCCACAGCTCAGCACCATATTGCAGGAGCGAATGGACAGTGGCAAAGTAGCAGGAGCGAAGCACATCTCCATGCAAGATCCTCGACAGTCGACTGAGCGCGAAACAAGCTCCACCTAGTTTTCCAGACAGCTGCTTCACGGCAGAAATAGGCATGGTACTTTCCCGTACGAGCTCTCCACAAAGAACTCTACTACTACTAAAAAGTAAAGTGAGAGAAGTAAGAAGTATTTATTTAGAATAATTATATGCGTTATGTCTTGCTAAAGTCTAGTATTTGTACTATTCTTCTCATACAAATAATCACACTAATACGTATTATGAATACGAAAGTTTGTATGTGTGTGTGAGTATTTTTATCCCCATTCAACTCTGTAACGGCTGAACTGATTTCGATGAAACTTTGAATACATAGTTTTTGACCTGGATTAACACAAGGGCTACTTTTTCTGGGCACCGCGCAAGCTAGTATTATCCAAAATATAAAGCACTAATAAATTTAAATACAAAATGGTGTAGGATTACCATCGTAGTAGAAGTATAATATTGACGAGGGGTGCACTTAAAAAGGATTATCTAACATTCAGCCGATGCGATGAAAGATTACCGCGAGGTTTGAGGTCCAAAAACTCCTACGTGGATGAAGTTGCAAAAACAACCAGACCTGAGACAAATATTTGCAGAACACAAACATTCGTCTCGCGGCGGTAATCAAACCCGCAAATCTTTTGCGTCTCAGCTGCGCCACAGAGGTGGTCGTAACATTATAATCTTCTTTTTGTCCAGGTACCACGCGGGCTAAGCCGCATGCGGAAACTAGTGTATCAAATAATAATGTTATGGATTAGGCAGTTGGTAACTGCCGCGCAGCACTGTTGTCTGCTGTTATTAGTTGTCGTGTTGTGTCGTGTGCCAGTGACAGGAAGCCGCGAGTTAAATGCAAGTTCGAGACACACCTAGAACAGGACCATTATTCTCTATGACACAAAAGATTCCTTGCCGATAACGTGTGACGTCATAACACGCTTAAAAAACAAACGCGTTTCCAAAAAACGCCATGGCGTCACGTTAAGAAATTTGATATGGGCATAGAGAATACCACTACCTACACGCAGATATCGTAACAAGGCGTGTTACGTTTGCGTTTGGGCATAGAGAATAAGGGCCCAAAAAGCTCTAAAAGCGTGAACATAACTTACATGGATTGTAAACTATATTATATACAGGTATTCTGAAATTCAATAGATTTTTTTTCTCGCTGATCTAAATCAACTATGACATTGTGCGTTATGACTTTCTAATTTACTCATTGATGATCATGACTAATTTTATTATTTAGTTGATTTTGACAGTTTTTTAAATTAAAAACTCAAAATACGATGAATTGCTGAAACTCATTCTCTTTAGACATAAGTCTTGTATTTACTTATACATTTTGTTAAGCTCTTGTAAGTTGGCACGTTTATTATCATGTTTAGAAACTTATGATGACTTTTTTTTTACTTGACTTTTTTATTTAATTTTAAATTAGATAAAATTATGCTGGACGTTATCACACAGTCAGCATCATGTAACCCCAAAGTAATCAGAGCTTGTGTTATGGAACCACATTCGATGTATTACATATACTATACATTTTTTTGTAAATACATACATATCATACATAGAAAACACCCAGACCTGAGACAAATATCTGCAGAACATGCAAACATTTGTCCCGCGGCGGGAATCGAACCCGCAACCTTCTGCGTCTCAGGCGCACCTTCGCCCAATGCGCCAATGAGGTCGTCAATGTATATTACATCTTTACTCGTGATATTTGACACTTCAAACTCTGGGCTTGGGGGGTTCAGGCTAACGCCTTGTAAATTATAAAAGCAAGACACATCGTCGCAAGTCATCCAAATGTCAAATTAATACTGTGTAAACGTCATTTCATTCAAGCAAAAACCATTGTACGTAAAGCATCTGAGTCAATTGATATATTCTTTATTTACCATAATCTACGTATTTTATTTGGCCATTATATCCTCTAAAGATATAACAGGGGGGTGCGGTATCTGGGGAGATGTGTCATTCGAAATGTTTGATGTGCATTATAATATTACAGCTCAAGATGTAACAAATATCCCTTAATCAAAAGCCGGCTTCATACTTTAAAAAGTTTTAAGGAAGATTCGGTAAACTTTTTTTATGTATTAAAATAATGTCGTAAGCTTATCTCAATAGTTTTGCTCTCTGTGTGTCTGTCTGTACACCATATGCCGCGTCTCAGCACTTCATCGCCGCACTCGGATAAGTTATTGTGCGAGTCGTTAACAGGTGACAACTGACGGAGACAGAGACGGTGTGGCCCCACCTTTATGTCAGCTTAGTTTATGGCCTCCTTGATTTGGGGGATTATTAGCTTTGTGACAGTAAAAGTTATAATTGATGTGAGGATTGTCATTGACTGGTTATTAAGGGCTGATGATGTTATTTTTACGATGACATGTTCTATGAATGTTAACTTACTAATAGTCATCGAAGTTTCTTTCAAAAAGCGACTTCAAAAAAGGATATTAACAATTTATGGGCGCATATTTTTCCAATTACTTATAATACTTTTAATATATAATCATCATCATCATCAACAACAACATAATAGAAGTCCACTGCTGAAGAATGGTCTTGAGCCCTCTCCATCCACCTGCAATCTTGACGATGTCGTCGGTGCAACTGGTGGGGGGTCTTCCTACACTTCGTGTTCCAGATCGCGGTCGCCATTCGAGAACATTTATTCACAAACGGTTACCGGGACTAATATAATACGACTATAAAAAGTTGAAGGAAAGAGAGGAAGGAGCAGACCAAAGATAAATTATATGAGCCACATTAAAGAGAAAGTAGATGTCGTGTCGTATAGGGAAGTAAAGGAGGCTGCTTGTGAGAGAGGCAGATGGAAGGAGCTGCATCGGTTGCGCCGACAAGAGCACAGCCCATAAATAAATGATGATAATAATACGACTTATCTCTATTTATGTAATAACCTATTTTATAAATAAATAAATAATGCTAAAACATAATTACACAGCATCATGTAGCCCCAAACTAAACATAGCCTGTATTATGGGAAATTCATGACTGGATTTAATATATAAATATTATACGTAGAAAACCCCCAGACGAGAGCCTACAAATACTTTCAAATCATAGAAACGTTTGTCTCGCGGCTGGAATCGAACCCGCAGCCTTCTGCGTCTTAGGCGGGCCTCCACCCACTGCGTTCGTTCTATACTAAAAATAAAGATAAAAGATAAAGATAAAATATATTTATTTGTCAGAATATATGTCACAATTTTAGGTCTTAAATAAGTCTCTTGAACACACAAACCCTGAGACAAATATTTGCAAATCGTATAAACATTTGTCTTGTGGTGGGAATCGAACTCATAACATTCTGCGTCTCAGACGAGCCTCCGCCCACTGCGTCACAGAGGTCGTTCTTTATTAAACCTATATTAAAAATAAATCTCTTAAGCACCCAGACCCTGAGACGAATATTTGCAAATGGTAAAAACATTTGTCTTGTGTCAGGAATCGAACCCGCAACGTTCTTTTCTTTTTATGGTACTCGAAGATGGAGCAAGCACATGGTCCACCTGATGTTAAGTGGTAACCACTACCTATCACAAAGTATTGCATCCTAGATCACGTTTTTTTGGTATGTGCTCTACGATGCAACACCCTGCGTCCATCAACTTGAGGCATGAAGATGATAAGCCTCTTGTGCCTGTAATTTCACCGGCACCCACACCCCGTTCTACGTCTCGGGCAGACCTACACCCCCTACGCCACAGAGGTCGGTCTATATTAAACCTATTTAAAAAAACTCTTGCAAGTTTATAAGGCCTTCATACATTGTTATAACAGTTCAAGTATTGTGTACGAAACTATTGAATAGGCGAAACTTAACAAAGTGAGGTTCTCAACTTGCAAGTTCAAAGCAGACAGTCTCATTTGCATAATAACTATCAAAATAAAGAAAACTATTTAAATTTAACAGCAGAAGTTAAGTTTAACTGCAAGAACCGTAATAAACCCAAGTTTCGAGTCATAAAAGTTTGTTTTACCGGCCCTGGCCTGAAGTTATTTCACAAATATGGCGCGCGTAAAGTTCCACGTAAAAATTATACGTGGCTAATGAATGCTGACAATGTGCTACTGTGTAATGAGCGCGTCACGTGTTTTCTTCACGTGCTCACTGGGAACATTAAATATATGGAATTCTCCATGATATGTTGTACTAGAGCTATTTTAGGGTTCGTTACCCTAGGAGTGCGAACGGGTTTCTTTCTACGGAACGGGATAATTCACTGCCTGACTAAAGCATCATTTCAGATTATAAAAAAAACAAACATCTTCACGACTTCCCCATTATGGATATCTTCAGATATTGCTCAGTACGCAAATCTATTGAGGATACGCAAATCTATTGAGGATAGGGGTAGTCAGAGGCAAGTCCAAACGTTACGTTCGATACATGCTCACTTTTTGCAAGCAGCTAGCATTCCACGTGACAGGTTGCAAGCCCATCGCCGCTTTTTTATTGGAACATTCAGATTAGATAGATAGATAGATATAAAATTATTTATTGCAAAAGATAAAACTGCTGATTCCAACACAGTTTATACTACTCCAACTCTTAGCATCTCGGCTATAACATACTCTAATATAAAACTAAGACCAAATAAAATACATTTATTTATTTATTTATTCAATTTTGGAAAAACTAACAGCTAGATACATACTAAAAGTAGTTATATAGGTATATGCAGGTACTTAAAGCTACACATACACATAAGGCCAATTATAAGTCTCCGCAGACAGGTAAATACCAAATTAACTTTGATGAACAGTTACAGTAGACGACATATACAACGAATAATAAAGGAAAGTGTATATAATAAACACACACCCACACACACACACACACACACACAAACATTTACACAACAGAAAAAAGGTGCTCAATGTCTGTATTATTAAAGAAGCTGTCGCTAAGTAAGTGTTTAAGTCTATTTGTTGAAGTGTTAAAGATATCTACTTCAAAACTTGCCCTTGCTAAGGAGTAAAATGATCTAGAAGCTCTTATAATAAATTAATTATATCTGTAATTTGTCCTAACTAAAGGTACAAAAAGAACGTTAGGCTTTCTTAATGCAGCTGTGTTTACACGCAACCCTAATTGCTCAAGTAGTTCAGGGCAATCAATAGTGCTATTTCCGATATTTAATAAGTAGGATAAGTCCGCTATCTCTCTCCGTATGAACAGAGGGAGGAAGTGAAATTTACGACATCTTGCATAGTAGTCACATAAAAAAATAATACAGATAAACTTTATCTAGATAACCTTTGTGTAGTGTGGAGATAGATTGAATAAGATCAATTAATGTCAGCCTGTAAATAGTTTATGCATTATGAATTGGAAATATGCATCGAATGACGCGTTTAATTTATAAATTAATAATCTAATAGTAGTAGGTTCAAATGAATCAAGTAATAGGTAGTAAGCGACAAATAAGTTATTCTCTGACGGTCCGTCGAGACAAAGTTGGGCAAATTCAAAAATCTGTAAACGAAAATATCAAACTACCAATAATGGTATGATCAGATAAGTCTATTTGTTTCAAGTATCAGCCTGCGCACATTGGACGACAGACGTCAGCGATTAGACGCTACGACAAGCTGCGGGGGACAATTTTCATACATTTTGTTCAAAGCCGCACACATGGCGACAATCGTGACAGCAAGCTATGACAGACGCTCGCGACTAAGCGCGACGACAAAGGGTCATGTTTGCGAGGTTTGTATGGGTTTGTAGTCAAAAATCTACCTCTTTTATGAGAATCACCAATTTCCTTAGATGGTCATAAAAACAAAACAAAACCCGGACGAAGTAAGACTCATCCTTGACCGCTTTATTTATGTTAAGCACACAAGGACAACCTGCTGGGAAGTGGTCGCCGGCGTCTATTGACCACAACAACCCGGACATTGGGGATAGTACTTTTAACCTAGAGACGTTTTTACTGTTCTTATATTTCAAGATATTTTTCATTTTTCTTATATCAAAAACGCCAAACTACGCGCTAAATCCCAAATCCTAGACGTAGCTCTTAAAGCCGCTAAGTTGAAATGGGATTGGGTTGGTCACGTCTGCCGCATGTCAAATGAGCTATGGGTAAAGTTAACACTTCACGGTGCCCGATCCAGCGAGGAAGCGACGCGGTAGACAAAATCGAAGATGTCGGGATGGACTGGAACCATTTTTAAAAAATTGAGTAGCAGTAGGTAAGCATCGTCATTTCTGGATAGAATGGCGGGAAGTGTTTGCCTAGTTGTTGGCTAAATTATAAGGCTTAATAAATGATTGTCATTAATATTTAAGTTATGAAGATCTTAGAGATCAGTTCCCAGAAAGTATCCCGTCATAAAGAGATCATCAAGATTGCAGGTAATCGGTGAATGGAGAGGCCTCAAAATCTTTCTTCGTAGACTTCCTTGGGGGAGATCTATGTTCTGCAGTGGACGTCTATAGGTTGTTAATGATGATGATGATGATCCCATCGGCCTTGTTTGTCGAGCTCGGGTTCTAGAGCCGATTAGAATAACGAAATCATCTAGTCACATTATATTTTTTATATTTATTTATCAAAAAAAATGCCTATTTGATCTGGTGATCCATTTAAAACCTATGATTGTTACAAATAAAATGAACCAAATTGAATTACCCAACAGCGAAGAAAGAGCGTAAAGGATTCCACGTTTATATCCATCAGATTAACTAGTATCTAGTAGTGCTGATGAAGCAATATATTATTCCTCCCTTCTTCATAAAACCAAAATCCAAAACACAGAGGCACTCAGATCTTAATAAACGGTCACCCATTCAAGTGACCGGACAGTGTTGATTAACCTGGATCTGCTAAAAACACCGAAGTAAACTTACGTATCTCTATGGCGAAGTGAGCTTAGGTCTACCTGAGAAGCAGAAGGTTTCGGGTTCAATTCTCGCCGCGGGACAAATGTTTGCATTATCGACAGATATTTGTATCTGCGGGGTGATCGTCTAACTCTGTTGCAAACAGAAATGACTGACGCCGATCAAGTATTTACAAACTTTGACATTTCATCCGTCGAAATTCAATGAACGTCAATTGACGAACTGTCACAGTTTGTTAAAACAGGATCGGTGTCAATCATTTCTGTTTGCAACAGAGTTAGCCGATCACCCCGCTGGTCTGAGTCTTTTCCATGTTATGTATGTAATTACGAAAAAAGTATATTAAGTAGTATACCTTCAGCGACAATCAGTGGCAGGCATTGGCGCTAAGAACTTTAGGGGAGGCCCTTGCCCAGCAGTGGGACAGTGTGGGCTAACAACAACAACCGGTAGTATATCAGTTATGTGGATCCCATATTCCTATAATAACAGCTCTGCATAGTTTGGGGCTACATGATGATGTGTGATAGTGTTCAGCATTATTTATTTGTCTCTCCTATTTACTTTCTCTCCTATTTACTATTGTTGTGCCCAACAGGGTCTATAATGATCACAATGAAAATTTGTTAACACCTGTACATTTTTGTTAACACCATTACATTATGGAACGCAATAAATGATTGAGTAGGTATTGAGGATTGAGTATTGAGTATTTACGCTCAGATATAAATGCCACTAAACGGTCGCTCATCCAAGAAGTGACCGCGCAGAATGCTGTTTACCAAGATGATCTGTCAAAAACACTGATTTAGTCCACGCTAAAAGCCAATAGCAATACTCAAATCATATACCGTGCAGGGTAGCCAGAGGCAAGTGCAATAGCAGGTAGGGTTCTACGTGTCAGTTTGCGCGCACATCACCTTTATTGTTGTAAATATTTGCTAAACAATGCTCGTAAATAAGTAACTCGTAGATAACAAAATAACTTCCAAAGACTTTACATAAATTACCGCATGCCACGCACAGCTCTTTGTCGCCGGCAAATATTGAAATACAAAAAAATAATGAATTCATTTGATAAAGTTTGTCCGGGAAATTAATTGAGCCGCCAGACGAAAACATGCCGAGTGTTTGCCGAGCCCTCACGGAACATGAATACTTGGCGATGGAGCGGGGCAAAGCGGAGGCGGTAATTTTATAACTTATCAAGGTATTATATGTTTTTAGATTCAGATTAAGAACGGTGAAGGAAAACATCGTGAGAAAACCAGCATGCCCTCGAACTAAAGTTCTTCGAACTAAGTTCGAAAGGTATGTGTTAGGTTAGTGTTCCAATAAAAAGCGGCGATGGGCTTGCAACCTGTCACGTGGAATGCTAGCTGCTTGCAAAAAGTGGGCATGTATCGAACGTAATGTTTGGACTTGCCTCTGACTACCCCTGTTAAGGTATCCTCAATAGATTTGCATACTGAGCAATATCTGAAGATATCCATAATGGGGAAAAAATCGTGAAGATGTTTGTTTTTGTTTTTTAGATTCAGGACGCAAGATGTAAATTGCTTAGCTAAAACATTTATATTAGGTATAAGCCAAGTAAAGATTCTTGCCAATTCTTAAAAAGAAATAGAAATGGTTTATTTGCTAGAAATATGGTAACAAGGTTACAGTGATATGGTACTGGATTCTCATATTTCACCAAATACAATTGGATTGCGATATTTAACTATAATTGTCAAGGAATTTAAATTGATTCTAGGTACATAATACACATATAATGTTAGTTAAATAAATTAATTAATGAAAAACTTAGCCCAGCAGTGGGACGAGAGAGGCTAATTAAAAAAATATGAAAAATAGGTTTAAAATTAATAAGGTAAGAATTATGATGTGTCAGATTTTAGTATTTATTTTTTATCTACGCTTTAAATAGTTTTTCAATGAGCCACAATGTCTTACTTATATATTTTTTCTTCTCTGATTGGTGTGTTTTGTGTTACAAATAGGCGTAATATAAAAAGTTACGTGTAAAAGTTATCCATCGATATATTTTCATTTTACGTGTTGAAATGCTCCAATGCTACAGTTATTTATTTTCTCAGTTATTTTATAAAAGGTCTTAGATTAACTAGGAAAACGCATACTGTAGTAAAATATATGTTGGTTATTTTGAAATAAAGTACTTCATTTCACACATTTTTCAATTGAATGGGAAAATATAAATTTCGTTTTTCGCTTACCAATGTTGCAATATCCTCCAGTGAAAGACTAATGATGAATGCGCTCATTAGGGGAGGCCTATGTCCAGCAGTGGACTGCTATAGGCTGATGATGATGATGATGATGATGAGAGACTAATTAAACCTTGAAGTGTTAAACTAAAACTTTTCATAGTGTCCTCGTGAACCTTGTTTGTACATACTTTTCATAGAAATGGTACTTCCTACTTATAATGTATCATGAATGAGCCCTATAAAAATCCTCAACATATTGAGTATTATTAGTAGTAGGTTATTAGTTACTCTACAAAGTATCCTCAATATATAGCAGCCTGTATGCTTTGATCCTTGATGGCTTTACGTCTAATATCGTGTATAAAGAAGCATTACTGTGGTTTTTTTTAAATACTCAAACGACTGTATTTATAATCCAAAAGAAAACAAAAGATTTCCAAAAATGCTGCCCAAAGTCACTATTCCGCGCGGACGAAGTCGCGGGCACAGCTAGTCTTCAATATATTTAGTATTAGTACGCTAATTATAATTTGTGTAATAGTAATAATAGAAAAAAATTGGTTGCTATTTTTTCTATACATCATGATAAAATATGGGTGAAAATTACTAAAAATGCTGCATCAATCTGCTGCTGCTGCTGTAAACAAAGTCACAAACAGCTAAATACCACAGCCAGCTCATTGACAAGTTCTAAGACTGATGGAGCTAATTACCACCTCCACGGCTCCGGGCCAGGCTCCTTGAGGGCGGAAGGGCGCCGCGCATACATTACACATGCTAATTTTATCGAAGGGTCGACGGTGACTGACGCGACACTTTTCAAGAGCTGCCTTTTTGGGGTCGATCTTTTTGGAAACTTTCGTTTAACCCGTCAGCATCAGGGTTCAGGGTATCAAGTGATGGGGAATTGATGGAGGAAAATATTTCTTTTGTACAAGGAACTATACGGTGTAAAAATACTACTACCGAAAACTGGGAGGTTGCAATCAGACTAAAATTCTGAACATATTTAGCAAAAAAAGCATTTTTTTTTACTTATCTACGTCATTTTTTTTTTTACAACTTAGTAACATCATTTTTAGGTAACTCTCATTGAAATACGCAAAAATAAATATAAAAATAATAAATACGCTAAAATAAAAAAACAGAAAAATTTGAATACAGCAAAGTGTGAATGCAGCAAGCAGTCCGCGCGCCGGTACAACAAAATCTTAAACATTGTTTTCTCCGGTTAAAAGTAATTTTTCAGACAACAGATTTTTTTTCATTTGGCTTGGTTTCGATGTTTTATTTTGCTGCCCTTCGTTTTCGGTAGACCTATATTTACACCCGATATAAAGGAACTAGCTTAAGGTCGCCTTAAATCCATGGCTTCGCTCGCGTTATATCCGGTTAAAAAGTAGTGTTGTTATTACTTGTCTACAACTAAATATAATATGCACAATATTTCAGCTCATTTCATTTCGTAGTTTTGACGTGGAACAAACAAACATCTGTTGACTCTGACTGCAAGAGCAGTCCGTGTATCTTGATAACGAAGTTACTGCTCGAGCAGTCCGTGGACGGCGGCACTTAGATTTCTCATTATTTAAAGGGTTCCGTACCCGAAGGGTGCCCAACGGGACCCTATTACTAAGTCTCCGCTGTCCGTCCGTTTGTCTGTCAGCGGGCTGTATCTCATGAACCGTAATACATAGGTAGAGAGTTGAAATTTTCACAGATTGTACATTTCAATTACAGATCATTGCAAAGATAATTTAGAAGTATTGAAATAGTTTTTTCCACTTAATACAAAATGAGTCTTTCATGCCACAAGCAGGATCAGGCAAGCGGCGAGTAGCAAGTGGCGAGCGACGAGCGGCGCATGGTGAGTGGCAAGTGGCGAGCTGCTAAACAACCAATTAGCAAGCTACCAGCATTCCTCTGCCCGCGTCATCAAGAACGCTCCATAGCAACAACAGAACTTAGCTCTACTACGCACTGGATAAATTCACGCTGCGTAAATTTTTACTTTCAGAAGAAGCCTGAAAATGGGCGAAGCCTCGCCTGAGACGGAGAGGGTTCGGGTCTGGGTGTTTTCAAAATGTATTTTTTTGCAACAAAATATATTTATAAGTATCGGTAGTGTCGTTTACAAGTTCCGCTTAGATTGGGGCTAGATGATACTGTGTGCTTGATGATCCAGCATTATTTATAAATTTGTGTCAGTTAGATATTTGACCTCATTAAAAAAACTTCTCAATGGAATTTAATTCGTCATTGAGCAGAAAAAGCGGTCAATGACGGTAAAATTCAAATTACGTCGCGAGTTACAAACTTTGTCTTCTTGCTGCTTTTTGAGAAACTATCATCGATCCAAATCCTATGTCGCCAGGTGAAAAGTAGAAACACATCACGTATATTGTGGCTGGCAACTGCCTTAAATAACACCAACTGACTTGACGAGTGACTAATTCTTGAGTAGGGGAGACCGAGGGGTTTTGAAACAGAGGTGAGTTGAAACAGCAGTGATTTCGCGAAACCTAGAACCGTTAGCAAGCTGGTAACGTCGCAAATAATCCGTGTCCTGCCACCCGCCTGCGCCTCAGTTGATGTCTGTGACCATTGGCGCGCAGTTGCGTAGTTCTGGCGAGCACATCGCAAAAATAATGAAAAGTAAGTTTTTAACGTTTTTTGATGACTTCAATAGTATGGTAACGCGTTTGGATTTTGATTCAGGTTAAATACATTTTGAAAGCTTATCAATTAATCATTCAAATGACAGCATTGGTACAGCTTATTTCAAAGTGTTTCCTACTTGGTTTATAAAATTATAAAAATTGGGAGGATTTCTGCAGCTGAGGGGATTTGAAACAGAGTGTTTCAACTGTCCTCGTTTTTTATTTGTATGGTTGACTTCTCAGTGAGCTTTGTTTTTTTGCGTATTTTGTTTCAGGATGCCTACTGATTATAAAATAATAAGTATCTACTACATTATCTGTAGCATCTACATCACATGATACTTCAGTCACAGCCCAAGCAAATATTTTCTCTCTTGAAAGCATAAGACGATTACCAAAGGCTCCTCCAAACAATGAAACAAATTGACGAAAGGTAAAATCCGCTGTCTTGATTGACACTCCTATAAAGAATGAGTTAGCAGCAATCGAAGCAGCTAGGATGGCTAATAAAAAAAGATAAAAAACCTGTTTTTGAACAAAAAAACAAACACGGTAAAAGACCTAAGTTAGACAAAAGGAACAAATCAGAAGCTAAGATAAAAATGACCAAGATTGCTAAGAACAACAAAAGCAGTGAAGATGAAGAAGAAAATTGCTATTGTATTTGTTGTTTGGAAGCCTATTCAAATAGCAAAGCCAAAGAAAAATGGGTTCAATGTCTTGTATGTAAAAGTTGGGCTCATGAAGCTTGCACTGCTGGTGAACTTTCTTATGTGTGCCATAATTGCTTATCCGAGTAATATTTTAATTCTGTTTTCAATAACTTTAACTCTGTGAGGCTATTATCATCAACCTAGTCATTGAAATAAGCAAAATGAGACTGATGTTAATGAATATAAAACGACTGAAAGTTTTTTAATATTTAGTTTTCTAAGAATGTGATTTTTGTTTCTCAAATTGTTGTTTAATGTTAGATTTGTTAATTAGGACTGAACATTATGCAACTAATTATTTTTGTTACAAGTTCCTATAAATAATTTAGTAAGAAGTTTACCATTTTGTTAAAGACTTTTTAATATAAGTACATAGCTATTAATATTGGCTCACTATCGTGGTGCATCAACCCCAAAAAGATGGAAGATATGCTCAGTTAAGTACAAATTGTAATAAAAAATTACGTGGTCTATTTATTTTTAATAAATACCTTTATTAATACGATCTGCTTACATTATTTTACTCAAATATAAAATGTTTCAACTCACCTCGGCCCCTGTTTCAACTTACCTCAGTATGAGGGGAGTTGAAACAAAATTTCTTAATACATTCAAATTAAGTTTTTGCCACATAGTTCACATTTATCCTTTTATTGTGCAAATCATTTCAAAGGATTTGAAATGTAGTATCGATTGCCACTAAATTCATACGGTTAATGTTTATAGAATTTGGTAAACGAAGCAAAATGTCAAAATTGTTTCAACTGCCCTCGGTCTCCCCTAGAGAACGTGGCTTGGCAAACGTAGTGTAACACGCACTCAGACCTGTAAAGTGACGATATGCTAAAGGCTGCTGGCAGAAGCTGAATGCGTCGAACCAATAACCGAGGCTGCAAAGGCGCTCGTTAGCGAGGCCTATGATGATGATGATGAAGACACTTGAGTCATGTGAAATACAAGCATTTACAAAACGTTGCGTTCACCGTCCCCGTGCGAAGAGAAAGCTTATAAAAAAGTCGTTATGTCGTCGAAACGAAACAAAAGCGTAATTTAGAAATGTCTCGAATGCTTCCGAAGTAGAATTGATTGGCTGTAGTCTTCGCCATCGTTGTGATGTTCAGACGGTTCCAGAATAACAGCAGTTACCTCGAGGCCACAACATTGCAGTGCGACGACGCATCGCAAGAATCTACGACGCTTCTGGAATGATTCCAATGCAGTGCCGCAGGAAGATGCACTCGTACAGCTAGCGGCACGTCAGTCTAGCGGTGAACGAAACGTCTGCGCATGGGTCTCTCGCTCTCTCTCTCTCGCCTCTAGCCTCCATATGATTACTACGCAATAATGGTCAGCGGTAAACTTGCGTCATGTCGGTTTCATGGCATTGCGGTGCGACGTTGTTTTTGCGATGCGTCATCGCAACGCAGTGTTGTAGCCTAACCGTAACTGTACCATCAAGTATTACGTCAGACAAAAGCAAGATTATGGTGGCTAGACGTTCCACGCTGATTCATTGGAGAGAGAAGACGTTCTAAGAGTCTTAACAGATTCCAAACATTTAAAATTTCTGAATTCAAAGATGAAAATGTTGATTGTTAACTATTCATTGCGTTTGAGGAATGATCTGGAAAAATTACAAATCTTATTTTAGCCGCTCAACTAAATAACTTCTAGAAAATATTTTCTTCTATATTTATATCTTGTTCGCTCGACCTTATGATATCAATTGAACAATTCAGATGATTACTTTTGAATTTATCTTTTGAATTAATCCGAATTTTCTCAATTCAGATTATTGTCCTTAAACATCAACGAGTAACTACGAATAGCAATCATTTCTACTTCTTTACAAAAGAGCGTCGTCATGGTCAAAACTCGTGTGTCGGGAATTTAAGGTAACTTTAAAGCTTCCAAAAAACTAGGACCAATATCGTGCCACTAACATGCGACCAATAAAATAGGTTCCAGAAGATTTTTTTCGAAACCAAACCCTTTGGTGCGTTCAACGTGCCTTTCGAAGCATGGAAGTACTATGCGATGCGGCTAACAATAATGTGGGTTCACTACGCTTTCCCGAAACATATTTCAAATTGTTATATTTCACCTATGACGACTCATCGACCATTCAGTAGAAATATAATTCAATTGTTAGAATATTTAATATGACTATGTCCGGTTAATCAGTGCTACATTTCACCTAAACATATTTCTCCAAAACACATTTCATCGCAAGCAATTTTTGACTATTTACTATGTTGACCTTAATGAAATGAGATGGCTTTTGGTATTAAATAATAACAGCAAGTTATTTCACAAACGGCCACCTCACCGCGGCTGACCCGTCGTCTGTTAAGACTCAAAAGACATGATCTTCGCACCATCGTTGGTACCCTCACGGGACACTCTCCTTTGAACAAACATCTCTACAACATCGGAGCAACTGACAGCCCACTCTGCAGAGGGTGTCTGACCGAAGAAGAATCAGCAGCCCACGTAATCCTGGAATGCGTGGGAGTTGCATCACAACGTGAACAAATCCTTGGAACACCGAGGTCACTCCGCGAAGCCTGCGAAGACCCCAGGAAACTTCTGTGCTTCTGGGCGGAGTTAGGCTGGCTAAGTATTTAACCAGATCTCCCACACGCACAATGGACCAACTGGAGTCCAATTGCGGAAAAGGGAGTCCATTTACATTTACATTTACATTTTATTTCACAAACGTCTTATTCTTCCCAATTTCACAGTGTACCTATATCACTCAAAAAATAGCTTGCCCTGGTGTTACCCTCTTCACTCTTCTTGCCAGGTCAATAACTAAAATTCCCTCCCTAACAAAATGAAACTTGGATACATAACCATTCCAATTACACACAATAAAATATTGATTAAATATTATGCTTATTTAGTATTGCATTGGAAGAGAGTTGTAACATTAAGTAAGGCCGACACAAATTTACACCTCGAGTACTTCATTTCACTAAAACAACGCAAGCAAATCCAGAAGCAACAACCAGTATATAAAGCTACCCCTGGGGCATGTCCACAGTATCAATTTGATAGCGTTTTCCATAACTGTTATGGAACTAAGTATGGCATCCGTGGGAACAGTGCCAGCTGCCTTAGCTTGTCAATTGTCTTGTGCAACTTGTAAATTTGCTTTAGAAAATAAGTACGTGTCACCGAAAAGGGGACTTATAAACTACTAATGAGTGGCAACCCCCCGCAACTTTGGTCGCGTAGATTTTTGGCACTGAATTAAATTCTTTTTTCACTTCTCATATGCTCTGAAAGTACTTATTTGTGCAGGATATAGGCTGCACAAATTCGAATTTTGTGCAAAAGTGTATTAACATAACTACTCATAAATGTATCTATATTAAGGCAAAGAAAATGAGCTACACACCCAAACACAATAAGAAGTTCATAGATAGAATTTGTTATTTTATAATATTTACTTTAATTTATTTGCCTTATGTGTTTTTTAAGATACAAAAGATATTTAAATTAAAAAAATCAAGTACGTTAGGTTATTTAATTACTTTAAGAAAATTATTATTACAAAATAAATTTAACAGTAGGCTGTACAAGTCTACGGCTCAAGACTAATATCAATGTCGTAATATAAAAAAAAAGACGTGTGGCACTCGGGGACTGCCGCGGTAAAGCTATTGCATAGCATTTTGTATCAACTTATGCAATTATAATTATTTATTTATTTTATTTATGAAGTATATCTTTTTCTTTGATATTAATTCAAGTTACACTTTTTGAGCGTGGTGACCGATAAGAAAACATTTTTTTTTCTTTTATTAAATAAACGAGCTTCGTAGAGTCGTACAATACGTCTAGTTGCACGCACACAAACACCGTGTCTGAAGACTGCCGAAAAGAAACGACGTTAGACAATGCACGGCCTTCAAGCCACACCTCCGTGCCCGTCGGAGTGGGGAGCGTGAGGTTTTTTTTCGTTACGGAATTTCTGGATTCGGTCCCCGCGCTCAAGGCCCTCGATAGAAGCTATGCAATAGCTTAAAAATAAAGCAATTTTACTAATTTTACTTTGAGTTTTAATTAAAGAAATGCTATGTTACACTACTGTTTTATTTCCTCGCAATCGAAGTGAAAAGCAGAGTTTATAAGTCGTCCACAAAACCATTTTATCCTTGACATTACTATCAGTCTACTAAAAGTCACTAAAAGTCTCGGATAAATATTGTTCATTTTGTGCACTTGTTGTAAAATCTACTATTAATTACACATATACATTTACTATGCAAGGAACATTACCCTCCAAATCAAGTAACGATTGACAGTTTAGGATGTGCGTTGACTGTCTTACTGACTGTGAGTCAGTCTGTCAATCAATCAGTCACCTTCATTCATTGCAGTAGCCTGTTGTTATACTTGGCCTAGGTCTATTGGTACTGTGCAAAATTTCAGCTCATCCTAAGTCCTAGCATAAAACCACAAAAAAAATCATTCCCTTTTTATTTATACATTTTTATTTAATTAAAAACCTCAATTTCAGCTAAAAATAGAGTAATGAGGCAAACCTAGTGTAGGAGGCCCTCCAGCCAGGTGGAGTGACGATTTGCGAAAACCTGCTGGTAGAAGCTGGATACGTCGAGCTCAGGACAGGGCACAATGGTGCTCATTAGGGGAGCTTATGTCCAGCAGTTGACTACCATAGGCCGATGATGATGATGACATAATGAGGTTGTTCTCACGCCAACTGCAGAACTCTCCGGCTCTACATAATTCGATCTATCTTACACAACACAGTATACACCTACATGATCAATATTAAGTACATCGATTCCATATTAATAAGCCAAATTAATGAAAGCTTACCCTGGGATTAGCAGCTAAGCTTCTAGAAATTCTTTAATGAAAAATAAAATGTAATAATTAGAAGCACTATCAAAATCGTCCGTGTGACTTCAAAATTTCACATTAAATAATAATAATTAATAAAAAATTAGTAAGAAATTAAAACTTTTTAAAGTCCAACTCCAGTCATTGCAGAATGCTGATGTTGAGTAATTAAAGCTACTTATGTAAAAACAGATCCTTAAGTATAATCCCTGCTTCTTCTTCTACGTATGAACTAGTAGCCTACTCTAGCGTCGGAGATTTTAGGCCACGCGAATACCTCCAACATGCCTTAACGACTGAAAAAACCGGAACCAACATCTCAATAAGCCTTCCGAAGCAAGGAAGCGCTCAGTACCCCTAGTACGAGTTGCATATTACGGAAACGTTCACAGTTTACGTTTTCGTTCTTCTTGCAGATTGGAATCTTTATCACTCAAAACAGTTAGGTAATTAACGAAAAAATGTACTTTAAAATTGAGCTCGAAAATGTAAACTATAAAAGTCTTCGAATTGTGCAAATCGTACTAGGGGTACAGATCAAAATGCCACTAAACCGTCACGCATCAAAGTAGTGACCAAGCAGACATTGTCTGTATTCTAACTTACTATATTCATCATTATCATCGGCCTATATAGCAGTCCACTGCTGGTTATAGGCCTCCCCTAATGAGCGTCATTGCGTCCTGTCGTGAGCTCAACGCATCCAGCTTCTACCAGCAGCCTTTCGCAAATCGTCACTTCACCTGGCCCGAGGAACCCTACACTATGTTTGTCAAGCCGCGGTCTCCACTCAAGAACTCATTTACCCCAACGGTTATCGGTTCTTTGGCGGCCAGCCCATTGCCACTTCAGCTTGCTAATTCTCTAAGCTATGTCGACAACTTTCATTTCGGAAGGATAGTCTCGATACGGATTCTATCCTTCAGAGAAACTCCAAGGATAGCTCCCTGAGCGACTTTAAACAAAAAATATATTCACGGAAAGGAATAGCCTATAGGTACTCTTGACTAAAACAGAGTTAAAATATTAATATTGGCAGAATATTATTATTTATGAACCCTTAAATTTGACACAATTCATTATAAAACCGCCGTAGCCACTTCCCAACCCGCCCTCGATCAATCCACAGTATTGCTAACCTCCACCAATTAATAATCGTTGCAACAATTAATAAATGCGAACCATCGGCGAACCGCTCGACGTATTTATTAAGAAACCTATAAATCACAGGCAACAATACTTCCTTTCCCCTCCGCTGCACAGGGATGTATCTAGGCTTATGCATTTTCCATGCTGGGGGAAGAAGTTTAATTGCAAAAGTTTAAAATGTCTGCAAACAGACATGATAAGTACAGATTTCTGCCAAGCTATTTTTCTACAAAAAAAATATGAGTTATTTTTCTTATTTTTAATATAACTTGCAATTTATTTTAAAACTATTATAAAAAATATGTTTTATTACTATACAAAAAATAATATGAGTTCTTGTTCTTATTTTTAATTTAACTTGCTTTTTATTTCTATGTATGATATGTATGTATTTACAAAAAAAAATCATATGTGTAGTTTATCCATCATGTGGTTCCCATAATACAAGCTCTGCTTAGTTTGGGGCTACATGATGCTGTGTGATTACGTCCCGTATTATTTATTAATTTTTCACTTCTCTTGCTCAAAAATTGTATCATAATAGTGTAGCTAAGCGGGCCTAAAACTCGAGTTTAATACCTCGGGCTAAAAAGTATTTTTTCTTTTTAATTTTTTTCTTAAATCATCAGCCCGTACAAAGCATTCGTTCTCTTACATAAGAACTCGACTTCTTGGTGCTCCGTCAATCTTTTTTTTTTTTGAAAATAGAACCGTCTTGGTGATGTTGTGTGTGTAATCAACCTTCATAGGTTGATTACTTTTTAATAAAATTTCTGAAA
The DNA here is from genome assembly GCA_951804965.1 of Horisme vitalbata. Classification (NCBI taxonomy): domain Eukaryota; kingdom Metazoa; phylum Arthropoda; class Insecta; order Lepidoptera; family Geometridae; genus Horisme; species Horisme vitalbata. The sequence goes on along the minus strand of OX638104.1, from coordinate 821,676 downwards.
ATTGTCTAATTTTGAATTGTTTTATTTTCTCGCAATCAAAGTGAAAAGTAGAGTGTTTTACTCGGAATAAAACCACCCATTATAACTCGGTCTTGTCATCCTCCCTCGCTACGCTCGGGAGTATAACAACCTCGTATATAATGGGATGGTTTAGTCCCTTGTAAAACAATCTACTATATTTAAAAACTGTTAATAAGAAAAACAAAATTTAATAAACGCCTATTCATTTATTTACCAACTACCCAATCCAGAATTTCCTTGGACAAGATGTACCTCGACGCAGTCTCTTCAATGCTTTCAAATCTCTTGAAGCGAATTAACTAACAATATTGTGCTGCCTTCCGCAATGGATAAATTTGTGTTTTTTAATATTTTCACCATCATCTGCTACAGTCTTATACATCCAGTCCATCCAAAGTTTGTCTGGATTGCCCTAAGCGATGAGACCGTATAAGATTTTACTTTCATTATAAGTTATTGTCTGTTTTGTACTTTATGTTTGAGTTGATATGAGTACAAAGAGTTATCTATATATCTATCTATCTATCTCATACAATATCCTGAATACGGCACAGCACACCCCCCCAAGGGGGGTTTCAGCAGAGATGGTAGCTCGCGGAAATTACTCGTGATACATCATTGGGATGTTTTTAATAAGCACCAGTTTGTCTGAAAGATTAGCAGCAATAAATGTATCGCTATTGCACGAAAAGCACATTATTTGTGGAATACCGTGGAGAGGAAATTTTATATTCATACTAGCTACGCCCGCGACTTCGCTTGCGTGGTACCCGGGTACCCAGGTCTAGAACTATGTAATATATATAAAAACATTCTGGATAGGGACACCCTACACACACTTTCTGGATAGCCTCACCTACATCACCTAGCGGCATGAAATATACCTACTTTTTCGACCTATTTTAATAACATTTCAGGTCGAACCATTTCGAAGGGGTGCGATCAGAAACATCACAATACGAGATTTTTATTTAAGACTAGCTTCCGCCCGCGGCTTCGCTCGCGTGTTACTGGAATAGAAAGTAGCCCATGCATTCATCCAGGTCTTAAACTATGTATATTCCAAGTTTCATCAAAATCCGTTCAATTACGAAGTGAAGCGACCACAAACATACTTACATACATAGAAACTTTCGCATTTATGATATTAGTGTGATGCCATATTCATACAAACCGAAGAAAAAGGTTACGCGATATATCGTCACTAGAGCTGCCCTGTAATAATATCTAGAAAAATATATTACAGGATGTTGATATTGCAACATTTTAAATGAGCATGGTTATTTCAAGTAATAAACTCAAGCTTTTCGTAAAATATACATGTTTGAGATAAAGACTAAGGTCTTAGGGAAAATACTTTGCCTTCTCTACTTATAGAAGACTTAGAAATACACATGCTTAAATGCTCATTAGACTCGCGGTATTCTGTCTGTCTTAGTAGGACTGTCTTACACTTAGCGTAGTATAATAAGAGTAAGCAACTGTCGGTCTTAGAGTTGACTAATTAGTCAGTAAGGCAGTCTTACTTAGACAAACTGAATACCGCGCGCTCTAATAAACTTTTAAGGGGGTTGTTAGAGAGTGGTAAATATCTCTCGACTTAATATGTTAAAAGCTATATGCAAAAGTTTTTAAATTTTCGTAAAAATTATAATATGCATGACCACTAAACCGTCGGTCAAGGCGATCTTTTCGTTTAGTGTAGTGGGTGAAAGTCCACCTGGGACGCAGAAGGTTGCGGGTTCGATTCCCACCGCGGGACAAATGTTTGCATTTGTTACGGGTCTGGGTGTTTTCTATGTATGATATGTATGTATTAACAAAAAAAAGTATACATGTAATATATCAATCATGTGGTTCCCATAACACAAGCTCTGCTTAGTTTGGGGCTACATGATGCTGATGCTGTGTGTGATAATTTCCAGCATTACTACTCCAGCATTACATAATATACAGTAATATCCAGCCTATATGTATGTTAGTAAAATGTATCCTTTTTTTGTTATTGAAGATGGAACAAGCACATCATCATTATCATCATCAGCCTATAGCAGTCCACTGCTGGACATAGGCCTCCCCTAATAAGCGCCATTGCGCCCTGTCCTGAGCTCGACGCATCCAGCTTCTACCAGCAGCATTTCGCAGATCGTCTCCACCACCTGGCCGGAGGGCGTCCTACACTTCGTTTGCCGAGCACATGGCTCACCTGATGTTAAGTGGTAACTAACCATTACCTATCACAAAGCATTGCATCGTAGATCACGTTATTTTGGAACGTGCTCTACGATTAAACGCCCTGCATCCAGCAACTTTTCGAATGAAGGTGATAAGCCTCTGGTGGCTGTTATTTCACATTTCCGGTATATATTGAAAATTTACGATAAATGTGTGCGTAAATGGTACGCTAAATACTTGTGGTTCGCTGGAAAGCATACTAATGGCCGATTCCTATAATATACCGTTACCGATAACGCCTCGTTTTCTCTTGAAAAACTGTCAAAAATTAACAACGAGGCGTCGAAAATTTGACAGTTTTTCAGGGGAACGAGGCGTCATCGGTAACGGTATGATATAGAAACCGGCCGTTAGTGTTTCGACGTATTAATTTTCAATGAAAACTCGACGTCTTTAGTCCATTATGTATCTTCAATGTATTTTTTATTTTAATTTTGGCCTGTGGTACCACGACAAAGCACACTACGATTGCTCCCGTGTGTTGCCAACATGCACCAGAACCACGCTAAATCAAAGCTTCTGCACCAGTGACAAGGTCTAATTCCGCTCCTGTCGCCGCCTCCATACATTACCGTGCAAATCCAGGAAATAGCCATTCGATAAATAAAATCAATGCGTCACGACACAAAGGGCGAAGCACCCGAATGTCCCACTTCCATTGCGCGAGTCTTTTGTGCCGCCGTGATTGTGGTCCGTCCACTAAATGTACCACCACCATTTGTATCCACCACATTTTTTAAGTGTAAATCTTATTTACGTGGAATAAAGTTCAAATTTTGATGCTTTGGTGAAAATGAGGGTAGGCGTAAGTTGGTAGAGTATTAAAATTACAATGAAACATGGGCAGACGTGTCTGTGAATGATGGCAGGCGAAAAATCGGTGATTATGTAGGTTTTAATTCGGGGAAACTTATTTTTTTTTTTTTTTTTTTTTTTTTATTTAATTAGGAAAACTAACAGCTAAACAATAAGATTATAGATAAGGGTATTACTAGAACAAGAAAGCCTTAAACAGTTTTCACATATAGATCATTATTACAAAGAAAAAAACAAACCAAAATAATGCATCCCAGCAGGGATTTATATGTACCTATCTATGTATGTTAAGAGTAAGAATTAAGAAGAAGTAAGTATGGAGTAGAAGAAGATTTAGTAATGATGAGCCATATCAACTTAGAACATAAGTAAATTCATTCTTGAGATGAGAATAAGTGAAAACAAGTCTTGTGCATATAAGAAATCAGTTAAGAAACGAAAGTTACCTAAATTCTAATCGCCGAAAAATGCATTTGCCTTTAGTTTAAAGAAATTAGGTGACGTATTAAATAAGTCGATGGTAGACGAGTGAATGGAATTAAATACATTACACGTACGATTAAAATATGAATTTTCCCTATAATTGGTCACACCTGCATCCGTACATAATTTAAGATAGTTACGCCTTAAGATAGCTCGGCGGGGAACTTGAAACTTGATCTTTGACAGAAGGTCACTACAGTCGATTTTGTTATTAACCAGGTTAAGAAGAAATGTGAGATCAGCTACCTCTCGCCTATGTTCTAAAGGAAGCAGATGGTGGTGTTTACAACTAGCTATATAGTCCGGGAATCTTAATTTATGCTTGTAGTTAAGGTAATTCAAAAACTTTCTTTGTATTCTCTCAATTTTATCAATATACACAGCATAGCAGGGATTCCAAGCCTGAGAGGCGTATTCAAGTTGACTACGAACAAGTGAGCAATATAGTATCTTGAGCGCTTTAACTGATTTAAAATCTTTTGTTGTTCTAAAGATAAAACCAAGCATCTTCGAAGCTTTACTGGTTATAATGTCAACATGTTTGTCTAATATAAATTTGGAGTCTAGAGTAACACCAAGATCTTTTACATACTCCACACGTTCTAATGGGTGCTCGTTAATTTTATAATCATATACTAAAGTAGACACAGATCGGGTAAAGGTAATGCAGTTACACTTAGCCACGTTAAGGTCCAAGTTATTTAAATGACAATAATTTTGTAGCCGGTTCAAATCCTGCTGCAGTAAAAGGCAATCATTAAGTGAGCTTACTTTTTTATATACTTTCATATCGTCTGCAAACAGAAAGAAATTTGAGTTGCGAAAGCATAAATCGATGTCATTCACAAAAATTATAAAAAGTAGTGGTCCAAGAATGGATCCTTGTGGAACACCAGATGGGATAATAGAAGGTATTGAATGAGAGGAGAATCCGTTAAGGACAACTGTCTGGCAACGTCCATCAACATAAGAACTGAACCATCTGAGTAAATCACCCGAAATTCCCGCAGATTGCAATTTAGCTAGTAGGATGACGTGGTCAATTCTGTCGAAAGCCTTACTATAATCCGTATAAATTACGTCCACTTGACCACCAGACTCCATGTCTCTAGTTATATCATCTGTAAACGCTAATAAGTTACTGACTGTAGACTTACCCCGGAGAAACCCATGTTGTTGTGCAAGAAAGGTGTGTTTTAGCGCAGAGTAAATTTGATTATGAACAAGCCTTTCAATCACTTTCGCGAGAACACATAGTTTGGAGATGGGCCTATAATTGGTGACCTCACGTTTGGACCCTTTCTTGTGAACTGGAGTTACTGATGCTGTTTTCCAAACACTGGGAACAATACCCTCGTTAACAGAACGATCAAATAATAAGCAGATTGGAGTAATCAGACTGCTAGCACATTCTTTAATCAGGACTGGGTGAAGTCCATCAGGCCCAGCTGACTTATTACAGTCAAGCGTCTTAAGGATTTTATGAACATCTTCTTTTCTAATTTCAATTGTTTGTATATACGCACTTACGGGCGTTGATGCTACATCTGAGACAGAGGAAGTTGGAGCAGGAGTGGACGCTGAGATAGCATGTAAGTAGGTAGAATTAAAATATTCAGCAAAAGCATTGCAGATGCTTTCACCCGTTGACAAATTTTTGTTGTTAAATGCCATAGACGATGGAAATGAATTATGTTGTTTATTAGCCTGTATAAAAGACCAAAATGTCTTTGGATTAGTACAGATAGAATTCTCAATACAATTTATATAGCTCTTATAACAATCTTGTTCCACGCGTTTGGCACGCTGACGGAGCACATTATAAGAATTGATATCAGCCTTATTAGAATAAATTTTCATTTTACTGTGTAGCTTATTTTTTTCTTTGAGTACTCTTTTTAAAGCTGGTGAGTACCATGTAGGGTACTCACTAGGCCGTATGTTCTTAGATGGTATATATTTGTCTCTTAAGTTAAGTAATATACTATTAAACAAATCTACTGCTTCGTCCAACGACCGAGACGATAACAAAGAATTCCAATTATACTGATCCAACTCTGTACAGATTGCAATGTATTTACCTTTTGAATAAGAATACTTGGTTCTAAAATGGGTATTTAAGACGGGTAAATCAATAAAATTAGGATGACATAATAGAGCAGGATGATAAGCAGAATCTTCCATAACCAAGGGTTCGGTGCAATGACTAACTGAAAACTCATCACTTGATATTATTAAGTCCAGAAAACCATCCGAATTATTTTTAATACAGTTAAATTGAAACAAGTCACATAGGTCTAGCAAGTCTTGCAATTCAGTGTGACTACAATCCGAGTTATTAAACGAAGGCGAAAGATAGCTTACATTGTCAGACGGTGTCCATTGAATCTCACTCATATTAAAGTCACCGGCTAAAAGCAGTTTATCGTGTGGGTTGTTGGACCGAATTGAAAGTACTTTGTCAGAAAAGTTAGATAATTGAGCATTGAATGAGAGCCCTAGATTTTGCTTACATAAATATAGACAGCCTATATGTAATGTGGTTGGTCGTGCACCCTTATGTGCACCAAACCTAAACGAGACCCAGATATCTTCAGCTGTTGAATTCCACTCCGGACGCGCTTGCGCTGCAAGATCACGACGCGCTGCGATAAGCACTCCGCCCCCACGCTCCTGGCCGAGACTCGCGTAGTCGCGATCTCGCCGCCATACCGTATACTTGTCGCTAAAAAGTTCCTCATTTTTTATTCCATCATTTAACCATGTCTCAGTTAGTATTATAATATCATGATTACTAAGTTGTAGATTTCTCTTAAATTGCATAGTTTTCGTTCGCAAGCCCCTAACATTTTGGTAATATATATTAACAATCATGTTACACGAGCCGGCCACATACCAATGGCCGATTCGTGCCACACAATAACAGAGTGGATTATTATAAAAATAAAAATGTTAGGTGCTTGCGAGCGCATAATACTGCAATAGTGTAAATAACTATATATGTAGGTAAAGTAACAAAAAAGTGTGTAGTATTTTGAGACATAATCCAGATTGTTTGGTTGAGATAATGACGTTGTTTTGTTATTATAAGTTATACGACAAGTTACGGTAATAATTGACCCCAAGTACGTACTACCTGGAAAGCGTGGATTAAATATAAAGCTGAGAAGAAAACGAATGCAATGTGCGACCAGTAAAATGTATGTAAAAAATTGCAGGTATGAGTAAGTATTAATAAAAAAAAAAATTACTTGGTTTATTGCTGCCAGATAAGCGAATCAGGTGATACTTATTATAATATATACGGGGTCGGCTAATAGTAATAATAAAATAAGAATGCAGCATGATTTTGAGTACTGTATTATGAGTAAAGTACGCTATATTCAAATGTTTTTGTAAGTAAAGCAAATGCACTTCCATAGTAAACAGCAAATAGGCAGACTTCAGATAGACTAACTGCAGTAACACATAGTTAGATTGGAAAACAATAAGTTGATATGGCTTGTAGAAAGTAGTAACGTAAATTAAGCAAATTAGCAGATAGTAACAGGGTACTGATTGACAGTTGTAACACAAGAAGTTTAATAGCACTATGAACAGCAAGACGAGTCATTTCAACCTATGAAGATCACTATCATTGTGCACGGCAATGATCGGCGAGGTGTCATTTTTTCGCGTAAGAATTTTACAGTTCTGAATCCACACAAAACGATGGTTTTTTTCCAGGGCCACCTTCTTGACTCTCATTAGAAGTTGTTTATTTTCTCTCGTGAGGTGATCATTGACATAGACTTTGGATGTAATGCCTGCAAACCCAAGCAGCTCAGCCGTTATGTTGGGCTTATACGCCCTGGCTGCGGCAACAAAATCCTCCTTCAAGTATCTGCCAAGGAAACCAGCGATGATCGGCTTAGGGTTTGACGTAGACCGGGCTCTGGTGACAAAATTAATATCTTTTTTTTCAATCGGCTGACCTATCATTTCTCCCAACTTGCAGATAATTTCGAATAGGTTTTCTTTATTTTTTAGCGGTATTCCTTTAATTTCTATATTATTCATTCTCAACAGCTGATCTTTGGTGGACAGCTCGCTAGATAACCTATCTACCTCCACTTGTAATTGGGAGTAGTCCGAGGCAATGGGCAGCTGCTGCTCCAGAACTTCTAACCTTTCTGTGACATTCACAATCTTTGCAGAGTTTTCTCCAACTTCTTTCTTTACACTGCTCATAGTCTGCTCAAAACTGTTTAGGTTAACTTTCAAGTTCTTGATTTCCTCCACTATAAACGGCAGTTGTTCGAGGCGCACGTTGATTCCATTGATACCATTCCTCAGCTCCTGCAGGACGATGTCGATTGTAGCAGATGATGAATTACTAGGCTGTAAACCTGGAGATACCTGTCCTTGGTTAGTCTTACAGGTAGTGCATTGCACAGCGGCTTGCCGAACCTGTCCAAGCTTGCGGTAGTTGGTTTCAGAAATATTTGCACATGCGAAACAATATACCATAGTACATTTTGAGCACCGTACTCCATCAGAAAATTTACTATTACACACTGGACAAACAAACATTTTGGTTTATTATAAACGAACGGGTGATTCGAGCCGCGGAAGTTCGAGCGTAAAGTGACTGACGAACAACAGTAAGCGATAGCGGTGTTACGTGCTTACGGCTGGGGCGCGCGGCGCGAACTGAAGGGCATGACTTATGGGCATTTTATTGTTTTCGAAATCTAAATGTGCTACAGTTTTTGCCAAATCTTCTATTTTTAAAATTCAGAGGATCTTAATCCGATTTTATGTTACAATGTTTTTGATACCGATTTGGAAAAATCTGTTTTAGTTTGGGAAGATAATACTTTGGTCCGTTTGATCCCATTTAAATTTGAATAAAAAAATACCACCCTCTAAGATTCAATTTCTTTGTCAGTTATTGTATTATATTAAATTTTATTAGATTTTTATACATCCCAAAAATTTCGACTCAAGCGGGATTTGAACCCGAGACCTTCCCATTAATACCGATTATACATCCCAAAAATTTCGACTCAGGCGGGATTTGAACCCGAGGCCTTCCCATTAATACCGAGACGCGCTAACCAACTGCATTACAGAGTTAGCTCCTCGCCTCGTCGAAATGTGGGATAACACTTTAAATACAAAAAAACATTAAATTTTATATTCTGAATACAGGTCTCATTATGAAATCCCATTATGTAATACACACACATTTATTTGTAAGTATCCATTTACAATTATAATGAATCCTATCGTTTTACACACATCTTATACTTTTCAATTGCAGAGCCGAATTGATGATTTCAATCTGTTATAGATATTCTTAACAGTCACTTCTATGTTGTCATAGATAATATATCAAAACCATAAATTCCCAATACCCCCACTCAAGTTCAAGTTCTATTTTATTATAATTTTTAATTCAATAATTTTAATCGAATAACAAAATAAACTTGTACTTGTTACAAAAAGAAAAAATAGGTAGGGCATCCCTAAATAATAATGACATTCAGTCACTTACATATTTACTTTGACATTTGTGACAAATAACCTAAGTAGCTAACATTCAAAATATAACGAACTTAAATTTTATCCTCCAATAAACCTAGCATCAACTAAATACTTTAAAGTACATAAAACATTTACTTAATATTTATAAGTTCACAAACATAAGTAGACATAGGGTATAGGTATCTACTGCTTCAATACAAACCAAGTAATTTACACAAGTATTCGTGTCTGGGTTTTGGCAATGGTTTGGTAAATATATCAGCTCTATTTTCATTTGAAGATATATATTTTAGTGACAATAATCCTTTGTTAACAATATCCTTTATGAAATGTACTTTTATATCTATATGTTTAGACCTCTTACTATTTTCATAACTTTCTATCATCTTTATAGTGCTTTGATTATCAATTAGCAACAAACAGTTTATTAGGTCTTTATCACAATTTAAATCTTTCAACACTCCTTTTATAAACACTATTTCACTTACAGTTAGTGCTGCTGCTACATATTCTGATTCTGCTGTTGATAGTGCAACGGTTGGTTGCTTTTTAGAACTCCAACTTACTAAGTTTCCATAGTGAAATATTGATGATCCACTAATGCTTTTGCGGTCATCTCTCATTCCACCCCAATCTGCATCTGAAAAACTGTTTAAGTGGTTATTTTGTTGTACTTTATGTACTAACCCTTTGTCTTTTGTTTGTTTCAGGTATCTTAGGATTCTCTTCCCAGCTTTCCATAACATAGGTGTCGGACAATGCAAGTATCTGCTGAGGAATCCTGCTGAATATGCAATGTCTGGCCTGCTTGTTGTGGCCAAATGCATGAGTGATCCAACAAGTTCTCTGTATGGAATGTTGGTGATCATTTCTTCATTTCCATCAATATTTATACCAACTTCCATCGGTGTACCGACTCCATTACATTCTAGCATATTAAATCTCAATAAAATCTTCTCTATAGTTTTTGTTTGTTTTATTTGAATATCATATTTTGATCTTGTTATTTCCATTCCCAAAAAGTTTGCAATATTTCCTAAATCTTTAGCATTAAATTCATGTTTGAGATTCTTGATTATTTCATTGCTATCTCCAATTATAAGAATATCATCGACGAATATCAATAAGTACACATTACTTGCTGTGTATAAACAGAAATCGCTTTTCAATTGTGTAAATCCATTTTTAATAAGAAAGTCATTTAACTTCTCATTCCAACATCGTGGAGATTCTTTTAAACCATATAAAGATTTTCTCAATTTTAGTACCTTCTTTCTTTTCTAATCCTTCTGGATATTTTATGTAGACATCTGTCTTCAACTCTCCATTCAAAAATGCTGTTGGTATATCCATTTGCTTGATGGGCAAGTCTTCTTGGACTGCTTTGTTGATAAATAATCTAACAGTTGTTATTCTCGCCACTGGTGCGTAAACATTTTGAGTTGTTTCTTCTTGGTAACCTTTAGCAACTAATCTTGCTTTCTTTGTGTTATCAGATTTAGTGCGAAATACCCATCTTGTGTCAATAGCTTTATGATTCTTTGGTAAATCACATTCTTCCCAAGTTTTAAGTCGTTTAAGTGCTTCTAGTTCTTTCTCTATAGCTTCTGTCCATCCTCCTTGGTTTATTGCTTGTTTAAATGTAGTAGGATCTTGAGTTAGTAATGCATATGCTACGTTTGTCATGTCGTAATCATCAAATCTTTTGGGCATCTTTATTTGTCGCTTATTTCTTTGAATTTCTGCTTCTTTTTCTTCTGAGCTTTCATAGTCATCATCATTTGAAGATTCTGATTCTGTTCTAACTTGTATTGGTCTTTCTTTGGACTCAGTTGGCTCGCTTTCTTCATCGATTTGTATATGATCATTTCTCTCTTCTTTATATTTATAGTTTTCCTCGTCAAAACGAACATCTCTTGAGATAACTATATCATTTGTCTTTGGATCCCATAACTTATATCCAGATCCAGAGTATCCAATCATAATCATAGGTTTCGCTCTAGGTTCCAATTTGCTCGGCCTGGGAAAGATCATACACCATGTTTTTGAACCAAAAACTCTTATTTTATCCAGTTGATTCTTTCCATACCAAATTCTAGCAGCAGTATCTCCTTGCAATGCTTTTGTTGGGGATCTGTTTATGACATATGCAGCTGTTCTTATGGCTTCTCCCCATAAATATTTTGGTAAGTTTGTTTCTAACAACATAGCTCTCACTCGATCAGCTAATGTTCGATTCATTCTCTCGCAAACAGAATTTTGTTGTGGTGTGTATCCACATGTAGTTTCTTGCCTTATGCCATTTTCTTCATAAAATCTCTTTAGTTCTTGATTGACAAATTCTCCCCCTCTATCAGTTCTTATTCTTTTCACATTTATATTATCATTTTTTAACCTTCTTACATATTTTATAATATACTCCTTTGCTTCATCTTTTCTTTTCAATAAATAAACTTCCATAAAATGTGAATAATCATCTATTATGGTAAGATAATACCGTTCTTCGTCTTTAGTTATTGGTGAGATAGGTCCGCCAATGTCACAATAAATCAACTGACCAATTTGCTTTGTTCTCGGTAATGGGATAGACTTAAATGGACAGCGAGTTGCTTTAGCTTCCATGCATACTGTGCATCGCTCGTTAGATGTTGGTAAGCCAAGTATTCTCATACCTGCATGATTTAAATGTCCCATTCTTCTATGCCATAGATTTGCATCTGTCTTATTTGTAGTTAATGCATTTTCTTCTTTTAAGCTCAAGGTTAAGATAAAAAGCTTTCCATTATTTTGTCCTCTCACGTGTACTTTTTGGTTACATCTTATTATTGGTATTTTTTTCTCGAATTCCACTGTAAAACCTTTTTCATTTAATTTCATCACAGATATTAGATTATGTGACAGGTTTTCCAATATGAGACAGTCAGTAATATCAATATTTCTTCCTTCGCTAGTTTTTCCAGATATATTACCTTTTTTCTTGGCTGTCATAAAACTTCCACTTGCTATTTGAATTTCGAGTTCAGAAATCTCTTTGATATCTGTCATATAACTTTCGTATTCACTATTAATCATGTGATGTGACGCTCCTGAATCGATTATGAACTCAATTTTATTTTCATAGCAATTTATATTTGCTGAGTGGGCTTGAGCAGCGTAAAATGTGGAGTTTTCTTGTCCTACATTTGCAGCCGGTCTACTATTATTATTAGTGCCACTATAACTTTGGCTTCCTCTATAATTTCCTCTCATTTGGTTTCCTCTATAATTTCCTCTTATTTGGTTTCCTCTGTAATTTCCTCTTACTTGTGTTCCTCTGTAATTTCCTCTTATTTGAGTTCCTCTGTAATTTTCGATATTTGTTGTATTTTGGTCTGTTACGACAGTTACGTGCCAGATGGTTGGGCTCACCACAGTTATAGCATTTCAATTCGCTACTATTAAATACATACTCTTCTTTAGAAGTTGAGGGATTCTGTTTACCACTCTTTTCTTTTAGTTCCGCGTCCAATAATTTGCATTTTACAAAATCTGCCGTGAGTTCAGTGTTGGATGTTTCTAATGCAATCACTGTTGCTTTGTAAGCCTCTTCAACAGATAACAAAAGATGACAAACTTTATCTTTTTCATCCATCTGTGTTCCATTGTATTCAATATCTCTCACAATATTTTCGAATTTGTTAAAATGTTCCTCAATGCTATCATGCTTTTTACATTTCAAATTCATCAGTTGTCGCCTTAAATATAGAGACGATAGTGTGCTTTTTCTTTCGAAAACTTCCCGTAGATTGTTTACCATTTCATAAGCTGTAGCTGCATTTCTAACATACTCTAAATGTTTATCTGTTAATGTCTGTATTATGCAATTTCGGGCCTTTGCATCTCTTTTTTTATTTTCCTTTACTGTCATGTCCATTTTGTTTTTTATCATATCTTTGCATTCTTTTTCATCCAATGCCATCTCAATTCTGAATAACCAGTTCCCAAAATTTCCCATTTCTAATGGTGGGATTTTAACTAAATTTTCAGCCATGTTCCTTATTTTGTCTTACTCTTTTTCTTTTAATTAATTTATTTTTCTCTTACGATTTTTCCGTAATGGTGGACATCTTTTTCAATTCCGTGTCAATCTGACTTACATAGGATGGGATTCTGGGCCCATAACCTATTAGGAAATCAGTAATGAAATCCCATTATGTAATACACACACATTTATTTGTAAGTATCCATTTACAATTATAATGAATCCTATCGTTTTATCAATTGCAGAGCCGAATTGATGATTTCAATCTGTTATAGACATTCTTAACAGTCACTTCTATGTTGTCATAGATAATATATCAAAACCATAAATTCCCAATAGGTCTGAATCACCGTGTTAAAATCGTATATATAATTATTTTGAATATACAGGTAATGTCTAAATCATTTCATAAATATATAGAAAAAAATATTTATGCCACAGAGGCCTTAATTAAAAAGAAGAAGTAGAAGTCAAAACTTTATAGATCACCACATTCATACAAGGAAAAGTTAAAGTGACATAATTTAAACATTATGAAGATAACACAATAGGTATGACGACAGATAAAAAAATAATAATTATAATTAGTCCGTCAGAGAGATCATAAAAAAATATTGCACATGTATTTTTTTTACTTTTGAAACTATCATGGTTGTGAACATAATTATTAATATCAACGGGATATTTACTATTAATTATGGTAAATATCCCGTTGATATTAATAATTATGTATTTTTTAATTTAGTAAATAAATAATAACTGACTGAGATATAGAGCGTCAAAGTTCGGGAGTGGGGGCTCTTGACGTCACGGCTAGGTAAAAAGTATACTAAGCCGTGACGTCACGCGGAATTTCAACGCACTATATCTTTGTAATTTTTTGTGTAATTGACAAAAGAAAAAATACGTGTCCAATAATTTTTGATAATGTAAATGATGGACTAATAAGAATTTTTCAGTCGTTATCCCTATTGGCATCCAGACAATTTTTAACAAGATTTATAATTCTTCTTCGTATAAGCTAGCCAAATCTGGTGTCGGAGTTCTCGCCCGAAGGCCTCCGAAATGGCTTACCAACTGGAGCTAGGACCAACATCTTAACGGGCCTTCCGAAGCTTGGAGGTGATTTGATTTTTAAGGCGGTCATCAAAGAGATGATTTGTACTTTAACCATGAGTATTGTCGTCAGTCCAGCTCTTGCCAGACCCACCTGGACCAGACTTGCACTGGATACATACAAATGGGACAGGATGGAGGAGGCCCACGTCCAAAAATGGACATTCCAAGCATAAATCCTACTATCCTACCACCCTACTATCCTATCCTACCATCCTACTATCCTACATTCTACTATCCTACTAATATTATAAAAGTGTGAAAGTTTGTGAGTATGGATGTATGGATGGATGAATGGATGTATGTTTGTTACACTTTCACGTTAAACGGATTTGGATGAAACTTGGAATATACACAATCTGTCTCCTGGATTAACACAAAGGCTACTTTTTATCCCGGTACCACGCAAGCGAAGCCGCGGGCGGAAGCTAGTATGAAATAATTATGACAGTATTAAAAAAATGTTAGATTTAAAATAAAGTAATAAACAAAATAATTATTAGATTATAAAATTATTAGATTAAATTTAATCAGAATCAAATGTTGTATAAGTTGGGAAATAAATTGCTTATTTATTTATTTATTGCCGTCAGTAGCCTGTCCTCAAATCAAGTGTAATCTACAGACGCTCATCATTTCAGTCCAATTAAACCATGAGACGGATTTTTCGGAAACGATCACGTGTATCCGCCAATTAAACCACATTATGAACATCGTAACGTATAGAATCCACGTCGTATACACAAGTTATTAAAAACACGAGGCCCGCAGTCAACGTGCTAATGTACCTAAATTGACAATGGCTTGAATTGAAATCGATAGTAAGTGTTGTTCTAGGCTAGTCTTCATGGTTTACTCGTATTCGTGCCAGTTTTTAAAATAGTGATAGTGATTCAGTAATATTACTAGTAATTTATTGAACAGTATAAAAGAGTGATATAAAACTAATACACATACTTAGTGATAACGACAATCAGGTATTAAAGGTGGTATGTTTTTTATCTTCATAAGCCTCCAGCTTGTGTTGTGGGGTGTAAGGGGTTCCAACTCTTATCTTCGGAACCCAAGCCAACCCCACCTGCACGTGGTGCACCCTGCTAAACAACGAACGGGGCTCTGGCGGCCGGCTGATTGCGGCATACCACAGCCTAAATCGGCACAGCTAAATCCCCTGGCCACCAACGGGCAGCAGCATCGGTGGTGCGAGAAGCTGTGCCCTGCGATCCCCAACCCGCATGCCCAGCGTGGGGATTATGGGCATATCCCCCTTTATTAGGGGAGGCCTATGTCCAGCTGTGGACTGATATAGGCTGGTGTGGTGGAAGCCTCCAGCTGCCTAAACTAGGTATTTGCATCTTGATGACTTATGCAGCATCAAATGGTAACAATTAATTACCGCGGGACACTGTAGTGTCCCGGGTTTTTAGATGTAGCTTTATACTAATGATGATTATAATACAACAATAATATACAATAAGCTTTGAGTACACCATGGTACCTCATTACCCAGACTAGTAACAAATATCCACAGACCATGCAAAAGTTCGTCCTGTAGCAGAAATCAAACTCGCAACCTCTCAGTTATTTATTCCACTCATAACGCCAACGTTTTTGTCAAACAAAAGGGTATTCTAGGCCTTCCAACGCCATGGCGTAACCAGAATGATCCCATAACATTAACATCGCTCAGCTTCAGGTGTCGAATAATTGGGGGTTAAAGCCCTGGGATCAGGTTTGATAATTGAACAGATTTACTATAATTATTATAATTATCGACATAATGTGAGACTTCCCTGAATTACCTACTTAGGAGCTTTAGCTTGGATACAGTTATCTTAAGCCAGTCTTCGATTTACTAAATAATGTACTTGTTTAAGGTAATATTTTTATAATCTATCTCGAAAATTTCGACTTAGGTAGGATTTGAACCCGCACCCTTGACCGCAGCTTCAATAAATTTATTGATAACACCAGGTTATAGATCAGGTACCAAGGTAGGTACACACACACACACAATCATATTTCTTAAATATCAATAATATATAATGATCACAATAAATTCAGAATAAACAATCAATATGAATATATGAATAATTGCGGAACCCAGTCATCTCCTCACCTTATCGAAATTTTCGGCCAGTCACGACTAAGGTTTGCGGCTTGTATAAGGTATACACCAAATAACAAGTAATAATAAATAAATAAATAATGCTGGACGTAATCACACAGCATCATGTGGCCCCAAACTAAGCAGAACTTGTATTATGGGAACCACATTATTGACATTTATACATTTTTTTTTAATAATCCACTATTTTGGCCTTATCGTGCGCAGATCCCCAGTAATATGGAAAGGATAATTGTAACAGACAAAATAGACAGCAGAAAAAAGGGAGGACCTCGAAGCGCTTTCTAATTACCTAACTATCGTCGCGCTCTTTCAAGCCGAAGACCGTGGCAGATAGAGGAAAACTATTAATAGTGTCTGCGCGGAATCACAATCCTCAACTATAGAGTAACGAGATAAAGTATACACTCCTATCATAAATCCTATTTATTAAAACAGCGAAGGGCATGTAATGGTTCCAATACATTTTTTTGTAAATAAATACATGTACAATACAACACCACATACATACATATACCCACGTATTTTCTATGTATGATACGTATTTATTTACAAAAAAAATCGGGTGGGACCGGGTGTGGACCCGACACAAATATTCGCAGATCGCAAAAGTTTGTCTCGTGGCAGGAATTGAACCCGCAATCTTCTACGTCTCAGACAAGCCCTCACCCACTGCGCCACATGGGTCGTCGTTATATTCGAGGTAAAAAAAAATTGAGGTAAAAGGTGCAAAATTTTAGCTCATTTAGCTCGGTTGTTTTGGAGGAGGGACAAACATTTTACATTACACAAACTTTCGCCTTTATGCTTACTGACAATCAACCCCCAGCCGTCATACAGATTTGAAATTTGTAGAGTATGTTACTAGAAAAGTGTAGGAGTGAACCAAGAACGGATTTCCTACACCTCATCTAGATTTTTGTTACTAAATATCTACTATCATAATTTAATTTTCAAATGGTGTATGGATTAGGTAAAAGGATGCAGCAGGATAAATCTTCTACACACGTAACACGCACAAATTTACAAAATAACGTTGTATCAATCAAAACAAATAGAGATGGGAAAAACAACCTTAGCATTTACTAAAATACTTACCTTTGCTGCTGGGCACTGGTGTGTGACCTCTTCTTTTCAAACGTCCTGTTGATTTATACCCTGCAATCCGTTAGTCCAGTTCACCTTACATCTTTTCACGTCAATCTCAACAAGCCACAATTCTTCATTCCCCATTCCTGTAAAAAGGCCATAACTCACGGCTATCTAAGACATTCCGTTCCAAAGCTAGAGGACATAAATAGGCAGCGCCAGACACGGCCAATTTGAAGCCAATGGCCCATGGCCCGTTTGCTGCGTCGTTTTGGACTAAACGTGGCTCTGACATGTCAGGATCTCGAGCAGAAATTTACCTACATTCATAATATATTTTCAGGAAAAATATACACTACTACTTATAAAATAACCAAAACAAAATACAGAGAAATATTTTGCACAAAAAATAGACAGGGATTTACCATTCGCATTTAAATAAAAATATTTTGATTGGAATCGAAATGCCAATGGTTGCAGTATTGCCGAGTTTTTTCGTTAAATGCAATGTACAGTAAAATCAATCAGTTGTGATTTTTTATTTTACTTGATATCTAACGGCCGGTTCTTATAATATACCGTTACCGATGACGCCTCATGAGAAAACTCTCATGAAAAACTGTCAAATTTTCGACGCCTCGTTGTTAATTATTGACAGTTTTTCAAGGGAAAACGAATCGTTATAGGAATCGGCCATAAGCAAAGGTATTCTGTACATTGCTTAGGTCATTTTGGATCTGAAGGTTTTGGAAGCAAAATGTTCATGGGTGCAACTCTGCTGTAGGTAATTTAAAATGCTCTGTGAGCAAAAGCTCCTCAATTTAAAATGACTGCTAGTTTTCAAAACACAAAGCCAGTATTGCATAGAATACCTGAATCATACAGATTGTCGGATTATTTCCAGCAAATCTGACGTTGTTAACAACAGCGTTGAATTATAATATTACTCCAAGTCAGAAATGGATAAGCTGTTGATGAAGTTTCCTCGAATGAATGAATGAAATGTTAATTTGCATGAATACAGGTACATTTTGGTACTTAAGCTAATTAGATGTATAGTTTCACCATATTCAGCTTATTAGCCGTGCAAATGTTTAGTTTTATTATTAAATCAGTCATGCAGAAATCTAAAATAACTTCAATGATTGTCAAATAATAATTGCAAAAATACATAAATAACCTGATTCTAACCTCTTTTTTACATAGTTAATAGTAATAATAAATGAATAAATATAATAAAATATTCAAAATACTTTAAGAAATAGGATTCAGTATATATCTTTCTTCAATCAAATCCATTTCGTGACTTATGAAAAACGAGTCGGCAACAGTAGCCAACCATAATTTGAACCCGAGGTTAGAGGCGACATCTATGAGCAATACATTACAAGTTATTGGAACAGTCATAATGTACAGCAATAGACCTTGGCACAATAACAATAGAATACCGATAAAAAGACAATAATCGCTATTTCAATCTTTCAGTCGTAAAGTAGAAATGCACATAAATATTTAGTAACAGCCGAATCACAGAAGTATAAATAAATAATGACATGAATATGATTATTTTCCTCGTACGAGTAACTATGTGGGTTTACGTCTAGAAGGTATCAGATCGGGACAGCGCCTGCTGACCTCTAATTCTTTAACTTAATAATTAAAACATAATAAACCGAGATGACAATGAAATATCACCAAAGAAAATATAAGTAGCATTAGATCCTTGCCTTGTTTTTTTTTAGCCGGAATCAAAGAGCATCAGAAAGCTATTCTTTGGCCAAAACTAGTGTTTGATTTGCCGTTTAAAGTACGGTGTAGCTTAGTTCAAAATTCCAT
The DNA here is from genome assembly GCA_951804965.1 of Horisme vitalbata. Classification (NCBI taxonomy): domain Eukaryota; kingdom Metazoa; phylum Arthropoda; class Insecta; order Lepidoptera; family Geometridae; genus Horisme; species Horisme vitalbata. The sequence goes on along the minus strand of OX638104.1, from coordinate 802,402 downwards.
TGAAAACGCGACAAGCCGCAAAGAGAAAATCGTAACTAAAATAAAAATACGTACCCCCTAATTCAATAACCAAATGTCATTTTATAACGCCTCGATTAAGCAAGCTTGTCCCTGTCATTTAAATGTAAATAAAAAGTGGTGACGATGATATGTGTTTATGTGATGATATTTTAACGTTATTTTAGCTATCTGAGGTTTATAAAACTGTTATGAATAGAAATATGTTATGAATAGACTATACTAAACAAAATATACGTTTTTTTTTCAAATGAAGCTCTTTTTATCTCATAGGATTAAAAAAATATACAAAATACACATATAAATAAAAGTTTTTTTTTTATTTAAACAAGGATTCACAGTTTTACAATGTTAAATTATAGGCTAGTTAAACATAATTTGTACATAAACCAATTCGAATCCACATTTTGTAAACAGCTCGTAATATTAGGACGATAAGTTAGCAGATGAGTATGTTACTAATCACTAAAACTAAGAAGTAAAGAGAAAAAAGATAGGTATGTAACATAAAAAGTTATTAATAGTTATACTAATTTTAATAATTAAAGTTTTAAACTTTTACTCTACATTCCAACATTTTAATCTTATTAGCTGGCATGCAGAATATTCCAGATATCTCTACCTCCTTTTGCGTCCAGCATTAAACCCTCCAAGGGGTGACCCCATAGCTTAGAAGTAAATCATCTCGCCACAGGGGACAATGTATGGGGTCACGCGCTTTACTTAACGACGACAACCCGATGTATAAATCATAGTATATTCTAGTTACTCCATTCAAATCAAGCTTAACTTTATTAGGGGTTGTGTCGTGACGTCATAGGGTGAGGATGTCATTCTAAGGACCATGTGCCTTACGAATGGTTAAAGATAACCATTGATTAAGATAACAGATATTATCATGTAGATAAAATTGAACTTTAGGCCTTCCCTAATAAGCACCATAGCGCCCCGTCCTGAGCTCGACGCATCAAGCTTCAGTACGATTACGATTATAATTAGCCTGTTAATGTCCCACTGCTGGGCAAAGGCCTCCCCACGATCCCTCCAGTAATTTTGATATTGAGCTATTTGTACCCACGTACCTACTCTATCGAAGGTGTCTAGATCCTGCCATCCTGCCATCTTTTTCATGTTATTAAATAATAAATAGGAAACGGACCGTCGTTGATGCTTCTAGCACAAGACCGTGGTGGATGGCACAAACTTCAGAAGGCCTATATCCAGGAGTGCATAAAGTTGGGCCACAGCTCAATACTAGGTACTAGTTAAATTATATGTGTTCTATTTGATAGCCTCGGTTTGCGTAAAAGTAACTAAAACGAACCAGCTACCTGTCCGCCAGCGCAATCAGCTCGACTAACAAGTGTAGTGCATAACTCGATTGGACCTGAACGAAGAACAACTATTATTTAGACAAATCGTTAGTGATTCCACTCGGACGTATGTGCTCTCTGATTGGTCTTTTACATTGTAAATTCACTTCGTGTGTGGTTCTGATTGGATTGGTGCAGTGGTACAGAGTATTATAGCATTATCATCATCATTAGAACGTCCAATACATTATGCCTCCTCTAGTGAACGCCATTGCGCCCTATCCACATCTAGACGCATCCAGCTTCTACCATCCATTCGCAGGTCGTCACTGCACCTGACCGGCAAGCGTCCGAAACTTCGGACGCTTGCCTTCGTTTCCCAAGCCGCAGTATCCACTAAAGAACTCGATTACTACATACAACACTGTAACATGGTCAAAATAACGCTCAAAAATCGGATACAACCTATCCGATTTTCACTTCATACAAGATTGATCTATTCAAATCGAAGCTCAGCCATTTGCGGTTCATTTTGTGATAATAAGAGGTCTAGACCTGCCTCTGACTAGGTTATACACATTCTTTCATTAAACTACTTTCTAGTTCTGCTTAATGAAAGTTATATACCTAGTTATTTTGTTGGATCAGAATATTTACAAATTTAACATTTAACGTTTAGAGCAAGGTACAGTCAGCGGATATAAAATGGCACATATCGTGTTGTTCCTTCGAACTAAACCTCAAACTCCAATATAATTGGTAACAACTGCACACAGCATACAGGGTGTAGGTAAACTAGGATAGTTCTCTAGAAAATATAATAAGCTTTCAAATGATGATTGTTATCAATAAGAAAATGTAATGTTTTTCATGACTTCTTGTTTTACCTCATTTAAACGTTGTTTAGAAATTAAACGTCGGGAAAACAAATAAGGTAATACGCGAGGAAGACCCAATAATATTATCTTATAACTTGATGATATAAACACATGTACCAATGTTACAGTTAATCTTAACATAAATGACATAGAAATAAAAAATGACAATCAAAAAAAGTTTTAGATCATCAAGATAGCATAGAAACTTTATAACGCCTAGCAGATCATTAGTACCTACACTGTTGACTTATTTTTTCTATTATTAATTACCTAATTATTTAATCGCCAATACCAGATGTATCGCCAATACCCTGTATATAAAAAACACCTAGCAGATCGTTAGTAGTACACTGTTGGCTAATTTTTTGTAGTTAATTACCTAATTATTTCATCGTCAATACCAGACTCACTCATTCGTAAAACACCCTGTATATATAAAACAATCGGTTCTTGTCCGGTTGTTAATCGGTCTGGGCGCGGGGTCACGGGCCTCAGCGCTATGGCTCCCAGGAACAAGACAGTCTACATTTTATCTAGTTTTATTTTATTTAGTTCTATTTTATTTTATTAGCTCGTCTCAGATTCCTAGACGTGCCTTCGATCTTTTTTTAGAAAGCTTTTTGCATTTTTGAAGATTCTGCGAAAAGCATCCGATGTTTGCGTTTGATAAAAAATATCGTAAACCAATATAGGTTTACAATAAATAGCTGCAGCATTTTATGTTATGACTTTTTACTTAGGTATAAGGCTGATATTACACTCTCATATAGAATGATCATACTTGTAGGAGTCATATATAAATGAAGAACTTATGGCAGTGTAATAACAACATATGATTCATGTTGTCTATGATCATAGATGTAGGATCCTATTTGACAGTAAGCATAGGTATGAAGACTGGGTAAAAATAAAACTCTAATTAGTCCGTTAGATCGATAAACAAAAAAAAGGACATCAATTTTTTTTTATCAAATAAATAAAATTTGACGGAGATCAAGAGCGTCAAAGTTCGGGAGTGGGGGCTCGTGACGTCACGGCTATGTAAAAAAGTTACTAAGGCATCACGTCACGCAGAACTTGAACGCACGATATCTTTGTCATTTTTTAGAAAAAATGCTTGTCCAATATTTTTTGATGATGTAAATGACAGAATAATTAGAAATTTTCAGTCGTTATCCACAATAAGATCATATTTTGTCTAATTTCAACAATGGCGTCTTCAAACGCAAGAATTTCGGAGATAAGTTATGTATGAGTTTACATCTCATCTACATAAGTTCTTCGAGTAAGGTGTTCTCCTCTTTCTGATCGCCTTGCTATTTCTGATCCAACCCAAATTCGTCTTTTGTTTTTTGATTCATTATTTAAAGTTTTTTCGTTTAGTAATAAATAAAATTGCGTTCATAGCAACGGAAAACGCGCCAAAAAAGGATCTATCTTGATGAAATATGAAGTGTATGACCTAAGGTGTGTTATGTAAAAATGAAGAACAGTGTGATTTAGGTATGATCCTAGATTTTTATCGACATACATAATATCACATAATATCTCGGCAAACGTAGTGTAGGACGCCCTCCGGCCAGGTGGTGTGACGATCTGCGAAAGGCTGCTGGTAGAAGCTGGATGCGTCGAGCTCAGGACAGGGCGCAATGGCGCTCATTAGGGGAGGCCTATGTCCAGCAGTGGACTGCTATAGGCTGATGATGATGATGACATAATATCAAATTTATCCGATAAATATATGATAGATTTATATTCTTTCGCAAATCGACACCCCACCTGGCCGGAGGGCGTCCTAGATTTATATTGGGCCAGTAGTAATAAAAAATATACATTCATATTTATTTAATAAACATGAATGGTGGAAGTACTTCCCCGGATTATACTCTCACAAAGAACTCCTAATTATTATAATAATTGCAAATACGAATAATTTATTTTTCATAAAACACGTACATACAATATCCGGCGAACCCCGCACTGGGACTAGCCTGTATTGCGGGCGACGAAACAAACACAACGTTACAAATAGTAGTGTTGTCGAACATGTTAGACAAAAAGTAATCATCGATATAATTATTCCTAGTCTCGAACTATACACATTTTGTGCTGTTTGGTTTAGTAGTTTTCGCGTAAAGGAGGAATTAACATTTCAAAAACTCACAAATTTACACCTATAAAATTTAATAAGCTTAGATAGGGAGGAAATAGGAAGGATCAATTTATCTCAATAACTTTCCTAATGAGCTGTTTTCGACTGAACTGTTTTTTTATATTTAATCCATTTTTCAACTTCTAATTAATTGGATTAATGCCTTAGAAGGCATTAGAATGAGCATTTAGGTGTGTACTTAGTAAATTTTATATGTAATCTTAGTTCATATTTTTACCACATGTGAAACGCCCTCTACGCCACTTTTGCAATACCGGAAAAGGGTGAATAAGTCATGTACTTACTAAGTCTTAAGACCTACTGTTACTTATACTTATATGCAAATAAATATATTGAATCTTGAATCATAAATCATAAATCGCACCTACGTACCTACCTACTTGCTTATCCGCACCTAAACAAAACTCAAACTCAGACTCAAACTCAAAATTAATTTATTCAGTAGGAACTGTATTGCACTTTGAAACGTAATTTATTTTTAATTTACCACCAATTCGTAACGTGACCAAACAGAGAAGAATTGGCAAGAAATTCTGCTTTGCTTATATTATTTAACGTCATTGTTCTTAATAACTATTACATTGTTTTTGATGGAGTTGGAAGAAGTTTCATCCCAAGCTTTTTTGTCATCTAAATAATCAGATATTTTATAATAAGCTTTATTACAGAGATTACGTTTAACAACATTTTTGAATTTATTTACAGATAGATTAATCACGTCATTTGGGATTTTGTTAAAAAATCGTACGCACATCCCTTTAAAAGATTGACTAACTTTATGGAGCCTTACAGTAGGAACAGCTAGTTTATCTTTATTTCTAGTGTTAACATTATGATGGTCGCTATTTTTATTGAACATGTTAATATGTTTTTGGACATTGGCACGGCACTGGCATAACATTTGGTTCTTTAAACTTAGTTCTAAGTGATTCTCTGGGGCCCATATTATAAATTGCACGAACAGCCAAACAAACTCTATGTGGCTGCTTGCAGTCGGTATTACCTAATATTGTTTTATAGGTTGTAAAATTTGATTGTTAACCAAGTATATATCATTCCAGGTGGTTGTTGTACGGTGTAAAAGCAAAATAGTATTTCGCTTAAAACTTTGCTATTTTCAATACAAAACAAACAAACACACATTATCACTTTTTCTCAGATATTCATGATAAATTTTTTAAGATTTTACAAATTTTCATTGAGTTATCCCTTTTAATCCCCGTGATTAGTGGGATAGGTACCAGAAAAACTTAAAAAAACAAAATTCTATTTTAGAAACAAAATTAAAAGAATTTCTAATTAATAAGTTTTATTACAGTTTGGATGATTTTTTTAAAGACAAGTTATCGATTTTAGATTTCCACTGAGTTTCATTTTTCTGTTTTTCAAAACGTAATCGGTCCACCTGTGGCCGATGCTACGCCCAAATTGGATAGGTAATTAATAATCTTGTATTTAACTTAACTTTTATACCACCTTACATTATAACGAACATAATGATTGCAATAAAGAATATGAATATAAGAAACTCTGACACCAGAATGGGCCAGTAACTCATACGAAGAAGGATTGATTTTTTAAAAAGATAGATAGTTTTTCTCTTTCATTCCAAGGCTGGCAGACGAACAGACCGGGCACCGATATGAAAGATGATAGAAAGTAGTCACCGATGTAGATAGATATAGTTTTAAGATTAATTCTCTTGAAATATTTCTCTATTCCTCATGACTAGGTTTATATTCATATTTGCCGCTCCCTGTAGGTACAACCCTGCACCTGACTAGCTATCTCCTGACATGCAACATCCCGTCAGCCAGCGCCGTGGCGCCGTGGCGCCGCCGGCGAGGCGTCTGCCGATGACGGCTCTAATTAGCGCTCCTAATTACCGATTACATGAACCGAGTTCAACTGAACATCATAACACCTAACAGTTATATAACCGCGTGCATACGCAAAAGCCGACTAGACCATTGAGCGACATGGGCAACATCATGGTTGTTAATATGTCGAACATATCGCTTAGCCTTTATCACACTGCACCGCGCTCCATCGCGCAGCGCTGGCCGCAGATTGTTTACATTGTATGCAAGTATCTCAATTTGTATAGAAAACACGCCTAGGACAACACACTGACTACACGGGACGCGTTGCAAGTGGGCGAACCGCCTTTAAACGCAATTACAATGCCACGGTTCGTGAAAAACCCTCGTTTTTTATCTATGACAATCGATGAACGTCGCTTGCAACGTAGCTTGATCCCAAAATCCCAGCTGAACGTCAATATTTGTGGCCATAGAGAAACAAGAGCTACCTTTGTGTTCTAACGCTTGGATCGGTTGGCCGGGCAGCTGGCCCCGATCACCAGAGTGGGGTGTGGGTTCAACTATTTATCCATTCACTTACTCATTTACTTACTCACGAGTCCATCATGTACAACACTTAGGTATTGTGGTGCGGGCACCATTATACTTAAGTCTGCAGATCATACAAACATTCACCAGCCGGAAACAAACCTGAAACATTTGAGGATACTATTTTAAAATCCCAAACCACTAAACCACTTGTACCTTACATTTTGAACTTAATTAACTATTGTTACTTCGAGAGAGGATGGTGGGATATCTCGAAGGATAGAGATAGTTGGCGAAATTTGGGGGAGACCTTTTACCCAGCAGTGGGACGATGGAGGTTGATAAAAAAACTATTGTTGACATACATAATAAGTATTGTAGATAACTTCTAACATACTTACTTCAAATTACCCTAGGTAGATGGGTTTATGTTTTTACTTATATAATGTATTACTAAGACCAAACTGTACATGATTCAATAAACAAATAAAACTAAAAAACTTATTTTCATTCAGGAAAACTAAGCTCGATTTGAAAAATTCCATTCCAAATACACTTCAAAAGTCTGGATCTCTTGCGGCTCGAGATAGAGAGACGTTTTGTGGCTCTAGTTTAGTTATTTTAGCAAAAAGTCGGATCCTATTTTTTAGGTCTGGGGTGCTATAGACTGATGATTATGAAGATTAATACCTTCTTATGTACTCAGTTTTAAACATTTTTTTATTGTAGTTTCTGCCAAAATAAAACATTTCCTTTCATTCTGGTTATTCTCAGTTGGGGCTGAAAATTTAACGTCTGACGGGCCAAAGCGGGATTTCAAAATAAATATTATTTTCATACCCGTTTCGGCCTGCCGCGTTTGCTCAATTATTTATCATTTGTTTCTTAGTAAAATTATAAAAATTGCATTCATTGGGAAAAGTAGAACGGAGTACTAAGAGAGAGTACTAATAGCAATAGAAATATTCATTTGCGGTGTATGTATAGACATAGTCAGCTCACAGAAAAATCACTGCATTTCCCAGTAAAAATGGGAAAACCATTCGGAGTCCGCGACAGTGTAAAGCCTCACCACATTAGCTACCCTTGTAATATTTAATTCCCGTTCCGTCCCCGCATAGTGCTAGTGCTAGGTCGCAGTTAATACGGCATGTCGTGATTTACCGACCGGATATCATTATTGTTTTACGTAAATCATTATCAGAATCTTTATCGTTCTCGAGAGAAGACTTTTATTGCTGGGTCTTCTCATCTTGTACTTCTTTGGATAAAAAAGCCTACTGTAGGAAAACCTGCAGATTTTTACGATGGGCTTTCGCCCGCGGCTTCAATCGCGTAGTATAAATAATGACGCGGATAATATCACAAAACGGTATTATGTATGAAACTACGATGTATGTATGTCGTGTACAAAAAATAATTTATAGCCTTCATATTCACATGGCAAAGGCCTTTTTTTATAAGTAGGCATTTTACTAATAAAGAGGTGTAAGGGCTTCCAACCTCCATCTTCGGAAACCAAGCTAATCCCACCTGCCCGTGGTGCACCCTGATAACTAACAAACGGGGCCCTGGCGGCTGGCTGATAGCGGCATAGCGCAGCCTAATACCGCTATACACAGCTTACCACCGACGGGCAGCAGCGTCGGCGGTACGACAAGCTGTACTCTGCGATCCCGAACCCGCATGCCCAGTGTGGGGATCATGGGCATATCCCCCTTCTTATTTGGGGAGGCATTTGTCCAGCAGTGGACTGTTATAGGCTGTTGTTGGTGTTATTGGCATTATACGGAAGGCTGGCTACTGATACTGTGTGTTCTGACGTTACACTAACAAGCTAATTAATTAATACAAACGTACATCTAATAGCAATGTAAACGGTATGCTGCAGACAAAGATGATGTTGTATGAAACTGTATGTTGTTGTAAGAATGTATCTGTAATCTTATTTTAATGAAAATACCCCTAGATAAAATAAAGAAATATACGGGACAGCTCATAAGTTCAAGTTCAAATTCATTTATTGAAGTGCTTCCCCGTTCAACCCACAATTTTTCAAACCAATATTATTTTTCCCAGTTCTACCTCAAACATAGTCTCCGTTCTACCCAATCCAAAAATCTAAGTCACAGTGTATTCTTAACAGCATAGACATCGTAATATTTATAAAAAAAAATATCTATATATCTATCTATCTATCATATAAAATCACTGAATGTAGTTATGCAAAATAACAAACCTTCACGGCCTAGAAAATAACAATACAAAGGTTCAGCAAGAATATCATGTTGAACCCAACACGTTTTCCTACCAAAAAAATTGCACCAAAATTGATCACATTGGTGTAAGTTTTTTGGCAAGAAAACGTAATAGAATCAACATGATATTATTGCTGAACCTTTGTATTGTTATTTTCTAGGCCGTGAAGGCTTGCTATTTTGCTTAACTACAGATATTATTACTTACTGTAAATTCAAATTTTGTACCTACAATATGGAGGTAATAACATTTTTTGCTAATGTAAAATGTGGTTACATGTCAATGGGTAAATAATACATGAGCATTTTACATTATATAATAAAAAGTAGCTATATTAATACTAGGTAGCTGAGTTCATATTAACATTATTAATATAACAATAATAAAATTAAATTAAATCGTAATAAAATAAACTAAACAAATTTCATCTCAATAAAATTAAAATAAAATTCTAATCTTTAAAATATCATACACTAACAGATCCCAAATTATGCATAGCCCACAGACTAAGACCTCGATTTACTTTCGAAACCGTGTTTAAGGATAAAGTAATTACTTTACTGATTAACATTATTTATACTTTTACTACAACAATTACCTGTCAGTTAGTGGAAATTATCTCAACAATGGCCTCGAATTACTAATTAAGCAAGTGATATTGTTTGATCTACATCCTACCTACCGTTAAGGCATGCTTAGTCAGGTGAGGTGGTGTAGAAGACCCCCGATATATTGGCAATCGAGTTACCAACTCATTGTTTTAAATATTAAACACTAGTTTCCGCGTGCGGCTTTACTCGCGTCGAACGAGGTAAAATATGTCTATAGTTCTATCAATCTATTTCAATCGCATAGTACACATAGTACATGTGAAGAACCAAACTAAGCGGAAATCTTATATCTTGGCCTTCGAAGTGCATTACCAACTATAGTACCAGGCACGGTTACATGAGGTAAATACACATCGCTCTGAGCGCTGACTTTAAAAAGTTAATTTAAAAAATTAACTATGTTATACCCACAGCCATTGATTAAACTATAATACTAAACTCTAACTAAAGGTGGTATCAATCAGTGCCATCACACATGGTGATATCAACATTCTACCAACACAATGTGTTGACCTTTCATAATGTCTTTATGAAAGGTCAATTTGAAATAAGAACAGAGTATTTCCCGGCAACTGTTCGAATTGCATACATAGACTCAAGATTGTGTTGAATGGCGTTTCATAGAAATTGTATGGAAAACATTTCACAACTCTAATTTTCGCGAAAACATACGATTTGATTTGGTAAGTTACTTTGGAAAAAGTGTTTCTGTTGGGAAATAGAATCGATTGAGACTAATTTGTTTGATTTTTTGACAAATGTCATTTTCAAAACTGAGACTTAGATTTTTCAAAATTCTGAAAAACCAATTGTTGTTTTCTTCATAATAAACTTATAGTTTCCTCAGAACAAAACCTTCTGACTACATTAGAAAAGGCGGCTGCCCTCAATGATGTAAAATTTGCCCCACTCTGTATAAACGACGAGAAATATTGTGCATTTCAGCTCAATACATTTTTTTCAGTCTTGACGTGAAGGAGTAATTAACAGTTCACATGCTCACATGTTCACATTTCACTCGTGTAATTGTTAAACCAACTCCGTTTACAACTGTAGGTAATATTAAAAAGGTAATAGCAAACTCCAATATCTTTAGTCAGCTTGTTTGCTGTTTGCTGTTACTATTCCGCCAGGCACTTTTGCTGAAAGAGCAATATCGGTTTTATAAAGAGCTGTTTCTATTCTACAGTAATAAGACCAGTGAAATATTTTAACTGGGTCCGAGATTGGTTTTGGTATTTTTGTATACCTATTCATAGTTCCTGAAGCCAATGGAAATCGTGTAAGCTTCGTTGTGTGACATAATCACATAAAATCATCAAGCCCCAAACTAAACAGAGCCTGTATTACTATTTTTTAAACTTTCACGAGTGCTTAAACATTATTATTGTCAATCACACATTTTTACGGAATGAGTCAAGGTCGAAAGTCTTCGTGAGCAGTTATTTGATGGGGATCCAGTACTCTGGCTGGTAGGAGGCTGTAACGGTTACCTAGCATACCCTCGATCAGAGGAAGCTGCGAAATTATACAGGCTCTATTACCAAGCCAACAAGGATCATAATTATAATTGATTGTTTGGTTTTTATTGTGTGTGCTTAAAGTGAGTTAAATTAGTGTTCCCAATAATTAATAAAATCAACAGGGTGGCATGTTATTTTTTTACAACAAACCCTTTATATAAATGATTTGAAAAAAATATTGTCAGTCACGACCACGGTCGTGTTGCAACAACACGATCGAAACGTCGGGAAAATAAATAAGGTAAAACGCGAGTAAGACCCGTTAAACAATAATTAAAGCTTGTTTATTAGAACTACATATAGGTAATACTTCTACAATCCGCAGACATGTTGCTTTCCCGAGCAAAAAACGGAACGTCTACGGAGGTCATATGGGGAAGGCGAAACATTGCCAAAATTCTGTAAGGTATTTGTGAAACTCGTCAGAACAGATCTTGTAATGGATTTCCGCAAAGTCACGCTTGACATGTTACTGTCGGCCTATTAAATATAGCTTCCAAGGGTCTTGTAGTAATTTCATAAAGTTTGTAAACAAAGTAAGATTGCAGCGCTTCCCACTAGATAGGGTCGGGCATAATTCGCGAGATAGGACAAATTAACAGTTATCATATACGTACATACGTAGAGGGTATTTATAGGGAGCAGGCATTAGCCGCAGGTAGATAACGTGAATAATGCGGGTACCAGGAGGACATTTTTGCACGTACCGTAGCCTACCCGGGGCGGAACGGTGCAAGTGACAGGCTACTGCTATTTTCGCCGAATAGAATAGAAGAGAATTGAAAATGTTTATGTGCAACAACAGTTTACAAGTACACGAGAGTTCAGTTATATTAGCATATTTCTAGTTGTAGACGAATACAATCAGCGCTGGTTTTCTGTTAGAGCCCTTTTTATGACATCACCAACGGAAGTACATAAATAAACTTAAACTACATGCCTACCTAAAGGTTATTAATAAAAGACAAGAGCTATTCTCACACCAAGAAGAAAATAAAAAATAAATTTAATAGATTGCACAAAGAACTCTACTACTTCTAGTTCGCGTGATATTGTTAGAAAGAAGAATCTACGGGGGAACCACGACCCTCAATCATGAGGAGTGCGACGCGAGGACGAGGAATATTCCATGCTGTACGCCTCGTGTACAAAGTCAGTCTACCATTCTTCTATACGATAATGGTTAGTAAAAACGCCATCCCTAAAAAAATAAAAATAGATGCTAAATTTAACGTAATCGACGCGCGCAAAATTAAAAATGCAGCTGAACTAGACCTCAATCTTGCCTCACAATTAAATTCGAGTTTTTGGAAACTCGAACTTAATGTCTAAGTGTAAAAAGTCACTTTGTGGGCAAAGTGACTTTACTCTGTCATTGCATTGAAATCACAGTTGATACAACCCAAATTATGAGATATAAAAACTTTTTAACAAAAAAATTACCGCCGATAAAACTGAAAAGCAGAAAATAATAAACCTTTTTTTAATAACCTTGCCTTAATAACTAAGTTCTTAAATAAATGTAAGTATATAATAAACTTTTTTTAACCTTAACTAAGTTTTTAAAATAATGTAAGTATACACAAGTGTAGCGATAGACTTTTTCCGTAAAGGACACGGTACGGTGCACTCGCATTCCTACCTATTTAAATTTCGCGCTCACCAGCGGCAGCGTGACGTAACGCGGGGATCGACGAATACGGACGCACGCTGGCTTATGGTTTCGCTGGCGCACGCGCGTGAGGTGTCCTTCGTGACGTAACGCGGGCATCGACCAATACGGACGCACGCTGGCATATTGTTTCGCTGGCGCATGCGTGTGAGGTTTCCTTCGCTGTCCATCGCCCGCGCTGGCGGCGCTGCGCGCCGCTTGAAAAAACAGTTAGCCCGGAGCACGCAGCGGAGTGCACGTATAGCGTATCTTTTCCCTCCGCGAGCTAACCGCCGCCATATTAGTTCAGTTTGTGTGAAACTGTTACTATTGTATCTACCTATGTTATTATAACTGTCGTTGTGTTTATTCTATATATCTAACTTTGTGAACTGTTTTTCGTGTGTGATTATACGTACCTATCTGTTTAAAACTTTAACGCGGGTGTTTTTTTTAAATCATCACTACCAACATCCACGCTAAATTGGCGCTCCAACTCAGTGGCCGAAACACATGCTGACTGAGCCAGCACAGTGAAGAGCACGGACCGGACGCAGCACGCTTCTTTTCGCGCGTCCTACTTAGTTAACGTGCATGACGCAATAATGCCGACGACGCGAAAGGAGGCGATCCGGCAGCAACAGGAGACAAACACACGACGAAGGAGATACTACATTGACAGGAATGGAGTCCACCTCCGACGCAAACAGCGTCGTAGAGCAAGCCGCTGCCGGCAAGGTGCCAGCGCAGCCGCTCGGATCCCCGCTCCCTACCGAACAGTTTTTGGCATCGCTTATGGAGACCATAACCAGAGCGCAAGCGGAGGCCAATAAGGCGCTCGTCACCGCGATTCTGACGGCGGCACCCTGTGGAGTCCAACACTCCGGGGTGTCATCTCCATCACCACCAGCGATGGGTACCACCCCACCGCTATTCACCAACATTGGCTCTTCATCATCATTAGCTGGCAACTTTACCAGGTGCTCGGCGCGATTTGATGGGATATCTCACGACGCCGAAGTACTGGAGGCTTTTCTAGACTCCGTGGAAGTCTACAAGGAGTGCGCCGCCGTATCAGACGAGCACGCCCTAAGAGGCCTCCCGATGCTTCTCACCGGCGACGCCGCCGTATGGTGGCGCGGCGTACGTAGCGGCGTGAACACGTGGGCGGATGCAAAACTACGTCTACGTGCTATGTATGGAACCCCGCGACCGGCGTACAGAGTGTTCAGGGAAGTGTTTGCCAGTGAACAAAATTCAGATCTAAGTGATAAGTTCATAAGTGTTAAAAGAGCCCTTCTGGCGCGATTACCCTACCGGTTGGCCGAGGAGGTCCAAGTGGACATCGTATACGGGCTCCTCGACCGCCGGATTCGCAAACGTATTCCCCGTGATACCATACTTGATATGGACGATTTGTTAGAGAAGGCAAGGATCGCGGAGGAAGCAGCGAAGGAAACCAGCGCGGTAAGGTCTAACCAGACCAATGCAGGTCAGTCGTCTAAACCTTTTTCTAAGTCGGCGCCCGCCGCTCGTAACGAAAGTTCTAACCACGAACCCATGGGTTCTGCAATATCGAATGCGAGTGTGCCGCGCCCTTCTAAGATAACCCGTCATTGTAATTATTGCAAAAAGTTTGGGCATTCTATCGACGAATGTCGTAATCGAGAAAAAGCAGAATCTAGGAATGCTTCCGCAAATGTTCAAGGGACACGGCAGTGCTCCCGCCAAGTCGACCAAAGTGCTAATAATAAAAATAGTAAAGACCAGCCTAATCTAGATAAGAATTCTCAAAACGTACTTCGCTGTTATGGTTGCGGGAAAGTAGGTGTGGTCCGGTCGAAATGTGATATTTGCAACGGGGACGGGGATAGGAAAAGGACAGATTTTAATATAGCCGTTATTGATAACGTGAAGCCAAGTTATCGAGAAGCAGTAGGTGGGACCGGCGTCGTAGGTAGGCCCAACGCTGAATATAGGCATGACGTCGAAAGTAGGCCTGATATTAAAAGTCGGCCCAACGCCGAAAGTAGGTACGACGTCGAAAGTAGGCCCGACTTTGAAAGTTGGCCCAACGCCGAAAATAGGTACGACGTCGAAAATAGGCCCCACTCATACAGTAAGAACGTCCCAAATTTATCCAATGTTGATAGGTGGCCCAATGTTGAAGATAGGCCCAAAGTTGAAAGTAGGCCCATAGGTAAAAATATGCACGACGCCGAATCTAAATCAGAGATCGAAATCTCTATAGCCCATGCGTGTAGTGCTGTCATGTACAAACGTACTCCTCATCCGCTGGTCAATTTAGGCATTTTTGGTCACAAAGGCGTGGCCATCATTGACACAGGTGCAACGCATTGTATCGCCAGTCCGATGTTACATAAAATATTAGTAGACTCAGGTGTAGAATTTTTAGAGGTTCAATGTTCCATACGGCTGGCTGATGGTTCTCGCGTAGAGAGGAAGTTATTAGAGGCAAAAGTGCCAGTGTTTTTAGAGGGACGCGAAGTTCCCGCCGAATTCTTGGTTTTACCCGGTGACGAGACCAGGACTCTTCTAGGTGTTGGGTTTCTGTCTCGAGCAGGGATGGTGGTAGATGTCGCTCGTGGTAGGTGGACGTTTGCTGATGAACCGGAACGTTCATACGATTTTGTACGTGAGTACCCATTGAATTTATCTAGTGCGGAACTGATGCAGGCCGAATCATCGAGTCTTTCATTGCGTAGCGATGAAGGAACCAAGCTCACTTCGGAGCAACGTCAGATGCTCGAGGAGTTCATTGACCGGAGATCCGCACAGTTCGCGCTTAACGGGCCTGCCACCGATTTTGCTACACACCACATTAAGGTAAGTGAAGACCAAGAACCTATTGCATCACCACCGTACAGATTATCACAGAATAGAAAAGAGGCTCTCCAAAAGGAACTCGACAAGCTACTCCGAGATGACGTCATTGAGGAATGTGAGTCCCCTTGGGCCTCCAACGTCGTACTTGTCTCTAAAAAGGATGGTAGCTGGAGGTTGTGTATCGACTATCGCAAGTTGAATGCGGTGACGGAGCCGGATCGATACCCGCTCCCCCGTATCGATGATATACTACACGCAGCTAAAACCAGTGAGTACATGACAACTTTAGATCTCCGATCTGGTTATCATCAAGTGAACGTGGCCCCCGAGGATCAAGATAAAACGGCGTTCACTAGTCCGCTAGGTACGTACAGATGGAAACGGATGCCGATGGGTTTGCGCAACTCTGGCGCCACGTTTCAAAGACTCATTGATCGTTTCCGATCTAACTTGAAAGGAGTAGATATACTAGCATACCTTGACGATTTAGTGCTTCTATCGCCTGGACCCTTTGAAAAGCATCTAGCTGATCTAGAAGCAGTCTTCGATCGCTTAGAAATGTTTAAGCTACGAGTCAATAGAGAGAAGAGCCATTTTGCACGCGATTCCGTGAGGTTCTTGGGCCATGTTATTGTCCCAGGAGGCATCCAGGTGGATCCCGATAAAACCGCGGCAATTGAAGGTATGGCAATTCCACAGAATGTTAAGCAACTGAAATGCTTCTTACAAACGTCGAGCTGGTTTCGACGTTTCATTCTGGACTACGCAGAAGTAGCGAGGCCCCTAACAAGCCTTCTGAAGAAAACAAGCTCATGGAAATGGGATATCGGACAGCAAAAGGCGTTCGAACACATCAAATCTCTTTTGGTAACTGCTCCGATATTACGCCAAGCAGACGAGACGAAACCGTTCGTCCTCCGCACTGATAGCAGTGGCTACTGCTTAGGCGCGGTTCTCATGCAGGGGGAGGGCCCTGATGAGAGGCCTATAGAGTACGCGAGCAGACTTCTTACCGGCGCCGAACGGAACTACTCTACGACGGAAAGAGAAGCTTTGGCCGTCGTGTGGGCAATAGGTAAGTTCCGTGGCTATATTGAAGGAGCCAAGATTTACGTAAAGACTGATCATCAGCCTTTACGGTGGCTGATGAACCAGAGGTCTCCGAGCGGTCGACTAGCCCGTTGGGCGCTTACGTTGCAAGAATTCGATCTTCACATCGGATATACTCCAGGGCGTTCTAACGTGGTAGCCGATACATTATCGCGACCTGCATGCGCACAAGATCCTGATTGCGACATCGGACTTACTGTCGTGGACATGCCGAAGAGAAGCAGTGCCGATATTCGCGATAATCAACAAGCTGACCCCGAGGTATGTAAGATTATAGATGATTTAGAATCCGACGATACATTTAGGGGGAGACCATGGTCAGACAGAGGATATACTATATCCGACGGCGTCCTCTATAGATACAGTTTGGAAGCTGATGATGGCGAGGATACGTGTCTTGTAGTACCCGAGCAAGAGCGCAGTAAGGTAATGGCAGATTTTCATGACGCTCCCACAGCAGGTCACTTGGGCGTAGAACGGACGATGAGTCGCATCCGCGCCCGTTACTACTGGCCTGGCATGCGTACCTACATAACCAATTATATTAAGGGTTGTGTCCCTTGTCAACGTTACAAGGCTGATAATAGAAAACCGACTGGACTTTTACAAACGCCAGCCGTGTCGAGACGTTTTGAAGTAGTCTCGGTAGATCTGTTTGGGCCCCTCGTTGTGACACCTAGGAAAAACAGATGGGTTCTCATAGTTGAAGATGTCTGTTCGCGTTGGGTAGAGCTCTTCCCACTAGAGAATGCCACCAGCGCCGAGTGCGCCCAAACTTTAACGAACGAGGTTTTTCTCCGGTATGGTGTTCCCCGTCGACTCATTAGCGATAATGGGGTACAGTTCGTAAGTGAAGTGATGCAACAAGCTTGCCATATTTTAGGAATCACTCAATCACTCACACCATACTATCATCCCGAAGCCAATCCTATCGAAAGGAAAAATAGGGATTTGAAACCACAGTTAGCGATTCTTGTAGGGCAAGCCCACGATACTTGGGACTTTCACCTGGCTTCAATTAGGTTCGCAATGAACTCCGCGGTCACTGCTAGCACCGGGTTTTCCCCGTCCTATCTCACTTTTGGTAGAGAACTGCGAGCACCGTCAGACTCTGCTACAGACTTAAGGGCCATTATAGAGAAAGATAATTTTGTTCCAAACATCACACCGTATTTAAAGAAAATGGCAGCCACGTTAGACGAAGCCAGAGATATCCACGAGAAAACTCAGGTAGTACGTAAAGATTATGCTGATGAAACGAGAAGATCCCCACCGAATTACCAGGTAGGAGATCTTGTCCTATTAAAGACGCAAGGTCAAAACGACGTGGGCCGTGGCCAATCCGCGAAATTCATTCCGCGTCGCGACGGCCCTTATAAGATACAGGAAATTGTTAGTCCGACCACAATTGTATTAGAGAGTACGCAGACTGGGGAGAAGGTAGGCAGATATCACGTTTCGCACCTTACCCCTTTCGTCGGGCCTATCGAACCTCCGATCAGGGAGAAACGTAAACGCGGCCGACCACGTAGGCTCATCACAGAATGCTAGCCCAACAGCGAGGGCGCTAGTGTAGGGCTATCGGGGGAGGATGTAGCGATAGACTTTTTCCGTAAAGGACACGGTACGGTGCACTCGCATTCCTACCTATTTAAATTTCGCGCTCACCAGCGGCAGCGTGACGTAACGCGGGGATCGACGAATACGGACGCACGCTGGCTTATGGTTTCGCTGGCGCACGCGCGTGAGGTGTCCTTCGTGACGTAACGCGGGCATCGACCAATACGGACGCACGCTGGCTTATTGTTTCGCTGGCGCATGCGTGTGAGGTTTCCTTCGCTGTCCATCGCCCGCGCTGGCGGCGCTGCGCGCCGCTTGAAAAAACAGTTAGCCCGGAGCACGCAGCGGAGTGCACGTATAGCGTATCTTTTCCCTCCGCGAGCTAACCGCCGCCATATTAGTTCAGTTTGTGTGAAACTGTTACTATTGTATCTACCTATGTTATTATAACTGTCGTTGTGTTTATTCTATATATCTAACTTTGTGAACTGTTTTTCGTGTGTGATTATACGTACCTATCTGTTTAAAACTTTAACGCGGGTGTTTTTTTTAAATCATCACTACCAACATCCACGCTAAACAAGTAATTTTGTGTCGGCGCCAGGTTAAGTAATCCAGCGTTCTAAGCTATAAGTCGCAGATTCGATTCACCCCGGGGATAAACATTTGTAAAGTAAACATGAATTTTCTTGCTCTGTGTCTGGATGTAATGTATGTTTATTCAACATTCAAAATTTATTTATTTAGTTGAAACACAAGAAACACATTAAATCGTAATTATTTTTTAATTTACACCAATTCATAGCGCGGCCAAACAGAGAAGGCATTTTCGGTGATTTTCAGTGATAAAAAATGTTGGCTCAAATTTTATGTAGGTTAGATAAATATCTAACCTATACGTATAAAATTTTGGTTCTGTACTCCTTTAAGTTGGGGCAGAGTCCGGGTCCGCTATTTGGCCAGATTTGTGGGCGGTCGCGGCTATTGTCGCCCAGGCTGTACTTTATCCTCCGAACAGCCGACTAATGATCCGTCTTCGACCGTTCCGTGAAGACTTAACACTAACCAACATAAATATCTGGCATGTTAGCTAAATTATATATAATGGTGGGTACCACTTAGCCGATCACTGGGTACTTGAGTAGCTCAGAATATTTTACTGAATATTTACGATTTGAGCGAGCGAGTCCCCGTATGAAGGGTAAGGTCGCGGGTTCAAAGCCCGTTGATTCCAAAAATTCATAAGTATGATTTGACTCAGGTATTTGAACTGTTAGACCTCGCCGAACATACTCCGATCAAACAGGAAACATGCTAGATAAAAGCAAGGTCAAATGTAGTCCATCAAAACGACAAGAATTAATTTAGAATTTATATAAAAATAAAATATACTTCATTCGATTTTTTGCTATCATAATATTGTAATTCTCAAGTAGGTAATTGTCATAAAACATAGAATGATCGCAACCGAATGGCAGATTCTCATCGTCCAGTGTTTTCGCATTACAGCGTTCGGTTATTTGTTTCCCTCGCCCCAGGGCCAAGGGATCCATTAAATGGCAACCAAGGAGATATCCAGCCCATTATTACATGCAAATAAGGGTAAATTAGGTTTTAATGCTGTGCAGTGTGGGTTCCCAAAGCCTTGGATCTGGCCGTTACAAATAACCAAGTTGCGGCCTATTTTTCTTTGAGATCCTCAATTTTGAAAGGATAGAAGGTCATGCATTATTATTTAGTTATTCGACTTGAAAGTTTCTATTGAGTACACCTTTATATACCGCATTATGGAAATGAAATAGAGCTGGGCAGGGCACATTGTGAGGCGAGGTGATGACCGATGGTGTAGGATAATTACAGAGTGACGGCCTAGGGATAGCTTTTGGAGTGTGGGACGTCCGGCTGCAAGATGGGCAGACGACATTGTCAAAGTCGCGGGCCGTACTTGGGTTAGAGTAGCGCAGGATCGTGGTTGATGGCACAAGTTGAGGGAGGCCTATACCCAGCAGTGGGTGAAATACGGGTGATGATGAAGATGATGACACTTTTAGTAAAACAACTCCAACCTTGCATTTACAACAGTACACATGACTCGAAATTAGTATTGGTACTTCTGTATTGTTATACCAAGATTTAATCTACCTACATGCTTGTTTTTCGGTTACACCTACAATATTTATGAATGAATGAATGAATGAATAAACGTTTATTTGGTACAAAATAACAAAAAATGGGGGAGTAGGTCAGTACATCGAAAAGTTTAAAAATACAATGTTGCGCTCATAAAAAAAAAGTAAAGGTTTGTATACGAATTCACACAAAACAAACAAAAAATATATAACAAGTACCTACCTACTTACAATGCATATCGAGAAAACAAATAAAAAAATCTGTACCAAAATGGTGTTCAGCTCAGCATGTGTTGGATGCGTTATCGCCACCCAACGCTGGTTTTCAGCTGTAGCCATAAAATGTGAGGAAGGTAGTGCAGTAGCGACAAATAATAAAATTATAAACAGATATATACTAAAAACATATACATTACATAAAAAAAAATTGAAATAAAACAAAAATAATTAAGCTTAGGTACATACAATAATAAGTAAGTAGTCCATGTAGAAGGTATTCCATACAAATGTTTAATGAAGTAAAGTTTATAAGTTTTATAAAAAAGATATCATCTCTGGAAATACTTTTCTTTTCTGGCTTATCCCTTTATATTAGCGAAATGTCCACATTAATGTTGCCTTGCCTAATTTGTCCGTCTAGAAACCGCTTTAGTTTATGTACATAGTGATTTATGCATGTTTGGTGTTTATCTATTAGTGAAATTAATGTAACTTATTTTCCGTACTCTTGTTAATTAAGCACGATTTCATGTGTTCATTGATAAACCTTTAAAATAAAATAAAAATAAAATAGGTGAACGGTGGGGATTCAAGCCACGACCTCCAAATTCGAAGTTGGCAGACATTCCACTAAGCCACCTTGGCTCAGTTACTACATAAGTTTATTTACGTACTGTCCACAATAGTTAAAACTTATTTAATGTAATACTTGTTAGGTTTATAATCGTGGACATCAGAACTTACAAGTAGGTATTTTATTCCAAAACAAAACTATAAAATTTCTGATTATATAGATGACAAAAAGGGATGAAACTGTCTCCAACTCCCTCAAAAACCATGTAATAGTTAAGAATAAATAATATAAAAATTTCAATAAAAAATATAAGCAGAGTTTTTTTGCCAGTTCTTCTCTTTTTGGACGCGTTACGAATTGGCGTAAATTAAGAAAATAAAGATTAAAGTTCTTATTGAATAAATACATTTTGACTTTGAGTTTAATGGGTCCCTCACCTGGCTTTCCAGGGTGACTTGTCAGCCGAGATCGGCAATTAGGAGCATATGACTTTGTATACAGTTCACCCGCGACCTAACAGCATGAAGCGGTTAGGGCCCACGATAAATTCAGTTCTCTATTAGGGTCCAGCCCAATCCTTACGTTTTAATTTTTAAGGGAGGTAGCGTGTTCACAGCTCGTCAGAGCACATAATCATATTTTAAGGAACCGCTACTTTACCGTACTTTGCTACATGTACAATTCACCGATACTTATTTGCAAGAGAGTGGCGGTGAGTGGTCAGTTAGGATAGTTACGGATTAATCCTTACTTCAAAGCTTACGATAACTATATTTTTGTATGAAAATGAAGCAGCGCCCCGGGGAGCTTCAGCTTCAGAAGTTTGTATAACTTTGACATCTCCAGTAACTTTATAGTAAAATAAGTTTTTCACACTCAAGCCACTGTTGGGTTTCGATGAAATCTGATGAAGGCAAGGGAAAAAGGTGACGTCTCTCATAATTTTTAGTACAATAGGCATGACGAAAATAATAATTCTAATTAGTCCGTCATTCAGCTGGACACGTATATTTTTATTTATCGAATCACTAGCAATTGACGGAGATAAAGACCGTGAAAGTTCGGGAGTGGGGGCTCGTGACGTCACGCCTAGGTAAAAAATGTACTATATCGTGACGTCGCACGGAACTTTAAAGCACTATGTCTTTGTAATTTTTGTTTAATTGACAAAATAAAAAATACTTGTCCAACATATTTTGGATATGTAATTAACGGACTAATTAGAATTTTTCAGTCGTCTAGCCTATTGAGATATGAGCGTAGATTATTGAAAAAATTTCGTTCAAAACTGATATAGGCATACATAATCCCCCTTATTAATGAACGCTACTCAAAGTTAATCAATGCTCAAAGTTAGTTCTGTCACTGTTTGATCGTCACATCCAACGGTAAGAGATTGCAAAAGACTAAGTATTGTTTATCTTTTGAAAGATGTTCATAAGGCCAAAAATATCTAAGTTAAAAAGAGTACATACAAGTACAGACAAAACACCAATCAGTGTACCTAATCGAGAGCTATTAGCCTATTTAGATAAACATACCTACCTAATATTTTCAAAGAACTAAAATGTATGAATTTACGAAACATTAAAATATTGTAATTTGCTTTTAAAATGCGCCGATACATTATAGTACCTTAAATTAAATAATAATAAAATTGCATCCGAAAAACTACAACAATTGTACAAAATCAGCGAACTTGTACAACATTTAGAAGTTCGGATAAAGTTCCCCAGCATCCCTTGTCCGAGGGCCACAAAATATGTCCGTGTGCGTTCGTCCGATAACACCGGATTATGGTAAATAGTACTGCGGTGCGGATTATGGGCATTTTCAGCTGGATTTACGGTATTTTACGGATTTTTCGACGCATTTCGCAAACGCCGCGCCGTGTGTTTCGGCTTTATCGTGAACTCTATTACGGAAGGTGTGCAATTAATTTGATCATTGCCTTTTAAGTGAGCCTTTTTCATTTAACCTACTTACTTACCAAGGTATTTTTATATCATGCATATGATATCATATAAATATTGACTGTACCTACCTACAGTAGGTAGCTACTATTTATCCCGGGACTGTACTGTAAAAAGTAGATGCTGAAGTTTTTTGTTTAAAAATAGCTCATAGTTCATTTATTTCTACCATAGAATGTTACACCTGATTTCGTCAAAAGTTAAGTAAGTAGGTTACATATGCATTAGAAAAACAGAAAAGTGCATTTTGTATCATAGAATTATCGTAACATGTCAAATGAATAAAACAAAACAAGGCTTAATAAATGTTTGCTGCTGTACAGCATTGTCAAAGGTAATAAAGACAATAATAATAATCTAATTTATTGTCTGTAAAGGGCCAAATGTCTTAAATTATATTTTCATCCCCCCCATCTCGGAAAGAATATCTTTGCTCTTCGATATCTGAGTGTAAAGGTTATTTAACTACATAATGTTAATCTTTTTTTTTAATTTAGTAATTTCCTCGCTATGGTGGGATGAAAAGTTACTCGAGTGCAAAGATTTTTCACCTCGTGCTCTTTTAATTCCCTCGCTAACGCTCAGGATTCTAATTTTAAAATCCTTCGCTTGCTCGGTCATCAAAATTGAGCACGCGGCAAAAAATCAACTTTGCACTCTTGTATAACAAATAACTATTAACAATAAAATAAAAATTAAAAACTTACATACACTGCAGGTCTAAAAAATGTCAAAAGGAAAAATTATTGTGGGAAAAATAGGTACCTAGGTACCTAGGTAGGTACCTGTCATTATTGTATTTGCGGCTAAAAAAAGCCTTTGTCAAAGCCCAATAAAACCAAAATAAATATATGAGTACATATGAATTACTTGATTTGAGAGTAGATAGTAACGTGGGTATCTACCGCATCTGATTTCCTTTAAATAGTCATAATCAGAAAGTAAAAAGTAATAGCATAGCATAGGCTACGTTTTACGCTCAGCGAGCTATGGAACGAGCTATGCTCGGAGTTTCTCTTAGGGACAGGATCCGTAACGACCATCCGACATAGAACTAAAATTGTCGGCAATGATCAGATATATCGAGCTCAAGTGGCAATGGGCTGGCCGCCAAAGAACCGCTAACCATTGGGGTAAACGAGTTCTTTAGTGGAGACCGCAGCTACGACAATCGTAGAGTAAGACTCTTCGGCCAGGTGAAGTGACTATTTGTGAAAGGCTGCTGGTAGGAGCTGGATGCTTCGAACTGAGGTCAGGGCGCAATGTTGTTCTATAGGCGGATGATGATAACATAGGATATAAAACACGTACTATTAATTATATTGTCAAACCAAATAATAATTATTTCAAAATCTCAGCAATAAAGAAACAGAGGGAGAGTTAACGATTTTCTTAGAACTCAATGGAACACCTTAATCCTCCACAAACCGACTAAGCTCTCATAAAATTTAATTAGACAATTCGCTCCAATACATCGCAATAGAGCCATTGCAAGGTTTTCACGCCTTCCGTAAATAGGAATTAGTTCTAGAAGTCTAAGAACCTATTTCTATTAAAATGGTCGCCATCTGTTGTAGGCAAAGTCAAAAAGTAAAGACTCAGCATCTATATTTTGAGATCTTTAAGTGCAAGGTTTTATTAGGTGCAACCAAAGCACTTACACCCAACCTATAATTACCTACGTATCTTAAATTTTTCATTATTTTAAAATAAAACTAAGAACCAAGAAGATTATAAAAAATGTAGAAATACGTGTTAGTTTTTATAATCACACCAATATTACCATTATAAATGCCAAAGTTTGTGTGTTAGTGAGTGTGTATATTTTTGTCTGTTCTCACTCAACTCCTTATCGTTTGAACGTATTTGGATGAAATTTGGATTATACTTACTTAGTTTTTGATCTGGATTAACTCTTACTGTCCTATTCATAACAGTTCTATAAATCTCAAATAGCTAAAATGGCGTTAAAGTAACATGTCAACTTTTTTATTTACTTTTAAATGATAGGGACAAGCTTACGTTATCAAACCATTATAAAATGACATTTAGTTATGAGTAAGGGGGTTGCGCTTTTTATACCGGCATCACGCGGGAACATTGGCGAAATCTAGCTAGACTTGAACCCGTATCTTTTTCTGAGAAAGATACAGGTTCAAGTCTAGCTAGATTTCGCCATTGCTCCCGTTCAATCGTTATGGAGTTGACTGCGAACAGACAAACACAGACACACTAACTAACACACAAACTTTGGCATTTAGGTAATATTGGTGTGATTATAAAATATGGCCTTGCACTACAGAAACCACAAGTTGAAACTAGGTGACTCATCTATTTAAATTCTTAACTTATCACCAGGTAGGCAGGTCCTTTAATCCACCAAAGCTTCGACTACAACATCTCCATCATCAACATTGTTTGTTACATTCACTATTTACATTAAAGCTTCCCCAAAAAGGTGCGGATTAATCCGGGATCCGGCTTCAGTGCCGGATAGTTACAACCATTCACTCATTCACTCATTCACTCAGTCGCCATTCACTCGTTCTATGTCGCCCGGTAAGCGGCTTACTATTCGAATACCGGAAATTTAGTTTCGGGGTTTGAGGTTGGCGATTTTAGGGGTTTAGGCTTGATTCACAGTGAGGGCGAGCTCGACCGGTGGTTTGCTAGTCTATTATTTACGATATCGGTGCTGTGAGTAGCTACGTGACTTACATATAGCCAGCGTAATATTATAGACAACATCGACCATCGATGTGGCTTAGTTCCATCCATGTCGAAGTTATTATGTCATCGATTTAGTGGCATTCAGATCTGAGCGCTTCCGTTCTTCAAAAAGCACAAAAAGATGTTAATCACGGTCTTATTACACCCACATTATATTTATCATGTCATCGATTTAGTTGCAATTAGATATTAATGCTTCCGGTACATCGAAAAGTACAAAAAATGTAAATAGCGGCTTTTTTAGACCCATATTGAAGGTCATCGATTTGGTTTTAGATTTGAGCATTTTCGTGCTTTGAAACACGAATCCAATACAACCGTATTGGAGGCCTTTAGGCGCGCTAAAAACTTCAACGCCAACAGTTACGAAGAAGGAAATTCCTTCCTTCCAAAAAACCATCGAAAAATATTCCTCGATGCAAAAAAACGCTGTTCCAAATACCACTGACCTATAGCTCGGCTAATAACCGGCTGACACTCAAAAGGTTCGATTCCCACTGCAAATGTTTACATGATCTAATGATATAGCTATGTTCCGGGTCTGAGTGTTGTGATACCATGGTGTACTCATACACTCTCTAGTGTATCTCATAGTTTGAGATGGCTTGAATTTATCACATGGACCGGGCAGTATGGCATTTAGGTAATACTTTCCTACTTCCAGCCGGGCAATGTGATAAACGGGCGGGTTAGTACCTAATCTACTCAAGTCAGGGTGTCCTCGAACCAAGTGCTGCGCGAAGCCAGCACCTAATAACCTACTGTCAATGCCCCTCACTTAAGCTAAAGGAAAGTTGAGTCATCTGTTTTATTGTATTGTCCAAGATATCATTAATTATTATAAATACTGACCGGAAAAGTGATTAATAATACCCACTAGATACGGGCGAAATATAAACAGACCGGTCATTATTCATAGTGACCAGACTTATCTAGTTGCCCGTAACATATATTACACTAAATAAAAAATGGATATCCAAATATAGGTACGCTACGAGTATCTCTTCCGGTGTAAACAGACCTTATACTATTACTTGAATGGTTTCCTTTGATGGTGGGTCTTCTAAGCATACCGCGATCATCCCAAGCTTCTTTAAAGTCGTGTGTGTCTGGCAGATGAATTAACTTGATCTACTCGTACATTGGCCCTGACCTTTATAAATAGTAAATACTTACTATTTTATATTTTTTGCGAATCGACTTAATTGATTTTATCTATATTTCTGTATAAGGTGCCGTCTGTGCGCATTAAATACGTCGTGTGCATAGGCTCTAAGTACTTACATT
This sequence comes from Horisme vitalbata, assembly GCA_951804965.1. Taxonomy (NCBI): domain Eukaryota; kingdom Metazoa; phylum Arthropoda; class Insecta; order Lepidoptera; family Geometridae; genus Horisme; species Horisme vitalbata. Next base: position 775,196 of record OX638104.1, on the reverse strand, counting down.
GCGGCTGAGACGCTAGAGGTTACGATTCAATTCCCGCTGCTGCGGGACAAATGTTTGTATCATCTGCAGACATTTTTCCTGGGTTTGGGTGTCGTGGAAATATGGCGTACCCATACTTCTCGATAACCATTATAAAGGTGTTCCCGAGTGTGAACTCCAGGTGGTTTTTAACCATTTGCGTTATATGTTGGGTAAGCATAGGATAAATTTTCATCGTACATAAATAAATGTTATATCATTTTAAATAGTTCGATTGATATAAAGCTGATCGATTGATATAAATCTTGATATAAAGCTGATTAAAATAAAGATCCATTTTAGACCAAAGGCTAATTTTTTTATAGTTTCCAGAGATGGAACAAGCTCATGGCCCACCTGATGTAAAGTGGTACCTATCACAAAGCATTACATCGTAGATCACTTTTGTTCGGATCATGCTCTACAATACAACGCCCTGCATCCATCAAATTGAGGCATGAAGATGTTAAGCCTCTTGGGTCTATACTTCACCGGCAACCACCACACCCTTCAAATCGAAACACAGCACAGCTGCTTCACGTCAGAAATAGGCATGGTGGCAGCACTCCCCGGATGAACCCTCCTTAAATAACTTTACTACTACTAAATAACCTAAAAGTTGAAAAAATACAGATAATACTACCTTCTGCACGCTGCTTCGCTCGCGTAGTACCCATATACGATGTAGAATATGAAGATGGCTGTTTGTTTTTTTTAACGCCAAAACTATTGAATGGATTGAGTTGTACTTGACACATATTATATATACCATAATACATAGATTAAGATCAAGATATCATTACATAATTTTAGCTCAATCCGTTCATTTGTTTTGGAGTGAAGGAGGATCAATTGTAGTAGGATTCGTTTATTACTGATATTCTAGCTCATGTGAAATCACTTAGACATATTAAGGTACCTAAGTTTTTGTATCTACAAGATAAGTACTATTGTGTAATCCGTAGTACTAATAAAAATCTTTTCCAGCGAACATTTTCCGTGCGGTTGGTTCCGCATCCTTGAGCTCCCCCGAGCCTCCCCGCACCTCCCCGCGTCTCCCCTCGGTCCTAATTAGGGGAATGCACTCCAAATCCCCTTAGAAGGGATAAAGGCCTGAGGGTAGGTGATAGTTTTCATCCCGCTCCTACATCGCGGCCACTTATCGAGAAATCATTAGAACAGGTTTACTGCGCAGAATGGCGATTTGTGTTTGTTTTGAAACTTATGTTTAGATGTAAACATAAGTAATAATAATAATTCTGGACGCTATCACGCAGCATCATGTATCCCCCAACTAAGGAGAGCTTGTATTATGAGAACCTATTACATATAATTTTTCATAAATACATACATATTATACATAGAAAACACCCAGACGTAGGAGAAAAATTTGCAGATAATACAAACATTTGTCTCGCGGCGGGATTCGAGTCCGTAACCTTCTGCCTAGAGGGATAGATGTGCACTAAGAGAAGTCACGAAGAGTTCCCTAAAAACACCATAATGTAGGCACGTAGTTTAGGTATGTCTGGGTATGGGTATTTATCGTTCTGATCAGTGACAGAAGGTTCTGATGGAAACAAAGCGTGGATACTTGAGTGGGTGACAGTTTGGTGGTAGTTAGATCTGGGTGCCTAGTGCGAGTTTTTTTACCAGCTCGATCGCGTATTTTGTATGGAAAGGAGTCAGTGCCACGCGTTTTTCACTAGATGGCGCTACCTCGATTCCATATAAATTTGCGTAAACGCAAACACGATCGAGCTGGTAAAAAACTCCACTAGGCACCCTGTTAGGCTAAGTAAGCGGGCGCGGGGCCGCGTCGCCACCGCCACCGCCACCCCGCAATCGCTGACTTCGAGACCGCGGCCTTAGGTGATCCAGAATATTTCAACGTAACGTATCGTTACCCAAGTAGCTTAAAGTGGTGGTTGAAGAGCTAAGAGACCGTTATAGGTCTTGGCTGTAGTTCTTGTCGGATAAGTCGGATCTGGCGCAATAAGCGTGCTAAAAAAATGTTGGCCAATGACAAAGCGTTAATTTGAATCTATCTTATTGGTCAAAATGTTACTACGATACGATTACTCTTTCGCTAGTCTCCGTGATCGAGCCTCTGAGCGCTTCCGTGCTTCGAAAGGCACGTTATAATGGTCAAGGCTTTTTCAGTCACTAAGCCACGTCGGCTTTCGAACGGCCTAAAAACTCCGACACCAGAGTTGGCTACATGACTACGAAGAAGGAAGGAAGAAGTTGATTAGGTATGTTTTCTGAAAGATAACTTGAGTGTTCATGTAAGTAACTTTTGGACCAGCCGCTGACTTCTCCCTACATACTCGTAGCATCAACAGATTTGCTTACTGAGCACAATCTGAAGAGATCCTATCATAGGGAAAAAGTCGTGATTATGTAAAGTACGTAACCTATCTACATCTAAAATTAAGTTGATTGATTTGGTTACTTTGAAAATGAAGGTGAAATAAGTTAACACCAATTGCAGGTTTGTATAGGGTGTATTGGTGAATCAAATCCATCTACATCGGATCACTCAGGTAGATGAGTTTGTTACATACAGGAGCACAGGAGCTAAGGTACCATCCACATACATTTCCACATATATCTTCTCGCACTGTGACTTTCTACACAGTGAGGCTCACTTCTTCCGCGAACAATCAAGCTGTGTGCTCCCTGCCGAGGTTTTCCCCAGAGACAACAATATGCTGCGTTTCAAAAAGGGCGTTTTATAATTTTGAAAAGGGTCAGCAACGCGCATGTAATTATTTCTTCGAATATAGGTGGAATACCTCTTGATGTTACAGGCGTCCATAGGCTACGGAAACAACTGACAATCAGGAGGACCATTCCTGTTTGACTTGACTGACAGTGATGATCTTTGAGGTTGCATTTTACGTTTCGTTACCATAATTTTCTCAAACTTAGTCTTGTCCTAATAAAATTGAAAAAGCAAATCCTGATTCCTACGTAAAACGAAACTTTCTGACCAAAATAATGCAAAATTTAATTGGAAACAAACATATTTGGGGCGTGCTTAGCTAATCACGGCCTTAATAATGTTAAGTGGTGTTTATGTATAAATAAAATAAAATAAAATAGCCTTTTATTTGCTCACTACAAAGTTTACATGTTACATGCATATTAATCGAAAAAAAACACAGTATTGGATGCACGTATTTAAAATTTAAAATAAATTAATTTGTTGATGTGAGTACCCCTCTTTGGGTGAAGGCCTCCTCCAGAGCATGCCACGCTTCTCTGTCCTGAGCTAGTTCTGCCCAGTTAGTTCCTGCTACCGATACTAGCTCGTCCTTCCATCTCTCGTGGGGTCTGCCTTGGGCACGTTTACCACTGGGCCCCTTCCACAGTGTGACCGACTTAGTCCATCTCTGATCGTTCGTGCGTGCTAAGTGACCTGCCCACTTCCATTTTAGCTTCTGCGCGTGGTGGAGAACGTCTATGGTCTGTATTTTTTTGCGGATTTCAGAGCTTTTAATTTTGTCTTTAAGTTTAATATTTAATACATTTCTTTCCATAGCTCTTTGACATTTTTCTATCTTGCTTCTGTTGTGTTTATTAAATATCCATGTCTGGCAGCCATAGGTGATGCAGGGTAGAATACATGAATCTAGGATTTTTTTCTTAAGGTGGAGTGGTAGAGTCGATTTCAGGATTTCTTTATAGCTCCAGAATTTTCCCCAGCTATGTGTTATCCGCCTTTGTATGTCGTCTATTTTTCTACATTTTTTAAAAGATATCAGTTTGCCCAGGTATACATATTCTTCGACATATTGCAGTGGTATATTGTTTGTCATGACGGGTATGCGGTGGCTATTTGTCATTATTTTTGTTTTGGTTGTGTTGAGTTCGAGACCAATTTTTTGGCTTGCATTTCGTAGTTCATTTACCATTGACTCTACCTGCTTTGGTGACTCTGAAAATAGCACGATGTCGTCCGCAAATCTAAGGTGGCTAAGAAGAATCCTATCGATTTTTATACCTTTTTTTGACCAGTCTAGGTTTTTTATGATGTGTTCTAGGACTGCGATAAAAATTTTTGGTGATAATGGGTCGCCTTGTTTTACACCACAAACAAACACTATTTTGACAAATAAAGTGGAACACGGTGCCAGTGCGTGCCTACAGAAAAAGTTACCTACCTTGGTTGGATAGACTCATTCAATATCGCAACATAAGTCCACTCCAAATGGAAAACATGGAAAATATTACTTCATTATTAGTATCTATACAAAAGGAAATGTTAGAGCAAAAAGAAAGTATGAAGAAAATGGAACGCAATATTACTTCTAACATAAACAAACACATAGACCAAAAATTCAGCGAACTTGAAACTAAACACAATAAACTGGAAACTCTAGTAGAAGAGCAAGAGCGACGCATAAATATGTTAGAACGAAAATGCATGCTTAAAAATATAGTATTATTCGGTGTGGAAGAGTCTGAACGAAGCTACCAGAATTTAGAAGAAATTGTTTTAAATATATTTAATTATGAAATGAAAATACCATGCGAAAAGTATGAAATTGAATGTGTCAGAAGAATCGGCAAACGAGGAACAAACATAAGACCGATATCTGTAACCATCACAACACTGGGAAAAAAAATACTACTACTTAAAAACAAAAAAGAACTTGAAAACACTAAATACTATATGAAAGAGGAATTTTCACCAAAAGTTATTGAGAAAAGAAAGATGCTAAAGAAAGAGTTAGAAAAACTAGAGGCTGAGGGGGTCAGGGCTATAGTTAAGTATGATAAAATCATAGTACTGGAAAAAAATAACCACCAAGCCTCCAATGAACAAGCCCAAAATAACCAAAAAAGAAACCTGTCTATATCTCCTGAAGAAAAAAGAAACCACACAGTAACTTTACAAACTCAAAAAAACCCAAAACCAGCATTAACTCCTTCTTCGCCGCAAGAAAAGATTCGCCTCAGACACAACAGAAAAGTCAAGAATTGGCTGGTCCTAGCCAATCCAACCAAAATAAAGGTAACAAATAGCAACGAGCACGAGCCCCTCTTCAAACATCCCCAGTACGGCCTGTCACCGCGGGGATATGCGACTACAACCCTCCAGAGCAAGATCTCTACATCTGCACTTACAACGCAAGATCTCTACTATCAAATGAGAGAATGATTGAATTTAAAGAATCAATTCGCCATATCAAATATGACATAATAGGAATCGCAGAGATTCGAAGAATAGGCAATATAATAACTGAAGACGCTGACCATATTTTCTGCTACATAGGAGAGACATTGGGGCAACGCGGGGTCGGTTTCCTTCTAAGAAAAAAATACAAACCAAACATAAAAAGCTTTACAGGAATTTCTGACCGAGTGTGCATACTTAACCTGAAATTCGTAACTATGCCACTATCTCTAATACAAGTCTATGCTCCTACACTAGAAGCAAAACAAGAAGAAGTTGAATTATTCTACAATCAGGTGAACTACGCTCTAGAACTCGCCGAAAATAATGTTATTTTGATGGGTGATTTTAATTCAAAAATTGGCAAACCAGACACATCAGAAAACTTAGTAATGGGTAAATTTGGCTATGGGAAAAGAAACTGTAGAGGCGACCAGTTAATACACTTTGCGCTCCAAAACAAACTCACCATAATAAACACACTATTCAAAAAAAGTTCAAAATCAAAATGGACGTGGATCTCCCCAGACAAAAAAACGAAGAACGAAATAGATTTTATCCTCTCAAATATCCCAAGAAAATTTACAAACTTGGAAGTCATAAACAACCTAAAATATCCTAGTGACCATCGACTATTAAGAGGAACTCTTCAGATGAAGAAATTGAAGCAAAGTAGAGCAAAATATTCTAATACACCAAATACATTTAAAACACAAGAAGAAGAAAACAAATTTGTAGAGATCTTTAACAAAAGCGATTTATACCCGGAAGAAAAAGAAAACGTAGAAATGTACTACAAAAGAATAACAGACAGCATAAAATCAAGCCTTAATGAAATAAAAAATGAACCAATCCCGCAGAAAAGTATTCTTAGTAAAGAAACAAAAGATCTTATAGAGAAACGCCACAACCTCCGGAATAAAAAAATACTATCTCGTGAAGACAAGATAGAATTATCAAAGATCTACCGTATAACCCATAAAAAAATAAAAAAAGACTATAAAACTCACCGACTAGACATAATAAAAAAACATATATTGACATCAGGAAGTGCTAAGAGAGCATACAAGCAGCTGAATACAAACAAATGCTGGATCTCATCTCTTCAATCAACTGTTACCACAAATAAGACACAAACAAGAACAGAAGTAGTTACCGCCGCCACCGAATTTTACAAAAATCTATACAGCGGTCAAACCTCTACAACCACCTACCAACAAACAGAAGTAGAACCGCACTGCGAAGAGGAAATAAGAACATTTAAAGAAATTCATATAATAAAAAAAATAGAATCACTGAAAGAGAATAAGAGCCCAGGTCCAGATAATATATCAAACGAAATAATAAAGGCAGCCAAGTTTGCCTTGGCAATCCCTTTAACCTGCCTGTTCAACAAGATACTAAAAGAACAAAGAATTCCTTCAAGTTGGTCAAAATCAGACATAATACTCCTATACAAAAAAGGCGACCCTAAAGATGTTGGAAATTACCGCCCTATTAGTTTGCTTCCCTGCCTCTATAAACTGTTTGCATCATGTCTGGAAGAAATTATTAGTCCAATTATAGAAAAATGTCAGCCAATTGAACAAGCCGGATTTCGTAAAGGATACAGCACTGTGGACCATATTCAAGTTATAGAACAAATAATAGAAAAGTATCAAGAGTTTAGAAGACCGCTCTACCTGGTGTTCATCGACTATGCAAAAGCATTTGACTCCATATCCCACGACAGCATCTGGGCTGCACTAGAGCAACAAAATATCCCAAGTATCTACATCAATATTCAAGATATATCAAGATATATACCACAAAAGTACTAGTAGAGTCAAACTAGACCAGTCGGGCCCAGCATTCCCAATACGCAGAGGTGTAAAACAAGGTTTATGTATACCATTGAATTAAGTGGTGCTTAGCTGACAGGATCATTTAAGTAGCGTTTCATTATTCGGGCGTTAATAGTAAAAACACTAATTTTATCGTTTAGCTTAATTTTCAACACACTCGTAAGCGTGAAAATTAAATTGCAAATTTTCTTCGGTTTTCCGAAGATAACAAAATGTACTTATTTATTTAAAACTGTAATAGCCTTACTTATGAACATCTTTCAAAAGACAAACGATGCTTAGGCTATTGCCACCTACGCCTACCATTACGGTTGGATAATGACAAACAGTGACAGGACTGACTTTGAGCATTGGTTAACTTTGAATAGCGTTATGAGTAAGGGGGTTAAAATGGCGTGCACAGATTAGGGGCCCGATTCTGACGATTTGATTCTATTAGATACATATCGCGGAAGCAGTCAAAACTGTATGAAATGTATATATCTCATAGATCTATATCTCATAGAATCAAATGATCGAATCGTCAGGATCAGGCTCCTGTCCGTGAACGAGAAGCTAAAGTATAAATAGTTCATTAAATTATACTAAATTAATTACTTTTTTAATTCATAATCTGAATTTATTTCACCCTCTCACAATTGCAGCCATTTTTCCAATCAACCACCTCATTGTATTTTTTACATTATTATTTAAACAAATAATTGTGTAACAGTAATTTTTATTCATGACTTTGATAATGATGAACCAACAACGATAATTTTCGGTAGGTACAGTGTAGGTACTTTGATAATGATGAACCAACAACGATAATTTTCGGTAGGTACAGTGTAGGTACTTTGATAATGATGAACCAACAACGATAATTTTCAGTAGGTACAGTGTAGGTACTTTGATAATGATGAACCAACAACGATAATTTTCTGTAGGTACTTCTACCTACCCACCGCGGTGAACATGGGCCAAATGGCCTGATACCTTATTGTTAGTAATAACTGAAGTTTGTAACTTAAAAGTGGATATGCGGACATTGACATTGACATGGACATGCACGTAGTGATGACGGCGACCAATGATGAACGATAACCAGAATCAAATAGAAGAGAAATAGATTAAGTCTTAAAATTCACTATGCTCAGATCATCAACTCATACGGCTGATTTCTATCTTCTGTCCATAAGGAGCTATTTAGCATTTGCTAGAAAGGGATGCATACTCTATAACAATGCGATTGCTGCGATTTCGTAGCACGGCATTTCAATGAAAATGCATAGCAATATATTTGAGTCTGGTACGATTTTCTTTTTGAACTCATTTGAAGTCGCACTGAGAGAAGTATGAATCCCTTTCTAGCTGATAATGTTGGACTTAAGAAAGTAAAGATTAGCCGTATGAGATGATGTTCAGAGCATGAATGAGTTTTAAGATTTGTTTTATGCTTTAGTTAGAGTTCTTTGACGATAACGAAAACCAATTTGGTTTTTCTAGCTAATGAAAAGACATTTTAGTTTTCGGCATCGGTCATCATTGGTCTTCATCATCACTACGTGTAAAAAAACTACTACGTGTAAAATTTACCATATAGTATTTTGCTAAAAAGTTTTACATAAATAATAATTCTAAAATATATAACAAACCCACGATTGGCCGGTTTTTAACAAAAATATTTTGTTGTTACTTATGATATCATAAATAATATTCTATTGTATTATTTAACTCTACCTATGCCGTCCAACTTCTGGGCAAAGGCCTCCCCCATTTCCCACTCGCTCTTCGAATTTCAATATTTCATCATCATCATCATCCACAGCCCGACTTTATCCACTGCTGGATATAGGCCTCCCGGAGTATGTACCATCCACCACGGTCTTGTGCTAGTCGTATCCATTTAAATCTATAATTCAATATTTAATTTTATTTAATTCTATCCAGTCTATCCATTGCGGTTCTTTCGCTTTTACGCATTTTACCACATGAGAGCGAGCTTTTCTATCTCTATTTCTTTCACCATTCCGTCAATAATGTTTATAATTCAGCTGTCTTTGCGTGTAAGATATCCGATCCAAATTTATACAAAAAATACTATCAACGCCTTACACCGACTAGGAACAATCACCTATACCGTCTGTACTTAGCGTAGACCTCTCGAAGGTACCTCAGTGATTCACTGTACCACATGGGAGCTGTGGTGAACTCCTCGCGGATCAGTAATGACTGGGGGGAACCCTGCTCCACCGGCTTCCACATGAAGGGAAGCAACTCGGTAGGTTCAGGGGTTGGGTTTCTGGAAATTGAAAAAACAACTTTTTGGTTTTGGACAAGTATGTATGTCTTAAAAAATAAATTCTAAAATTTCCGAAAAATTAAGTAAAAGGTCGAATTTTTTGTATTATATAAAGGTCTAAAGAAACTATTTTAAATAAAATAATCCAAATGTACCTAAATGCAATTATTTTTGTGTTTTTATATAAAATTATAATAATGACGTCTGTTTTATTATGCAACCATAATTAAATAAGTTAATATTCTGTTTGATAGCGTTTTTTCGACATAGTTATGAAGCCACAAATTGAGTATAATTACTGATCAAATACCCGCGAATAGAACGAAATAAAGTTTAATCGTCTCACCCGTATTTAGCGAAATTCGTCCAAAGCGTTGTCATTTTATCAATCATATCATACTCAAACATTGCTGGGATGGCGTCTTGGGAGAATAAGTAGAACAGCTCATCTGCATGCGTTGCGTTCTGAGGCACGTTCAGCGGCTTTCTCGTGATCATCTTTGGCATGTTCCTCCACCCGGAGTAGTCGAAGATGTACGTGTATATCGGCTGATCACTCGTCTTCAACATCAGCTCTACTTCCTCCAGCGATGGATACACTAGATACGGTTCTCCAAGTATCCGTGACAGTTTCACTGGATCATACTCATCACTTCCGATATCTCCCATGTACAACCTCGTTAAATTCCCTGCGATTTCTTTTCTTACTTCGTCAGAAGGTATGTCTAAGTTTTTCGGTAAAGACTTCTCGAATTCTAACTGCCTCAGCATTGTGTCGTTATCGAAACCAGCTAACAGTAATCCTTCTACAGAGTTAGCGCCAATTATCATCGGCACTTTGTTATACGTGCCTTTTGACAGTACGTCGTACGGTGACTCCGTCAAAAAATGCTCAACACCTTCTATTACTTTCTCGGCACATGGTGTGTAAAGGATTTCTGAGATTACATTATTTCCTTTCAGCCGTGGCACTCTAGTAAGAATCAATTCGTCATCCGACTTAGTCTTGAAGAACTCGTATAGCTCGTGGGGGTCCTGTGTTTCATAGAGCATCGTTTTAGCCAGCAAACTAGCGAGGTAAACTGGTTTGAACTGGAAAGCCCAGGGACATAAAGATGAGCCACTCTGTGTGATCGCTCTGTGGAATAGACCCTTAGCCATGGGTGAAAGAACGAGATACGAAACTGATGCTGCTCCCGCGCTCTCTCCAAATATTGTGACGCTGTCTGAATCCCCGCCAAACACCTTAATATTCTGTTGCACCCATCTTAAAGCCGCCACATGATCTTTATTTGCGGCGTTTCCTGGAGCTTCCTTGATTCCAAGGCAGAGAAACCCTTGGATATTAATTCTGTAGTTTATAGTTACTAGAATAACTCCCTTATTGACCAAGTATCTTGGGCCGTAGAGCAACGGCATTGATGACCCTTGGAAAAACCCTCCTCCGTGGATAAAGACCATAACTGGGAGTTTGGCATCAGAGGGCGTGTTGCTGGGGGTATACACGTTGAGCACCAGACAGTTCTCTTGTCCTACGGCAAAGAGGTTACTAACTGTCTGCCGACAACGTTTGTTTTCATCGACTGCGTCAAAGACGCCGTCCCACGTCGGCGGTGCACCCGGAGCCTGCCATAAAAGTAATAGATTAGCGTTTCAGCAATTAAATATGTATCGGTTTCTATAACAGTTTTCCTATCTATTAAAACTCGTAACTAATTTGCTTATTTCAAGGATTAAAAAAGCTCACAGCAGGCAGTGATACTCGAGGTCATCTACATATTTTTAAGTACCTACTCATGCAGGCATTTTCGCGTACTGTATAGGAAACTTCACGCGCTAGACGTGACGCTGAGAGAAGGCGTTGCTCAACCTGAAGAACCTGTCGTCGTCGGAAAGAGTTGAAACGGTGATGGTGCATTAATTTCAATTCTTAAGAAAAATATCTGCCATTAGAAAAAAAGTTTTTCTGGCATTTCATCTTCCATGAAGTTATTCATTCAGCCCAGATCTTATTATGAAAGTATTACCTGAAACCTCTCCTCAACAGAGGCAAAAGGGATACTATTATAGCTAGCCACATCTCCATAGGGTGAGATCGCACCCCTCACCAGCCCGCTGCTGACCCTCACTGCCGGCGTGAACTGCGGCACCATGCGGGCTGCCCATAGTGACCACAGCACCACCCATTTAGCTGGCACCAACCACATCACTTCTTTTTTTGGCATTTTCGATGGACGTAAATTCTCTTTATAGTTTATCAATGAAAGTATTGTACTTCGCCACCGCGGCACCATACGCCTGTGTGGTTGATACTTTATGTTAATTTTGTAATTAACTTTAAACTTGACATTGTAACAATCACTTTATTAGATCTACTATGTCAGACACTTGCATCTTGACATTGAAGTCAATTAACCACGTTAGCTCTACTTTATAATCGGACACTTCGATTATGTGTATAATATCCTTGAATTAAGAAATATAGATATGATATGATTATTATGATATCGTTATCACTCGCCGCACCTATTGCAACACTTGCAGCAAAATTGGGTTTTTGAGATCACTTCACTTTTTGACTAACAATAATTCAAACTTTTATAAACCTATTTACTTAAACTATAGTACTTTTTTCACAGCATTGAATCCGCTATTACGTTATGTACACTATGTGCTATGTCGATATTCTTCTAAATCGTGTATCACAGTTTTCTTCCGCACAATTTTCAACATGGTCCATTTCCGATGCATTGTAAATAAATGATTATTTCACATTGCTATATGCGTGTAGGAAAATGCCGCGGCTTGATTGTGAGACGGGTTCCCCACAACTGTGAGCGTATCGTTATTAATTCGAAATCAATATTCTACCTTATTGCCTTGTAGTGAATGATAATATTCGAACTTTGTCTTCAAATATAAAGTACACGTCGGTGTCGTGTCACATTGTGCTATACTGTGAGTAGCGCAGGACGTTATTAACTCATGACATGACGTGTTTTAATGGTTTTATTTTTGTTCTACGATATTTCCTGCAATTATTCATATTTTATTTTTGCTGCAGTTAACATAAACAGCAGCCTTATATGCTAAGTCACGTCATATTAAGACTTAGTTTCGTGAAACCAAGAATTAGTTTTATTTTGCCATTTTTATATTGAGAACGCCTTGGGTACTTTTGACTTAGCCGAAAAGGCAGGTCTAAGTTCAAATAAAATGGAAAATAATGTAATGCATGGAGATGCATTGTTTTGTAACTCGTAAAGAATATCATTATCCTTTTATAAGAAAGAGAGAAGTAGTCATTTTACGATTTAGGTATTGAGAGATTTTGTCATTTTGAGATTTGAACTTAGACCGACGTAGTCAATTTGCGATCCAGTTATTCTGATACCAACCCTTAATTAGCAGTCAACTGCTGGCCAACAGTCTCTTGAAAAGCATGTTGGCTTCTCCATAATCGTTTGTGAGTATTGTAAGAGCTACCTAATTAAATAAAAGTAAGATCGTGGCTAGTGGTATCTAGCATAACAGTGGTAGATTTCCCAAACTTCGGGAGGCCTATATCCAGCAGAAGATACAGTCGGAATGTGGAAGATGATGATGATGAAGATGATGAAGGGATCCAAAATATTTTGATAACTTAACAAGTAACTGAATACAAGCTATGCGTGCCAAATCAAATCAAGAGAGCCCTCTACTCCTGTAGTTATCGAATTTTTTACAAATTGGTATAGATGCGACAGTGAGTTTGTTCGTTTGTTACACTTTAATGCCTGTATTGAAACGAGCACCATGCAGGTTTACATACACGTTTTTAAGAATTCAGAAAAGGACATAGGGTACATTTCACCCAGAAAATAATATTTCCGAGAAGGTTATTAAATTACTTTTCACGAGAGTGAAACCGTTACATGCGGAATTCCTCAAGGTTCCATAACCGGCCCGCTGTTTTTTTTGATTATTTAAACAATATTGACGCTCCCTGTGGCGCGGGCGCAGTGAGTAAAGGCCCGCTTGAGACGCAGAAGGTGGCAAATTCGATTCCCGCGGCGAGACAAATGTTTGTATAATCTGCAAATATTCTGGGATATAGTCTGGGTGGTTTCTATGTATAATATTGTATGCTTTTTTTGTAAATGTGTACGTATTTACAAAAAAAGTTATTCAGTCTCGTAATTCTCATAATACAAGCTTTGCTGAGTTTGCGGCTATATGATGCTGTTTGATATGTCTTGTATAATATAATATATAAAAATTGTGATTGGATTATGAAATATACTAAAATAACTTATTTCATTAATAAATTGAATTTATTTCAGTAAGCCTGCAATCGTAGCTATTGTATCGTAGCATTTAAAAATCAACACGCTGTATTTTTTACATTTGCTACCTTTTCTATTATTATTATAAAATACATGAACTTGTCACAAAATACTTAATTTTATTCATGACCCCGATTACTTTAACAATGAATGTATAAAACTGATAAACCAACAACACCGTAAAGTATGAAGAAGTTATTAAATAACATTACCGTACCTTTTTGAATTTTTTTGTTTATTTAACCTATTGTATTTTTTTAATTGCCTATTATATTATATTTAAATTGTGTTTGTGTCTTAGAACCAAATAAATCTATCTATCTTAACCCACAACGATATACTTGTTAGTTTGTACAATGATGTTTCCATCATTAAAAACTAGACAAACCATGAGCAAGTGGCTTTATACGTAAATGATTATTTTTACAAAGTTTTCTTAATAAATAAAAAAAACCCACGGTCCACCAGGGGCCATATGTACTTACTCAGGTACCCACCGAAATAATAAGCACCGGTCTTCATCATCATCAAGGTCATCAACACTTCGACTCTACCATCTTGGTAAGGAAGTGCGGGTAAGAATCGAACGTTAGTTCTTTGCACCGGTCTTGTTGTTACAAACGATGACAATTTATCAATTGACGTTCTTAGAATTTCGACAGATGAAATGTCAAAGTTTGCAAATAAAGGTCCGGTGCCGACCATTTCGGTGTGCAACTCAGTTAGTAAATGAAGCCTCTGTGTTTACCAAAAAATAATTTGTTGTTTTGTTACTATACCGACCTATTATAAATGTTGAGATAGTCTTTCTATTTCCTCCACCTATTCAATTTCTAAGTATTACTTATTCACATTTAACTTCTTTTCATTTTGCTCCTTCCATAGCGGTCATTTTCTCTTCAGTTCAAATGACAACCTTCTCTTTCATTTAGCTCATGTAGCTTATTATTGATTTTATTTCTTACGTGCTTTTCTTCTACCTCTCCTTCGATCATGTTTATAACAAAGCTGTCATGTCGTATATGATTTGCAATCCTAATACCTATTCAATTTAAATTTATCAAATATACTATGAACACCTTGCACTTCTAGGAACAATCACCTATACCGTCTGTACTTAGCGTATACCTCTCGGAGGTACCTCAGTGATTCACTGTACCACATGGGAGCTGTGGTGAACTGCTCGCGGATGAGCAATGACTGGGGGGAACTCTGATCCACCGGCTTCCACGTGAAAGGAAGCAACTCCGTGGGTTCTGGTGTTGGGTTTCTGGAAATTGACCGAAGAATTATATTGATTATTAAAGTGATATTTTTCACATACGTGAAATTCACGAGTTGAAGTCCCACTTGGGTAAAATTTTTAGGATATCTAATTATTTAAAAACACAGACAAAGTCAACTACAAAGCCACCATCAAGCCCACAATGTGGCTTGTGTATTATTATAATAATGACGTCTGTTTTATTATGCAACCATGATCAAATAAGTTAATATTCTGTTTGATAGCGTCTTTTCGACATAGTTATGAAGCCATAAATTGAGTATAATTACTGATCTAAGATCCGTTAATAAAACGAAACAAAATCGAATCGACTCACCCATATTTAGCAAAATTCGTCCAAAGCGTTGTCATTTTATCAATCATATCATACTCAAACATTGCTGGGATGGCGTCTTGGGAGAATAAGTAGAACAGCTCATCTGCATGCGTTGCGTTCTGAGGCACGTTCAGTGGCTTTCTCAGGAATATCTTTGCCATGTTCCTCCACCCGGAGTAGTCGAAGATGTACGTGTATATCGGCTGGTCACTCGTCTTCAGCATCAGCTCCACTTCCTCTAGCGATGGATACACAAAATACGGTTCTCCAAGTATCCGTGACAGTTTCACTGGATCATACTCATCACTTTCAACATCTCCCATGTACAGCCTTGTTAAATTCCCGGCTATTTCTTTTCTCACTTCCTCGGAAGGTATGTCTAAGTTTTTTGGCAAAGACTTCTTGAATGTTAACTGCCGTAGCATTGTATCGTTATCCAAACCAGCTACCAGTAACCCTTCTACTGAGTTAACGCCTACGATCATTGTACCTTGTTATATGTGCCTTTTTCCAGTACGTCGTACGGTGACTCTGTCAAAAAAGGCTGAACTCCTTCTATTACTTTCTCAGCACATGGTGTGTAAAGCATTTCTGAGATTACATTATTTCCTTTCAGCCGTGGCACTCTGGTTAGAATCAGTTCTTCATCCGTCTTAGTCTTGAAGAACTCGTACAGCTCGTGGGGGTCCTGTGTTTCATAGAGCATCGTTTTAGCCAGCAAACAAGCGAGGTAAACTGGTTTGAACTGGTAAGCCCAAGGACATAAAGATGAGCCGCTCTGTGTGATCGCTCTGTGGAATAGACCCTTAGCCATGGGTGAGAGAACGAGATACGAAACTGATGCTGCTCCCGCGCTCTCTCCAAATATTGTGACGCTATCTGGATCGCCGCCAAACGCCTTAATATTCTGTTGTACCCATATTAAAGCAGCCACAATATCTTTAATTCCTGCGTTTCCCGGAGCTTCCTTGATTCCAAGGCAGATGAACCCTTGGATATTAATTCTATAGTTTATAGTTACTAATATAACTCCTTTTCTGACCAAGTACCTTGGTCCGTATAGCAACGGCATTGATGACCCTTGATAGTATCCTCCTCCATGCATAAAGACCATAACTGGGAGTCTGGCGTAAGGGGGCGTGTTGATGGGCGTATACACGTTGAGCACCAGACAATTTTGTTGTCCTATGACAAAGAGGTCATTGACTGTCTGCTGGCAGCGGATATTTTCATCGACTGCGTCAAACACGCCGTCCCACGTCGGTGGTGCACCCGGAGCCTGCCATGAAAATAATAGAATTACTGTTTTGATTACAGTTTTCCTAACTGCTAAAACTTATTACCATTTGCTTATTTAAAGAATTTAAAAAGCCTACCTCAGGCAACGATTATTAATAGTGAACAGTTAATACGAACAAACATGGAAGATTGGCAAAAAATTGGCTCTGCTTGGTAAATTTTCTTGCAGAGCCAATTTCTTTTCTTTTCTAGCAGAGTTTTAATTATGAGAGTCTCACCTGAAACCTCTTCTCAACAGTGGCAAAGGGGATGCTATTATAGCTGGCCACATCTCCATAGGGTGAGATCGCCCCCCTCACCAGCCCGCTGCTGACCCTCACTGCCGGCGTGAACTGCGGCACCATGCGGGCTGCCCACAGTGACCACAGCACCACCCATTTAGCCGGCACCAACCACATCACTTCTTAATTCATGCGATATAAATAGTCTCTACACCTTATTTTCTTGAAGTGAATTAAAATATTGAAACTGTGCCGGGAAATATAAATTAACAATAGAATTTTGTCTCATAGAAATAAACTGAGCTGTATTTACTGCTGGTATTAACTGACGACGTGTTTTAAAGAGTTTATTTTTATTCTGTAATATTTTTTGCGATGCCTCTGTTACTATCTTCCGCCCGCTGCTTCACTCACGTGGCCCCTGGGTAAAACCTAGCCTTTTTAAGTATTATGCCAAATCTAGAACTTCACATGTTCAAAATTCTAGCTTTTTTGTCGTGAAGTAAAGACAAACATTTTATATTTGACGAAACATTATACATATCAATTTTTATTCCCACGTAACAGTCCTACACGAGTGAGAGCTACAGCTCGCGTACACCAAACCTGACAATGGCCGATCGAAATAAACCATAGATCGGCCGTTAACAGGTTTCGTTTGATGGAGCCGTTAGGCTCATGATGATGATGAGCCGTTAGTCTACATACGCGCTGACAGGTGGCTTGCTTAGTGCTTAGAGCCTAGCAAGTAACCTAGGAATTCAACACGCAAAGCCTCCAGTGCGGCCGCGTGTATCCTAGCACGTAGCCTGATGTAAGTTACTAGGTTCTAGGCGCTAAGCAAGCCACCTGTCTGTGCATATGTACCCTAAAAGTGTCCCATATAATTATTTAGGTATATATCCAGACTACTATGGATCATTTTTACTATTCGCGGCTCCGTCAGTGCGAACGTTAACTGCTCGCTATGCACCCACAGCTCAGGCTCTTAATTTGCCACGTCCACGGTAGGTGGGGTCGGCACAACATGTTTTTTTTCTTCTACCCACTTCTATCAGCCGTCAGATCTGTGTTCACTCCT
The DNA here is from genome assembly GCA_951804965.1 of Horisme vitalbata. Taxonomy (NCBI): domain Eukaryota; kingdom Metazoa; phylum Arthropoda; class Insecta; order Lepidoptera; family Geometridae; genus Horisme; species Horisme vitalbata. The sequence continues at coordinate 757,341 of OX638104.1, read as the reverse complement.
TTCATTCTCATATTCTCTCACACACAATCCATTCATCTTTACTACTACTATTGATACTTTGTATAATAGAACAGAATACGTTCACGTATCAAACCTGGGGGTCATATGACGACCTCTGTGGCGCAGTGGGCGAAGGTCCGCCTGTGACGCAGAAGGTGCGGGTTCGATTCCCGCTGCGGGACAAATGTTTGCATTTTCTGCAGATATTTGTCTCGGGTCTGGGTGTTTTCTATGTATGATATGTATGTATTTACAAAAAAAATATGTATCTATGTAGTATATCAATCATGTGGTTCCCATAATACAAGCGCTCTGCTTAGTTTGGGGCTACATGATGCTGTGTGATAACGTCCAGGATTATTTATTATTTATTTATTTATTTATATAACTTTATTATGATAACAACAATGACAAGATTACCAGTAGGTTAAGTATCAAGGAAGGCTATCATGTAGGTGAAGATAAGATATAGTTGTAAACACGGATGGTACGTAGGAAATGGAACCAAAGTCATAATTGTTGTACAACATTTATATTACAAACGGAAAGTAGTTTTTGTGTGTCAATTAAAATTCGATTAAGTCTAAGTGATGTAAAAAAAATGTTTCAACCAAACGCCAACAAGAGCAATCGAAATGCATTAATACTCTTAATTTCGAAATCATCAATTCGACGACCTCCTTGACACAATGGGTGAGTGCCCTAACTGTGGCCCTAACGCTTTTGAGGTGTAAGTAGCTGCGGGTTCGATCCCCGCTGTGGTACAAATTTTTGCATGCATGATATTTGTTCTGGATGAAGCTCATGGCATGGCTTACTTCTGTGTTCTTAGCAGAATATCTAGGCGAAGCAACACTCCACTCAGTCATTACTTGGGTGGGTGACCGTTTAGTGACATTGAGATCTGAGCGCTTCCATGCTTCGGAAGGCATGTTAAAATGTAGGTCCCAGCTTTTTCAGTCGTTAAGCCATGACGAAAGCCTTTAGGCGGCCCAAAAAAATGACAACAGAGTTGGCCAATAGCTCATACGATAAAAGGTCAAGGATTTGTTCCAATTTTTTTTTATCGTACTTGAAGATGGAACAAGCACATGGCTCACTTGATGTTAAGTGGTAACCATTACCTATAACAAAGCATTCCATCGAAGATCACGCTTTGGAACTTGACCTACGTTGCAACGCCCTGCGTCCATCAACATGAGGCATGAAGATGATAAGCCTCTTGCGCCTGTAATTTCACCGGCACCCACACGAAATACAGCAATGCTGCTTCACGGCAGAAATGGGCATGATGGCAGCACTTCCAAAAACGAGCCCTCCACAAAGAACTCTACTTATAGATCCAGGTGTAACAGACTTATCTTGACTCTGATTAAGTCTACGAGTCAGGTTTCCACCCAGACATGAACAACATACTATTATGAAACAGTCTAAAGTAGTTATTTCTTAAGCCTTTAGGTAGTTTTGGCCAAAAGTTTAACGAGTTCTTGTTAAAACACAAGGTTAACTACCTGTTTTGGAGGTTATTTAGCCCGATCTGCATCAGTATGAGCATAATAATAGTAATGATTATAATAGACTTCTTACATCAAAATGACTGAGCTAAGTAGTGTTTAAAGTCTGAGGTATTATGCTTGCTAACGTTCGAAAGAATCTCATGATAGAGATATTTTCAACCTGACGTACAAACTGTTTGAAGCAGTACAACAAGTTTTTGAAGCCGAGCACAGATATTGAAGTGAAATAGATGAAGTCTTAAAATTCACTATGATGCGATTGCTGCGACTTCGTACCAGGGCATTTCAATGAAACTACATAGCATTATATTAGTACTGGTACTATGTATTTTCTTTTTGAACTCATTTGAAGTCGTATTGATATATGTATGCATCCCTTCCTCGTAAGAGAAGGTTTGCGGGTTATGTTCTAAATATTTTGCGATTTGAGTACCCTGATCTAATAATAAAGAAATGAACTGAACAGTAGTGTGGGAACTGTTTCTTGGATTTCAACGTTTAGCTCACCAGCTCAAATTTAAGGGATGTTCAAATATGAATATGGTGGATTAAAATATATAATCCAAGCAGAGTTTCTTACCAATTCTTCAGGTGTCTGAGTGAATAAAACAAATGGATTTTAAATTTACATTAAGGTTCTGATTTTATAAAGAGACTTTGTCTTTTGTTTTTTAGCTTTGAGGCAGAATATCGTAGTAAACTGTAATCTTCAGGTATCTGTGTAAATTAAAAATAATTGGATATTAAATGTACCTACATGGAGGTTCCTATTGAATAAAGACTATTTTTTTTATTTTTACCCTTCGAGACAGAATATCGTAGTGAACTGAGGTTTAGCAATTCTAGCTAGTAAACATTATTGTACTTTCGATAGATTCAGCGGCTATCTCGGTCAATTGAATTACTCGAATCGGGTAATCAGTCCACTGTGTCAAAAACTAGTTACACACCGGTACCTACGGAGGTGGTAACCGGTTGAACGTCATTCGCGACGAGGCTGGCGCGCGACCAGCGTGAAGTCAGAAAGTAAACAATACACGATATAATATGCTTAGTTTTTTATCATACCTACTCGTGATTTGTGTGATTTGTTTACTGTGCTAGTGTAAATCAGTGAGGCTTATGTGTGAGTGAAACTGTGTTTTTCTAGCCTCAAACTCAAAGGACATGCGTTCAATGATGAATGCGTCGTGATGCCATCTCGTTCTGTAATGAACTGATAGAAAGAGAAGAGGTTATAATCTCAGCTACTAACTGTGAAGTTAGCTAAGCTAGGGTAATAGGGCAACGTGCTGATGTCATGAATAATAATGAGATAATAAAGTGATAAGCGAGTTTAACATCTATGTTTAGTGTTGTAAGGTCTCCATTTGTAAATAATAATATTATAGTGTTGAGTTCGTACGGGGTCAATGTCAAGCAATCGGGTTTTAGATGATAATTATTGCTTTTGACTATGACTGCCCTCCGGCCAGGTGGAGTGACGATCGAACGGCTGCTGGTAGAAGCTGGATGCGTCGAGCTGAGGACAGGGCGCAATGGCGTTCATTAGGGGAGGCCTATGTCCAGCAGTGAATACTAAAGGATGATTATGATGATGATGATGATGATGATGATTAGATGATATAATGTCTAGTATAGTGAGAACCCACATGTAGGTTTTGCTCGCACGTTTGTACTAGGATATTCTGGTGGACTAAAAAGATACCAAATATATGAAACAGAGAATATTAACATTGATTCAACTGTTTTCAGTCACCATGGGTAACAAATATCCTATCAAAACAATAAGTAATTACAGCATTAACATGTTCTTGTCTATTGTATGTGAGTGAATATAACGAGACTAGGTAAGTGCCTACTTCACCATCTTCAATTAAAGTCAAAGTTAGCTATTTTAACGGCGACATGTTCGCTCAAATGGTGGATTCTTATTAACACTATTGATCCCTTAAACTAGGTGTAACTAGCTAAAAGTCCTTTCGTCTCGTATTATCTCCATGTAAACGAAAGAGACAGCTTCTTTAAGTTTAACGATAAGTTTAGTGAAAATCTTTCAGAATCACAACCACTATCTTACTTTGGCCCTCACAACCTATTTCACTATCTTCAAGTAACGTCAGAGTAAGTTATACTTATTCCAGTTAAAGTGACATATCTCTGAACGGATCTTTAACTATCAAGTACCTAACTTTGATGTAAGTTGAAATGATAAAAAGCCCTTAGTATTCTAGTACATGGGCCATCAACAACCTATAGAAGTCCACTGCTGAACCAAGGATTTCCACGAAAAACAGTCTTGAGCCCTCTCCATCCACCGATTACCTCCAATCTTGACGATGTTGTCGGTCCATCTGGTGGGGGATCTCCCTACACTTCGTCTTTCAGATCGCGGTCGCCATTCGAGAAACTTTATTCCCCAACGGTTGCCGGTTTTACGGGATATGTGGCCTGCCCATTTCCACTTCAACTTGCTGATTCTGAGAGCTAGTACTTAGGTATATTAATTTATTTCTGTTTTTACAGATAAACAAAAGAATGGAATCTTCAAAACAAACCCTGATGGATGAATGAGAAAAGCGTACTATACCATAAACCAAAAAGAAACAAACGATTTGGAATGGGCTAGAATATTCAACGTGCGTCATACCAGTCGTACCTACAAAAATGTCGAATAACTCTGCCTAACGTTTAATGCCTGGCAGAACCCTCAAATACGACCGATGGACAATTAACTTTCTAATCAAACAAACACGTTGCAATCAGATTTGTCTAAGTTATGACGTGGTAAAAGTGACTGTTACTTATAAAAACCATCATTGGTTCTAAATAATCGTGAGTTTATTGTAAAGTTCTCGTCTTTTTGATAAACCAAATTCTGAATATAGGCACTACCTATCTAAATTAACTATTTGTTAAATATTCTGTTTTAGTGAACAATCTAAACAGAACAACCAAAACCTGTGTATTTTATTAAAGAAAGTATTTATCTGTGTTTCCACAAACTAAACAAAGTGTATGAAATATATTTTTTCTTGAATGAAACTAAAGTGAATCTTGTGTAAATTTACGTGATGACGTGGATAAAGCTGAGTTCAAAGTGGGTGGTGCTGTGGTCGCTGTGGGCCGCTCGACTGGTGCCGCAGCCAACCCTGCCCGTGCTGGTCTCCAGCGGGCTGCTGCGAGGGACTGTCTCGCCGCAAGGCAGCCATGCCAGCTACACCGCCATACCCTACGCCACTGTAGAAGCACGCTTTCAGGTAAATTTAATAATCAGGCACATGAGGGTGGTACGCGGTTCCAGCCTCCATCTTCGGAACCCAAACCATTCTCACCCGCCGATGGTGCTCCCTGCTAACTAACAAACGATAAAAATCTGTGCTCTGCGATCTGCTGCCCGTTGGCGGTCAGGGGAGCTCTGCCAGTGTTAGGCAGCGATATGCCGCAATCAGCCGTCCCCCGTTTGTTAAACAGCAGGGTGTACCACGGGCAGGTGAGATCGGCTTGGATTTTTTTTATTATTATTATTATATTTGATTCACTGTTGTTATATAGTACAACATCATTTAAATCTAGTGAGGAAAACACAAAACTTATAATCCTAAAACTAAACCTAAACCTAACAATAAATTATTTTACTAAGCCATTAATATAGGTACATAATTCTAAAATTTACACACAAAACTAGCACAAAACAACATAATAGGAAAGAAAGAAAGAAGGGATAGAACATAAAAACTACCGTAGAATTATAATTCAATAAATACTTTAAACACTCTCTTAATTCATTACATAAAATTTTTATTTCTATCATTTAAAATAAAATATAAACAAAACTAAATATACTCAATACATTTTCTTTGTGACAGAACAAAATATTCCAAACCATCATTAATAAATAAATCAGTATTAATAAAACAAAATCAACAAAATTGTATATTATGTAACATTATTATAACTTAAAAATATATACATAATACATATATACACTACACATATATATGAGTGTATATATATATATATACACCCACATATACATACATGTGCATACATATATATACACACACACACACATATGTGTGTACATATATATACATATTTTCTTAATAATTTAATTTAATTAATAATTAAATAATTTAATTTGATTCATTTAGTGAATACGAACTAGACTCTCAATCAATAGCTTAATCTAATCCCCGATTCCTATATACCTCCTACATACTACAACCGATAACACCCCGCTCTCCCCCGAAATAATGAATTTTCCCGGAGCACGGGAGGGAGGGAAAACGGAGCGTCATCGATCATCGGTGGTCGATGGACCACGGCATATTACAGGAATCGGCCTTAATAAAGACAAACTGTGTATCTGTGTCTGTCTAAAACTCAGCAACAACCAACAGTAAGTCCATGACTTCATCAAAAAGGTAACCCCCCAAGCATACCTACAATGTAAGTATCTAGGTATTAATCAGTTCATGCAACAAAAATATTATTAATTATATATCAAATTATTTTATAAGATCAGCATTTGCCATATATAACATTTTAAATAAAATAAATACTGAAATGAATATAGTGCAATGAAATTAAATCAATATTAATATTATAATTTATCGTGGGATGGAGGTGATGGTTAATTTTTTTCTTAGTAGATCGGCTTGGGTTCCAAATGGTGTTAAGAACCCCATGAATTATATAGAGGTATATGCAGCGGATCCTAGTTGGCCTAGTTAGCCTTACCCAAGGGAAAGACACATTGGTCAATGGGTACCTACTCAGTCTCGGGATTCCAGATTCCAGATTAGAAGTCGTGGTACATCCCACTAGGCCTCGGGCGCATCCCAAACACCTCTGTTCCTTACCTGGTTTTTCAAAATTTTAACTACAAGGTTAATTCGGATTGGATGCCAAAAGTAGTAGTAGAGTTCTTTGTGGAGGGCTCGTCCGCGTGCGTACTGCCACCATGCCTATTTCTGCCGTAAAGCAGCTGTGCTGTATTTTGGTTTGAAGGGTGTGGGTGCCGGTGAAATTACAGGCACAAGAGGCTTATCATCATCATGCCTCAAGTTGATGTACGCAGGGCGTTGCATCGTAGAGCACGTTCCAAAAAACGTGATCTATGTTGCAATGCTTTGTGATAGGTAATGGTTACCACTCAACGTCAGGTGGGCCATGTGCTTGTTCCATCTTCAAGTATCATTAAAAAAAAAACTATCACCAGAATCCTAAACTATTTATTTTTCTACCTCATGTTTTTGAAAGCGCCTTTTAAACTATGATCGCAACAACTGCGCGTTGCTATAAACATTTTGCTGAATTCTGTGAGTCAATGATTTAAATACACATAGGTAGGTAGGTACTAAGGTGATTAGTTATTCTACAGTTCAATCGTATCTAGATATCGCAATAGTAATTAGCACGAACAAACAATTAGCATAACAGAGATCACGAGGCGAACCGGCTGTGGCGACTGTAGGGACTAGACTAGGGATGGAACATAGAAATCGATTGATCTCGCCAATTTCGAAATATTTTGCAAAATTAAATCTGGTAGTTTCAAAAGTGAGCGAAGAAGATTTGTTCAATCAGCTATGGTAAAAGCTGCATTCAGGTAATTACAAAAAAAGGACACCAGTACCTTACCGACTACCTAGTTGTCATACAGAGTTGACTGTGGGCCTCGAGCATGATGTTCTGCGCCATGCTCGTGGGGCGACGTGCAGCAGGTGCTGTTGTGTTTTCAGCCAAAGCTTTACATCAAAATTAATACGTACCTATTCTTATTTCTAATATAGCACACATTTTTACAATACCTACTGACAAGTTTTATGTTTTTATTCAGTTTTAATAAACAAAATAAACTGCCTTCCGCCCATGGCTTCGTTCGCGTGGAACCCAGATAAAAAGTAGCCAATGTGTTACTCCAGGCCATAATCTATTCCAACTTTCATCCAAATCTGTTTAGCCGTTTTGCCGTGAAAGAGTAACGAACATCCATACATCTTCACAAACTTTCACGTTTATAATATTAAATATAGTACTCGTATATGTGTGTAGGTTTGAAAGGTGTGGGTAGCCTGTGAAATTACAGGCACAAGAGGCTTATCATCTTCATGCCTCCCTCAAGTTGATGGACGCAGGGCGTGCAGTGCATCGCAGAGCACGTTCTAAAAAAGTATGATATACGATGCAATGCTTTGTGATAGGTAATGGTTACCACTTAACATTGGGTGTACCATGTGCTTGTTTTCCATCTTCAAGTAAAATGAAAAAAATATTAGGAGTAGGATTATTGAATCTCTTGAATTATTGAATTATATCTACAATGAAATAGATAAGTTATCGTTATATTTATTGAAAAAAACATTAATTGAAATTATATATTCGTCCACTGACCAACCTACTCCGATTAGTTCTCAATCTTCGTCATCATCACCTCCCTAGCAGCAGACAGCCAAGCAATCTACCGCAAACCTGGCTAATTGCTCGGTCGCCTTGAACACCGCCATCATTGACCACGACTGACGAGTCATCGACGACCAAGTTCAATATTGCATAGCACACTCCACCACGTTTGCTTACAATGCACTTCGAAGATGATTGCTTGTTCATCACAAAGATAAAGAAATACTATAGTGTTTAAGTAACCATGGACTTATTATGATCCTTGCATATAAGCAAACTACGAGTGATTATTTTAATTATTTGAATTTGCAATAAACTAGTGTAAAGTGAGCAATGCTTCGAGAGTTATTATTGTAAGGTACTTGAAGACAAAGTTTTAAGCTCAAAAAATTTTCGTTTTGTAATAATGTTACCTCAGAGACCGACCCATGTGCCTACCTGTAGGTACTCACAACACCACTCGCATAATAATGATTTCAGTTGAATTTCATTTGAATTTCGTATCCCTTAAATTCAATGAAGAAATGGGCTATATTAACGGGTACATTTTGATTGACTTTTAAATATGACGAACAATATTTTTATTTTCTTTTTCAGGCCGCAAAAGCAGTTAAGCCATGGGAAGGTATCTTCAATGCATACGACGAGCACATCCGCTGCACCCAGCGCTTTTCCAGCGTCAAAGTCCTCGGCCGAGAAGATTGTCTCACCTTAAACGTGTACACCCCCCTTAGTTTTAACAACGGACCCATTCCCGTCATGGTCTTCATCCACGGAGGCGGCTTCCGAGACGGGTCTGGATCGCCGCTGCTCTATGGACCAGATTATCTAGTGAGGCATGATGTCATTCTAGTCACTTTCAACTATAGACTAGAAGTCCTAGGTTTCCTGTGCCTGGGGACTAAAGAAGCACCAGGGAATGCAGGACTGAAAGATCAGGTCGCAGCTCTGAGATGGGTGAAAGAAAACATAAAGGCGTTTGGCGGTGATCCTGATGATATTACTCTCTTTGGAGAAAGTGCCGGTTCGGCATCAGTTGGGTACCATTTAGTATCGCCTATGTCTAAGGGTTTGTTTCACAAAGCTATCTTGCAAAGTGGATCAGCCATTTCTCCTTGGAGCATGCAGTTTGAGCCTCTAAAAACAGCAAAACTACTTGCTCATCAAATTAATTTAGTAACTGAAGATCCTCATAAAATATACGAAGTTTTTAATGCTCTTCCAGCTGTGGACTTAATGACAGCACGTGTGCCGAGAAAAGAAGGTGACATTGTCCTATCAGAAAATATATTCGTTCCTTGTGTGGAAAAAGTCTTGCCAGACGTTGAAAACTTTCTCACTGACACTCCTTACAACCTCATTACCAGAGGAGAGTTCAACAAAGTACCTCTCATTATAGGATACAATAGCGCTGAAGGCTTTATGTTCATCGGCAAAGAGAACGATACGATCATACCTAAACTAGACTTCTACAAAGCTTTACCCAGAGATCTTGAAATTACTACTGAAGAAGAGAAGAGAAGAATATCAGAAGTCCTTAGACGGTATTATATGGGAGATAAGACTATATCTAAAGAAACTATGGTAGAATTTGCAAGATTTGAAGGTGATAGCAGTATAATCTACCCGGTTATATTCACTGCAGATATACTGCTACAATCTATGGAAAAACCCGTGTATGCTTATAAGCTTCAGTATGATGGATGGATGAACCTAGCAAAGATGGTGTATGGCTTTGGGAAGGAGCCTGGAGCAGCGCACGCTGACGAGCTGTTCTACATGTTTAAGATCGGGGCAACACTGCCGATGAGTTTCTTTGAGAAAGGTTTCATTGATAAAATTACTGAACTTTGGACTAATTTCGCTAAATATGGGTAAGACCTTGGAGAATATACACATGCATGTACCGCTCATTAGTAGATTAATTTATATCAAACATTAAACGTAACCGGGCCCACTGCTGGTGTCCACGCCTGTTTTTTTATCGACAATGCACATTGCTCTCCATCAACTGCAAAATCAGGGTCAATGTTTGCTGGAGAAATAACAATTTATGTTGTTCTCCTCTCTGGCTTTCGCTCTGGATGAAGCCGCATGCCCAGCGGATGGGGATTATGAGCATATCCCCCTTTATTAGGGGATATATGTCCAGCAGTGGACTGATATAGGCTGGTGTGGTGGTGATGGTGGTGGTGGACGAAGCTTGTAATGTAAAAATAAAAATATTATTCTTAGTAGAGAGTTAGCGGAATTTGTACTAAATATTTTATCTTTTAAATATCTTTTAGTCGATTTCCGCAAAGTCACGCCTGATTCAATTCATTAATATCCCATACGTTGACATAACAACCTTCTGTTGCACTTGGGTACAACCCTTTTATCGCTGGAAGTCTGTTTTGTAAAGGTATATGATATCCACTTGAAAATTAATAAAACAAATATTGGCCTTACTTATGAACATCTTTCAAAAGATAAACGATGATTAGGCTATTGCTATTTCTTACCGTTGGATAATGACAATCAGTGACAGGACTAACTTTGAACATCGCTTATCTTTGAGTAGCGTTCATAAGAAAGGAAGTATATGTTTAAATCCTGGATCAAACACAAGATTTTCGATTTTTTAAGATAGAGTTACAAACAAGGATAGCTTTACATGAATCATTCACCAGTGGGAAAGAGAATGACTGATAAATTTTTTGGATTTGAAAATTCGACAAGCACTTTGTCAAACTATCTGTGGCCGCTGATTATCAACCATTCTACGTTGCCTCATATTATTATGAACATTATACTTGATACTGGCTAATTTGTGTAAACTATCCCAGAAGCCATTTAATAAAGAAGTGAACTAAACTCTTAATTTCACTAGTTCATCACAGATGCGCATGTGCAAACAATAAATTGACAATCCAAAAGTTGTTTAATTTCTGAGATCCGTCCACAGGTAGGTAGGTGTACTAAATCTTTGGTTTAAACATCAGAATCATTCAGTCTGCACCTAATGACGTAACATTACCTTGGAGTTTATTTTGCACTTAGTTCCTAATGAATTATGTTAGTGTTATGTTAGTCAGTTGGTTGTGGTGTAACTAAATAAATAAAGTGAATGATGTTATTTTCAGAGATCCAACACCAACTCTTACTCCGGAAATGCCAACAAAATGGGAGCCAGCAGACAGGAGAAACCCTCACGTCATGGTGCTCGACACGTCTTGTTCCACCTCCCCGCTTTGGGAGGATGAAATCATCAGATTCTGGAACACAACTTACACCAAGTACAGGAGGAAAGAATTTGAGCGTTTCAGATAAACATAACATGAAAAAATATTACCTATAATGTAGAAATCTCAAAATAAGACTGAATTGAAAAAAAGACTGCATGCAGTGTGTAGGAGCAATGGTATTGTATGTGTACTCCGTTTATAAAAGTCAATAAGTTCTCTATAACGTTTTATTTGACAATTTAAATCTGTAAACTTACACCTGATGACAATGACTCTGAAATAAATAAATAAATAATGCGGGACGTAACACACAGCATCATGTAGCCCCAAACTAAGCAGAGCTTGTATTATGGGAACCACATGATTGATATAATACACATATAATTTTTGATTTGTAAATACATACATATCATACATAGAAAACACCCAGATCCGAGACAAATATCTGAAGAAATAGTGAAATTTCATTTCATCGAGATTGTTTTAATTTTTAAGTAATTATTTATGCAAGTGCAACAGTGCTATTTTATTTATGAATAAACACGTGAATATTGGTACATTGGAAACCATATTCCAAATTAAATCCAAAAAATGAAGACTTTTAGACAACGCTGCGTTCAGACGACACCCGTTCGCCAAGCGCACGCCACGCGCGTCTGAATCTGCTTTGAAATTTGTTGTATAAAATTTGAGTCTTATGTTATGATGACACATTAATAGATCTCAAATTGCATTTGTTGAATTCTTACCGCACACGCGTCGCGCTCGCCTCGCGTCCGCTTCGCGGCCGCCTCATGACAACTCCGCACTCACGAACGAAGTAATCTAGTAAGTAGTACAAGTGGTTGCGAGGCGTGCGCGAGGCCTGCGCGATGCATACACTGATTTTGGGGTGGCCACAAAGCGTGTGCTTGGTCGGCACCGGTCGTCTGAACACGCTCTAAGTGACAAAAAGATTCATACTATCTTCATGATTGTAAAAACTACCTGAATTCAGGTCAATGTCTTCATTCATCATCATTTAAGATAGTTGAATAAAATAAATAATTAAATATTTAAACCAATTCGAACGATGAACTTACAGATACTTAGTTGATTAACATAGCAAATCATAATATCCCATATTTTTTGATCACGTAACAACCTAAAGGTTTAGGTCAGCATTTTGCAATATGTTTCAAAAGTTTTAATTATAACTGATCGATCTAAAGATATTTGGAAAAGATGTTTTCGACTTTGTTTACAAAAGCCTTGACGGAATGGTTATGAGATTTTATAAATTTAATATGATAATTTAATAAAGTTCAAGTTCATAACTTTGGCTGTGTTCAAGCCTCCTAATGCTTTCATAGTGAGTGTGTTAAGGTGTTTGCTATGTTAATTTTGTCAGGTGTTGTGCACCTTAGTAAAAGCTTTGATTTATGTAAAAAAAATCTCTCGTTCCTAACCTCCATTGAATGGACGTGTCGTTTGTCTGTCTTGAAATTAATAAATACCAGTCAAGTGTATATGTTGGAGTTTAATTTATCGAAAGAATTAGGCTCCCTTATGTTCCAAAACTGAACATAAATTGGTGGCCCATGAGGGGAACATTAAAACCAGAAAGTCAAGAAACTCTGGGAATCCCCGCGGTTGGCGAAGGACTTTGGACTTTGAAGAATTTATTTCAAAACGAATGAAATCCAGGAGTTGAATTTATCAAGACTAACGGTGGAGTATTGGTCAGTGGATCAGCCAAAGATTCACGCCTGCAACTGCGGTCTACGAAAAGATAAGTGCCCCTTTCCTTTGTTCTTCCTAACCTAAAATTACCTACTAAATTCCCAATCCAAATTGTACCACTTGTGATAAAACAAAGTGTTGTAAAAGTTAATTAAAAACAGCGTTAGCAAGATAATAAAAGTTAATTACATTATTTTTAAACAAGAAACATTTATGTGAGTAAGTACATTGCAACGTGGTGGTCACGTATGTACCTACCCTGTCGAGTGTATTCCACATCCTTAATATCGATCAAATTAATTATAATCCGTGTTCCTTGTTATAAATTCGCTTTGTTAACGTGATTTGTGGACGCGTTACAGGTGTCTTAAGTCAGCTGAGCGGTCCGAGCTAGGTGATACGTCATCTATTGTTCGACCGGCCGGCGAGCTGTGCGGCGTGAGTGGTGCTGTGCGGATCGTTGGGGTTACGAGGAGCGTGAGAATTGAACACTTTCGTAATTAATTTCCTATAATGACGTCAAAAGATAGCGATGGTGCCTCAGTTTTGGAGGAGTTTTTCAGAAAGCGTAGTTCCGTAAAGGGTCAAATTACTAAGTTTAGGAACTTTTTGGTGACTCAAATACAAAAAACTCAGTTTACCTCTATTGAGTTAACTGAATTACAGTTAAAACTCCAAAAGATTGAGACATTATCGATACGTTTTGATAACTTGCAAGAAGAGATCGAGGTTCTAAATCACAAGAACTTAAAGGCAGAGTTAGAAGAGAGAGAGAGCATTGAGCATGAGTTTATTCATAATATTGCTGCTGCTAAAAACTTAATAGATAAATATTTTAAGGCAGAGAACGAACAAAGGCGGGAATCTATTCTTGTTCCTCAGTGTTCTCACGATCATAAAGAGATTGGTGTTAAATTGCCTCAAATAAATATCGCTAAATTTGATGGTTCGTATTTCCGCTGGCTGGAATTTCACGATACTTTTAAGACTTTGATTCACGACAATGACAAAATAAGCGCGATTCAAAAATATCATTATTTAGTCTCGTATCTAGAGGGGGATGCCGGACGGATCATTTCCAATTTAGAAGTATCTTCCGATACGTACGAAGAGGCTTGGAAGTTGATTTGTGACCGCTACAATAACAAAAGGTTGTTAACTAATCACCATTTAAATGCGTTGTTTTGCATTCAACCGGCCGCGAATGAAACTGAAAGGTCTCTTCGGTTTTTAGTGGACACGGTATCGAAAAACTTACGTGCCTTACGCAGTCTAGGTCAGCCCACAGACAAATGGGATGCTATCATTATTTTTATGATGTCGTCGAAATTAGATTCTCAAACGCTAGCTAAATGGGAGGAATACAGAAACACCATCACTGATCAGCCTACCCTAAGCGATTTCTTCAAATTGCTGACTGATCGCGCGGACGTTTTAGAGTCAATTAATCGCAATAAGATTATCAATAATAGCACTAAAGGTTCGTTTGAAAATTCGCGTGGTTCAGATCAAAATAACGTAAATAAAAATAATAAAATCAATCAAAATAACAATAACAGGAATTACTCTAACACAAACAAATACAAACAAGAAAAAATAAATCAAACAAAATCATTCGCGACTGTACAATATGAAAATCAAAAATCATCTTACATTTGCGTTATCTGCGGAAAGGATCATAGAATATATGATTGCGCCGTATTTAAAGACAAAGGTCTTAAGGAACGTTTAGAGGACGTGAAGCTTTATAAATTGTGTTCCAATTGTTTAAGGCAAGGGCACCCTGAGCGCAACTGTCGTGTGGGACCTTGTCGCATTTGCAATAAAAAACACAACTCCCTGTTGCATAACACGGAGCAGTCAGTGGTAAACCACGCCTCCGCGGAATGTGATCAGGACGAAATGACCGCTGTAAACTTCGCTAAACAAAACTGCAGTGAAGTTTTGTTGTCTACAGCGTTGATCGAATTAGTGAATCCTGAAACAATGGAGACACAAAAGGTTCGTGCGCTGTTAGACTGTGGTAGTCAGTCTACCTTTATAACGAAAAGACTACAGCAAAAACTATCACTCAATTCATGTCCCATAGGCGCGCTAAAGGTCGTTGGGATTGGCAATAATTGTGCAGATAGGGTAGTCGAAAAGAGTGACGTTCAATTAAAGTCGCTGCATACACCGTTCAGTGTATTGTTGTCATGCTTTGTGCTAAACGAGCTAACAAGCAACTTGCCGAGATCTGCGATAAACGTAGATAGGCTAAAGATACCTGACAATGTCCAGTTGGCCGATCCAACTTTTCATAAACCGGCATGCATAGACATGTTGATTGGTGCCGACATTTTTTGGGATGTTTTAGGTAATGAGGAGAAATCTCTCGGCCCTAAGGCCCCAAAACTCCGCAGCTCTAAACTCGGGTGGTTAATATCCGGCCCAATCAATTCGCAAAGTTATTGTACTTTAAGCCATGTCCAATGTAATCACGCCGCTATGATGACTCACGATATGTCAGACGAAATAGACAAATCGTTGCAAAAATTCTGGCAATTGGAAGAATTACCCCCTAAACAAGTTTTAAGCGAAAGTGACGAAAAATGCGAAAAACATTTTTTACAAAATACCACAAGACTAAACGATGGTAGGTTTTGTGTCAAGTTGCCCTTAATCACTTCTCCAGATTGCCTAGGTGATTCCTACGGTCTAGCGAAACGGCGATTATTTAATCTGGAGAAAAGATTTAGACGAAATGACGAGCTAAAAGTGGAATATTCTAAATTCATCTCAGAATATGGTGATCTCGGGCATTTGACTGAGTCAGCCATAATAAAACCGATCCCTTCCTACTTCTTTTGTCACCATGCAGTTCTGAAGCAAGAAAGCGAATCGACTAAGCTTCGCGTTGTATTTAGTGGCTCGGAACAATCATCATCAGGGTACTCGCTAAATAATATCCTGATGGTTGGGCCGAACGTTCAGGACTCATTGTTTAGCATACTTATTAGAGCGCGTCAGTACAAGTACATTTTAACTGGCGATATTGAGAAAATGTACAGGCAAGTTCAGGTGGCTGAAAATGACCGCAATTTGCAGCTCATAGTATGGCGGGAAAATGAGACTGAACCTATAAAAACTTTAAGACTAAACACCTTGACCTACGGAACCGCAAGCGCGAGTTACCTAAGCACGCGCTGTCTAAAGCAATTAGGAGAGGAACACGACGATTCGCTAATAAAAACAATAATAAAACATGATTTTTACGTCGATGACCTGATTACAGGTGCCGATGACGAACAGCTGCTAAAATACATACAAAATGAAGTTACAAATACACTTAAATTAGGCTGTTTCAATTTACGAAAATTCAAAAGTAATTTAAAAAATCTATTTACAAATTCTAATATAGATACGCAGCAAAACTTAACAATAAGTGAATCATCGAGCACGCTAGGGTTGGGATGGTGTCCGGCTAGTGATACGTTCAACTTTCCAATTAAAAACGTAGCTCAGCCAGATTTAATAACTAAACGCGTTATTATGTCGATGTCATTTAAAATATTTGATCCGTTAGGCTTATTGAGTCCTTGTATTATACAACCTAAAATGTTATTGCAAAAATTATGGAAACATAAACTAGATTGGGACCAGTCGGTTCCACTCGAATTAAGAAATGAATGGGAACGATTTGCTAAAAATATGTCGTTTCTTAGGGATCTACAGATTCCTAGGAGGGTTCTGTGCGATTCTCCTAAAAGCATTGAAATGCATGTATTCAGTGATGCATCCCTAAACGCGTACGGTGCATGTATTTACATGCGCTCCATAGATGCGAATGGTCACACCACTAGTCGATTGTTGACTGCAAAATCCAAGGTCACGCCATTGAAACCGACGACGATTCCACGCTTAGAGCTTTGTGCTGCGGTGCTCGCTGCTAGGCTGAGCAATTCGGTCATAGGCTCGCTACGAGATATACCTACACGCGTCGTACATTGGTGTGATTCCAGCATAGTGCTTGCTTGGATTAATAGCAACTTAGGCAAGCTAAAAACTTTCGTTGCGAATCGTATAAGCGAAATTAAAGAGCTTACATGCAAATCGTCATGGCGGTATGTACCTACTGCAGCCAATCCCGCTGATTTAATTTCGCGGGGGGTGGATGCCTGCCAGTTATTGTCCATGCAAATATGGTGGACTGGCCCTAGTTTTCTTACTAAAGACGAGTCTGAATGGCCCGTATTAAATCCTAAAATAGACGATAATTTACCGGAAGTAAAATGTAACACTGTCCTTATTAAAGAAAACATAATTAAATTCGAAAATTACTCCAAATTGACAAAACTACAAAGATCATTGGCTTATGTAAAAAGATTCATTTATAACTTGAAAAATAAAAATAATAAAATAACAGGAATTCTTACTGTCGATGAATTGAATGAGTCATTTCTTTCGCTTTGTATTATGGCACAGCGCGAGTCGTTTGCGAACGAATACGATTGTTTACAAAGTAATAAACCTTTACATGGTAAAAATAAAATATTATCTTTGTCTCCATTCCTGGACAGTAAGGGTTTGATTAGAGTTGGTGGACGCATCAGTGCTTCAGAGTACGCCTATGACAAGAAGCATCCGATTTTACTACACGCGTCACACCATTTAACGAAACTGATATTCGATAGGGAACACTTACGTAATATGCATGCTGGTCCGCAATTACTGTTAGCCGCTGTACGTGAGTACGTATGGCCTGTCAATGGTAGGTATTTATCGCGGCGTACCGTAAATAAATGTGTACGATGTAGACGTATGCGTGGTAAAACGTTAGTACCTAAGATGGGCAATCTCCCGGCTCAGCGAATTACACCAAATTACCCATGGGTGTCTGTTGGGGTGGACATGGCGGGTCCATTCCATATACTCAATCGTAAAGGCCGAGGTAGCCGTTTAATAAAATGTTACCTCTGCTTATTTGTATGTATGCGCTACAAGTGTGTCCACTTAGAAGCGGTAAGCGACTTAACTAAAAATTCCTTTATAATGACACTTCGTCGATTTATTGCTCGTAGAGGAAAGCCAGCGGAAATATTTTGCGACAATGGTGGTAATTTCGTTGCGGCAGCAAAAGAAATAGGCGAGTTTATTAAGTCCACTGCCGAACCTCTATCTGATTTCGCAAGTCAGGAAGGTATCAAGTTTTCTTTCTCACCCTCCTACGCGCCCCACTTCGGTGGTATTTGGGAAGCTGGTGTAAAATCCGCAAAGCACCACTTACGGCGCGTAATAGGAAACAGTAATTTAACCTTCGAAGAGTTGTCAACTTTGTTTGCTCAAGTGGAGGCTATACTAAACAGTCGTCCCTTGTGCCCATTATCCTCCTCCCCTGACGACCTTCTTTTCCTTTCCCCAGGGCACTTTCTGATCGGAAGACCGCTAACTGCGATGCCATCACCATCCCTAGAAGACCGGCCAGAAAACTCCCTTCAAAGATATGCTCGGATTGAGCGGCTCCGCCAGCACTTTTGGAATAGGTGGCAGAAGGAGTATATTGCTGAATTACAACAGAGGACTAAATGGAAGACAAGCTCCGACAAACTGAGACTCGATGACCTAGTCCTCCTTCAAGAAGATAATGTGCCTCCTCTTTGCTGGCGTCTCGGACGAGTGACTCGTATTTTCCCTGGACCGGATGGCGTGACAAGAGTTGTCGACGTGACTACGACGAGAGGCTGCGTGCGACGACCCTTAACAAGAATTTGTCCGTTACCGACAGCTGAAGATTTAGATATTAGTTCCTAAATTGTTATTTTTACACTTGACGTAGGTTCATAAAGTCTCTTAATTTTATATAATTAATATACATTTAACTTTGACAAAACAAATATCGAATAGGTACTATTTTAATTTAAGGAGTAGGTTCATAATTGTAATTCAATTTTATTTTTATTACCGTTGTTTAACTAAAGACCCAGTTTGTCTCATTTTTTCCCGGGGCGGGAAGATGTTCAAGCCTCCTAATGCTTTCATAGTGAGTGTGTTAAGGTGTTTGCTATGTTAATTTTGTCAGGTGTTGTGCACCTTAGTAAAAGCTTTGATTTATGTAAAAAAATCTCTCGTTCCTAACCTCCATTGAATGGACGTGTCGTTTGTCTGTCTTGAAATTAATAAATACCAGTCAAGTGTATATGTTGGAGTTTAATTTATCGAAAGAATTAGGCTCCCTTATGTTCCAAAACTGAACAGGCTGTAACTACCTAATATGTATATTATATGTTCGTTTTATTTTCTTACACTTCTGCCCGTTAAATGAGACAAAGATAAATAGAAGATGGTATTGGACCGCAACTGCTGATAAATGTCGATCCCGAAGCGAAGTCGTGACAATAAAACGAACTTCTCTGGCTGTTATTCATCTTGGACGGCCGTTGCCTGCTCTTCTCTGATGCTGTCCAATTTCTTCATATCTTTTCAGCACTCTTTGGACCGTGGAAAGCACACCTTTACTTCTGGCCACTCTGCGCTGGCTAAAACCACCCAAACTATAACATGGTGATAATTCTAGTGCGTTCTTCAAAGGCAAAGTCATGATTTTGCACAAATTAGTCGAATTGAATAACGAAAATCAATTTCAAGTCCTATATTTATACAAAATTAAAAAAACCAAAACAAAAAAGTTGAAATTGAAAAATGAATCACAATTTGAAAACATATAAAGCATTTTTTTATGCCATTACAGTAATAAAGGTTAAATGAAGGATTGCATACAGTCCGCATATTATTTTATGGCACAGAATACAGCTTATGGATTAATTTCATAAGTAAAATAATTTCTTGAGGATACTGCTGTTTTCAAAGGTGACCCTTTATTTTTACGAGTGAGTGTATTTTGATATTATTGGTGGGGTATATGGGGTTCTAACCCTCACGTTCGTATTCCAAGCCAATCTCACCTGCCCGTGGTGCACCCTGCTAACTAACAAACGCGGCTCTGGCAGCCTACCTACATACCTACTTAGTACCTTCGAGCCTTCAAATTCCGAATACAGTATTCTGGAGAGGTGTAATGAATCATGTTCTGGCAGGTGGCTTGCGCAACCCGCGGTCAAATATTGGCATTGGTTTGAGTCGCCTCCGGACCTTCAGTGGTTGTGAAACATCACTACTTATGTCCCGTACACTTGGATAATAACTCCTCATATTGCTTTCGATTATTAAAAAGTAAAATAATGCTGGAGACTATCACACAGCATCATGTAGCCCCCAACTAAGCAGAGCTTGTGTTATGGGAACTACATGACTGAGATACTACTTATACAATATTTGTATTGTAAATACATACATATTATACATAGAAAACACCTGAGACAAATATCTGCAAATAACTAATGCAAAAAATTTACTTGCGGCGGGAATCGAATCCGCAACCTTTTGCGTCTTAGGTGGTACCTTTGCCCACCGTACCATAGAAGCCGCTGGTATTGATATACTTCCATGGTTAGCTTCTGTTTTTTAAGAAATTATAATTTTAATCAGAACTTTTAAATATCACTAAACTAGTTAATAAGTGTGAATTAAAAATTCTCTCCGCAGTTTGATGCAGCAATGCATTTAGTGAAGGGGAATTTTAATTTTAACCTATGCGAACTGCCAAGGATTGGAACTCTCTATCAGTCTCTGTCTTTCCTGGGGCCTGATTCTGACAATTCGATATTTTTTATTCTATCATAATTTTACAGTTCTCGCGGAACTGTAAAATTTCCCACAGTTTTGACAGTTTCCGCGATATATATCTAATAGAATCAAATATATCGAATCGTCAGAAACAGGCCACAGATAACTATAATCCGGGACTATTTAAATCTAGAGTGCTGAATTAAATATAGAATAGGTGTCTTCTAGACCTTCGTTTTGTGGTTAAACAAAGGTCCATCATCATGGTTTGACAACAAAATTCACAAATCATGGTAAATATCCCGTTGATGTTCATAATTACAAAAAACCAGTTAAAAAAACTACTCAATAATTTATGGATGCAAAAAATTTATCGTCATAACATACTAGGAGTGTTTCAATAACAAAAATTGTGCTTAGCAGAATTTATTGCGTTATAATAAATAAAAAATAAAAACTGGTTTTGATCGGCAACATTTGTCCAAACTCTGAAGCCGAAGCTTTTGATATATATAATCCTACCATCATTTATGTTGCGCACTGCCAAAATATAGAATCAGATGCCATCGACTGTTTTTACATTTACGGGAAAAACAAACGGTGGGGAAAGCTCGTCCTATCGTCGACCTCATCATTCCACGCAAGTCGAGCCGGTCAAGAGCTGGCCCATAATAAATAAAAAAAACCTACGAACAAGTATCACGAGCGCGAAAGTGCGTGAAATGTTACTGTACGTGTACTGAACAGAGTGAGCTAAAATTTTCTACAAATAAGTAGTTTTTTACCCCCTTACTGATAAACGCTACTTAAATTTAAACTTCGCTTAAAGTCATTGTTATTGTTTGTCAATATCCAACGGTAAGAGATGGCAATAGTTTAAGCATATTTTATCTTATGTCAATTTTTTTAAGTAAGGCCCAATATTTGTTACATGACAGGTACAGGTTTCTGTTACGGGCCAGTTGCGAGTGGGACTCGAGCAGGAAGGGTTCCGTAACGTTGTATGGGAGCCCCACTTAAATATTTATTTTATCCTGTTTTTAGTACTTGTACTTGTGTATAGCGGCAGCAGACATACATTATCATTGAAAATAATAAAATAATAGTAAATAATAATGCTGTACACTAACACACAGCATCATCTAGCCCCAAACTAAGCAGAGCTTGTATTATGGGAACCACATGATTGATATAATACACATATATATGTATATTTTTTGTAAATACATACATATCGTACATAGAAAACACCCAGACCCAAAAATTTATGGTTATAGAACTTTATCCTCAAAATAAATTTACATTACGCATCATGAGACATTATATTATGTTAGGTAGGTAAAATTGTAACTGTCTAGCTCACAGAACACTATTACTCCTATCGGAGTATATTACAGTTCATAAAATAGCCTGGTGACAGACGGACAGACAGACAGACAGACGGACAGACAGACAGACGGACAGTGGAGTCTAAGTAATAGGATCCCATTTTTACCCTTTGCGTATGGAACCCTAAAAATTAATAAACAACCATTTAATCTACCTACCCAATCTACGTAAAAACAGGCAAAAACTCACGACCTTAAACTTAACAACTTCTACTGCCGCTTCGGAGGAGTAACAGACAAAAAAAACATAATGTAATGATATTAAGAAAAACCCGACATAATTATTACGACTAATAATTAATTATTTTGCTAAAAACATCTGGATACCTTCGTCTATAACTATAGGATTATAATAATGAGTGTGGCAACTTTTAATTGGCCTACTGTAATTTCTTATCACTTTTTTAAATTTTTGATACCTAGACTAAGGCAAAAATATTATCTGTTTTTTTATTTTATCTGTTTTCTATTAATTTAAGCTCTAGCTAAAAAATCTAGCTACTAATGCTGAAAAAATATAAGGTGATATTTTTTTAAGTTGTAGCTAGGTAACTTAACTGTTTAGTTGTGGCTCTCCAACAAAAATAACCTAGATGACCCGTACGTAGTGACAGTGGCTAATTATTGTAAAACAATTCAGAATTACCAGGCGAATTCAATTAATTGTATATTTATCGATTTCACCTTTGTACAGTATTGACTTTATCGGTGGCAATTGTATAGTGAGGATTACTTACTACATGAATCAGAAAATAAACCGTGCGGACGAAGGCCAGCCTGAGACGTAGAAGGTTGCAGGTTCGACTCCCGCCGCCAGACAAATATTTAAAAGATTTTCAAATATTAGTCTCGGGTTTGGGTGTTTTCAAAGTTAGTATTTATTTACAGAAAATGTATGTAAGTAGTATATCATGTGGTTCCTATAATCCAAACTCTGTCTTGTTTGGGGCTACATGATGCTGTGTGATAGTTATTTTGGTTCCTCGTTTCCGCACGGGTGAACTCGATCATAGCTAGGGTAGCTGAAAGGTTCGAGTTGGATTTCCAGTTTATAAATAACCTTATATATATATTCTCCAATGATGACTTTCTTATTGATAATTTACTTCCGTCTGCGGATTCGCTCGCGTGATATTCTTTCATCAGGATAGTAGCCAATAAATGTCTTATTTTTGGGTATTTTTGTATATCACAGCATTTCACCTCAATCAGTTCAATAATCGTGGTAGCTTGAATGAGGAGTAAACATTTCACAATCTGGTGCCTATAATATTAGTAGCATACATTTTACGTATCTTTTGACGTAAGGATCTACCCCATGTATTTATTGCCACCAAGTTTTATTCCACAATACACAAAAGTTAGTTGGTAATGAATGAATGCTTCTTATCATTAAGTTCACACAGATTTTTTGTAAAATTAAGAATACTCCATTGTCCAAAAAAAATTGTGAAATGGACTTTAGCTTTAGTTTTCATTTTTTATGATTACTAAATAAGTAGCACTACCCGCGTGTTCATTTAATGTCGCCACGTACAGTCGCCACGTACAGCAAAACCCTGTATTATGATAAATCCACCACGTACATCATCAGCGTTGATGATGAAAAGATGGAACTATCCAAAACACGCTGAGCTAATCAACAAACAAGCGTATCCAATGTTTTATGGAGGCAATTGTCACGGTTCAAAGCACTTGTCGGAAGCGCGTCCGTCAGCGGACATCGGTAGGTACAACTTGCCCAACACTGGTAATTTACTATAGTTTACTTGCGACATAGTTCAATCCACGGTAATGCTTCATACAAAATGAATTGTCAAGACTTTTTTATAAATATTAATTATTAAAATATCATCTAAGTCAAAAGTTTCTTCATATTATTGGTAATAAAGACAATGCAATGACGACATAGACTGTTTTAGCTACTTACTTTGAGCTTAGCGACTGAAAAAGCCGGGACCAACATATAACGTGTGGTTTAATTCATAATCATAATGTCGTTGATCGCTTCTTTCACCCTGTACTTGTTCGCAGTTCCAACAAAGACCTTTTGCGTCTTCAAAATAGTTATTTGTTATACAAGAGTGCAAAGTTGCTTTTTAACCGCGTGCTCAATTTTGATGACCGAGCAAGCGAGGGATACAAAAATTAGAATCCTGAGCGTTAGCGAGGGAATCAAAAGAGCACGAGCACGGTGAAAAATCTTTGCACTCGCGTGCAACAAGTAACTTTTGCTGAGGTGAGTAGAGAGGAAATGACTAAATGCAAAAAAACATTTACAATCTCATAGGTTCTGAGTCTGAGCTTTTAACAAATTAAAAAAGGTTTTACGCTAAATTCGGCACCATGGAGGTGGAAGTGAATAGGTTTCATGATGTTTTGAGTTTAAAAACGATGAAAAGGTTTTTTAATTTGTCTTTTAAAACAATAAGAAATACTTAATTTATTTTAAAATCCGTACTTGCGATTGGTCTTCCTCCTTCGTATGAGGCAGTGTAGTGGGCTACTCTAGTGGAGTTTTTAAGCCGAAAGCCTCCGACATGACTTAAGGACACACGGAAGCGCTCAGAGGCCTTCTCAGCAATAGACATAATTATCATGTTAGATATACTATAGCGCGAGAACTGTTAATTTTCCATATAGTTTTGACAGTTCGCGCGATTTATATCTAATGTGATAAATATATCGAATCATGATAATCAGGGAACAGATCTAAATGCCACTAGACGGGGGCCCATCCAAGTAATGATTGTTCAAAGTATTGCTTAACCTAAGCAAAGCGTATTTAGTATAGTCTGCTAATTAGCAGATTAACACCGAACACCCACGACACAAGCGCTTCGGAGAATTAAATCAATGTATAAACATTAAAAGAGAGATGGATTGGGTAGACTTTTGCCCAGCAGTGGATCATTATCAGGCCAATAATTGTAATCATAATAAAATAATTGAAAATGTCACGCCGTGCAGACTTATCTTAGGTTCAACGACTCGCAAGTCAAAGGTCTTGAAGATGGAGCAGTGATGTGACCCTTATCAGGCGTTTTTACGAATAATCAGTATACCTACCAACGTATGATCTGGTGTCTGCGATATGTCGGTGATAAAAACTAGTGATGTGTCAAATATATCGAGAATTACATCGATATACAGGTCATGGTGATCGGTTATTAATGCATAACCTTGGCGGTACTTGTGGGAGGTGGCACAGCCACTTAAAATAATAAAAAATAAAAATAAAAATCAGCAGATTTCGAAGAAAATTACTTATTAAAAGTGCAAAAGATACCTGTGTTTACTGGTTAATATTAATTGTACGCTCTCGCACGTGGAGAAATAGATGTATTAATGAATAATGTAATGTAACCTTTCTTGGGTTATATTTTAAGATACTAGCCGCCCGTTCCAGCTTCGCACGGGTTAGGGCACTTTTTTACACCTTGGGTTACGTTACTTAAGTTTTAGTAAGGATCCCTAATCTTTTCTAGGACTAAATATAGCCTATGTTGCTCAGGGTGAATGTAGGTTTCCAATGGTGAAAGAATTTTTGAAATCGGCTCAGAAGGTAGTTTTTGAGTGTATTCATTACAAACATACACACACAAAAATACATTTTTTTTCCTTTTTATAATATTAGTGTAGTATATTATTTTTCCCTAAGTGGCCATGCCGCCCCCACATATACCTGTAAGGTTGTCCATAACCAGACAACTTGTTTAATGTTACTAGAGATTGAAGTGTTTGGTCGGTACAATATAACGATATATAACATTGATCGAACAATTTAATTAACTTCAAGGTTTGTATATGTAAAGGTAACCTATTTTCTTGTTTCTCTTACGATCGATAAATTGATACCGCGCCTGATGAATGATGTAAAAGCTTATTATTGACGCAAAAGCACACCGTTTATTTTTGTTACAATAGGCCTTCAAATAAACAAAACCATAAGCTACCGTTTTGCATGTAAGAATTTTGATGGACAAACACCTTTAAATCCAGTGATTTTTTATTAGATGAACATTATTTTAAATTTGGTAAGTCATGAAATCTCCCACGCATGTAGCTATCTATTTTTGATACAGTTTCCTTTCAGATAATACACCTAATTTATTTATATCTGTACTGTATTTACATGTGAATAAATATGAGTTAACGAGTACCGAAAGCTTTTAGTGGAGGCTGGATGCGTCTAGCTGGACAGGGCGCAATAGCCTATGTGCAGAGTGGATTGCTATAGACATGATGATGATTGTGAAGATCACGAGTTATCTTTGATTTATATAAGAGTAAATAAAGCAGAAAAAAATAAATGTCAGGATCATAGCTTGTGAAAATCAGAGGACTGCCCACCATTTCAAGAAATAGTTTATTAATAATAATAATTTTTCTTAAAAGGCTTACTAAAATGCTTTTATATGCTATCGGAATAAATAAATAAATAAGTAATAGCTTCACCATTAACTTACCATAAAATGAACCTACTCCACTACCACCTACCAATCTACCAGTCTTTTGAAGTTTTTGCATAAAACACACAACCAATAAATCAGATTAAAACGTAGAAAAACATCGTGGAACTCATTGACGGCCGCAACTCGCACTTGACACAGACCTTGGCGCGAACCGCGCTGGAGATACTCGTGCGCCCGCGCCGCTGCCGCTACAACGCGTCCTACTTATCGATACCGAAGATACGAAATAAATAAAAAACCCGTAAATTATTAAAATCCTTTTTAAAAAGTCGAAAAAAAAATAAGAAATTTAATGTGAACCAGTTCATGATTTCGCAAAAAAGGACGAATAAAAGGAACAACAATAAACGGTACAGTTGAACAATAAAATGTGATTTATAATATGGATTCTTAAGTTAGGAGTCTTCTACTAGAGCGATCATGAAGTGGCTGGCACTCCTGACGCTGATCGCTGCCAACTTGGTCCGGCAGCCGGCGCCCGTGGTCCGGACGCAGAGCGGCCTGCTGCGAGGCAGAGTCAGCGAGAACGGCAAGTTCTACGAGTACTTCGGGATCCCGTACGGGACCGTGGATGAGAGGAACCGCTTTCAAGTAAGTTCCAGACTTAAGGCATTTACACAGACACACACACATACACATACCAGCCTATGTCAGTCCACTGCTGGACATAGGCTTTACCCATAATCCCCACACTGGGCATGCGGGTTGAGGATCGCAGGGCACAACTTCTCGCTCCGCCTACGCTGCCGTTGGTGGTCAGGGGAGTTAACAGTGCTCTGGTTTTAGGCTGCGCTATGCCGCAATCAGCCGGAGCCCCGTTTGTTAGTTAGCAGGGTGCACCACGTGCAGGTGAGATTGGCTTGGGTTCCGAATATGGGGGTTGGAACCCCTTACACTCCCTTACCCATCGTACCATGTTAATGTCCAGCTGTGGCCAGCTATGTAGGATAATGATGATGCCTACTCGTCCACTACAAAACCGAAGTCATTATCTCACTCCTCTGTTTATTTCAGAGACAAAAGAATAACCAGGTTCTCACAAAAATGATTGAAGATGAAACTAATTAATTTGTAAGTTCATTCTATAATAGACGTCAACGAACTTATAATAGAAATCTGTTAATGTTTTTGTGATACTTACCTACCATATTCATTCCGAAATCGTCTACGTGCTGACTGCATTATTACTTTCATTTCTATCACAGTTCAAAATCGATATCCAACAAAATAATTGACACATTTGTCTGAATCTAATTTAAAAGACCGACAAAACCAATCATTAAGTGTATAATGACGACCCCGGGGCTACGTCCACTAAACCTCATCAACTACCATCTATAATAAATGTAGGTGTGACTACCGTCACATAATGAAATCTTTATTCACTGAGTAATAAAAAATATTAATACTCGTAAACAAAGTTAATTATAGGTTATTTCTAAATATCCTGTTTCCGATCCAAGAATTAGATATAATGAATCCTTTTATGACGACTTCCTACCTTATTCCTATGAGCTTTCTGCCAACTCTGTGTCGGAGTTTTTAGGCCGCCCGAAAGCAACATGCTTTGACGACTGAAAAAGCTGTGACCTTCTTAACGTGTTGCATTCACTTAGCAGAAATGTCACCCATCTATTACGATTATGATTTATCATTAAGAGAAGAGATTAATATCCAAATTTTTAAACTCTTAAATGCATTTGGCGACCGCTTTGGTGAATTGGGCTAATAGCCGGTAGAGACCCAAGAAGTTGCAATGAAGTCTGCAGATATTTACTCGTGGTCTGCGCGTTGTGGCGCCGTACCCTCGTTTTCCTCTTGTTCCAGCTATGTATAAGCAGGAGAGACTGCAGGATGTTTAGATACATAAATAAATAGTATGTATATCACAACATCATTAGCCCCAAAATTAGAACAGCTTGTGTTATGGGATCCATCAACTGATATAGGTAGATAATTAGAAAATGTAAGTAATAAAAGTAAATGGTGAATACATTTTGGTAAGCAGTGTCAAATTTCGGGGTGTACGCGGTTCCAACTCCTATCTTTGGAACCCAAGCCAACCCCACCTGCACGTGGTGTACCCTGCTAAACAATGAACGGAGCTCTGGCGGCCGGCTCATTGCGGCATAACACAGCCTACATCGGAACATCTAAATCCCCTGGCCAACGACGGGCAGCAGCGTCGGTGGTGCGAGAATTGTGCCCTGCGATCCCCAAACCCCATGCCCAGCGTGGGGATTATGGGCATATCCCCCTTTATTAGGGGAGTCCTATGTCCAGCAGACTGATATAGGCTGGTGTGGTGATGATGGAATACATTTTATGTTAAGTTATTTAAATTTAGTTACCACACCACACCAGCATCTATTAGTTCACTGCTGGATGCCATTTCTTATAGAGCAGGGTGCACCCCAGGCAAATAATGTTGGCTTGGATTCCGGTTGAAACCCCTTACATCATCATCATCATCTAAGGCGCTACAGCCGCGGGTGGGTCTTGGCCTGGGCATGTAAATTCTCTTGGCCTTTTTCTCTCCAGCCTGTCGCTCCAATCACGTTTAAATCTTGCTCTACTCCTAACCGCTTCCATCACTAAACTAAATAAATTTAGTATAAATACCTAGTAAATATGCAAGTAAACGTATCATCATCATCATCATCAGCCTACAGCAGTCCACTGTTGGACATAAGCCTCGACGCATCCAGCTTCTACCAGCAGCCTATTTCAGTAAGCAAACGTATACCTTACAACTAAGTACTTATCTACCAAAAAATAGTCAGCCGATGTCGTGTCATGGTCGAAAGTTTTGCTTCAAAGCATCAGCCAGTAGCACACGCACTACGTTAGTACTACCAAGATATTCTCATGCGATGATAAGCAAAAAAAATTACTTTAATGCCTACTACAAGATATTCATGACACTTATAAAAGGTTGTTTCTTATCATATTACAACAACACCAGCCGATATCAGTCCATAGAATTTCCCTTAGAGAATATCACTTAGGGGGATAAGACCATAATTCCCAAGGCATGTGGTTTGGGGACGTTTTGGGGATCGCAGGGCAGCAATTAGCCGGCCGCCAGAGCCCCGTTTGTTAATAAGCAGTGACAAATTAGGGCATATTTCACTATCTTCAAGTAAGTAAGGTGCATCACAGGTCAGGTTGGCTTGTATTCCGAAGATGGATTTTGAAACCCCTTACTCCCCACCATATTACAAAACAAACTAAATACCAATTGTAGATACTTGCCTTCTTTCAAAATAATTGATATTAGAAATTAATACTTTGGCACTAACATAAACATAAAAAAACCAACAGTCAAACTTACGTAGTATTGATCAGGAACCATATTAAACAACTTCTCGAAAAGATTTGACATCGATTCCGTTTCTTACTTTAGGACTTAACAAACTTATACCTGTACTTATAATAAGCGTTACATCAAGATTATTATTTCATTGTTTGTTCAATGCCATACTAATATTATAAATGGAAAAATGTGTGTGTGTGTGTGTGAGCGTGAGAGTAGAAAAAAATATCATTATCATTATGTTTGTTCCCACTCAACTCTGTAACGACTGAAAGGATTTGGATGAAACCATTATGCGAGCAAAGCTGAGGGCAGAAGCTAGTAAGAAAAAAAACTACTAAAAAGAACCTATTAAAAGCTATTGAAGCAGAAAAATTCATTACATTACAACATATTATATTTTGCCAATTTGTTTATCTATCCTTTAGTTGCAGCTATGATGACATACATACAGTGACCTTACGTTGCCTTGTGCAGAAAAAGTTATCATTAAACGCGTGCGCATGTCAATGTCAATCTACCTATGTAGGTATCTAAGTACCTATATTATGTTAGTCCCTTCTATAACATTCAGCCTCAGAGCAATGACTTATTACAACAGTTCTTTTACTCATGAAGCTAACGTGAATTAACTCATTCATATTGAAAACGGGAATTTTCACGAGCCGTTACGCCGGTGAAGGCACCGACGGCGTTTCGACTCGTTATGAGAGGGTAAGTGAACGCGACGCTCTCCTGCCTTGTGTGAGTGCTAGACGGGACGCGAACCGTTTTGTGAAGTTCCTAACTAATAATAATAAGTAAATCAGCGTAAATGCTGTATCTTCTTAGGATGAAGGTTTTTAAATCTTGATTAAAGTGCACCCCACACCTAAGTACATTATATTAGGCAAGAAACTTACTAGATACCAATAAATATTATAATAAAAGATACCATTTTACGCAACGAGAATGTGTCACTCAATTGCGTGAATTTCTCAAAACATTTGACATTGGCGAACTGTGGTCACTCCTTAGCCTACCTACGTAATGCTCATCATAACATAACGCGTTTCAAAAAACAATTTTGCTTATGGACATAGTACCTATTGTGACATTTCTAACACGATGTTGACCAAAACAAAGTGAGTAATTCAATTTTAAAATATTTTTTAAAGTATATTTTAGTGGCAGGGTAAATCAGTGGTATCAGTAATATCTTGATGGGTAGACCCATGAATCAATTTTTACGGTAGAAATAATACGCATTGATACTCTCCAGTTCAAAACTCGCCGGCCGTCGAGTTTCCTACGAGCACTTTTCGAATGCCTTCATTATGGTCTAACTAAATCATGTTATCTAATACACAATGTTTAACCTTTTATATTACTCTGATAACCTATGCTATCGACGACAATATCTAGTAACAGTAGTAAGTATAGGTACCAACTATTAGTATCAAACGTAAATTATACGCATACAATAAATAAGCTGATGTTTATAATTTGGTTTTGCTAACTTCGCAGTGTCTAGTGGTCGGTATAAAAAATGCAATAGCTATTTAATAGGTTAAATTAAAAAAGGTTTGTATTTTATATGTGCAAGTAGTTTATTTTAATTGCATACCACTTACTGGCTTTTGACTTGACCTTTAGTTGTAAATGTGACTCTTAAAAGTGGCAAAATATTATCACATGCATTTTCGAAATAATATACTTAGCCATGAAACTCAATCAATTTTATTTATTAAAGAATCGGTATTCCAGAATAAAATTAACAATAATGTCATATAGATAATTTTAATCTGCATGAAAGCAGCCAATAATATAAGTGAGCCAATAGCTCAACATTTGCATTTTGCTTAAAACCTTCCTACCATATCTGGCGTGGCCGCGAGCCCATACTATGCGAGTATAATACCTATATACTTCGCAGCTATTCAAACTGATAAACACATATATTAAACTAACACGACCTCTGAACCTTCTAATAACCTAATAGCCAAAACGATTAAGTGCTTTTCCATTGAATATCTCATTTCATTTTGACAGGCACCGCTGCCCCCACCGAAATGGGACGGCATATTCGACGCACAGGACGAAAACTCGTGGTGTCCCCAAGCAGCCCTGGTCAGCTCCATCGTCCTAGGAGAACCCAACTGCCTTAAACTTAACATCTACGCTCCAGTCCATTATTCAAATAAACCCCGTTCTGTCATGGTTTACATTCATGGAGGGTGCTTCTTTGGAGGGACAGGATCTCCGTTCTTGTACGGGGGAGATTATTTCGCTGAACAAGATGTGATATTCGTAGGCATTAACTATAGGCTGAACATAGAAGGGTTTCTCTGTCTGGGCATAAAAGAAGCACCTGGAAACGCTGGTCTGAAAGACCAGATAGCCGCTTTAAAATGGATCAGGGATAATATCCATGCATTTGGGGGGAACAAGGATGACGTCACCTTGTTTGGAGAGAGCGCTGGAGCAGTGTCAACGTCATTCATGATTCTCTCGCCTGCTGCCAGAGGTCTCTTCCACAAGGCTATACTACAAAGTGGGTCTTCTCTCGCTCCATGGGCGCTACAACATGACCCCATAAAAACTGCGAGTAACCTAGTCAAGAAACTCGGATACAACACCAGAGATCCTCATGAAATTCACAGTATTTTGTCCAAAAAAACTGCTCAAGAACTGATTAGTGTATTAAAATACAACGAGGAAAAATTCTGTGTAGCTGATGAGAATATCTTCGTCCCTTGCGTGGAGAAGGCGATTGATGGAGTCGAGCCGATAGTTACTGAGCACCCCGCTGAAATAATACGGTCAAGAAATTATACAAAGCTGCCTATGATAATAGGACATACAGACAACGAAGGTATATACTTCGTTGCTGCAGATTACGGGACCAGTCTTAGAAATGAAACAAATGAAATAGATCCATTAGCATCCTTGCAGACAGATCTACAATTCCCAAGTGAAATAGACAAGAACTGCACCGCGGAGAGGATAAAACGCCATTACTTCTCGTCGTACCAGGATGAGATGATAATGAACATGGTCAACCTATACTCGGATGTGCACTTCAAGTTCCCTCTGCTACTAGAAGCAGATATGTACTCGAAGACATCAGACCAGCCGATGTACTACTACCTTTTTAGATACAGTGGGCTGATCAATATGCCGAAGATAATCAGCGGGTTCGGGCAGAACAGCGGTGCGTCACATGCCGACGAGCTCTTCTACATGTTCAAGCCTCACTCGTTCCCGCTGCCGCATCGCTACTTGGAGAACGATATGATCAAGAGGATGGTGATGCTGTGGACCAACTTCGCAAAATACGGGTAAGAATTTCTTGTGTGACCTACAATGTTACAACAAGTTTGTGAGTAAAAGGGGAAGGGTGTCAACTTCGTACCTACTATCGCATGTGAATGAATTTTAATGGAAGGAAGAATGTTGATTATATAATTAACCATAGATTGATACATCGAAGCTGCGGACAAAAGCTGCTATATAAAAGACACGGGAGATGATATTACATATTAGAAACAATAACTTGCTTAGGGATTTTAAAAATCACAGTACATAGACTAACCAGATCGTGTTTGAAACAACACTGGTATAACCGAATACTAATGTACTTCATATATTTGCGTCAATGTTATTAACTATGTATTCCCCTCAAGGTGCCTCAAGAGGCTTACTTGCAAAAAATGTTATAATGTTTCAAATTATACGCGGAAAATAACTGAATTGTACCTACTAAATGAAAACAGCCTGAGCAACATGTAAAAATTAATTTTATGACATGAGTGTTGCATCAAAACACGACTACCTTGATCATATAAACAAAAGGATAAGCCTTCTAGGACACAAATGATCATGACTATGATTGCAACATAGAACTTAAAGATGATTGAGATATGATGTTGATGGCTTTTAGTCCTTTCTCGTGAATTCTAACTGCATTTACTACTAGAAGCGGGCATCTGGACATGTACCAAAGGACTTGTCTTTGACTTCACGTAGTAATCATATTATAATATCAGTCTGAATAGATAACTACATAACTTCAATAGATTTAAGTATCGAGCAAAAGCATTTTGTTTTTAAATATGTAAAAGATGTGATGAAATTTTATTTGAGAAATAATATGGAAATTCTCATGAAATGATTCGCTAATTTCGTAAAATTTTACGATTGCATTCAAAATGCAATGCACTGATGATCTTGAATATATTTTTTTATGTAACTTTTATATAGGAAGCATGTTACGGGTTTATTTCGACTTATTTATACAAAAGAAGGGAAAACGGAAAACTATAGCAAGGCCGACCACATTGACATATTAACTCGGAAGAATTGCAATAAGTAGTTATCTTATGTATATTCAGATAAAAGATAATCGCGTTAACATTCCTACTGACAATGTACAGTCAGCTATAAACTGGAGACTTATTCTATTCTATTTTAAAAAAATAATGTTGATAACCTCTAATAGAAAGGAAGTGTGTTCATATCCCAGAACTTCTCGCTCCACCGATGCTGCTGCCCGTCAGCAGCCGATTTGCTGTGCCGGTTGCACTATGCCGCAATTCAGCGACCACCAGAACCACGGGCCTTTGAAATTGACTTGGGTTCCAAAGATGAAACCCCGTATTTATACTCCAGCAATCAGCATAGTACCGTTTTGTATATTATAATTGTTTTGTTATTCTTCTTCTTCTGTTTTTGTCTAATTTTGAATATGTAATTAGTCACGCTATATTTCTAGATGATTATAGTACAAAGGTTACTGTGAAATATCTGAACACGGCCATCTACACTATTACACTAACTATTACACTATTTTAAAAGATATTTAGGTACCTTCTTTGATTAAGTTAATAGTTCGAATTGACTGATAAGATTAATGCAATTATATGCTGCGTATTATGGAAATTTGTATTTTATAAACGCCGCAGGATTTTAAGACATTTTACTAATCCGCTTATCTTGCTGACTGTAGGTTATTCGAGACTGCTTGTACCCTTGAATCAAGAAAGTATCTGACTTCATGTTTTATTTCAGTAAACTGCAGTTACATTTGCTCGAGACTCGAGCCTTGCGCCATTCTAAATTGGGTTTTGTTGCCATGGCCAAACAATGGCTTATCTGTTGCCCAAATTGATAGGACTTCCGTTTTAACAAATCTGTTTTGCGACATCATGTTCTTTGTTCAAGTATTAAGATCTTTGCGACCTCGTTGGTGTAAGGGACGAGCAAGACTAAGACGCGAAGGGTGCTAGTTTGATTCATTTAGGTGTATACCTATTGTTCTGCATACGCGTAATATATTTATTACTAGCTGACCCGAGAGACGCTATCCTGTCTCAAAGAGGGTATCGAAGTTTAAAAAGCAATCAATGAGGATAAAACAACCACAACAACAACTGCCACACCCTACCCTACCCTAAATTAACCCTACCCTACCCTTCCCCTACCCTACTCCTACCCTACCCCTACCCTACCCTATCCTTAAACCTACCCCTACTCCTACCCCTAAAAATTATAATTTTTAAAAATAAATATTAACGTGATAATAATTCCTATGTTCTTCTCCTAGTTCTAAGCTATCTCCCCACCAATTCTCAGCCAAATCGGTTCAGCCGTTCTTGAGTTATAAATAGTGTAACTAACACGACTTTCTTTTATTTATATAAGATTAAGAACTATGATACAATGTTATTGTTGTCCGAACATTAGACAATACGAGTACTATGGGAAATACCTACTAGCACAAATGTTTACATATCATGAAATAATTTATCCCACAGGGAAAATGGAACTCACTGTACAGGTCCGTAGAGGCCGTCTTACTGAAACCAATTGGAAGAAGATAACTCGTTTTGATTTTAAGTCACTTTAAGCCATGAAATGAACTACTTGGTTTGAGCTCATTGATGACGAACTAATTAGTTACTATCAAGAATTATGTTAGTTTATTGGTTATAATGGCTGTGATTGTTGGAAACCCGATTGAATATTGAATAGTGGAAATAAACGCATATCTATTTACGCAACAATGCAACTAGATGATGAGAAGGCTGTCGATTTCTTACAGCTTATCTTTGAGAATATTACTAGAAATAGAGATCGTTGTCTTAATATTTTTTTATAAAATATTCTGATACATATTTTTGGAAGCATTGAACAGAGCGATTAGATAATTTTTCATAGTCGATTAATCGCATCACTATGATGCGTGCGGGAGTCGCATTGGATAATTAATAACACGACCATTGGCGGCCATGTTACCTGAGATACTTGGTGCACACACTTAAGGATAATTGAGAGCTATTGGAACAATGGAGGGACTCACGGTGTGTAGTCTGTGGAACTGTAAAATAGTAGAGATGTAGGTATGTATTATTTAGTTGCGGTTGACTTCCGATCTACTCTCGCAGTATTGCAATATGTCTGTTTCTGTTGGTTCGACCCGACCTTGCCCCACTGACATTGTACGATAGAGACATTTTAACTATTATTTTTCGCTCGCGCGCTTATGTGATACGCATGTAAACCTAAGTTCTAGGTACTTACAGGTTAAAATGGCTTTGTGAACATAACCTTGAGATAAACCTACTAAAAACTAAAATGATTCAATTTAGAACTTATCAAAGGAAGCCCATTGATCTTAGTTTACTATCTAATAATCTCGATATTGACGAAACAAACGAATTCAAGCTTTTAGGAATAACCTTAGATACTAATTTAAATTGAAAACCCCACGTTGGAAATATAAAAAAAACGATCTAGATTTGTGTACGCCCTCAGTGTATTGAAATCAAATACAAACTATGAGACTGCACTTTCTACCTACTATGCATATGCATACGCATGGTTTAACTATGGCATAATATTGTGGGGTGATAGTGTCGAATTTAATCAAATATTTATAATGCAAAATAAATGTGTCAGAATAATAGTAAATATAAAAGCGCGCGAAAGTTGCAAGCCAGACTTTATTAAAAATAACTTATTGACCCTCCCATCTATTTACATCCTCCAGGCCTCATTATTCGTAAGAAAACACAGAGATTATTTTAAATCTAACTTGGACGTTAATAAGAACTATAACAGACGAAATATGCATAAATTATTATTACCAACTACTACATTAAAGTCGGTACATTAAAATAGGCATTCTTGTCATTGAACTATGTGTAGGTATATTTTGACTTTTGATACTTTGGCTTTTATTTTTGACTTAGGTTTATGTAAAAAAGATTAAAATTGTTTAACTAATATTATTTTTAGCTGTTGACATGTATTGTTTTGAATTATCTTTTATTCCTTTTATTTTTATAAGTAACTACGACTCAACTCACTTTGCAGTGCCCTTACAGGGTACATGTACCTACTCACCACAATCAGGCTACAATACTAACCTAACCTGTTTATATAAATTGTAGTAAGCAAATAAATAAATAATAATAATAAATAATAATTAAAAAAAATGTATAAACTTGACGATGAGAGCTTTTTGTATTTCGTCGTCTTGACGGTAGGTTAATCTTAAAGGGTAAATTCGCTTTGAAAAATATCATTAAATAATTTTAATTTGAATCGCAAGTGGAATGGGGCAAATTGATTGAGGAATTTAGTAGTGAATTGGACAATGTTATATACCCCATCTTAGAGATCCTATCCTGGGAAGGCCCAGGATACGCATTTCAATCGCGCGTCCAACTCGCGCGAGCAAAACTCCTATCTGTAGGCTTACCACGAGTTTTGATAGTTTTCGAAAACTTTATAAGTTTCGGTATCTTTCCCAGTGTTGCTATTTTAGCATTTTTAATGCTAAATTTAGCATATTTTCGGGTCTGTTAGCTTGAAAAATTCGCATTTAGCATATTTTTATGATTAACATTTTTTTGTACGTTACCAAAAATTCAAAATTCCTAAGGAATTCAAAAGAAAAATATAGATTTTAGCATTTTATTTCGCATTTCTAAAAGTTATTTAGCATTTTTTGCAACATGTTTTAGCATTCTCTCCACATAAAAAACGGCAACACTGATCTTTCCATACATTTTCGTAGTTCATGCACGTTTCCCTAGAGGCGCTGTACGAAAATGTATGGAAAGATACCAAAACCTAAAAAGTTTTCGAAAACTATCAAAACCCGTGGTAAGCCCTCTGGAAAGCGGGAAGGCGCTTAGCCCCCGAGTGATAACTGTTCGTACCCACAACAATAGTCAGTGTTTACATGTCAAGGCACACAGTTTGATTGTACTGGTTTGTACCTACTTTGTTTACACAACAATACAAGGAAATTGTATTTCAAAGTCAAAACTGGCATAACATTCATAGTCAGATAGTTCATAGAAAGATTTTCCTCAACTAGTTTTAGGAAATTATTTTTTAGTGAACTTTAAACAACATGTACGCAATAAATGATTTTAAATTAGAAACCCCCTTATTTCAAGTCTCTCTAGGTAACTCGGTTTAGGCTGTGCATTGACTGTCAGTCGGCTAGTGAGACAGTCAGTCTTTCAGCTTTATTAGTATTTTGTATGTTAAGATGATTGCGTTTTTGTGAATAATTGTCTTAACTGAAGTAAGTAAAGTAATTGGGAAAACTTTACGGTACATGTATGAATTAATACATAACATTTATACTCAATACATTTTTCACAGACGTTACATAAAAGGTAGGTTTCACACATGAACCTTGCTAAGGACATTGCAACTGAGATAGGTAGGCAGACCGAGCACATGAAACTTATCTTTAGATAATATATATTATAAAAAATATATATATAAAAATATATATTATATATTAGGGACAAATGTTTGCATGTTCTGTAGATATTTGTCTCGGATCTGGGTGTTTCTATGTATGATATGTATGTATTTACAAAAAACAAAAAATATATATGTAATATATCAATCATGTGGTTCCCATAATACAAGCTCTGCTTAGTTTGGGGCTACATGATGCTGTGTGATTACGTTCTGCATTATTTATTTATTTAAGTAAGAGGGGTTATGCAGAATTGATAGTTTTTGTATGTTTAAAAATAATCAAGAAAATAATTTCTCTAGGCTCGCAAGAACTAATTACACTGTCTATAACGCAATGTTTGGTAAAACCTTATAATATCTATTTTTGATTTTAAATTACATCTATTCCAGTGACCCAACACCAAAATCAACGCAGCTGCTCCCTTTCCGCTGGCGGCCGAGCCGGGAGTCGAACCCCAACGCGCTGGTCATCGACTCCAACCTATCCACCGCTCCGCTGTGGGACCAGCGCTCAGTGGCCTTCTGGAACGACACCTACAATCGGTACAGGAGAAAGGACTATGGGTTTAAGGGATATCACTTTGTGGATGCTGCAGAGTCTATGCGACTTAGCGAAGGTTGAATATAGGTAATGGTGGGGAATGGAGTTTATTTATTATTTTTACTAGATCTAAAGGTATACATAATTTTCACGTACCGGAATGAAAGAAATGACCCTAAAGTAAGCTTAGCAATCCTCCGTCATATGAAAGTATTATTATTAAGTACCTTCTGCATCTACGTGTTTCGGAAGGCACGTTAAAGTCCTATTGCGGCTGTTGTAGTTGCTTAGCTATCTCGGCGGCTCTGAGCAGCTAGCTGATGCAAGGAAGGGTAAAATTCTGTATAAAACTAAACTTGCACTCACTCTATGTTACAAGCAGCACTAGCATGTTGCATGCTGGTTTGCTGGTTTTGGAGTGGCCGGTGTTGGTGAACATGGAGGGTTGTGTTAACCAGCACACAAAGCGTTAATTCTGCGACAGCATCTATCTATCGATCTACACTTGCTGCACCTAGGTTTGCTAATCGCAAACGAAGGCGTGTTGGCGCCTTTTAAGCGCAGGCAAGCCATGGAGCCTGCGGTGTCCGCGTGGGCGTAACAAGCTTATCACTTTGTGTTGAATTATACTTATGTGCCGTTTTGTAGAAATAAACTATATGAATATGAATAAGCATTGTAACCATTAAATGCCTACACTTTCATTCCGGTAAGTGTTGTTGAGTGATAAATTCTGTGAGATGTGTTTTGTGAGATAGATACCAAAGTTTAAAAGCCACTTAGATATTCTAATAAATAGTAGTAACTAGTTGTGTAGATTAAAAGTTCAAGTCAAAAATTTCTTGAAGGTTAATAAGATTATCCTGATACTTTGTGATTATCTATATTAAAAGGTTATTTTTAATGTGTTTTATCGTACAACTTCATTAATAGATTTTGCTAAAATTTTGCACATATACGAAGACCTGGAATATCATAATGGGCTACGTGAATGAATCCGGTAGCGGAAGTTAGTCTAGAACATGACATCCTATTCTCACTGGTCCTTCACTTTACAGATCAGTAATTTGCTGACATTCATTTGAGGTCCCTTATACCTCACATTAGATTTGAAACAACATTTAGATATTTTGTTTTATATTGTGAACAAAACATAAACGCTATTTGATTACGAGTTACCACCCCTATAATTCTAAATTATTGTAATAATAAAAATATAAAATTTTAGATCGCTTGTTTTGCTTTTTAAAGAATATAATTCCTAGGAAAGAAATAAAATAAATGAGTCTTTTCGTCTTTACTTAAGCTTTAAGTTCTTCCCAAGAATGATCCTTTTCTCCTAGTTTATAACAGAACTAGATTTACTAAAGCGCACTTTAATCTAGATATATCCTTTAATTTACCTGTATTTTGAACTTTCATTATATAAATTAAAAAATAAGGAACCGAGAAAGAGTAGTACTACTGGTTAAGCTACTGATTTAGGTAAGTTTCAGCACAAGCTCGAAGGTAAAGGTCTCGAAGCCGTCAGAGCATCCATAATAGACACGGCATAATACATCGAATAATTCAACTTTATTTCTATAATTATAAAACTCTGTATTACCTCGGCCCGGCCACATCCCGTTTACGGCATAATCTAGTAGACCTCTAAGGTGAGTACTCATTAGAGCCGTTTACTTGTAATATAACTCGAGCTTGTAACAAAGCTCCCAACTCATATTCGTTCGTCAAATAGTGATACATTAAAGCAGCTCGATGTTACATTTTACCTGCTATTGATATAAAATGATAAAAGGTTATTTGGTCAGGTACAGAAGATGGATTATAGTTATTAGTTGCTTATTAATAGTATGAGTAGATGTGCCTAGATGAGCTATATTCCCCGCACTAGGTCTCTTTTGAGCCTGTAGAGCGGGGTCACAGCGACTCGCCTCGAACTCTCTATCTATCACTATGCTATAGATAAGGTATCAAATTCGTTTGATCACATAAATTGTATAGTCTAATTTATGTATAAACGAAAATAGGTAAGTAAGTGAAAGTAGATAGTATTCTATTGGATTTTAAGGGGTTCCAACCTACATCTTTGGAACCCAAGTCAATCTCACTTGTGATGCACACTGCTAAGTAACAAACGAGGCTCTGGTGAACGGCTGGTTGAGCTTAGCAGTCTGACTCCAGCACCTCTCCAACAACAGCAACGTCGGTGGTGTAATCCCCCTTTTTATTAGGGGAGGCCCTATATCTATCAGTGGACTGATATAGGCTGATCTGCTGTTGTTACTTTGGTTAATTTTTTTTTTTTTTTTTTTTTTTCAAATCAAATATTTTATTCGTGGAACAGAAACACAGTACATAAATGATTGAAAACGATAACATCCGCAATAGTTAATAAAACTGTGTCGCGAACATTAACGCTCTCCTCCGAAAACAACAAAGTTCCATTACTATTAACTATAGATACTAAACTACTTAAACTTAGGATGGCCACGCGCGTTACTACTTAATTTACTGTTAAATAAATGGCCTAGCGTGTGCTCACCTTTAAACAAATGTCCCTAAACCAACTGAAAATTGTGAAAAGTAGCTAACTTATTATATCAATATCCGGAGCATCGTAATGAAAAGCAAATACAGATAAAGTATGAGATATCATGTCGTAAAATAAAAGGTTTTAAATAAAGGGTTGGCCGAAGTTTGGTTAGGCCCTCGCAAACACTTTAATTAAGAGTCCGCTCAATAATACGATTAAAAAGAGAGCAGATATACCTACATCATAACGTGTATGTATGCATGTATAGCACTTATATGTGTTTGATATGATAAGGTGAGTTTTCGGCTATTTTCGTCAAAGGAACAAAGGCATATTCTTCAATATGACACGTCAACTATAGTACATTACTGCAACGCCAGCAAAAGGGGCATTGATGGACGAACGTGTAAATGTGTCAATGCCTCCTCAATGCCTAGTTGTAGCCAAAGCTTGTATAGAACTATTCTCAAATAATGCGCGGTAATTAAAACAAAATAGTTCTTAGGCAGAACTTGTACATTTTTCAATAAAACTCCGACACTAGAGTTGGCCGCTAGCTAGCTCATACGAAGAAGGAAGACAGGAATTTAAAAGTGAGACGCATAGAATTCAACGTTACCTAAAGTACAGCTTTAGTCACCAGTACATTATTAAGGAATTTAATATTAAGTTTGGCATCACATAGTCATTTAGCCCTAAACTAAGCAGAACTTTTATTATGGGAACTACATGACTGATATACTGCTTATATTTTTTTTGTAAATACTTACAAAATAAATATAGAAAACACCCAGACTCTACTCAAACACGAAGTCGGGTTACTATCCCTTCAGGCCACAACAGCACACAAGGTCTTACCTATCCTGTATCTTCCCTGTTCGATAAAGTAGATTAGTAAAATACTTACACACGGTGAGTTAGAATTCGTAATAATTATGCTGTCCTGAAAGGTTGTGATTTGGACCATGCTTACTTAGGAGCACCTCACTTCAAAATATGTAACCAATTTTTCTGTAAAAACTTTTAGTGTAACTTTGTGTTATACCCTAAAAGTAAGTTTTTATGTTAAACTTTTAAATATTTAAATTAATGAAAAAAAGTAAGTAAAGGACAAAGTTTAACAAATTCAGTTGTTAGAAGGCTGCCTTATAAGATCTTGAGTAAAATCATGGTGTACATTTACAAGTCATTTCTTCAAAAACTTCAAAATTCGAAAAGTTGTAAAAAAATGTTGTTGTCTTTCAGGCGTAGAATTACCCACTTTCGGGATATAAAAACAATTCTAACTCATCATCATCAGTAAATTTTAATTTCAATTTATTTAATCACTTTAGTTAGTACGGATAATATGAGCCCATTACATTAATGACATAGCTAGTTAGGAAAAAAATAAAAATAAACACTAAATATAAACACACTAAAATGATAATTAAACACACAGTCATACATCCCCCTAACAAAACTTCAGGAATTCAGAAATTTCATATTTAAGAGTTGTGCTCTTGTCGGCGCAAATAATGCAGCTCTCTCCATCTGCCTCTCTCTAAAGCGGCCTCCATTACTTCCCTATACAATATACATATATATATGTAGCTGTAACTTCCATGTACTCCTCTTCGGTAAAATTTAGTTTTAAGTAACTAGATTGCTTATTAATTAATTGTTATTGTGTGTTTTCTAACCAACCTAGGTATAGAACTTACTTTGTTGTCTTGTTGCTTATAATGCGCATGCTGTGATACCCTTTAATTACGGGTGCACTGAGACTTTTATCCTTTTACATGTTATTGTGTGTGTGTGGTGTTAACCTGTGTTGGGTGTCCTTATAAATAAAATAAAAAAATAAAAATAAAATAACAGAACTACTTTTGGCTGCTTTCTAGACTGCCATGATACCGGACTTCCTGCGAGCGTAAAATTTGTCTTCCGGTCAATACTTTAATTAGCCCAATCTGCATCCGTTTAACCTTTTAGGTAACCTTGTTCAGTCTTCCTGTAAGTACGAGTGTAATCAATACTACCTCTCAAATGCTGTAACACTCTTCGCTGCAAACCAGTGTTCTTTGCTGAATTTTGTATTAAATTGACTGAGATAGCTCGTGACTGTATGTATAATATTTAATTCTAACTCACTGTGTGTAAAATACCCTTACTTTGTCAAAACCACCAAACTTTGAACCAAAACTGAAGTTGCAACTGCACAAATGCATACATTTAGTAGTGGTTCTTACGCTGCAATATTTAACTGAGTTAGTTAGTCGTGAATGCTCTAAGTAGTCGTTAACATGAACTAGTATTGTAGAGATTAGCTGTCCCAACTATCTATGCGGTTTCTGGCCTATAGAAAAAAGCAAAGTTGAATTCGCTTTTTGACAAAAGCTTCAACAACATCACTTTAGAATGGTTGCTCTAATCAACAACTGGATATCTTGTATTTGGTCCAATTTTGCCAAGTCTACAAAGTTCGCTGCCAAAAACAGTAATTTCTTAACCAGGATGTTTTGAGCTTTTAAGATGAGTAAGTAATTATAAAAGTCTGTTGGCCCTTTTCGCGATTTACCTATATTTTTTTCCCAAGTATCTAATTTGACTTGTTGGAAATCTACCATTACTTATTAGAGAAGGAAAAACCTTGCTTGAATTTTTTATTGATGCACGCAATCTGCATTTTGTTGAACTCATCAACGGAAGAGAATAACTAGCAGAATTCGATGCCAAATACATTTCCTTCTTCAATATCTTCTGAAGTGAATTCTTTATGTAATCGTTACGCTAACATTTCCACTGTACCCATGTCTGGGATGGCCGTTTCGTGGTCTCCGCGAAGATGTGCGCGACTCTCGCGAGCCACGTTACTAGATAAACACGACATAACAGTTTAAAAGGAACAATAAACATAAATCTGGACAGGAAGAACACAGCGAGCTGTACAAGTTTGTACAGGCCTGTTCGCAGCGTGACGTGACGGGGACGACGCGGGATCAACTTCAATCACCGGTGCCGGTGGTAAACTCGCAGGAACACAGGCAGGAACGCAGCTGAGAGATGAAACAATATCCTACTAATATTATGAAGGCAAAAGTTTAGATGTAATGATTTAGTTAGGTTAGGTTAGTATGTATGTTTCTACACGGAAAAAAAATAAACGAAT
Organism: Horisme vitalbata; assembly: GCA_951804965.1. Classification (NCBI taxonomy): domain Eukaryota; kingdom Metazoa; phylum Arthropoda; class Insecta; order Lepidoptera; family Geometridae; genus Horisme; species Horisme vitalbata. The sequence continues at coordinate 712,629 of OX638104.1, read as the reverse complement.
TGAGCTGATTTTTTACACATTATCAGCTCTCACGAATAAAGTTTATTGTATTCGGGTACCAAAATAAAAATTTATCCGAGTGAAGCTGAGGGTGGAAGCTGGATCTATACAATTTGCAAACGCACAGCGGACTGCAGCTTGTTACAACGAGACCAGAATATTGTTTACAAATTGAACTTACTACACGGCGAGTCACTCAGTACGATGTAACTTTAGATAGATCCAAGCTTCCATGCTACTTAAAGGTGTTTTAGTTTTGATTGCTCTACCTACTTTTAACCCGGCTAGCGATGTAAAATAGGCTACGGCGTAGAAACAGCTGCGTAGCACGTAGTCTGCACTCTACACAGTACTCTACAATGCTACAAACTCTACGCTCTTTTTTGTATTTATCTAGGTACTAAAAATAATCGTGTCTGTCCCATCCCGTAACGATATGGACACTCGTGAACATACAAAGCACTCTGTTTATACTGTCTGTCAACTATGTTAATAGCAAAAACTTGGGCACTTGTTCCCGAGCCCGGGGCGACGATCGGACTCCACATTTTCAAGGGAAATTAATTTTACAGATACACTTGAAACTTCGCAAGTTTTGAGTGCTAGTCGACTGTCAAGTATTGTTTGTCGCAATGTAAGGAACTTGCGAAAATACTCTAGGTAAAAGTAAAGGAAATGGTAGTTTTAGAAATACCTACGTTCTGCTAAAAAGTTAGGTAATTTGGAGTTGGACTACGGTTTTGGTACTTAAAATAAAATTATTAAGTTTTCATATTACCAGCTACATAATAGGTACAATGGAAGAAGTGTTATACTAGCAGGTGATATGCGAGAAATGTTAGGAAACAGATGAACTTACATAGTTTAAAACATTAAACATTCAAATGGCGCTTCACCGCACGAATTTTAATTTAAGTTTGCAACCCGGGTCGGGAGAGGGACGTGTGGGGACGATTCCGGGCCATTACCAACACTAGTCGAGATAACTGCTCAAACTATGTTAGGTAGCAATTCTACAAGTTGTGTCAGTCCGCAATGCATGACAATATGACGAGGACTCGTTCGCAGCTCGCTGTCGACGAGGCACGGCGCCTGATGAAATTATTGCCGCCCATGTTCCTTTGTGCCGTCTCAGTGTGATTGCTATCAGGCTGTCGCGGGCGCAACTTGTATCAATTGATTTATTTGTCGGTTCCGTGACTTCTGACTCGGCTGAGGTAATGTGTAAAGTTGCTTTCATATTTTGATTTATTTAGCTGGCGTGAAGGTATTTTTTGATAGCTAAAACGAATGGGTACATTTTTTAGATCTTTTCAGGTGGATAGAAGAAAGAAAGAAAGAAAATTCATTTATTCGAACCACAAATCCACAATGCACACAGAATAAGTAGGTAGGTATATAGTTACAGAGGTGGTAGGCTATAAATAGTAGGTACATAAGAACCAAAGAATAATAAAATAGGATAGGATAGGATAGGATAGCTAGTTAGTACAGTTTTGTCGAGCGAGCAAACGAAATTTCGTTCTACACTCAAAGGAAAAATTGGAAGCGCAGAGGCACGAGCAGATTAGCCAGTCCTTTACGAGTTATCTCGGCGGCGGAGGAAGTCCGTCGCTCCAATTTGCATGTTTGCCCAGTTTATAACAATTAGCCTCAACCGGCTATTTTTCTTTATTACCCGGATTAACGAGTCTGGCGGTGCTGAGGTGCTGCCCTCTGCGATGCGACTTGCACACAACTACAGAGGAATTAATCGTCGTTTATTTTCTTAATTGGGCAACGGGCATGCTTCAACATAAACAAAATTTCAGTTCAGTAAAAATAGAATGTAGGTACTTCCAATTGAGTAAAATTTAATTTTAAATTTAATTTTAATTGAGAGCATTTTATGTCCTAAATGGAAAATGTGTCTAAAACCAACTAAGATCTTTGCACAGTTTTTTACAATAAATAATTCTTATTTATTATTTCTTAAATTGACTGAAGCAACCTACATAGGAAACTACTATTCGTATAATTAATATTTACTTGGCGTTGATGATGTAGATGATACTGTATGTGAAACTGGCCTCTGGCGGCGGACTGATTGCGGCATAGCGCAGCCCAACACGACTGGCCGCCAAATGGCAGCAGCATGAACCTGTGCTCTGCAATCCCCAACTTGTATGCCCAACGTGGGGATTATGTGAATACCTATCCCCTTCATATAAGGGAGGCCTATATCCAGCAGAGGAGCAGAGGACTGAATAGGGTTGTACTGTTGTTGTTGTTGTTAATGATGACGTCGCGTGCATCATAAATAAGAATGCAGGATTAGTTAGATAGTTCTTATCTAATATCAAACTATGGATAATTTTTATCAGTAAATAGCCTATCGTTTGAATAAATAAAAAAATGTATTTAATTGCGCTAGTAACTGACTATTAAAAAACTGGGCCAAAAATCTCATTAAAGCTTCAAGTAGATATATATAGATGGTCTGACCAGCTTAGACACAAGGGAACGCAGGTGGTACAATGTGTTGCAGATGTCCACTAATCGGAGTCGCTGGAGACAGGCCGTCCACGCTTGCAGGACATCACATAGTGATCACGATCTTCGGGAATGAAGTAACGACTACAAAGAGGAAGAAGATAGATATTCACAATCATACAAGCCAGACTTGTTAACCATTTAACGTAACACAAATTTAACGCATCGGTGAATGGCAATATTAGCTAAACATGATTTGGATGTCAAGAGCAAAAAGATTACATTTGGCAAGATCCCGCTAGGTTTTGCCGGCGGCGTGGCTTGCGCAAGCCCTTGCATCATGCGAGCCTTTCTCCAGCTGTGCGAGATCAGACACAGTCTTGTGGATCATTAGGTTACGTGATGCCAAACTTAGATCATGTTGCATTTAAATACATCGGAAGTAGCTCTACCAAAACGTGATAGAATTTTGTAATAACTAAAATTGTCGTTATGTGAACTTGACAGGATATTCGTCTCGTTCCAATATGAAGCTATAGCAAAATCCAACTTAGATCCCTTATAATCCAATGTGTATGATGGTCAAGTTTAAAAAAATAAGTATTAGTTGATTTTCTGAGGAATGGATTTCATTAAGTAGATAATTTCGAAGCTTTCAAGATGAAGTGCGGAGATAAGCGAACTTTCGTGTATTGGTGTTGTGTTGTGGGAAGTGCTGTTGGCATATTTACGCCAATTGTGGAAGTGGAGCAAGGGAAGCTCAGGGGACTCCGCAGTGTATCCGGACAGAAATGCTATTATGGCATACCGTATGCTACCAGCAAGAGGTTTAAGGTAACTTCTATAATATCATGTATCAAGTACTAACATGATTTCCTGCTTAAATGACTACAGCGTTCACAGATATTAGCTGGCAAATAAAAAAATATTATTTCAAAAGTAATGTCGATGATGAAGTATACGTTGGCGTAGTGGGAAAATACCGGCTGAACGGATTTAATTCCCGCTGTGGAAAAAATCCTAAGGATCTAGGCTATGAATGAAAATAATTGTATGAATTAATTAAACCTCTTTATTGTAGGTACGCCTTAATTAAAAAACCACAAACAGAATATTAAAAAATAAACGGTACAATGGGTCTTAGGTCTTATGGCTTAGCAACGATCTCTTCCAGACAATGTAGGCTGACTGTTGGGGCTATGTTATTGAGTGCCTACTCATAAACTCGATCGATTTTGGTTTTGCAACCTTGCTCAATAATAGGTAACGTAGCAATGTGGCAGAGGATACAATGAATCAATTTTCAATCGGATGATTTTGTTCTACATTTCAGCCGCCGGAACCGCCGCCCAAGTGGAGTGAGACCTTTAATGCAGTATTCCCGTATGGTGCCTGCGCACAGATTGTTTCATTCTTCATGACTGGCCAGGAAGACTGCCTTCACCTGGATGTGTACGCGCCAGAACACGCCAGGCCAGGCGCCAAGCTGCCCGTGCTGGTCTTCATTCATGGAGGGGCCTACTATTACGGCAGCAAATGGCACTACGACCCCGAATTTCTAGTCACAAAAAACGTAGTAGCAGTCATCATCAATTACAGAATGGGAATCTTTGGTTTCTTATGTATCAATGGTATCTCCAACCTAGGGTTGAAAGACCAAGTAGCAGCTTTAAAGTGGATTCAAAAGAATATAGCTGCGTTTGGAGGAGATCCCGATAATGTGACAGTTTCCGGACAGAGTGCAGGCGCCTCCGCGGCCGCGATGCATATGCTGTCCAGGTCTAGCACAGGGCTCTTTCATAAAGCCATTCTGCTGAGTGGAACCCCGCTGGCACCGTGGGCCTTCAACGTGGAATCTTTAGAGCCAACACTAGAAGACGCCAAGAAAATCAGAGATATAGAAAGCCAGGAGGAGGCATTTGAAGTTTTCGCTTCTTCGACAGTCAGAGAGATTCTTAATAGTACCAAAGACACATCAATAAACCCGAGATATTTCAAATACTCCCCGTGCGTAGACACTAACTTCACGGACCCGTTTTTCCACGACACGCCTTTCAAAACTATAACTTCAGGCAACTTTAATAAAGTCCCGATTATATCAGGGTTCGCGAGCATAGAGGGCGCGCTGTTCTACGGCCTGCACGACGATAAAACTCTCAAAGAATGGGACGAGAATTTCGCGGAAAAACTGCCGTCGGTTTTTTCGTGGTGTTCAGCGAATAAGGAGCTGATAACCGCGAAGTTTCGGGCGCGGTATTTTAGTGAGATAAGTAAGGCGTCTATGCGCGGGGTAGTAAACTTTTACTCCGATTGGATGGCGCACGCTACCGCCGACGCTTTTTCCAACCTAATAACCGAGTACTCCGATCAGCCGATATACAACTACATATTTTCGTACGAAGGTGGTCGTAACTTTGCGAAGAGTATCTTCGGCTCAGAGACGAGGGCTAAGGGCGCGTCGCACTCCGACGACATATTCTACATATTCAAGCCGGGCGGGTTGCCGCTGCTGCTGTCGAGCGCCGATAAGCTGTTTATAGACCGACTGACCACGATGTTGACCAACTTCATGAAGTTCGGGTAAGTTCGCGCATAAACAAGATTATGGGAATTGGGAACTAATCTTGCCAAAGTTACCCAATTAAGGCATCGCGTGTGCGTAGGTATATTTAGTGCGTGAGCAAATACACTTATTTGAGTAATCTTCTTCTTCTTCTTTTTGGCGCTTTCTGGGGTCGTACGTAATCTCCGAGATAGCCAATATAATATCAAACTTAAATGCTATGTTTAATTGCTTACTTAGGTGCTACAACAGCAAAAAAAACGAGAGATACAAAATATAGTTAGTCAACTAAAGAATTCACGCGAGTATAAGTGAAATCTCGAAGTACATTACAACCAGTAAAAACAATTTATTTACTTTTTATTCATTTTAGAGCCTACTCATAATTGTGTAGATATACTTTTACATGTTACAATGATACTGACAACCAATCTTGGCAACCAATTTTATCGTTGATTGCACACATTAGTAGCCTGAGCAGCAAGAAACTTACGCAAGAACTATAGATATTTACCTACATAGATACTTATGTTAGTTAATGCGCACAAAACTCTCCATAAGTAGGTCCATCAGGCTAGGCTTTCGCTTTTGGGATTTCGTAAAATAATTTTAAGTTTAATAATTCAAATTCAAATTTGTTTATTAACATTAAAGATTAATCCAATGCGTTATACCTATCTAATTTTGCAACAGTTAAGTAAACTTCAAAATAAACAAATATAAAAGCAATCAATGGCCAGTTAAAGTATAAATATTACATAATATAAGCATGAACATTAATTATATATTTTAAAATGGTAACATAAAGTACATCTAAATACTTCATCTTGTCAAGATGACAAAAATATATCTAAAAATCAACACAAAAATGGGTAATTAATCAAATTTAAAAGCGTTCACAATAACTGAGACACTTATGTTCGATCGTCGTCCATTCATCGGCAAACACATCAAACTGAGGATACTTGGCAATGAGCGTGTTGAGATGACGTTGCGCCCGTGAAATAGGTGACTGCTGGCGGTATACGTGCTCGCATTGTTTCAAACAGAGGAACGCGCCCAGGGCGGAATCTTGCACGCCTCTCTGGTACACAGAGTCGACTGGTTTCGCTCACCAGCATAGGCCAGTTGATTATATCACAGAGAATGATGAATAACTCGCTAAAATAATGTTGCCAATTGCGTTATATCCCCTGTACCCACGTATCTAATAGTGTAGTACCTAGTTATTACCTATACCTCTATGGCGTAGTGAGTGACGGTCCACTTGAGTCGTAAAAGGTTGCGGGTTCGATTTCCGCCGTGAGACAAGTATTTGTCTCGGGTCTGAGTGTTTCCTATTTATTGTATATAATATATATATATATATAATATATATATAATGTAAGTGTATGTATCTATAAAAAAAGTATTTATGTAGTAAAATAGTCATGTGGTTTCCATAATTCAAGCTGGTTAGTTTGGGGCTACATGATGCTGTGTGGTAGATTATAATGTAAGTATTATTTATACTACTCACTTTGAAAGGGCTTCAGATTATTGTAAAAGCTATAAAGGGCACACCACACAGCGATCGTAACGCGATTTCTGTCATTTTACCCATAAAATGTTCCGGTCTCCAGAAGAAGAATATTCTGTACTGTAAAATACGTGAAACTCGAACTCTTGACTTAAACTGACATGTTATAGACATTTAACTTTTTACAGGGATCCGACTCCTAAACGCACGCAGCTGCTCCCGGTCCGCTGGCCGCCCTCATCCGCCAACCGCTCGATCAGCATGCTTCTGGGGCGGACCCTGATGGTGGTGAAGACACCAGTCAGCCTCAAGGGGCAGTTCTTCTTAGACTTGCTGTGCCAGTACGGCCAGGACGGATATGTGCCATGCGAGAGTCAGATGAAGTGTGGTTTAAAATAGTGTCGGACAAACTCAAACACCTTTTTTGAAAAGCAAACTAAAACCAATTAATGTTAAATGATAGCGAAGTACCTCAACATAGTTGCCACATTTATGATAGAAGTAAGTTGAATATTAAAAAGCCAATCAAAAAAGTTGTAAATAATTTACATTATGTATTTCGTTATTTTATCACAAATTTACTTCTTGCTCTCTAACTACATACTTTAATTAGTTTAAAATCACTTGTTTCTTTTGATTTTGCTACGATAATTTACGTATACCTAGTGGGATTCGTTTAATTTGAGTCTATTTATTTTCTCTTGGACTTCCAGCTTCAAAATCTAATATCCTTATAAGATTTATTACAAATCCGTACGAGGCAACGTAAACCAATTTCCAGTGTATGCACAAGCTCCGTTTATGAAGCAGTACCTATTCTACAGTAACCGGATGATTCCTCACAAACAATGGCGATCGAGTTACCAGCCCGGCCGTCCCGCCTCGGACAGAAATGAAATAAACTATAAATCTACAAACACGCCGCCCGAACGGATTTATAAATATGCAGATCAAATATTAAAAGGAGAGCCACAAGATGATCTCGAAGCAAAGACTTGGGAGCGTGGAGAAGTGAACTGATAGCAAAATATGCATGGATTCATAATACACACCTCCAAAGTGTCTAGGGATCAAGCATGCGTTTGCATGTTACTAAAATACTAACACATACTTTTTTTAGTAATGATATTTTTTGTAATTCCAATGGATACTTTATAGTACATACATTTCATCATTTGAAATCATTTAAATCATCATCATTTGAAAAGGGAATATTTTTTCAATTTTGGTTATGTGATCTTGAAAGCTTCTGTTAAGACGAATTTCTATAATGTATAATCATGCAACGAGCTCGAGGCCAAATCGTTACGATAGTAACAGTCTCCATCAATTGCCAAATAAGTAGGGTAGGGTAGGGTAGGGTTTTGCCATACATACGAGTGGAATCAAAACAAAATAATGTTATTATGGAGAGAGACGTCATATGAGCCTAGAAAAAATAATCAGTGGCGCGAATGTTTGCTTACAGACCATTTACGTACGAACTAATAGTGATTGATAAACCTTCATATTCTTAGTTACACTTGTATGTAGCGAGGTACATTGAGTTGATTCTGTTGCCAGGCCTTGACAGGATTTTTTTTGCGGCATCTTGGCTATGAGCCGAGGTAAGGAATTTTCGACTGAACCTCATATTCAAAAATCACATAATTATACGTACATCTGTGCATATACCAAAGACTGTCGTGTCATGACGTAGAATACTAAATTGTAGTCGTAGCTCCGTAGAGTTACAGCGTAGAGCTTTCTAAGTTTCGCTACGCCGTAGAGCTTTCTATCTGTAGACTACAAGTCTACAAGCTACAGTGTAGCGTAGCGTTCTCTTCAACAGCTAATATTATATTTAAAAATATGGTAAAAAAATTCCAAACGGATAACGGATCTAGAGCCTGGCTGCTATTCTGTTCCGTGTCGCCTCTTCTCAAGTTGTACTCTTTGCCCTCGCCCCGAGCACTGCACTGGCATCTTCGCAGAATAAATATTCAATGTTTTCATTCAATTTCTCGCGGCGGCCGACCGCCCGCGCCGGCGGACTCTGAGCTGACGGAACATAGATAGCATTTCTGTTTGAGCAATGCGAGAAAAATTTATACTCTACCAATATTAATATCCACTGCATTTTAAATTAATCTAGCTGTGCCAAAAGCCACGTCGAGAGCAGCTTTCAGTGTACCTACCTCTTACTTTTAGCTGTCGGAGTTAAGAGTAGGTAATACGTACCCAACGGTCAGCTAGGCAAGGTGAAAAAAATGTTTATTTAGCAACACAGAGTTTCTATTAGTTAGGTAATGCCTACGCTTTCCCTTTACAAGACGGATATACGCAAATGTTACCGATTTTATAGGCTAAAAACATGCAGTAACATTTCATTTATTTTCAGCGATAGGTACATCTGCTTTTCCGATGATACCATTTATAAAGGCTCGGCATACCGAGTTTTTTTAAACTGTACCTATCCGAATAGATTGACAAAATAAAATGAGGTCGTTCGTTGATTGCGGGGGAGGGGGAGGCACGAAATATTGGGAAAACCGTAATTAAATTCTCCTTCCCTCCGGATTTTTCCGATTTTATCAAAACCGATTCGCAACATAAATTAATGAAAATCATTGGATTGCAGAGGGCCGGGGCTCGAAGGCAGGGGCACGCACTGGTAGCAGATCGCTCCCCTTTGGAATTTATTGAATTTGCTCGATAATTTTTTAACAATTATCATAATTTTTCAATGATTCGTTACCTATCTCTGCTGGCGCCGTTTGAGAGTATTTTTGATATTTTATGGAGCGAACATGATTTTGTAACTAAGTACCTACCCTTTGTTGTATCCTATAGAAATTCGTGTGGAAGTGGCTTTGAATATCGGCTTGATATGTGTTTTTACACTTAAAGATAAGCACATGGCCCACTTAATGTTAAATGGTAACATTTACCAACATCCTGCCTACAAGGTACCTATCATGTTTTAATGTTTGTCCGCCCGACTGGCTCAGGGTTTGGGTAGTTGATAGATAGATAAAACGCTTATTCACAGTTTTTGAGGTTTTACTACAATGACACAATCTTTAACACAGCAATTACACGAAATAAGTACACAAATAAACTGAGTTACGAGTTTTTCAAATCACAAGCGTCCAACTCTGTTGCGCGCCCATTTTTCACTCACACAATCGAGACGGGTGGCGGATACGTCGCCCGCTGCGAGAGATGGCGCCACTTGGCATTAAATTATCTGTATCACTAGGCGCGACGATGCATGGCCCCGAGTCCCGCGCTACATACTCCCCCTCCAAGTTGGGAACACGCCCCGAGTCCAACTTGGGACTTAAAACACGACGGGGTCTCCCTTTGCGTCCTTTCGGCCTGACAGGGACTGCGGTTTTCGAGGGAGAGGTGAATGGCGTTAAATCGGTACTATGATATTTCCCTATAACATTGTCTGATAGATCAGCCAGAATGAAAGTCGTGGGACTGGAGATCTGCTCGATCTTGTAAGGGCCATCACGCTTTGGCATAAATTTTCTTGTGACACCTTTGGATGCGTTACTGAGATCGTGTGTCCTAACCAGAACTAAATCCCCAACATTATACTTAGGCTCCTTCTGACGTGTAACATCTGCTACTTCTTTACGAACATCCTGAGTCTTTTCTACTCGCTCCCTAATTTCAGAAAGAGATTTAATGAAAGTCCGCAAATAGGGAGTGACCTGAGGAACGAAATTTTCCTTATCAAGAATGCTACGCAGGTCATGATGGACGTCGAACGGAGTACGTAACTCACGTGCGAGAGTTAAAAACGCTGGCGACTTACCAGTGGAGCATACGGCGCTATTCATAGCTAACCTCACGTGAGCTAGATGTTTAGGCCAATCAGTGTGTGTCGTTCGAACTAAAATGGATAACTGTACCTTTAAATCACGATTTTTGCGCTCAGCTGGGTTGGCCTCCGGATGGTATAACGGTATGAGCTCCTGCTTCACACCCATCAGGTGCATGCACTGTTGCATGACCGCGGACACAAATTGCGTGCCGTTGTCTGACACGACTCGTCGCGGTAATCCGTACCGAAGGAAATATTCTTCAATGAGAACCCGAGAGCAAGTTTCCGCAGTAGCGTCAACTAGCGCAAAAAGTTCTACCCACCTTGTAGCAACATCCTCTACCAAAAGTATCCATCGCTCCCCCTGGTCTCCGGCTGGCAGCGGCCCGAACAAATCGATCGCTAGGACTTCTCCTCGCTGTTGAAGAACCGGAGTTTGTAGCAGGCCAGCGGGCTTTTGATTAGATGGTTTATAACGAAGGCATTCTACACATTGCTTTAGATAGTCAGTGACATATCTACGCATTCCTGGAAAATAGTACCTCTCGCGTAGACGTTGAATTGTCCTCTCGATTCCTTGGTGTTCGGCAGTAGGAGAGTCATGGAGCTCTTTAAGTATGTTGCTCCTCATAGAACTGGGCACCACTAGTTGAGCATCTTCTGATCCTGAATCTTCATCGTACCTATACAGTACGCCGTGAGACAATACATACCCCCGCTCCAGCCAACGACTGAAAGTAAGTTCATCGGGATCTTCCAGGTCTTGAATTATCTTTTGAAGGTCTGGGTCTTCAAGTTGAGCAGCTCGCAAGTCAGCCGGGTTGGTAGACGGTAAGTTTATGATGACAGAGCACATACCACATTCCTCCGAATCATCCTCAGTACAAGGTGGGCGACTCAGCGTGTCCGCAACCACGTTTGCTTTACCTGGCGTATACTGATAGGTAATGTTGAATGACTGGAGTTTGAGTGCCCAACGGTCCAACCTGCCTGATGGAGACTTTACGGTGAGGAGCCACTTCAATGGTTGATGGTCGCTTCTGACTACCACTTGGTGACCATCAATATACCCTCTGAAGCGCTCAATGGCCCAGACAACAGCGAGAGCTTCACGCTCCGTGGTGCTGTAATTTTTCTCAGCGGACGTGAGCAAACGACTAGCGTACTCTATGGGACGTTCCTCAACACCCTCACCCTGTAGTAGAACTGCACCTAGGGCATAGTTGCTCGCGTCCGTTCTAAGAATAAATGGTTCAGAGTAGTCAGCCTGTATTAAAATAGGCGCAGAGGTGAGGCGCTTCTTTAGCTCCTCAAACGCGTTGGCTTGTTCTTTTGCCCAAACCCAAGGTTGATTCTTCTTAGTCAAACGTGTTAGTGGTTCGGCAATTGCAGAGAAGTTAGGTACAAACTTACGGAACCACGAACACGTTTGCAAAAACGTTCGCAAATGTTTAAGATTTGAAGGCTGTTTCATCTCTACAACAGCCTGTACTTTGTCGAAGTCAGGAGACACGCCTTCTTCTGTAATAACGTGCCCGAGATATTTTACATTTTTCCGACAGAAAACACATTTCTCTCTGTTGGCCCTGAGGCTGAAAGCACGCAGCTTATCAAAAACGGCTCTCAGAGCTGCTATATGACCCGAGTACGTTTCTGTGATGAGCAGTAGATCATCTTGGTAAGCTAATATTGTAACATTATCTCCCTCAATTCGACAGAAATCACGGTTCAGGGAGGAGCGAAGCTTATCGATGAGTCTTTGGAATGTGGACGGCGAGTTTTTTAGGCCGAACGGCATTCTCCCAAAGCGGAAAGTACCAAATGGAGTTTGGAAAGCTGTTTTGTCCTTGTCACTCTCCTTGACCATTACCTGCCAAAATCCACTTCGTAGATCTAGAGTTGACATGAAGCTGTTCCGTTTCGTCGACTGGACTAACTCATTGATCAGCGGCATTGGGTAAGCATCAGTTTTAGTAACCGCATTGAGTTTGCGGTAGTCCACGCAAAATCTTACCTTGCCATCTTTCTTAGGCACTAGCACAGCAGGGGAAGTCCAAGCTGACTCACATTCTTCTATAATACCTTCCTCAAGCATCTTCTCCAGCTCTCCTCTCATGAGCTCCTTTTTAGCGGGTGTAAGCCTGTATGGAGGTACTGATATTGGAGGATGATCACCTGTATCAATATGATGTTCTGCATAAGGTGTTGGGTCCCCACTTTCCGCGAAAACGTCGCCATTTTGCTGTAACAAATCTGATAGCTGTTGTCTATCGTCAGGACTCAGCATGAGCCCTTCATCATCACGTAAAAAGTCAGCAGCAGCAATGGACGTGCACAGCCTGGGACTTTCGTACTCTATTGGGTACGTAACATGTGTGCCAGAAAAGTACCAGGTTGATGAAGCAAAGTCAAGGACAATACCCGCAGCCGTCAGGAAATCCATTCCGAATAAAGTCTCATTATTTTCAGCATCTGGAAATATGGAAAACTCAAGTGTCACTGACCTGTCTGGGGTTATTTTTACTTCCAAAGTCGTAAGTAGTACCTGTCGAGTGCGTGCGGAGCCATCTGCAAGCCTAACCAGTCGAGTAGTCTCTTCGCATGGATGATTACGCTTCAGCAGCAGTTCGTACAGCAAAGCTCCAGCAACGCTGCTTTTGGCGCCGGAATCCAGCAGCGCTTTTCCTCTTACACCTAAAATCTGGACACTTAAAATAGGCCTTAAACTAGCCGTATGACCAACAGGTTTGCTCTTGCAATTATTTTCAACATCAGTATTGACCGTTGAAAAATGTCCCCCATTTTCCATGGTCACCCTATTTGGAGTTGATGTGGTCACCCTACTTTCAACCGGCAAGGTCACACTACTTCCAACCGGCATGGTCACCTTTCTTCTAACCGGCATGGTCACACTATTTCCAACCAGCACGGTCACCCCACTTCCAATTGGCACTGGCTTTGTACCTCCAATTGGCATGACTACCCTATTCACACTACTTTGTTGCGTAGTAGGTTTTGTAGCGTAGTTATTCAAACACACACGATCCAAGTAACGCATAGGTATCTTGCTCTCAGCATCGCAAGTATTAGACCTAACATTATTGGCATTAGGGCACAAATTAGACCTAGCTTGTGATCTAGTTTTTGTTTTGAATTCTGTACTGAAAAAACGCAAAGGGAGAAACGCTTTAAAATCAGTAGGCACATACTCTATCTTCATGAAATCTTTGTTATTAAAGAGCGTAGGTATTGCGGCTTTGAACTGAGTCGGTGTGAAGCTGTGATCAGGATAGTCACATCTTTGTTTACGTTTACGAACTTGAGACGACGTCGGGCTTGGAGAGGAAGTTGTAAATGTGGGCATTGTTACTGACATATGAGAATAGGTATTATCCCGTTGAGTACTTAGGAAAGAACTTACCCGAGATTCTTGTACTTTACCGTTGGATAAACCGAACGTGGAGTAGGGTCATGCAACGTCAACGGCGTTTTGAATATCGACGGCGTAATGATCCGCATTGCACTTTGCACACTGAGACCGTATAACACCCTTCGCGTTGCACCCGTAGCATGTAGGTACGATTTGCGTACTGTCCCTATTGTCCGATTTAGATTTTAGCACACGGCAGTCGTCACGTAGATGTCCATATCGCTTGCAGTAAACACAAAACCGATTCTTATTCAATAATGATGATGATGAGACGTCGGAGTCCGTCTGTTGTGGCGTAGTATTCACGGCACCACGTACAGGAAGACGCGCGGCTGGCGCGCCGGCGTTGTTACTAAGCCGCACGCTGTTGCTATGCGGGCCGCTGGCGCTGGCCGCGGCGCTCGACGTGGTATGTCCGCGCGCATCGCGCGGCGTCGTGGGCGCGAACTGTTGCTGCTGCGGCGATGATGATTTTCTTGCAGGGGCTTCGCCCGTATTTGAATATGATTTTGTTTGATATCGTTGCTGATGATGATGATCTATGGAATTCTCGTCGGTCGCGTCTTCGACGTGTCTCGCCTTGTGTAACAATGTCTCGAACGAAGTTATTTCATCTCGACGGAGGCGTTCGCGAACACGACGGTGTAAAAGTCCGTAGAGCATGTCGAGCTGGACCTTCTCGCTGACGTCACCAGGTGGAAGTCGGGCTAGTAGGGCTCGCGCCTTAGCAACAAAAATCTCCGTTTTTTCACCGGGACCTTGCGACATGCTGAACAGTTCCATATATATACGATGTGGTGGGCGTCTGTCACCGAAGGCGCTACGAAGTGAAGCTACAGCGGCGTTCCAGGAGGTGATGGTGGACTTGAGGCCCTGCCACCACACGGCTGCATCTCCTGTGACCAGCATTGATAATCCACGTAGGGCGTTGTCGTCACTTACGCAGGCGCACTCCTTGTATGATTCCACAGCATCGATAAAATTATCGAGCGAGTCGCCGGTCGCTCCGCTGAAACGCGCCTTGCACAGCGCGAAATTCCCGAGATGTGGAGCGGGCGTGGACGCGGCGAACGGCGATGGCGCCGCCGCCAGCGTCGGTGATGACGACTCACGTCGCGTTTCGTGCTGGAGAACTCGATCAAGTAGGCGTTCAAATGCTGATGTTTGCGTTTGCTGTAATGTCGCCATGATGGACGCGACATCGTTGGCGGTAAAACTCGGAGTTTTCGACGTTTCCGCGGGATCTTCGACTTGATCCGATGCGTCTTCGAAGTCGGATTGACGGCGGGATTGTCGGCGTGTACGTGTCATTGTAGGTATATCGCGGGATTCACTGTAACACTTAGTTCACAGGCCCTCGCTTGGGCAGCCAGTTTAATGTTTGTCCGCCCGACTGGCTCAGGGTTTGGGTAGTTGATAGATAGATAAAACGCTTATTCACAGTTTTTGAGGTTTTACTACAATGACACAATCTTTAACACAGCAATTACACGAAATAAGTACACAAATAAACTGAGTTACGAGTTTTTCAAATCACAAGCGTCCAACTCTGTTGCGCGCCCATTTTTCACTCACACAATCGAGACGGGTGGCGGATACGTCGCCCGCTGCGAGAGATGGCGCCACTTGGCATTAAATTATCTGTATCACTAGGCGCGACGATGCATGGCCCCGAGTCCCGCGCTACAATGTGCTACCACTCGCATCTTAAAGGTCACGTCTATTTGGATCGTACCATACGATGCAACGCCCTGCGACCACAACCTGAGACATGAAAGTTAAAAGCCAAAACAGCAATGCTGCTTTACGGCAGAAATAGGCATGAGGGTAGTAGGTACTTCCCTGGACCAGCCCTTCACTGACTGTTCCCTAGTAAAGAATTCAAATTCATGTTACGGTGGTTTCGTAACAAATGATACCGTTATTCTACAAGACAAAATATTTAGTACAAATTCCGCTAACTTTCTCTGACAAGTTCCACAAAATGCATAAGCATGCACCGCCCTCCCGCCCGCAGATTCACATGCAAATCAGAGAAAGAACAAGCAAACATGGAATCATTAATAAATGCAACCGTCTACTTACTCTTCCACCAAATAAAAACAACACGTTTTTTGTGGTTGTGGTTTTGAATGGATTTCCGCAAAGTCACGCCTGAGTCAATTAATTAAATGCTACCGTAATTTTCCCTATGTTTATCATTATCATCATTAACTACCTACCCGCGTCACCTACGTCATTCCTATCTATAAGTTTGTAAGAAGAGGGGAATGTATAGTGGTGCAGTGGGCGAGCTGGCTGACACACCGGTTGAGGGTTCGATTCCCACTAGCAAACATTTAAACAATATTTGATTTGATGTAGAACTGGGTTTTACTGAAGTGTAAGGAATATCAATTTCTGTATAAATACCTACCAAAGCTTACCTACAATAAAAAATATATATTACGAGGGGGTTGGAATCTGAGGGATGGTATCTTTCTAAACCCAACTTACCATTGAATTACAGGTTAATTATTTGTTGTATAGTTGAACCATTTTAGTGAGGACTACCTATTTACTCTTTTGGTGTTGGATTTGTTATTTTCAAAAACGAATTGTTTTTCCTTTGCAAATACCTTTTTTACCTTCACCTTTTTTATAGTTTGTCGGCTTATTGTGTATCTATGTTGGTAAGTGATTATGCGGTCGACGATGGAGCACAGCTTGCCTTGAACGTACCTACTATTTACGATTCGCTTAAAGATCCATCTAAGTCGGACCTACGCAATGCCTACCTATTTCCTATTCCTACCTATTTTCTATTTTCAATTTCCATTGCTCCTTTTATCCCGACACTGCATTTTTCTGCTTTTTTAATTGTTCGTTATTTTCTTTCCCGACTTATAATGTGCCTCTTGCCTCTTGGCCTCCTCTAAGGCTACGTATGCACTGACAGGTGGCTTGCTTAGTACAAGTCACCTGGCGTGTAGGTTCCTTGGGATTCAACACGCAAACCCTCCAGAAGCCGCATTCAGTAACACAGTTGCCTACTGAGCACCGGTTTAGGCATTGGTCCTGTTCAAAGAAATTGGACTAAAGCATAGAAGAAGTCTTAAAATTAATTTATGCTCTGAACATTAACTCATACGGGTGATCCCTACTTTCTTATGTCCATATATGTTAGCTAGAAAGAGATGCATACTTTATCTCAAGGCGATTTCTGCGATTAGGGCATTTGTATGAACCTGCATAGTTTGTTCGAGCGCCCTGGTACGATTAACTTTTTGAAGTTGCAATGATATATGTATGCATCCCTTTCTAACTAATGATATTGGACTTATGAAAGTAGATATCAGCCGTATTGAATTTTAAGACTTTATCTAGTTGTCTTCCTATGTCTGTGATCCTGTTTTTTTTAAAAACTGTCTGTCAATAGTCGTTCTTTGAATTTCGAAAGATTAAATATCAAAGCTTGCAATTACAGGTCCGGTGCCGACAATTTCGGTGTGCAACTGTGAGAGGCCATAAATAAAAAAAAGAAGAGTTACTAAAATGAAAGTACTAAAGTAAAGAGCCTCAGTACGGCCCCGTGTACCCTAGCACGTAACCTGATTAGTCATACAGTGCTTACGCAGCCTTAGATTATTTTTTTTTAGCTTTCTATAATTTGGAACTGTTCTCCAGTTTGGACCAGCTGAGATTGATTGAATTTTCTATTTTGGGTTTATTAATGAATGAAACAAATTAGCCGTTTAAACACAATATATTATTAAAAAAGAAAACAATACAATAAGAACAATATCGTAGATCATTTACAGTACATTGATGGATGGCGATGAAATGCTAAAGGAAACCAAATCCTATTCACATCACCCAAGACATACAATCAAACTTCACGTTATTTATATAGATTCTAGAGAAGCCTTCAACTACTAATTATATACAATGATAGGAGAATTATTGAAAAAGTGACAGTCTTAGTTTTAAATTACATACTTGTACCCCTTAGCTAGAGATATGATTCTCCTCAAGTTTAATATAATAAGCACCCATTTTACAGAGTAAATAGGACCTAGAATACTGGAGTGATCATGCAAACATTTGTCCCGCAACGGGAATGGAACCCGCATCTCATCTAAGCTATTGTATCTTCTGTCCCGTGGATGCTTCTTTAACATGCGAGAATAATTCACTATGGCGTCTGATATAGCAATTACAAAAAGCTAGCTTACAACTGCAGTTAACGTAAAGTTTGTCTGTATGTTCGCCTCGGCCATACCGGCCTAAGCCACTACTGATAGGGATAATTCACAAAAATTCACATTTGTAATACGAGTATTGTTTTAGATTAGTAGTTATTGAAAATAAAGATTAATAAACTATTTATTGCACATAAAATATATAAACAATAACAAAGTGAGGTCTTAGCGCTTAAAATAAATAAAATAAGACTGCTCATTGTATTCCAGACAACATAAGTAGTTTAGATAAGTATTTCCCTGTGCTATGTTTCTTCTCTTTCTGGCACGAGAATAACCTACCAGAACAGCCTACCATATTGCTATACCCTTAGACAGGGTTCATGTGTACCTATAATTTGTAACATACAATTTACGATATGTGAAAGAAATAAGATAAGTTTATTTGTTTCAAGTAGGTATAGCGGTACAAACATTACTTAATGTATAGGCATATGACTTGAACAATTTAGAGATATGTACCTAGGTTAACCTCAGTTCCCCGCACTAGGACTTAGCAGCCTGTAAAGCAGGGTTACAGCGATTTGCCGTGTACTCTCTTCAAATAATTTTCGTCTGGGTACCTTTGTTTGTAGTAATATAAGAAATAAATGTATTATATTGTATTATCCAGTACATTGAGGCTGTATTAGTGTGAATTACCCCTACATACCACTAGAGCTACACATCTAGACAGTGGCGTCACCTTACTGCGCATCGTACAGGCGTCGTCAGCTGGCGCGGCGACACTGTTGCAAGTCTTTATCATCATATGCATACATACGCACAATTTATTAACACTATGATTATTTCGTTTTAATGCTCTCCTCTTGATTATCACCGAACTATATTATCTCTACGCATCTGTGTATATCACATTAAGGTTTATAATACAGGTGCAGACAGAATTACATTAATGTTTTGTTTATTTAGTAAACTAAGCTTATCTATTCCATATTTTAGAAAGTAGATACACAAATGCGCAGGCTATACGCCTTATCATTTAAAATATTGGTTCAAAGCACGACATACTCATTAATATAAAACAATCATCAAAAACAACTCCCATCAGTCCGAGCTACTTATAAAAACATCCCACGATGAACACATTAAAAATTAATCACAAAAACAACAGTGCCCGCCGTCCCCGTTATACTCATTACTCTATATGACGATATATCTATATTTTTATAATAATGTGTATTAATATACAGTCCGTAATCACATCACTAGCTACATTCGATTTATTAAAACTCATTTCAACGTCCATTTCGTTGAGGTCAAACCGGAGCACACTTTTTTATACATTTTTTTTTTAGTTTCGCACTTTTAAAAAGGCTTTGAGAGGCGTCAATGAACACAATGATTGCAGAATGTACAACAATTACAACATTTCCATAGAAAAAGTATGTGTTGAATTACTTGTGACACAGAATAGTACATTCACGTGTAACACTGACGCATCCCAAGCCGGTACACCCCATAAAGCCAAGCATTGTCATGCCAAGCTAAAATAGTCTATATTACAATAGAATACACGGTTCATTGGCGAATCACGCCCTGTACTCATAGCTAGAGAAAGGTCACGTAAGGCATTCAATGTGCGTTTGGTCGAACACAGATCACTGGTCTCAAAACTGATCACTATTTACATTGTACTACGATCTGTTTTTGCTTGCCAGTAGAGCTATTGTCACTTTTATAGCTGTAATTTCATATGAATTTTTGTGTTACATTTGTTTTTATATTCTATGATTTTTTTTTCGTAAGACTGTTTGTTGTGGAAAATGTATTTTCTAAAACTTTCCTTTGATAAGTCCTAATAATTACTCGCTTATGAAAGCAAAACAATTTGGTGTCGCAGACAAACAAAAGGTATAACGTATATTCAAACGAACCATTGCCATATCTACATAGGTTTTAGGCGTAAAATCACAACCACATTTCGCTGTTACATTGTGGATACACCGATAACGTCGGTAGCACGATGAAAAGACAGCCATTTTCACATTTACACTGCAATAATTTTAGACTATATAAGCAAGTTGTTTTTTGTTATCACATCCACATCTAAATTTGCTGCTTGCGGCAAAGTTATGACGCAGGCATAAACCTCTTAATATGCTCAAAAAAGATACTTACTATTATAGCAACACCAAGTTTTAGATCAAGTTCTAAGATAAGGTGGCAGTAGTGAAGTCGTTAAACGACCAGAGCCTACCTATGGTACGATTTTTGCAATTATTATCAGTTATAACTATACTGTTGAGTAATTTTTTTTGTACCAAATGTACCACTAAAAGGCAATATAAAAAAGTACTATCACATTAAAAGTACTATACATAAAAAAATACACTCGCGTCATTTATTCAAGCCATCGAGTGCAATTTCCGACAAAATGATTGATTTGATGGAGTGATTTAATTGTTTTGTGGCACTAGTCATTGGGTTTTGGGGTTCATTGTAATGATGAGTAGTGAGTTTTGTACTTAGTAGTTGGCACATAATACGTGTAGCAATACAGCATAGATTCGTTATTGTATCCTTTCTCGTGTGTAACTGTCCGCATGACGGTGCGTGAGTGTTTTTACCATCACTGTTTGGAGCTAACAAATACCTTGGATTCAGATTTAAATTGTACAACAGTATTACATTTCAACACATAGTATTGTCTATGTATGTACCGGTTCACGTACGTAACAGTAGGGTACCAGTACGGAATTTAGTGTAGAAACGTGTACGTGCCCTGAATGAAAGTATTACTACCCGCAGTGAGACAGAGATTGAAACCGTGAAGTCTACACAACCGTAGTGTAAGTCTAGGGACTTGACAACCGAACTCGCATGAGTGGACAGTCCGTCCCTTCCCTCATGTAATGTCCAGGCAGGGGCCCGGAGATGTCGGTCCAAATAGCAATCATCTATTTACATATGTGTTGCAGTGCAACGATCCGTGTGTGTGTGATATGGCTATAGCGTGACGGTGCTCTTTATGACGTTCTATTGATGCACGCAATGTCGCAGTGCAACGACCGGTGTGTAAGACGGGCCGTCCGATTGTCGGCCGGGGAACTGTGCGGGCGCGAGCTAGGCACGGTTAGCGCCGAGACTGTCCCTCGCGACTCGAGGTGCGGCGTGCTGCAGGCGTCAGTGGCGAAGCAGCGCGGGCAGGTCGGCGAAGGCGCAGGCTCCGAGCGCGGCGCGCGACATGCGCTGCAGCAGCTCGCGGAGATGCGCCACGTTCTCCTCCACCGGCGACCGCCACGCCATGCCCATGCTCTCTGCAACACACGCAAACCTACTACAGACCACGCACGGCCGGCATGGATGGAAGCAATTCAATGGATGAAATATACGCCGATCTCAGTGAGACTTTCGACCGCATCGATCAGCCTTATTTTTTTATCTAAGCTCGTACGAAGCGATCTTTGTGGACGATTCACCTGTGAAGTCAGAGGTAGAAGTCGAATGGCCGTCCTGAACGGGAACGCCTCACGCTCGACTCTGATACCATCTAGGGTGCTACAGGGCTCTATTTTAGAACCACTGCTATATTTGTTTTATCGTGACCTTACTAATTTGAAAGTATATTTCTTAATTATAGACTTCATACGCGCGAATCATCAACTGGCTGCCGAAAGTCGACCGTTTAACATAACACGTCTATGATTCTGGTCCTCTCGCTCGTCCGCTAGTTACCTAGAGAGGCTTGTTACTTAGTGAGCTAGTGAGGTTAGTTATCTAGTGAGGCAAGTGCTAGTGAGGCTAGTTACCTAGTATAGCGGAGTTGAGCGCCTCGCAGACAGACTCACGCTGCACCGGCTCCAGCTGCCAGCCCACGGGGCTGTCCCACGGGTTGCTGTACGCCAGAAGGCTGAACGCGTTCTGAAACGTACCACACCAAACTTCGCATCAAAATGATATCATCGACAAATAAATTGATGAGACGACGAGACCACACATTGGACAAAATTAAGTTTGGTGTTTTTCCGACCTATTAAAACTTACCTCTAACATTTTATGGCAAAGATCCTGCTGCAGCTTTTGGCTCATCGCGTAGAGGTCGCGCCCGAACGCGAGCATCCGCTCGACTGACGCGCGGGAATTGCAGCTGTCTGCATCTAACGCACGTTCAATAATAGACATTGTAGTAATCACGTTAAAGAATGGTTTTGCAACAAAGCAACATCGATCAAGACGTGTAACGATTTTTTTTCAAACCTTTTTAGGTATACAGAGTACTCAGCTTATTTTAGTGTACATCTCAACGCATTTGGTCGAAGTTGCCTTTAACCACCAAAATAATGTTTAATGTGAAATAGTTTCAAATGATAGAGTTGGTTAGATTTCTTTTTCTTCAAAACATGTGCACAAATAAAACGTGTTTCCCATAAATTCTAAATTGTGTGGTTCACTGCCATTCAGTGACAGTTAAACTCCCTTCCCGTAGTATATTCGTGAATAATATAATATATATTGATATAATAAATTCATAGTAATAAGCGGACACAACAAAATAAATAAATATTAAATCGTGCTTACTCATATAATACTGACCATCCCATATCCCCTTGAAGAAATATACCAAAGATGACATGCACACTTTTTACAATCAAGACCAAAACATGCTGCATCAAAATTAGTTTTCGCAAATGAAAACAGATGGCAGCACCAAATTTATCAAAATGGCTGATGTCTTCAATACATACGAGTGTTATCGGTCGAAAAACTTATAGTTAACGTGTTTTACTTACATTACAACTGCCTGGCAACCTTTAAGTCAACCTAAAACCACTATTGTGCTAAAGTTAGGACAAAAATACGTGCGTTTAGTGCGCAAATGTGGAAGTTAGTAATACTGGTCATAAAGTCTATAAAAGTGGTAATCTTTTAATTAAGACTATGTGTTATTATAACACAGTTATTTGAAGTTTAAAGGGACAAATACAGCATAAATTTTGTTCCTCTAACTAAAAGCAAAAAGAAACACCACAAGTACATTAATAGAAAAAGGCGGTTACACGTTTATAGAAAAATATTTTACGCAAGCAAACTAAAGTAAATAATTATAGGTAAAAAACAACAACCCGCGTAAGTTCAGTTTGAGCATTTTCATTTGTATGAAATTGTGTTTAGTTAGTAAAAAATATCATTTTAATGTTTTTTTTTTCATCTAGGCTATGTAATTTAAAAGAATGTACGCGCGTTCTTTTCACGAAGTCGCATCGTCACTGCCAATCGCACTGGGCTACCAGTTGTAGTGGACAGACCATAGCGTGTGCCGGAAAAATTGGGATCAAAAAGTGACAGTGAATTGAAAAGTCCAAAACAAATTATAATTTTAACAAAATTTACCCTCATTTACAAATTTCAAAGATTACGCTAATAAAATTCCGCGTGGATTGGAGAGTTTGAATTAGCTTTCAACCTCCCATTATCCCTTGCAAGGTTCGTTTTATTTTTTTCTCTTATAGCATCTCTATACTTATTATTATTTTACAGACTTTTAATACTCATCTACAGACGCAACCGTCAGTAAATCAACGTTCTCTATTCAGATACAGGGAACGTTCGCCCTCGTTCGTATCAATCATCAACTTCAACCCCGAGATATCCTTTTCGAGGTCGACTTTTAACATCATAGACATCAATTTATTTACTACAAAACATTTAAAAAAATTTACAACCGAATTGAGAACCTCCTCCTTTTTTGAAGTCGCTTCAAAATAGCACATAAATACATTTAAATCATCTTCTATCGAAACCTTCATAATGTCTCTCAATCGCTACAGCAGTTCGCTGTATAAGCGCCCTCTGGCGAAGGCTCGCGATTCGCCTGTATCCGCCGAGCAAAAAGTCAAGAGCGATTTTCATGTATAGGGAAGGTCGAGAGGTGCAGATAGACGGCACAGGGCCGAGAGTGAGACTACGCATGGTCTGTCCGCTGGGTATGGCAGCGCGGTGGCGCGTAGTTACCGGGTGCGTGGCGCATGAGCGCGGCGACGCAGGCCGTCACACTCGGCATGCCCTTCACGAGCGGCAGACCCTCGCCCGCGCCCGGCGCCGCATCTACAACCACCGCCACGTCACCGTCCGACGCCGAGTCGACGAGCCAACGGTGCCGCAGCGATCGCGATACACTTACCGGGAACCCCTACACTCAACTACACATTCGCATTTACCGGGGACTACTCGACTCAACTAGGCCTTCGCATCCGATACAAGCCCAATCAAATCTACAAAGTATTTAACGTCCTCTTACCAACAAAGCAGATGATTAACCCCTTATGGTCCGCCCGGGGACACGGCTAACATTTCGATCGGGCAACATCGGGCCCGCGCGGTCTTCCTCTCTAGCTATCTCATTTTTTTCGTTGCTTTGCTCGTTATAGCCAAATAGGTCATATTCCTATTCATACTATAGGAACATTGGGTACACTTAGTCACGTCGATTTACAAAATAATAGCAATACAAACAAAATAATCTATACAGCTGTACAGGGGCTTTGTCAAATATTTCAGGTTATGAGTCGTGGCGCGGAACTCTAATCAGCCTTCGACGACGAGACATGCTCGATACGTGTAGCTGACCGAGCCTTAGGCAACGCTTACATTTTTCGAAAACAAAAATCTATCAGAGGCCGGGGTACTTCCACTAGGTCATCAGACTCGATGGCTCCCATGGAGGAGCTTCTAATTGCAATGTGAAATTATAACAACACTGCGTTTATCAAGGTTTAATATATAAGACAACTTTTATTTTCAGTGCAGTATATCCGGCAAGGGTGTTAAAGAATTCTTCCTGAATTTACAGTACAGCAAGCAACAGTATCTCAACATATCCGAGTTAACCCTACTTTCAAATAATTATTGTTTTAAAACCTTAAGGTATCAAAAAGGGACATTCTCTCCGAACGAGGTCCTTCTTTGACTTTGAAACAATTCCATCTTCGCGAACAATAAGGGCTGAAAATATTCATCCAAGAGCAAACATGCTATTTTTACACGCTTCTTATACTTAGCTCTTATTGTAAAGCCTTACCGAGTTTTCAAGTCCGATCGGATCGCTGCGACAACCTTAGCTTTTTTGATTTTGAGATGCAAGCTCAACTTATCTTAAATGTAATCTGTAAATAACTAACGGGACCTGACCGTTTCGGCAAAGCGACAAATTTTCCATGGATCAAGTTTTCTTTCATAGAAAATCTTAAAACCTAGCCCGTTTTCTAAAACAAACTCCCCCTCATTCCAAAACGAAGATTAAGGATAGTCTTAAGCTTAAATTTGATATTTTGTATACAAAATGTTAAACCTAGACTATCTTTACTCTTCGTTTTGCAATAAGGCAGTCCGAGTCTTGAGTACAGATTTTCATTGACATCTGTCATATCTTTACTCAAGTATCGATTCAAGCTTGTTTCAAACCGAGCCCCGAGTGTTGCATCTCAAAAGCATTCCCCATGCCGAAGCGATGACCTCCAACTAAATACAATTAAAATAACAAGTGCCGGTGTATGCGATCTAATGGCATGTTACATGAGCTGTGAGTAAAGAAGCTAACAAAACCATGCAGTTAGCACGTTAGTTCTTATTACAACGGCATAAGACACAAACTACGACGATGCAGGCTACAAATCCGCAATACGAATTTGCACATTCCTTGATAGTATTGTCTCTGTTTTTACCAACGCGAGAAAGAGATAGCACGTTTGTACTGCCACCGAGGGAAATCTACCACATTCGTGTAAATTGTCCTTTGTGGTAACAAGTATCAGCCAATTAATATATTGTAGTATGTTATTTCCAAGGTTACCATAGTTCTACTGTGAGTAACATAGGTTCTAATTTAGTCTACAATTTCAGCAGGAAAGCTTCGGTTATGCTAAATACAACTAACATTTAGCAAGATAGACGATATAATAATCATCTAACCGGGGTGGGATGGTTCTGTTTAGTAGGTACGATAATAGCATACATATTCATAAGTTAGTACCTACCCGTATTAAATATTATCACAAATAAATATGTACACATTCTAAAGCAACCAGCAAAATAATAATAAAATGATATGTTTCTAAAAGAAATAAAATTTAAGAAAATGAATGATAATGATGTGCAAACAATAAAATAAATAACTTTACATAAATCTTAACATTAATAAACTGTAAAATAAAGGTTACTTATATAAATTTAGTTATACATATTGCCAATTCATATTATATCAATAATTAACAAAAATAAATAATATAATTTGAGCCATATTAACTTAAACAAAAGTTTAACAGATTTTAAAAAGTTTGCTTTTACTATAGAAAGTTTTGTAAAATGTCCAATTGCACGGACATTGGTGTGCTCAGTGATGACCTACAAAAAGGTTGTCTCGAAGAGATCGCTCTTAGCGATAAGACCGCCCGTTGTACTTTCATTTCTGTTATTGCTCTTATTGTGTATGTTTGTGTGGGTGGTACTCACACAAACTATATATTTATCTATCTACAAAATCATATCATCATACAACTTCCAAGGCTATAATTATTGTTACCCGTGTTGCAATTAAGAAACTGATTTTCCTCCCTTGAAGTCTAAATATTAGCCAGTGTTACCAACAATGCTCGTTCAATACCCCATTTTCATGACATTGAAATAAGAGATTTTCTATTTGATCTCGTAGAAACTGCCACTTAGTCACGTGTCTAGGGATCGACATATTTAAATATATTTTATTGCTCTATTGAAATTATATAAAAACATCTCACTGTTATTTTTATTTTTTATATAATATGTGCCAGCTCTTGACCGGCTCGGCTTGCATAGGCAAGGATGAGGATGACGACGGAGTGAGCTTTCCCAGAAGATGCCTATTAACTCTCTTTTTGAAGCCGTTAGGGTCGTAAGACAATGGAAAAACGACGCTGGCAGCTGATTCCATATTTTAGCAGTGCGCATTATAAATGATGTTTGGAAGCGCTTAGCCCTGTTAAATGGAATATCAACTTGATGCGGATGGTTAGCAGTGAACTATTTATTATTGTAGAAAAATTTTATACGACTTGACAGAAGATTTTCATCTTTTAACTGAAATTCAAAAACTATTCCCTTTTCAATTGACGAAATTCACTAACAAGTAGGACTTTTAAAAATAAATAAACCGACTTCAAATAAATCACTTCTTACTTCTTGCCCTAAAGAATTTTGAAAATCGGTTCACAATGTGACGGATATATTGGTGATCATAGGGCGAAAATTACAAGTGAGGATGAGGTTTTTTGAGTTTTCCGGTACGTAAAGTACCAATCCCTCAGGAATAAAATTAATATGGGACCCTCTTATAAACAAAAAAATAATTTTGAAAATCGGTTTACAATTGAAGGAGATATCGGTGAACATACATAAAAAAAGTCGAAATAAAAAGGTTCCGACGAATTGAGAACCGCCTCCTTTTTGAAGTCGGTTAAAAAGGATCTACAGGAATGACAAAAAATATTATTAAAAAACCTGTTTTATGAACACGTTCTTGCTAGTTATTAAAACGTGTTTGATCCCGAGACACGTTTGATGTGTGTATATGTACAATATATCTTTGTAGGAACCTAGTGACTTATGAACAGACTAACAATCTCGATATAGACAGGTAGATTACTGCGCTAGTAAATGTATTACAGAATTCGACTTTCTTATTGTTGTTTAACGGGTCTTCCTCGCGTTTTACCTTTTTTATTGATAGGAAGACCTCTTAAACAATAATAAGTATGTTTAATACTCGTGACAGCTTAATAAATACTTGACTTTATTGTCCGCGAGCCCGTTCGCTTAGAATTGGTTTCAGATTCCATTCAAAATACACATTGTCTAAGTGTTTTCTCTGTTTGATCGCGTTAAAAATTGATGTAAATTAAAAAAAATAAGATTCATAGTGTAATAAAGGTTTGTTTTTCAAAATACACTACGCTACCGGAGATCAAAAGAAAATCTCTAATTTGCCATTATTCAGAAATGTCAATCTAGTTTGTATAAGCGATACTATTATGCGTTTTCTCTGTTATTTCATGTTGCGAATTGGTGTAAATTAATACATTGACGATTCAAAGTGTAAGAGGTTCGTACTGAAAAAGGAAATTTTTAACAAATAATTTAAGAAATTACAAACAAACATACAATTTGTATGTGATATATGTTTTGTATGTTGTATAAGGAAAGTAAGTAAAGAAGAAAATATATATTCAGTACGAACATTACAGTACACTTTGAATCGGCCATAATATATGTATGTATGTATGTGTATATGTGTGTATGTATGTGTGGTGGGTACCTTCGTCGACGGCGCCGTTGGTGGGCGATGCCATCTCGACGTCGCCGCAGCCGGCGCCGGCGCGACTCTCGTCCATGGGCGAGCTGGTGCCTGCAATACACACATACATTATTATTTCGCCATTTCGATCACATTGCAGGACAAAAGCCCCCTTCTTGGGGAGGGACCCCTTCTTCCACTCCTCGCGATTCGCCCATCTCCAGACCAAGATATTAAATGAGCGTCAAGCTCATCTCGCCATCTTTTTCTGGGTCTTCCACGTCGCTTACTGGTGTTGAGTGGTACACACAGATATTGTGTCTACCTCCATTACCTACCTTCTATAATTTAACTACCTTATTATATTATTTATTTTCTTTTATTGTTATTACTTAATAGTAAATATTCAAGTTTTTTATTTAAATGGCTCTCCGATAGTTGTTGAAGTTGACAGTTGACATAAGTTGACATAATGAGTTTACATTATCTATTTTTTTTACTTGTCGTGCTATAAGAGAAGACAAGCGATAATTGATATTTCATTTTATTAGTGTAAATGGCCTCACTCCAGGTGTATAACCAGTTATACACTGGGCTGTGAGAGTTGTACTTAGGTGTATAATGACATATACACGTGGCGTTGAACGTGCTAAATCGTACTAATTAATAATCATATCATTTATTTAAAAGCTGTGTTCTTGTCGTCGTAACTGATGCAACTCCTTCCAAAGCAGCATCAGACAGCTACCTTCTCTATAATGGTGCTTATATAATTTATCCTTGGTTTTCCTCTACCTCTCTTTCTTTCTACTTTCCCTCTATGATGTTGCGTATAAAGCTTCATGTCGTAACAGGTGTCCAAAGATCTTTCCTCATCTCTCTTCGGAAACTCCACTCAAAACTTATTTATTAGCAACTTGTTCTATCTATCTAATAAATAATAATAAATGACGTCGAACTGCTCTACGCACCTACACAAACAAACATCACATGTAGAGATAAATTCTTCTAAACATGCACGCCCCTTCACCGCGGTTACACTTACATGCAAAAAAGGTGTATGCATACAATAATAAACTTGAGCAAACATATGTTTCAAACGAACGTGTTATCACAGAATACAGAGAGGACAGAAGCTTCACTCCGCGCAATCATTTAAATAAATAGCGACTTTAGATGCTACGCAATAAAGTGCTATTCAGCTCGCACCGAACTCAGTGCCTAACATTTATATTAACCTACACCTTGCATCCCTTTCTATCGTATAGCTCTATCTCTACTGACGTGGCACGTGTAACGTTAGGGTTGTCTTGAGAATTATTCTGTGACGAATAATAATAACCTGGCTGCCGACGGGCAGCAGCGTCGGCGGTGCGAGAAGCTGTACCCTGCGATCCCCAACCCGCATGCCCAGCGTGGGGATTATAGGCTGTTGTTGTTGAACATTTTACTATCCAGTTACCTAGCTACCTATTTCTTGTTAGGAACAATGATAATTCAAATAATATCTACCTACCTAGTATTAGATCAGAAAACTATTTTACACTGGCTGGCTGCATTAAGAACTCAGAAAATAGGCATACCTACTAGGTGGGTACTTGGGTCCTTAACACTTACTTAAGTGTTTAGGTGTCTTGTGTACGAAAACTGAATAATCACTGTTTAAGGTAGGTAGGTACATCATGCTAAATCTTAAGAGAAATTTTAGTAGGTAGGTACCTACCTAGATATTTGCAAGATAAAAAAACAACATTTGGTTTGTAGGTAACCTAGGTATCTAGTTATCTAACTTACCACATCGATTTGTCTACCTACACCTACCTACCAGACTGTTTTTAAGTAGATAACCTACACTGCTTACTTAAAGTTAAACCAAATAAAAATGTACCTAGCTTGGGTTTCTAATCTTGCTCTCAGTCTACATAATCAAAATCATAATACCTACTTACTACAGTACTATGTAGGCCTACCTATACCTACCAATGGCACAAAAGTTGTCTATGAAAAAATACCTACATAATAATATTACGTTTATTTAAGTAGGTAGGTACCGCATTCAAATAGAACTTGTACCTAAGTACCTACCTACTTAAGTAAATACGGGAGACTTTGATATCTAAACAACGCATTATTTGGTAGAAAAACTTTCAGTTCTGTAACTACTATTGGTATTATTTACATTTTCTTATTATTATTCAGGCAACCAAATGCTGTGCAGTATTTTTTTGCCTTCATTTGGCGAAAAATATAGGTACATTAACAAAAACAAACTAAAATGCCGCGGCTGCTCAAGGACACTTTCGTTCCGGGCAGAACGCGGCAACCGACGTAACGAACCACGCTCGCAAGGCCGGCGATGCGTAGGTATATTTTTATACCTATTCTGCGGAGTGAAAGAAATAGGTGTTATGAAATATGGCGTTCCACAAGGCAGCGTTTTAGGGCCATTGCTGTTTATTATATATATTAACGATCTGCCAAATGCAACTAATCAACCAATGGCACTGTTTGCAGATGCATTGCAGATAGCACAGTAACAATATCATGCAACCATATTGAGAACTACGAAAGTGACATTAATTCAGCTTTAACATCTATTGTAAAATGGCTAGACAATAACAACTTAAAAATACATTAATAAAACTAAACTTGTACATTTCAGACAACGCGATACTGCTGCACTTTCTTGCCTTGACATACAATATAATAATAATAAAATAGATGAAATTGACTCTACCAAATTTCTAGGACTTTACATTGACAACAAGCTTAATTGGAAACCACACATTGAATACTTATGTAAAAAAATTAATAGTGGAGTCTATATTCTGTACAAACTATCCCATGTAGTTAACATAGAGACGCTTCTTATAACGTATCACGGGCTGATAGCGTCAAACTTAAGGTATGCCATATTATTTTGGGGAAACTCTACTGACTTTGATAAGGTTTTCAAGTATCAAAAGCGCTGTTTGCGAGCTATGTTTCATCTAAAAGTAATGGATTCCTGTAAAACTTACTTTGCACGACATAGTATCCTTACTCTACCTTCTTTGTATATCTACGAAATGGCTATGATGGCACCTAAATATTGCACACCATGCAGGTATAAATACATTGTGACATATTTAAACGTAAACCACCTATGTATGTACCATAATGACATATATTTAATGCAATAAATTTTACTTTTACTTTTTATACACATAAATTGGTCTTTGTCACTGGTTGTTCAGTCACCACGGCTGGATCTGTCGGTGAACTAGTGCATTAGAGAGCGAACCGCGTGACAGAGCTGAAATGTCGTCCATACCAAGAGATCGCGCTCCGACATACAATGCTCACACTGCACTGGCCTGATCGCACAACTAGTTGACCTCTCGGCGCAAGGATGAGTCCATGTTCAGTTCCAGTTCCAGTTCCAGTAAAGTTGCAGCGCGCAACAAATAGTGATGCAATATTTCCTATCACACATTGAAATTATCACGTTGCGTGGAGGGGCGTGCGTTTTTAGAATGAATAGAATAGAAAATGTTTATGTTATGATTTGCAACAACAGTTTACAAGTACATAAGATTTCAGTTTTAGTTACATGTAAATAACATCGCTATTGCAAAGGCTCTAATCCAGCATATTGCTAGTTGTATACGAATACAACAAGCGCTGGTCTTCCTTTAGAGCCCTTTCGGTAACGACGTACTTTCTAGACAAACTATACCAAAGGCTATTAATAAGAAAAACAGAGCTTAGAATTCTTACAAAAAAATGAAAAAGTAAGAAATGTAGGTATGTACAAATAAATTTAAAAATTGACATAGAAAAGTTCTATTTTTTCCCGATTCTGCCAGTAACTACCCACTCGCACAGACTTCAGTTCTCCCGTGATCATGGCGCATGCAACTGCGTCAAAATATTGGGAAACAACAGAACTCACAAATCATGGTAAATATCCCGTTGATATTCATAATTATGTTCTCAACCATGATCGTTTCAAAAGTTTTATCTGTAGAATATAAGTAAAAACAGTGACTGACCGTTGGTGTGTGCGTCGAGCGTGCCGTTGTGGTCGGCGGCGGGGGAGGGGCAGGGCGAGTGGGCGGGGTCGGCGGGCGCGGCGCCCGGCGAGGGGCAGGGCGAGGGGCGGGGCGAGGGGCGGGGCGAGGGGGGCGCGCCCCTCGACGACGTGTGCGAGATGACGGAGGTGGCGACGCCGTTGCCGCACGCGCCCAGCGTCGACCCGCACGTCTGCAACACACAAACACCATCTTACCATTACAACTAGTAAACCTGTTCCCACACCAAACCCACTCGACACCAATCCAACACACTTCCAACTACAACTATCGATCCGTCGTCAACTAGGCGATCGACGCGTCTGTCACCAGTGGACAACTTGGCGTCGATGAGTT
Source organism: Horisme vitalbata (assembly GCA_951804965.1). NCBI lineage: Eukaryota > Metazoa > Arthropoda > Insecta > Lepidoptera > Geometridae > Horisme > Horisme vitalbata. The sequence goes on along the minus strand of OX638104.1, from coordinate 679,911 downwards.
GGCGCGTTCAACGCCCGCCCAGGACGAGTTGACGCGTCGCCCACTAGTCGAAAGCACATTGTCAACTCGTGCCCGATTCGTCGACAACGAGTGGCAAACGGGTCGGTGACGTCAATAGGTGAACAACGCGTGGACCACGTATACCTTTATCTTATTATGTTACAAGTTAACAAATTCATTCTTAAGAAACATAACATAAAGCTTACATTTCAATGTTATGATGGCATTGAGCCATACTGTGAGTTGAGTTGGCGTTGAGTCGATGTAATGTACACAGGCAACTCTCAAGGTGCGTACAAATTAACCGCGAGCTAAAGGCAAACCATCGAACATTGGCGCGCGCACTATGTAAGCGGGTCGCGGTTTTTCATTTTTTTCATTTTCAAACTTTTTGTTTTATTTTTATTTTTTATTATTATTTTGTTCTTGTATACCTTCTGCTTATAGCCAACCAATTCTGTACCTATATAGCTACCTAACTATTCTGTGTGCATTATGGGTCGAATAAGTGAATTTTGTTTATTTCTTTCTCTGATGCAGTCTCAAAAACCAGGGAAGGATTGGCAAGAAACTCTGCTAGGCTTATTAGGGTGACGTTACCGAACCGGTCAAACGAACCCTTATGGTGCCGCTTTGTCCGTCCGTCTGTTACAGCTGATTATTTCAGGAACTACAAAACAAACTATAAGCAAACGACTTGAAACTTGGTATAGATTTAAAATGCACTGACGATTGTCAGTAAAAAATATTTTCGAAATCATTCGTTTCGCCGCCACGAAACGAATGCACGTGATATCTTACTACACCGCTTATCTTATTATCAAAAAAACATGTTGACATCCTGTATCACATCGCCTCCTCTATCGCCTTGCCTCCTGTATCGCCTCGCCTCCTGTATCGCCTCGCCTCCTGTATCTGGTCGCCTCCTGTATCGCGTCGCCTCCCGTATGGGCGTGTCGTCGGCACATACCTGCGCGTCGGATCCGTTGACCATCTCTACGAACTGGCGACATTTGAGCAGGAACAGCAGCTCCTGGTCCCGTTCCAGCAGGCCGGGCCACAGGCGCCGCGTCGCCTCTATCGCCTCTCCGATCCGCCCGGACATCACCAGCTTTGACACCTCTGCAAACGAACATGCCCGCTATGTACCACGCACGAAGGTTCAAATTCATGTTCATATTTTATATCAATTTCTTATGCCTTATGCATCATATAATTATCTCGATGGCTTTATGGTACAAAGTGGAATTGGGCCGGCCGTGTTTGCCGAACGCCGGATGAGCTGCGAGCAAAAATTGCCTCTCAGTGGATACAACAGAGACAGACAGACGACACAGCGCCGGAGTTGCGGCAGACAACGTAGAAGATGGCGTGATGAACTAGACTTCTTCCAGAAAGAGAGGGAAACTTTAGCGCAGGATCGAAGTGTGGTCAGGAAAAATGGAGGAGGCCTTTGCTCTACTATAGGATGATTCAGGCTGACAGTAATAATAATTATGTTACTAACAAACAAACGGACACAGCGAGAAGGCGTCGCGGCAGACCACGTAGAAGATGGCGTGACGAATTAGACTTCTTCCAAAAAGACTGGGAAACTTTAGCGCAGGATCGAAGTGGATGGAAAAAATGGGGGGAGGCCTTTGCTCTACAATGGGATGATTTAGGCTGACAGTAATATTAACAATAACAGTAACTAAGAAACAGGCGTAAGCAAGGAGCTCGAGAGTTCTGGTGTCTCTAGTGGTCCCAGGATTAAGATCCTAAATGAATGAAGAGTTTATGACTTCCAGCCTTTAGATACTATTATACAAGTTATCAAGCTGGAAGTCACACATTACAATGCAAAACAAATGTTTTATTTTATTTAATACTTCATGCCCCAACGCTGGGCAAAAGTCTCCCAAACTAGTCTAGTCTAGTCGTACCAGATAAGTTTGGAAGTCACTTCAAACTTATCTGGTACGAACTATCTCCCACCACCCTCTTTAGACATTAATTAATTTGAAATATTTTTTACATATTTGAAATAGTAAAGGTATTTTGCAATTTGGTACATTTCCATTCAGTAAATAATCCGCAATTGTAGAAGTGTTTAGGGGCCATTCAAGTATTTCGCGCACTATAAGGCGGAGGTCTTTGCTTTGCTTATTTTTGATGACACGGGGTCCCGACCCCCGAGCTAGATGGTGATTACGACGATTATGACGTGGGGGGGGGGGGGGGGGGGTGTATTGAAGGGATATACCCCTTAAGGATACATGACTTACTTTGCCTATTTTTTATAGATGCTATATCTTCCTGTATGGGCTGTCCGGTCGCACGGGAGAAGGCCTGCGCCGTGCTGCAGTAGCCGTGGTGGACCAAGTACGACGACACCATTCTGAATATAACCAAACGTATACTAAATATCATTTCACATACTACATTCAATTCATTATAAAGTTAAAATGCTAAGCTACGATTGGTGTATCAAAGTAGCGTTTACAAATATTATGTTTAAAGTCGCTCATCGAGCTATGGAACGAGCTATGCTCGGAGTTTCTCTGAAGGTTATAATCCGCAACGAGACTATCCGACATCGAACTAAGGTTGTCGACATATCTCAGAGAATTAGAAAGCTGATGCAGCTTACAAAAACTGCTTGATCAAAACAAAACTCACAGTCACAGGCAACATCGGGAATCCTAGAGCAATTTTGTCAACCCAGAGTCCATCTCCGTTACATTAAGGAGTTGGGCTGGCTGGGGTCGGGTTAGCAGGGGGCAATGCAAAATACACCCCAATGCGGGGCGTCAGAGCAGAGCTTTCTCCAACCCCTCAAATTAGAATTGTAATCGCTGTAGAGTTCTTGAGTGGAAGACTTGGCAAATTTAGTGGAGGACGCTTTCCAGCCAGGTGGAGTGACGGTTTGCGAAAGGCTGCTGGTAGAAGCTGGACGCGTCGAATGGAATGGCGCTCATTAGGGGAGACCTATGTTCAGCAGTGGACTGCTATAGGCTGATAATGATGATGCACAACTAATAAGGCTCCTCTAGATGTTACTATGGGGTGTAAGGGGTTAATTGCTACCTTCAGAACTTAAGCAAGTAGTGCACCCTGCTAACTAACAAACGGGGCTCTGGCGGTGCCTGATTGCAGCATAACGCAGATTAATTAAAGCATATCTTAATTTCCGACGAGCAGCAGCATCAGCGGTGCAAAGCTGTGCCCTGTGATCCCCAAACCCGCATGCCCAGCGTGGGGATTTTAGCATATCCCTCTTATAAGGTGAGGCCTAGGTCCAACAGTGGACTGATACAGGCTGGTGTTGTCGGTTTAAGGTGTTATTTATTCATTTATTTCAGAAACTCAAAAACTTACATCTAAAGCCAAAACGTTTAAGAGTCAGCATTCAATAGGCTAGATGCCTAAAAAATTCATTCGTCATTTAAATTATCAAAAAATATAGGACACGTATTTTTTATTTTGTCAATTAAACTAAAAATGACAAAGATATAGCGAGTTGAAGTTCTGCGTGACGTCACGGGTAAGTACACTTTTTACATACAAGTGACGTCACGAGCCCCTACTCCCGAAATTGGTTAATTTCTATTGATTATATAAATAAAAAAATACGTGTCCAATATTTTTTGTTACTCAAACTGACGGACTAATTAGTTTTATTATTTGTTTACCCTGTCATCATCCCTATAAGGCACATAAATACAACAAATAATAAAACAGCTTAACTAATAACCAAACAGGAAGCAATAAATAGTTTATGATCGAGGTGAGAGACATAAACATAAGAGCAGTGTTGGTGTTACCTGTGCAAGAGGTGCTGCCACTGGCCCTGGTCGTGCGGCAGCGGGAACTCGTCGATGGCGAGGCGCGTGCGGGCGCGCAGCTCACGCAGCATGTCCTCGATGTCGAACACGAAGGGTTGCTGGCCGAAGTTAGCGTCCACCACCTCGCCCGGCGTCTGCAGACCGACCGTCGGGTACAGGTTCGGCTGCAACATAACAAAATAATCAATTAAATTAAGTTTATTGCCTCAATACAACAATTGCATATAACATAAACTTAACATAAACTTAAAGTAGCTCGCAACAGAACCTCCGAGTAAGGCAATGGGCGTAAATTCAGCTTTTGCTGCATGTTGTGCATACAGCGCTGATTTTCAATTTACCCGTCTCGGGTACATCTTCACCGAGGACTAGGGAACAAGCGGGATTTAAAATTTTAATTGACACAGTTATAAAACTGAATATTAAGTTGCAGGAGAATGAAATAGAAAAAAAAACTCATAATCTTTTGCCTCGTAAGAGTGTACGAGTTGATCCTGTGTCTGTAAGTGAGTGTCTGTGGATGTGTGCGTGTGGGTTACCCTGATCCCCCCAGTCTCTTGAGAGTCTAGTTATCACGACTATACATGTCAAACCTCCCTCTCGCTCGCACTATTCAACATTTTTGAAGATATAAAATCACTGAATGTAGTTATGCAAAATAGCAAACCTTCACGGCCTAGAAAATAACAACACAAAGGTTCAGCAATAATATCATTTTGATTCTATCACGTTTTATTACCAAAAAACTTGTACCGATGTGATCAATTTTGGTGCAATTTTTTAGGTAAGAAAACGTGTTGGGTTCAACATGATATTCTTTCTGAACCTTTGTATTGTTATTTTCTAGGCCGTGAAGGTTTGCTATTTTGCATAACTACATTCAGTGATTCAAAAATGTTGAATAGTGCTAGCGAGAGGGAGGTTTGACATGTGTCGTCGACTTAATATACTACGCTCAGTGTAAGACAGTCTTACAAAGACAGACTGAATACCACGTTGTCTAATAGGCCTTTTACATGACACCACTTAAAGGCCTAATACTACGCGTTATTCAGTTTGTCTTAGTAAGACTGTCCTAAGGCTGTCCAGACTGCTGTAAGACTGGCTGTAAGACTGTCCAGTTCCTATAATATACTGTTACCGATGACTCGTTCTCTCGTTTTTACTTCAAAAAACTGTAAAATTTTCAACGCCTCGTTGATAATTTTTGACAGTTTTCAAGGGAAAATGAAGCGTCATCGGTAAGGTGGCCGTGAGTGGCTTACTCTTATTACACTACGCTACGTGTAAGAAAGTCTTACTAAGACAGACCGAAGGTCTTCATGGCCGCAGTGATGTGAAAGCCACGCAAGCAATAAGACAGACCGAATACCGCGTTTTATTTTATTTTATTTAGTATGGGCCAGCTCTTGACCGGCTCGGCTTGCGTGGGCAAGGATGAGGTCGACGATGGGACGAGCTTTCCCAGAAGATGCCCATTAACTCTCTTTTTGAAGCCGTTAGGGTCGTAAAACAAAGGAAAAACAGACGCTGGTGGATTCCATATTTTAGCAGTGCGCATTATAAATGATGTTTGGAAGTGCTTAGTCCTGTTAAATGCAATATCAACTAGATGCGGATGGTAGTTAGCAGTGCGTCTGAAGCTCCTATGGTAGAAAGGTGAAGGCAGAATATGGTCACAGACTAGAACTGTCCTAAGGCCGCGTGGTCTAATAAGCCCTTCAACGTGTATTGTTTCTGCAGCTGCAGATTTCACTTTTTAAAAATGTCTTGCTCTTTTCCCGTTTGAGAGCTGGTGCAGATTGCACTTTTAAATACCCTTTTCCTATGTGTGAAAATAATGTGGTGTTTTGGATTTCTCACGAAATATTTTTAAAAAGCATTTAATTTCTTTGAAATTAGCTCCCCTAATAATAAGCCACCATTCAAAGTTCAGCCAGTACAAATTCTTAGCAAGCTTAGTCATTCCAGGGCGATCACAAATAGTTCAACCTGACGACGTATCTTAAGCGTAATGAAAAATGTTGGCCAAATTTTACGTCTACGATACCAATATTTTTTCGCTACTTTTATGTACGATTCACACTTACAGGCGCGCGTCGGTTAGCATCAGAGGGCATTCTTTTAACATGCTAAAAGAAATTTAAACATTCACAAAGCAGATGAGATCCTTACTTGCATGCAATTTAAGCAGCTTTGAACTTTGTCAAACACTGACATGAATAGATCCGTAAGTAGATATTGCATGCAAATAAGGAACTCAACTGCTTTGTGGATGTTTCAATTTCCTCTAGCATGTTTTAAAATGCGCTTCTATGCTCTCCGACGCGCACCGGTATGTGTGAATAGTAAATTATTCAACCAGCCTCTGAATATAAGTTCCCTGTGAATTTCCAGTCTATGTTGACAACAGAAATGCTCTAACATACTGAACGGTTTTTTTTTTTTTTTTTAAATATTGCGGGACGTAATCACACAGCATCATGTAGCCTCAAACTAAGCAAAGCTTGTATTATGGGAACCACATGATTGATATATTACACATTTTTTTTTAAATATATACATATCATACATAGAAAACACCCAGACCCGATACAAATATCTACAGAATATGCAAACATCGGGAATCGAACCCGCAACCTTCTGCGTCTCAGGCGGACCTTCGCCCACTGCGCCACAGAGGCCGTCGAATTGTGATTTGGATGAAACTTAGAATATACATAGTTTATGACCTGGATTAACACATAGGCTACATTTTATCCGGGTACCACGCGAGCGAAGCCGCAGGCGGAAGCTTGTAATATAAATATATCTTACGGGTAATCCCCTGAAAGCGATGCCGAGATGGTGTCCGTTCTTGGTGTAGAAGCATGTGTTGTCGACGAGGTTGACTCCGCAGCCGATGACGTCACCGGTGGTGAAGGTGGGCCCGTAGGGCTGGCCCGTGCCCGAGGAACAGAACGAGTGCCCGTCGTCGCCGTGGTAGCCGTACGAGTGCTTGTCCCAGCCTTAGACGCATACAATAACATGTCACATAGGAAACCCACAGGTGACACAATCCGGAGCGTACAAACGGTTCTCCGAAACATAACGGTGTCATAGGTGACGAGGTCATAGGAGACGAATGGGAGCCATTCGGAGTGGGTCTAAGATCAAGGGACGAATCCCCATGAAAGGAGAATGCCGTCTGATGTATGGCGCTCGGTACCAAGACTAAAGTGAGTGCATCAAAAAAATATCCAATAAGTTTTTAGTCGATTCTACTGTCAACATAATTAAAAATGAGGGTTATTGCCATAGTTACACTTTACATCAATGTTTATTGCCAGCAACGTATATATCATTGGTTGTTGCAGTCTAATGGCGGCGTGCAACGGAAACCAAATCAACAAAATATTTTTTTACTTGATTATTAATCGAGTCGGTGTGTAAAGCTAAAGAAAATGTTAATGTCATTTATAAAATATAATAAATTTTATGGGATACGTTCGGTTTTGACGCAATTGGTACGGGTTCTCGGCATTCTCCTTTCTTAATACAAGTAATATTAGCAGAAATGTGTACCTTTATACAGAGTGTTTGGTGCATGGACTGACTGGATTTTTGGAGGGTTGGGGTGTCATGCCTTATTTTACCTAGGTAGCCTCAAGTCCTGAGTGTCGGTAGCTTAGATATTTTTAGGTTATTTTAAAATCAATTAAAATGTTGCCTTTTAACGTTTTAAATTTAAATCTAATTAAAAAAAAACAAATCAATTTTGAATCCAACATTCTTTTAAAAAGTTTTTTAGTTATTCCCCTTTTCAACGATATGTCATGTATGTAGTGACCTAAGATTTTATTCGTAAGATGGTCGGAATAAGAGATACTCGTTCGCTAAGATATAAGTCAAGATGAAGAAAAAACTTTTTCTCCTTCCTCCACACCTTATGCAGTCACGACACCTTTTTCTTACTTTCGTGGCTGTCGTTTCAGCCAGCAATTCACTTTCATTTGATGAAAACCGGCGTTAATTCTTCGATTCAAAATTTAGACTGGGGGCTTAGGGTCTACCAAGGTACAAAATAAAGCATAACCCACCCAAAAAATCCTGTCTGTCCATGCACCACCACCACACCACACCAGCCTATATCAGTCTGCTGGACATAGGCCTCCCCTAAGAAAGGGGGATATGCCCATAATCCCCACGCTGGGCATGCGGGTTGGGGATCGCAGGGCACAACTTCTTGCACCACCGACGCTGCTGCCCGTCGGTGGCCAGGGGATTTAGCTGTGTCGATGTAGACTTTGCTATGCCGCAATCAGCCGGCCGCCAGAGCCCCGTTCGTTGTTTAGCAGGATGCACCACATGCAGTTGGGGTTGGCTTGGGTTCCGAAGATAGGGGTTGGAACCCTGTACACCCCATGCACCATACACCCTGTATTGGTATACAAGTCTTTTATAAGGTAAATTTTACTGATATTTACATACCAGGCAATCTGTTCATGTTAACCCCGTGTGCAGACAGACCGATGCCCATGTACCCATCCCGTCCCTTGGACACGATGCGCACCTCGAAGTAGTAAAGGCCACAGGCCGCTGGGATCGGGTGCGTGGCGCGGACGGAAGCCGCGTCTTTGTGTGTTTTGCCATGACCTGGAAAGAAACATAAGGTTATATAGAGCGTAATAAGTAACTGAGATGAGAAGAAGTGTAATGGATTGTATTTAGGAATGTTAAATCTTTGTTTATTCCATCGTTAAATGGACAGAAAATTGACAAAAGATATAAAGGCGTCACAATATCCTAGACCTTTAACTTCTAGGTCCAAAACAAGCAGCACAAGAGGTTAAGTTTGATGTTTTTAAAAAGGATAGTAATCTACTGTATGTATTTGTCAGAATAAAATACTATTCTTTCTTTCTTTTCTTTACTGATTACGTAAAATGATCCATTTTCAGAACATCAAACTACACCTTAGCTTATATTTACAGAATGCTTATTTTGTTGTTTGTAAACAAGCTAAAAACACGAGGATTTTCGTCGCTTTTAAAAACAATGTACCTATACTGATATCAAGAGTCGAAAATGTAAAAGATCTTGTTATTATAAAAATAAAGACGAATGGTTGTAAACACACCTCACAGCTTTATGAGAGCGAAGACCCCAGAGATGATTACATTTTTAGCACTTTTGAAATCTTCAAGTGAAATATAAAATTTAAATGATAACGAGTTCAGTGTGTTGAACCAATCTCTTATTTTTAAAAACCTTCTTTTACTTTACGATAATGTGTGTTGAAACAAATTACAAAAAAGTGTTTATTTGAAGACAATTTTATTTTCGCTAAGTGCAATGCTAATATAGTAAACAGAAAAATAACTACCATAAAGGCAAAATAATATGGATTATCTAGAAATAACATGCACATTTAAACTAAAATAACATGCATTTGCACACAGTAACTGTCATGACGGCAAAACACCTAGGAATAACATCCTGAAACCCAGCCAAATACGCAACTGTAGCAATACCAGCAATATCACGTCACATTATCACCCAGATATCAAATACTCACGTTAACGACCCAACATCAAACACAATAACACAAGTCGAACCAACGCTGTAAGTAAAAACAACAATACTGCGAACGCGTTCTACGTTTCAATTCAATCCTAAACAAAATCAAACCATAGAAACACGTGGTAGAGTTTAAATTCTAAAGCGCCGAACGAATCGTGGAAACGATTAGTTTATCACAAGGCCAAACACTTGAATTACGCTACATTTCGTTAGTGGCAAAACCACGGTCACGCCATGCAGGCAGTGGATGCCACAATGATAAATTAATATTATTATTATATAATAACTTAATTCAAGTAATATTATATGGGAGACTGGCAAAATACAGCGCTCAATAGAGAGAAGTGGAAGGAAGGGAGGCCTTTGCCTTGCAGTGGGAGAACTCAGGCTTATAATATAAAGAATAGTAATAATTATTATTAATAACATAATGAGAAACGAATAATTTTGTTATCTTAGTCCAAGAAGTCTAAAAACGAGGTCAAATTGTTTAACTTAAGAGTTAATTCATATTAGTCTTAAATAGAATTGTTCGTTTTTCATAATAAATATTTTCAAAATTATGAATCAATAATTGTCATCCTTATCCAAGGAAAATCCCAAAACTTAATGTTCAGCAATCACAACCAATCATAATTGGAGTTTATGGCCAGCAAGCAAAACAAAAAGCTAAACACTTTCGTTTCTATGGAAGCGATATTCCGCGACGCAATAACCAATCTCGTGTGGTAGATTACACGCACACGTTCAACATTTTATCCGCACATTACCAACACAGGTTACCGAAACACTCACAAAGGAAGATGCGCGTACGCACACACCATATAGGTTAACGAACCTGCACGTGTTTTCACAAACACATGTAGGTGTAGCGATAAGTACACTCTGGATGTGTGGGATGCTGTCTACTCCATCATAGGATGGGATTTTGAAATCTATGGTGAAAGAAAACTATATTTTCACAACTGTCTCGAGTTCATTTTCAAGTAGTTTCATAAAAGAGTTGATTCTATTCTCAAGCAATATTTTGGTACAAAGCATGTACATACATAACCTTGGATAACAAAAAATATAGATATCTTTAGATGAAGAACTAGAAGCACAACAAATCTCAGAAAAAAACTAAGAACATTCAACAACGATAGAAGAACGGGAAAAATAAGGCAATAGATTACCGATGCGAGCAAAAACTAAATGGAATTGTTTCTCTGTTAATTAATTCAGAGCCCGTAGCAACACGACTACTCGTATTTTATTGCAAAAGCGTCTAAGAAGCACGCCTTGAACACGTGAAAACAATCAGAACACAATTCTATTTGTATTTGACTTAGGTAGAAGAAAAATTTGGAGCAATATGATATGTTTTATATCGTTGGCTGATTGAGATCAAGGAGTTCATCGTCCCACGCCTTCTGGCTTCGCCAGTCACGACCTTCGATAACTCCGGCAGGATTGGCTGGCTATCGTCAGTAACGTGTACGGGTTGTCCATTACAGTGAATCAAAGAATCATTAGTCCAAAACCAGCAGATGGTATCTGCTTGTTTTGGACAGAAAAGTGCTTATTAAATCTAATAAAAACAGTCAAAGGTACTGGTACCTAATAAATCTGAAATCAACAGCCGTGACAAAGATGGAAATATGAAACGAATTCGAGATTCATATTTCAAGAACCAAGCCCGATGATTCATGAGTGTAATGAAAACAGCAACACAACTTTAGCATTATCCACAGTCGAATGAGCAGCGATAAGAATCAAGGTGCAATCTGTAAACTAATCTGCCCAGGCAAACCGCGCCGGAGCGTTTCACGAGTCGATGTCGAGCGGGATGGGAGTAAGTACAAGTAAGGGACGGTGTTGCCATAAGTCACGGGATAATTAAGGTTGTCGTGCGAATGTCAAGGCGTACTCGAGGTCGGCACACCCTCGTTTCCTGAACAAAGTATCCGAAACGTGAGCAAGCCAGACAATTACAACGTTGACATTATTTTGAACAATCACAATCGAATGATATCATTACAATACAAACTCGTTTAAGTGTCAGTAACCTAGTTTCAAAAGATAGGGTCGTTATCCAGGTCATATTTGACCAAAATTTAAGACGCAATAAACTACATGAACACCATGACTAGCCCTTATGATTTCCTGCCCGTCCTAATAAAACTGTGTATTAAGGTCAGAAAAGAGTGAACAAAAGATTTAAAATTCATCGAACAAGTAAACAAAGTCAGTGAACTTTTACTCGGTACCATTATTTTCAAGTCCGACATTGTCGGGTAAAACAACAATATTACATATATACATATATTGTTGTTTTATATGTTAATATGTTATAACTTATAATAAAATGAGGAGCATAACAAAGTTCCCAAAATATGCCCCGCAACTTCTATGAATGAATAAATTAGGCCAGAGCAATCGCATTTCAAGCTGTTATTAGATATCATACCTCAAAGTTAAACGAATTAGTCTGATATCTTGAGTAGACAAATCAAATTAAAAAGACTTCCATTAAGCTATTATGCTTGTTATCTTCAGTTGTATAATTGCTGATTCAGGTCATGCCAAATTACCTATGAACACAGCAACATATTTGTACATATATTTGTACTGTGGTTCTTGATTAATATGACACGTAAAATTTACGTGAAATGTGAACTCATCAATGCCTAATAAAGTACCTACATCATTTAGGTGATTGAACTACCTTGGTATATTGTAGAAAACAAAATCTTCATAAAACTTCATGAATGTATGTAGACGTGCAAAAAATGAGTGGCCAACATAAGAAAATAAACTGCAGAGAAGACAAAAGTTAATCTGGAGTCATTGGAAAGTAGGGGGAGACTTGTGCGCAGGACGAAATTATCCACAATCGTTAGCGGACCGTTGCCCTCAACCTGAATGCACTCTAGGGTTAGCGGCAAAAGCATTCATCGTCATCGTCATCCACAGCCTGACTTCACCCACTGCTGGGTATAGGCCTCCCTTTGTATGTGCCAATCCCCGCGGTTCAAAGCACGTCTCATCCAGTTTCGGCCCACGATTGATGCTATATCGTAGGCCCATCTAGATGCTAGATGACCGACGTTTCTGTATAATAGCATTACATTACATTTTCATAAACCAGATATGTTTTATATTGAACCAGTCCGCTGGATCATATAAATGATAAATCAGTTAGTTGTTGGTTCATCTTTTATTTACCTAAGTAGTTACGGTGCTTATTAGTTCTGCAATGAGCATTAACGTGAGAGCAAGACTATACACAAAGGTCCTTAAATAATCAATAATCAACCATTAATCAGCTCTTACCACCAGAGAACAAAATAAACGATAATGCGTGACAAAATCTACTTTTAGCACACTTCAGTTTAGAGAACTGTACCACTAAAGTAGCGTTTGTGCTATTTCAATTTTAAACATTCTCAATTTAGAATGCGATGAAACTGCTTTGGAAGGTGGTTTACGTACCCTTTTTGGCAACCCTAACCTGCATCCAGTTGCAACGTGCAACACTGCAGGGAAACGGACTCTGGAATCCTGCGACTCATGCTTTTAATACAAGACAAAGATGTATGATTGCGATTCTATTCGTTCGTATTTTCTAAAATAGATAGCACTATCAACGTCACTTCAGTCTTTAGTAAAATTGAGTTTACCATCAGAAAATACCACGTACAAGTTGGACGAAAATCCAACGATTGGACGGAGTTGGCCAGTGGCAATGATATGTTTGAGATCAGCAAATCCATTAGGATTGTTTCTGTCCGTTTGTCCGAGACAAACAGTCTCTTGGATTGTTAGCTCGTGGACAGACTATAAATATCTACAACCCAGAATAAATAGTTGCAACTCTGCACCAAACGAAAGATATTCTGTAACGTGTGAACAGTAATACGAAACGGGCAAGATTAATTATATTTTATCAGAAGCATTTGCATAGAATGGAGTTTTCAATAACAGGAAATATCGAATTATTGAGTACCTACCTATAATTCAACAAAAGGACACGATCGTACTGATTATCAGAGTGTAACGGGATATACATTACATACAATAGTAGAAAATATGCTAATGCTTACCAGAGCTTATTCAGTGGAATAACATATATTTCGAAATCCAGTTGAGTTACTTCTTATTAAAAAGTCGTAAAGTTAGTTTAAAGCTCTTACAGTAATTAAATAACGTTTACAAAGAGGTGAGAGTGATATTTTGAAAAGCAATGCAAACTCACACAAACTACAACTAAATAAATAACTAACTAGCTCAAAGTGATTAGCAGAGCGCACACAAAACTAAGGGTTAGAGAATATAAACAAGAGGCATCCCAAGAATTACACACGGTAAAACACCCGTTAGCAAACAGTAACGGTGCTCTCGACGTAAACAAACAAAGACTTGTGCTGTGTGACGATTACCGCTTCACTTCACCTGATCATGGCGTCGAAAACAGATAGATTTCAATGTTATGTCGTAGATATCAATTGGGGTGATCCTTTGTGGTTTTGCCGTATACGGTTTGGAAATGGAACAGCAAGTATTATTCTTGGAAAGTTCCTGCGTCTTAACGTCACATAATTATAACCGTCAATGGATCACCCCTAACTGTTTGATAGCGGGATGCGTGCGTTGTACGTGTTCCAACATACGGTACATCCAGAGGCGTAAGTGGAGATAGGGCAGGTGGGGTCGGCGGCCCGGACCCTGCGTCCCACCTTCCAACAAATAGAGAAAACGTCCGTCCATTAAAACATCCACATTCGGGCCCCATACACACCACTTACGCTTCTGGCTGCTCGATGCTTTTCCAAAACCTTGGATAATTTAGTATATTCCTGCACCTAAGTGTGTGAAAGCTTTAACGTGCGACCTGACTGAGATTTCGTGTAAAGTTACAATTCGACATGAGCACTTCAGTTTCTCACGAGATCGTGAAGGAGATGCCGTGCGAAAGAACTGCTCTCGTCGATAAGGCCATCTATGTGAATTTCAAACCAGATTATTGTCGAACTTTAGAAAAGCCCAAGCAGTAATCGATATGCGAGCACCGCTATATCTAAGGCTAATAAACCTTAGATATTATCTTGTACATTCGTTTGAGTCAAATTGCAACCAAACACGGATAATCTCGGTCAGTTCGTACCAGCAGCAACAAGCCGATTTTATGTGTCTCAATGACATGCAAACTCCCTGCAACCGATGTACGAGCGAAGTGGTGCAATGGAGCCGATTAAAACTATGCTACGTTATACTTACTTAACGCTAATAGGTATGATGATTAGTCTATGAGTGGTTAAAAATAAAAAATGAATAATTCGACTTGCTCAAGAACATACTAACTATTTTATAGCACTCAAACGATCGAATATAGATGGCCTTACAGTACGTATAGAACACATTTATTGACCAAGGTCTCCTTCAATATGAAACAACATAATATTTTGATTTTAGTCGTAGTTTGCGAAGCTCGAAATTAAGTAGGCGGAATTATTTATGGATCTACAAAACAGATACCTACATACAAATCTATTAATATAGGCATTTCGGTAGTACAAAGGATTATTGTACATAAAGTTACCAAATTATTCTTTTAGAACGGCACCAAATACTTAACAAAACGTTAACCCCCTTACTTATAAACGCTACTTAAATTTAACCGTTGCTTAAAGCTATCCACTGTGTCAATATCCATTGTTTGTCAATATCCAACGGTAAGAGATGGCAACAGTTTAAGCATCGTTTATCTTTTGACAGATTTTTATAAGTAAGGCCCTTAGTATATAATTTTTGTATTTTAATTTGAAGCTTATGATGGAATCTCATAAAGTACTCATAACCTACCCAAGGTTGGGTAGGTACCTTGGAATCTTTTTCATCAGAACATATTAACGCCGATTACATTGAAACTAAAATCTCAATAAGATTTTATAATACCTTAGAATTATTTAGTTAACACTTTATATAATAAGGACAGCTAACCTACCATACCTATTGTGTTCGTGGTATAGCAACAACGCGTGTAATGGACTGGTGGTTACCTGCGACCTTGCCGTGCACATCCACACGATTACCTCAAATTCAATTAGATTGACACAAAGTACCCTTTTTTATGATACCCAAAGATGGAACTAGCACATGGCCCACCTGATGTTAAGTGGCAACCACTACTTATAACAAAGTATTGCTTCGCAGGTCACATTTGTTTAGATCGTCCCCTACGATGCAATGCCCTGCGTCCATCAACTTGAGGCATGAAGGTGTTGAAGCCTTGTAATTTTTGCCTGTAATTTCACCGGCGCCTACACCCAAACCGAAACACAGCAATGCTGCTTCACGGCAGAGATAGACATGCTGGTAGTACTTCTTCGGATGAGCCCTTCACGGAGAACTCTAGTACTTTTAAAACCATCTATAATGATAGTTTCAAATATTTTAACAAGAAGGCTAATTTTCAATAACATTCAAGGAGAAGACACAACTTTCAAAGACATAACATTATTTTTAGGCAGGCAAGAATGAACTATGTCCTCATAAAATTACTACTGACTGTTAACAGAAATAGTTATAAAGTCATATTTAAAGATTAAATAAGCACATTAATGAAATCCGTATCGACGGAATTATTTCGTATTGCCACGGTATTGCTTGAAAAACGAGAAGTAAGAGTTTCATATCACTATGTAATATTTCACCTTCATTTTCTCCTACCTCCTCCGGGATATTTTTTATTTGAAATATTATATGGCTTAAAAAGGGATAATGAAAATGAATAAAGAAACAATATCCCGAACTGCTCGTAGGTCAGGGCGTACCCACCTCACAAACAAAGGTCACAATACAATTTTCGGTTACATTGTAATAATATCAGACGCGAGCATAAATGACTACCAAATTGAGTATTCGGGTCTGGGGTAAGGACATGACCTTTTTGATATTTATTTATTCATTCATTTATATAAGCTCACATTACGCATTACAAGCAATAAAGTAATTGACGACTTGACGACCTCTGTGGCGCAGTGGGCGAAGGTCCGCCTGGGACGCAGAAGGTTGCGGGTTCGATTCCCACCGCGGGTCAAATTTTTGCTTGTTCTGCAGATATTTGTCTCGGGTCTGGGTGTATATATTTACAAAAAAAGTATATATGTAATATATAATTATTTGTGTAGTATATCAATCATGTGGTCACCATAATACAAGCTCTGTTTAGTTTGGGGCTACATGATGCTGTGTGATTACGTCCGGCATTATTTATTTATTTATTGATTTAACTATCTTATTAAATTCAACTGTTTTGATCTGGCTTAAAACATAACCCATGTGCGCACTTTGAAAATAATAAAGTAGTGTATAAGTTAACAAAAATGATATCTGATGAAATTGTTGTATATTTATTGGTTAAAGTAAGTTGAGCGAAGTCTTATTTCATATTTATTTATTTATTGCATACACGTACATAGTTTGGTTGCTTAGGTCTAAGTAGCTTTAATTAGTCTGTACATGTACCCTGTCAGGGCGCAGCAAATTGGTTCGAGTTTGTCATCTGTTACATACAATATTAATAAAAACTAACAAAATAATCAATTTTAGAACAAAATTATTTACCCAAAAATTAATTACCTATGTACTCTAATCAATAGAACATATTTGAAATAATCAAATTAAATAATGTCAAAAAAATAAAAATAAAATATTAATGTCAGTTTACATAAGTTAATAAATGCAGACTGAACAATTTGAATTTGTCAATTTAAATTAATGTTAAAAAAAAGGCGGTGGGCATAATGGATATTATGCAGAGCCAAACCAAACCAGATTCAGAAGGGCTTATAGAGACGAAAGTGTTGCCTATAATAATAATAATAAACCTACTTGCTAAGTTACAAAACTTAGAGAACATTGTATAATATAACGTATACGGGATAAAATTCATAACTAGTTCGGCGGGTAGATCATCCGAACATTTTGTCCTCATCATTACGAATTTCTTTTAAATAAATAGGTATTTGATTTGATTTCCACTGGTATGATAGCACCAGTTATTACGGGACTAGGCCTCATTTTCACATTGATCATATTTTGGGATTGTTTAAGCCTCCGTCTAAACAAGCACGTTCCATTCTAGAATGAACAATGTAAAATAGAAAAATTAATTCTGATTACTCCTAACCTCTGTGGAGCAGTAGCGGGTTGGATTCCTGCCGCGAAACAAATGTTTTTATGTTCGGCAAATATTTTTTTCAGGACTGAGAGTTTTCTATGATATGTATGTGTAAATGTTTTTAGGTTTATCGGTATATGGTTCCCATAAAACAAGCTCTGGAAAGTTTGAATATTATTTATTATTTACTGCACCGTTTTGTTATGAGAGGCAACATAATGGACGACGTAAATAATATCAAAACATAACCATAATCAGATCATAAGATCTGGTTATGTTTTGATATCATCAAACCGACTGAAGAATATTACCACACAACCCAATGATAGTTTCATAAGGGACACACAACCAAACAAAATTGGTAATTAGTTTTAAATCTTCACTCATACTGATTATTTTCACCATGAGAACCTTACAGTACACTTGGTATGTAAATTTTGAAACTAAGCATAGAACTACGATCTTACACACTCATATTATATCATCTTATACCGAAAGACAGAGAATCCAATAGTTGACCTCTAATTTATTTCATATCTATCCTACGTTTTTAGTTAGGTAGTATAACTGAAGCTGCTGTCAAGAAACATTGTTGATAATAAAAGTAAATAGGTACCTAAATATAAAAAAATAATAATGAAAAAATATATAAATCACCGATGATTATTTACAGACAGATCTTTGCTACAAAGTATCAATAAATCTAGAAACCAAAAAACCAGTAGCTAATGATAATGAGTTCTTGATTCCGGACGATCGCGTGCAAGCCTATCGATTGATACAGAGTAGCATGTTCCGCGCGAATCATTGATTCTGTATTACATTTTGCATGAGTGGACGTAATCGCGTTGCCAACGGCAAGCCTACCTGAACATTGCAGCTGCGTTAACAGAATCATGTGAAAGGCGAAAACCTATTCGTTGCCAGGCATTTGCGCATCCAGCCTATTGGCACATCGGATTGGGAATATGAATGGCTTCAGGCTTTTGTCTATTCACGTTTTAGATGATACTCGACTCGTATTCAGAGAGTTCTGTATGGTTCATTGACTCTTCAAAATAACTACAGCATCACCACCACCACCACCAGCCTATATCAGTCCACCACTGGAAATAGGCCTCTCTTATTAAGAAGGGGAATAATTTGCCCATAATCTTCACGCTGGGCATGCATGGGGTCGGGCATCGCAGAGCACAGCTTCTGCCACCGTCGACACTGCTTCTCGACGGCGCTGCGGTCAATGAATTAATTTATTTTAACGCATTTGGTAACGTATGTTTTGGCGGCTGCTGATTGCAGGATCAGCCACCGCTAGAGCCCCGTTTATTAATTAGCAACCACCATCACATAGCGTTTCATTGTCTCCCTTTGTTTTTTTTAGACCTTGATGAGATCTCATCCCTACTCTGAATTTATCGCCACGGCTATCAATAGTTTGGCTTAATCGAGCTATTTGTAGATAGGTAATGCACATGCAATGGTTGCCAACGGGAAGTTTACCTGTGCAGCTGCGCTCGCGCGGCGATTATGCGACCCAGATGAAACGGAATCGGCTAATGCAGCTGTAGCTATGATCAAAATTGTACAACATGATTCCAAGGTATAAAAATCTATATCGCAGCTTTTATATCGATCAAAATTATGTAAGTCGAGGCAATGCACGACATGCACTAATGAAGTGAGCCTTCGTATTAAAGTGCAAGGACAAACGTTATTTATTACAAGACTTTTGTAAAGGTTTAGTAACCAAGAGAAAAACAAATTGTACAAGTATACATTTTTTATAAAAAATAAACCAATCAAATAAACTCTTACTTCTTGCCCTCAAGAAAACAAAGAAACCTACAAAGTAGTGAAGTGATACATAAAAACCTATAAAAACCGATAAATATAGTAGAACTATTGTCATCTGCTTAATCGAATCGAAAATAGCACGCGTTAATGGCAGTCAGAATAACGAGAAAGCCAGCAACACTAACGAGACGAACTTGACCTGCCATTGGCTCCGTTCGTTTCGCATTGATCGTTCTACAGCTCTACACTCATTTAGCAGCAATGTGAGCGATAACACTTTCTAAACTTCTTTAAGAAAGAAATTTCATAAGACGAAGCGAAACGAAATGAAAACCATTCCTTAATAAGCAATTTCTATTTTGAACATCTACATCGGAGGGTTTTCAGTATTCGTCGGGAAACGATAAATTATAATACACGAAAGGTTTTCTAAGCACCCCTTATTTATAGCTATGGCATTCATTATAGTCTCTTAAATATTTTGGGCCATTAAGTTTGCCATTTACGTGAAAGAGCTTTCTGTAACGGCACTAAATCATAAGTCGGTCACAAAATGGGGCTCACTTTCACTATCGCCTTGTGTTGCATAATTGAACGCGGCTCACTGCTGTGGGCTGTCCTCATTTGTGGCGGAGTGTTATTTGTTGCCAGGCACACGCAAGGTATCAGAGATCTGGATATTATACGGAAATTGCACCACGGTTCTGATCTATTCACTTGAAACCGGGCCTTTGGTGCTGTGAAATTAATAGTTATTATAGCTATTATAGCTTATTAAAAAAATAGTTATTATAGCTTATTTTTCCCAGAATCACTCTTTAGTACACGTGTATCTCAAAAGTGCATCGTGATAATGCCAGTGATATGCTATCGTGTGTTCAGTACTATTATTCTACAGCTCCATTATTGTTCGTAGGATTGCTCATGAATACTAAAACAACAACCAAGCATGAACCTACGCATTAGTCGCGTCGCGAATGTTTACATCGGGAGCCCGGAGACAAAGAACAACTTCCTAGCCATTTAATTTTAAATTCAAATACTCCTAATCCCTTAGAAGCAACATAGCTTAAGTGACATGATGAAGAAACCACCACAATTGCTGAAGGCAGTGAAATAGCAACTATAGTAGCTGGTGACACGGTTGACAACTGCACATCAACGGTTTATATACTAGCAAGCGACAAGGCCGACGATACAACTGGCGTTCATGGGAAAGTAGACGCTATCGTTGAACGATAGGGTTCGATAAGGCTTGTTGAAGACAAAGAGTGGGAGGGTGGGAGAGGGGAGGAGCACGTGGCAGGCGACCCAACGCAAGCGAGCTTGACCCAGTTAGTAGATGCACCATTTCGGTCCCGTTTTGAAAGCAAGGGCGGCCCTTTACCGTCGACTATGTTGTGTTTGGACCTTGTACTTTATTTTCTTTGTTCCCGCCCGTTTCCCTGACTGGGTGGGTAAGGGAAACACACATCCAGAATTGTTTGTAAACGTAGGTTTCTTTTCAAGCTCAAAATCTGCTGTAAACAGTAAGAAGTTATAAGATTTGAGATCTCTATCCTCAACATTAGTAGGAAGAAACAATTACTTCTTTGCAGGACTAATTAAAACAATTATTATCATTACATTTACTGAAGTAAACAACGATATGTTGATTGTATTATATAGTTATGAAACAGTGTTGTGTGTAACTCGTGTACCACAACAATTATTATAATATGCAACACATGCCTGACAGGATCAAATCGAATATTTTACTCATTGTTCATAGTAACATTGATCACACTTATATTTTCTTATGTAGATATTTTTGATGATGTACTTACATAAGAAAAATCAATGTTCCATGAAAAGTTTGATTAAATCAAACTCCCGCAATGATAATATTTGTGGGAACAAGGAAGTGGTTTCGGATTGGTACTTATTGATAAATTTTTATGGTTAATTTGTTTAGTATAGTAGGTTCAATATGGTTTTTACCCGACTAAATATTACTGACAAAGTAACAAGAATAATGCGGAGGCGTCTCGCATAACTGAACCTTGGTTTATAATACTCTACAACAATGAAGTCCATCAGCCATCTTGCTGATAAATCTAAGAATAGACGCATAAAATACACCAACCTGAATGTTTTTAACAAACACTGCAATTAAGGAAACATATACAAATATGATATAATATGATTCAGAAACAGTACTGATTAAACAATAACTTGAAACAGTTAACCGACGACTATGGAGTACGTGTTATTTATGGAGAATATTGCCAAATAAGGTGCTACTTTCTACATAGTTAAATTGAAACCAGAAGAAAATTTGTATGCAATAATTAGTAAAAAAAAAAATAACCAGACACCTATTTCCTACCTACAGGTATACTTTAACCAAACGGGAAAATTATTAAGTTAAAAGTTTATGTTGTAAAATGAATTTACACACAACTTAAGTTACTTAGTTTAGAACTTTTAGAGCATCATTTTACATCAATCCCCTTATTCCCCTTACAGGCGTCCCTTTCACGCCGTGACCTCATTAGTTACATGCAGGCTCGCATTCGCTCTCATGGGTGAACGATCTTAATAAGTGAGCTAGTATTTTCGACCAGTAATATTTTTGAAGTAACTTTGCAATTGTTTTTTTGATCCGAATTGTGGAGGTCAAACATAAGGCCCCCGACATCGGCAGAGGTATTATCCACATACATTGCCACCTATATCTTCTCGCACTGTGAGGTTCCAGAGGAATTTCCTCCCGCGAACAATCAAGCTGTGGAATGGTCTCCCTGCCGAGGTTTTTCTCAGAGACTACAATATGCAGCGTTTCACAAAGAGCGTTTTAATATTTTAGCAACGCGCATGTAATACCTCTTGATGTTACAGGGTACGGGAACCGTTTACCATCAGGAGGACCGTATGCCTGTTTGCTAACTTAGTAGTATAAAAAAAGAATATTAAAGAAAACACGCAACTAAAGTCTAAACAGCAAAACAAAGACAGCCGGCGCCAACAAAACGTACCTTATTCATGGAAGACATGAAAATTACACGCTACAGTACTGACAACGTAATATGGAAGGGGCTTTCCCATTCATAAAGTATGACCCTCTTTTCATCAGTCATTGCCCTAGCCCTGCACATAAATAGGGCATTCGATCCCATGGCAACATTTGATCTCAGCACCTTTGTTCGTGGATCACGACGTCACAATAGCTTAGATATGTACAATGACTCACAGCGTCATAACACGGTACTACTGCTAGAAGGTAAGGCAATACTAATAGGTGGTGTAGCTAACCTAACATAACCTACATATATACAATATACATACATAATGCATTATATTCGAATGATATGTTAATGAGTAAATACTTACCTACATGTTGAAAATTTACTTTGTTCTAATAAAAATACAATACAATGACATTAAAAAATCGTTCTTCACGACGACGCAAGGGCGATGCTCAGACTTTGAGCTTGTATTGATCCAATTGCAGTAAGAAGTACTGCTACTATGTTAGTGATTTCAATCATAAGCAAGAAGAGTAATAACTAATTCCGGTATCTGTAGGAATAAATCGCCAATAACATAGATATCGAATAAGCAATGAAAGTGCTGACATGAACGTAAAGCCACTAGAATAATACATGTTGCTTATTGCTAATCTGGGAATGTTCGAGTGTATAACTCATTATATCGCTTTACTAGGCAATATGAATCCTACAATAGTTTTAGCGACTAGAATTGGTGGAAGGACATGAGACACGACGAATGACGAACTACTATTAATGATCATTTTTGTTTGCTATTAGTTAAAACATTATTAATTGATCTGGCTCGTATTAATTGAACTCAAGAGCACTGCTTGCAGATAACCCTAGAGAACCTCGCCACAATGATTCATTGATTTTGATCTCACGTGCAAAGATTTATTCAACATAATTTAGTATAATGGTCCTGAAAACATGGACGCTGTTCAACTACTGTTCAAGTTTAATAAGATTAAATTTATACGAAACTGAAACATATACGATACAATAGTATTACGACATCGTAGCACGTCTGATTGTAGGTGGTAGTGGTACTGAAGGGGTATTATTTAATAATACAGTAAATGGGAGCGCCGATAGAGGATTACTGTGCTACGAATAATTAAACAGAGACCAGGAATACGAGTGCATACGTGAAAATCAATACGCTGAAATGGAAGCTCTGATAAAATAACCATGAACGCTTTGTTACAAATAACAGATAAATGGAATCTGATTTCGTATAAGTATGTAAGAAAACCCAATGTTTTATTGGAGATAAAGAGCAAGTTTACTCATAATCTAAAATCAAGTAACTTTTATAAAAGGCAATGGATTAAAAATGCCCTTGTAAAGAGACTTCATCAATTGGCATTGATCCATATTCGGAAGCCAAATGAAGCAAACGCACCAGTCAAATATCTTATAGTCAATTTGAATGGCGTTCAAAATTATTAGCATATACGTTTTCACTATCTATATATATCAGCCAACGCCGCAACCCGTGTTTGGAGCTCTCCGGTGATAAGACAAGGCAACACGGAAGACATAACGCCATACACAGCGTAACAGTTATTGCGGACAATGCACTCTCGCCTTTCAAATACGCTGCTCTCCCGATAATAGGCTTGCACGTAGATAGCGGACAATGCAACTAACGTAAGGATAGTTTGTATACTTTCTATAATTTTGCGATATTATACAGCTTAGGCTATGCTATAAACTATTGTTTACTCAATGAACAGGTTAATATAAATAAATAAATAAATACAATATACTTAATTCCTTTTTACAATTAAATACCTGATTTAAATTTTAACATGGGTATAATACACTGCTGGTAGAAGCTGGATGCGTCGAACTCAGAACAGGGCGCAATGACGCTCATTAGGGGAGGCCTATGTCCAGCAGTGGACTGCTATAGGCTGATGATGATGATAATACTTTCAAATTTGGTTTCAGTTTGCATAATAATTAATTGTTGTGTGTTTTCTAACTAACCTAAGTAATGTTCTGTTGTCTTGTTGCTTTTGCTTTATGATATGTTACTTATGGTTTGATGCACATTTTGTGATACCCTGTAATTACGGGTGGGCTGAGACTTTTAGTTTTTTAACTGTTACTAGCTGACCCGCTCGCAACTTCGTTTGCATGTATACGCTTTTTATGTTGAGTGTAACCCTAATCATGTATGGAATAAAAAGTACCTACCTACATTACCAGGTTAGGTCCGGGTCAGTACCCGGGCGCGTTCACGTTCCCGTTCCCGTTCCCACTCCTACCTCCGCTACCTTTTCCGAGCCCGTTCTTGCACCCTTTTCCGTTGACGGCCCTTCGCCAAGTTAACAGCCAGTTGAAAAGTATAAATAAATAAATAATTCTCCTATAATACAAGCTCTGTTTAATTCGGGGCTGATGATATGATGCTGTGTGTTAATGTCCAGCATCATTAATTATTTTTATTGGACGAAATGGACTTTGTTTGAACAATAATGCATTTCTCTCTCTAAAAGCTTAAAACGCCTAAGCTCTCTAAAAGCCTAAGGCGAACAGTCGTACAGTCTTCATAATATTATCATAATGTACGTATATCAAAATAACAACACTTACATTCACCGAGAAGTTAATTTCATATGGACACAGGGGAATCGATATAGATTGAAATGAAATAATCCAATCATCATTAGAGATAATCATTGATACAAGAAATTTTCACTCGTTGCACCGAAACTAATTGCTGTTGGTTTTGTAATTTTCCTGTACATTAATTGAGTATTTCCAAACGTTTCAAAGCCTGAGATCCTCGGTGTTCGGCTCACGTGCTGTTTGCGCATGAAACCTGCCAACCGCCGCCTATTGATTCAAACAATATGGACTGATTTCTGAATAGGTTTATGTCATTTGTAATGTATGTTACTAGAGGGAAACTAATACTTGCATGATTAAGTCCACACAATTCGTAAACGAAACATAAATTATTAACAACCACAATAAAGTGCTTTGTGTCAAAAATGTCATGACTCAGCAATATTGCATTTCAAACGTGAAATACTGAAAATGTTTACCTTTATCATCCGTGAGTACTGTAAAAACAAACAACTGTGTCAAAAACATACAACAATTTCCTAAGAATGGCTTCTATACTAAAATCAGAATAATATATACTTTGTTTTGTATGTTTTTGCCTAATAATGGAGGCCGAGATCAACTTAGCTACAATCAGATTACTTAGACGTGACAAAATTTAGTCCAGAATCAGACATTTTCGTAAAATAAAAGATGTAACGAAACAAAAAAGAAAACTAACCAATAGCAAGGTTTCCAGAAAATGTAGTTAGTTGTAACATGAAACGTAGACCGCTGAATCGAACAGGCACGAGGATAAACAAAAAGCCTTATAGTATGTACCTACGTTACTGTCAGTGAGAAACAAGAAACCAATATAAGAATTAGTAACTGCTAGGCTTCGTCGATGCAGACAGTGTGGGGTTTACATTGCTATCGAAAGTGATAAATTCTCACTGGTGTGGCTTACAACAATAACATAATTTAATTATATAATCTACTACTTTATTGACGGTGAGAGCCCCTCGTTGTTGGTCAAAAGCGGTACGCGTCTACTGCCTTTCTTTATCGGCACGAAGGTGATTCTCATAAACTGTCGAAAACCTCCATTTTTCCCATTTACATCAAATTGTAAGACTTTCTTCTGTTCCATTGCAATTTTATAAAAAAGCAATCGATGCATCACCGGTCAACCTAGAACGGTCGTCAACAGGTTTCGTAGGTCGTTCGCCCCACACAATGAGCGCGTCCACGACCATTTACAGAAAATAATAAACTGGTGCTTGGAAGAAGACTTCAATCCCCAGAATTCTTAAATTGGTTATCTTTTTGCTTTTAGTACGTTTACAATCCCGAGACAAATAAAATTTCAGAACAGCTTGAAATCAAGTAATAAACCGTATCACGCGAAAAGGTTCTTTCATATTCGTCGTGTCGCCATTGACGCACCTTCTAATTCTAACTAACCTTGAAGTACAAAGAATTGAACGATACGAAGGGTACTTCAAGGTGTCTCGTCTGGATACTGAACCCGACCAATTTGTTACCTTGGGATTCGCAGTATGTTGGGGTTCCTTTTGAAAGGTCAATAGGCTGCGGTATCTGTATCTAGTACATCCAACTCCGCAAGTCTTACGTCAATGAAAACCTACTAAAGATTTATGTTTCAAAAGTATACAAACGATTTAAAAAATAAACAAAAGATTGATTAATAACTTTGCATTTCTGAATATACGCACGTACTCAATATCTTCTAAGACAGACTTAAGTTGAATAGCTTTTCCTGAGACTTCTTGCTTCGGGGAGAATCGATCTCCTTATTTTTTTTTTAAATCTATTCTGTTATTAGTTTGGTAGTTATCCACTTTGAACGTTATTTCAATGCTAATTCCGCAGACTACATAACCGGTTGATTATAGTTATAACTTATAAGGCATAGGTTAGATAGTTCCTTAGCTGAAGCCATTCAATCAACCCTTTCCGCTTTCCATGAAACGTGAGCTGAAAATAGCTTTCTGCTTAGGTTTTTTTTTTATATTGCCAATCTGTCTATACTTTGCATTTATAAAAAAAAACATCGAATTATTCCTTTACAGGGACCTAAAGGTTATTTATTTTATAATCAAGGCAGCTCCAAAATGTATGCCAATTAAGAGTTTATACCCTTAATTCGCATAAGCGCATATGGGGATGACGGTTGCGACGAATTGGGGGCAAAATCTAAATACGACGAGCTGAGGTAGTATACTAAGTAAAAATTTTCATTTCCAAGGAATAGATAATATAAATTCTAGGCAAAAGCACGTTCCCCCGTAATCAAGGACTATTGTTTATAAAAACAAATTTTTTAGTTTCAATAATTGTCTTTCTACAAGAAAGAATTATTTAAAGACAAAAACAGGAAAACTGTCTCTAAACAGACGTTATTGCGGGCATGATCGATCCAGTCACTTCGGCAGGCGACTTGTTGTGACCTAATAATATATCCTGAATGAAGTTTGAAGATGTCTAGGTCCATCTAACATAGCCATTCTATTATTGTTCGCTAAGTTTCAACAATTCAAAAGTCAAAGAGTTACAATACAAATAGGTAAGTGTGTGTGTTGTTTGAAAAGTCAATAACCGAAAGGTACACTTGGGTACACTTCAGGGCATGACCGATCAGGCGCGCTGCGGGCTGCGGCCGTCCAGGTCCTTTAATTCCGCGTCTAGCCGGGTTAAGGACCGACTCAGGGGGTGAAGTCGAATGCAATCGCTTCCCTTTGTTGTCTACTCGTGGAAATTAGGGACGCAAATTAGTCTGTTGGGTTTAATGCACTTTTCAAATCTCATCTAAGGTATTTTTTGTCTGTAGAAAAGATGGTAAAGGAAACAGCTGCGATTATTTTTGTACTTGAACTTTGAAGCATGACAGTAGAAATAGGGGAAGCTGGGATATGATTATGATTTTCATGAAACCTCATCGAAAACACTCGTAATTTTCGGACGCGTAAGATTTTAAACCTCCAACCTCCCGCTTAATCCCAGAGATAAATTTCGTAGAAATATTCTTCATGAACCCTGACACTATGCGGGAACATAGAGTCACCAATAAAAAGAGTACATTACAGACTTAGTCAAATCCTTACTAATATTATAAATGTGAAAGTTATTTTATTTGTTTGTTACGCTTTCACGCTTTGACTACTTAACAGATCATCATGTATTTTCGCAAACATGTTGTCAGGGTTACGGAAAGGGAACCTTTAGGGTACCTTTTATCTAGAAAAAAGTTCCCGAGGGATTGAACAATAAGTTTAACGCGAGCGAAGCCGCGGGAGGAAGCTAGAACTTAAATAAAACGACAAAAACGAACGATTATTACGTGGATTTATAACATCGCGGTAAAATGCGTATCGTATTGTATGCATGCATTCAGCACAATATAGAGACCATTTTACCATAAATCGAAAGAGTAAGTCATGAATGGGGCATTCTGTTACCCTGGTCAGATTCAATTAGTTTTAATTTGGTGGATACAAAAAATGCGAAAGATTTATACGTGTTGAAGGGAAACCAGAGGGGTGTAATCAGTTCCAATCTCCGTCTTCGGAACCCAAGCCAACCTCACCTGCCCTTGGTGCACCCTACTAACTAACAAACGGGGCTCTGGCGACCGGCTGATTGCGGCATAGCGCAGCCTAACACTGGCAAAACTACATCCCCTGTCCGCCGATGGGCAGCAGCATCGGTGGTGCAAACCCAGCATGGGAATTATGGGCATATCCCCCTTTTTATTAGGGGAGACCTATGTCCAGCAGTGGACTGATAATGTTGGTGTTGTTGTGTTGGATGCAAAAAAGTAATACAATTCATCATTCTATTCCATTAAATCGAGCAATTAGTAAATTAGCGAATCAATTAGTCTAATACATAAAAATACAGGGTGAAGTCATTAAGTACCTAAATACTGAGTGGCAAAAATGATTAACCATGAGAACTTTTGAAACTGTTTCTCTCTCTCTCTCTCTTTCCTGGTAGGAATTTAAAGGGAAGCTTTTGAAGTTTGTGAAGTTTGTGTTTATGCATTTATAATATAATAGTGTACGCCCTGCTACTTCTTCCTTGTTGAAAACCTCTCTTAGTGCAACCCTACACTATGCATTGAACATACCCTCCGAACAATTCTCTAGGACCTTAGTTTAGACTGTGCATTGACATTTGACCGTCAGTGAGTCAGGCAGCTACATGAGTTTTAATTTAGAATAGCTTCCGCCCACGGCTTCACTCGTAAAAAGTAGCCTGCCTAAGTGTTAATCCAGGCAATAATTTATATATATATATATATATATATATATATAACTTAGCATCAGGTTAGATTGTGGTCAAACGAAGGTCCATCCAATGTAAAAAAATATTTAAAAAAAACAATATTCCAAGTTTCATCCAAATCTATTCAGCTGTTCTGGTGTGAAAGAGTAAGAAACACCCATACATCTATACACCCGCAGAAAGTTTTAAGTTTTTATCAAGGATTTGTATTCAGGCTAAGACTATTGCTGGACCTTGGTTTCTCCTGACAACACTTCATATATACCACTTACCCTAGTAATTAAATTAATGATGAACATAATTGAAATAAAGTGTCTATGAAATTCTTGACCATTAACAATAAACGGAATGGTTAATTAATCATCATCATCATCATCATCAGCCTATAGCAGTCCACTGCTGGACATAGGCCTCCCCTAATGAGCGCCATTGCGCCCTGTTCTGAGCTCGACGCATCCAGCTTCTATCAGCAGCCTTTCGCAGAGACTCCACCTAGTTAATTAATATTAATAGTTATTATTAAAATGAAAATTTTTAGTAATAAAAGATAGAAATATATTATTAATTTACATACCCAGACAATGGATTTTTGATTTGAAAAAAATTTTAGCTAGGTAATGTTTTATGAAACAAGCTTGCGAAGCTTGTTTCATAATTCTGCTAATCCAGATCACAAAATAATTGATGATGTGTGTTTATGGCCAGCATCATTTATTGTTATTTATTTTTTTATTTTATATGCTTTATATGTTTATTGAAATTTGACTTGTTCATAGAAAGATTTCTCCCTGTGTCTATTATTATTAAACTTTGTATATTCCAAGTTTCATCCAAATTTTTTCAGTTGTTACGGGGTTTATGAGAACATAAATACCTACTCATACACACACATGCACAAACTTTCTCATTCATTACATTAGTGTGATTTGTATTTTTCTAATGGCTGACAATATGCACCTACATGATTTACAGAACTTTTAAACTGTTTCATAATAAGCAATACTATCGAAGGTGAGGAGAGATGAGGAAGAGATTCTTTCATTTCTTCTTCATTTTGTGCACAGTTTAATTATTTATTTATAATATATGCTAAATGCTGTTATGTAATATAAGCATACTTATATGGATAACTTGGCTCATATAAAGCCCATGTTATACGACTCAATCACCAAACTAATTGCATATGCGCAATTCAAGGGGAAACAAAGTTTGTTTATTAACAATGGTGTTTATGAAAGCTTGATAAAATGCATCATTTATCATGTGTTAATCATAAATTAAATCATAAACAACCCAATCTAACAACCTAGTTCATAGTAAGATGAAAAAGATAAAATAATATAAGCCAAGCAGAGTTTCTTGCCAATTCTTCTCTGTTTGGTCAGATTACAAATTGGTATGAAGTGAAAAAGCTGATTATTCAAAGTCTTCCTAAGGTTTTAAATGTATCGTTTTTTAAGTTTCATAGACCTCATCCTTGCCTATGCAAGCGTCTATAAATAAAAAGTTTCAAGTTAATGAATATTATTTACTATTTACAAACTTATTACTTTGTGTTGCAGTATGCTTAGTACCATTTTGAGGAAATATACTATACTAATTTAATAAGATTATGGTAGGAAATTCTACTCCTTTATTAATATTATCTATTGTCTGCCATTTTAGCAGATTGAAGGAGACCTTGTTTTTGTACCACAAATAAATAAGTTAATTTTTTACAAAAAAACTCAACTTACTAAATGTGTGGCATCAGATTCAATTATATAATGCCAATATAAATTGTGTATTGTTTTCGTCAAATCCCAAATACCCGTGATCAGCTGATTTCTTTGTTACACGAAAACGCTACGGCATACGAAGCAGGATTATGACACGTCTGATGGTCACCTAATTACATAAACCGTCCATGAATATAGCAAATCACATTTAAATCACTCTGTGGAGCATCGACGCGCTATTTCGCAAATAACTAATCCATAAACAAACGTTCAAGCGCTTACCTTTGTAATGGACTCGAAGATTATTTTGCGACAGCCCGATGTAGCTGAACTTATCCTTGGTGCTCCAGGCCCTCGGCAGAGGAGTTTCTTCTTCGTTTACATTGGGATATAGAGATTTCAGTCGATCTACGTTATCACTTTCCACTTGATTTTGGGAATCCATCGCTCCCCGTCCACTACCTAGCGCAGCCATTTCTAAATTCCGCAATTTCTTGTCATCATGAATGAAACGTCAGTCAATGACGTCATCTACAATTGTTTTTCTGAAATCAGATGGCGCTACTGGTTTACAGAGTTGCCATAAAAAAACCGCTTTTTCCGAAAAATAATTAAATCTTGTCCATCAACAAACAGACCTACAGTCCGACCAGAAAGAGTAGAAAATAAATGAGGGCGCCACTATCGTTTACATGGTATCACCAATAACACTACATACTGCGACAGAATGTTTTGATACTTGACATTTTTAAATATATTTTGTATTAAATATGATAATTAATAACGTAACAGTTTCTTTTATTAAAATTTCACAACAGATATCTATGCTCATCAGCCATCCATCACATAAATGTTTGTCCATGATAAAAATCAAACCCACTACATGCATTCCATAAATCAAAGCTTCTGTAGACTAAGCTGTGAGGCACATAGGCAAATTATGAATTTTTTTTGGGTTCCTATCCTCTTCAATAAAAGACAGTTTAGTTAGATTCTAAATAAAAATATATAAACTAAATAAAAATCACTCTAATGATTCAAAGTCAAGATATTCCACACCAGACATCGATTCTTCTTCATAATGTGATAGAACACAATTAGAAGTCCCTGGCATATTATCGTTTTCATCTTCACTCTCAGATTCCTCAGTAGAGCTTTCGTCACCAAGTTGTATTATCAGCTGCTCAATGTTTTGGTACATTGTTCGACCTCGCTCATAATATTCTTTTTCAATTTTTTTTCACATGTTCACAGCATCGTTTCCATTCAGTTGGAGTAATGGTGTTGAATAATTCTTCAGTCAATTCTTTGATATTTGAACTACCTACATTGCGTGAGGCTACTTTAGATTTTACTTGCGCCCATATAAGCTCTATGGGGTTTAGTTCACAGTGGTACGGAGGTAGCCTGACCACTGTGTGCCCATACTCTGAGAGCAACTCATCTATTTCATAGACAGAAATCTGTCTATGTTGCTTAGCCAGAGCAAGTAGCATCGGTTTCCTTAAATTTTCATGAAAAGGAATATTATTTTCGGTTAACCATATTTTAATTTCATCAATTCTCGATGCAGATGTTGGGCATTTATTTTTTATCACTGAATGATATGGTGCATTATCCATTACTATTATTGACGATTCCGTTAAATTAGGAATCAATTTTTCAGATATCCATTTAGTAAAATTGTATTTATTCATTTCAGAGTGGTAATCTTCTTGTTTATTATTTCCACTGAACATTAGAAGGGCATTTGGAACGAATCCTTTTTCACTTCCTGCATGCACTATAATCCACCTTTTCCCTTTAGAAATATCTTGTGTAACACCTACAGTATCTTTGGATTGCCAACATCTTTTCACTTTGTACGATGAGTGTATATAACTTTCATCCAAATATATTATATCTTTTTGAAGCTCCTCAGGTAAATTTCTATTTTCCATGATAACTTTGAGATATTGTTCTCTTTTGGCTGCAATGTTATCTTTTTCTAGTAAAGCCTTTCTATTTGATTGGCACTTTTTAAAAGTAAATCCAATTTTTTTCAACAATTGTCGTAAATGTTCTTTACCTCCATCATAGTTAATATCTTGTTTTAAAACAGCTAGCAATTTCGATAATGTAGGAACTTCTTTCGTAACTGAATAAAAATAATGAATTTTTTGCCTAATGGCACTAATATCAAAATCATCTAGCAATTTATTAGGTCGACCTTTTCTGTGCTTCGCGGGAGTACCAAATTTTCCACCTTTTTTTGTGCCTTCATCCACAATCCTCCTCACAGTGCTTTCGGATTTTCCTGCAATAAAACATAGTTAAAGTATCAAAATTATAGGGTTTCACAACAAAACACGATTAAATGGGATAAAGATAAAATTATTCTAATTTACATGAATTCAAATCTTATTTGTAAATATAACAGTTTACGTCCAGTGTTGTTCTTTTTATGCAGCTACTTACCGGTTAAATCTGCTGTTCGTTTATATACGTCTTCTAATACAGTCAGCAGCTTCCCGGCTTGGTACTCGGCCAAACATCTCATAAAAACTTTGTAAATAATTTCACGAGCCCCACTGCGTATAGTTTTATTCATATTTTGCTATTTAAACGATTAATTTTGTTTAATTTGCTTTCATTTAATAGAAACAAACATCAACAACAAAACAAACAACTCGTCATAAATTGCAGTGTGTGTTGCCGCTAGCGGAAAATGATTCTGGTTAGTCCAACTAATAAAAACTGCAAAAATACACTTTACACATCTGTTTTTTTATTTCTGTATAATATATTATAATCAAAATAAATCTGTATGCATAAATTAGTCCTTAGATAAATACCAAATATTTTTTACGTTTATCATTGGGTGAACGAAATCTGTGTAATAACTAATAAAATCAACAAAACCTTTTGAATTCTTTAATTTTTGAATGTGATATGCATGATTTTTAAATATAACTAAAAATTAGTTTAAAAGTATGATGATTTTACAAAAAAAATATTGACATGATATTTAATTTTACAAAAAAGAAAAGCTGAATCTGGCGACTAATTCACTATAGCGGCCACACTGGCCCCTGACTTGACATTCTTACAGAGTTGCCAGGTTACAGTAAATTTTAGTTCCTCGATAATTAATTTCTACTCTTTCTGGTCAGACTGTATGTAATTAATATTAATTATGTAGGTCCATTTTGGCATTATGTAGGTCAATTATGTAGGTCTTTGACTCTGTAGAAACCTGGGCTGTCCTGGAATCCTTGCAGCGATGCCAAGTGGACTATCGTTATATCCAAGTGTTGAGATGTCTGTACGAAGCCGCCACTATGAGTGTCCGAGTACAGGACCAGCAGTCTAAACCCATCCAACTGCGCCGCGGAGTGAGACAGGGAGATGTCATATCTCCGAAACTGTTCACAAGCGCGTTGGAGGATATGTTTAAGACGCTGGACTGGAAAGGTATGGGCATAAACATAAACGGCGAGCACATCTCACACTTGCGATTCGCTGATGACATAGTCCTAATGGCGGAGTCGCTGGAGGAGCTGCAACAGATGCTGGACGGCCTAGCATCAGCCTCGCGAAAGATAGGTCTCGGCATGAATTTGGACAAAACCAAAGTTATGGTCAATGACCGAATTGATCCGAGTCCTGTCGTCGTTAATGGACACCTTCTTGAAGTTGTTTCGGAGCATACATACCTCGGGCAGATATTGCAGTTGGGTAGAAACAACTTCGAGAAGGAGGCCAAGAGGAGGATTCAGCTGGGTTGGGCGGCATTTGGAAAACTACGTCGAGTTTTCTCGTCACCTATACCGCAATGTTTGAAAATGAAAGTTTTCAATCAGTGCGTCCTACCAGTCATGACATACGGAGCCGAAACGTGGACACTCACAGTACGGCTAGTCCACCAGTTTAAAGTCGCTCAGCGAGCTCTGAAACGAACTATGCTCGGGGTTTCTCTGAAGGATAAAATCCGTAACGAGTTTATCCGACATAGAACTAAAGTTGTCGACATAGCTCAGAGAATTAGCAAGCTGAAGTGGCAGTGGGCTGGCCATATCTGCCGAAGAACCGATAACCGTTGGGGTAAACGAGTTCTTGAGTGGAGACCGCTCGGCAAACGTAGTGTAGGACGCCCTCCGGCCAGGTGGGGTGACGATCTGCGAAAGGCTGCTGGTAGAAGCTGGATGCGTCGAGCTCAGGACAGGGCGCAATGGCGCTCCTTAGGGGAGGCCTATGTCCAGCAGTGGACTGCTATAGGCTGATGATGATGATGATGATGATGATGTAGGTCCATTATGGACAAGCCATCTCCAGGATCAAAAAATTAAAGTTCAAGTTTCATCATCATCATCATCATTCATCATAGATAGACAAGGCGCAAGTATGCATATAAACTTCATATCTTATGCATGTTTTAGACCACCCATAAGTGCATACATAAATCATAATTTGTATGAGCAAATAGGTTCTTTTTATTTTTGTATGTCCTACAACATCCAGATGGTAGATGTACACATATGTACCTATATTTGTACTTACACTACATATATCTTGTGTTCGTAGTTGTAAGATTTTTTATTTAATAAGATGTACCTACCTTTGTTAAATAAGCTATTTTTTATGTATAACGCCTTGGATATTTTTCTGTAATGTTATATTTAATATGAATAAATTGAAATTGAAAGGTATAATATATACCTACCGTAGTACAGTCAGCATCAAAAGTAGATGATGAGTTTCAGAATTTCAAAACAGCTGATAGGAATTTGCGTCAGAATTAGATAGCACTAAAGTGTTCCATAAATAGGTGATTGAAAAATATGCCAACAATAAGCTGATGACACTAACCACCACATGTACCTGATGACTTTAAGGTTCAAAAGTATCTGATGTAAAATAGTTCTATAAATATACTAGCTGCACCCCGCGGCTTCGCCCGCGTGGAAATGTATGTGTCAAAATGTGTTTCATTATTTACATAAAGGTTTATTTTTACCACGTTTTGCGCGGAATAAAAAGTACTAACATATTATTAATGCATTACCTAGCACCCGTACACGTTCCGTTCTCGTTCCCACTCCTGTTCACGTTGATCACCAATTCAAGTGCCGGTTAAGTATGATAAATTTTAATAAACTTAAATGATTGGTTCCCCATACAAACTTTCATTCCCAATCATACCCTGTTCAAGTTTTATTTTCATAATAAATAGGGATGGGCCGAATGTGGTTTGAACCGAATACGAACTTCGGCCGAACCTTCGGTTGAAATAAAAAGTTCGGCCGAACTTCGGTTTAATTACGCCGCGCTTTCTCGAGAGCTACACGTCATGAATTAACGAGGTTTAAATTAATACATTTTGTTATTTGCTTGTTGCAAAGATGAGTGGAAGGAAGAAATCAAGTGTTTGGACATTTTATAGTGAAATGTACCTTATGTGGTTCCCTTATATCTCGTGGTGGTATTGGCCGTTCAGCGTCTACTTCTGCACTGACCAACCATGTTCGTGTGAAGCATGATCGAGAATTTGCACAATTAAATCATCCTATTCATACGCCAAACCTCTAGTAAACTTTAAATACGAATAGATGGATAAAATAATAGAATTTTAAGCATTTGATTGAAATTAAACACTCTTTCTTAATTCTATATTCTAGTGTGTGTAAATTCTTGTTTAGTTTGTAAACAAAAAAAGTGATTGTTGACATTGTTGATTGACATGTTCCTAATTTTAGAAACTATCATGGTTGTGAAAATAATTATAAATATCAACGGGATATTTACCATGATTTGTGAGTTCTATTGTTTCCAGATATTTGACGCAGTTGCAGGCGCCATGATCACGGGAGGAACTGAAGACTGTGCGAGTGGGTAGTTACTGGCTGACGAATCTATCTACCCTCTTTCTTAGTTTTTTATTACGAATGACACCACTACCACTGGTTTCAATGTCACTTCTAACTTGATCACGACACACAACACTTACTGTATCAGGACACACTTCTGAAACATAACTTTTTCGGTTCCTACACATTCTAACAACAGGATTCCAGACTCCAGACAATTGAAAACCATCTTCTCGATTGAAATTCCAGTGTTTGGTAATCTCAATCGCCTCTTGAACCAGTCTTTGTATATAGTGGCGTTCTGTTGAGATTACCTGCGGATTGTGTAGTTAGATCCAGTGATTTGAACCTGATTCCAGTAGATGTTCAGCTATGGCATTATGGTGTCATTCGTAACAAAAGACTAAGAAAGAGGGTAGATAGATTCGTCTGCCAGTAACTGCCCACTCGCACAGACTTCAGTTCCGCCCGTGATCATAACGCATGTAACTGCGTCGAAATATCGGGAAACAACAGAACTCATAAATCATGGTAAATATTCCGTTGATATTCATAATTATGTTCCTAACTAAATAAAGGACTGAATATATAAAGGTCTAATTTTATTTTACGGTTATTATGATATATAAATATGATTTCTATTAATTTCAGTCAAAATACTTAGTGCATAAGTTCAAGAAGAAAGTAAAATTAGTTACCTACATCCTACTTTTTTCTTGCACCGAATGTTCGGCATTTAAACCGAATTTCGACCGAATGCCGAAGTTCTGCCCAAATTAGTTCCCTAATAATAAAATAAAAATAAAAATAAAAATAAAAATAAAAATAAAAAAAAAAATAAAAATAAAAATAAAAATAAAATAAAAATAAAAAAAAAATAAAAATAAAAATAAAAATAAAAAAAAAAATAAAAATAAAAATAAAAATAAAAATAAAAAAAAAAAAAAATAAAAATAAAAATAAAAATAAAAATAAAAATAAAAATAAAAATAAAAATAAAAATAAAAATAAAAATAAAAATAAAAATAAAAATAAAAATAAAAATAAAAATAAAAATAAAAATAAAAATAACTATCAAGAATAACTATCAAGAATAACTATCAACTGAGCTAAAAGGCCAGTTAAAATAGATAATCAGTTATTTATGCTATGCTAGATAGTCAGTTATTTTTGAACTTATATCTTTATTGCCAAAATATTGCAAAGTAACATAATTCATATATTTATAAAACTATTTTACATCAGATACTTTTGAACCTTAAAGTCATCAGGTACATGTGGTGGTTAGTGTCATCAGCTTATTGTTGGCATATTTTTCAATCACCTATTTATGGAACACTTTAGTGCTATCTAATTTTGACGCAAATTCCTATCAGCTGTTTTAAAATTCTGAAACTCATCATCTACTTTTGATGCTGACTGTACCGTAGTATCTAGTATCTTTTGAAAGCACTAGGTAAACTGCCAATGCTTTGTTTAAATGATTCGTCCAAGAGGTTTAGGTTAGGAGAGGAGGAGGTACATAATCTTTAATTAATTATCAAAAATCGTAAAATCTACAATATACCTGGGTACTTAATTAATCATGTCGTTAAACTCATTGACCTAAATAAACGGTATAATATCGTTGGTTAAACTATCCAAACTCACTTGAAGATAATTGCTACAGCAACTCGATTATCTATTGATTTAAAAATACCGACACATATCAGATTAGAGTAGGTAATGTTATGTTCAATATTGCATAGTTATTCATCATGGTGACAGTGAATATGCCAAAACATCTGAAATATATAGAAAATAAAATAACGGAAAAGTTGAAACTGGTGAAAAAACCTTGCAACGAGTTATTTGAAACCGAACAGTTATATCATGATGAAGTTCTCGAGGTAGTAGGCACTCAATTATATATGTAGTTAAGTACATAGTAATTATCTAGGTACTTAGCACTTTTATATGCACGGAAGAACCATTAATTAGCTAGGAAGGTAACTAGCTACGACAGGTATAGCTCGCGGCACGTAAGTCTAGCTGTGAACGAAACTTCTGCGCATAGGTCACTCGCTCTCTCTCGCCTCTAGCTCCCATAATAAGATATCTTACTTTTGACTTCTGCGCAGTAACGGTCAGCGCTAGAGTTTCGCTTTCGTGCCACACTTGTAAAACCGGTTTTAGGAGTCCTTTTCACGAAAGAATTCCTGCAGACGTGGCGCCGCTATTGTATGAAATTTAAAATGGAATGGAAATAAAATCAAAAGAAAAACAAACTGTGATGTGAATGTATATAACCTGTTCAATATTCGGTGTTTTAAACCTAAGCTGGAGATTTGGCTTCAGTTCCGCTGGTTGCCGCTAGTTGCCGTGGGACTTCTTCCGTGAAAAGGAATAACTCTACTGATACGTTTTACAGATATATCAAGAAGCATTTAGTAATATAATTGATGGGACGACTACCTATTCTAAACTTCTAAATGAAGTGAAAAATGCATATGAAAACGCCATACAAATCCGTGAGAAGCGCATAAAACAATACATTATACAAGATGTAAGTGAATTATAATAAGCACCTACCTAGTTACCTTATTACTTACAAATTATACACTTACAAACAGAAATGTGTAGGGTCCCTGTGTGTGTGTATGTAAAACTACATAAAATCACATAATTTTAATTTAATTTATCTAGTTGCTTAATAGGTATTTGTGCATAGGTCGCTATGGATATATCAAATAGGTAGACTAGGTACTTAGTATAAAAATTATTACTTGCATGATTTAAAGTTTATTGCACAATAAATGTAACAAAACATAATGCTAGCAGTATATATTCCACCAGCCAAACCTGTGGTTAAAATAGTTGCAAGATGGTTGGTGTAACATATTTGTACCTGTAGGATACAACAAAAATTACATGGAGTGAGGATGGACCAAAAACTAAGTCGTACCAAAAGGTTCCAATAAAACTATTTTCTGGGTCTACTTAACAATATATATCAATGGTCTACATTCAAACACCTCTTCTTCTTCTTTTTTATTTATGGCCTCTGTGGTACTCAATGCACTATTTTTGCACATCACTTCTAAAAGCTTTATAAAATTCTTTCAATGTCAAAATCAGCTGAGGTGGTGTATTCGTTTGTAATTGTTTTTGTTTTGAATGTGTCGTGATTTGATAATTGATTGACGTGAACGTAGAATTGCAATAACTTTGGACGTGAATTGAATTTCACAGAAGATAGATGATTTAGTGAATGTACGCTATCATAATCACAAGATGATTCTGTAGTTAATTGTTGTGTTGTGTTGTGTGTGTAATGACATCAAGATTAAATAAAACGAAGGAATAAAGACTTCATTGTCTTGGCTGTACCCCTCTCGTTTCATTGTATTATCGAATAGTAACGATGGCCTATAGTACAGCCGGCAGCGAAACATCCGTGTTCGTGCTCGATGGTGGCTTCTCCACGCAGCTGGCGCGGCACGTCGGCGTTTCGGCCGATGGCGACCCGCTGTGGAGTGCCCGCTTCCTCCAAACTCATCCGGAAGACGTCGTCAAAACGCACCTCGACTTCCTACACGCCGGTTCCGACATCATCATGACGAATACCTACCAAGCGTCCGTGCACGGCTTCGTCAAACATCTCGGTGTCTCTCCAGAAGAAGGACGCGCCTTAATAAAACGAGCGGTCGCTTTGGCTAAACGCGCAAGAGACACTTTTATACAAGAAACAGACGGAAAGTCCGCTAATGGTAAACCTCTCGTCGTTGGCTCTGTCGGTCCTTACGGCGCACACCTACACGACGGCTCCGAGTACAGTGGAAACTATGCAGATAATACTCCTGAGGACACCATCAAGGAGTGGCACACTGCTCGTATAAACGCTTTAGTTGACGCCGGAGTAGATTTACTCGCTTTTGAGACCATCCCATGTCAGAAAGAAGCTGAAATCCTGGTACAGATGCTCAAGGAGCTACCAAATATCAGAGCCTGGCTTTCATTTAACTGCAAGGATGAATCATCTTTAGCCCACGGAGAGAATTTTCAAACAGTTGCTAAAAAATGTTATGACATGAGTCCTGATCAGTTGATAGCCATCGGGGTCAACTGCTGCTCTCCACAGATTGTTGCCAAGTTGTTTAGAGGCATCAATGATGACAGGGCACATCCTATACCACTATTAACCTACCCCAATTCTGGGGAGAAGTATAACCCTGATTTGGGTTGGGTGGACCGAGACAAGTGCTTGGGACTAGGTAGTTTTGTCTCTCAATGGTTGGATATCGGAGTGAGGTACATTGGAGGCTGCTGCCGAACAGGCGCTGAAGATATTACTCAAATACGACATGAGGTTTACAAGTGGTTGGATAACAATAAGAGAAAAAAATAACATTACTCTGTTTGTTTGTAAATAATGTTATAATATGAACTCTTATCTACTTACACACACATAGAATATAATCATAGAAGTTAGATAAACATTATTAATCTTAATGACTGATTATGAGCTAAATTAGATAGATCAGGGTATACTATTAAGGTAGCCTAAGGACAGGGACACTCACTATTATTAATAAGGGATTCTTTATATATTTAAAAAACCTCTTTATAGCTAAAATGCTGGTCTAACTCTATTGCCATCATTATTAATTGAGATAGGGACAGACTAATGACCAACTTTAAAAAAATATTATAAGTATACATTTATATGTTCTGTAATCTGTACTTTGATCAGGGCTAGATGGGGCCATGTGATAATTTCTGGCTTTATTTTAAAATAATAATAATATTACAGAATGTATTTGGAATTTCTGTCCGCAAGAAACAAATGGATGATAAAATAAAGAATTTACTGAAAAAGACTGATGATTTGAAAGAACAAAACTTGAAATTGACCTTTGAAATTACAAAACTGAAGAAAGACATGGGGAAGGTTTGTTTTGGGATTGTAAGGTGGAGGCCTGTGCTTGGTGCGCCTTATGTTGAGATTATAATCTTGTGCTCAATGTACCA
This sequence comes from Horisme vitalbata, assembly GCA_951804965.1. Classification (NCBI taxonomy): domain Eukaryota; kingdom Metazoa; phylum Arthropoda; class Insecta; order Lepidoptera; family Geometridae; genus Horisme; species Horisme vitalbata. Next base: position 638,088 of record OX638104.1, on the reverse strand, counting down.
TTTAGGAATATTGTAATGATTCTGTACATTATTAGGTGCTCTGTCATACATATGTAGACATTTTGAGAAATTGTACATAAATTAGTAAAATATAATTGTTGCTTTAAATTGTTTGTTTTATCTGCACATTGTGGTGTCTCTAAAAATGAGGATCTGTGTCTTTATCTACTAAAGATGAGCAGTTAAAATACCAACAACCAATAGAATCACGGCAAAATGGCATCACGTCATTTATTCGCTTTTCTATTGTTTACATTTCTTAGAAGATAGAAAGACCTAATAATGTTAGCAAATATTGGGTAGATGGTAACAGAAAAATACAAAATAAAACCTTAAAACCGGAAGAATGGTGAGTAAAATATTTTTTTTAAATATATTTTAAATTTATTTTTATACAACACTCAATTGCATTTTTCTGTTTCCAGATAAAGGATGACAATTTTTCTGACTACCTCACGCTGATGCGGGAGCGAGACGCTAGATACACCCTGTACTTTGAGAATCTTGGGCTGCAAATGAAGTTGAAGGAGCTAGATGGAAGCTCGTACCCAGTGGACGAGGCTTACGGAGACCCCGTGGTACTGCGCATCGCTCTGGATAGATGCAGGTGACCTCTTCATAACAACCTGATATGGTTCCCATTCCCACTGCCTGTGGACAGGGCTTTGATTCTAGAGGATAATACAGTTATCACATTCGTTAGAGTACCTATATCGCGAGAACTATCATCATACAGTTTTGACAGTTTCCACGATATATATCTAACGTGACATTAAATATCTATTGCTGAGAATCAGGCCCCTCATCATCTTTTCACGTTGACTGCTAGCCAGCTCCAAAGCGCTACGCGCCACACTCACACGAGGTGGACGTCGCGTCGTTGCCCTGCAGGATCGCATCTGTTCTGTTTTCCAGCCTTCGATTAACTATACAAAGGATTTTGCACTATCCGCGCGAAAGCGGCTTGTCTAAAACTCCGCCAAAACGCATCGGAGCAGCAGTTTTCATATAGTCGGCTTACTTAGATTTTCTGTCTTATCTTATTTATTATAGAGGAGATATTTGTATGACGTGCTTATCGGAGCAGCAGTTTTCATTTATTCGGCTTACTAAGATTTTCTGTCTTATCATCTTTAATAAAGAGGATATTTGTATGACGTGATTTTAACAAATGATAGCTAGTAATATATGCCACTTTTTTCACAGTGCACACAGTACGGCGCGTGATATCCTTTGTATACTTGATCGAAGTTAAGTGTTAAACAAACAATGCGCCGGGTCAATCTTTGGATGGGTGACTGGTTAGACCACATAGCTTATGTTCTTCGAAGGCACGGAGCACAAGACGTGACCTTCCGTTGATCTGAAACCTCTGTCACCGAGTTGGCCACTAACTCTTACGAAAAGGCAAACTGTGGAAGATCTATGTTTCATTGAAATTAGACTTCTGTCAGCACAGAAGTTTATAAGTTAAAACAGCTACTTTCAGATGCGTCGCGTTAGAAATTTTGGTACTGTATTTGTGTTAACCATCCCCAGCAGAGTCCATCTGGTGGGCCGATGACATCGTCAAGATCAGAATCGGTGGATGGCAAGAGCTCAAAATCGTTTCATAACTGACTTCAAAAAGTAGGAGGTTCTCAATTCGTCGGATTTTTTTTTCATGGAAAACTTTTGAGAGACCTATTTTCAGCAGTGGACTTTTATAGGTTATTGTGATGATGATTTGTGTTACTTTTGCAGGGAGCAGCTCGCCGCAACGCAGCTGGAACTGAAGAACAAGACGGATGAGTACGCGGAGACGGTGCCGCGGCGGCAGTTCGACGTGCTGGAGGCCAGGCACCTCGAGGCCAGCAAGGCCGCGGAGGCCGCGCGGGCAGACCTGCACGCCTTACAACACGCACACGCACGTCTGCTCGGTCAGATTATCTACTTACCTATCTCTGTCACTCCCGCGTTAATAGTCCTACTGCGTTCACGCTCGCACAGGCCCCCCGTCCGTGCGAGCGTCATAATAAGATATTTAAAAGATAAAATATTCAGTCCAAATTCCACCAATTCTCTCTGACGAGTTTCATAAAAAAACAACAGAAATTCGACAATGTTTCGCCTTCCCCATAAGGCAAAATTGACGAATTTCTGTTGAGTTTAGAACTCGTCAGAGAGAGTTGGCGGGATTTTTACTAAAGATTTTATCTTTTAAATATCTTGTAATCGCAAAGTCACGCCTCATTCAATTCATTAACATCATATTATCACATTATGTGAACACATTATATTAACGTGGGAGTGACAGAGACAGGTAGTAACAGGTCATTGTACGAAATTATTTCCGCTCCGCGACCGGACCTTATCTTGCGCCCTCGGCTTCAGGATAAAAAGTAGCCTTTGTTTTAATCCATCTCACATACTATAAAAAAACAGGCAACAACAAGAAAATTTACATGTATTTTATTTACCTAATCTACGGCCAAAAGATATAAATACCTAAGATACGTACGGGTCTCATGTTGCGGACCTCACTAATATTAAGATCTACTAAATGTATGTACCACATGAAACAATAAAGAATATGATTATGATTGACATTACATAATACAATACCTAAAACTATTTGCTGACACGTTATATAGGTACTATGTATTATTCAAGTTCTATCTACTTCGGAAAGCACATAGTTTATCAAATATATTGGTCCCGGCATTTTCGGTCGTTAAGCCACGTCGGATCCTTCCGGGCGGCCTAAAAACTGACACCAGGTTTGGCCAATAGCTCCCGAAGAAGGAACTATGTGAGTATTAGCTATACTTGTTTGGATACTTACGATAGTTGTCTTCTTATATTCATGTCATCCCTTATAATAAACAGCACAATAGAAATGATATTAAATTATAAGAAAGTCTAATTAAAACGGGCTGGTAGATGGCAGAATAATGAAACACACATTCTGAGTATCAGTATCGCTAAAACCACTTAGATAAAATATAATTATAAGTCATTATTATTGTCACTATTATCTTCTACGAGCTCCTACCCGCAACTTTGTTAGCGTGTACGTGCATACTTAAACAAACAAAAAATCAAATCTTTTTTCTTTACAATGTTAGTGTAGATAACAAAGGGACAGCTACCCTAACTATTACTATAAGTTTAGTGAAAAATCTTTTCACCACACCAGCCTATATCAGTCCACTGCTGGTCATAGTACTTACTTACTTCCTGCGGCGGTACAACTGTGTGTGTTGTGGGTGTTGGCCTCCTCAACAATTTTCCTCCATTTCGATCTACCTGCCTTCTCCAAGATGTTAACTTTCCCATTTTCCTAAGATCCTCCTCAACACAGTCCATCCAGCGTTACCTGGGTCTTCCTCTGGGTCTCTTCTGTTGCGATGTCTGTTGCGATGTCCAATTAGAGAGAATTTTGACGGGTCTTGTGACAACTTTTTGCTCCGCCGACGCTGCTGCCCGTCCGCGATAAGGGGATTTAGCTGTGCCGGTGTAAGGCTCAGTTATGCCGCAATCAACCGCCAGAGCCCCGTTTGTCAGCAGGGTGCGCCACGAGCAGGGCGTGGTTGGAACCCTTTACACCAAAATGTTTGACTCCCTAGGTAGTAATAAGTAAGATGTTGTTCTAAGATGACAAGAGGAGTGTGGAGGAGGAGTTGTTCGAGTGCAGAGAGCGGTGCCGCGAGCTGCAGCGCGCCGGCACGCCGCGCCCGCGCTGGGAGCTCTGCGCGGACTTCATCGGCGGCGGCCGGGACAGGTACAGGTGCCTTCACCACAATACAGATTCAAACATACTATTTAAACAAGTATTTACACACACACACACACCAGCCTATATCAGTCCACTGCTGGAAATAGGCCTCCCCTAATAAACGGGGATATGCCCATAATCCTCACGCTGGGCATGCGGGTTGGGGATCGCAGGGTGCCCGTCGGTGGCCAGGGGATTTAGCTGTGCCGATGTAGGCTGTGCTATGCCGCAATCAGCCGACCGCCAGAGCCTCGTTTGTTAGTTAGCAGGGTGCACCACGTGCAGTTGAGGTTCGCTTGGGTTCCGACGATGTGGGTTGAACCCCGTACACCCCAACAAGTTTTTTTTTTTTTAAATAAACCCGACTGCATAGACACGACGTTTTTAGAAAAATTACTAAAAACTTCCTGTCAGTCCAGTTCATTGTACTGTTGTGTTTGAGTAATGGCTTCTTACAGTCGCCATATTGGATTTTTTGCAATTTCATATAGCCTATGTCACCCTTGTGATCTAGACGAATGTAACGACACAAAATTCGTCCAGTCGTTTGAGCTACAGCGACCGACAAATAATAATACAAACATACATACACCCTAAAAACATAAGCTGACTGAAGAGGACTTCAGTCGGGTATAAAATATAAGGCAATCAGCCAGCCAAGTTTCTTGCCAATTCTTCTCTGTTTGGTCGCGTTACGAAATGGTGTTAATTAAATTAAAAAAATACTATTCTGTGTACTTTACAGTGCTTATTGAATAAATAATGCATATGAGTTTAAGTTTCGTCACTAACTTCGTTCAAAATAAAAAATATTTTGTATAAATTTCGCTAACCTTTTCTGACGAGTTTCCGAAAACCCAACAGATATTGGACAGCACGATCTTTCGCCACGACACGACACACGATAGCATTTTCATTTCATACATTAGCTAGATACGCGATATGTACTGTCGTGCCTTTAAGCATAGAAACTCTCTTGATATTGCAGATGGTGGCAGCTGGCTAACGGTCTATCTTCGCGAGACATCCTGCTAGTTCTGCTGAAGGAGCTGGGCCCTGCCGCCGAGAGCGAGCACTTAGAACACTTCGACGGACTTGTAAGTTCATTTATGTGTGTGTGTGTGTATGTGTGAAGATTTATTCCCCTTACAGGTAATAAAAGGAATGAAATCTAAATAGAAACTACAAATTTACGGGTTTATAGGATTTTTTCGTTTACTTGTGCTATAAGACATTGTTTCTTGCAAAGTTTAATGATTCTATGTCAACGGGAAGTACCCTGGTTTTGATTCCCTTGCGAGTGTCTAAATATGCTGCATAAAACGTCTGTATTTATCGATGGCGTTATCACACAAGTTTGTTTTTTATTTCCTCTGCAACCATTCCATTAATTCCAATCATCTTAACACCACACGCCCTCCGGTGGAGTGATGATCTGCGAAAGGCTGCTGGTAGAAGCTGCATGCGTCGAGCTGAAGACAGACCGCAATGGCGCTCATTAGGGAGGCCTATGCCCAGCTGTGGACTGCTATAGGCTGTACACGGAGGGCTCGCATGAAAGGGGCTCTGGAATAGTCCAAAGACCTCATTTACTAACTCAGTTGCACACCGAAATGGCCGACCATTTCAGTGTGCAACTTTGGTCAACTTCAACGTCAACTTTGGTTTAAATTTGTTGCCGCACCAGACCTTTTTGCAAACTTTGACATTTCATCTGTCGAAATTCAAAGAACGTCAACTGACAAACTGAAAAACAGGACCGGTCCTTATCCTTATATTATGTAAATGATAAGGACCGGTCCTGTTTGATGAGCTAGTTAATAAGGCCTCTGCAATAAGGTATTTTACCTTTCTACAAGCAGCTGAATACAAACAAATGCTGGATCCCATCTCTTCAATCAACTGTTACCACAAATAAGACACAAACAAGAACAGAAGTAGTTACCGCCGCCACCGAATTTTACAAAAAACTATACAGCGGTCAAACCTCTACAACCACCTACCAACAAACAGAAGTAGAACCGCATTGCGAAGAGGAAATAAGAACATTTAAAGAAATTCATTTAATAAAAAAAATAGAATCACTGAAAGAGAATAAGAGCCCAGGTCCAGATAATATATCAAACGAAATAATAAAGGCAGCCAAGTTTGCCTTGGCAATCCCTTTAACCTGCCTGTTCAACAAGATACTAAAAGAACAAAGAATTCCTTCAAGTTGGTCAAAATCAGACATAATACTCCTATACAAAAAAGGCGACCCTAAAGATGTCGGAAATTACCGCCCTATTAGTTTGCTTCCCTGCCTCTATAAACTGTTTGCATCATGTCTGGAAGAAATTATTAGTCCAATTATAGAAAAATGTCAGCCAATCGAACAAGCCGGATTTCGTAAAGGATACAGCACTGTGGACCATATTCAAGTTATAGAACAAATAATAGAAAAGTATCAAGAGTTTAGAAGACCGCTCTACCTGGTGTTCATCGACTATGCAAAAGCATTTGACTCCATATCCCACGACAGCATCTGGGCTGCACTAGAGCAACAAAATATCCCAAGTATCTACATCAATATTCTTAAAGATATATACCACAAAAGTACGAGTAGAGTCAAACTAGACCAGTCGGGCCCAGCATTCCCAATACGCAGAGGTGTAAAACAAGGCGACCCATTATCACCAAAAAAATTTATCGCAGTCCTAGAACACATCATAAAAAACCTAGACTGGTCAAAAAAAGGTATAAAAATCGATAGAATTCTTCTTAGCCACCTTAGATTTGCGGACGACATCGTGCTATTTTCAGAGTCACCAAAGCAGGTAGAGTCAATGGTAAATGAACTACGAAATGCAAGCCAAAAAATTGGTCTCGAACTCAACACAACCAAAACAAAAATAATGACAAATAGCCACCGCATACCCGTCATGACAAACAACATACCACTGCAATATGTCGAAGAATATGTATACCTGGGCAAACTGATATCTTTTAAAAAATGTAGACAAATAGACGACATACAAAGGCGGATAACACATAGCTGGGGAAAATTCTGGAGCTATAAAGAAATCCTGAAATCGACTCTACCACTCCACCTTAAGAAAAAAATCTTAGATTCATGTATTCTACCCTGCATCACCTATGGCTGCCAGACATGGATATTTAATAAACACAACAGAAGAGAGATAGAAAAATGTCAAAGAGCTAAGGAAAGAAATGTATTAAATATTAAACTTAAAGACAAAATTAGAAGCTCTGAAATCCGCAAAAAAATACAGACCATAGACGTTCTCCACCACGCGCAGAAGCTAAAATGGAAGTGGGCAGGTCACCTAGCACGCACGAACGATCAGAGATGGACTAAGTCGGTCACACTGTGGAAGGGGCCCAGTGGTAAACGTGCCCAAGGCAGACCCCACGAGAGATGGAAGGACGAGCTAGTATCGGCAGCAGGAACTAACTGGGCAGAACTAGCTCAGGATAGAGAAGCGTGGCATGCTCTGGAGGAGGCATTCACCCAAAGCCCAAAGAGGGGTACCTCTTTGGGTGAATGCCTCCCAACAATTTTTTTTTTTTTAAAATTTTAAATACGTGCATCCAATACTGTGTTTTTTTCGATTAATATGCATGTAACATGTAAACTTTGTAGTGAGCAAATAAAAGGCTATTTTATTTTATTTTATTTAATAAAGTATTTTGTGTGGCGTTCCCGACCCCAGGGCACGGGTGAGGAGGTCCCGCCGTACCTGCGTCACGAGGGTGCCGTGCGCAACCTGCGCCTGTCGCGGCGCGAGGTGTGCGTGCTCATCGCCGACATCTGGCGAGGGAAGGCCGCGCACAGGGACATGCCCATGCCGCACTACGTCGCCAACTACTTCGAAAACAGGTCAATTTCATTACAATAACTGGTACACAAGGTATAACAAAGGGCTTTTAGGATATTATTAAGTATTCAAAGATGAAGCTGCTGAAATAAATAGCTTCTTTGGTTTCATTTTGTAAACTATACTTTTTTTTTTGTACGTGAAAGCTACTTTAATTAAAATGTCACTTTGAGTGCAGAAAACATAGATGTGATTCTACACGATCGGACGGCGCGTCCTTTTCAGCCAACGTATTAATAGTACATTGTTCACCGAGAGGAGAAAGTGACCGATTACCGTCGAGGGTGTCGTTTGAAGCCCGAGCCGTAGGCGAGGGCTTTAAAACACCCGAGATCGGGAATCGCACTTTCTCTCGAGTGATACATAGTGCTTTATACTACGAGGAAAATAAAAAACTAACTTGACTTTGACTTTGACTTTGACTTTGACTTTGACTTTGACTTTGACTAGCCAGTGCTTTTTTTTAGCTAGTGGCCAGTGTCATTTTGCGAACTTGGAGATAAAAACTCACTGTAAAAACTTTTTGGCTTTTGATATTTAGGTTACCAGCGCATAGTCTTACCCAAAATTAAAAAAGAAAAACCACGTAAGAAATGGATTTTCATACACTTTTCTCTCCCGCTCAGATGCGTTTTCTCCCCGCATATTTGTTCGATATGCAATGACGTACTTTCTACCGTAAATTTGATAAAGTATCAAGGTACTTTCCGAGCAGGTGTAGTATAAAGGCAATTTTTCATATAGAGAGGTTAATACCACTCGAGCTCACCGCTCTCGGTCCCGAGCGGAAGCTACTTATGTAAATGAATCGGTTATCGACTGAACTCTCAGAATAGCCAGTTGAGGTGGTCGGGTATTGATCATTCAGGTTAGAGAGAAATTTATTGCTCAAAAGAACACAGTTCACATAAATCATTGAATTACGCATTAAGCTCAAAATGTCTGCTTCTCCGACATACCAGATTGCCCTCACCTTATACAAATCTTAGTAAACACTAACGCTCGCGATCGACCTTGTACTATCCTATCCACGTACATTGACCCGAGTAATCGCTAATCGCTGCGTTAGCAGTTCACGGGAGCGCGCGGGCTGCGACCCGAATTCCGCTCAGTTCGCGATCGTACATCAAATCATCATTACACGTTCTCATTACCATTGTTTTGAGTATTTTTATCAATATAATCAGTTGAACCAACTGGACACCTGGAGAGACGTGGTGATGACAGGTGGTGCAAAAGAGTAACATTATGGTGGCCGAGGAGTGGGAAGAGAAGAGTTGTTCCTCCAGTAGCGCGATGGGTTGACGACATGGTCAGCGTCGTGTGCCGCCGGTGGATCAGGCTAGCGCAGGACCGTGCCAAGTGGCAGGAGCAAAGGGAGTCCTGTACTCAGCACAGGGTGAAATCGAATTCAAAAAGTTAGTACGGCAAAGCCCGTAGATCTTTTTTTCTGGTCCTTCGAGCCGGATCTGAACCAGCGACCTAGATAGTAATAGTTTGGTGAGGCGACTTAGTGGAGGAAGGTAAAGTTGAATGTAACCGTCGGACGTCCAGATACCAGCAGCCTATGATGCGCGCGGAGTGGGCGTACAACCTGTGCGCGGGCGCAGAGCAGATGCTGGACGAGCCGCACGTGAGGCTGTTCTGGGGCGTGCTGCACGGACACCTCACTGAGGACATCTACTGGGGCCTGCGCCGTCAGTGGCGCGCGCTCGCCCGACACCTGCGCGCGACGTGCGACCGCAACGAGGTAACGCAACACAACACAACACTACATCAATACCAACCACATTATAGGGAGAGATGACGATCCACGTGCAGTGGAAAAAAAGACTAATAAGTCCGTCAGATAGATCAACAAAAAATATTGGACACGTATTTTTTATCATCAAATAAATAAAAATAAACGGAGATTAAGAGCGTAGAAGTTCGGGAGTGAGGGCTCTTGACGTCACGGCTTTGTAAAAAGTGTACTAACCCGTGACGTCACGCGGAAATTCGACACACTATATCTTTGTCATTTTTTGTGTAATTCACAAAAGAAAAAATATGTGTCCAATATTTTTTATAATATAAACTAGTGGCCCGTCCCACGGGTGGACTTTTTTACACCTTGGGTTACGTTACTTAAGTTTTAGTCAGGATCCCTGATCTTTTCTGGCAATAAATATAGCCTATGTTACTCAGGGAGAATGTAGCTTTCCAATGGTGAAAGAATTTTTGAACTCGGCACTAGTTTTTGAGTTTATTCATTACAAACAAACGCACACACAAAAATATACACATACACAATTTTTTCCTCTTTTTAATATTATATAAGTGTAGATGTAGATGATGGACTAATTAAAATTTTAAAGATGTCATCCCTATTGTAAAGTAAAAATTGCCTTCAAAATAACCTTCGAGATTTCTTTGAACAATTTAGTAATTAGTAAATACGTTGGGTCATTGATTTCAGAATATTACATTAGAAGAGTTCGAGAAGGGCTGCAGAGCTGTGTTCCCTTTGAAAAGCGAAGTGGACATCAAGAACCTGTCTGACGTGGTGAAGAAACAACTCAAGATGAAGATCAACACCAATGAAGTCAACCTGGACAAACTGTTCCAAGAGGTAACCTTGCTATGTTAATGTTTTTCTATGTTTGTTGTCAATAATAGTAGCTATAAGTATTTAACATTCATATGCGTTGGAAAAAAAATGTTATTGAATAAATGAACTGAAATGAAACCTTCTACAAAGTCCAGCTGCAGGAAAATCTGTGATAAAGCTGACTGACTAATACAAAGAGTGACTAATAATTCTTTGCATTGTACTGTATTGTACTAAGGTTCAACTACTAAATGTTATTCTAATTATAAATTATTATCTATTAAGGATTCCTAAGGGATTAGGTTAGGACATTCATCGATATCGATGTATTTTGAATGGTACCAAGGCTGCACATCCCTGTTTCATTCATTCATTTTCCTGTTTTGCTATGTTGGTAGAAACCTAGTTTCTCGAAGTCTGTTTGGATATTTCTGGTAGGTTTATTTTTTAATAAGATTAATGAAAATTGAAAATCTGTATCCTTGTAACAAATGTTCCCAAACAAGATATTATAAAGGTAGCAGAGGCCTCAAAATCCATGATAGTAGAGTGCATCGAAACCAAATTCCAAATTCTTCAGTGCCTGATCATAACTCTCCATCTTTAAATCAATCACCCCAAACATTTTGGCATATTATTAGTTTTTGTAAACAAAATATACAAACAGTTAAACGCATACCTAGGGGTGCTCGAATATCTGTAGCAAAATGCCTTACTACAGATATACAAAATACTCTAACTCAAAATTCTTCAACTGCTTGGGAGCATTTGTTAACTTTTCCGTATAGAATTTTACATGTGGCCGTCGGTGATGATAAAAAATCATCACTTACAGCCAAAATCAAACAGAACTGTGCTAAAAATATACAAATATCAGAACTCTTAGCACACCCAGTAAAACAAAAATCAAAATTTCACAACGATGTCTCCTGTCGCATGGTGGAAAACCGCCTCGGGGATGGAGACATCGGTGGTGCAGCGCGTCTTCTATTTTCAAATGACACAGTTGCCCCAAATTCTAGTGAAACGCTTGTGGCATTACAGAGTAAGCATCCACCTTCTTCACCTGATCAACGTCTTCCGACACAGCCAGATTTAGATGATATTTTATCTCAGTTCTCTGCTATATCGGAGGACGTTATCATCGCGATTAATTCTTTCTGCAGTGGCTCCGCTGGAGGACTCGATGGCCTGACGCCCCAACACCTAAAAGATCTTATTTGTGTGGGTTGTTACTTGTGTGGAGACGCAGGTGAGAACCTCCTCGGGGCCATTACATGCCTCGTTAACAAAATGTATTCTGGGAGTGTGCATAATACAATAACTGATATTTTATATGGGGCAAACTTGTGCGCACTCCTCAAAAAAGATGGAGGAATTAGGCCAATAGCAGTGGGAACTACGTACCGTCGACTCGCAGCCAAAATAGTCTGCCGAAAAAAAGGTGATGTTCTGCGAGATATTTTTCAACCGCTTCAGTTGGGTTTTGGCTCACGTGGTGGTTGCGAGGCCGCGGTACATTCTTTAAGAACGTTCCTCACTTACAATACCGACAAGATTGTGTTGAAGGTGGATGTAAAGAATGCTTTTAATTCTGTTGATAGAGGTGCTTTGTTGACTCAAATTAAAGAAGTTTTACCGGATATTTATAATTTTCTTTGGCAATGTTACGGCGAACATTCAAAATTAATTTACCAAAATAATTTATTATCGTCCGAAGTAGGATGTCAACAAGGTGATCCTTTAGGGTCAGCTATTTTTAGTCTCGCTATTCACTCTATAATTAAACGTTTAGAGTCTCAATTTAATGTGTGGTACTTGATGGAACTCTAGGTGGTGAAGTGGATACTGTACTCAGAGATTTAAAAATCATAATCGATGAATTTAAACAATTAGGACTAGAACTTAATTTTTCAAAATGTGAACTATATATACCCGAAACCTGCTCAACAAAACATGAAGTTTTAGATTTATTTTTACAAACAGCTCCGTCAATAAAACTAATTGACAGAGATTCGCTTCACCTCCTTGGTTCTCCTATTCTAGATGAATCCTTGCCGGGTTTCATTGAAGACAAAATTCAACATTTTTGTAAGATTTCGGAGCGTTTGCAAAAAATTAACACCCACGTGGCTTTCACTATTTTACGTTACTGCCTCTTTGTACCAAAATTTACATACTTTCTTCGATGTTCCCAGCTCTGGAAGTACCCAAACTTGACACAGCGGTTGGATGACCTTCGATCATAAATACATTTTTTTAGACATTTCGATCTTAAATACCCCTTTAGATGATCGTGCTTGGCGCCAAGCTTCACTTCCAATCAGGATGGGAGGCCTTGGCGTTCGCAAAATTACAAGTGTTTCTATTCCTGCTTTTCTCTCTTCGATTCATGGTACTAAAGATTTAATTCAAAATATATTATCCAAAAGTTTGTCAAATTTCCAAATTACAGGGTCCATTGAAGCCAAAGAAACTTGGGAAATGGCCTGCCCTAATACCAGCTTTCCCAAAGCCCTCTCCTCTCAGAGACAGTGGGATGAGCCGCTCTGCCAACTAGTACGGGATAACCTTTTTGAAACAGTGACATTGTCGACAGTCTTGGACATCACGCGCTGGCATGTGTTTCGAGTGCAGGACGTGTGTCCCGACACAACTCCTTCAATGATATCATTCGTCGAGCTTTTACCAGTGTTGGCGTAGCTTCTACATTAGAGCCACATGGCCTAATGAGGGATGATGGTAAACGACCCGATGGTATGACTTTGATACCTTGGAAGATGGGACGACCCTTAGTTTGGGATGCCACTTGCGTAGACACCCTAGCGCCGTCTCATCTTTCAGGGACTTCAGAACGGGCCGCATCCGGCCGGGATCCGCAGCAAATTCTTCAAAAAAAAATTCTTCAGCGGAGTTCCTCAAACGGCGAAAATATTCACACTTAGATAGAGGTTATATATTTGAGCCGTTTGGGGTTGAAACTCTAGGCCCATGGGGACCAGGGGCCCACAAAATTTTCAAAGACGTGGCAGAGCGCTTATTCCAGAGCACACGTGATCGGAATGGTGGTTTCTATTTGGGCCAACGGATCAGCCTTGCTATCCAACGTGGCAATGCAGCCAGCATTCTGGGCACTCTACCCTGTGGTGACGGTCTGGATTTTTGTTAGGCTATTTTATTTTAGTAATGAGTAGGTATACATATTTTGTCAAATATGTAGGTATAACTATGAAATATTAACTAAGAACTTGTTATTGTATATACTGTTGTGAATAAAAGTTAATTTGGACTGGAAAAAAAAAATTAATAATGATCTAGACCTTGTCAATGGGTGGTTCCAGTCAAATCTTCTGACTATAAAACATTCAAAAAACTATCTTTATCTTATTTACCTCAAAAAACAAAATTATTTCAAACTTTACACCATTGACAATAAATAAAGTAGGGTCAAGGAGGCAAGAGTGGCTCAGTCGGACACAGTGACTCATTCATGTTACTACCCGAAAGAAGCGCTTGATATTGCTCTCCTTGTCATACAATATACGCGTGTGAACCCCAAACACGTTCTAACCAGTCGGTCGGCAGGTCAAGCGCCGTACGGCAGTGTTACGGCGTTTTTTTGTTTTCGTACCCACAAAATTACTTTGTGAGGTGAGTTTCTTTTGTTTTCATACATCAGGTTGTGATAATTTGTAGTGCCTTTTATATTTGTCAATTAGTTGGTACTATAGTGTTCTCATTCATGCAGTTGTTTAAAGTAATTTTTATTTGACTCGAATGCTGCGATCAAATATTTTCGAAATGGCGTGGTCGTACACAGTGGCTCAATTTTAAGAAGTACACAGTGACTCTGGGTCACAGTCTTTCGCTTAAGGAGTTCTTACCCTCACAGCTGCAACCCAAATATTCGGTCAACAATTTTTTTACAGCAGAACAAGAGGCTGTCCTTGAAAACAATTTTACGCATAGCGCCCTCTTGTTTTATGGATTGACCGTGAAAGAAAGCTCGAAGGTGGCATATCAGTGACGAACCACAACCTACTGTGGACATCAAGCATGTTGATCAATATTAAAACCTTTTGTGTTAAGAGACCCTATAAAAGCTGATCCAAGAAAAACAAACAGAAAACGAAGAAGAGCTGGACGTAGCCTGGTACCTAACGATACACCTGAGAAGACTGATAGAACAAGAAAAGAATGCGACTAAAAGAAGAAACGAGAAAAAGAAAAGAAAAATTTCACGCACAATACCAGATAGCGACGATGACATGGAAAAGCACGATGAAGTTGTATAAGCAGATTCTGATGATGACACTGGTTCGCTGGAATCACCAGAAGAATACATAAATGATGATGAGATGGTTATAACGTAGAAAGACTTTTTGAATCCTTTACCACATTCACCCAAGGAAGGAGAATATGTTATAATAGAATTGACAACAAAGAAACAGCGATCTTTATACATTTTTTTATTTTAATAAAAAATAATTTGAATTAATAATCTTTCATTTATTTCTCCCATTGAGTAACTGTGTACTACTAGAGTCACTGTGTACAACGGGGTTGAGTCACAGTGTACACCTAGGTGTACACAGTGGCTCAATTCTCGATGTTTAGTTTTGGGCCTCTCATTTATTTTTAGTAATATTTTGTGTAATTATAATGATGCAGTATTAAACTAGAATACCTAACTAACAATCTATGTATGTTTCAGATAAATCAATTAATAATTTTCAGAATTTTTATCTATTTGTAAAAATCCGAGCCACTGTTGCCTCCTTGACCCTAGTTATAAATAGAGTTCATCAGGAAAAGTATCTCGGACTAATAGGTACTCGATAGCAAGTTAACCTGGAAACCGCACTTGCAAAAAATTCAATCTAAAATAACTTCACTTACGGGTGCACTGCGTGGAATAGTTAAATGTCTTCCGCAACAAGTGCGATATACAGTCTATAACTCGCTTGTAAAACCCCACATTGACTATCCGATAGAAGTGTGGGGCACAGCTGCTAAAACTAACATAGACTTACTGCAAACGGCACAAAATAAATTAATTAAACGATTATTTAACTACGACTTTCTCACACCATCAACATTTTTGTATAAGAAAACTAAATTAATGAATATGTTTCAAACTTATATATACAAGAACTGCATGCTAATAAGAAAAATATTGATTAAGAATATACACATTCAAATAACATTCACTAAAAAACAACAAATTCAAAAAATCAGACTGAGAAATGCAAATGACATTAAATTACACGTACCACGCACTAATTATGGTAAAAAAAAAACATTATGTATGAAGGTGCTCAATTATACAATAATAGTCCAAGAGCCCGTGAGTGCCAGACCTTCGTATTTTTATAAAAGCTGAAAATTTCTCTATGTGTGTCCCTAGTACAGGTAAGAATGATCCCCACCCATGAAGCTGAGGCAGCGGTGGCTTTGGCAGGTAACTATGGCAGGTATAAACTGCACAATTTGAACTTAATAACAGTGGATGCGCAGTGAAGGGCCGCAATAGACCAAGCGCTCTGTCTCACTCGCACTAGTTACTGTATACGCTCCTTGCTCTCCGAACTACTGCTCACTTTGAATGCGTCTGGCAAGATGATAGAACCGTCGAAACTGTCCGGCTTTTATGTAAACATAGATTAATAGGCCCCCAAAAAATTATATATAAAATTTAGGTTTTATAATATAACGTAAGTATAATTATAAATTATAATAGTTTAAGGGTGTCCGGCAGAGGGTTGCAACCATACTAACTGTCTGGCAATGAGCAACGCGAGTTTTGATATTATTATGAATCAAATATTTAAAAAAACAGTTTTTTATTTTATGATAAATTTGAGATGGAATTTTATACACCTTTGTTACCTGTTACCTGCCAAAGCCACCGCTGCCTCAGCTTCATGGGTGGGGATCATTCTTACCTGTACTAGGGACACACATAGAAAAAAATTCAGCTTTTATAAAAATCCGAAGGTCTGGCACTCACGGGCTCTTGCTCTATAAGTTACCAAAAGATATCAAAGAAGCAAAATCGAAGGAAACGTTTAAAAAACTACTTAAATATCATATTCTGAATAAACATTGCTAAGAGATCTATAAAATATAATATATATGTAAAATTTTATGTCAACATAAATAAGTACCTATACCTAAGTACATATTTTTATTTAAGAAAATAAGAGTATTAAAAAAAACTAAGTTTAAAACAAATACCTAACCATAAAAGATATTCTATAAGACAAGATATTTAGTACAAATTCCGCTAACTTTCTCTGACAAGTTCCACAAAATGCATACGCATGCACCGCCCTCCCGCCCGCAGATTCACATGCAAATCAGAGAAAGAACAAGCAAACATGCAATCATTAATAAATGCAACCGTCTACTTACTCTTCCACCAATAAAAACAACACGTTAACCTGTAATTAGCTTGGAGAAACGACACACACATAAATACACAAGAAACTCAACAGAAATTCGACAATGTTTCGCCTTCCCCATAAGGCATCCTCAGGAATGATCGACTCGCTGTCCACCAACGTCGACGTCGCTAAAAAACAACAACGACGCAGAACTCCGCAGACGTGTTGCTCCGCCGAGCGCTAAACAGAAAGTGAGTCAACCGCGTGACATCCCCACTTATATAGTATCGGGTCGAACTCCCCGCCCTCCTAGTGGCGCGATTGCGTCATCAACGTTGTTTTGCGTTGAAAAAATGCTCAATAACGGGGATCTCGGCAGAATATTGGTCTCGTTACTAATTACAGGCTAATTACAGGTTAACGTGTTGTTTTTATTGGTGGAAGAGTAAGTAGACGGTTGCATTTATTAATGATTGCATGTTTGCTTGTTCTTTCTCTGATTTGCATGTGAATCTGCGGGCGGGAGGGCGGTGCATGCGTATGCATTTTGTGGAACTTGTCAGAGAAAGTTAGCGGAATTTGTACTAAATATCTTGTCTTATAGAATATCTTGTAATGGATTTCCGCAAAGTCACGCCTGAGTCAATTAATTATCTAACCATAAAAGTATAAACAAACATAATTATTGAAATATTATACCGTACCACAAACTTGACCATTGCATGCCACTTCTAGTCTCATGTAATCCTTGTTAGTTGACCGGTCTAACTGCCTGAGCTTGGCTTTAGTTTAAAGATACCATTTGTGGGTGCTTCTAGTATGAGTAATGATTTAGTAATGCAAAACTACCTTCATCGGCACTGCTTTATTGTTAAAACATTATTACTTACATTACTGCAGAATGTAGACGAGATTTTATATTTTAACTACCTACTTAACCTACTTGTATGATTAGCCCAACAAAATATTATTAGTTATTACCTAGAATAAGTTTTTTCTCATGTAAGTGAATTTAATTATTTTTGAGAAATAAATATATCTTAAACCTGATTATGTTGTCCGTAATCTTCTTCGTAGAATTGCATTATCTTTGGACCCAGCTCGGTAGGTGTAGGTCTGTGTTGGTGAGTGGGTGGTACAATGACATGAATAGAAGAATACCTCTTTTCCACATGGTTCACATTCCCACTTCCCACCAAACTAAAAACCGGTAAAAAAATCAAACTGGTGTATCCGAAACGTAAGTAGCACAAAAAAATATGAAAAATTTAAACCTTTTTGGAATGTACGAAGAAAACCCTTTCATATGACACTCGACACGTTTGTAAAACTTTTTTGGAACAAAGCTCCATAATGCGGTTTGTGGTAGGTACGTGTGATTGGGGAGAAAATGTAACCTTACGTAAGATTTTCGCGTTATACCCCCCCACCATACGCCTTTCACGATAGAGTTGATGATTAGATTTTGAGTATGTAGAGTAGAGTGACAGCGAACCTTTTGCGCTGTAGGTCGTGATTTTAAAGTAGAAAATACTTTTATAGCGTCTTACAGTTTTAAGATTTTTAGTAGTGGGAAGGATACGGATCAAACCACGAGTGCTAGTTTGACACTGAATTTAATTACGATAAAGTAATAACAAAAATGTATGCATTTGCAAAAAAAATTTACTTGTGAGTAGGTAGTTTACAGCTGACCTAGTTTGATGACTTTACCTACCTATCGTGCGTTATTCCGTACAACTTTGAAATCACGACATACAAAATAGTTTCAATGTTACACATCTGTACTTGGGCTTAAAAACCGCAAGCCCTAGATACTTCATTGTGTAGGGTAATGTGCCTTGCATAGTGGTTAATATCCAGCTCGAAGGACCACAAAGCCTTTGTTGGATAAATATGTAAGCTTCGAATTATAATTAAAAGTTAGTAAGTTAGATTCTATTGGAAACAAACTAAAGTTTGAAAACTGTATAGATCAGTTAAGGCTAATCATAGGATGCCGAAGAAAACTAGAATATGCAAAGTTGCCAGCTACATATAAAAATATTTGCTTTGTATAATTATTAATATTGTATGTTCTGTAATGAACACATGTGTAGGGCCAACGCTTAGGATACGGTAGATAGCTTAGTATTGATGTTGCTGCTCATCAGGGGAAGCTAATCTTCAGCTGTGGAGTGCTGCAGGCTGATTATGATGACCTACTGTTTATATAATGTTTCCAGAACGAGGAAGGCTTCGAGCGCGTGGAGTTGGCCCGCGAGCTGTTCAGACAGCGGCAACAGGCACAGGACAAGTACATCCGCGAGATAGTGGCGGAGCTGGGCGGACGACGGCGCGGCGCCGCGCCAGTCTCACTGGACCAGCTGAAGCGGGCCATCGCGCTGCTCGACCCCGCTATAGGTGAGCCCACACTGTACGAGATAGTGGCGGAGCTGGGCGGCCGACGTCTCACTGGACCAGCTGAAGCGGGCCATCGCGCTGCTCGACCTCGCTATAGGTGAGCCCACACTGTACGAGATAGTGGCGGAGCTGGGCACATCCGCATTTTATTTATTTATTTATAAAAACATGACAGCTATTATAACAGGCTTTATCTAATGCAATAGAGTAGTCATCATATTAGACATCATTATTACAATAAATAAGTACATACATGAATGCCAATTTCACAATGTCATAAAACTAAATAAAAATCATAAATGTCTTAATTTACCAAAAACAAAAAATATATACCTATACACTAATAATATTTATCTACAATAGCACAAAACATAAGGAATCATATTTGCGAGCTCGTTATTAGAACAGCTCAGCTCAGATTTTGTTAGCGGTACAGACTACAGCGAGCCGAGCGCTCCACTCTGTTGTCTGTGCTTTGAGGATTCCCTTGTAGTGTTAGTAGTGAGGTTGCAGATCACATCCGCATGGAGCGCTACCTCCGCTGGGCGTTCGGCGCGCCGGCGGGGGAGCTGGGCGGCGCAAGCGTGGCGGCGCGCCCGCTGCGCGGCGTGGCGGCGCGCCTGGCGGCCGGCGACATCGAGCGCGTCGGCCCGCGCCATCGCGCCGCACTACGCACAACATACAAATAGAGATCACTCGTTTAACAACATTTCATAAATATTTATAATTGTTAAATAAATAAGAATTGATTTTTGTTAATAATTATTTGATGTTAGAAAATGTTATATATAAACTGCACCTTGTGATCTTTTTTCAATAGGTATTTAGCACCGCATATTGGATTAGGTACTTTTCAGTAAGTACTAAATATATAATATATTAAATTCCTAAGGCTTGTTTGTTTCCAATTAATTGATAAGAAAGCTGTTACGGTTTCTATGAAATTTATATAAAGTCATGCTGTAGTTATTATGTAGGTCTACCTACAGAAAATATAGAACCATCCGAAGCCATCGAGGTATTTATTTTATTGTGCTCGAAGTCCGAAACAGTTAATATCAATCCTCAAGGCCCACCTTCATATGAGCTTTGACAATTTTAGCCGCTCGAAGGCCTCCCACATGGCTTAGTGACAAAAAAACCGTGATCAATAGCACGGATACGCTCGGATCTAAAGGCCACTAAACGATCATCCATCCATATAGTGACAGGGCGCAGTGTTGTTTACATCAATTAGGCAGGCACGCTACGGTGGCCGATCAGCTTATCTGCTAAATGTGACGTACGCCAAGCAGTACCTTCCAACCCTCCCGTCCCAAGTCCCAGCTAGGTATGTTTTGTTGGATGGGTGGTACTCAAAGTTTACTAATAATGTCTATGGTGGTATTATAGCCATCGAGATACTCGAAGAATAGCATGAATAGAGGAATACCCTGCGGGAATACCTTTATTCCACCAATCCCCACCGAACCAAAAACCGGTAAAAATTTAAACTGGTGTATCCGAATTCCGAACGCAAATTTTTACCGGTTTTTAAAATTACGTGCCATCTCTACCAAAACCGATATCAAAAATCTTTCTATCTGTCACAACTGTCTGTCATGTCATGTCAATCAAGTGTCTAAAATCAAAACAACACGTGCGTGCGGGTGCGAGTTGGTTTGTTTACAAATTTTAGGAATTATATTTTTGGTATAAATAACTTGTAAATTAGCTTCTAAATACATGATAATGGCTGATATAATAGATAACGAAGATATCGATAGAGATACAGTAGAGCCAGAACAACTGGAGAAATTATTTTCTAAGAAATACAGTTTGCTAGCCGAAACCGCTGTTTCACTGAAGAAATCCTACATAAATAAGCTGCACGGTACAAAGTGAGTATTATAAAATTCTTTAGCTATACTATGAATAATGAAAAATACAATACCCCTAAAAAACCCAACGAATTTTTATAGTTCGAATATTTATTCTAACCCAGAAAAATGGGTGACTTAAAACTTATTAATCATGTAAAATCTTTCAGATCACTGAAACTAGCAGTAAGTCTTACAAACAACAGCATAGAAATATATGAACTGAACAACACATCCCTTAATAAAGTTTGTAGACTTAGTGGGCACGAGCAGAACTTAACCGAGGTGGTGTTCTGTCCTAAGGAGGACCATCTAGTGTACTCGACGGGATACGACGGAGCTATCAAGCTGTGGGATACAAGGGCTAGTGGCAGCTGTGTGCAAGAGTATAAAGGTAGCTTAAACTTTGTTGTAAAAGTATTGAAAAGACGAAACTTTAGATGTAACTATGTTTGTTACTTCATGACATTTACTTAAGATTGCAATAATTTACTAGAGCAAAAATCACAAAAATATTATTTCCATCAAAAGTAAATTATTATTTATTAATAGCTAGCCCACAAGACCTGGCTAGCTGCATCATGAAGCGAGCACCCGCCATTCCCGCTTCCAGTAAACTCTGGCCTACAGTGTTGTTCTAGTGCTGCATAATAAAGATGTAAATCCATTTTGCCAATGCCATTGCTTACCCGCTGCAGGGCATAGGCTCCCTTCCTTTCTTCCACTCTTCGCGATTTAATACTGTGACAGGCCATGTTGGTAAATATGCACAAGCTATCTCTTTCTAGACCTTCCTCGTCATCAATCGCCTAGCACTCTGTGGTTCTCTTTGGCCACAATTCGCTTGACATGCAGGAAGTAAAAAGTAAAACAAGACTTTTTTTTAAAACCGGATCAAAATAATTGTAGATGCAGAGGAACAGCTCCATAGAAAATATGAATGTATGGATGTATCCTGCAATGGACGGGTGCTGTGCGCAGGCAGCCTCATTGTGGAAGATGATGCTTACATGGTGTTCTGGGACCAACGCAAAACTGAACCAATGGGCGGCTACTGGAACTCACACACCGAAGATATTGTACAGGTAATAAAAAAAACGATATTATGTTTCTGATAAAATTAACACATAACAATCCAAAAAATGATCATATCTTAATTGTTACCGGTTGCATAGCTCAGTTGGTAGTAACTCTGCCTCCTAAGGACAATTGTGTGGAGACTAAGGACCTTTTTGTGTCACTATTTCTTGTATTAGATTTAAGCACTTTTTTTGGTGAACTTATTGTTTTACTCAAATATTTTTTCTTATATCATCTTATCTAACTTGGATGTTTATTCTGTGTTTTATGAGTTAGATGGTGTAGGCTTGCCCAGCACCTATCCTCATTACTAAATACCTAGCTTCTATCCGCGTCTTTTCTATAGAAATATATATACACTTTATGTAATTTGTTCTCTAGAAATACATAATTCTCAGCTCAATCAAGGTTGCAACGTACAACACAAGGGGTGTTTTTTATGTTTACGCAGCCTAACATTCATGAGGTTCCCATAACACAAACTCTGCTTAATTTGGAGCTAGATGATGAGAATATATACATTGTTATTTATTTCAGTTTAAAGTGTTCGAATTAAAGTTTGGATTAATGCATTTCTAAGTGAGGCTCTACATTATCAATTTATTTACATTTTATTGCACAATAATGTAACAAAAGGTGCTAGCTTAATGCTAGCAGCATTTTCTACCAGGCTGGTAGAAAATAACTGACACGTCTGTAGTCCGCTACCCATAGACAGGCTTCGCCCTTCCCTTTTGGGATGACTATAACAATAATGATAAGGAATTAAACATTCTAAAAATGTTATGGTTAAAATTTCAGGTTAAATTCCACAAAGAGAAAACACAGACCCTAGCTTCCGGCTCATTGGATGGTCTCCTTAACATCTACAATATCATGGAGCCAGTGGAAGACGACGCCCTGGTCTACTCTCTGAATGTAGAGAACTCTGTGGAGAAACTAACCTGGCTGGATGAGAAGCAGGTGGCTTGCATCACACAGTCCAATGATGTGCAGATCTGGGACACGGAGAGTGGGGATATGTCGAGGAGTTATGGAAGGGACAAAGTGGCTAGGAGTATAAAGGTTTGTTTCTCCTATCAGTTAAGATATTTATTATTTTTACACATTTGGAAAACATGTTAGTATAAATGTAGGTATGTATAAAGGTATATAATATGCAGGTAGTAAAACAGGATTTGGCCAAATTGTTTTTTTATTGTACTTGAAGAGGGAACAAGCACATGGCCCACCCACCTGATGTTAAGTGGTAACCATTCCTGTCAGCTTTGCACTCAAGTACAGAACTCACTTATAGAAATATTTTACAATCCTACTAATATTATAAATGCGAAAGTTTGTGAGTGAAATGTATGGATGAATGGATGAAGGTTTGTTGCTCTTTCACGCAAAAACTACTGAACGGATTTGAATGAAATTTGCAATATTCACAGTTTGTGACCTGGATTAACACATAAGCTACGCTTTTACCCCGGCTTTAGCTAAGCTTTTTATCCCGGTGCCACGCGAGCGAAGTTGCGGGCGGAAGCTAGTGTAATAATACTTTGAAAGCTTCCATTTGCACTTTGTTTGATAGGCCAGGGTAATGAAGTTCTACTCGGTCTAGATCAAGGCTTATGTATTTACTCATGAAAAATTTACATGATTCAGCTACTCAGCATTTAAAACTTCCTCTGTCCTTTATGAATATATGGGGTCAGATTAGCAGGGGGCAATCACATCACACTAACATAAAAATCCAACAGTTTGTATGTTTGTTTGTGCCCATTCTTTTCCGAAATGGCTTGAACAGATTTGATGACATTATATAAATATAGATTACTTTTTATCTAGGTACTATGCAGGCGATGCTGCTGTCAGAAGGCTTGTGAACATTAAACCCCAATGAGGGACGACAGTGCAGAATAAGATAGCTCTCAGATACACTGAATGTATTGTTGAATAAAGAAATAGAAATAGTAAAACATTTATTTCGACACAGGTACACAACAATAAATCAATCTACGAATATAATATAATAGTAAGAAATATATTTCCAGAGGAGCAGAGATGACGATTGCTACGTGGTGGACGCCTACTCGTCGACTGATGGCATGGTGCTGCTAGCTGGCTCCAACGGAGGAAATGGGTGAGGAACCAAGCTATCGAGTCAGCTCCTTACCTTAGAGCTCTACTAGTAAAGGTGCCATTGACCACTGTAGGGGGGCCGTAGGGGCTTTGCTTTCCTTATTTTAGATGTCATGTGGGGTAGGGGGAGGGGTCTAGATGGTGATTACGTCAGCAGTAGTTAATTCTTTTTTTACACATTGGCAACCCACACATTGTCTATGTTTAAAAACGAAACTCATTTTCGGGGAATAATGAATACGTTTAGGTACTCGCTTAGAACCGAGTAGCGGAATTATTGCGCGCTATTTACTTGTCTAAATATAATACAGGTAACAATGTTTACGTAAGCATTTGGGTAAGACTAAAAGCTTGAATTGCTTACTTTTGCTGCTAAGGTTGAGAGGGGGTAAAACTTAAATCTGCTAACGTAATACTTGACTTGAATGGCCCCGTACTTGTGTCAGTCTACTTCACTGGTTCTGTCTATTGTTTCAGAGATGTGTTGAGATCAGTCACGTTAGGAGGCAAGAAGTTAAAGCCCTGCACTAACTTCACAGAAAACAAGCAGATTGTCCGGTGTTGCTGGTATGATACAAGTGTAAGTATAAATGTGTGAATTTAAAAGATTAAATCAAAGTATTGACCGGTCTATTTCTGAATGTAGAAAACTATATGAAGATTTTATCCTGTATGAGAAATAGGTTTGTGAATCTACTAGTGCATGTTGATGATATAACCAAAGTAGCCAGGCATTCTTGATTAAGGTTTAAAACAAATCTCTCTCTCTCTCTCTCTCTCTCACACACACACACTCTCTCTCTCTCTCTCTCTCTTTAATTTGATTTGACATTAAAGATGCACGTTCGAGGACCCATCTTACCAGAGTAGAAGTCAAAGCTAAGATTTGTATTGAAAACTGACAAAAATATGCTTGAATTAAAATCCACCTATTAGTTCAGTTCTGGAATATGGGCTCAAGACATCAGAGAACAGAAGGGAAAAAACGATAAAACGTCTGTATGCAATCCAGTGATTATTCATTCAATAAAAAATCTTTTAATTTAGTACATAAAAAGTTCAAGCAAATAATTATTTTACAAATTAGCGACCTCTGTAATCATGTAGGTAGAGATCTTCAGTCAAAAAATGCACGCCCCTCCAATGTAGGGTACATTGTAAGATACATGCAAAAGAGATGTTATAGACAGAATACATGCCACCTGTCAATTTCATTGGTCCTTCATTTACCAGATACAACAGACCTAGATACGAAAGTAGGTGTTTTAGCTCTACTCTACCAGACCGGACCTCCCTTGTGGAGTTTAGTGTTCTGTGGACCAGACTACCAGTGCATTAATAACGCGGACGTATCATTCCATACAAAGCGCGTGCTTTCCGCCATACAAATGCCCTACCTACCTAACCTACCGCGGGACTAGCTATCCTCCAAGTGAAATCGCTGCACACACACACAGTAAAGGTTTAAATAATCACGTTTAGTGAAGGCATGCATTTTTTACATTGACAGATCTTAGTGTCGAAACATACTATGCTGAAGTTACGCGACCGAAGTTCGGCATGATTACGCCTGTAATGCTATTTGAATTACGATGACACATTATGCTGAAATTGCGTTGCGTTATGGCGTACATACGAACTTCGGTCGGGCGTAAGGTCAGCAGCAATTCGGCGGTAGAGCACACATTATACGCGACCGAAGTTCGGTTCAACTGCCGAAGAAGATCTGGGGCGGGAAAACACATAAGATACGCAACTGAATTTCTGCCGCGTAAGTTCGGCGTTTATAGTGTGTCATATCAGCCGAATACGTCGGAACATAAAATCAGTTGCGGAACTTCCGTCGCTTAATTTCGGCATAGTGTGTTTAGACACTAAGGTCTCATTTACTAACTCAGTTGCACACCGAAATGATAAGCACCGGTCCTAATAATCATTTCATGGTTTTAACAAACTTACATAGTTTGTCAATTGACGTTCTTTGAATTTCGACAGAAATGTCAGTTTGCAAATAAAATACGAAAAGTTGCGGGCAGCAGCATGCGGACGCAACACACAAATTACAATAAAAAGGCTCTTACGGTGTCCAACTGAGTTGGTAAATGAGTCCTTATTTGATTACACAATAGTATTATGAGCATTGTCTATGTACAGAGGGACCTGCTGGTGACGGCGGGAGAGTCTGGCCTGGTGAGCGTGTGGCGAGGCGGCGGCGACGCCTCACTTAACGGGAACGGACT
This sequence comes from Horisme vitalbata, assembly GCA_951804965.1. Lineage (NCBI taxonomy): Eukaryota > Metazoa > Arthropoda > Insecta > Lepidoptera > Geometridae > Horisme > Horisme vitalbata. The sequence continues at coordinate 611,768 of OX638104.1, read as the reverse complement.
CACCAAGAAACTAGCCGCCTCCATGAATAAACTGCATGTCCACAGGCATAAACCTTACTGATTACACGCTTTATGCTATCATAATTGTTTCCATGTCATAACATCCAACACTCTCTCTCTCTATGTACACTTGACGCCACAGTATTTTTAGCCTTATGAGAGAGCCTCTACTAACACCGCGTTTGCCATACACTGTCTTAGTAACCGAGTGGTCCATAATTAGAACATGCTATCTGATGATGTATCGGCTATGGTTTGTGTGTCAAACACAGCTTACTACAAAGTTTACGTCAACTTTATTTTTGTATAGAGATTTCAGTTTTATTTTATTTTTAAAGTTTTGGGAAAACTTACAGTTAAGTGGGAGCACAATAGTATAATAATAAATACATGCAGCATACGTTGCTACATGTACGCTGATGGCCAGTTCAATTATATTTAAGTAATAGACATTGTCAAAGTACGTGGATTAGAGTAGCGCAGAATCGTGGTGGATGGCACAAGTTGAGGGAGGCCTATACCTATATAGATGATGATGAAGTAATATATAAGTTGTCCAAACTTCAAGTTAGGGGCGCTGGTCTATTTCCATACAAAAATATAGTTAACGCCAACTTTGTAGAATGGTATGTTTTTCACACTCAAGCCACAGTAAACACCTTCACAATAAGCTCGACATCTGGCTACGACTAAATTAATCAGTAATAAAAAAAGTGACAGACACAATGACTAAATTTTTTAACATTGCCTGAAATGGACACATCAGCATCAAGCTGCTCGTCCATAATTAAATAATAATGTCATAGTATATACTAGGTTATATTAATGTCAGTTGAGAGGCTGTCAGATTAATTCATAAACTGGTGCTATAGGTTCTTTCATGTAAAAGTGGAATATTCTATAAACTTACAGATATTCACACTATTGGTTAGAACCAATGTTAAGTTTGAATAAGAAGTTAGATATTCTGGAGTCCAATAGATTTAAGAGTAATAATAATATCATAGTATTTGTTGTGCATTAGATACTATTTTATATTTTGCCCTGTTTGTAGGTTAATATTAATTGAGAGCTAGCAATACTTACCTATTAATGTCATGTTTGCCTATTTGGGTCTATTTTGATATGATTTTACTCTGTTTTGTGAACTGAATAAAATAAGTATAAATCGGGCATATAATATTTTTTTCCAATAGATATAGATTATTTATTACAAAGAAGTCGTTATTTTATTCTACATCGCGTATAGTGAAATTTCTTAACAACTCCTCGAGTTGCAAAAGAAAACAACTGTCAATAACTTATCTCGTTTATTAAAAATCAAAAGTAAGTTATTATGTATATTAAACAATCTTTAAAATAAAATGGTCATCATGGCGTTTGGCCATTATTTAAGAAAATGAGTAAATAAAATAATTGAATCTACAATAAATTCTTATATTAAAACTTTAAAACGAACACATGAGCAGCAGTACACACATGACACGATTTAAGTACATAGGGCTATGTACCAACGTACCCACTATGTACACACCAACATTACAAACAGCCTCCCCAGATAAGCTCTAATTTAGATTCATAAATAATTATCCCAATATTCTACGTACGGGGAGTGTTCGATGTCGAATTCCTTACCCTCAGTGACAGAAAATACAAGTATAATACAGGTAAAATACAGGTATTTTCTGTCAATGCTTACCCCCGTCTACACCTATGCCCTTCGTCGAAATGTCGCGTTTTGCCTTTGTCTGCAGGGTGAAAGTCAAAAGTGCGTTGTTTTTGACACAGCGCGAGCTAGTGTAGAGGGGGGTTACTCACGAGTATGAACATTTTTAACAGACTTCAAAAAGGTTCGAAGTAAGTTCTATATGGCATTCCCTTAATCTTAAATGAGATAGTTAAAGAAAATTGCCATTTATTTGGTATTCGAAAACGATAAAATTGGATGGAAATACAAAAAGTTTTCACTACAGCAAGATTATGATAGATATAACATTTATTCACTATGAGGGGTTGTAAAATATCACACAGAAAAAACAGCTATTGTCGTACAAGAACAAAATAAAGCTGCATAAACACATGGGACAAATTATTATTATTTGTCTGACTGCCACAATATCTGAGTGTACTTTTATAGATTGGGTCCAACATGTGGACAAATCATTTTTTTTAATCGCATGAGTATTTTTAAAAGTCTTTATCGTCAACCAAAATTTGTACTCAATTACAAACTACTTTTTTTTTTTAATTTTTAAACTATAAGATTATACAAACGTTATACCGACATGACATTTTGCCGTCAGTTTCCTCAACTTTTAAAATAGGTACTCATGCTTTCACTTCTTTGAAGATACATCAACGAGAAGCGGTCAATAACAAAGATAAAAAATTAAAACACTAATTTGCTTTTATGACTAACATCGCTAAACATAATAATCAGTTAAAGTATGTGTCATGTTAAAAGAACTCTGGAAGAAGTGGAGGGGGTTTGCGCACGTAAATACCGATAAATCGCCTGTTGCGCAGCTTCCCCCTTCAGCGTTCTTTTTACGCGACGCGACCTCTATATAATACAATGAAACATTAAAATTTATATTAAACTATGGCTAATATATACGGTTGAGAAACACATATGATTTAAAAATTACAAAATGATCTATTTTCACGCACAATTACTAAAAGTATGTCTACTAACCATGGAATCCTGTGATAACGTTACCGATGACGCTTCGTTTTTTCTTGAAATACTGTCAAATATTAAAAACGAGGCGTTAAAATTTGAGTATTTCGAGGTACAACGAAGCGTCATCGGCAACGGTAACTGTAGAACGATTCACACTCACCGGCGCGCGTCGGAGAGCATCGAAACGTATGTTAAAACATGCTAAAGGAAATTGAAACATCCATAAAGCAGTTAAGTTCCTTATTTGCATGCAATTTACGCATCTATTACCACTTTATCTACTTACGGATCTATTTATGTCAGTGTTTGACAAAGCTCAAAGCTGCGTTAATTGCAGGCAAATAAGGAACTTCAATTTCCTCTAGCATGTTTTAAAATGCGCTTCGATGCTCTTCGACGCGCGCCAGTAATTGTGAATCGTACAATATTATAGGAATCGGCCATAAAGATACAACTGTTATTAGTTGGGAAAGAATATCAAGAAAACATTAATTTAACAAGAGTCAATAATTTGAACTTAAAAACGCACCGATTGTAATCCAATGCACGCACACGTAGATTTAAACGTAACCCACAGTATATTGTAGAAGGCGTACTGAATGTGACTCGTGAGTGTGACCGGCGCGTGATGCGACGTGCCCCGCCGACTGAGAGCACTACTCTACCTCCGCGACAGGGGCCGGGGACTCGGGTCACTTGGACGCTTGGAACATTATGAGTCTGAAACAACTCATTCATTTCACTGTCTACAAGTACTAATGGACGGAGGGACATTACTATAGCATTTTCAATCAGGGGACTCAGCGTCTCTGCAATAACTATGAAATAAACTAGTAGAACAGTGGAACGCTTTGTGGGATTTTTAACTTCCACCCCACTTCATTCCTTGAGTTTTCAGTTTGAGTGTCAGGAGATTTATTTGGGTGGTGAACATGGACACCTGTTCTGCGCTAGGCAACTAATGTACATGTAGTAAGTAGTAATAATATCTGGGATCATGCCAAGTCAAGCGTAGCATACGTTACCGGAATCGGCATATTATTTTAGCAGCCCACTGTAACTTTGTTACAACTTACAGCACGATGCTGGAAATCCCCCTGGTTAATGGTTTAATGTATTGTTTCAAGATGATTAGATAAGGAAGGTTTATTGAGAATGTCTGACTTGTAGTACGCCAGATCTCAGAACTTTTTTGTTCGGTAGCAGAAGTACTCCGCGAAGAGGTGGCATGATTTTTGCAATTGATAAAATGGGTTACGTAATGAATACAATATCCATAATATTGTATTCTTTACCTACCTTCTGGCGCTTCAGCGGCCGCTGCCGCGCACCTCGCTACGCTCGCTCGCTTCGCGCTGTATGTAATCACATCACAGTTGAAAGATTGAATGTGCGTGTATCGTACCTGAAGTGTATGGCCTTGTTGGCGAGCAGACGGTTGGCGTCGTGCGGGTCGCGCAGCGGCAGCGGCTCCGGCGGCGCGTCGGGCGCCTCCTCGCGGTACAAGTGTATCGTACCTGAAGTGTATGGCCTTGTTGGCGAGCAGACGGTTAGCGTCGTGCGGGTCGCGCAGCGGCAGCGGCTCCGGCGGCGCGTCGGGCGCCTCCTCGCGGTACAAGTGTATAGTACCTGAAGTGTATGGCCTTGTTGGCGAGCAGACGGTTAGCGTCGTGCGGGTCGCGCAGCGGCAGCGGCTCCGGCGGCGCGTCGGGCGCCTCCTCGCGGTACAAGTGTGACCGCGGCGCGGCCCGCAGACGCGCCTCGCCGTGCGGCCCGCACACCACCACCCACTGCACGCCCACCGCGCCCAGCGGCTTGCTCTTCAGGATCAACTGACCACAGATACACCTTGCTTACATCACATTCTATAATTATATTAAATGTGTCTTTTTATTAGTTTTTTTCTAATATTTATTTTATCAACGGACCTATGTTTTTTTTTGTTTAATGTATTATTTACTTGTACCATGTTTAAAACTATGTTGTGGATTTGCTGTAGTGAACGGTTCTCGTCATGACGTCACCTAGGTCAAGTCTGAAAACCAGGGATGTGAGGTGGTAGCTCTTCACTGAGACTGAGCCTGTTTGGCTGCAACAGGGAGGGGCTAAAACGATTGTAAGTATGTGTGTTGTATGTTTTTTTCATTGTTCCATATCCTAATAACTAGTAATATAACCGCACCCACACTCTTAAAACTGAAACACAGCATTGGTACGTCACGGCAGAAATAGGCATGCTGGTAGTACTTCCCAGAATGGCCCTTCACAAAGAGCTCTACTAATTCTTACTATTCGTTCTTTCTTTATTCTTTATTGTACACTATAAAATAAATACAGAAAAAGTTTTCTTAAAAACTATGTACAAAGGCGAGCTTAGACAGAGTTTTCTTACAGCAAACCTTTGAGTATAAAGAAAAGTTATACTACTACTCACAGTTAGTTACTACTCACAGTTGCGTTTAATAACCAAGAACAATTACTTGGCTTCTTAACTTCATGATGAAAAATATCAACAATGAACGAAACGAACCTGATAAGTGATCTCCCTCTGAGCGCTCTGCGTAGGATCGCGCTGGTTCTTGTTGACGAAAGCCTTCACCACCCACTGCTGGCCGAACGCGGAGAACCGAGACGACTCGTAGTACAGCTTCGTCATGAACTCCTCTGTGCGGTACGGCTTCAGCTGCAGGTCTGGAGACAGGCGGGGGAAATAATGGAGCAGTCTCAAAGCGCCGTGTGGTCCTTGGTCCTTAGTGTAGGCGGGGCTGGTCATATTCGGATTAAGCCTATTGAGCTTTAGGACAAAAACTGAGTTGGTATGATTAAACTGAATTAAACTGATCTACCCAGAAACTAAGAAAAAGTGACTTACACTACATGATTCGTATCCTGAAACTATCTGATCCAGACCTATCGCAATTCAGACTTGGCCAGAATCATAATCAGGTTTTGTCCTAAAGCTCAATTGGCTTAATTGCTATATGGCCAGCCCCGCCTAAAAGCGTGTGGTTACTACGTCAATGTGGCGTATACCAAGGCAGAATTTTGGGACCACTGTTGAGTTAGATAAATCAGCAATGCGCCATAATTAGGGCGCATTGCTGATTTATCTAACTCAAATGACTCATTTCGAACAAAGGATGGGACTAAGTAAAGTAAAGTTAAATCTTCATTATCTGGGTAGACCTTTCAACCGCGTAATGCGTAATGTGCGAGATAACGCGAAGACGGCGAAAGCAAAACATTCGTTTATGTTATCTGTGATACACTTTCTAGCAATGCCTCGTCGAATTCTGTTTGATGTCTTCTACAGATAGGTACTGGATAACTATTAAGAATGTTTTGATGTTCACATGATAATACAATGCCAATCAACTTATTTTTTTATGACGCCTATTGTTGGATCTAGCACATGGCCCACCTGATGTTAACCATTTCCTATAACAAAGTATTGCTTCGTAGGTCACGGGTGGAACGATGCTAAGATGCAACACCCTGCGTCCATCAACTTGACGCATGAAGGTCTCATGTGCCAATAATTTCACCGGCAGTCGGCACCCACACACTTCAGACCGAAACACAGCAATGTCACACTCGAATCTGCGACGACTCACCATTAAAAGTGATCTTCTCATAGGACAGTAAATCCAGCAGTTGAGAGTACAGAGCCGCGGTATCAGCGGCGGCTTTTTCCCGATCCTCGAGCGCGATGACCACGTCCGCCGCAGTCTTGCAGGGGTGCAGGCACGCCTCCTCGTGCCCGCTCGCCTCGTGCGCCGGTCCGCGCCACGGGCAGCCGATCACCGCGTAGCGACATCCCATCAACCTGGACCAAGGGCCAGCTCCAACGTCATCATACTAATGTTATCAAGGCGACATTGTCAAATGGGATCTTTTGCTTTTATAATTGTAATTTTAGACCAGGAAAGAAACCTGTTGTTGCTTTTTTATCCAGGTCCCACGAGAGGGAAACCGCGAGAGGACGCTAGCAGTAAATACTTGACATTCATAAGATATTATTATTATTTATACTTTATTGCACATTAAATGTAACAAAAAGGTGGGCTTAATGCTACGAGCATTTTCTACCAGCCAAACCTGTGGTTTGTAAGTCAATTTGATTTGCGGGAAGTGAGACAAAGTTTGGCTCGGTGACATCATGAGTCAGCACGTTGTTGACAACCATTGTTTGATGGTTCCCAGCGTTTGTGACCTTACCTGGAGGTAACCAAGTCCAGAAATAATCTCATCTAGTAATTCACCTAGCCACGTAGGGACTTTCGAAATCGCATTGATGGGCAAGTAGTCGTGAAACAATACTACCGATAGAGTTGACAACACGAATGTTAATGAAGGTCATGTTATGAAGTAGTGTTACAAGGCCAAACCATGTTATTCTCAAGCTACTGAGTACAGTTACAAGCTAAATGAGTTCGGTTCGCATTGCACCGGTATGCCACAATGTTACTCAAGCATGACATGATGTTAGTAGCCAACATTTTCGGGTGTTTGCGCAACTCCGGCAAAGAGAGGACACCACCTTAGCTGGACACAAATACACTTCAATTAGTTACTTTGATATCCAAAAGGTCAACAAGCCACGATTTTAGCATACGCCTCACTCGTCCCAAATCAATGCTATAAAATATAGGTAATAAAGCTTTTTTTGTTTCCTTGTTAAGTATACGCCATAATTAGTTATTGGTGGTTCTGCGCAAACACCCTTTACGACTGTCCAATAGAAGGTTTGAGTGACACACCTGCGGTACCTACGCGGCTTGCTCAGCGGATCTGAGACGAGGTAGGTGCGGCGTATAGAGGCCATCAGCAGAGCGTATATCCCGCACACAATGCGAACCAAACCGTCAAGGTAGCGCCGCGGCCCGGGGGACGGACTCACTACGATTTGCGCGAACTTGTACTCACTGGGGGGAAGAAATGCTACTCTTACAGAGGGTTTGCATTGGATGTTATTAAAGCTTTTTCTAAATTTATGGTGGTCCATTGTTGTTGATAATAACCCTGGGGTTATTATGCGTAGAAGTTTCCTGGGGTCTCGCAGGATTCGTGGAGTTCTACATTGGACTTTATTGCTTGAAACTTAAATTATATACGACAAAGTATGTTCGAACCTATCAGATTTATTACATTTGGGGTCATTGAACTAAAACGACGATAGTTATTATGACGCGACCTCATAAAAATTTTAGCCGATGTCACTTTCGTGCAGACAATTTGACCTGGATACGCCTACAACACAGACAAATGGTGTCAAATTGAAGCCTGAGATTTATTTTATCTTATCAATGGACGTGGACACACTGCATCACATCACATTACGGTGATAAGGAAACGGTTAGTGGGTATCTACCTACCTAATACTAATACCTAAAAGGTCCTCAAAATCCGAGGTACCTGCCATCAGATTTGGCTTGAAGGACCATCATAATCAAAGATTTTAATTCATCTACGATATGAGGTATGCTCTGTGATAATGACCAGCTAATGCTGGTATCTGTATAGTAGGTATAATAACTACCTACTATGAGCAGGTGTCTGCATCATACATGCCCTATACAGAATATTTAGATTCTAGTACCTTACATATTTTGCTATCCTTACCGCATCAGAAACAGGCACTGTTATTCACAGATTTCATGCCGAGCCGAATTATGCTTCTAGATATAGACAAAATAAAGGCATAACAGGACAACAGATACTAAATCGCTCACCTCTCCTCGCAAGTTTTTTCCTCATGGTGCTGCAGCGAGTGTCTCGGGAACACTTGCAGGCAGAACTTGCACTCGGACGGCAGCTCGGAGACTGTCTTCTCGACTGCGAGATTCCTGGAGGCTGTGGTCTTGGATATTTCCACGCGACAGTTGGGGCAAGTCGCGTGCGACTCGTCGCGGAGTCGCGCGTCCGCGAGCAAGTGCGTGAAGCAAGGCGCGCACATCAGGTGCCCGTTGCAACACTGCAACATGCAACCTCTCAGACTGGGAATGGTTTCGACCACAAGGGCGTCTGCTAACTGAACTGGCCTAAGTTATACGACTTACGTTCACCAGGGTTTGATAATTTAGTACTCAGACACACTGTAAATAGGCTGGAACCCTGGTACAGCAAGGGGCACTCAGGACCATTCACATATAGACTGATTATTATTAACCAAATATGTGGATTCACTGCACTGCATTGGCATTGAGTGTGCAAAGTATGATTGTTACATCTCGCGTTCAATGACTTACTGGGTTGATAAAATAGCAAGACTAAAATGTATGATGTGATTGTATGAAACTATGATCACATGATACATTTATATATATATGACATTGAAGCTGTATGTGAATTGCCCCTTAATTTTGCCTTTGAAAACTGATCTATGCTTATTTGAATAGAGCGCCCATGTGGTAAAGAAAGTTGTAACAGCATGCTGGATCTGGATCCTGTTTCACTAGCCTTTTAAGCTACCCTTAGGGTAGTACAGGTAGAATTTACAATAATAGTCAATTTTAATTTTTAATCTAGCCTTTATAGGCCTAGTGAAACAAACAGGTCCATAATAATAAAGATGAAACTATGTGATTGGTGAAGAACTTGCTTCCAAGTAACGTGTAACCTGTAAAATTAAAATATGTTATTATTTTATTAAATGTGGGCATGGCGCTTCACAACCTTCCATGAAAGTTGGGAACCACCAGGCATAATCATTGAAAAAAATTAAGTGAGCAGGTAATGGCGCTTCACAACCTTCCATGAAAGTTGAGAACCACCAGGCATAATCATTGAAAAAAATTAAGTGAGCAGGTATGTGACCAGTCACTTATTTTATTATACATGACTATGTAGCTCATTCTTTGTGAAGGTAGAGCCCTTTTATTGACTAAACCAGACTTTATCTGGTAAAGGCAAATTCCTTTACCAGATAAAAGTAGGTGATATGGCAAAAAGCAGGAGAAGCAAGGTTTTTTTGTCATAACATCTCAGCAGATGCTTTTTTAAATAATAACATAAATTACACAACATTGAACTAAACTCACTGAGTTCCTAATGAGGAACCTACATTATTGTGTGCTTAATGAAGCACACAATAATTTAGGTTCACTGTTCAATTTAAAGTACCAATTGTTTCTCTAGTTTGAATATACAGATCCTACAATAATTTATTTCCTCCTACTTAATTTAATGATGATAGATTGTTTATGGATGTCTTATAATCCAGAAAAAGGTTTCCTAAACTGTAAGTACTTTGGATTCTCAATTCCTTTGTGTATTCACTTGTTAAATTAATTACCTAGATACCTGTCTAATATTTGTTAGGTACTACTCTTTGTTTTCATGGAGGAAATAAAGAAATGATAACTACCTACTAACTAAAATGATCATGCCTGTAGGCAATGCTCAATCAAGATAAAAAAAATTGAATAGTGTAGTCATGGTACATAGTTAGCTCTAATGTAGTTTAGTTTAATTGTCCATTTAGACAATGGGTTTGAAATAGTTATGCTTTGTTCATAGGATTAGGGTATGGGGATGTTCTGAATAAGAAAGAATTTAGTCTCTGAACATTTCTTTATTGCTTTGAAATGTTACAAGAGTAAATACAGCTAGTTACTGACTATATATAATACATTACACAACACAGCCAGTAGGTACCAGCACATTACAAATCACCCAACAGTTTTACAAATAGAGCATTCCACTAAGAAGTACATAAAGGTCATTGTGCTTATTACATAAATCAAATCAATAATTTGGGCTCAAATGTGAGCTACTAGCCTCACTAAAGGCATACATAGTATCTAGCAGTAATCTAGGCTTACAATTTCAGGTATAACATTAAACAACGCCCTAGACATCAATTAAATCTCAAAATGGAGACTACTGCGCCGTGGGCGTCGCTACGACGCAGTAGCGAGCACTGCAGATGCAGCCTCTTACGTAATGGAAGACAAGAAATCGATAAAACAGCTGATTGTGCTTTCGAAATCAGCTGTTTTAGAATACCTGGTAGACGGCAGCCGGGGGAAGGTCCAGGCAGACGGCGCAGCACAGGATGCCCCCGAGCCTGAACTCCAGCCGATCGCTCATGCCATCGCAGAGCTTCAGCCTCTTAGCGAGCGGCTGCTCTTCATCGTCCGCGGGCCTGCTGGCCGGCACCGGGACGGGCTCCACGGGCCGTGTCGCGTGCTCGCTAGTGGTCGCCACGGGCTCGGGTTCCGGGGCCTCCGCCATCGCGTCGCGTTACAACAATAAATAAATAGCGAACAATACTCCGAAACTACGTCTCGCGAACGCAGAAACTGACAGATATTTTGTAGACAAAAAACAAACAAACATAAAACCAACCAAAGAGAATAGAATTAGAATGAATGAATAGTGAAAAATTTAATACAATAATTCGTTTTTAATCTGTAGTATCGTTCGGTTCAAAATAGTGATGTCCCAAAACCGATAAAACTCGTATTTTCAACAGCAGACATTGTTGACTTGACAGAAAGTTTATTACACGAAAAAATGTGTCAAAATGCAGGCCATAAAAAGCCATTGCCATCAAAGCGCTTTCTTTGGATATTCTTACCCGATCATCATCATCATCATCAGCCTATAGCAGTCCACTGCTGGACATAGGCCTCCCCTAATGAGCGCCATTGCGTCCTGTCCTGAGCTCGACGCATCCAGCTTCTACCAGCAGCCTTTCGCAGATCGTCACTGCACCTTGCCGGAGGGCGTCCTACACTACGTTTGCCGAGTCGCGGTCTCCACTCAAGAACTCGTTTACCCCATCGGTTATCGGTTCTTCGATTCTTACCCGATCATCTTGGTTAAACTCAACACTTTATTATTATTATTATTTTAGTAGTAGTAGAGTTCCACCATGCGTATTACTGCCGTAAAGCAGCTGGGGCCTAATTCTGACGATTCGATATATTTGATTCTATTAGATATATATCGGGAGAACTGTCAAATTTCATACAGATTTGACAGTTTCAGCGATATATATCTAATAGAATCAAATATATCGAATCGTCAGAATCAGGCCCCTGTGCTGTGTTACGGTCTGAAGAACCCATGAGCCATGTGCTTGTTCCATCTTCAAATAACGTAAAAAAAAACTTCACTCAGTGACTACTTGGATGGGTGACCGAGGCATTTATGAAATAAATGAATGAAATGAAATCGTTGATTGAAATTCTGACGAAATCACATTAACCTTATATAAAATAAATAATTGTTAAACGTAACACCAGTTTCTGGTCTCTTCGAACAATAGTGTAAAGCAAAAAGTTTACAATATTTTTTAATTATTTATACTATTGTTCGAAGAGATTTATAACTAAGCGCTACCATGCTTCAGAGAGCACGCCAAGATGTTGGTCCCGGCTTTTTCAGTTGATAGTCCAAGTCGGAGGCTCTCGGGTGGCTTAAAATTCTGACACCAGAATTGGCTACTCACTCATATGAAGAAGGAAGGAAGGAAGGATTACGAAAGCCATCTCCATTGCAAAAAAAAAAAACAAAAAAAAAATTGAGAGGTGTCAAGGGACATCCGGATGGAACGAAGTAGCTTTCTATGAGAGAGAGAGGGAGACAGAGAAACACGCGCACGCCGCACGGCTTCATTTAAATACAGATCATATTACATAAATTCAAATTAAAAACATGCAAAAAGATGTAATCACACCATAGCGATTTGAACTGGGTGTCGCAGCACCGCAGCCCAAGCCTATACGGCGAGGCTAACAAGCACTTAGCATAAACGGTTGAAATAAGGGCATAAGTCTTTATACCATGACATCATCAGCCAAACCATTTGACAATTACAAAGTGTCGTTACAACTCTTGGTATTCATTTTTTCCGTCTAGCCCCCTTTCGCAACGCGCGATAAGAAACTCCGTTCCAATATCTAGGCTAGTGGAACAGCCTACCTCCGAAACAAGTTATATTGATAGTGGAACTTGCTACATTAGGTTTGGTCGTACACAATATGGGCCTGCTCCGAGGCTTGATATGGGTTCTGTGAAGGTTCTATTAGCAGTTCTAGTATAGCTAGTACAAGTGGTAAGGCAGTTCTTACATAACTTAAATATTTATTACAGTGATGAGGAGCAGGGTATAGACATTTTAAATGACTAAATTATAATGTACAAAGAATTCCTTGCATAATAAATTAGTGGAGATTCTGATATAATATAGAATCCTTTAATTATGCCACTCACTTAAGTCCATGCTAATCCTCTCAATCTAATTATATTAACATGTAACAATACAACATGTACCTACAATATACATTTATTTGTTATAGTCTTTTGATTTAATTTGCTGTTATTTGTTAAATAATAATACAAATACAGTTTTAATTTATACACGATATTTACTTACATATGAAAAACTTGCTACACTAAACTTACACACTGAGCATGAAGATAAGAAATTGAATGCACAAATAAATCACTTTAAGTGTCCAGGCATAAAATGCAAGTAGATTAGTTCATACAGAGAACTAATCCAGCCGGAATCATAGTTTTGGCTTCTTTGGTAAAGATCCAAATGCAGAGATGACAGTCCCCTTGGTACCGGTGATGTTGGTCGTGAGCGGCTGTTGCAACAGCCCGGGCTGCTTCATCGTCGGCTTGTTGGACATGTTAGGACCAGCCTGGTCCCACTTTGATTTCCTCTTTTTCTCATCATCACTTTCAGATTTTTTTGAAACACCAGTTATGAAGTCTATTTTGGATAATTTATCCTTCTTCTCCTTTTCCCTTCGGTCCATCTCTTGTTTCTGTGCCTTAGCCAGTTCATCGTAGTAAGACTCTTTGCCCCACCGCAGTGGATCATAGATTTCAGGAGGGTAATTAGTGTCCAGTTCATTGATGTCACAAAATTGAATGAGTTTTTCATAGATGCTTGGGTTCCTGAAGTTTTTCTTGTCTTGTATTATTCTGTTCATATCCAGGCCTTCATTTAGCATTCTGCTGTAGAACTTGGCTATGATGTCCTGCAGTTCCTTGGGGCACTTCCCCGGCGGCTCGGCCGGTATGCACGCGCCGTCCTGCGAGTCGTCAGGGTCGGAGCGCGGCACGGCCTCGTCCGTGTCAGTCTCCATCGACAGCCGCCGCATGTCATCCTGGTTCTCTGCGCTAGGAGACAGCAGCTCCTCGTCAGAGACTATGGTATCATCCACGTACGAAACCAATCTCCGCTTCGGGCTGGGTGGCGCTGAAGATGCCTTTACACTTTCTTCAGCTTTTTTCGGACTTGCGGGTTCTGATCGCGTCTCTGTAGGCTCTTCCTTGTCGGGAGTTTGATCTTCCATTTCCTCTTCACCCTCGGAATCAGTGTAGGTCGCGGTTAGCGATGCTAACGCTGAGTGAGAAGCCATATTCTTGGAAGCTAGTTAGCAGGACTTTAAAAAACTATGGCTTCGGGTCGTAATTTCGACAAAACAAAACGTGTAGGTTATTTTCATAGAGAAAATAAACGCTACGCTAGAGTTATTCTGTTTATGACTTTTGTTTATTCTATAATTTGCTTGCTGAGTCCCAGAAAATAAACGACTGAGAGTGAGACAAACGAAACAAATAACCGAGTCTGACTGCAACTGACAGTGTTGCCACCTTGGTTTTAGAAATAGCTAAGTGTCATGAAAAGGGCTAAAAATCGGAATCTGCCAAAATCATATCCCCGTCTGTCAGCAACCTTTCAAAGGTCGATTTTAAAAATGGCTTATCTGTCACGACCTTTTAAAAGGTCGATCCTTCTGACGTAAATCGTAAGTTTTTTCGGGCGTTTTTTTGAAAGTATGTTTAATGACTATATTTTTTTAACTTTAAAAAAGTGAACGGAACTCATGAAATTACACGACTAAACTAATAAACAGTTGCTCCAACAACCGACCCACGCTGAACTCAAGTATATTGCTGACACATGTGGCCGATTTTATGGTTATAAGCAGGTGCGGATACAGGATTTCGTTTAAAGGGGGCATTTTTTGCATTTGGCAACGTTCCTACCAAGTTTTTATCAGCGAGTGGAGCGAGCCGCGACATTTTTTTTTCAGAATATTATGTGTTATTATGCCTTGATATAATTATTATTACAAACAAGACATGAAGAAGAAAACTTGAAAACGCGAAATTTTTATACTAAATCCTCAGTATCTTGGTAATTTTTTATACTATTATAAAAACAAAAACAGTATATATTGAATTTCATAGCTACAAATCTGCTTATTTAACAAAAAACTTGAATGATCCTCATGACGGAAACCAGATAACGTTCCATTACTTGTTTTTTGTATGGACACAGTCAGTGCCGTAAATAGCAGTTTACGCGCCCGGTGCGAGCTTCTGTAATTGTTAAGCCTGGATACCAGGCAGAATAGTAAATCTATCTCGTGTTCCGGCATTTATGAAAATAAAGTTGACTTCTCAGTGCATAAGTACTTATTATGGAAATGAAATCAGCAAAATTTTTTGTGCACAAATGAAAAAACACAAAGAAAACGGTGGCATTTTTTTTAAACACCTATGTAACTACAACAAGAGACGGAAAAAAGGAAGTCGGCGAGTGGAGCAAGCCGCAATTTTTTTTATCATTCTAACTACAGCTGTTGTGTTCTAATTCGTCTTTGTTGTGAATGTACCATTCACAACCAAAAGGGATTAATGAAATCTTTCTATCAAAGGTAAGCATACAATATGTCGGCGCGAAAGCGTTATTTCAACAAGATAATTCAATAACAACACGTGGTTGCATGCCACGTGTCGCAAAAAGTTCTCGTTAACTGATAAAACATTGTCTAAAAATCATAAACGGATTTATCGTTAGTTTATCTTTAGTCAAAATCAAGTTTAAGTCAAGTTCTAATGTCAAACCTGTTAAAAGACGTTAATTCGATAGTTCGGTACCTCTAAAAATGATTGTTAGAATAATTCCTTTATGCTTACTGTAAAAAGTAGAGCTCTGTGTCGTCAATACAAGTTTGTTCACTTATTCAAAACCGCGTGGTTGGCGACACAGCGCTTTGCTATAAATACGCGCCCACTGTCGACAATCGAGCATTCTCGCTCGAGCTGTCGGACAGTGCGGACCTAAACACTGCTACCCGACAATAAATTGGAACAACGTCTACTGGAGTTTCATTTCCTTCCACCATGGACATCCACCACCAGCCTGATGACAGGAGTATGTCATGGGCATCCACCGCCAGCCTGATGACACGAGTATGTCATGGGCATCCACCACCAGCCTGATGACACGAGTATGTCATGGGCATCCACCACCAGCCTGATGACACGAGTATGTCATGGGCCACCACCACCTGCCTGGTGATATGCGTGTCACGGGCGACTACCACACTGCCTTGACCTGCCTGGTGCAGAGCGTGTCACGGGCGACCACGACCTGCCTGATGACATGCGTATCTTGGGCTACCACTGCAACCCCTACTTCATGGGGGACCACCACACTCTGACGACAGGAGTGACGTCTGTTCCGTGAATGACGTCACTCCCCTTAACAACAACCACCTATGGGGCATATCTCTGCTCTATCACACCACATTCCTGGCTATAGGGAGTGACTTCAGTACTGTTGGTCTCTGCTGACGTCACTTCCCGTATCAACATTCATCTTTGGAGCATACTTTCTCCGTCATCAGAAGTGGGATCAGGCTGGAAACAGTTCTGATCCTTACCGCTTCCTCAGCTCTTCCATCGATTAACAGAATTTCTGCACGTGGACCTGGGCAGGTGCCCATAATCACAGCCATCGTATTTACCACCAAACATCAACGTATCTGTGCAGATGAGCATGCTTTCGCAGGTACCTTTATCATATCCATCGCATTTACTACCAATCATCAACGTATCTGTGCAGATGACCATGCTTTCGCAGGTACCTTTATCATATCCATCGCATTTACTACCAATCATCAACGTATCTGTGCAGATGACCATGCTTTCGCAGGTACCTTTATCATATCCATCGCATTTACTACCAATCATCAACGTATCTGTGCAGATGACCATACTTTTGCAGGTACCTTTATCATATCCATCACATTTACTACCAATCATCAACGTATCTGTGCAGTTACCTGCACCATAAACGATGGGTAGATACTCATCGTCATCACCGACCTGTAGCGGTCCGCCGACGGACGTAGATGGATGATTTCATTTATTCAATCACAAATTACAATCGTATTTGAATGTCCTTTATAATAACATGCAACAAAATTAGATGAAAAAAAAAAACATTACTAATAGTGTAACAACAATACGAGTGTCAGATTAAGTTTAAATTCGTCCACAGAGTAAAAGCACTTCTGCAACAAGTCTTATAATGCGTTTTAAAATATCCGGACTGGCAATATCTTCCATATAGGTGGGTAGAACATTAAAAAGTTTAACCGCTGGACACCGACAGCTATTCCTAACAATATTCAACCTTTTGACAAATTGAGGCTTCAAGGTCCTTCCTCAGAGTATTTAAACGTTTTACTCTTCCTTCTGGCGTTTCATACTTAAGTGGTTTACGTACTATGTCCATAAGAACCACTAAGATGTATAGACTGGGACGGGTTAAAAGAAAAATTAAAACTGAGAATGTGGTCTCTACATAATTCCCATGGAGGTATACGCACCATGGTGCGAATAGCGCGTTTTCGTATAATAAGGGCCCTGTTAATATTGTGCTTTGCAACTTTACGCTATATCTTAGTTTAGACTCCATCAAAGCATAGTACATAGTTTTAAGTTGTTCAAGATTGACCTTGTCTCTAATGCACCTCAGGGCGTAACAAGCTGAGCTTATGGAATTTTCAATAAATTCTAATCCAGATTTCCAATTTAGAAATGGATCAATATTGACACCCAGAAACCTTGCACTATTCGCAACCTCAATCTTTACTCCATTACTATCGATATCAATATTTTCATGATTATGAGCTGTCGTTCGGAAAAAGATAGCTTTCGTTTTGCTCACATTAAGTTTCAAATAATTAACATCAAGCCAATTATAGAAAACCTCTAGTGCAGTATTTATTTTATTAGTAAGTTCTGGTATACTAGCTACCGGAACAATGACATTAGTGTCGTCAGCATAGATAGTTTAATACCAAGAACAGCATCTTCAACAAAGTTGATGAAGTCATTTAGAAAGATTATAAAGAATATTGGTCCCAGTATTCAGTCTTGTGGGACTCCAGGTCTTATATTAACTAAAAATGTGGGCCTTGTCCTCGGCTGATATGGCCACCAGCCCACTTCGAGTTTTCTGGGCTGTGTCGACGGCTTTGTTTTACATCATCATCAGCCTGTAGCGTTAATGGTAGTCGTAGGCCTCCTGAGATGGGACCCGTCGCGCCCTATCTTTGGCTCAACACATTCAGCTTCTATTAGCGGCCTTTTACGGGTCGTCAGCCTTAGGACTCGTTCTTCCCAGTGGTTCTGTTCTTTGGCAAATATGGCCCATCAGCCTGCTGTTACTTGGGCCTGCTAATTCTCCAGACCATGTCCACGGCTTGGGTTTACCGTTGGATAGTATTGTGAGCAATAATCATTATCAACGGTTTGGTCTTGGCTGCCTCGGTCGTTACTTGGATGGGCGACCGTTTGGTGGCAATAAGGTCTAAGCGTTTCCGTCCGAAGGGCGCATTGAGATGTTGGTCCTGACTTTTACGGTCGCTAAGCTATATCCAAGGCCTTCGACCTAGGGACTCCAACGCCAGCCAGAGTTGGCTTAGAACCAATGAAAATATGTACCATCTTTTGTAGAATTATTTACTAAGTACATAGTTCAAGTGGTTGTTAGTTTACTTATTTCGTTGTAATTCAAAAACTATACCTACCTACAGTCAGTAGGAACTTAAGGTGAACCACTATAAACCAATCATCAAAAGAATAACATAACTAACTTTTACCCCTGTCACTGTTTTCTTCGAGAATCTTCGAGAACTTTTGAGAATTTTCAACACCTTCCGAGAACCTTGCCCTTTAGAAGACTCTAAGAACCTTTCAGAAACTCCGAGAACAATGATATTCTCCGAGAACCTACGAGAACATTTGATAATTTCGAGAACCACTTAACACAGCCACGAAATCTCTTATTAACTTTGAGAAACTCCATAATCTTCTTCGAGAACCTCCAAGAACCGGTCTTTTTAGGACCACTTAGCAACTTCAAGAAATCTCTTATTAACTTCGATA
The DNA here is from genome assembly GCA_951804965.1 of Horisme vitalbata. Classification (NCBI taxonomy): domain Eukaryota; kingdom Metazoa; phylum Arthropoda; class Insecta; order Lepidoptera; family Geometridae; genus Horisme; species Horisme vitalbata. The sequence continues at coordinate 592,870 of OX638104.1, read as the reverse complement.
GTCATTTTCTTCGAGAACTTCCGAGAACCTTGCTTTGTAGAACAAATTAGCAACTTCGAGAAATCCCTTATTAACTTCGAGATAATCCATAATCTTCTTCGAGAACCTCCAAGAACCTTTCTTTTTAGGACCACTTAGCAACTTCAAGAAATCCCTTATTAACTTCGATAATAATTTTCGTTGAGTACCTCCGAGAACCTTGCTTTGAAGAACACATTAGCAACTTCGAGATATCCCTTATTAACTTCGAGATAATCCATAATCTTCTTCGAGAACCCCCGAGAACATTACTTAAAAAATTACCTCTGCCTTTTTCCATCCACATATTTCTTCGAGAATCTCTGAGAACATTCGTCTTTGAGTACCTCCGAGAACCTTCGAGAATCTTCGAGAACATCGGAGAATCTTCGAGAACCTCCTAGAATCTTCGAGAACCCCCGAGAACATTTCTTAAAAATTTACCTCTGCCTTTTTCCATCCACATATTTCTTCGAGAACCTCCGAGAACATTCGTCATTGAGTACCTCCGAGAACCTTCGAGAATCTTCGAGAACCTCCGAGAATCTTCGAGAATCTCCTAGAATCTTCGAGAACCCCCGAGAATTTTCAAAAACCTCCGAGAACTTTCCCTTTCAGGAGCCTCCGAGAACCTTTCTAATCAGAGACTCTGAAAAACCTAGGTGATAGTAAAGAGAACCTACATTTTCGTATCTTCGAGAGCGTTTAACTTTTCGTATCTTTAAAAACCTTTTGGTAACTTGGAAAACCTTTTAATTACTTTAAAAAAAAAAGGTTTTGGTAGCTTTGAAAACCTTTTGGTAAATTTGAGTACCTTTAGGTGAATTTGAATACCTTTTGGTAACTTTGAAAGCCATTTGGTAACTTATAACGCCTTTGGGTAACTTTGAAAGCCTTTCGGTAACTTTGAAAGCCTTTTGGTAACTTTGAAAACCTTTAAGTTACTTTGAAAGCCTGATGGCTACTTTGAAAACCTTTTGGTTACTTTGAAAACCTTTTGGTTACTTTGAAAACCTTTTGGTTATTTTGAAAACCTTCATTTTCGTTACTTTGAAAAACCTTTCCGTTACTTTGAAAACCTTTAAGTAAACTTTGAAAGCCTTTTGGTAACTTTGAAAACCTTTTAGTTACTTTGAAAGCCTGTTGGCTACTTTGAAAACCTTTTGGTTACTTCGAAAACCTTTTTCGAAAAACCTTTCCGTTACTTTAAAAACCTTTAAGTAAACTTTGAAAACCTTTAAGTAAACTTTGAAAACCTTTAAGTAAACTTTGAAAACCTTTAAGTAAACTTTGAAAACCTTTAAGTAAACTTTGAGAACCTTTAAGTAAATTTTGAAACCTTTAAGTAAACTTTGAAAACCTTTAAGTAAACTTTGAAAACCTTTAAGTAAACTTTGAAAACCTTTAAGTAAACTTTGAAAACCTTTAAGTAAACTTTGAAAACCTTTAAGTAAACTTTGAAAACCTTTAAGTAAACTTTGAAAACCTTCAAGTAACTAAACCTTATTGTAACTTAGAATTAACAATTTTTGAAACTACATAAGACCACGTACTTTAGTTGGCACTTGGTAATCCTTGTAAAGTAATAAATGGTTAACTTGGGTTACCTACACCGAACACAAAGAATAAGCATCTCTCTATTTCAGACGCAGATTAAAGGTTGGTGCAGAGCGCGCACCACCTGTCAGGATAGCCGTATCGGCGCCATAGTTTTCGTGAACCTTCGAGAATCAGGAACTTCAAAAAACCTCCGAGATACTAACCTTTTCACGCAGAACTAAGGTTGGTGCAGAGCGCGCACCACCTGTCAGAATGGCCGTGTCGGCGCGAAAGCGTTATTTCAACAAGATAATTCAATAACAACACGTGGTTGCATGCCACGTGTCGCAAAAAGTTCTCGTTAACTGATAAAACATTGTCTAAAAATCATAAACGGATTTATCGTTAGTTTATCTTTAGTCAAAATCAAGTTTAAGTCAAGTTCTAATGTCAAACCTGTTAAAAGACGTTAATTCGATAGTTCGGTACCTCTAAAAATGATTGTTAGAATAATTCCTTTATGCTTACTGTAAAAAGTAGAGCTCTGTGTCGTCAATACAAGTTTGTTCGCTTATTCAAAACCGCGTGGTTGGCGACACAGCGCTTTGCTATAAATACGCGCCCACTGTCGACAATCGAGCATTCTCGCTCGAGCTGTCGGACAGTGCGGACCTAAACACTGCTACCCGACAATAAATTGGAACAACGTCTACTGGAGTTTCATTTCCTTCCACCATGGACATCCACCACCAGCCTGATGACAGGAGTATGTCATGGGCATCCACCGCCAGCCTGATGACACGAGTATGTCATGGGCATCCACCACCAGCCTGATGACACGAGTATGTCATGGGCCACCACCACCTGCCTGGTGATATGCGTGTCACGGGCGACTACCACACTGCCTTGACCTGCCTGGTGCAGAGCGTGTCACGGGCGACCACGACCTGCCTGATGACATGCGTATCTTGGGCTACCACTGCAACCCCTACTTCATGGGGGACCACCACACTCTGACGACAGGAGTGACGTCTGTTCCGTGAATGACGTCACTCCCCTTAACAACAACCACCTATGGGGCATATCTCTGCTCTATCACACCACATTCCTGGCTATAGGGAGTGACTTCAGTACTGTTGGTCTCTGCTGACGTCACTTCCCGTATCAACATTCATCTTTGGAGCATACTTTCTCCGTTGCGTTAATTATTAGGTTATAATTATCAACGAAGACTTGGTCCTGATCTATGATTTCTGTACCCCACCAGAAAAGACAACTCAATTTATATCTGGACATCAAACTAATAATTTATACTACCATTCATGATCCAAAACTTGGTCCTGGTCTGATAACTTCTGTGCCCCCCAGAAAAGATTTTTTTCCGGATATCAACCTAATAATTAAAACTTGGTTCTTGTCTGGACATTTTTGCGCCCCCCAGAAAATAAAACTACTGTTGTAAATCAGTATAAAATATATATTAAAAGCATTAATTGAAATATGATTATTGTAAATATTCTGTATTTTACTGGCATTCAAAACACTGCTTGGAATTAATTGTAAAAGCAGTGTTTTGACCTCCTGTCTGCAACTGCCGGCGTGAGTTTTGATTCCACCAATCATGACCGGCCCGACGGTTGCCGATCATGGTTGTGGAGGGGGTACTCGCGCCTGACAGGGCACGGGAGGCGCTGTGAGTGACCTCAGTTCTGTTCGGATTTTTGTAAGCTAAAGACGTGTAATAAATTGTCGGAATGTACGAATAAACCGAAGGCTAATTTTGTGAGTACTTTCTAGTTTTATTCTACTGCTACTCTTTAAGATACCCAAGCTTGTTGAAGGTAGGTAAAGTTTGTAGATAGTTCAAATATTGTCTACACTACGATATATAAATGGATATCAACGAAATAATTATTGAATACTAACATGCATGGTCTGCGCCCTGTGCCTGGGCACCGGTGGCACTGCCTTGTTTTCGGCACTGAACACAGTTTAATTAATAGTTAGTTAGTTATTGATCGTTCCAACTTAACCTAGGTACATAATAAGTACCTTGAGAATTACTAACAATTAAAAAGTTCATAATATCTAGTTTATTTTGCCGGAGTATCCGCGCCTGGTTATAAGTGTTTTGTTTTATAAACAGATGGTGTTTTTGTTATTGTTAGGCATACTAGAGGTCCTTGACATTCGTTTTATTTAACTTTTATGTGCCTTTCAGTGCTATAAATTTAAATTACAATGTTTTAATTTTGTATATAAAAAATATAAAAATATGTAAACTTTTTTTCGGATAACAACTTTAATAAAACAAGTAAACACTTAAAAACAGATTTTTCTACCGGTCTCGATTCTAGATAATAAATAAAATTTTAACATTGGTTTCTTGAAAAAAACATCGAGAAAAAATAAAGTGAAAATCGAGGTGTTTACATAAAAAGTGCATTAAAAAATGCGCGCCATTTTGCTTGCGACAGGTGCGCAATTTTGCACGTTTTTCTGGTTTTATGAAATTATTTGACAAATGTTGTGGTTGCTTTACTTCTCTTCCCGATCTTATTTTATATTTTGTTCTTGGATATTGTTTTTTGGTTTCTTCTTGATTTACTTTATTTATTTCATTGACAATTTCTGTTTATTTCTGCAATATAGTTAATTTTGTCATTAAAAGATATGATGAGCGTGGATGACGAAATGTATGCTACGTGGTGCGCATTGTTTAACAACTAGGGAGGCACAGTTCGAATTTTCGAGGTTTTGTGTCGCAATACGAAAAGGGCTAGATTACTCTCCAGGCTATATCATCAAAAAAGAGTTCACCTAGAGTAAAAAGTGCTAGATCTGCTCGAAAAGGGCTAAGGTGGCAACGCTGGCAATGGACTGACCTCGACTGACAGGTGACAGAATTCTGCATTGTCTTCTTGACTAACTTTGCTTCGTTCAGAAACTAGTTTTAAATTATAAATAGTTAGAAAACTAGTTTTTATAAAAAACCGGTGTAGTTCCGAAAAAAAAAACTAAGAGAAAAATAGTGGAATGAGATGCGAAAGACGTCACAAAATAATGTCAAAATAGATTTTGACATTTTGATTTTGGCGAAGCACTTTTTTTTTGTGAACATGAATAAATTGCGATTGGAACGTTGGAATGGGGTGTTGTGCTAAAAAAACTTCGCTAAAAGCAGTTCCATCGTAACTTGAAATGATTTAATGTTTTAATCACATTCCTGGCCTCGCTGGACAAGGCGGAAAGGTGTAACTATGGCGACAATACCCCGCGATTACACGGAGTTTCCGCCGGAGATAATTCTGAAGCCCCTGGCGCTGATCGGGCTGTCGGGGCTCGATGCCGTCAACAACGCCGTGCATAAGGAAATATGGGACGCATTCTCGAACAACCGCCGCGCTGACCGCACGCCTGTGCGCTTCAAATTACTAAACAATACGTTCGAGTTTCCCGTCGTCAAGCCCAAGAGGAGTTCCTACGAGTGGTACATCCCTAAGGGTATTCTGAAGAAGAACTGGATCAACAAGCGGATATCGCTCATCCCGGCGGTGGTGGTGATATTCTACGATATGGACTGGAACGACGCGCAGTGGAACGAGAAGATCATCGAGTGTGCGTCGAAAGTTCAGTCCATTCGCGCGGCGGTGGAGGGGCACGCGACGCGCGTCGCCGTCGTCGTGATCCAGAGTCGCCTGGCGCCGCCGCCCTCCGAGTACCTGCTGGGCGCCGAGCGCGCGCAGGCGCTGTGCACGGCCTGCGAGATACAGTCCAAGGCGCTGTTCGTGTTGCCGCACAGCGACCACCTCATGGGCTACATCGTGCGCCTCGAGAACGCCTTCTATGACATAGCTCAGAACTACTACCACCATGAGACTAAGAACATCAAGCAGCACAGAGACCACCTCAACAAAACGACCCATCAGTATCTGTTTGTCAGGCACCAGTTCAAGCTGGGATACCTGAATGAGCTGAAGCAGGACCTGAGCACGGCTCACAAGCACTACCTGCACGCCTACACCAACCTACTGGAGACCAGGACGGTGGACACCAACGTGCACGAGGTCAGGACCGTAGCTGGGTATATCAACTACAAACTGTGCAAATTATTATTTGCACTCAATCTCCCTAGGGATTCTATTGCTCAACTCAAATCACACATTGAGAGATATAAGAATAGGATTGGTTCCACGGAGTTGCTGTTTGAACATTATGCCTGGATAGCCAGGCAGTACAGTGCCTTTGGAGAGCTGTTCGATGAGGCCATCAAGCTAGGATTACCTGCCATACAGTCCCAGCATCCAGGGTTTTACTACCAGCATGCTGCTCAGTACACAGTGAAAAGAAGACAGGCCATGAGATCTGTCTGCACTGAGGCACTCCAGTATCCTCCAGCTCCTGACCCTCTGGATGGCATTGTGGAGTTCTTTGGGCAGCGGCCATGGCGCCCCGGTAGGCTCAGTGCTGACCCTCACGATCCGCAGAAGGAGCAGGCAGCCATCCTAGCGCTTCAGTACAATGAGCGCATCTTTAACCACTCAGCCATGATCATCAGCTTCCTAGGCTGTGCTATTTCACAATTCAAAACATTCCACTCTCCCAGGATGAGAAAACAACTAGTTGTAGAAATGGCCAATGAGTACTTCTATTCAGCCGACTATGGCAAAGCCCTGACACTTCTGTCCCACATGCTCTGGGACTACAGAAGAGAAAAGTGGTGGTATCTGGCCTCTCACGTCCTCAACAGAGCCTTGCAGTGTGCATATTTATCAGCAAAAATTCAAGATTATATCCAGCTGTCCATAGAAGCACTATACAAACACATACAAGTGCCAAACAATGATAAAGATAGGATACTGAGAAATATTATGTCTGTATTGAATGTCAACATCCCTGGTGCTGAGCCTGAACTGCCAGCGGCCTCGCAGGGCAGAGCCCTGGAGCTCTGGCAGGCGGCGATTGAAGAAGAGCCTCTTATCATCGCAGTGGACATGACTAACATATCTAGTTTCCTTGAAGTCAAACCCAAGTTCAAACAGCACAAATATAGAATGGATGAAGTTATTGAAATAGAAATCTATGTGAGGCTCTGCTGTGCTACTGCATTGAAGGTCAAGAAGAGCTCCCTTGCAATATCTAGTCACACGGAGACTATTGAGATACCGATCACCGATGAGGGGAACACCAGCATCACCTTAGAAGGAGGTAAAGTCAAAAGATTCCTGTGCCAGTTTAAATCTAATCCTCATGATAATGGCTCAGATTTAACCATAAAAAATGTGACATTTGTGCTGGATTCAGATAGGAAAAGGAAAATATACTTGAACTTTAAAATAGATGAAAATAAGACAGCTGAACCTGTGGTCCATCCAGAGTTGTTACATTTCATCATAAGCCCCAAGGCTGACTTTGAGTTTGATTGCATTGTGCCTCTAACCGTAGCCTCCATCACTTCAAGGGAATGCAGACTGTCAATGGCAGTTGTGAATCAGAGCCCGGCTCTGCAAGGGGAATGGTTTCCCACAACATTCACTATTACAAATAGTGAAGACCATCCTGTCTACGATGTAAAAATCTGTGTGACTTTACTCAGTTCTCCTGACAACCCAAACCCAGAAACAGTGACAGAGCTAAGCTTGAAGGAAGGAGAGCCTCAGGCACAGCCTCTAAAGTTAGAAGTAGGCAGTATTCTCCTAAAATCAAGTTTCTCCAAATTATTCTATTTGAAAACCAACAGAACTGCCACAATCTCTGCTCAAATCAAAGTGTCTTATCTTATAGATCTTCCAGAGATAACAAAGTTGGAATGTGTCAAGGACTTTACAACCAAAATTGCTGTTGTCAAGCCATTTGAAGTCTCTACAAACTTCCTAGCTATGAATTTCAAGCCAATATCAAAGTGTTTTGTAGATGACCCATTCATTGTTATGCCACAGATTAAAATCCTTAGCCCATGGGATCTTTTGATTGTAAATACTGATATAGAGCTAGTAGACTGCTTGCGCTACAGTGATGAGGACAAGCCTCCATCTTGCATTAGTAATCTGGAGGTATCCGAGAAAAATATTGCTTCCGATGCAATCTCTATCCAGGCAAAGTATATACCTAAGGATGTTCCTACAAGAGTTGGTCTATACAATATCACCTGGAGGAGGAAAAGTAATACAGATGGCCAGTGTGTGATGAGCAGCACAGCCTTGTCCGGACTGCCCGTAGATGACTGCCCTATAGCAATAGAAGTCAATTATCCTGAGGTAGTAGAGCTGCTAAGTTCTGTGCCTCTCAAGTGCATACTGATTGGGAAATCAAACTCTCCCATCAGACTCAGTCTCACAGTGGAAGGAACCGATGCCTACATGTTCTCTGGTTACAAGAAAATGTCAATAACGGTGCCTCCTAATGATAGAGTAGAGCTCTGCTATAATATACACCCACTCTTCCCTGGCAACACCACACCACCTCGGTTAAAAGCCACACTCATTGGTGAAAGTTCCAGTCAAGAGGTACTGAGTGAAATGTTTGAAAAAATCTTCCCAGAAAATATATTTGTTATGCCCAAGTACAATAAATAAAGTTTATCAAATGTTAACATCAGGATATAATATAATTAAAATGTAAATAATTATGAACAAAGGTGTAAGTTATTTAGTTACCTTGTAATTATTTTTAATAAATTCAGTTATTTGTTAATTTATCCTTTTTTCTATTTAAAAAAACACAAATTAGAAATAGGAATTTATTTATAACTATGAAACTAATCCCTGCGAAGCGTGAACTTCTCTTCTTGGATTCCATTAGCTGTAATGATTAGAATGTAAATACAGTCACCGGTGTAAATATCACGCTCAGCAGCACTGATGAACACATCCTTGAGGAGCGCCAAGGCTTTCTCTCGAGGCAGAGGGGCCTCTGTGACATTCTGCATGTTCTTGAGGCCGATCTGGTTGTCCAGCAAGGGCTGCAGCTGCGCACCCGCGGAGCCGCCGGCGCGGTAGGTGGAGCGCTCGCAGTGGCCGATGGGGTCGTAGCTGTAGACGCAGCCGCGCCCGTCCGCGTCCAGCCCTGCCAGCACGTTGGACACGTAGTACGGGAAGAAGCGCTTGTAGTAGAGCATCGTGGACAACATCTGCGCCACTGCGGGCGTGGACATGGACTTGTTGTGCTCGTGCTCGTACATCTGCAGGCGCGCCGACAGCAGCCGCGTCAGCGTCAAGGTGTCGCACCAGCAGCCCGTGGCGCCGAGAACGGTGCGCTCCGATAGCTTGAACAGTTTCTTCTGCTCCCTCGTGTAGATGGCGAATCCTGTGCTGAGCCTGGTGTCCGCTCCGATCACGGCGTAGTCCTCACCGGCGATTGCGACGATGCTTCCGCCGTTATCCGCGTACGGCTCGAAATGATGCTGTACGGCGCCAGGTACAGCATACTCAGGAAAATTCTGGTTTATACTCATCATTGTGATTTATTTTACTTGTTTAACTTCTTTGTATAGAAACAAACCTTGATGCTTCTTTAAAACCCGAAATGAAATGCAGAAATGAATGAAATGACTGAACGAACTGACTGACAGAGGTGAATGTGCACAATTTTGACAAATAAGCTCTTTGTCCGATTTGTCACTGTCAAGTATTAATTCGGATACGCACTTGAATACTGATACCCCCCCAGAGGGGCTATTCACTAAGTCAGTTGTCCACCGAAATGATGAGCACCGAGGCTAGGTGTGCAACAAATGTACGTCAAATGATTGATTTGGTATTCGCTAACTTCAGTTACCAACTAGGATGACGTCATCGGTGTGCATCAATTGCGTTATAAACTGGGGCGTCTGGGTGACGTCACAGTGTACAACGAATGCCTGTTTGTTGTGACAGTTTCTATCGATATTTATTTGGTATTCCGTAACCAAAGTGGAGATCAAATTGGTAACCGACCTTCTTGGTATAAGGTCCTGCGAGAGACACTGGTTTGTAACAGTGTTTGGTGGCTGAGGGTTATGGGCACTGTACCTCACCGTGAGATAAAATAATATTATACCTAATTAACATAATTTGTTTTATTATCTCAATACAATTTGTTCTTATAAAGCTAGAAACAGTAATGTACCGCTTTACTAAAACCTACATTGTGTGACTGGTAATGATACAAGATACAAGATACAAGATATTTATTTGCACAAATAAGTGTAGGTAACATTAGGTCTTAGGACTAGTTTTAAAAGTACACGACTTATTTACCCTTTTCAGGCATCGCAAATTAGGTTGGGTAGAGGGCGCTTAAAACAAAGGGGGACAAAGCGACAAATACTTATGAAAATAATGAACTAATAACAAAATTTACTTAATATGAATACATAAATTGCAACTTTTGAGTACATAAAGTTACTCCAAATATTCCTGTACTGTATAAAAACACTTTTCTGTAAGAAATGTTTTAAGTTTTTTAACAAATATATGAAATATGAATATTGAACATTTACCTACGGATCGGTAGGAAAATTAAATAATACTGCTACCTATGATATCAGTTGCCCACCTCAATGTTATGAACCGGGCTAGGCATAGATTTAGTAAAAAAAATCCAACCTCTTTGGGGCTAGGTGGCTAGAATGTTATCTGCAGTTGCACACTGTGATGACGTCATCGGTTTACATCGAATATTTCTATCGATATCTTATCATTTGGTATTCAGTATCCAAAGTGGAGATCAAATTGGTAGTCGATCTCCTTGGTGAAATGCATTGCGAAAGGAACTAGTTTCTAGCAGTGTTTGATGATTGGGAAGTGATCGGCACTATTATTCGACTAATTGTTGTGTGAGGTAGTCTATTAGAATTTGTTCTGTATTTACATTATTTGTATTTTGGTAGTACAATATTGAAATAAACTTTTTGTCTGATTTTTAATAAAATGTAGTGGCATTGATTCTTTTTGATTCCTTGTTTATATTATTGATCATAAAATCATTAGGATTTTTGATTTAGTTGCCTAGCTATGTGACCTATCTCCAACTACTGATGAAACAACAGGCTGCCGTAGGTAGGCTTTCTTGAAGAGGGCTGTTGCGGTCGTGCCCAGCCCACGTAATGATCAGTGTCTGCTTTTTAAGTTGGGGTCAACCTTATGTCATACACAAGGTTCACATTGAGATAATAAAGGGATAAAAATGTGTAAACTTGTAATTTTCAATAAACTTAATTTGTAAATGGAAAATACAAAGAGTCTAATCCAGTATCTATATTAATCTTGCTTCCTTTTATAAACTAAAACAAAGATAGATTCAGAACAATAGCTACACGAGCAATTTAGGTAGGTATTCTATCTAGTTAGCTATATTGTCGTACCTATTTTTGTTTTCGCACTGAAACCTAACTCCTTTAGCCTACCTACTTACTCAAAACGTGAAGGTGGGTAGCGTTTAATTTATCTATGGCGAAGGTACGCTAATAATTAAAGATAGTCTTTATTCCCATTCGGTTGGTGGTAAAATGGCTATATTTTAATCAGTCGTATAACGTCGATAGAATACTAGAGACGTTCAGTGGCTTGCTGAAAGCCACCTTTGATGCATCATCTCACAATCTCGTACGGAATACCGAATAAATTATTTTTTCAGTTACACACTCACTTCGGTTGACCACCGAAGCTGTCAAATTTACGTTTGGCATTTCTTTGTTTACATTTTTATTCAAGTACAAGTTAAATTTCTCGTGGTTTGAGGTAAGGTTTGAGTAGATATAGAACCACCAAACCGCACCAATCACACCAGCCATTGGGAGTACAGTTCACTGGGAGATAATACCCATAATAATCCTACGCTGGCGCCGGGCATGCGGGTTGGGGATCGCAGGGCACACGTTCTCGTACCCGAAAGTGCTGCCCGTTGGCGGTCAGGGAATTTACCTGTGCCGGTTTGCACTATACCGCATACAGCCGGCCGCCAGAGCCTCATTAGTTTGTTATACAGCAGGGTGCAACACGGGCAGGTGAGATTGGCTTGGATTCCAAAGATGGAGGTTGGAACCGCTTAAACCCCCATATGGTACAAGACTAAAGAACCACGTTCTATACTAGGTAGGCCTAGAAATTACCTACTCAAGACAACAAAGCAAACAAATCCGGCTTCTACAATACTTTTCTTAGCACATTTCATCAGGGAGTTCCAGTTGCATTCTTGCGGCTCCATCTTCAGACCCTCGTCATCAAGATTTCATAGCTTCATGTCAAATAATTTTGCATTGCCATCCGATTTCCAAATGCATGCAAAATAGCTCATTCAAAAACCTCGAAGTAGGTTAAATTTAATTACCAATAACCTTAAGGTTAACCTAACAGTATACTTTTATCTATGGGTAAAACTAAATAAAAGATAAAAAATTAAAAATATTTAGATATTTTAAATATTTTTTGATGTTACTATATTTTCAGGTAAGTACAACCTTAGTTAACCTAGGTACGCCTTTTCCTGCTTCACGTCCTCGCCAGCAGAAGAAGCGCATGTGTCTCGCTAACCTCAGCCATCGCTTCCGGCGCCTTGCGTCGAGTTCCAACGCAAGAGTTTGGAAAAATCGAAGGTCAATGTCCCCGACAGGAATGAGGTCGATAGGGAAGACTTTATCCTTGTGGAGAAGATACGTCGACACTTCGACAGAGATTCGGCCCGCAACAAGCGCAGTACCGATACCGCCGCGATACCAGCCGACTATCAAGATCTGCCTCTCCCGTTTTGATGAGACGACCGGGGTCGGTCCCAATGTCACTTCAGAGGCTGGAGAGCAGTAGAAATATTGGTTTCAAGTCCTACTCTCCAGATTCTGGCAAAGCACATGGATGTAGGTACTCATGGATCCGAATTTCAGCCCAGTGATTTCAGCCAGCTATAGAGAAGCGGCACCGAAGTAGAAGCTATGGCGAATAGCTATGGGCTTTTTTAATCATATTTATATGTGCCTGAAATAAACGATTATTCATTATCTTATTTATTTGTTTTAAAGTAAATGGAGCGCTCACATAGATGGGTTACCAAACAGACTTGGTTCTACAGCTTAGGCAGTAGCTAGGATCTTTTAACAAGGCTTATTAGACCACGCGGTATTCAGTCTGTCTTAGTAAGACTGTCTTCGCACTTAGCGTAGTGTAATAAGAGTAAGCCACTAAGTCGGTCATAGTAAATCTAGTAAGGCAGTCTTACTAAGACAGACTGAATACCGCGTGGTGTATTATGCCTTTTTCTGACGTAGAATCAGATTTGTTAACTAGTTTATTTCAGCTACTTCCACAGCATTGTCTTACAGCATTGAATTGTGGGAAAATGTTGTAGATATCAAGACCATATTATTTTGTGCTGCAGAAGATGGCTGTTCGTTTATTGAGCAACTACTTTGCTAGGCTAACGAAATAATAATTGAAACACTTTGTCTTGAAAAAACAATGTTTTATTGCTCCTTACTTATTAAGCGTACACTCAGGTAGGTAATTCTGAGGACGGAAGGTAGTCCACCAATATTCAGGTAGCTAAGCGTGGTGCTTAGCTATAGCTATCAAAATAATCTCGATTGGTGTTCTAGTTATTAAATGTGAAACTTTGTTTGGTTGGATGTATGTAGTCGAGAGACTAGTTGCCTTCGTCTCGACGCATAGGGTCGTTTTCTTGTCCCGCGAGTATTCTTTCCATTGCAGACGCGATACCCTCCAGCGCAGCGCAGCCATTTGACGCTCTTCAACCTTGAACCGACTCCACTCTAGATCGTAGGCCCAAAGCAACGGGGTAGCCCAACTCCCATTTTGAAGAACTATAAAAACAAAATACGTGTTAAATTGATAATAATATAAGAATTATTAGTGGATGTAGAGATCAAAAGATCGGGCTCAGTCGCGCTTACTGGAAAAGGCTTAAGTCCAGCAGTGAGTTACCTAAGTATTTTAGTATTATGACATTCAATGAGGACCAGTGACCTAGCCAACTCTAAATTGCATTCCAATTTTAGTTTTTAATAATGAAAATATGGAAGAGACATCCTCTTTGAGGCAAGGGATGAAAAGCCAGCTGAGACGCAAGAGGTAGAGGTTGCGGGATCGATTTCCTCTGCAAGACAATGTTTCCATTATCTGCCATTTGTTCCGGGTATGGGTGTTGTGGTGGGTGGACTCGTAGTTTCGAATACCCACGAGAAGGGAAGGATTTGATACACAGGAAATATGATTGTGTTGGGTCAATCTGCCTGTTGGGTGTTCCTTTATGTGTACTATATACCTACTTAGCTAGATGTGATAAGCAGTACCTAGTGTAAGCTTATTTATAGTAAGTATTATTAAGTCTTATTTTTATAAATCACTTTTCACAAAACAATCACTTTCCTTATAATGAAATCTCACAAAAAATGACATTCGTGCCGTCAAACGATTGTCAAAACTCAAAAATATTATCGATAAAACAATAGAGACGTCCGGTGATTTTCTGAAAGGCACCCATACATATCGACTGTAGTGAATACCGAATAAATTATTTTTTCAGTTGCCCACTCATTTCGGTTGCCAACCGAGAGTCGGTTGTACACTGAGCTGTCAATTTTACTAAATAGGGGGGCAGGTCCACGCTTCGATGCTCAGGACTTACGTCCCATTCTGGACGGAAGTAGTGCAACACTACTAGCAGGAGATCTCAACGCTAAACATACGGCTTGGGGCTCCCGTGTAATCACACCTGCCGGAAGACGATTGTTTGAAGATGCGGAACAACACGGCTACGAAGTGATTGGACCGGAATCGCCCACACATATACCTTCACGAGCATATTGTCAGCCTGACGTACTTTATATAGTGTTGCACCAGGCATTACGGTGCCCTATACACGTGGAGGCTCTGTACGACTTAGATGGAGAACATCTCCCCGTACTAATAACCCTCGGAGTAAAAGCGGATCTGGTTGCACCACGCCCTTGCCTCAAGGTAGACTGGAAAGCATATCAAAATTCCCTTTTAGATCTGAATATAGGTAAACTGACAACACCTGAGGAGGTAGAAACCGCAGCTTCTCACATAGTAAAGCGGCTCACAGCCGCAAAAAACGCAGCCACCTCGGAAATAAGCTATGACTCACATCGACGAGACGAGCTTCCAGTAAACCTGAAAATCGCACTGCGTGATAAACGCAAACTGCGAACACTCTGGGCACGCACTCGAGACCCGCGGGTCAAGAGTCGTCTCAATACTTGTGCGGAAAAGGTATCACTGGCTATTGGAGAGTGGAGAGGCTCATCGTGGGACAATGTCATTGACAATGCCTCGGAAAACGATACGAACCTCCACCAACTGAACCGGCAACTCTCTTCTGCACCAGCCCCCGTCTGCCCGTTGCTTAATGGCGATGGCAAACGCTGCTACGCTGCTTCAGACAGAGCAAAGATACTGGCGGAACATCTAGAAACACAATTTACACTGCACCCAGTACCAGTTAATGTCTCCTCGTCCATCATCAACCACCATGCACATGTAGTACAGCGTGTGCAAAACTTTCTTAATTCTCCAGTTGAACCTCTCACAGGGGACAGCTTCATTTCCCCGGCGGAGATGTACAAAACTGTATGCCTCCTGCCAAAAAAGAAAGCACCAGGGTTTGACGGGCTACCAAACTCCGCACTACCGTGGAAAGGCCTTGTTACATTAACAAAACTATTCAATGGAATTCTCCAAACAGGTCATTTTCCAAGGCAATGGAAAATTGGGAAGGTAATTGTACTGCCAAAACCGGGCAAAGACCGTCGTCAAGCCGCTAGTTATAGGCCT
Source organism: Horisme vitalbata (assembly GCA_951804965.1). NCBI lineage: Eukaryota > Metazoa > Arthropoda > Insecta > Lepidoptera > Geometridae > Horisme > Horisme vitalbata. Next base: position 577,529 of record OX638104.1, on the reverse strand, counting down.
ATTACACTTCTCCCTCAGGTGGCTAAGCTATTTGAACGCATGCTGCTCCGTAGGTTAAGACCGTTCCTCACCCCACGAGTAGAACAGTTTGGCTTCCGGGGGCAACATTCAACAACGCTCCAGCTTACTCGTGTTCTTCACCACCTATCCACGGAGCTTATTTCCAAACGCCACACCATCGGCGTCTTTCTAGATATTGAGAAGGCTTTTGACCGGGTGTGGCACGAAGGACTTCTCTTTAAACTCCTGGAAACGAAGACGCCCCATGCATTGATTCGCATAATTGCTTCATTCCTCCAGCAACGAACCTTCTTTGTTTCGGTAGAGCACGCTGTCTCCCCAAAAAAGCGCATCGTAGCTGGAGTACCCCAGGGTAGCTGTCTGTCGCCGACCCTGTATGCACTATACACAGACAGTATACCCACCCCTGAAGCTCACAGAGGTAGGGAACCTGATGCTATGCTAGCCCTTTTTGCTGACGACAGTGCCTTCTTCGTATCGTCTTCTAAAATATCTAGAGCCCAGAGAAGAATGCAACGTCTACTAGATCAGCTACCCGTCTGGCTAGACAAATGGCATATGGCCGTTAATGTCAGTAAGACGGCTGCAATCCTAGTAGGACGGCAACGCTCGCTCCCAATGCCATTAACATTAAGAGGTCAGCCCATTGAATGGCAAACCACGATTAGATACCTGGGGGTCCACTTTGACCGGTCCCTGCGGATGAATCCGCAAGTGGATCACGCTATTCGTCAAGCACGAACAGCTCGAGCGATGTTGCGACCTGTGTTAGCGTCGAGACTGCCATTAAAAACAAAAGTGGGTATATACAAAACGTACGTTCGCTCCCGCTTAACATATGCAGCCCCTGCCTGGTATGCTCTCTGCTCCAATACAAATAAAAAACGACTGGAGGCGCAACAAAACATTGCCCTCCGCGTATGCACTGGAGCGGGCAGATATATCAGAAATGATGTCATTGCACGGGATGTACAGATGCCATCGGTAGCAGTATTTGTCACCATGTTAGCGCGTCGCATGTTCGACCGCGCCGACAACGGCCGTCACTGCCATTTGCATGGTATCGCCCCGCTACATGCAAGACCCCCGGACGGACGCCCGCTTCCGCGGGAGCTGCTCTCGCAATGTGAGTTACACTCACAAGGCGAAAGCGGTTCCCCGGAGTGAGTTGAGAGCCTAGAGTGAAGGTGAAAGGGGAAATAGGGACGGAGGCTGAGAAGGGGACACGGTGTTGTGGTCCATACTTTGTGTATACATTTATTTATGTATAATATGTATTATGTATACTTGAATGTTTATGTGTATATATGTATGACATTTAGGTGTGTGCGCAAAGAGTGTATACATAGCTTATTCCTATCTTGTACTGTCTGTAACTTCACTTTTCTCTTTTACCCACTCTAAATAAATAAGCATCCTACTCTCTATGTTAACCCACCCTTAATAGCATAAGCCATTAAGGAGAATTGAAGAAAGAAGAAAGAAGAAAATATATAGGACGCAGAAGGCTATCCTAAGCCTATCCAGTCTAACAGACTTAATGAAGCAAGGACCATCAATATACAACACCTCTGATGTCGGCCTATGCTTCTACCAAATGACCCAGAGGTAGTCGCCTCTGCGTGTTGAATCTAGGGTAGAGAGGGAATCCTCGAGGCCCTAACTAAACGCTCGGAAAAGTATCAAGCAAGAGCGTTTGAAGAAAACCTGCTGCTACGCACTTGAAGAAAAATCGGGACACCATTTTTTTTCATCTTGAACGACGACGGTTGTCAATTTTATTAAATTTTATTTTCTAGTGTTTTTCTAATGTATGTCGTTTAATATTCATGGTATTATAACCGATCAATGTTAGATAAAAGACACAAGTATTAGTGAAATGGAATAAAAGAAGATTGAACGGGAATTCTCTGATGAAAATTGTGCGCCGATCGTTTTTTGTTATAGTCGCCATGGCTATAGCAGAAAACAGGACCTGACCGAAGACTGGACGACTGGACTTATATACCGTACTACGTTGCCTTATATTTGAATATTATGCCTCCTAGTTGCCTTATATTATGAACAATTATTATACTTGATACTCGCGAAATTGTGGATAACCATCCCAGAAGCCATATAATAAAGAAGTGAAGTGAAGTGAGGAAAAACCGGTGAAGCTCTGTTTCATTTCAATATCTAACGAGTACTTACTCGTTATTTAACAAAACTGCTCACTGCCACTGCTGTTTTACACAAAAGGTGGCTTTAATGCTAGGAGCTTTTTCTACCAGCCAAACCTGTGGTAGGCGCGCTATTTAATTCAAAGAACAATGTCATTGTCACTGTCAGTTCGATCGGCCGCACCGCACCGCGCCGACAGGCTAGCCAGGTATTGGTGTCGGTGTGAGTGACGTGTCGTGATCGTGTTTGTTTCTTTTAGCTTCACTGCATTTTTAGTTGTCTCTTTAAAGTAAACTAGAAGTCAAAGTTTACAAGATGACATCGCTAGCGTCTGTAATTCCTAAATTGTACCAGGAGTACAACACAAAGACACCAAAGAAACTAAAAATTATCGATGCATATTTGCTGTACATTTTCATTACAGCGGTGATCCAATTTGTGTACTGCTGCCTTGTCGGCACTTTCCCGTTCAATTCATTTTTGAGCGGCTTCATTTCCACCGTCAGCTCCTTCGTTCTGGGTGGTGAGTTGTGTGAAAAAATATTTAAAAAAAACTGCTTATATACAATGTAACAATCTGATCCTCGACTCTCAGCGGTGATCGGCTAACTCTGTTGCAAACAGAAATGATTGACACCGATCCTGTTTGAACAAACTGTGATATTTTGTCAGTTGCCGTTCATTGAATTTCATTACAATGAACGTCATTTGACTAATAGTCAGTTTGTTAAAACAGAATCAGTCTCAATCACTTCTGTTTGCAACAGAGTTAGCCGATCACCCCGCTGATCACCTGGCAGATCATACACTAAGTTTATTGTATTGTTTCAGTTTGTTTACGATTGCAAGTGAACCCGGAGAACAAGCATGAATTCCTGGGATTGAGTCCAGAGCGTGGATTTGCAGATTTCATATTTGCACACCTGGTGCTACACATTGTGGTCATCAACTTCATAGGTTAATCAAAATGTTGTGAGATATCACATTCATTTATGTTTTTAATTCAATAAATAAGTTATATCTAATCCTTTGTTTTAGTTATTTTTGGTTGAAAACGGTGTCTCCGAGCTGCTGACTAATAGTAATATTTATAATAGGCTCCTGTCCAATATTAGGAGTAGAAACGTTACTTGAGAATAAACAGGTTTGACCCATTGAGTTGCTGGTTCACCTAGTTTGGTAGTCAACTCAGCCAGCCAGTCTTAACAACATCTGCTGGTTGCATTCAGTCTTGGCATTATTCTGTCACATAAAAAGTGGCCCCAGCATTACTTCCATCCATGTCAAAACAGTTACAGGAACACAGCATAACAGATGGAATCCTATATTACCTTCTAGTTTACCTACTGTACAGCAAAATATTATTATTTCAGGCTTACTCTGGGATAGCTCAAATAAAAGAAAGTTGTTGCTTGGTGTATATTTATTTTGACTAGTCTCAATTCATATTGGAAAACAAAAACAAATAGAATAAGTAAACATTTAAATAAAATAAGTACATTTTTAATGCTGTTGAAGATGGTGCTTACTGTCAAATTATGCTTTATCAGTACATGACATGAAAATGGACTAACTTCCAGCAACCGATAATGGGAACTTCTAAAAACCCCTCAATTATTGATTTCAGTACAAAACTGGTTTAAAATAAAAGTATAAACAAGCCATTAATGATGACCGAGCTATCAAAGCCATTAATGATGACCGAGCAGGCTTATCTCGCATTTTGTACCAATTCAGGACCACTAAGTATGAAGGTTTATTCAAATAAAAATATTTTCTCATTTTCTAAAATTACTGCTACTTAGCTAGATCATGTTTTATCCGAAATCAAATCAGTTCATTCCACACTTAAATTACTTATTATATCATTACAAATGAAGGCACAAAATATATTATTTTATTATGTAGGTACCAATAAATAATAGACCTTTCTGAGGTGTGTTGTTGGATTCTGGATGTCTCGTCTCCCCTAACATAACTCAGCTAGCAACGCCCCCTCTATTGTTCATCAGATAACTGCCATACAGATATCAACGACGTCCAATCGCGTTTTCAAGTCGATCGTCACGTAAAAAGATCTGGAGGGGATGAGTGCGCATGGATATACAACGTTAACGCAAACTTTGTACTTGCGCATACAAGTATTTGCCTATTGTTTTATTCAGGTATAATTTTTATATGACGAAAAATATATTTCGATGCGTACATGCTTTGGAATATACTGGAATCATCTAAAAGAAAATTCCATTAAGTTATTTTCATTTTCAGTCTTGAGTGCGAAAAACATACAACTACAAAGTTTGCGTTATCTATGGATCTGGAACTGTCTAGTGAAGAAAATTGTTTGCTATCGTTTTCTGCTATATAATAGTCGCCATTGCTATAGCAGAGGCCTCACTTAGTAACTCAGTTGGCCACCGAAATAGTCGGCCGGACCGGACCTATATTTGCAAACTTTACATTACATTTGTCATAATTCAAACAATGTAAATTGTCAAACTATCAGAGTTTGTGAAAATGAACCGATGCCAACCATTTCAGTGAGCAATTGAATTACTAAATGAAGCCTCTGAACAGGTTCTCACTGAAGTTTGGAATACCATACAACATTGCCTTATAATGTGAACAATATATTTAATATTAGTATTTTTTTTCCATCTTAATAAACCGTCAAGTGCGCAGGGTTCTTCTTACATGACGAGACCTATAGCTGTAGCTGGGCTTGTTTTTTAAATTCTTTGTTTATTGTGTTCGCCGAGGCTCTCTCAACTATCTGCCCGTTAGCAGAGCAACATTTCTATCTTCGGCAGATACAGTTTTATTTCGAATAATACATGCCTAATATACAAAAATATTTTCTTACATATTTTCGAGACGACCACTCCGCAGGGTTTGAAATTATCAAGTTAATTACGGTTCTTAATAATTTTCTGATAATTATCGCATAGTTCACTCAACTTTGCTTAATCCGAACTGTTTCTGTTTTTCTTTTTCTCTTTTGAAATTGCACTAGCATGACACGGACATTGGTAGAATATTGTGACATAATATTGACATAATCTTGACACAAAAGCCAAAATCGAGAAGTGATGTGATTTTTTCTTGAAAGTTAGGGGAATCCCCACAGTTCACTTTCGTTATAATACAGTTCTCTTTTACGAGTCCAATTTTTTTGTTATTTATCAATCGATATTTGTTATTATCATTGATAATAATCCTTTCGAACCCTGCCACTCCGTAAGCGAAGTCGAATCTCAACCGGAACCTTCCGAAAGCTACGCTCAAAACTCACCGCAAACTACCTACATCCACATATAATTCTAAACATACGAAAATTATCACAATCATACGCTAGCTTTTGAAACACTAAACTCTAAAATATTTACAGAGCGCCAGATCGCACCGGGCCTGCGTCCGGCGCGAAGGGGACATTTATGGTGCATTCCTATAAAGTTCTTATCTAATGACGGCTCGTTTTCTCTTGAAAAATCAAAGTTTTTATTAGGGTGTGCGCGCTTTGAACTAATATCTGTGCCTAATTTATTCTCCCAAAGTAGGCTTGTGTCTCGTTGTGTGAGATGTGTTATATTTATTTATGATTTTTTCAATAAAAATCTGTGCCTAATATATTCTCCCGTTTCCTCTTTAGTGTTAAGCAAAAGAGGAAACGAGACACAACTCTACTTTGGGAGAATATATAATAAGCACAGCTTTTTGTTAAAAAAAATGATAAATAAATTTAAGGGACCTCTGCCACACAGTTAACTGATCCCAAAATAGGCAGAGCCTGTACCGTGGGCGCCACACTCATAAACATACATAGATACTTATAATGTACACCCAGACACAGAAGAAAAACCATGTTTGTCACACCATGAAAAACTATGAAAAACCATGTTTGTATGTCATCGGCGAGAAACGAACCCGCGACCTACAGCTCAGAAGGCAGAGTTACTACCAACTGAAGTATGAGGCCAGTCACAGATTTTTATTCAAAGCGCGCATTCCCCAAGTACGAAGAATGATAATTCCATATGAAAAACAATCAAATTTTTGTCAGTTTTTCGAAGGAAAACGAAGCTTCAGCGTATATATTCCTATAGTGGTCACAGACCACTATAGGAATCGGCCATCGACAAGCTCCTGCCACTGGATACCGCCAGTCCTCGCGAGTCGCGTCACGTCCTATCACAAAAAGTCTCTTTCGTCGATATCTGTTTTATTTAGATCTCATCTGGCGAGGCACTGTAATTTCAGGTGCAAACTTGCGGAGTGGACGGGGACAGATCAGCTGCGGGGGCCGGGTGAGGGTGTGGTGTCGGGTGCGGGTGCGGGTGCGGGTGCGGGCGCGGCGTGTCGCGCGAGGTAGTGTTGTCGCGCGGCGGCCAGCAGGCGGCGCTTGCGTCGCTGCAGCGCCAGCTCGCGCTCCGAAGGACTCTCCGAGAAATGGCTCCACTCTCTGGAACGATTTTATTTATTTATAAGGACACCCAACTCAGGTTAACACCACACATACCAAATAACAAACAAAAGGATATAAGTCTCAGTGCACCGTTATTATAGGGTATCACAGCATGCGCATTATAAGCAACAAGACAACAGAGTAAGTTCTACGCCTAGAATAACGACAGATATACGTTCTACGGTTCGTACGGACGGACGACGGTGGCACGGAACCTCTCACGTCAGCCGTGCTCGACGGCCTCGAAGGACGACGGCCGAGACGCAGAAAGTCTATCTGAATATCAGAATCTCCGCCGATGTACCATGGTATAATGCTGGCTCCCGATACCTCCGACCCGGGAGAGAACGGTATCGCGGGGTCGAGGCGACATGTACACGAGTGTTGCGTTATGTTGTGAGCCAAGCCGAGCTCGATGTGTCCGCTGCACGGGAACACGACACCGGCGCGTTCGGAGCTTCCAGTCCAAGGTTAGGTTGGGTGACTCACGGCTCGCTGTGGGCGGGCAGGGCGGGCTCGCTGTGGGCGGGCGGGATGGGCGCGGCGGGCTGGCTGTGGGCGGGCGGGACGGGCGCGGAGGGCCCGACTAGGGCGGCCGGCGACGGAGAAGCCTCGGGCTGGACGGAGGGGAACATGTCCTCTGAAAAAATAAACATCAGTCATCAAACCTGGGGGAATCAAAAACGTCGACTATCAGGAAGTCTAACTCCGTATGAAGATTAGGTTTTATAGATTATCTTATGCTGTCCCAGTGCTGGACGAAGGTCTCACATCTGGGCAATAGATGTGAGACCTTCGTCCAGCACAGCACATCACGGCACAGTGCGACATGTACCTGAGTGCGCGGGCTGCAGCCGTCCCTCCAGGATGTTGTCGAGCGTGCGGTCGGCGGAGCGCGACACGGCGAGGTCGGCCGCCAGCACGGCCAGCGAGTACTGCGGGAACACCGCCTGCACCTGCACGTTATATACACTCTCAACACGACCCCGCACGGACACTCAGGCATCGTCCTAATTGGCAATGATCGTACGATGACACGATGCGTTTTCGTCGTGCGTTGAACAATTTTGCCTGTGCACTATCATATCCTGTAAGTACATATCTGACGTCCCAGACCCTTCGGTCCCGGATATATAATAAATAAATAAATATACTTCGATATCCGACACATCCGTGAACAGGTGCTAAGTGAACGGAATCGTAGGATCCCAGAATGATAAGTAGTAGTAGTAGTTTCAAATTTTTATTTATTCTATTGAGGGTATATTCGATTCAAGAAACTTCTTACAGCTAAACAATAAGATTATGGATAAATAAATAAAATAAATAAAGGTAAAACTAGAAGAAGAAAGCCTTAAACAGTTTTCACATATAAAACCATTGATATATATTGTTACTATCGTAACTAGATGCGTAGTATCGGCCATAATACGTGTAGGCGCAAGTCTTGGCCATGGCCAAGATCCTCTACTTCCTTCAAAAAGAGGCCATCTTGACACGACCGAGTGACACTGCTACGAAAAAGGCAAATAATGTGATGAAAAAATGCATTTCTTGAAGTCAATTGCGTAAAGAATCACGCGGAATTACTTTTTTCTAAGGTAAGGCAGGTTCAAAGAAAAAACTAGATACTTTTTTGTATTTAAAGTGTTAGCCCACACTTCAAGGATAAATCCAAGATTGTATAATCCTATCCTACTTCCTGCTAATATTATAAATGTGCAAGTTTGTGAGTACCTATGGATGTATGGATGTTTGTTACTCTTTCACGAAAAAACTACAGAACGCATTTGGATGAAACTTTAAATATACAGTATAAAACTTTAAATATATAGTAGTTTATGGATTGGATTAACACATACGCGATTTTTTATCGGGGTACCACGCGAGCGAAACCGCGGGCGGAACCTAGTATCCTATAAAAAAACACTTATATTCCGGAAAAAACTCGAGACCAGGCAACATCGAGCTTTTTATTTCAAGCATTAAAGCTATCTCTATATGAACAGGGTCTTAGCCTTGGGAATCTTGATATGTAGTTTGGGTTTTAATAAAACCCAAATCTACTTGGAACTGAAAGCTTCTATATTTTTCGAACAAGGCAGAGTCTTTACAAGCTGGGCGTTTTCGTCACCTCGATGTAGAATATGACACAATTTAGCAACGCCATCTAGTATACAACTTAGTAACTAAAATTCGATTAGACACTATAAAATCAACTGCCATTCTCGAACAAGTACAGTTTAAATAAAAGAGATAAATATATGTTTACTTCAAAATGACAATTAGTTTCAAAGCTACGTCTTCGCCATCAATAAGTGGTTACTATATTTTGACACTTGTTAAGGAGGTTTGCATCTCTTGTTATTTATTTCAATGTATAGAACGGTAATAAAAAGAAAAAACAAACCAAAATAACGCATCCTAGAAGGGATTCATATGTACCTATCTATCTATGTTAAGAGTCAGAATTAAGAAGAAGTATGGAGTAGAAGGTTTAGTAATGATGAGCCATATCAACTTAGAACATAAGTAAATTCATAATTGAGATAAGTGATAACAAGTCTTGTGCATATAAGAAATCAGTAAGAAACGATAGGTACCTTAAATCTAATCGGTGAAAAATGCATTTGCCTTTAGTTTAAAGAAATTAGGTGACGTATTGAATAAGTCGATGGTAGACGAGTGTGTGGAGTTAAATACATTACAGGAACGATTAACATATGAATTTTCCCTACAGTTGGTCAAACCTGCATCCGTACATAATTTAAGATAGTTACGTCTTAAGATAGCTCGGCGGGGAACTCGAAACTTGATCTTTGACAGAATGTCACCACTACAGTCAATTTTGTTATTAACCAGGTTAAGAAGAAATGTGAGATCAGCTACCTCTCGCCTGTTCTAAAGGAAGCAGATGATGATGTTTACAACTGGCTATATAGTCTGGGAATCTTAATTTATACTTGTAGTTAAGGTAACTCAAAAACTATCTTTGCATTCTCTCTATTTTATCAATATACACAGCATAGCAGGGATTCCAAGCCTGAAAGGCGTATCCCAGTTGACTACGAACAAGTGAGCAATATAGAATCTTGAGCGCTTTAATTGTTTTAAAATCTTATGTTGTTCTGAAGATAAAACCAAGCATTTTCGAAGCTTTACTGGTTATAATGTCAACATGTTTGTCTAATATAAATTTACCAAGATCTTTAACATATGCCACACGTTCTAATGGGTGTTGGTTAATTTTATAATCATATACTAAAGTAGAAACAGATCAGGTAAAGGTAATGCAGTTCCACTTAGCAACGTTAAGGTCCAAGTTATGACAATAATCCTGTAACCGGTTCAAATCCTGCTGCAGTAAAAGGCAATCATTAAGTGTGCTCACTTTTTTATATTTTCATATCATATGCAAGCATTGTGAGAAGACTCAAAAGGACTAAACCTTTTGAGTTAGTGTAGTGATAGTGCTAGTGCTACTTACAAATAACAAATGAACAAAGTGACTTCGCCTTAAATAGAGACAGTAAGAAAAGTGTCAATGGACACATTCTTAGTATTAACTCGGTATAAATCTAGGTCAATGTAAAATTACTCATTAGCCTACAGTAAGGCTAGATCGTAATCTTATTAGGGTGCATTTATAAATGCACACTAAGAAATTGAAAAAATAATAATATCATCTGCAAACAGTAAGAAATTTGAGTTGCGAAAGCATAAATCAACGTCGTTTACAAAAATTATAAAAAGTAGTGGTCCATGAATGGATCCTTGTGGAACACCAGGTGGAATAATAGAAGGTATTGAATAAGAAGAGAATCCGTTAATGAAATTAATCTGGCAACGTCCATCATCATAAGAACTGAACCATCTGAGTAAATCACCGGAAATCCCCGCAGATTGCAATTTAGCTAATAAAATGACGTGGTCGATTCTGTCAAAAGCCTTACTATAATCCGTATAAATTACGTCCACTTGACCACGAGACTCCATCCGTAAACGCTAATAAGTTGACTGTAGACTTAGTAGGTAAGTCAGTGCAGTGTAAGAAAGGTGTGTTTTAGCGCAGAGTAAATTTGGTTATGAACAAGCCTTTCAATCACTCTCGCGAGCACACAAAGTTTGGAAATGGGCCTATAATTGGTGACCTCACGTTTGAACCCTTTCTTGTGTACTGGAGTAACTGATGTTGTTTTCCAAACACTAGGAACAATACCCTCGTTAACAGAACAGTCAAATAGTATGCAGATGTGAGTAATCAGACTGCAAGCACATTCTTTAATCAGGACTGGGTGAAGTCCATCGGGCTCAGCTGACTTATTACACTCAAGCGTCTTAAGGATTTTATGAACATCTTCTTTTCTAAATTCAATTGTTTGTATATAAGTACTTACGGGAGTTGATGCTACATCTGAGACAGGAGCAGGAGTGATAATTGAATGGATAATTTCGAAGCAGAGAGAAGATGCGATGAAAATGATGTAATTTTGTTTTCAAAATATGTATCTACCTACGTTTAATTATATCCTCGGTCTCTCCAGAGAGATGACCGAAGAAAAAAAAAGGTTAATGCGAATGCGTGGCTCGTATCATCACGGTGAGTTGTCTACTCGCGTGCAGAGCTGAGATCTCTAGATATGCTTCATGGACAAGTACACAGCGAGATATGAGGAGCAACTCGACGGAGCACCGATGAAGCAGCACCTCAGCACCTCAGCCCTCACGTCACCTGCACCAGCAGCAGCACGTACCTGGCGCGCCATGTGCTGCACGAGCTGCGGCTCCAGCTCAGCCCTCACCCGCGTCACCTCCACCGAGAAGCTCGGTAGCCACGACACGTAGCGTGAACCTGGACACGGAGACACGTTACATTACACTCCTGCATCAAATACACTCCAAATCTTAATTATAGCGGGCGAATGACATCGCGGGGTTATAGGTTTTTACTCCGTATGTATCCCTTCAGGGGCTGAAACTTAGGACGTTACACTACACTCGAAACCTTATATTAACAACCACACTTTAATTATAGTGGGCGAAGAATAATGCCATGTTTACACAACCACGGTACCCTTTCAGGGGCTGAAATTAAGGTAATGCTTTCTCAGTACACTCCTACACTATACAAGGAACACGTCTAGCAAAAGCTGATCGAACTGCTGGGGACTTTAACTTTCCTCCTCCGACTTTCGTCAGGGTGATCAGCACCAGCTAAAGATCGTACAATTTTATGGTATGACAAAATCACTCGATTAAAGTAGAGCTGCGGCACACTAAGAATTAGAGTTTCCGAGTATAGGGAAGCGGTGGGGTACTGAAACGGCTTATGGAGCATTAACTACAGCACAGAATGTTGGGCTCTTTCGAGGATAATCAAGTGCGTTTTAGCAGCTCCATCCCAAACAGTAGCAGTAGCACAAGATGGATTGGCACAAGGCTGAGTAAATAAGCATCAGAGTTTCCCTGTCAGACCCAACGCGGAGGAGCTTCATTACGTGAATTATTTTCCTTACACAACTAGAAAGAGCAATAATATGGGTTAAGAATGTCAGTCTCTCATCCAGTATGACTCCCAGATAACGTAGGCAGTCAGGACATTCTATGGTCGGACCGGACATGAGAAGAAATTCTTTAACTGTTGAAAGTGGCCATATTTATGAATGCGCAAAGCGGACAAACTAGGAGCAGACACAGCAGTTTTATGAAAACACAAAAACTTTCGTCTTGGAAGCATTCAGAGTCATAGATACATAGATAGATCAGAGTCATATAATAGATTGACGTCAAGTCACACCGCTTGCACTGCTCTCGCTAGTTCAGTTACAAGGGTACCAGAGCAAGAGGAACATCCTCGCCGGGTGCTCGCACTATCAATGTGTTGGCACAGCGCCAGCACTGCACTGGGGTCTAGAGAGAGGCGCTGCACTAAAGGTTGTATCCTGAGCCGAGGCTTACTCGGGAGTGTGTCGGCGGTCCCCGGCTAGTAAGCCGTGGTAAACGGGCATGAGTGACCTATCTCTCGGCGGCTCCATCGCACGTGCAGCCCCGCCAGCCCCGCCAGCCCCGCCAGCCCCGCGAGCGTGGCCGCGCCCACCACCGCCCCGCACACCACCTTATGTGCACGCATGCACCGCACGCACGCACGCACTATTACAAACTATTCACATCAGAGACTACGCAGTATTCATTCGATTCAAAATACATTATTTTATTTTGGTTTGAATTTTTGGATGGCAGAGTCGGTATCGGAAAAATCGTTTTGATAGATGTCAAGTTTTAGTTTTCTAGCGGTTTCGTTTGTCTGACAGAGGGGAAAGGTTGAAATTCTGTTTTGTGAAAAAAGTTCTGCTATTCCAACTGAAAAAGTTCGATATGGGTGCAGAAAGAGTTCGATGAATATGAGGTTATTACTAATTTTTTTTTATTTGGTTATTATTATTTAATTATTCTAGATATTTTTGGATTTAATATTGAAGCTGATTAGCTGATCCACCCGCAACTTTGTTTTGTTAATAGTAATGATTCCACGCAAATTGTTGACCAAATATGGTAATTTTACGTAGAACTAATATGTACGGAAAAATTACCTACCTACCTACTAATAACTACTGACAAATAAAAGTCAAGTAGTGCGTGTATGTGGGTGGCACGGCACACCATTGTGTTGTGTATAGTGCGTGGGTTGTCCTGTTTCCCAGCCATTAAGTCTGATTATCGCAGGGATTTAACGGTCGTATTTAACGTTTAAGTTTACCAGAAAAAGTTTCATCGATAGCGCATTCGTTTTAAACATGTAGTTTCACTAGTCTAGTCTGCTGTAGTAGTGCAGGAACCACAAATTCAAACAATTCAAAATACGTTTATTCATTAGAACACAAAGTACACTTTCAATCGTATTTTTTTTAATTTACTCCAATTCGTAACGCGACCAAACAGAGAAGAATTGGCAAAAAACTCTGCTAGGTTTATATTTTTTAAAGTCAAGTTCAAGTGGTCTTAAAGTGCTTTTAAAGTCGTTCGTGATCGCATGACATTGAAAGTGTTCAAAAAGATTTTAATAGTTGTGGCATACGGATGGTATACGATATCACATACAAATGTTTTTACCCCCCTTTATACCCTCTTTATTCAACGGAAACTACAAAAAAATAGAATGGAATGTAATGGATGTCGTGTCGAAGAGACTCACCGTCGAAGTGGAAGAGCCTGTCTGGTCCCGTGGCGGGGCGCGTCGCGGGCGCGGCGGGTCGCGTGCGCGGCGCGGGCGCGGCGAGTGCGCGGCGGCACGTGGGGCACGACGCGTCCTGCTGCACCCACTGGCACAGGCAGCCGCTGCACACACCACGCACAACTAACGCACCGGGACACCACCCCCATGTCTCACCACTACTCTCGGCACCGCTACTACCTAGCTTTTAGTAGTACTAGACTTCTTTGTGGAGAGCTCGTCCGGGGAAGTACTGCCACCATGCCTATTTCTGCCTTCTTTCTTCTTCTTCGTATGTGCTAGTGACCAACTATGGTGGCGGAGTTTTTAGGCCACCCGAAATCCTCCGACATGAGTTAACCACTGAAAAGCCGGGACCAACATATTAACGTGCTTTCCGAAACACGGAAGCGTTCAAATCTAAATGTCACCAAATGGTCACCCATCTAAGTAATGACCGGGCGGACTGTTGCTTAACCAAGGTGATCTGCTAAGAACGCCAAAGTAAACCACACCACGAGCGCTTCCTTCTGCCTGCTTCGCATATTTATGCCGTGAAGCTGCTGTACTGAGTGTCGGTTTGAAGGGGGTGTGTGTGTGTGTGTGTGTGTGTGTGTGTGTGTGTGTCGGTGACATTACAGGCACAAGATGCTTCCATCTTCATTCCTCAAGTAGATGGACGCAGGGCGATGCATCGAAGAGCACGTTCCAAAAAAACGTAATCTAAGATGCAATGCTTTGTAATGGTTACCACTTAACATCATGTGGGCCATGAGCTTGTTCCGTCTTCAAGTAACATAATACATTTTACAAATCTGTTTCAGTTTTTTGACGCGCGGAACGCGGCACAGCCACCAGTTTGCACACAAATATTAGGTCCTTACGAATGAAATTGGCGTTTTGTATGAAGAATTTCGAGCATACATTTTTGTATTTTATTAGTTTTGTGTGTATGAATTGGACAACATTGTGAGAAGTATGCGTAGCCTTTATTTAAAAGAAAACTAATAACAAATAAAAAATACTACGAATTTAAGCATTGAAAGCGACAACACTCATTAAATAAACCGTTTTTAAGTTTATTTTATGGGGATGAACTTCCCCAAAAATAGTAATTATTGAATTTTCAATCTTTGCAACAATGTTGCGTACAGAATTTTGTACTTATATGACTGTTAAATTTTTAAAAATATGTATAAAATAAAATAGAGTGAAAAAACGCCAATTTCATATGTAAGGACCTAATACAAAAACTCTACAACGTTCGCTAACGTACGTAAAAAAACTATATAGCAAATTGGCAAAAATGTATTGCAGTGCTCAGTGGGCGACGCTCGATACCCCCTAACAGTAAGTAGGTTGGTAGACGCTATTGACCATTTGAAACCATTTTTTTTTCATCGACATACCAGTGCACGTTATGGGACCCACTGTATATAACCTAATTATTTCCACCGGAGCTTTCAAATCGAGATGAAAGAAATGGCTAGTGAGAATATGTCTTTTACGACATAAATAAACTATATTGATTCCTGAATGTGATCTTTATTACATTGTAGTAATGTTGTTATACCCTACGTGACCTTTACATGTGTTGCCAATAAATGATCTTGATCTTGTATGATACAAATCTTAGGCATACTCGTAGGTATCAAAGAGTATAATCACAGATTACGCTTTCGAGTACAATGTTGAGTAAAATTAAAACAAATTAAATGGTTGCGGGTTCGACTACCGCCGCAGGACGAATGTTTGCATGATCTGTAGATTTCTTTTGGATGTCTGTTGTTGAGAACGTGAGGAAACTACTACCTTAGGATCAATATTAGGACGATAGACCTGCTGTATGTCCAGCAAGAAGCAAGTACCCAAAAGACCATCAAGTGTATAACCCCTACAAGTACGAGTTACACATTTCCAAAACTTTTATAGTTTACGTTTTTAAGCTCAATTTTAAAGTACCGTTTTTCGTTAATTACCTAACTGTTTTGTAGTGATAAACATTGCAATATTTGCAATCTGCAAGTTGATTACATTGTCTACGTTGTTCGATCATTTCCGATTTCAAAGCAATTGAGTAATCTACATCTACACTAATAATAATATTATAAAGAGGAAAGATTTAATTGTTTGTTTGCATTGAATAGGCTCCGAAATTGAAATCGTAGTAATTTGCATTGAAAGTGACAACACGTGAAATGAACTGTTTTTAAGTTTTATTTTTTGCGGATGAACTTCCTCAAAAGTAATATTTTATTGAATTTTAAATCTTTGCAATAATGTTACGTTCAGAAAATAAATGATTTTGTATATGACTGTTGAATAAAATAAAATAAGTTAAATAAATAAGTGCAAAATGAAATAGAGAGAGAAAACGCCAATTTCATAGGTAACAACCTAATACTTAGCAAGATGGCTGTCAAGTCAACCTACTATTCAAAACTATTTAAACTATTCCTGATGTAAAACCCAAAAATAAATTAATCTAAAAATGTAATATCATAGAGCCTTCCCAGATGGGCCCTTTGGTCGCGCGATTGACATGCGTATCCAATCAGGCTTGCTGAAGGTCACGTGGTACGTGCACGCACGTCACATTCCACGTGACATTCAGCAAGTCTGATTGGACACGCATATTGTCAATCGCGCGACCAAAACGCTCAACTGGGAAGGCACCTAAAATAAACATTTGTTATGTAATGGAGACTGTTATGTAATGGAGAAATAGTATTTAATTCCAGTACAGTATAGAGGCAGACAAGGGAATGTGTGTGAGACTCACTTGTGGAAGAGATGTGCGCAGGGCAGCCTCCTGGCCTCCTTCATGGGCTCCCAGCAGATGGCGCAGTTGTCCTGGTTCTTTTCCACCTCCTCCTTACTGGCCATGGGACAGCTGGACGAATTAAACAATCAATTTTACATTTATTTTCACTTTTCATGCTCTGAAAGTACTTATTTGTGCAGGATATAGGCTGCACAAAATCGAATTTTGTGCACAAGTGCATTAACATATCTACTCATAAAAGTATCTATATTAAGACAAAGAAAATGAGCCATACACCCAAACACAATAAGAAGTTCATAGATAGAATTTGTTATTTTATAATATTTACTTTAATTTATTTGCCTTATGTGTTTTTTAAGACATAAAAACAATTTCCTTTAGTGTTCAAAACTGTACTAAAAAAACTGTAAACTGTACTTTGTATTATAATTAAGGAAATGTTATGTTAAACTACTGTTTTATTTCCTCTCAATCGAAGTGAAAAGCAGAGTTTATAACTCGTCCAAAAAACCATTTTATCATCGCCTTCGGCTCGGGCTGCTAAAAGTCTCGGATAAAAATTGTTCGTTTTGTGCACTTGTTGTAAAATATACTAGATAGATAGATAGATAAATCATTTATCTGTTACCACAGGTACACAATTTACATTAATAACAAGATATAAGCACAAAAAAATAACATTAATAGAAAGAAAAAAAACACAAACATTTCAAAGAACCTAGGAATTATGAACTTTTATGTAAGTTTGTGTGTGCTGCAGCAAGACAAAAAGGCCTTGCCTCAGTGAATTTTTTTTTGCTTTAAAGCTAAAACACTGATTTTCAGTCAAGACCGATCGAGAGCGAGCAGGACGAGCCGCAAAATAATGTGTGGTTACGTACCTAGCTATGAAATATGATGGTTGTGTAGCAAATAACATTCCTAAATTTTGAATTTTGAATATAGTGTGTAATAATAATGTATAATAATATGTGTTTTTAATAATGTATAACATGACAATAGTCTAACAAAATAATTGACGGGAGTTTTATTTTATTTCTGGCATACGAAGTGCTTGGGAATACCCTCTATTTGCTTTTGCAACAAAAACTTTACTACTGTACTATACTAGATAATTCAATTGTATTAGGCATTGTACGTTATACTGAGGGCTACTCCAAGATGGTCCACTTCTACTTCTTATAAGTAACCAAACATTGCCACCTGACTCTGATCATTTTAAGTTGATTCAAAAAGACCTGTTAATCAAATTACAAAACCATAAGCAATTAGTTATACTTATTCACAGATAATTAACATGAATAACCAAACAGACCACTAATAAGATAATAGCGTAAACAACGGAAGGCTTTAACGAGCTGTCCCTATTAGAGAGCCATTTCAAATCGATTGGACGATTACTCGGCCTGATTGCGAGATGTTATCATTTTAGGTTCTATTAATACTCACGGCTCTCGATTTATTGAAGACAGTGTTCAGTTGAAGTTTGTATTTACACTGAATTATGATCCAAAGTCGAACAAAGGTCAAAGACCTTGGGAACCGCATCGGAACTAAAATGGAGATGGGAAGGACACCTGGCAAGGCGAGGTGATGACAGGTGAAGTAAGGCGATAACCGAATGGCGTCCAAGAACGTACCGAAACGTCGGCCGTTCAGCAACTAGATGGGCGGGCGATATTGTAATCAATCGTGGGCCGAAAGTGAATGCGACGAGCTTTGAACCGTGGGGATTGGCACATAGAAAGGGAGGCCTTTACCCAGCAGTGAGTGAAGGGCGTGGATGATGATGATGATGATGATGAGGAGTGTATTGTTTCCGTGGTGGTTTAGAAGATTTTTTCATCTTCAAGTCGATATCGGCGAGGTCGATGGTTCGGTTATCTTTACCGAGTAAGAAATGAAGAGATCCGCAGAAGGTCTAAAGCCACGGATATTGGTAAACGCATATCCCAACTAGAGGGAGGCCGAAGAAGAGATGGATAGATTGTTTGAAAGAGGATATGAGAGTGAAAGAAGCGAATACATAGTTGACAGTCGATAGGAGTGAATGGAGATAGAAAACAGGTTGTGCCGACCCCAACTAGAGTGGGATAATGGTAGGGAAATTATGCATATCTCAACTGAAGTGGTGATGGACTGGACACCTTATGCGATGATCCGACAATAGATGAAGCTATAAGATCACTGAGTGGAGACCTCCGACTGAAGGCCGGAAGCCAGGCATGCTGAAGGCGAGATGGTCAGATGATACAAAAGCTGAAGCAGGCCACCAATGGAAGCGTGAAACTCAAAACAGAGAGAGTTGCAAGCAGTTGGGGGAGGCATACGTTCAATATGACACTGATAAATTCTGAATAATGATGATGATGATGAAGTCGATACCAAATTGTAAACACCAATCTGACTCGAATGCATGTCGACTGCGGCAGCGATGTACCACAAATGGGAGAGACCTGTCTTGCAGGGGACATATTTATACTGTTTTACTTTTGTCGTATCAAAATTTTCCATCCCGGTTATAATGTAACGACAATATTGAATAGAATCTGAGAAAATATTGAATAGTATTAAAGAAAACCAAAACACGTGTCTTATCATTTTGTATCATAAAGTGTATCATTAAAAATCAAATCGCATCACAGTCGGATGGATGTTACCCCTCCTGGGGGATGGTTAGTTGTGGTGTGTGTGTGTGTGTGTGTGTGTGTGTGTGCGTGTGTGTGTGTGTGTGTGTGTGTGTGTGTGCGTACTTGCGCGTGATGTGCGTGGCGCGCTGCGTGTAGCGGCGGTGGCGGGCGAGGCGCGCCTGCAGCTCGTGCAGCAGGTGCCGCAGCTGCATGAGCAGCACGAGCGACGCCATCGACACCAGCATGTTGCTGAACACCACCATGTGCAGCACGTGCGCCAGCTCCACCACCAGCGACACGCTCTGCGGGTACAACACGCCACCGTCACCACGTCTCACACACGACTATTCTTTATCCGGTTACCACGCGAGCGATGCCATGGGTCTTAATATGTTAACAAAAGTTTGTAACAATGACGAATTACAACATAAAAGCTCTACTTAGCTATAATAAAATGCGGCTCGCCCCGCTCCCCGATTTCGTTTCCTGCGTTTATTGTTGCAGTTACTAAGGTGTTTACAAATTTTCCACCGTTTTCTTTCTCTTATTTCTTTTGTAACCTTTCGTACAGTAAAAAAAAATATCGCGGCTCGCTACGCTCGTCGATTACGCTAGCTTTTTTCTTTCTTGACAGTACCAAAAAAGCCAAAACAACAATTATGCACTAAAAAGGCAAGCTTACTTAACATCAATATATACCGCAATACAAGCCCCCCCCCCCCACCCCACCCCTCACCCCTCCCATAAAAATCCAAGATCCCCCACGAGCTTTATAAAACTAGTGACAGAATGTTATCGACAAGCAGTACTCTTAAGCCGGATAGGATTTTATTATTCCGATAATTTGAAATAAAATATGGAGTCCGCGTAATTTACCTGTCATACAATTAATAAAATAAATACCTAACTTTCTGGTTCAAATAGAATTACTTAGACTTCACAGCGATGCCTCTTAGCAGATGAAATTAACACGGCCAGGCGCGAGTTAATATACAGTAAAATTTAAAACTTGTGAAATTTATAAATATTTAAGTTGATAAGATGATGATGATGATGATGCATAGATTCCTTAGAATTATTGCACACAGTCGTCGCAAGATGGAGAGCGAAGTGAGCTAGCCACCAACCGTGTGGTTACGTTACGTTACGTTACGTGGCGTGCGTTACTCGCACACTAGAGTACTTACAAGTGTACTTACGTCGAACAGTAGATGTGTGTAGTAGGTGAGTGCGCCGGCCACGTCCGCCTCGCACAGCTGCAGAGCGTAGCGAGCCACGACGTGCAGCGCACACACTAGCACAAGCACGCACTGCCAACAAACATTACATCACGGAAATATTGCCTAAATGAGCAAAATGTCGTTCGTAATTTTTACAAAGTCTTTTATTGGTCATACGAATCAGCTGAATCATACGTGCATTTTTTCACAGTACTATCACTTCTCTTCGTAATTGGGAAAATCGTTAGGAACAACTAATCAGTGTATCACAGGCTAGCTATACAGGGTGAGGCAAAATTATAACTCATTGGAGGCAGCCACCTTTTATTTTGTAGTTAGAAGGATTTGTTCTTAGGAAACTAAAGGTTTATTTTGAAGAAAAACACAATTGCATTTTACAGGCAGCCTAAAAAATTACATATTTTGTCTAAAAATACAAGTTGGTCTCAATCGACTCTATTTCCCATTTGGAACGCTTTTACCAAAGTTACTTACCAAATGAAATCCAGTTACTTACCAAATGAAATCCTAAGATTTAGAAATTTAAAGAAAAGTTTTCCATAGCATTTCTATGAAACGTCATTCGAGATAACATTCAGTTGATGTATGCAATGCAAACACTTGTCTGGAAATACTCTGTTCTTTACATTATATCGTATTTGGTGGTGGTACCTCAGCCGCCATAAAGGCGAAGGTGTCCCTCCCGGCGGGCAGGCCGACGAGCACGGCCGTGGCCAGCAGCGCGCCGCCCGCCGCCAGGATGCCGCCCAGCAGCAGAGCCAGCCGCACGTGCGCCCACCCGCCCGCTGTGGCCGATGATGATAACTGCGGATAACAGTATTCACACTGTTCTAGATACTCCTTCTTCAGACGTAATTATAATAAAATAATAGGTAGATAGATATATCGTTTATTTGCAACTACAATCACACACATATACAACAATTTTAAGATTTAACAAGTAATTTGACATAAGGTATACATACAATATGAATAGTGAAGACTATCTAGAAAAATATAAAAATTAAATTGAATAATGCTCAATATAATTAGGTAATGCTCTACACTATTACAAAGCATCATTCGTCCCAAACTACGGCTGCACACCCACGTCAAACTTTTTGTACGACTGATAATCGGGCCGATTTTTCCTGCATAGTATTTCTAACCAACTTTTTGTAGGACGTGTGCGTTGCACTATTACAATGAGTATGTTAATATTTCTCCTAGATAAAATCGGTCACCGATTATCGGTCGGGGGTGGGCGGCCTAAACAGAACTTATATTATGGGAACTACATGACTGATATATTACATAGATATATTTTTTAATTAAAATATAGAAAACACCCGGAACCAAGATTAATATTTGCATATCATACAAACATTTGTCTCGCGGCGGCTATCGAACCCGCAACCTTCTGCGTCTCAAGCGAGCTTTCGCCCACTGTGCCACAGAGGCTGTCATATCCCTTTCGAACGCCGATGGTTTGGAAACATGGAGGCTTATTTCTAAATGCAATACGACAACGTAGGTAAACAAGTTT
The DNA here is from genome assembly GCA_951804965.1 of Horisme vitalbata. Lineage (NCBI taxonomy): Eukaryota > Metazoa > Arthropoda > Insecta > Lepidoptera > Geometridae > Horisme > Horisme vitalbata. The sequence goes on along the minus strand of OX638104.1, from coordinate 555,492 downwards.
TCAAACTGTATGTACTTAGTCTAACAAGATTGTATAGAATATATTGAAATGAGGCAACATAATAATGGACGATCGTGCAGATCTTCTGAATACACAAGCATAATCCTACGGGTACGTATGCGTTTGAATATTAATATGATGCAAATCTTTATTATTTGGTCATGTTTTCAAATAAAAATCTATTTAAATAATGAATTGCTGTTCGTTAATCTCGCTTAAACTCGAGAACAGCTGGACCGATTTGGCTAATTTTGGTTTTTAAATATTTGTGGGAAGTCCAGGGAAGGTTTAAAAAGAGAGAAAATATGGAGAAATTACGAGGATATTATAAAACAACAATTTTATTTTACCATGTAAATTGTTCCTGTTGTTCATGTGGGAGTGGTAGTGGAGACTGGGATAGGCGTGGGCATGGGCATAAGCTTGGGAGTGGGGGACAGTGGGATAGACAGTGGGCGGGTAGTAAGTAGGACCGGTAGTCAGCGGTGAGATTGAACGGTATAGGTAGTCGAAGTGGAGTGGAAGCAGGAATGAGTTAATAGTTTGTGGGTTCGAAGAATTTTCTATACAAAATAGTTTCGATACTAGGGTAAAAGGTAAAAAGGTGTTAAAGGCCGGGTCATCTAGTAATTTTATGAAAATTAAACGGATCTGTATTCTGTATGGATTCGTCCCATGGTTATTCGCGCCAGCTTAGACAAAGTGAAAGCAACAAAGGAAAACGTAGATGATCCTGTTGTTGAGCTTATGGACGCTGTGTTTATTTTGACCCCGAGACCTACTGATGATGATACAAAGTACCGAACGAGCAAGGTAAAGGCAAGGAGTGACGCGCTGCGCCGGCGCCCGAGCCACCGGCCAGCCGGCTAACGGTGTCACAGAATAATTTACCAGTATTTTATCATTCAGGTTTACTTTCTCTTCCTTTTCCATAATTTTTCGTGATACAGGGTTCATAGTTCTACGACCAGACTTGGTGTTTTAGACTTGGATTCCAGTATTCAGCGTATTTAACTTTCTCTTCTTAGACAATAACATAAGAAGTCTGTGTTCCACGGTCTCAGTTCCACATGTTTGTCGTTACCTTTGCATAGTTTGGGACTTACTATGTGTCATAGTGTTCAGCATTATATTTATTTAGTTCCTAAATTGATCTAAATTAAAGCAAGCGCATAACATTATTAAGATTTTATAACTCGATCTTGTATTTAAGAGGACAAGTTAAGACGTCTTCCCCGACATTAAGATAAATAACAAACTCTGACGCCGAGTTGGCTGGCTACAGCCTCGTACGAAATAACTGTACAACTCTGAATACATACTTCGTCGGTTTAATCTTTGTATGTTAAGTATGTATTTAAAAAATATATACATGTAGTACTTATATCAATCAAGTGGTTCCCATAATACAAGCTGTGCTTCGTTTGGGGCTACATGACGCTGTGTGATAACGTACAGCAACATTTATTTTTTATTTATATTTATAATCTCGATAAGGATGTTTATTTAGGTCTTGTTCAAGTGTTTTTTTAAGTTGAATGTTCGATTTTCTTGTGGGACAACTTATTTAAGCAGAAGCGACCTGTCCCGGCATGTGACCCTCTAACTAGGTTTATTTGCATTGTACGTGACCTTTTTTTTTAAAGTTAGAATGGATATAGTTTATCTAGCTATCCTTAAAAGATAGATTTACATATGCCATCTCTGACTTTTCTTTATAGACCTATGACACCATACATCTCAAAGGGATGAGACAGCTTTTTTGATGAAAGCTCCCCCGCAAGCAGGCAGCTTGACTTTTTCCGACCTTTTCAACAATTATAGTCACATTTCAACCAATTTACACAAAACCCTAACAAATTACACACCTAAACCTTCCTCATGAATCACTTTGTCTATTAGTGAAAACCGTACGAAAAACCGTTCAGAGTTTTTTTAATTTATCGCCAACAGACAAACACGCGGCGTGGGACTTAGTTTAATAATATGTAGTGAAGTGAAGTGATAGTGACAACGACCAACAACGTCCAGTAGGTATCTCTACGAATGCTGATTCATAGATCCAGGACGACTCGCCTTTACATCAAATCTATGCGATCTATACGACCTCGCCTGGCTAATTTAACTAATGTAACGGCACGCGCTGCGCTGCTTAAAGGTTATGTTATGCTTATAGGCTTGGCAATTCAATAAATCATAGATCTCTAGATTTATGAGTTCATTTTTGTTATGAATACAGAAAGTGTAATCGAGCAAGAGTAAAGAAACCTCTAGAAATTGAGTATAATATTCGATCAAAGTTGCATAAATAAATTATCTAATAAAATTGTATTTCCTGAGTTGCTGGGCAGAAATATGTTGTATTTGGACTGCGTAATGAGTTGACGAAAGCAACAGAATGACTCGCCCGCCACTTTATCGAACTACACACCGAACCTACAACCGAACATAAGCGCAACAGTAATCTGCAGAACATCAATCATACTTGACCTGAGAAAGCGAGGCTACAGCGACTGCAAGACTGCAAGGCACTTTAAAGTTCAATACTCAGAATGCTTAGCGTCTTTCCTTGACTTTTGAAGAGCAAAACGGTCAGTTAAGAAGATGGTTTAAATTAATCGAAACTGTTATATGGCATACCCATATTATGTTTCGTTACTGTTCGGTTAATTTTTTAACCGACTTCAAAAAAGGAGGAGGTTCTCAATTCGGTTGTATTTTTTTTATGTTTGTTAGCTCATAACTCTGTCATTTATTAACCGTTTTGGAAAATTCTTTTTTCGTTGGAGAGGGTATACTTCCCAATTGGTCCCATATCAATTTTAAGAAAAAATACTAACCTTAAAATACTAAGGGTGAGAAAATTGGGAATTAACCTTTTTTGGGCTCGAGTTTTATTATTTTTTATGTTTCTTACCTCATATCTCCGTCATTTATGAACCGATTTAGAAAATTCTTGTCTTGTATAGAATATAATAGCACCGCCCACGCAATAGTTACCTACCTTGGCGTTCCAGATCTACCTATGTGGTAAACGCATAGATCGTAAGGGACAAATTTATAGAAAAAAGGTGGATGAACCAAAAAATAAGCAATTATTTTTAACTTTTTAGTGTTACAGTTTTTTCAATAAATGTTTTTGAAGTCGGTTTTTTTTATTTTAAATTATTGTTTATTATAAAATATGTGACTCAAATAAAAGTGTCTTTGTTTATATTTTTATGTTTAAAAAAGATTCGATTGCGTCTCGCACCAAGGCCGCAAGGGGAAATGTTCTAGAAGAATCAAACGAGTGTTTTTTGGTTATATAGGTGTTTTTTGGTATAGGTAGGTTTGGTTGTAGGTGCTAGCTACTAACTAAACATTGTATTTATAGATAAGCTAGATGTTCCGGTTGTAGCAAAGAAAATTGAAGGTTAATTTTGTAATTATAAATCAATCTATTTATTAACATACAATAGAGCAAGGATTACTCCGATTAAGTTAATTCCTCATTCACCTGATTTGATAATAGAAGCGGTTTGTTTGTGAATCACGAGTCACGACCAATGACCGGATAACAGGCAACTAGAGCGGTTGGTGATATGATCAATGTTTTTTTTCTTTATCGATGATATCGCGTACCTATATCTCATGATTATTTGTTATCATGCGAAAAATAAACTAGATTAGGTAAGTACATTCAAATATTGTAGACGGGAAACGTAGAAATCGGCTCCCACAGTAATGTATGAAGGTTGTTAATTGAAGGTCACCTAAGTGTTGATAAAAAATAAAAAACCAAGTTACATGATTCGTGGGTGAGACTTTCATTTCAAAGTAGGTAATATTTATTTATTTTGAAATATTTTTGGAAATATTTTACGTTTTGAAACAAAATAAATTTTTAAATGACTGCCACTGACAGAGATCATTTCATGGTTTATTGATAGATAGGTTAATTAATATCTTTTTTTATCCGAATTCAGCGTAAATTGCAAGGAATTGAGATAAATAATACGTTTTATTATGGAAATGCGAAAATAACTGGTCGACGACCTAGCAGCGAAAATCACCAGTCATTTGAGTCCATTACGAGTTTTTGTGTTCAATCGGCACCTTGAATGTTGACCCTGCTGGATGGCCTCGTAGTCAGGAAACATCCGATATGTACCACGTACGAGTAATACGTGCCGATTTTGATCTTATATTAGATGTGCGAAATATTTTCCAAAATGTCAGAAAATAACATTTATGGCGGTACAGTGACAAGAAAATGGTCCATCATCCATCATTTCTGTTTTCTCCAGCTGTTTCTGAGAGAGAGAGAGAGAGAGAGAGAGAGAGAGAGAGAGAGAGAGAGAGATAGAGATAGAGATAGAGGTCCTTTTATAATTGATTAATGATCATTATGAATGTCGGTTTGTTTTACAATTATTATTTTTAGTATTGATAGAAAAAACTATTTCCCACGACAAGATATTGTTTTACTGTTTGTAAGTCGTGTAACGTAATAACTAACCTAGCTTTAATTAACAGAAATAACAAACAATGATAAAAACCTTAGTTTTTATCAGCCTTTAAATTGCTTCAAAACTTTGTCTAAATGTTAAGTACGCATCTGATATCATCAAACCAAATAATCAACACAACGCGATTGTACGCTGGGAAGTATTTGTTTAGCACATCTTAAAAAAAATAGAGTTATTATTGGTGTGGTTATTATTCTAGAAAAAAGTTCAATAAAGAGTAGTTATGCCATTATTAACACTCATACTCATTTATTTTACCATAGGAACATAAAGTACACTTGGTTATGTGCATTTTTATAATTAGTAACTTATAGTATAGCACGTTTCAATGACTCGCTTACGAAAAGTACTTCGACTAAATAAACACTTGAATGTATACAAATGCAAAGTATTTCATTTTAACATGAAGCCGTTAATGGATAAAGCATGCCAACCGGTTTGAATGATACATTATTCAGAAATTCATTCGCACTTCACTTCCCTCTCATGACCTCCGAAAACCAAAGGATGTGTCCTAGAGCCAAACATTCACTAAATATTTTTTTACAGACACAACGAAAGCTTATAAAAACTAAGAAACGAGCGAGTGATTCACACAACAACAACCTCTCTATAAAAAAACTAGTGGTTCACCACAAACTGAGCATTCGTGAATTCACCTTGTCTGAAATTAGTTCGCTTGGCTCACTCGATCAATTATTCATACGATCTAAATGTCAAACGCAACAGGTAATCAACTCACATATTCAAAGCGGTCCTTGCAGAGCTGTCCCAGCAGATGCAGGAAGCCGACCAGCGTGAACCAGGAGCACCAGAGCAGCACCTCGTCCATGTACTGCACATTGATGACGCCGAACACGAAGATGAACTTGTAGAACACATAGTTCCAGAACTTATCCTTGACGCGCTGCGCCTCCGCCACGCGCAGCTGCCCGAACACCAGCCGCTGGATCACGAAGCCGAATACGGCCAGCGAGCAGTACGCGATGTTTATCACGGTCTGCAACAATAACAGCACACTTAAGCATTCCACTTTCCACTATTTATATAGCATCACTTGTTTTTCGCGTCAACACCTGAGGCTAGTATGCAAGCATTTGAGGCTATTTTCCAACCTTAAACACTGTACATTGTCTGCAGTTTCATATGGCAATTTAAAAAATAGATCAGTTTTATACTTTCGTTCTATCGGTTCCGATCGAGTACGTTAACGTTAATCAAGATCATATTGACTAGCTAGTGGAAAGTAAGCCAGAACTCCAGCTAGAAATGGACGTATTAATAAGACTATCTTACATTGAACAATATTATAGGGTAGAGCCATCCACAAGATATAATTAGGTTAATGGCCAGCCCTTACTTTTACCCTTACTAGGTGCTATAATTTTTAACGGGCATGTAGGAAGACTCAATAATTAAAGTGTATATTGAACTGCTTTAGTGAAAGCTTATTATACGTCGCCAATGTGATTTGCACCTTGAAATTCTTAAGATTTAAATTATGAGCTACAGTCTGAGGCACCCGAAAAAAGCCTAGTAGTGATCGACGGTGAGATGAAGAAGAGAGAGACTAGATCTCGCTTGCTTGCTCGACCATGTAGGCCTTTAAAGCGACAATATAATAATAATTTCAATTATTTCTATTTCAATTAAATAAAGTGTCATAATAATAATAAGCATTCCAAGTTGTAGAAGCATGAATTATGGTCGAGCGGTCGAGCCTGATTTCGTTAAGACAATTGCACGTAAACGCACAAATACAATAAGCGATTGTTCATTGTTCGATGCTCTATCAGCCGTTCATATAAAATCAAGTTTCAATATCAGATTGTTTTTGAGTTTTTACTGCGACTATGATTATTTAATTGAACCCTTTTGGTGCCACTCCGAGGTCTCCCCGCACACACCACACAACTCCAGTCTCAATAAGCCTATATCAGTCCATTCTTGATATGTTTCCTTTAATTGGGATATCATTTGCCCATAACCGCAGGGCATAGATTCTCGCACAGCGCCGACACTGCTACCACAGTATCTCCTACTCAAGTGTTATCACTAAAACATCCTCTTCTATAGGGCATTGAATAAAGAGAATCTACGAGTACTTAATTTAATTAGCGCAACATTTATCGTCATTTGGATCAACAACTGGAATGTGGCTGGAAGTAGGTACCCTTTTTGTACTTATATAATATTAAAATTACTGCTTAGCAAAAATATTTTAAAACTAAACAACTACTAGTAGACGAATGGTGGTGCGTGCATGGTTTACATGTTTTACTGGCATAATTACTTGAACAATATAGATTATATTTTATCTTGTTCCGGGTGATAATTCTAATTATTTATTCTTAGTATGATGAATGAATGTAGCTACAGGTAAGGCCGAAGCTGCCAGCCAAAAAGTTCGAAGCGAAGGTCTTACCCAAGGGTTCAAGGCACTTGTTTGTAATATTGACAAAAATTTATTAAAATTATAATTGTATTTTTACGAATGGTGTGACCACGGCACATAATGTATTTTTGACAAAATTAAGCTGTTTTATGTGTTGGGTTATTAAACTACCTTATCCACGATTAAACTATTTACCTACTTAATAAAAAAATAAAAATGATGAATAATAAAAAATGTATTTATTTTCTGACAGGTTTACAGTCAACATTTTCACCGCCAACAACATCTATAGAAATTTCGAGATTTCTGTGCCCTCAACGCCACTACTTCTATAGAAGCACTGCACTTTGTACCTACGATAATAAAATATCTGTACAGTACATAAAACATTTGTTTCTTTTGTAATTTTGTAAGATGGACACGACTGAAGCTCTATTTTTTATTTTCATACACAATACAGGCTTTTTTGTGTTTGAAAATGGATAAAAACAAAAACGCCTCAAATATTTTCAAGTCTCACACGCCAACTACTTCATACAGACGGCCTAGCATCAGCCGCGCGAAAGATAGGTCTCGGCATGAATTTGGACAAGACCAAAGTTATGGTCAATGACCGAATTGATCCGAGTCCTGTCGTCGTTAATGGTTTCGGAGTATTCTTGAAGTTGTTTAGGAGTATACACACCTCGAGCAGATATTGCAGTTGGTTAGAAACAACTTCGAGAAGGAGGCCAAGAGGAGGATTCAGCTGGGTTGGGCAGCATTTGGAAAACTACGTCGAGTTTTCTCGTCACCCATACCGCAATGTTTGAAAACGAAAGTTTTCAATCAGTGCGTCCTACCCGTCATGACATACGGAGCCGAAACGTGGACACTCACAGTACAGCTAGTCCACCAGTTTAAAGTCGAATTAAGTAATATTCCGATAATTCGCGTTTCGACAATATAGTTCAAAACTAATGTCGTGCAAACGACTGCTGATTGTAATGTCTATGTTTTGTTAAAAATCATCATCATCATCAGCCTATAGCAGTCCACTGCTGGACATAGGCCTCCCCTAATGAGCGCCATTGCGCCCTGTTCTGAGCTCGACGCATCCAGCTTCCACCAGCAGCCTTTCGTAAATCGTCACTCCACCTGGCTGGAGGGCGACCTACACTACGTTTGCCGAGCCGCGGTCTCCACTCAAGAACTCGTTTACCCCAACGGTTGTCGGTTAAAGTTGAAAGTCGCAGTTAAGTTAAAGTTAAACAGTATTGTACCCATACTTCACGCAAATTAAATAATTTCATTTAAAAAAAAATCATTTTAATTCCTATCCTTATTTCGCTTATCCAACAACAAGGAGTACACTAAAATCAGACTAAATCCTTCATTGACTAACCTATAAAGCCGAGCTAATTTAATAGTTATATAGCTGGGTACTCCATTATTTTGAATTTGAATAAAGAATAAAAAGTTCGCGTGAGTGCATCGCTTTTTAACTCCCGACGCAAAAACGACGGGGTGTTATAAGTTTGACGTGTCTGTGTCTCTCTCTCTCTCTCTTGCTCTCTCTCGCGTACTCCGACGCAAATTAGTCAATCGAATTTGATGGCTCAACGATGGTATTATTTTTGACTTTTTAAATGTTTGCTTTTTGAGTCGGAGGTTTTTTAAATTTTTATAACTTTTGATGATAATGAATGAGTGGCAAAATTTTACGAAATAAGGATTTTTGATGTCGCATATCTTGAAAATTATTATAGCAACAGACGCAAAATGTTGCAATTGGGGTTAAGTCCGTATTTATTTATTTATTTAATAGGAACGCCAACAGCTTAAATATCAATACATTGTAGAGTTACACTGACAAAGTTTTCATACTGATATAGAAACCAATTACAGGCGGACACAGCATTCATAATAATCGTATGATGTTCTTGTGGCATAATTTTCAGCATCGTGCTGTAAGCTGTAAGGAAGTTACAGGGGGCTGAAAAATTCCCGAGTTGGTTCCGGTAAAGGCTATGCTTGACTTGGCATGGATCGCTCCGCGATCCCAGGATATTACTAATGTACATTTTTGTGATAAAAAAATTATATTTTAAATCATATTGGCGGGATCGCATAATTGTTCCTATCTGTTGACAATATGCCAAAACGAAATCAGTGTAGGTACTAGGTAAATTGATATAATACGAAGGTAGTCACCCTAATCGTGTGGCGGCCGACTTTAGGATTTGACATCCACTAGCATATTCCTATTATCGACCACCCCTGCCGATATTTGGATTTGAACGAAAAACATTACCCTTTCCCCGGCCATGTGATTTTTTAATTAAATAATGAAAATTTGCAAAAAAGAAGTATTGCATAATGTTCTATAGTCGTCTTCTATTCACAAAATCATAGTGCATTAGTCTAAACAACTCCAATAAGGTGCAAATCCTTTTCCCGTCAAGTCGTCAACTCTCGATTCTTAGGTCAAATCACGAAAAATCACGACATGTGAGCCGTCGTCTACTTTAATGCAATATTTCATTGAATAAATGAGCACTTACCGCCACCTTATTGGTATTATCTACGAAGTGTAGTATATTGTCCATTTTAGAATAAAAAAACATGTCATAATGTTAGCCGTACATAATTTATTAATGATTCTATGCAAGTGGGCGATATTTGGGGGGAGGCCGGATTTAGGGCTGTTTACCCTTTATATAAATGTAAACCTTGTAGAGTGTAATACATCGACTTCTCGCTCTAAGCTTTCACTTGTGTGTAGAGTTAGACATGAGGGATCTCTGCTCGGAATTATCAATACAACATCGTGTTATACGTATTTTTAGACCGCGAATAACATTATACTTTTAATCTGGGTACCATGAGAGCGAAGCCGCGGACGGAAGCTAGTCATTAATAGCTCAAGCAATCAATTAATTAATTTGTCGACATCATTGAACATTGAAGTGATTACGTATTACTATCGAAAACAAATTGGACATTTTAGTAAATTGACATCAAAACATGTCCGGTTGTTGAGAGTACTAAAAGTAAAGCCAAGGGCACCAGTCAGTACTTATACTTAGGCGTGGTTTAATTAAATTAGTCAGCACCTCAGCACTGCACACATGTTTCATGTCACACACTTGCCCGCCTCTTGCCTCTACGTGCAAGAGTCATTGACCGAGATTGCATGCTGCATACTGCAGTCGTCAAGGACGTGCAGATAGCTACAAGAAAAAGTTATAATATGAACCATTCTACTTCCTACTATTAGACGAATAATATTATTCTCAAAGTTTGTGAGGATAGATGTTTTTTTTATTATTTCGCGTAGTTTTTGCAGACCGAACGGATTTGGATGAAACTTGCAATACTTACATAGTTTATGACCTGGATTAACGTAGAGGCTACTTTTTATCCGGGTACCACCTGAGCCGCGGGCGGAAGCTAGTACCTTATAATAATGTGAAAAGACTTAAAGTCTGCAGAAACATATAAGCTGGGCTGGGCTGTGCAGAGCGGGCCAATCATAATGCTCTAAATCTAAGGTTTAGATAACCTACTGATCCAAAAGTCGATTATATGGATAACAAGAATAGAATTTCATAAAACCCCCGACATAACAGCCTCAATAAATGAATAGAATTTTGAACCCTTCGAAATTATGTATAGCAAGCAATGAGTATTAATAAGTACCTACTAAACAACAGACAGTCTGGGCAAAACAAATAATATTTTGCCAGTTCTGCAATAATCTTTCAATGAAAAGCCAAAATTAAGTCCGCCTTTCATTTACCAAGGCCAACAAGTGGAAGCCGGGACTAGAAGGACGGATTGTATGTAGCTCGTAGCTCGTAGGTGCACTAAACAACAATGTGGTGGATTCTGAGTAATTCTGGTAATTATGTTGGGGGGATAAATAATGATAATGAATCATACTAATATCACAAGAATATTATAAATTCGAACGTTTCTGTGGGTGTGAGTATGTTTCTGCCCCCACCCCTGAACTCCATAACGGGTGAACAGATTTGGATGAAACTTGGAATAGGTACATATACACATTTTATAGTATATTTATAGTATAGTTTGTGACCTGGACTTTATTCTATGCAATAGACAATTGACAATAGACAAACATTTATTTACTACTTGGCACACAGTACATACAACAACAGAATTAAGAAAGTTGTTAAATAGTAAGTAAGCAGTCGTTCTGGCATGTAGTTGTGTGCCACAGCAGCAAAAAGGCCTCGACTCAGCATTAATGCCTTGCCACGGAGAAGTAGCTAGGCGCTGGTATTCTGCCGAAACCTTCCTACAGTCACTAGACCTTGTGAGACCAATTGTATAATAAATAATGAATAAGGAAAAATAATATAATTGTGTGTCACATATATACCCATAGATTCACTCTGTAATAAACTACATAAACGTAATTAGTTGAAAATAGATAGATATCCACTATAATACATATAAATACTTAAATCCATAGACCTACTTTTATACCTAAACTATAATTATTATGTGTATAGATGTGAGTGAATGTGTGTGCATGGGTTACCCTGATTCCCCCAGTCTCTTATGAGTCTGGTTATCACAAGGTAACCCATTATATGAAGGAGCATAAATTACATAAGAAATGGTACAATAAATTAAACTGCTTATAATACAAATAAGGAAATTGAAATAATAAAAAATAACAAAATAATAAATGGGTAATAATAATATGTCCTAGCAGGAGAATGGTGCACTATAGCTACACACTCCAGGCAACCCTGTCTTCTGTTGTTCTAATAAATGTGACTTAAAACGTTTCTTAAAAGTGTACTTGGATGTTAACAGTCGAAGAGGTGGAGGAATGTTATTCCAACACTTGGTTGCCTGGTAGCAAAAACTGCCTCTAAATGCTACTATGCCTGGACATTTATCGCGCTACCGTACCACTCGAGCGAATCCGCGTGCGAAAGCTTGTATAAAAGTGAAAACTCTAACCCATTTTCCATAACTACATGTCATTTTATAACGCTTGGTAAAGTAACCTTGTCCGTGTCATTAAATGTTAATAAAAAGGGTTGACATTAATTTTATCGCCAGGTTTATTGAACTGGCGATAAAATTAATTGAACTGGTATTAATAGGGCGGTTAGTCTCTTGTGTAAAAACTCTAGGTTCGTATTCAGAATGAACCAAAGTCAAGTTGCCAACCTATCCCTGAGTACTTAGATTCAAAGTCTAAGTAGCAATCAGCTACGATTTTAATTGAAAACGATAAAAACATATATGCTCAAGTCACAATTTAGTTTTTTTTCACACGGACCTTACACATGATGAAATATAAAATTAATGAATAAGGAACGATCTCAAAGGACATCATCTACGTTATCTAAAACAGGTAGCGTTACATTGCAAAAAAGCATTATAATAATAACTATTGAAACTTTTGTGTTTCTGAACATACATGCTTAATTATTATTCATTCGGTTGCGTTGAATCATCAGGAAATATTATAAACTTACAAATCATGATAAAAACCGGTTGAAATTAATAACTAAAGCATAAGATTAATTCAAAATAAATTAATGAAATTGGAATACTGGTTGCATCGGTAGGTGAGGTACTGCTTACATTTTTATTTCGCCTGTGCCAAAGCCAACATACGAGTACAAGCCAGAATGAACGACGCACGAGAGGATGAGAATGTTTAGCTATTTTCAGTGCTTGTACAAAATGTTATCCAATCTGCGGCAACAAATAACAGTACCTTACCTACCTAGGTACGCGAGAAGTAAACAATATCATACGAATGAATTACGGAACAGTTATAATGATCTAACGGATCGGACGTTCTGTTTGCTAACTCACTGTACCCACTACAACACCTCGTTTCCTGATTCTGACTGACTGTATTATTATTGCTTCATAGAGAATATACTTACCTTAGCCAGTGGGTAGAATGCTGGAAAATCTTTGAAAAAAAAAATGCTTTGTATACAAATATGTTATTTTGGTGCTTATCTTATAGGTCATGGTCAAAAATTCTGACCTTTTGTCCTTCTAAGGCTGCCCAATTATTTTCTCATGTGTGCCATATTTTCGATCCACTGCCATTGACGGGACAAACACAATATTTTCAATGCACCTGGTTAGCAACTAGTAAAGAAATAATGACTAAGCCCGCCAACACACAGCATACAATGATGTCGGCGAACGGAGCGAGCAGCGAATTCTTTGAGTTTACTACAAATAGAAGAGCAGAATTTAAAGCACCTTCTTGAGACGAGTCTCCAATCTTATTTGAGGATGGTACAGAAAGAACACTAAACGCAGTAGGTCGTTAAGTACCTAGTTTTTTTTCGATTAAAGAATATTGACTGTTTATCAAAGCTACTGGCACCATTAAAAATAGGTGATATTGTTGAAAATATCGTAATTTCTGAGACCATGGCTGTTTATACTTATTTATACTTATACTATACCGTGACTACCAATTTGTTTGCATTTTTAACCGACTTCGAAAAAGGAGGAGATTCTCAATTCGGTTGTATTTTTTAAATCTACCGATATGGGCACAGTCTTCTCGCAAACATTGGAAGGTCTCGGTCGGTTTACTTTACTACCGAACCGAGACAGTCAGATGGCGTTACCGCACGGTATCAGAAAACGTCACAGATTAAGTGCCGCTTGCCCCCGGATCCAAACAAAACGACGCGACGTTGATTTTTAAACCGCCTATTTATAGCTTTTGGCACAATGACTTGTTGTTCTCGTAGTATTTGCGTACCTATTTTATTTAAAAATTGTTTACATATTTCGGGTGACAACTTTTGAACTGCAGAGTGATAATTATATAACATAAATATTATTCGAATGCTTCCAGAAGCAATTGCCTAGAAAAATAAAGAGCAAATTGCTGATGGAAGAGGAAAACAGATCTCTGTTTTCCTCTTCCATCAGCAATTTGCCAATTTGGGTACCTACCCAAATAACTATGAATATGTAAGTATGCAGATTAATTCCAAAGTGAAAGTGTCATAGACATCGATAGAGCTATCAATTTCTAGAACAATCGAAGATAGTCTAACCTAAAATGCGTAATATCATTATGTATATTGAATGAGATGCGCAATAATGCTTATCATTAAGTATTCATAATAAAATCCGTGGTTTTCTATTGGACGAGAGAGTCACACGACAGATCAGTTATAGGCATGCATGCTACTCGCAGATGTTTTTATTTTTATTTTGTTAAGTATTATAATTCCACACACAATACCCACCACTAGATGTACAGTAGGCCATGAAAGTGGTGTACCAGTTTTGATTTAGTTTCCTAGTCATCGAAAATTACAATAAGGTTCATACTAAAAAGATATTGAAAGAGATGCAAAATAATGACGTCATAGGTCACTTATAAGTGCATGACATTTTAACCTTTATCATAACTGGATAAAACAGTAATTTCTGCGAAGAAAATTGAATTGTTTCTACACAAAAGTAATAAAAACTATTTAAATAGAGAACCAAATTTTATTTTTAAAAAAAACTGTCATTTCGTCAAATATATTTTAGTAATTTCTATTATTTTTCTAAGAAAATTCGATATATTTTCAACGTTATTTTTTACTTGACTGCTTAAATGCTAAATAGTCTTCAATGTCTGCCAATTTGACCATTGCTGAAAGGGCACAAATAATTGCCCAATTTAATGAGGGATGCAATATTAGTGCGATATCGAGGAATTTAAATATTTCGAGACGTAGTGTCCGGTTGTGGATTCGTCGTGAAAGAGAGGAAGGAAGTTTGTTAGATCACAGAAGAAGTGGTCGCCGGCCTGCTCTCTCCAATAACGACAGAGAATTTATGAGACGGGAATATGAAATCAATGGTTTTAAACCGACAAATCATTTTGCGGAGATGTTTGATGTTTGTGCCCAAACAATAAGGAATCATCTACATTACATGTGATTGCACCACAGGCATTACGCCAAGAAAATACATTTGACGGAAGCTCACAGATCTGCTCGTCTGAACTTTGCCAGAGAGCACTTAGAGTTTGATTGGTCTAATACAGTTTTTTGTGATGAAAAAACGTTTAAATCAAGTCAGCATGGACGTCTACACCTTTGGCGATATAATTCAACACGGTATAGAGATGATAATGTAATCCCAAATAGAGAATCGGGACGAATTTCCGTGAATATTTGGGGCTGGATGAGTGCAGATGGTGTAGGAGAATTGTGCTCTCTACCTCCTCGAGCGACGGCTGTAAATTATATCGACGTGCTTCAAAATGCAATGCTACCGACAGTCCGTAATGTTTACCCGGAGAACGAAGTGCCACAATTTGATTTTGTTCAAGATAATTGTTCAATTCATAATGCGAGGATCGCAAGAGCCTGGTTTCGTTCACACACTGACGTAAGGGTGATTCCGTGGCCCTCAAGATCACCGGACCTAAACCCGATAGAAAATCTTTGGGGCCTCATGGTCCAAAGATGGTCGCATCAAAATGAAAGAACCATACGAGCTCTAATTAATCACTGTAATTCAATTTGGGAGGAAATGCGGGGAACCGGTATTTGCTCACGGCTTGTTGGTTCCATGAGGACTCGTCTTTTAGAGGTCATAGAAGCCAACGGCGGTTACACCCGTTTCTAATTTTTTTTAATTTTCAACCTCTTCTAAATTGACCATATGACTGTGGCGTCGTTGATGCTTGTGATTGTGACAATTTAATACTTGTAAACAATTTAATTTGATACTAACTATTTTTAGCTTTTCTTTCTGACATCATAATATAAAATAATCCGGAAATAAACTGTTTTATTGAACCCATTAGTAATTACAAGTTTACATAATTTTGTGAATTCCGACAGGTGGACTCGCCTTTTGACAGAACTTTACAATATTATGTAACTTGTGATCATAGGTTCCATCAAGTTGTCAACGATGATTACCGTTTTTTACGGGACAGCGAGTGCCTAGTGCGAGTTTTTTTACCAGCTCGATCGCGTTTGCGTTTACGCAAATTTGTATGAAAAGGAGTCGGTCCTTTTCATACAAATTTGCGTGATTTTTAATTTACATGATATGATTAATGACAATGATAACACACCTACCAAAAGTCCCATAGTCTCGTAGTCTACTATGTCAATAGCTCATTAGTGGTTGTTTTTAATTCTTGTTTAATAACATTGCATTTAATGAGGCACACTGTTTATGACTCCAGGTAATGCGCAGACGACCTTGCACTTGCTAACGACGCCCCAATTGTCACCTACCTGTCTTTGTGGGAAGTAGGAGGTACCTTAGTAGGTAGACAAATGCTGATAATTGCATTGGTTATCGATCGATATGCCTAAAAAGGCTACCTACCTTCACCGACTAAAGTCAGCAGTCACACAAGGACATGGCCAAGTTCTAGTAGAACTAGAAAGAAGTGGCGGTCAGGGTGAGGGAAGAAATGCCGAAAACTCAAGCCAGCGTAGGCAAAAATGCTCATCATGTAGTACCTACATGATGAGCCTACGGTACTACTATTTATTTACCCATTGACCATTTGGGGTTTTAATGGGAGGTAGGTATGCCATCGTATACATCGTGTCATAATAATAATAATAATGCGGGACGTAATCACACAGCATCATGTAGCCCCCAACTAAGCAGAGCTTGTATTATAGGAACCACATGATTGATATACTTACTACATATATACTTTTTTTTGTAAATACATACATATCATACAAAGAAAACACCCAGACCCGAGACAAATATCTGCAGAACATGCAAACATTTGTCCCGCAGCGGGAATCGAACCCGCTACCTTCTGCGTCTCAGGCGGGCCTTCGCCCACTGCGTCACAGAGGTCGTCAGGTCATGTCTGTTCTATCTGCGTAGCCAGCCAGATACAACACCTAACTAGGTAGGTACCTTCTTCTTCAACCGTAGTTGTTTTGCATTTTTAGGTGTTCAATCAACCAAGGTCATCAACACTTCGACTCTACCATCTAGGGTATGGAAGTGCGGGTAAGAATCGAACGTTAGTTCTTTAGGTGTTAAGGAGTTTACACCTAGCCGACGACACCCGCCATGACCATGACACAGTCACAACAGACAACGCGGCAGACTCTGACACGCGCCGGGCGCGGCATGCGTCTCTTCGAGATATTTTGAAAGAACCTTTTATACCCTGCATAGACGCAAAGAAGTTTTTTATTGCACAAGAGGAGGACGACATGCAGAATCACATTTGTGTTTTCAGCACTCAAAGCGTTATACACTAGAATAAGTACTCAGGCGAACTTAGCATTGAGCATGAGCCCCAACAGGTTGAAAAGAAATACTTTCCAAAAACTTTGATTTTAGCTGTGCATTGATTGAATTGTCAGTTATTGAAAGGGTACCATGAATAATATTAAGTATTATAAATATTAAGATTTCCTATTCATCTCAAATTTTTGTAACTTTCTATAGGGAAGAATGTGGCTTGTGTCGCGCACGCGTCGCGTCGTCTTTTAACTTCATTCATATTAAATCGAAGAGAAAGTTGGTAGTTTTGTTTAAAACGTGTTTTTTTCAGAAGTAATCTTTACTTTTCACCACCTACTTAGATAATTACATACTTATATGCAAATAATATTGACATTGACTGTAATTATGTAGACCACCTGCCTAATTATGATGTTTGCAATAATAAAAAATATGAAGGTCAGTAACCTTTAAAAGAATTTGTAAGATACATATCATACAGTCACAAATTTCTAGGTAGTCATGTTATGAACCTATGAGTTGTACAATGCTAATGACAAATAGATTCAAATATTTAAAAATATTTTTATTCCAACTATTATGTGTATTATTATTTATATTGATACATAGGTACCTAACAAACTTAATGTCACAGCTTCAAGTTTATTTTGTTTTTTTTTAAATTATCTTGTAATCAGCAAAAAGTAACTTTAGGTTAATGACTTAAAGTGGAGAGCACCTTGAGCATATTTGCATTTGCCTTTCCTATCTATTCTGTTGCAAACTAGCCAATGGCCCTGATACTGCAACATCAATTTTATTCTAGTGCATTGTTAGCATTCAGAGAATAATAAAATCTAGCACTGTTTCAGTGCATTGTTTGATAGTTGAGTAAAATGTACCAACAATTTAAAAGAATTAAAGATAAAAATCAGATAGGAAAGGTAGTTAAGTATTTGCCAATAAAGTTGGAGGTTGTAAGATACTGAGTTAGAGAATGCATTTGAAGGCACTATCTATGTTTGTATAGTACATTATAATAAAATCTTTTTTCTTTTATTATTGACAATGCCCCTTCATTTATGACTACCTAGATACTAGACATTGGTACGTTGGATAGTTTATGGACAATACAATACATGTTAACTATTGGTTTACCTGTCTTACATTCATAATAAAAGTAGGTAAGATCTTTAGTTATATGCTTAGTAAAAAAAAAAATGACATAACCAAGTGTACTGTAATGTAAATGTTCCTATGGTGAAATAAATAAGTATGAGTATCATCATCAGCCTATTGCAGTCAACTGCTGGACATAGGTTTTCCCTAACGAGCACCATTGTACCCTGTTCGAAGCTTGACACATCCAGCTTTTTCAACCAGCAGCCTTTCGCAGTTTGTTACCTGGCCAGATATCCTACACTATGTTTGCCGAGCTGTGGTTTCTACTCAAGAACTTGTTAACCCCAGCGGTTAGTTTGTGTACATAAATAGTCCTTGAGGAAAAATAAAAAACTAAATAAACTGAAAGATTAGTTGTAACCCTGAATAATACTATAAGGTATAAGCAACTTCAAACAACTAAAGTTTACTATCTACATGACTAAACAGCAAACTCACTGCTATTGCATTGTACAATGGCAATGTCACAATTGGTTTGGTAATTGATAAGGGATGAGAACAGCTGTCATTTATTTATCACACTTCGTAACTAACATTAACCAGATTTTAACTAATTATTTCACTTCTATTGTATGTGCTACTTTTTAACATTTAACATTGAAACTAATTTTGTTGCGAAGTTAGTTGGACAAGAAGTATTGTCAATAAAGGGAATATTTTTTTATGATACCTGTAGATGGAATTAGCATATGACCCACATGATGTTAAGTGGAAACCGTTACTTATGACAAAGTATTGCTTCGCAGGTCATGCTTGTTTAGAATGTGTCCTACGATGTAATTCCCTGTATCAACTTGAGGCATGGACTAGCCGAAACACAGCAATGCTGCTTCATGGCAGAAATAGGCATGGTGGAAGTACTTCCCCAGGTGAGCTCTACCCAAAGAACTCGACCACTTCTAACTTTTTGTATAAAACATGAAACCTATCTTAACATAATAATGAAAATGTTAACTTTCTTGTCAAACATTACAATTTACTGCTGGGATTTTTTATCATTCACTCCGGCAGTGGTGATGATGAAATGATCCCCTGATCACGATCATATAATGATGATTCTTTCTTTTAAATCTTTATTGTACACAGAAACATAATACAGAATTTTTTTTATTTAAAAGCTATGTACAAAGGCGAGCTTAACCCTGATAGAGTTTTGTTTTCCTGAAAGAGTTTTGATGATGATGATGATTACGATGTGTGATCATGGTGAAACATCAATTCTTTTTCTTATATCATGATGGTTACATGAGCGACTCACCCACATACAAAGCGGCTCCTGCATCATGAACGTCATCACGTCGACGATCTGCTCGGTGATGTTTCTGGTGGCGTTGAGAGGCGGCGACGGCGGCGGCGCGACGGCCTCGGCGGCCTCGGCGGGCAGCGCACCCTCCGCCAGCGCCTCGGCCCGCAGCGCCGTCGCGTTCACCCGCCAGCTCGGGTCGCTGGTCACGTTCAGCGCATAGTACACAGCCACGGAGAGAAGCAACACGCTTCCAGCCGTGTAAACCTTGAGATTCGGCAAGGGCAACCTGTCTACGAGTGTCACTGGCATTTCGACGATTTTAATTTAGCACTATCGCGGCAAATATTCGACTGTATTGTAACACAATTTCGGACACAATAACATTGGACAATAATAGATCAGACTCAATTTTAACAAAATAAATCTACGAGAAACAACAAACTGACTTGACTGATGACTGACTGAACGACTGAACTGGACTCGACGTGACGTGAATGAACTGACTGACTGAACTCCAAAGAAGAAGGACTGAGACAGTGACACTTGATGTTGACAGCTAGTATGGTCAGAATGCAAAAAGGAGATAAACCCAGTGCTGCCAGGTTAGGTGATTTTTCGCCAAATAAGCTATTTCAGAAGGTGTCACCAAAAAAAAAAGCGATCAGGGTGTCTTATTGTATTTAGGCTGTCTTGAGAAAATAATTCGACGATAATAGGCTATATGAATTAAGAAATAATTTAAGTTTATGTTAAATATTTAAGTCCTCTCTCTAAACTAACTAACTATTGTAGTGCCCATCAGGGTCCATAAGAACTTACCTACATACCTTACCACCTGTATACCTATTTACTTTATGGAAACAATAAAAATATTGAGTATTGAGTATTGAATGGACCTTTATCACAGTCAGCCTGACGCAAATAGTCGACCCCGCGGGCCGGAAGGCGCCCCACACTACGTTTGCCGAGCTGCGGTCTTCACTCAAGAGCTCGTTTACCCCAACGGCTATCGGTTCTTCGGCAGATATGGCCAGCCAACTGCCACTTCAGCTTGCTAATTCTCTGAATTATGTCAACAGTTCGGCCGCATAGTCTCGTAGTGGACTATCTACGTTCTATCCTTCAGACAAACTCCGAGCATACCCCGTTCCATAGCTCGCTGAGTGACTTTTACTGGGGAACTAACCGTAACGTACTGTGAATATCCACGCTTCAGCTCCGTCTGTCATGAAGGGGGGGGGGTGGGTCAGGGGATGCACTAATTAGTTTATTAGGATCATCTGTTTTAGGTAGCCTCAGGCAAGCAGCCCGGAGATCCTTAGAACCACCTGCCCTACCATTACCATGGCCGCTACCATGGCCAATATTCGGATTTTATGTGATATAGGTCGAGATTTTATGAAATATAAAAAAAATTGGCGTTTTTTTTCAACAGAAAATTTGGTGATTTTATTGAGCAACACCTGGCAACTCTGAGTATTGTTTGGGTCTGGTTTAGTTTTTCTTTCATGTAATTTTCTCATTAAAGTATTGAAAATGTCTGAAAGAGATTATGCACCTCTCAGCACAGCCTGCGTCCGCGGTTTGTGTGATAAAATTTACGAGAAGAGAAAATTTGCCGGAGGAGAGATCGAAAAGTATGGAAGTGTTTACCTTGGTTTTTTGAGAAACCGCCTCTATTTTATGCCGATAGTTCATTTTAATGCTAAGTTTGATGTTACAGGATGGTAAAAGATTTTAGCGAAGCGAATAATACGAGCCAAATACGACGTCTAATCAAAGTACTCAGCCAGGACCTGATGTCCTCCACCAACCCCAATGTCAAAAATGGTGCACTGATGGGCCTCTCCTCAGTTGCTGTCGGCTTGGGAAAGGTTCGTATAGTGCTATCTAAGATCTAAGAATAATTAAATAAAAAAGCTGACATCAGCTTTTAAAATTAATCTCCTGGATGTTGGCTCGTTCCAGGGCATATTGCCGGCACAGACCTCTGCTGCTGCTATTTTACAAGTTGGCATTCAGGGTGATTGATATTTTGAATACTATGGCGCGGATACGGGGGGTGGGGGGGGGCGTTAATAGAGGCAATTACCCCCCCCCCCCCCCCCCTCCCTGAACTCCGGCAAAACACACTAGATATTATGAACTTATTAAAACTAATTGTTAGTAATAATTCATAAGGTACTTACTATGTACCTAGGTTAATTTGTAACAATCAATACATTGTCATGTGCATTAGCTATTATTATACTGTGTCCTTGCAGCCTACAATTCTCTAGACTCAAGAGACAAAGTATCCAAAGTCTAGCGGATAGATTCGCAGAGAACTAATGAGAGAAAGTTACTGGACGAATCTTTCTACGAACGACCTAAATCCATTATCAGACAGCACATTGGATTATTGTTGTGAAAAACAAATTGCCAAGACGCAGAATAAAAAATGAAAAAAAAAAAAGTATATTGTGTCCAGTGCCCAAAATAAGGTGGTGCCAGCAGGCCCTGGGGCGCAGACCATGCATGGTAGTATTCATTAATTATTTAGTTGATATCCAGTTATAAATCATAGTTTTCTGTTCTGGGGGGCGCAGAAATGACCAGATCAGAAAAAAGTTTTAATTATTAGGTTGATTTATTCAGTTGTAAATCTTTATTTTCTTTGCTGGGGGGCACAGAAATTACTAGACCAGGACCAAGTTTTTCACAAGGGCAAAAAATTTCTAAAGTTTGCTACAATGATGAATTAGAACACAACAGCACTAGTTAGAATAATAAAAAAATTGAGGCTCGCTTCGCTCGCCGACTTCTTTTTTTACGTCTGTTGTTGTAGCCTAGTGTTACCTAGGTGTTTTAAAAAAAGCCACCATTTTCTTTTGTGCACCAAAAATTTTTCAGTTATTCTCAGTGATTCTATAATTATTATAGAAGCTACGCAGCAGCTTCTCAGTGATTCTATAATTATTATACGCACCGGGCGCGTAAAATGCTATCTACGGCACTGATCGTGTCCATACAAAAAACAAGTAATGGAACGTTATCCGGAAAAATAATTTCGCGGCTTGCTCCGCTCATCATCATCATCACATCAGGGAGAGCACTAAAAGTTAATTGGATGGAAGTAGGTCTGTTCCAGAGTGTGTTATCTGCGCCTACTTCAGAGGCAGCTAACATGCTCTACCACTCCATATATGGGCTGGTTAACGATACATAATATTGTACATATACATTTATTGAACTCAGTATGGAACTGACATGGTCGGAAACCGACAAAAGTTCCAAATAAAAAATAGATAAAAAAAAAAAAAAACATCACATCACATCAGCCTATATCAGTCCACTGCTGGACATAGGCGTCCCCTAATAAAAGGGGATATACCCATAATCCCCACGCTGGGCATGCGGGTTGGGGATTGCAGGGCACAGCTTCTCGCACCACCGATGCTGCTGCCCGTCAGTGGCCAGGGGATTTAGCTGTGCCGATGTAGGCTGTGCTATGCCGCAATCAGCCGGCCGCAGAGCCCCGTTCGTTGTTTAGCAGGGTGCACCACGTGCAGGTGGGGTTTGCTTGGTTTGCTCCGCTCGCCGATGGAAACTAGGTAAAATCCATGTCAAACACTAAAATCGCTATTGCGGCGAGCAGAGGTGATATAATCAATACCTAAATACCTACTACAAAATTTCAGGGTTGTGTGGAGTACATGAGTGACCTGATCCATCCTATCATAGCATGCTTCAGTGAGAGTGAGTCCAGGGTGAGATACCAAGCTGTGGAGGCTCTTTTCAATGTGGTGAAGATAGCGCGAGGAGCCACACTCTCACACTTCCCTCTAGTGTTTGATGCGCTGGCGAGGCTCTCTGCGGACTCGGAGCCTCAGGTCAAGCAGGCAGCTGAGTTACTGGACAGGCTTGTTAAGGTACTTATACTCATTTTATTAGCCTGCTTTTTACTAAAACAGATGAAAGTTTCTGAGGGTGTTTAATGTTTGTCCGTCCTTCTCGTCAAAACTACTGAATTGATTGAGAAGTCAAACATGTAGTTCTAGTCCAGGAATAACATAGTAGACTATTTATTATCCAAGCACTATGTGAGCGAATCCACTAATGGGAGCAAGTTGTTATAAAATATTATGTTTCTTTTTTAACTTTTTCATTTCTGTATTTGTGGCACACAAATCAGATCTACCTAACTACATTTAAGACACAGCCTAAATTTTATGTAAATTATATACTTAGTTATTAAGTTGATAAACAAACTTCTTCTAGACCTTTTTATAATTTTTATAGTTTTTGGCAATAAACTTATTATATATAGGGTATAAGCTTAGAAGTTTTTAGGGATTTTCTATAGTAAATACCTAAATGTATACCTGTTATTTTTTTAATCGGGGTCAGCCAAGGCATGCCAAGGTAACTATTGCGTGGGCGGCGCGGCGCGGCGTGCGGGGCGGAGGGCATGACCGAGTTGGTAGGGGTGTAGTTGATATGATATCTTATTTCCTTAGCTGACTCCGACCGACTCCAAAAATAACAGTTAGGTAGGTACCTAGATCTCAAAACTGTTCTTTGTGGAAATCCTTGGGGGACATAAGTTGTGCAGTGGACTTTATGTGGTTGATGATGATGATGATCTAGATCTAGCTACGTGGTAAACGTATAGATCATGCGGATTAAATTGAGTAGAAAAAAGGTTGATTGTAAAATTAACAATTATTTGTTACGTTTTAGTGAAGGTTTCGTTTTTCAAAAAAGAATTATGAAGTCGGCTTTTTTGTTTAAAATGTGTTTCAACACACCACCACATTTCTTCTACACCACGCTAACCCTGTAAGTGATGAAGTAAGCGGCGTACTTGCCTGTCGCCCCTGATAGTCGGAAGACTGTATGTATAGTGTGAGGCGTCACGATGGGGTAGTGAGCGATACGTACAGAAAGCGTCAGAGTCTGGTAACCCCCCTAGTTAACGTTAGTAGGTTCAAACCGTCGCGGCGTCATTCGTGGATCTCAACTTTTTGCACAAATGTGTGTTTTATAAAACTTCTCCTTGCTGCCGTTTATTTAATTTCAACCATATAACTATACGAGACGATGGAGTGGCGGTTACAACACCCGACATAAATCTAAACGTTATAAGAGTACTGGGTTCAAATCCCTCATTACCTGTATGTATTTTTTATTTTTGTTACTAACGCAATGGATTACGTTGTAAGTGTAGTAGGTAAGTTACCTAATTATTTAAATTCAGCTTAAAAAATAAAACAATGTTCAAAAGTTATAACAAATTTATTAAAACACCATTTAACATAACAGAAAATAGATAGTGACGTATTTTTTAGAATTTTCAATGATAGAATAATACTTAATTTACTCATATAAGATTAACGAGTGAACAAACATGTTAACATTGGAACAGGTTATACTTGCCGTATAAAATCCAATAAACAATTTAGATCACTCGCAAATACTTCGTCTGGTATTTTATCTATTATTGAAAACATTATATATTTAAATATTTTTTAATACCGAATGGGATGGATGTCCAAAACTTAAAATGATTTGTTGCCTTCTTTTCATTTGGGTAATCAAAGTCCAACCAAAACCACTACGACGCATCAGTTTCTAGGTTCTCATGACCTCCTGTTGCAGGTGGACAATACTCGACTCGTGTCCCAATTATGACAATTTGACCCCACATATGCTCACACATTCTTATTTGTTTGGGCTTATGGTAATATTATGGACAATTTTGACATCGTAATAAAAAAAATAAAAACCTGCTTTAAACTGGGCTAATTGACCCCTTTCATACGATATGCCACTCGACCTATTGGGACCAGTTTGAAATGTTGACTTTTCTTTTTTTGGGATAAGGTGGGGACGAAAATGAAAATATTTTTTTTACTGGCAATCAGCTGTGACAGACAGACAGACAAAGCGGCACCGTAAGGGTTCGTTTGACCGGTTTAGTAACGGACTCTAAAAATATTGGATACGTATTTTTTCTTTTGTGAATTAAACTAAAACTGACAAAGATATAGTGCGTTGAAGTTCTGCGTGACGTCACGGCTTAGTACACTTTTTACATAGCTGTGACGTCACGAGCCCCCACTCCTTTATCTCTGTAATTTTTTATCAATTTGATAAATGTAAAAATACGTGTTAAATATTAGTGTATTTGTTTGTCGGAGTAATCGGAATGGTGATGATTTGGACAGGACATAGTGACGGAGAGCAGCTCGTTCGAGGTGGAGGGGTTCGTGCGCATGGTGCGCGAGCGCATGTACTCCCGCGGCGCGGGGGCGCGTCAGTTCGTTGTGTCGTGGGTGGGCGTGCTGGACGCCGTGCCGGGCGTGGCGCTGACGCCGCACCTGCCCGACCTGCTCGACCCGCTCTTCAAGATGCTGGACGACCCCAACCCCGAGATCCGCAGGATGTGAGCGCCGCGTACCTTCCCTCATCCTGAGACACTGTCCCCACTCCTACTCCTCACTGGACTACCTGAGGCGGCCGCGTTCCTCTGAACGCAGCGTACTGGAGCGCAGCGTACTACAGTTGCGCAATACGGAAGCGTTCGTACGGAATTTTCGTTTTCGAGCTCAATTTCAGATTCAGATTCATTTGTTGACTATTTAGTTGTACACTTATAACGTAGGCATGTCAAATTGATACATTCCATCTTTAAATTTAGATACATTTTAAAGGAGAATTCCGAGAACCCGTACCGATTGCGTCAAAGCCGAACGTATCCCATAAAATTTATTATATTTTATAAATTACATTAACATTTTCTAAACACCGACGTGATTATAATCAAGTAAATACGGCGCACGCCGCCATTACACTGCAACAACCAATATATATCATACGTTACAAAAAAACAATATATGTGTAGTATATCAATCATGTGGTTCCCATAATACAAGCTCTGCTTAGTTTGAGGCTACATGATGCTGTGTGATTACGTCCCGTTTTATTTATTTATTTATTATTTGTTACTATGGCAACAAACATTGATATAAAGTGTTACTATGGCACTGACCCTCATTTTTAATTATTTAGACAGTAGAATCGACTAAATACTTGTTGGAGATTTTTTAACGCACTCATTTTAGTCTTGGTACCGAGCGCCATACATCAGACGGCATTCTCTTTTTAACATTTGCATGCTCTTGTTCATAGAACATGGTAGAACGGATTAGGAAATGACATAAGAACTGTTAATTAATTGTAATACCCATGTTTGTTGCAAATAAATGAATATGTATCGATTATGAATGTACTTTAAAATTGAGCACGAAAACGTTATCTATGAAAGTTTTCGAATTGTGCAACTCGTACTAGGGTTACTGCTGCCATTACTGTTCGACCCGTTCGTAACGATCTATCTGAGTCTCAGTACCGTGACTTGAGTGCGAAAAACACACCTTACTACAGATTTTGCGTTTATAAATTTGCGATTGTTCTGCTGGTACATAGTGCCATAGAATTTGCCGGATTTATAGTCGAAGTAGTATAAATTGATTCTCAATTTCAAGATTTATAATTATAATGTTATTATACATTTTGATTGCAGTATGAATTTGAATTGCGCCAAGTAGTTGGCAAGGGCGTCCCAACATATGTCCCTATTTCGAGTTACATACACTAGACTGGTAACTCACGGAGACTGCAGAGTGCCTACTTGCCAGCATGTCTAAAGAATGTTTTACTTACCAGGTGTGATGTGCAGTTGAACGAGTTCCTGCGCAGTATAAAGAAAGATCCATCGAGCGTCGACTTCCAAGCCATGATCAATATTCTCATCACGCACGCTCAGTCGCCCGAAGAGCTACTACAGGTGAAGAATCCTTCCAAGTATTTGAAACTTTTATAAATAATAAATAAAAATTTGTTCAAATATTTAACATGGTAGGTACATTAGATAAACACAAGATCACGATTAAACATCAGGTAAGAGTAACACATAAGCCTGAACTGGGTAATCCTATGTTTCAGACGAGAAGAGCTAAAATATAATTCATAATACTATTTTAGGTACAATTAATATTTCCATGTTAAGACAGGTAATTATGTATTATGTGTAGAAAATTATAAAAAAGGTAAAGCAAAATAACAAAATCATGGCATGTCATGACGCACTTATGAAAAAAACTTTGTATAACTTAACTTATTTATTTATAGCCTTTGTTGCTGAAAACCTTTAACATTTTTTCTTACACAAAACTTGGTTAAAAAACAGTTCAGGTCATCGGCGTGTCCTGTGACACACAGGTCTCTTCCAGCATTTTCCATTCTGATCTATTGAGCGCAATTATTATAACTTAACTTACATTAATCTAAATAATTGCTAACAATGAGACATGTTATGATCTGAAACTGTAGAACTTAGCTTCGGCGAAATGGCGCCGGACACTTAATCTATCCAAGGGACCATCATAAAAAGAAAAAGAAAAGAAAATACCTATCTTTGTTCAATAGGATCCATGCATCACTTCGGCTCATAATTTTTAAGAATTCACACAAGATTAACACCTATCTGTGTGATGACCAAACAGAAGAATCTGCGTGAAATTGATTGGCATAATCATAATATTCATACCCTTTAAAGATAAGGTAAAGGTTTACTTAGAGCAAAACTTGATGGTCTTCGGTCAATCAAAATGCTCGTTACGCTTAGCTTCCATCTGAGGCATTCAAGGACAAGAGTTTTTCTTGAATATTAAAATAGTGAAGCGTTCGACCACTATCACTCCTGAGCGAGGTAAAGATGTGGTCTAAAATGGAGCACGCTTGCCTAGAAGCAACCAGATTCAGATTTCAGATTTTATTTATTTACCATAACGTTACATAACATAATAGGCAAGTCAAAACATATTTACAATTTCAATTTAAAGAATTAATTATTTACAATTGGATACTACCTTATAATATAATGTGCCGACCACACATCCTACAGATCAGAAGATGACACAATATTAAATAAATGAGCTACTCATGAATTCGCTGATGCTATAAAATGGGTGACATTGAAAAACAATATTAATTTATTTTTGAATTGGTTTAAAGGCAACCGAGTTGTTTCAAGAGGCAATTTGTTATACAGAAAGCTTTATGCATTGTCCCTGTTTGTACGTTTTAACCAGTCTAGTTCTTGGTATATTTAGCTTTGCTTTGTTTCTAGTGTTGTAATTGTGTATTTGCATTTTCGTTGGGAAATCAACCGATTCACTCTGTATTTGATCGAGACCGGTAGAGAGTTGATGTAAGTAATTGTAGTATATGAATGTGTAGTGATGTATGTGTTCAGCTGACGGCCATCACGTGGATGAAGGAGTTCGTGGAGCTGTCAGGATGCGGCATGGTGCCGGCGGCGGCGGGCGTGCTGGCCGCCGTGCTGCCGTGCCTCGCCTATGCCGACGACCAGCGCCGCAGTATCCTTGCACCGAATAACACATGCCCACACCATTATTATTATTGTTGAACGGTTCTTACTCGCGTTTTACCTTATTTATTTCCCCGACGTTTCTATCGTGTTGCAACGACCGTGGTCACGGGCTGAATGGAGTGCTGGAGCTACCGCCGGGAAACGCAAGCAGTTGCCGCAACTACCCGCATTTCATCATCACACTCAGAAATGTCCGCGTTCACACTACGACATACCTCACTACCCGTATCCACAGAACGCAAAGATCGATCACGGCGTGTACATTTAACTATAACGTGGTTCCATTTCGGAGGTTCAATTCGGAGAGAGTCTGAATAAAATCTTCACGATTTAAAATTGGGTACTTTTTTATTAAAAAAAAACAACACGTGACTCACGATAAATAAAAATAACATTTTTGTTTTATCACTTTTTATATGTGTGTTTGAATTATTATTTCGAACTATTAGTTTTTCCTGCGGCTTCGCGCGCTCGGTTCCTACCTAGAAAGAAGCCTATTCGTCATTTCTGGTCCAAAACTAAGTAATGATCTAAATTTCAGTTCAAACATTCAGCAATTTTGGCAGAAATAACAGACAGACATTTTCACAACAAATTTCATAACATGTAGGAACTAGATAGGTAGATAGATAAATCATTAACTTGTTACTACAGGCACACACAATTGACATCAATAACAATTTTAAAATAATTTAATAATGAATTAGTATCGGTATCACTCAACTCAACATAAAGCCTAGCAGCGGCATGTCTGATACATAGGCTCGACTCCACACTCGGAATCTCCTGTTTTCTTCTTCGTATGAGTCGGTAGCCAACTTTAGTGTCGTAGTTGTCAGGCCTTCGAGGGCCTCCCACATGGCTCAACGACTGAAAAAGCCAGAACCAACATGTTAACGTGCCTTCCGAAGCACGGAACTCTTCTGACCCGACTCTCCTGTATGTTTATGTTCCGGCTGAGTTGTGTGCGTAGCTTCCTTAGCGAGCAGGCGCAGCCATCCGCGAGACGGCAGCCACCGTCAACTTGCAGCTCACCAAGCTGGTGGCGGAGCTGCCGACTGCGGCGGAGGGGGAGGGGGAGGGACAGGGACAGGAGGAGAGGCCGCGGCTGAACCTGGACGCCGTGGTGTCGGTGCTGACGCAGATGCTGCACCGCAGCTCCGTGCACACGAAGGTGGCCGCGCTCGACTGGATACTGCATCTCTACAACAAGCTGCCTGGAGAGGTACTCATTCACAGCCCCCGTACGAGATACAATTACCGCGGGCACATGTCACGTCACATCATAATATAGCTCGCGTCACGTAAAGGAACGCTGAGGGGAAGGGCTATTTATCGGAATTCACCCGAGCGCAAACACACCACCTCCACTTCTTCCTGCGTTTTTTTAACGTGACGCGACCTCTACCACACTATAAACATCTACTTCCATACGATAGTCCCGACTCCTTTGGTCTCGCGGTAGAAGCTGACAAGTGTCGCCAATGTGTAGGAAGGAAATATACATTTACAAGATAAAATAAAACTTTGGTTGGCATCTACGTATCGGTAGGCGGACTAACTTATCAAATCTTAAATGTTACTTCGACACGTCTATCTAGTGCATAGCGGGTGACACGCGGTAACCTAGTGATTGAGCCCTGTTAAAGGGGCCCGCCCTGCTTTCGTAACTAAAGTGCGAAGTGCGCCTGACGTACTTATATCTTATATTAAAGGTAGGTAGGTAGCACACGTGAACCCCTTCTAGGAGCATTCCAATTGGACGGTGGGCACATTGAGCATTTGTCACAGATTAACTTATAAAACTTTGATAAAAAGGAGAATGCCGTCTGATGTATGGCGCTCGGTACAATGACTAAAGTGGATGCGTCAAAAAAATCTCCAATAAGTTTTTGGTCGATTCTACTGTCAAAATAATTAAAAATGAGGGTTATTGCCATAGTAACACTTTACATCAATGTTTGTTGCCATAGTAACTTGAATAGGTTCTTGCAGTTTAATGGCGGCGTGCGGCGGAAACCAAATCAACAAAATATTTTTTTACTTGATTATTAATTCCGTCAGTGTGTAAAACTAAAGAAAATGTTAATGTCATTTATAAAATATAATAAATTGTATGGCATACGTTCGGCTTTGACGCAATTGGTACGGGTTCTCGGCATTCTCCTTTATTTACCAAGTTGCTTACCACTCAGGTCACTTACATAAGCATTCTCGTTCCGCATGTTATGTTTGCCTCTAGGTCTAGACTAGAGGGTCGTCGAGGTACTACACCCGTAGTTCGTAACATCCAGTTTGGTAGACCTTATAAAAAAATATTATACAGGATGTGGCGTAATGAGTAGTCACCTGTGGGTGGGCGGTGTCATGACTGATCATATAATCAAAAATTGTGTTCAGTATTAATATCATACAAAAATACCACGTATTAAAATTTTTTACAATCTCTATGAAATGGACAAAGGAGAATGCCGTCTGATGTATGGTGCTCGGTACCAAGACTAAAGTGAGTGCGTCAAAATAATTTCCTATAAGTTTTTAGTCGATTCTACTGTCGAAATAATAAAAAATGAGGGTAATTGCCATAGTTACACTTTACATCAATGTTTGTTGCCATAGTAACGTATATATCATTGGTTGTTGCAGTCTAATGGCGGCGTGCGGCGGAAACAAAATCAACAAAATATTTTTTTACTTGATTATTAATCCCGTCGGTGTGTAAAACTTTTGATTTTATTTTTCGATTACGAAATTTTGTTATAAAATGTTGATTATGAATTAAATTAAGATAACGACACAAAAACAATAGCTTACCCTTGATAGTTCATCTATCCAAGAGAACTTTGCAAAAAACAGACCGAGGAAATACCTTGATTTGTGATCATGCCATCGAAAAGAGTAACTTTCAATAACTTGATAACCATGATACTTTTACTGAACACAGTTTTTGGTTATCTGATCAGTCATGACACCCCCAGGTGATAGCTTGACTACTCATTACGCCACACCCTGTATATTATGTCAAGTAAAGTTATCCCGCAGTAGGTAGATATTTCTGCAGAGTCGCAAATGTTTAACGTGAAACATGTAATGCGGTGGTAGGGCCGGCTGTTGATGGTGGTGACGACGTGGCCAGGCTTGCGTCGACCGACGCTCCTATATCTAATCACACCTAAAGTACGGTCGCGGAGCAGAAAGAATTTCATTCAATGACCTGCTACTGCCTGTCTCTGTCACTCCCGCGTTAATTTATTTAAATGCGTCACGCTCACACAGATTCAATGACCGCCGTAATGAGCGTGCGTGACGCATTATATACTAACAGGTCATTGTACGAAATTCTTTCTGCTCCGCGACCGGACTTTAGTAGTAGTATTTAGACCTAGAGTTTGACTGAGTGGAAGAGGATGAGGTTTAATTTTGGGAAATTATTTTATCATTTTGCCAAATTAAATACCTTTTTAACCGACTTCAAAAAAAGGAGGTTCTCAATTCGGTTGTATTTTTTTTTTTTATGTTTGTAGCTCATAACTCTGTCATTTATGAACCGATTTGGAAAATTCTTTTTTCGTTGGAAAGGGTATACTTTCCAATTGGTCCCATATAAATTTTAAGAAATATCAACCCTAAGGGTGAGAAAATTGGGAATGAACCT
Organism: Horisme vitalbata; assembly: GCA_951804965.1. Taxonomy (NCBI): domain Eukaryota; kingdom Metazoa; phylum Arthropoda; class Insecta; order Lepidoptera; family Geometridae; genus Horisme; species Horisme vitalbata. The sequence goes on along the minus strand of OX638104.1, from coordinate 522,828 downwards.
TTTTTGGGCTCATAACCTCCGTTTCATACTCATATCTCCGTCATTTATGAACCGATTTAGAAAATTCTTTTGTCGTTGTGTAAGGTAATACTTTGCAATTGGTCCGATATAAATTTTATGGGCTCATATTTTATTAGTTTTTTTAAGTAAAGTAGTAAGTAAAGTAAAAAATTCATTTATTCAGTAGGAACTGTATAGTACACTTTGAAAAGTCATTTTTTTTTAATTTACCACCAATTCGTAACGTGACCAAACAGAGAAGAATTGGCAAGAAACTCTGCTTGGCTTATATTTTTTTAACGTCATTGTACTTAATATGTATTACATTGTTTTTGATGGAGTTGGAGGCAGTTTCATCCCAAGCTTTTTTGTCATCTAAATAATCAGATATTTTATAATAAGCTTTATTACATAGATTACGTTTAACAAAATTTTTGAATTTATTTACAGATAGATTAATCACATCATTTGGTATTTTGTTAAAAAATCGTACAGACATCCCTTTAAAAGATTGACTAACTTTATGGAGCCTTACAGTGGGAACAGCTAGTTTATCTTTATTTCTAGTGTTAACATTATGATAGTCGCTATTTTTCTTGAACATATTAATATGTTTTCGGACATACATTAAGTTTTCATATATATATTGGCACGGCACTGTCATAACATTTATTTCTTTAAACTTAGTTCTAAGTGATTCTCTGGGGCCCATATTATAAATTGCACGAACAGCCCTCTTCTGCAACACAAATATGGTGTTGATATCTGCAGCATTCCCCCACAACAAAATGCCGTACGACATAATGCTATGGAAGTAGCTGAAATAAACTAGTCTAGCCGTTTCTACGTCAGTAAGTTGACGGATTCTTTTGACTGCGTATGCTGCAGAACTGAGTCTGTTCGACAACCCATCTATGTGAGCGCCCCATTGAAGCTTATTATCTAAAATTATGCCTAAAAATACAGTACTGTCCACAAGATTTAGATCTTCATCTTTTATTTTAATGTTAGGTTTAACTTGTTTAACATTTGGTAATATAAATCTCATACATTTTGTTTTAGTCTCGTTCAGTAATAAATTATTTACATCGAACCAGTTAACAACTTTCGCTATTGCATTGTTCACGTCGTCAAAATTGGTCTGCCGTCGCTTTAATTTAAATAAAAGTGACGTGTCATCCGCAAACAATACAATTTCGTGGTTGTCTCTCACAAGTTGAGGTAGGTCGTTGATGTAAATTAAAAATAAAAATGGTCCAAGTATTGACCCTTGCGGAACACCCATCTTTACTACAGATCCCGGAGAACATTTTCCATTTACGTTTACTTTCTGTATTCTGTCAGATAGGTAAGAAGTGAGAAGGGCTAAAGCCATGTTTGTTACCTCATAACCGATTTAAAAAACTCTTCGTTTTTTTTATAGGGTATACTTTTTGATTGATCCCATAAAAATTTGAAGAAAAAATATTAACTCTAAAGGTAGAAAAACAGGGACTAAGATTTTATGGGCTCGAATTTTATTCATGTTTTATGTATATTATCTCATAACTCCGTCATATAAAAACCAATTTGGAAAATTCTTTTTCGTTGTGTTTTGCGGGGGTAAGACAATAGGGAATAAAATTTCTATGGGCTCGAATTTTATTTATAGTTTTAGTAATCGTCTTAAAGTCAGATTCACAAAAAAATCTGAAATAAACAATAATTTAAAATAAAAAAAACTGACTTCAAAAACATTTATTGAAGAAACTATAAGACTAAAAAGTTAAAAATAACTGCTTATTTTTTGGTTCATCCACCTTTTTTCTATAAATTTATCCCTTAGGATCTATGCGTTTACCACATAGGTAGATCTAGATACCTACCTGTTTTTTTTGGAGTCGGTGTCAGCCAAGGCACGCCAAGGTAGGTAACTATTGCGTGGGCGGCGCAGGAGGGCATGTCCGAGGTGGGAGGGGTGTAGTTGCTATAATGTCGTACTCCAAAGCTGACTCCGACTCCAAAAATAATAGGTAGGTATCTAGATCGACCTATGTGGTAAACGCATTGATCGTAAGGGATAAATTTTTAGAAAAAAGGTGGATGAACCAAAAAATATATCGGGAATTCGGAAGTAAGAAAGACTACATTTTAACTGACATTGCGTAGGAAACCTTTTTTTATATAGTTTGTAAAAGTTGCTGAAAGGACAAAACATTGTAATAATAAAGTAAGAGCAAGAGGCTCATTTGTAATGATGATTTGGTTGATGCAAGACTCCAGAGCTTGGAACATCGTCGTAAAGTTTCAGCTCTTTCTGTTTTTTATCGGTTACATTTCGGAGAGTGTGCAACGGAACTGTACAACTTTATTCCACCAGCTCCATTCCACCATCGGACAAGCAGGCGTTCTGCACGGCGACATCGCTATATGGTAGACATACCTTCTATGCGCTCAAAGCGGTTCTCTTCCACCTTTATCATGCGCACCGCCAAGGAGTGCAACGCTCTACCCGAGTATGTGTTCCCGATAATTATAACATGGGCGTCTAGGCAAGCGTATCGTAGACTGCATCTTCGCTGACCATCAGCCGAGTTGTAGTTGTAGTTGTAGTCCTAACGCAAGCCTATTTAATATATATATAAATAAATAAAAAATAACCATAATTTAGGCAACAAAAAGTAAACTTTGAAAACGTGAGCACTTTCTCAAAGTTTGACACTCGAGGTTGAGATTGATTTATTATTATGCTGTTGAAGAGCTTTTTATTATCCTCTGTACGAGCTATCGACCGAGCACATAACTCCGTGCAATCCCTGGGTGTGGGGTTACAGACCCTCGGTCCGACCCCGACTCCATAAATAACAGGTCTAGGTATCTAGATCTACTTACGCATTACGTGGTACGTACGCAAACTCATAGATCGTACGGGATTCATTGAGTAGAAAAAAAGTTGACTGTATGTTGTGTGCAGTTTTTGTTTTCAATAAAAAAATGAAGTCTGTTTTATTTATTTATTTAAAATTATTGGTATTGTACCAATTAAAGCAATTTACAATCAACCTTTTATTTTACTTAATTTATCCCGTACGATCTATGGGTTTACCGCGTAGGTCGATCTAGATACCTACCTGTTATTTTTAGAGTCGTAAACATAATTAGTTATAAACCGTAATAATAGTATCAAACAGCTTTGATTAGGGATTGATAAGTAGGGGCGGGGTGCGGGGAGCCGGGTTCCCCTGTCCCCGTGTAGGGCGCGGCTGACGAGGTCGTGTTGTGTGTCGAGATGTACGCGGAGACGGACGGCGTGTTCATGTGCGTGGTGGGCAGCCTCACGGACGCTGCCGATGACGTCGTACGGCGCGCGCTGGCCGTGCTGGCCGAGATCTGCGAGTGCGCGCCGCCCGCCGCCCGCGCAGGTACGTGTAGTGTACAGGACGTGGTGCTGGCCGAGAGTAGTGTGCAGGAGGACGTGGAGTTGTCACCGCTCCACTGCTACTGCGCCGCACCGAGGTACGGAAGCGATAGCACCCGACCTGAACAGTTGCCCATGAACAATGTCGTAAGGAACCTGCTGATGATGATCATACCGCTAACACACATTAGAAGTTTCCACAGCGATATCCTAATTGAATTAAATTTTGTTGCAGGGAACTTGGAATCTAGTCCGTACTACTATAAATTTTTACAAGCTTTGCTTAGGTTATTAGCAGCAGATGAAAATTTATTAGAAGATAGAGGAGCGTTTATTATACGGTGAGTCTGGATGCTGTTATAATGCTGGACACTAGTTTAAACTTATGGAATGAAGTTGGAACTTTGATGTTGTACTAATATTTTCAGACAATTGTGTGTCCTGCTGAACGCAGAAGATATCTACAAGGCCTTATCGAAGATATTATTGCAAGAGAAGAACCTTAAGTTCGTAGCGACTATGGTGGACGTACTTAATACAATACTACTGACGTCTGCAGAGTTATACGACTTACGGCTACAACTTAGAAATTTCAATAAACCAGTGAGTACGCGAGTTTCTTACGTTTTCATAGGAACGCTATAGGGCCTACAGTGAGTCCCGGTGATATTCTCGTTGATAAAAAAAGTGATATTTATAACAAATTTGTAATTCTTCACATGATGTAAATCTTTAATTGAACCACAGATCGATAGCACACTTGATCAAAAGCTTCATAAAAGTCTAATATTTCAATACACCACAGTGCGTACGTGAGTTTCTTCCGTTTTCATAGAAGGAATGCTATGAATGCTCGTTAATAAAAACTGATATTCCTAACAAATTTGAATTTCTTCACATATTATATCAGGACATATGTACTAAATATCAATAAGAAACCTAAAATTAATGCCAATCTTCAATCGAACCATAGATCGATGGCACACTTCATCAAATGCTTCTTAAAAGTCTAAAAATGTCAAAAAAACAATGAGTACGCTAATTTTCTTAGGACCCACATTTGGTCCCTGTGATTTCCCCTAAAGAAATAAACTGATATTCCTTATAAAAGTTTGAACCTCTTCACATATATCAATCAGGACTTGTATGCTAAGTAACAATAAGAAATGTAAAAGACTTAAGCAAGTTGAACATAAATAGAGAGATAAGAATCGGAATGTTAGTAAATAAGTAGATAGAATAGAGTAGAGTGTGAGGTGTGGTTGCGTTGGCGGCAGGCGACGCACGCGCTGTTCGCGTCGCTGTACGTGTGCTGGTGCCACGCGCCCGTGTCGCTGCTGGCGCTGTGCCTGCTCACGCACAACTACACGCACTGCAACCGGCTCATCTCCACCTTGTATCCTTTTACTGATACTCGCACTCTCACTGTTACTCTCACTGTTACCCTCGCTATAAACTCACATTACACTTTAAAACGCCTCATTTAATCATTCAAATGGTCGCCACCGGACTTTTATTTGTAAACTTTGACAAATTCATCTATCATTCATCTATAGAAATTCAAAAAACCTCAATTGTAAAAACAAGACCGTTTTTATCAGTTCAGTGAGCAATCGAGTTATTGAATGCGGCCTCAGTTTATACAATCCTAAGACAGATAGGTGATCGGGACCGATCGATCGATCGCTATTTGCTTTTACGTATGTAATGTAGGTCGCGAGTGATGGTAACCGAAGAGAGAGTGATGATATTCCTCAGCACTGTCTCAGTGGTGATCTAGAGATCACAGTAGATTTCCTGACTGAAGTGGACAAATTGGTGCAACTTATTGAGTCCCCAATTTTCGCATGTAAGTATCGGATGAGCCCTTTCCTTTCAGATGATGATCTGATTCGATGAATATCCAAGGAGCTGTGTTTGTGAAGCTTGCTCTCCACCTAAACCGTGCGTTACATCCGTCAGACCTGCGGCTGGAGCTGGTCGGCGGCGGCGGCGGAGGCGCGGAGCTGCGCGGCGCGCTGTACGGCGTGCTCATGCTGCTGCCGCAGAGCGACGCCTTCCACGCGCTGCGCCGCCGCCTGCAGTGTGCGCCTGCGCAGCCATGCCTCACACTGTACGCACTGCCCTCTCACACTGTACGCACTGCCCTCTCACACACACTGTACGCACTGCCCTCTCACACTGTACGCACTGCCCTCTCACACTGTACGCACTGCCCTCTCACACTGTACGCACTGCCCTCTCACACTGTACGCACTGCCCTCTCACACTGTACGCACTGCCCTCTCACACTGTACGCACTGCCCTCTCACACTGTACGCACTGCCCTCTCACACTGTACGCACTGCCCTCTCACACTGTACGCACTGCCCTCTCACACTGTACGCACTGCCCTCTCACACTGTACGCACTGCCCTCTCACACTGTACGCACTGCCCTCTCACACTGTACGCACTGCCCTCTCACACTGTACGCACTGCCCTCTCACACTGTACGCACTGCCCTCTCACACTGTACGCACTGCCCTCTCACACTGTACGCACTGCCCTCTCACACTGTACGCACTGCCCTCTCACACTGTACGCACTGCCCTCTCACACTGTACGCACTGCCCTCTCACACTGTACGCACTGCCCTCTCACACTGTACGCACTGCCCTCTCACACTGTACGCACTGCCCTCTCACACTGTACGCACTGCCCTCTCACACTGTACGCACTGCCCTCTCACACTGTACGCACTGCCCTCTCACACACACTGTACGCACTGCCCTCTCACACACACTGTACGCACTGCCCTCTCACACTGTACGCACTGCCCTCTCACACTGTACGCACTGCCCTCTCACACTGTACGCACTGCCCTCTCACACACACTGTACGCACTGCCCTCTCACACTGTACGCACTGCCCTCTCACACTGTACGCACTGCCCTCTCACACTGTACGCACTGCCCTCTCACACTGTACGCACTGCCCTCTCACACACACTGTACGCACTGCCCTCTCACACTGTACGCACTGCCCTCTCACACTGTACGCACTGCCCTCTCACACTGTACGCACTGCCCTCTCACACTGTACGCACTGCCCTCTCACACACACTGTACGCACTGCCCTCTCACACACACTGTACGCACTGCCCTCTCACACTGTACGCACTGCCCTCTCACACTGTACGCACTGCCCTCTCACACTGTACGCACTGCCCTCTCACACACACTGTACGCACTGCCCTCTCACACTGTACGCACTGCCCTCTCACACTGTACGCACTGCCCTCTCACACTGTACGCACTGCCCTCTCACACTGTACGCACTGCCCTCTCACACACGCTGTACGGCGTGCTCATTTCGTTACAGGAAAGAGACTGCTGCCGACAGCGAGCAGCCGGCGGTGGACTTCGAGCCGCTGCTGCTAGAGTTCCAGAGAGTGCAGGCGGCGCATCGCGACTATAAAATGCTCGACCGAAGCCGCGGGAAACTACTAGACAAGCCTTACTCTTAGCGAATTATTAATTGTTAGTTGGTCTCAAGTACGACGACTGAGAAAACTTAGAGCAAGTACAAGGATCTGGGTATGGTCGATGAAAATGTTGAGGTCGTTGTGATCTCGAAAGTAATTTATAAATGTGTTTAGAACAGAAGAGTATTTAGATAGATACACAAAAGCTAATTGATTATTATAATATACTAGCTTCCGCCCGCGGCTTCGCTCGCGTGGTACGGGGGATAAAAAGTAGCCTACGTGTTAATCCAGGTCTTAACTCTGTATATTCCAAGTTTCATTCAAATCCGTTCAGCCGAAGCCGAAGAATTTTCACTTCACTTACAAGTATTCTTAGCGTTTTTGCATATTTTTATATAAAATCGTCGCTTATGGCTGCTAGTAGAAGCAGGATGAGTTGGCTTCATTAGGGGCAGTGGACTGCTGGTGATGATGATTGTACAATATCTTTGTTTTCAACTCCCATCTTATAATTTAAATTTCAGAACAACTGTAAATACATTCTCATGTAATTAGAAGTAAGTAAAGGCGCCAAGAGTTGACGAAGGTTTGCTTTGGCAACTATTGTTTTTAACCAAAAGATTATTGTTATTTCTAAATGAATTTAGATTTGTTAATTAACACTATTTAGATCTTATTTATTATTTATGTTCAAACATTCCTTGGAACTAGAAATAATTACAAAGAAAATGAAAGTTTTAAAAACTTTATTTACATTTTATATTCTTTGCAACTTTATTGCTGATTTATTTGTAAATAAACATTATAAAACAATAACATATTTCATTTATTCTTACACTATACATATTTACAAGGTAAAACTGTGATACATCATCTACGAACGGTCACCGAATGATCAATTGGACTGGAATGATAAATATGAACAGTCTTCAGATTAACTAGTGGATTTTTTTTTTGAGATCGTTTGATTCTTTAAGAGTTTGTATACAAAACTGCGAATTTGCAACGAAGAAAACCGCGCCACGAATTGTTGCGATGCGATTTTGTGCTGCAAAGCATCTCTCCACGATTCGGGTGACCATTCCTTCAACGGTCATCAACCGAACTCAAAGTATTTTGTAAACTAGGTCGTGTCATGGATCGTGAAAAGAAGTGCTCACATTGTTATTGCTAAGAAAATACACGTAAAACAAACAAAGATTTTTCTTTTTCCTCTAAATTTGGAAATAAACTTTAACACGTTCTTTCAAGCTTCTTATTTTATGAATTTATTTTAATAATGCTCGTTATACTAGTCTTCGTCTTAAAAAAAAAAACTTCCGTCATACTCTGTCATTTTTACATAGGTCTTGTCCACACGCTGTCTCAGAGCAGACTAAGTGACGTAACATCGCAGGAATGCGCGATGCGAATCAAGCTCGCAGATTTTTACGATGCGACGTCGCATTGCAGTTTTGTGTGCAAACCGTTAAATCTCCTAAATAAAGCTACTTCGGAAAGAAAGTCGCCGAAAAGTTCACAGGTTCGTTCATCAACTCAAACATAACTTATCGCTAACACTTCATACAATACACGCATGCCAGGAAGAGTTTTTCGTTCAAGATCAATACTGGAATAGAAGTTTCCAAGCTTCTTTCAACACTACCGAACGTGAACGAACACCGATGAAGTCTGGAGTGGAGTTTTTCGGGCAGCTCGGTGAGGCGAGAGGCGACAGGCGACAGGCGAGAGGCTCTCGGCTCGGCGCGCTAGGGCCGCGCCAGCTCGGCCGTCGCCCTCGCCAGCGTCGCCACGAGCGCCGAGTTCCGCGCCAGCGCCGTCGCCACCTCGTCCTGCGCGCACGACACCGCGCGCCGCCCCGCCGCCGCCGCGCCGCGCCCCGCGCACACCACGCTCTCCGGCTCCACCTGCACCCACACGGGTATACAACTTGAGATCATCCGGAGGAGCATCACGCTATACTACATCAATTAAATACTCATTTTAAGCACGACACACGATTTATTGCGTAACTAAAATAGGTAATAGTTGAACGGGAAGATGTCGAGGACAATGCGGACTGAGTCTTGTTGCCGCCAGGCGGCCGGCTCCCGCGACAGTAGGTGCGTGCTGATTTATGCGCGAATGTAGCCTGCGCCTGCGTGTGAAAACTAGCGCGTTGGAGGGAGCGGCGAGTGTGCCGTCGGAACTAGAAGCGTTAATATTGTAACGTTGCTATATGACGCAACTTGTCGACGACAGAGAGATACAGAAGGGGCCGGACGGACGGGCGACATGCCGCCTGCAGCTTCAGCTCCGCGCCCGACACGTCCTTGTAGATACAGAAGGGGCCGGACGGACGGGCGACATGCCGCCTGCAGCTTCAGCTCCGCGCCCGACACGTCCTTGTAGATACAGAAGGGGCCGGACGGACGGGCGACATGCCGCCTGCAGCTTCAGCTCCGCGCCCGACACGTCCTTGTAGATACAGAAGGGGCCGGACGGACGGGCGACATGCCGCCTGCAGCTTCAGCTCCGCGCCCGACACGTCCTTGTAGATACAGAAGGGGCCGGACGGACGGGCGACATGCCGCCTGCAGATTCAGCTCCGCGGCCGACACGTCCTTGTAGATACAGACGGGGTCGGACGGACGGGCGGTACCTGCGCGGACGGCGCGCTGTCAGCGTCCTGCAGCCGCGCCGCCAGCGTCTGCAGCTTCAGCTCCGCGGCCGACACGTCCTTGTCCAGGATCTGCGTCTGCAGGTACACCGTCTGCGCCACCTTGTACCTGCAACAACACGCGCCTCAGTCTCGAGTATCAAAATGTGTTGCGTTTTCAAATACATACAATGTGTGGCTTGCCAGTGTAAGAAATACACCCGAATTGAGAACCTTTCCGTTTTCTGAATTCGGTTAAAAAGACAAATAACGACCGCTGACGTTATTTTATTTTATTTTATTTTTTATTTAAATGGAAAACAAACAGCTTGCAAATTAACTAAGAAATAGGAAAGTTACACATTTTATTAGTTAGATTTTAAGTAAACTAGTTTAACGAAGTAATAACATAGAGAAATTACAAGGTGTGCTATATTAAAAAAATAGATTGATTGCATGTCTGATTAATTGATTAAGTCATACATAGATAAATAGAAAATAAGATAACATATGGAAATATAATACTTATAAATAAGAAAAAAAAAACAGTAAGTTCCTAGCCTGAATAGGTAGCCTAGAAACTCCAACACTATCGTTGGTCATTAGCTCATAAGAAGAAAGAAGGCTGGGAGTCGTTATTTCATAAGTAGATACTGGATTATCACTCAATAAAAAAGTTTTTACTTAATAAAGTTTTAAATTTATTTTTATTTTATTTTATTTTATTTTCTTCGGAAAACAAACAGTGTTCTTATATAAATAAACAACAGATGTAAACAACTAATCACCATTGACATGTTTTCACATATAGACGTCTATAGACAAGCTTATCTGTTTAGAAGTAAATATGACATATATAATTCACAGTAACCATAATTTATGTGGCGGTACTCGACTTAAAAGTAACAAACTTATAAAGATTAAATCAAAACTAAATAACCAAAAAATCAAGATAAATAAAAAAAATAAAAGAAGAGTAAAGCAGAGTTTTTGAACGGCAATTATGTAGTTATTGAACCACTTTGAACCAGTGCTTCGAAAGCACATGTTTAAAAATGGAAGGTTTTGAATTAAATAAGTCTAATTCCGAAAAGTCAACCAATTTATTATAAGAATTCGCAGATCTGATGAAGAAAGAATTTTGTCTGTAATTTGTGGCACTCGGGGGAACATAAAGAGAGAGGAAAGGTACCCTGACGGATCTTGTAGGGACACATAATTGCACCTTGGAGAGAAGGTAGGAAGAGTCAATCAGAGACTGTAATATCTTAACTGTAAATAGTACATCTGAAATAGTCCTTCTTTCCTTAAGCGGTAGAATATGATGCCTTCTACACCTGACCTCATAATCGGAATCATAACATTTGCACTTGTACTGGAGATACCTCAAAACATTACGTTGAACAGATTCTAGTCTATTTATGTAAACATCATATTGTGGATTCCAAACTTGAGAACAGTATTCGAGGGAACTACGTACATACGAACAGTAAAGAATTTTTACAATTTTAACAGATTTGAATTGAGAGCAAGATCTTTTTATAAATCCCATAGCCCTATTGGCTTTTTTAACTATATGATCAACGTGCTTCTCATAGGTTAGTTTAGTGTCATGTATTATTCCAAGATCGCGTATACTATCTAGTTTTTTGAGTGTACATTTTTTAAGAGTGTAATTGTAGTTAACTATGTTAGTCTTGCGAGTGAAGGTTATGGAGTGGCATTTAGTGACATTAAGGTCTAGATTGTTTATTTGACAGTAGTTTTCGAGTCTTTCAAGGTCTTGTTGTAATAATTGACAGTCAAGGATTGAATTAATTTTTTTAAAGATTTTCATGTCGTCAGCGTAAAGCAAAAATTTTGAATGCAAAAAGCAATTGTCATTAATGAAAATGTTGAATAACAGTGGTCCAAGCAAGGATCCTTGGGGAACTCCTGACGGAACTATATGCCACCTAGATACAACGCCGTTAACTGCTACAGCTTGGGATCGATTCTCTATGTAAGACGTAAACCACCTAAATAGATTTCCGTGAATTCCTGCATATAAGAGCTTTTGCAAAAGAATTTTATGATCTATACAATCAAAAGCCTTACTGTAATCAGTAAAGATCGAGTCAACTTGTCCCTTGTTATCCATACAAGAAGTAACAAACTCACCAAATGACAGTAAGTTCGACGTAGTAGAACGGTTTTTCAAAAAGCCATGCTGTTCAGGAATGAACGTTGTGGAAAGTGCGGTGTAAACCTGGGTATATACTATACGTTCTAGTATTTTCCCGAACACACATAGCTTAGAGATGGGTCTGTAGTTTTTAACTTCTCCTTTACTGCCATTTTTATGAACAGGTGTTATGAAAGCCGATTTCCACAAACCAGGCACGATTCCTTCGGTGACAGAACGCTTAAATAATAACGTCAGTGGTTTAGTTAGTTCCTTAGCACATTTTACGATAAAAATTGGCGGTATATGATCAGGACCGGCCCCTTTATCAAGATCTAGTGAGGTAAGGAGCTTAAATACCGTATCAGGATTAATATCTATGCCGTTTATGGAGTTGGTTTGGTATGAATTATCAATGTCGTTTCTGGGTATATTATTAGATTGGGATGGTTGTGAAAGAAAAGTTGATTGAAAATAGGTAGCAAAAACATTACATATACCTTCTGTGGTGTCAAAAGATTTTTCTTCGTATGACAACGAGGAGGGAAGAGAATTAGGGCTTTTTTTTATTTAATTTTATAAATGTCCAAAATAGTTTTGGAGTTTTAGCAATGAAGAAGATAACAAGGTTAAAATATCACACTTTTATGTACGTAGAATAAAAGTCTAGAGCGTTCACATTATTCTACTTTTAATTTCACATCGATCGGTGCAATATTACCGAAGTTATAAGCATGGGAAGTTTGCGTAGGTTTTTTAAATATCGCGATTCGCTCGTGACGTCATCGCTCCTATACGGCGCCGCGCGGCGGGCGTCCGCAGTACATTTCGTTGCTAAGTTGTTTGCTCTCGTGCGCTCTAGTTATTTTTATTAATTTAAAATAATGCTGATTGAGTGAGTGTATCGTGTAAATTATTGTTTTAGAACTAAAATGGAAGAAGGATTTAAAAAAGGCCAATCTAAAAACCTTCCCATAGTTCACGATATGATGGTGGCAGAATATTTTATAAAAAATAAAGAAATCATTAACCTTGGAATGGTTCAATAAACTGCGAGTCGCGTACCCTACATACCTACTAATATACATGTATCGGGGAGCCCCCCTTAATTAATTTTAAATTTTTTTTTTTTTTTTTAAGTGCACATATATACAAAATATTCGGTGAATATTTCAAGCGTTTACCTTTTGCCGTTATTAATATCAAGCAAAAAAACGGCAAAAAAGTGGCAACAGAAATACATCATCGCTGAACATTTCAACGGTCTAACTATCACGGTTCATGAGAGCTTGGTGATAGATAGACGGACAGACAGACATACAGACGGACAGCGAAGTCTTAGTAATAGTGTTTTAGTTTTTACCCTTTGGGTACGGAACCCTAAAAATCATATTACTAGCAAAAACCAAGTACCTACCTAGTCTACCTACTAGGTACTTAGTTAGTACCTACCTACCTCACATGGCAAGGTTAAGTACCTACTACCTAGTATTTCATATGGTATTTGAATAATTGTCATCGAAATGATCCTCACAACAACATATATGCTGTTGTTTATGGCCATAATGGATGTGCTCTTCTCATAGCATTTGTCCATTTTTTCTGATTTTCAGATCTATGGGAACGTAAAAAAACAACTTTTCGGGTGTTTTTGTGGCCCTATTTTTACACTGAAACTCGATACAACATTTATATGATGGACTCATGCAGTTTTTATTGATTCTTATTTAAAATAAACAAAGTAGTTCCGTGCGCGACGGGCATATTCGGGTAAATGCTTCGAATCCCCGAGTCGCTCGCCCGGAGACAGGAGCGGTGACGTCATCAACGATATCACGCTCGGTCCGCGGCTTAGACCGAAAATGTTAACTTTGCACTTTTATATCTCGGTCAGTTTTAGAGATAGAAAAATAATAAAAACACAATTGTTCTTGTAATTTTTTGTAGAATATTTTGGCATATTAAACAAAAAATGGTTTTCTTCTTCATTGTGTCTTCCGTTTTCGTTATATAAGCTCGATAACATTCCTCTTCAATAAGCTTGGCTCTTTTACGAAGTAGGGTAAAGGTGTCATAATCCATTGAATTATTATAAATGCGATATTTCCGAAGATATTTTTGCTTTTCTTTGTGAATCTTTTTCAGGCTCGCGTTATACCAAGGTGGGAATGTTGAGGGATATAAGGTCTTACAAGGTATATACGTATGTATCAGAATGTTTAGAGACTTATAAAAGAACTCAACAGCATCGTCCAATGAGTTGTCGCAAAGACAATCACCCCATGAAATTTGGTTCAATGATGAATTTATTTTATCGTAATCTCCTGACTCAAAGAAACGCTTTGTTCTAGGATTTGATTTCAAGGGTAAGTCATTTGAATGTTTTAGGCAAATATTTAGAGATTTGTGATGAACATCTTCCGGAACTAGAGGATCGTCACAGGCGCTCAAAGATAAATCTTCATTGCAAAGCACTAAATCTAAAATTCTGCCCTTAGATAAATTACGACAACAGTTATACTGGTAAAGGTTACACTCGGAAAGCATATCACAGAAACCTATTTGAAATTCCCCTGTCATGCCTGTGGGTTGCAGGTTACTTCCGTCATGTAGCCAGTTTATATTGGACATATTAAAGTCACCCATTACTACGAATACATCGTTTTGGTTCGAGTTAACAATCATTGAAAGGTTATTCGTAAAGTTAAGGAGTTGAGTATCGTACGAGAAACCGTGATTTTCATCGCAGAGATAAACAGAACAGAAATGAAATTTATGTGACCTATGATTTTTATTTTTAGGGCTAACGGTCACCCATAGATCTTCAGCAGAAGAAGTCCATTCAGGACGATCTATAGCTGATAGCTCACGACGTACAGCTATAAGCACACCGCCCCCCTTAATTTGTTTAGTTTTTGAGTAATTTCTATCTCGGCGCCAAACTAAGTATCTCTCGTCAAATAGCTCGCTGTCATTTATGCTGTCTAGCAACCAAGTTTCGGTCACCCCTATAATGTCATAAGAATTTAATAATAGATTACGTTTAAATAAATGTGTCTTACTCCGCAATCCTCGAGTATTCTGATAATAAATGTTAAAGCAAGCCATTTTCATAATAGTAGGTACAAAACCTAAAGCGTGATACATTATAAATAAGGTAGATCGGATAAAACGTTAGTAGTACAGTAGCTTCCACGATATGATCATAGAACACAATAAAAATAATCGGGTAACCCAGTAAAAGTGCAATTATATTAGCGTTTAAAGGGATAATCGTAATAATAGTAGTGTCAAAAAGAACTAAGTAAAGTACCACTGTCCATGAAGGTACTAGCGAAAATTGTAAAAAAAGTAAGGTATTTTTGTGCATAATTACGAGGTCCGAGATAACGCGAGCGCAAGCGAAATTGACCCGTATGCAGCGGTATGCGTACGCGAAGGCGAGCTGTAATTGGATGCGTAATGACCACAAAGTTACTAGCTTAGAGAATAAACGGTTGGCAATTCTGGTATGAGTCATAAAGTAAGTCGATTGACAAAAGACTTTGGAGTTGAAAGTGGTTCTCAAACTGTGTAAAAATATATTGCATGAAATATAATTCATTAAAGTTCTAATTAAGATGTTATCTTCAGTAGGTCGTTTTCGCACTTTATAAAAAATACGGGCGCAGTGTCAGATTTTCTTGCCATAATTTTGCAGTGTTTCACCCAGATATACTGGAAGTTCTTTTCCTTGGCCAATGCCCTTGCCTTGCTCAAAAGGGATTTGTTGGACTTCGTCAGGTGGTCATTGACGTAAAAGTGAGCATCAGTGGAAAAGCCCAGGTTAGATATATTAAGCTGCTTGCATTTTCTTGACGAGGCCACAAACTCCTCCTTTGTGTATCGACTGTTGAAGGCGATTACTATAGGTTTCTCGACATTAGGAACATGAGTAGGAATCCGAGCTATATAATTAATCTCCTCCTTATTAATCTTAAAGTTACTTAGGCTACCTATTTTCTGTGCAATTTCATAGAGATTTTCATTCTTCTTCTGAGGTATGCCTCTTATCTCCACATTGTTGGCTCTAGCCCATTGATCTCTATCTTGTAGTTCTCGGCTTAGTCTATCGATCTCCTGCTGAAGTGACGGGATCTGAAAGGTCACCTTTTCTACTTTGGTAACCCTAGTTTCCAAGGAATTGACCTTG
Source organism: Horisme vitalbata (assembly GCA_951804965.1). Classification (NCBI taxonomy): domain Eukaryota; kingdom Metazoa; phylum Arthropoda; class Insecta; order Lepidoptera; family Geometridae; genus Horisme; species Horisme vitalbata. The sequence goes on along the minus strand of OX638104.1, from coordinate 506,969 downwards.
TCAGAGAAGTTGTTGATGAGTTCATGTGCCATATCAAGAGATTCTTTGAGACCACTCAGCTCCGATTTAATTGATTTAATGTCGGCTACTAATGATGCTAACGGTGCTAATTCCAAAGTGATATTATTGAGTTGCTCTTGGATCCGATCAAGTTGATTAGTCTGAGGGGAGACTGCAGCCGGAGAGGGAGATAAGCCAGACTTACATTTAGGACAGCGCCAGGTGTTTTTTCTATCACCGAGTTTTCGATATCCAATTTCTGATACTCCAGCGCACTGGTAGTCATAGTGAAGTTTGCAGGCGCTGCAAACTGGACCATCAGTGCGTTCGGAACCACAGCTAGCGCAGATGAACATTGTGCAAAAAAGTTTGGGTAACACTGGATTCTATTTAAACAGACAAGCGTGCGTACTTTAGGAAGGCAGAACGGCTAGTGCTAATGCATTCTGTCTTACATTAAATAGGTCAACATTTTTAGTATAGTTAGTATTGAAAACTTGAGCAGTCCTCAACAGGTATGAGTTTTTGCGGTAGTTAGTGGAACAGCGGGGGATATGCAATTTTAGATAGTTTCTGCGAGAGGTTCTGCTTGATGGAACTGTTAATTTAATTTCGGATAGGAGTGAGGGAGCATCAAAAAGATTCAGATCAATATTGTGCAAGAAGGTAAGGTCCGCGGCTTCTCTTCTCATCGCGAGTGGCAGCAGGTGGTGATGTCTACAGCTTTCAATGTAGTCAGGGATGCAGATCTTATGCTTATAGTTAATAAATTTTAAGAATTTTCTTTGGGGTTTTTCGAGTAACGAGACATACTTATCATATTGAGGGTTCCAAACCTGTGAAGCATACTCTAGGTGACTCCGAACGAGTGAGCAGTATAGGATTTTTAAAGTTTTAAGAGAAGTAAAATCTCTAGTTACCCTAAAGAGGAAGCCAAGCATCTTCATTGCCCTAGCAGTGACCTTTTCAACGTGTTGATCAAACAATAGCTTAGCGTCCAAAGTTACTCCAAGATCCACGATTGAGTTAGTTCTGACAAGAGTCTATCCGTTGATACTGTAACTGATTGACAGTTCGTTAGGTGACCTACTAAATGTGATGCAGAAACATTTCTCAACATTGAGATCAAGTTTGTTTAATCTGCAGTAGGAGTGAAGGTTGTCCAAATCACTCTGAAGTAATAATACATCAGCACGAGAGTTAATATTTTTAAAGATCTTCATATCATCAGCGAAGAGAAGAAAGTCAGAGTGGTTAAAACATGAGCCAATGTCATTGACAAAGATGGTAGAGAGAAGTGGGCCAAGTATAGACCCCTGGGGCACGCCAGAGGGAATCAGCGATACACCAGATGCAAAACCGTTCAGAACCACAGTTTGGCAACGACCCTGAACATAAGCGGTAAACCACCTTAGGAGATCTCCTCTGATGCCGGCAGTATAAAGTTTGGCAAGAAGAATAGAGTGGTCTATACGATCGAAGGCTTTACTGTAATCTGTATAGATTACATCGACTTGACTCCCTGAGTCCATTTGGTCAGTTACAGTATCAATGAAGCTTATAAGATTTGTTGTAGTAGATCTCCCTTTGAGAAAACCATGTTGCTGCTTAATTATGATATGTTTAAGTGCTGGGTAAAGTTGTTCATGTACAATGTTCTCAAAGATTTTAGCAATTATACATAATTTTACAAATTTCACGCTTAGAACCCTTTTTATGTATTGTAGTTATGGACGCAGATTTCCATAATAAAGGCATGATCCCTTCTTTTATTGAACGGCTAAAGAGTAGACTGATAGGGAAATAGAGAGATTCTGCACAACTTTTGAATAAAAATGGATGGAGACCGTCAGGACCAGCCGATTTGTTGCAATCAAGGGTTTTCAAGATATTTAAGGTTCGAGGAGATATTTCGACTGTGCTCAAATCGGCTGCAGACGTGTGATCGATAGTGGATGTCGTTGATGAGAGCCCTGGTTGCAGTGAAGTTGGATATGAGGTTGGTAAATAGTTAGAGTCAAAGAAACTAGCAAAGGCATTGCAGATACTAGTGCCTTCTGATATATATATACATTTTGATACGTCATGCATGAGGGATATGAGTTGTGCTGTTTATTAGACTGAATGTAAGACCAGAACGTTCTAGGGTTTCTTCTAATAGAATCTTCAACTCTAGCTATGTAGCTTAGATAGTAATCGTGTTCGACCCTCTTTACTCGGTCACGTAAAATTTTGAAAGAATTTATGTATGTTATCACCATCTAGACCCTCCTACCCTCCATGTCATCAAAAATAAGCAAAGCTAAGACCCCCCGCCTCCTATAGCGGTGACGTAATAGTGCAATGTCCACGTACCAGTCGGCGACGGCGTCAGCGCGCGCGGCGGCGAGCGGCACGGCGCGCTGCAGCAGGGCGCGCGCGCGGCGCCCCCACTCCGCCACCGTGATGCGCTCCAGCACGTGGAACTGCTCGTCGTTGTAGGTGAGCGAGCGCGTGGCGCGGTCCCGCACCAGGTGCTGCCACGAGTCGCGCAGCCGCTCCACGAGCGAGCGCGCGCGCGGCGCCAGGCGCAGCGCGCTGGGGCAGGGCGCGGCCGCCGCCGCCGCCTGCCAGGCGCCGCGTGCGCCCGCGCCGTGCCGCGCCGCCAGCGCGCGCGCCGCCGCCCGCAGCGCCGCCACCTCGCCGGCCGCGCGCGCCGCCAGCGCCTCCCCGCGCTGCAGCGCGCGCGCCGCCGTCTGCAGCAGCGCGGCGTGCGCGTGCAGCGCGTCGGCGCGCGCCACCAGCGCCGCGAGCCGCGCCGCCAGCAGCGCGCCCCACCGCGCCACGCTCGCGCCGCACAGCACGGACGCCGCGCACAGCGCCTCCACGCGACGCTTTATCACGTGCCCCACGCTGCACGCGCTCTGCGACACACCCACACACACACCATCTCATCCCATCCCATCGCTCGATCTATATACGCGACGATCCCTCGAGCTTTATGACAGAACCTACGTTATTTTCTGATTCTCTAACCCCACAACAAAATTTAGCCTTATCGCTCGAACGAAATGATGCATAAGGAGATCATAGTCAAGTTCTGCAAGTGACGACGGCCGCGATGGACGGAACGCTTGGAGACTAGGTGACCCGTCGAAATATGAGGACGCCGCAACGGAAGACACCGAGAGGAAGATTCAGAGAACGCTGAATGAAATGCGTCGAGGAGGAAAATGGAAAAGTTAACATCTCAGAGAAGGCAGGCTAGAAATAGATCAAAATGGAGAAAAATCATCGAGAAGGCCAAGACCCACGATGGGTTGTAGCGCCGCAGGAAATAAGTAAGTACTTATAACGATCAATGTGAATGATTGATGTGAAAAACATCAACATACTAACATAACTAATATTTTCATCTCTTGAATTGCATCAACCTAGCGATTAAAAAAGTCTTTCTATAAGTGGAGACGTTTAAATGGCCTTATCAACGCTATCTTATAAAGTTTAGCAAGCACACAAGTTACCTTAGCTTGTGTGGCATCGTTCTCGACGGAGACGATGTTGGGGAAGACGGGGAACTTGGGTATGTCTGGCTCGGGCGGCACGGTGACGTTGTTGTCGTTCTTGTTGAAGAGCATGAGCGGGTCGGCGGCGTCTGTGGCGGGGAAGAGGCGCGCCTCCGCGCCCGCCGCCAGCTCCGCCTCCAGCAGCCGCTCCTGGTGCAGCAGGATCTGCGACTCCGCCACCACGCTCGTCTGCTCGCAGATGTACGTCTGCAGGTGTTCATACTTCTCCTCCGGTTTCAGGAACACCTGCCGGGAATCTTTATTTCCATACGATGCAGCACCAATGAAAGGCTTGTCATTACATTTTTAGCAATTTTATCTATTATGATTACAAATGTTGACTATGAAACGGTGAAATGTCATAGAGGCATCTTCTTTTGCCTTGAAATACATACAATGCGGATGTTATGGTCTAGTTGTTATCTTAAGTCCAGATATCATGTTTTTTCCACATACGGCGACGGTTTATCCAGGTGAATTCTTCGACTGATTGGATTGAGGATCTCGACTAGCTAACACTAGTAAATTGGGAGTCTTTAAAGCAATCATTAAGCCTATCTGGGAATACGGCATCCAGCTAAGGGGCCCTGCTAGCAAAAATCGTACAGCATATTGGATTGTTGTTGTAGACAGATTGCAAGGCTACAGTATATTAAATGAAAAAAAAAATTGTATATACGAGATAGATTCAGAAACTTAAACATTCCTACGCATTACGCCAGGCGGAAACGTCCTTGCAAACGCAACATACACCAAAGCCATAAAACTCGCGGCTAGCGTGCAAAACGACTCACGAATCTTGTAGGGTCACGCTAAAATACAGAATCGAAACTCCTTGCCTTGCCATTTAGTGTGGGGTGATCGTTACATGTTTTGAGAGAAGGAAATCCAGAATGTTTTGATAAATGGTTGAGTTACATACCACGGATCTCCACTTGCTAAGATCCTGGCATACCACTTGCTTCACCCTCATCACATTTTTCATACATGCTCGCCGGTTTAGGGTACTTTTGACCTTGTTATTTGTGGAGTTACACTTCTGTATGTTAATAATATTTAATAGTTGCGGCGCGCGGCGAAGCACATTGCGTTAACTCCGTGAAATCGCTAATCAGACTCAGATCTAAGACAAAGTGGCCAGATCCATGAAGAGTTAGTACCAGGTAGGATGGCGGTGGCCACAGAGCAGCAACAGTTACTATGGCGAGTGCTAATGTCGTACACAGTTGAACAACAGGTAGTGGGCACAAGTAGGTTGCGGTTACAAGACCTTGCGCAACAATAATTATACCAAAAACCTTTCTGAATTTGATTTCCTTTCTAATGAATGAAGAGATTTTTAATGACATATTTAAGCTAGCATTGAGCCTACCTTTCGTTACAGTTATTGTGCAATAAGGTATATATAAAGAAAATAATAAGTCGATTGTGGGATAGCGCAGCCTAATACCAGCACAGTCCTATCCTCTGGCCACCTATGGACAGCAGGTCGTGCGTGAAGCTGTGTTCTAGGATCCTCAGCCCGCATGCCCCGCATGGTGATGATTCAGCATTCATACCTTTATGCTAGTCGCTTTATTGACATGGAACACATGCACGGCTATGGTGGAAGTAGCCATCTGAACCTCTGAGAAGAACCTCTCAAAGGTCCATATCCGGTGCGGGTCCACCTCCAGCAGCCCGGCGAGCAGCGGAGTGGTAAGCTTGCGCAGCCCCACGCTGAGCTGGCAGTGCGGGGGCAGTTCTCGAGACCATTCTATTGGACCATTCTCAGTCGTTTGAGTGCCCTGACAATAAAGTGTTGGATGGTTAGTTTACTGTACACAATGCATGAAAAGTCAGTTTGTTTATAAACTCACTAGCTCCTTAGCAATAAACCCGCAGCTTCGCTCGCCTGTACCGGTATAAAAATGTGTTACTCCAGGTCTTGGATTATGTATATTCCAAGTTTCATCCAAATCCGTTCAGTGGTTATGGAGTGAAGCAACCACAAACATACTCACACACACACAAACTTTCACATTTATAATATTAGTGTGATAAAGAAAACTAGACAACTTACTGAAATAACACCTGAAGCTTTCTTAGTGGTGATATAGAACATGGTCTCCTTGTTCCTCCTTCCACCGTAAGGTCTAAAGGGCAGCTGGCCGGTGGCCACATGGTACAGAGTGACTCCTATCGACCACAGATCCACTGTCGCTCCAAAGCTTTTCCCTACAGGCTTCCGCAAAACAGCCCTTTCGTACATGTCAGGATGTAGGTACTCCTCGGTGCCATACAATGACACAAACTGTTCCTCCTCCTGCAATTCTCTAGCTGCACCGAAGTCCGTCAGCTTGTAGGTAGTGGTCCCGTCCTCGTTGATGTATTTCATGATGTTTCCAGGTTTGAGGTCTCTGTGGACCAGGTTGTTATCGCGCAGATGCTTCATGCCGGCCGTGAGATGCTCCAGCACGAGCAGGAACTCGTTCTCCTGCAGGCCGTACGTGTTCTCAGGGTCGTCGAGGATGTTGAAGAGACTCCCGCCCGTGCAGAGCTCCATCACGATCACTTTCCCGCGCCCCTCCTGCTCTTCCTCGATGGCGAGCAGCTTCACGATGTTCTCGTGCTTCACCTTCTTGAGGACTTCGAACTCCCTCATCTGGACGTCGTGCGGCCTCATGTGGCTCAGCTGGTTGAAGGTCTTCACGGCGACGGGCTCGCCGTTGTTCTTGTTGACGCCCTGGAACACGGCGCCCGTGGCCCCCTTGCCGAGCACGCTCGTAGTGCACCACACGTAATTCTCGGACCCTCTCAGGAAGGACATTTTGCTCAAATATACTTTCTCTATGGTCTATTATTTTACTCTTTGAATTTTGCTTTGCAATGGATTCGGATTCTTCGGAACACAGCACACAACCTAACTATAGTTTTACGGACGTTATTTATACATTTATCTTTAACATTCAGTATTTAAAATTGCAAAGGAGTAAGGAAACGCTGCATGGAGTAATTCGATGCCGTTTATTAACGCTGCATTTGTTTTGTTTTCTTTTCACACTCACTCACTCAATACACAGAGATACACAGAACACTATTACTCCACAGGGGAGCAGAGAAATTAAACGCTATGCTAGAAGAGTCGGGACAACTGACCACCATATAATTGAAAAAAATAAACTAAATTTAATAAACGTCTGTATTCTGTGTAAACGTGCAAATTGCACCAATACCATCTTAACAGAAACTAAGCTGCGTAGAATTAATAGTCTCTTGGGGTACCCTAATTCTGTGCCTAGACAGAGAAATACATATTCTATTATGTTCTCTGGTCTGTGGTAGGCACACAAAAATAATGAACAAAACATTCATAGAGAAATTAAACACTACGCTAGAAGAGTCAGGACAGCCATAGAATTGAAAAAATTAAACGAAATCTATGAAACGTGCAAATTGCACCAATACCATCATAACCAAACGAAGCTGCGTAGAATTATTAATAATCTCTTCGGGTACTGCCAAGATAATAATGCCAATATGGCCAATGGAATAGGGTTGCTTGTTGCTTTTATCGATAGTATACACGGTTACACACATGAGGTAGGTTCATAGCTATCTGTTCTCTATTACTAGCTGTTTATATTATAAAAGTTTAGCGGTACCCACTCTACATGTTTTTAGACCACAAATTTTACAATAAAATAAAAGGCTAATGTTGATATTTTCCCAATAACTACATAACGTGACGCGTGCTCAGCGTAACAGATTCGTTTTGTGTACGACCTAGTGACCTTTATACCCATGGTTAAAGGTCACTAGGTCACCATTTATCACCAATATCAACAAACCACAGAAAAATAATCAGAACAGAACAGAAAACACTGGCCCGTGAACGATAACGAATCAACAAATTAATGAAGGACAATGATTGAAATAGCCACCATTTTACTGGGTGACCGTTTCATAAAAAATTCTTGTCAGTTTCTCGTTCATTAAGTTTCGACAGACTGAAAACATTCATTTCAATGTAATTGTGCAGAGAAACTAATTTTGTAATTGTGTTTCTGAAATGGAATAAAACGAACGTAAAGTAATTATTTGAAAAAATTGTGGTTACCAACAAGCAGACCGAAAAATGTAAGCTAAGAAGAAAGTAACTACGGTTTTTTGTCTCCATATGCCTTGAGTTTTGTGTTTACATCTAATAACATTGTTTACATCGATCAAAGACTCACACTTATCATTAGTCAAGTCATTATATGACCTTTCTCTGTATTGTTAAATACATCTCTGTATCAGTGAAAAACCTATTGGTTACAGGTCATCCAGAAATGAGGTTAGTAGACGTCGAGATCGGTCGAGAAGTCGCTCCCTTGAGCACCACAAGGAGCGCAAAGCAAGAAGCCGTGACAGGTCATCTACCAAACATAGATCTACAAGCAGAGATCACAAAAAGAAAGAAAAAAAGCACAAGAAAAGTAAAAAGAAGAAGAAAAGACATTCAAGCAGCAGCAGTTCCAGTGACAGCGAAGAGGAGGAATTGAAGCTGCTGCAGAGGTTAGAGGCTGAGAGGATCCGGCAGAAAGAAGAGAAGCAGAAGCTCAAAGAACAAATGAAGGCCAATGAAACTCCAGAGCAGAAAAGGTACCTTCCAATGCTGATTTTTCGAGTACAGTACGATCGGCGAATTAAGGCAAACGTGAACATAGGCTCGGGCGCGAGTTCGCGCATGTACAGTCATGATGAAAATTGTGAGTCTTTCTTTAGGTTTTTCTTCTGGATGAATATTATCTAAAATGTTTAATTAAAGTATTAGAATCAGCCTCCGCTCAACAAACAGTCAACAAATAAAACATGTATCACAAAATCACAGTCAAAAACTATCCGAAGCAGAACTATGAACTTGGAACGAATAACAACATTTTATGAACAGTTTTGCACTTGACTATATTCATAGATGAAACACATACATGCACTATAGCATTGCTGAAGTGCAAGTGAGAAAGACTTCGGACAAGCTTGCTATCTGAACACTTCTGATCGATACCGGGTAGAGATGCTATCCTTCCATGCCGGCTGTTTGTTTACAATCAATTATTTATCACAATTGATAGAACAATAATAATTTAACCTGTAAATATTTTAAATTATCAAAAATAATCTGTAAATATAAATTTATTTGTCGATTACATCATGTAAAGCCGCACGCGACATAAATAATGAAGTGGCCATTTTTCACACTTCCGAATGACATTGAAAGTCGCGACAGTAACTTAACTTAACTGTTTTTAATTAAACAACTTTAAAACAATAGTTTATTGTTAAGTGCCTACCTACTTTTTAGTCTTCTTATGCGGCTACCTACTTAAGTGTGCTACCTATGGTTGATAACAAACATATTGTACGGTCCCTTTTAGGTCTCATAGCGCAGCTGGCCCAGCTTCCTACTCACCTAGCTACCTACGATTGACCTACCTACCTAACCCCATATTACAGAACAGTAGAATAATAATAATATATATAGCTAAATTATAATATAAGATTTATTATGGATAATCATTAGTTTACCATTTTACATCAACTCGATACATGAACTCAACGATAATGTAATCGAAGTAATTTGATAAACTATCGATTTTTAAAATCATTCATGAATTAATTTAATTCATGTTTGATTTACTTTTTTTGAGAGGTGCAAAAGACTTTATCCCTCCCGCCCCGCTATACCTCACCACACCACTTCACAGTTGCCGAGATCCGCCGACCGTACTGTAGAAGATGATCTTGGTTTGATTTTACGAACACCTTTTTTATTTTTGTCTTGTTTTTATGGTACAGAATATTATTAAAGCATGCAAAAAAATGATAATTTTGTGTCTTAAAGTGTTTATTTATGTTCACTTATGGGAGTTTTAAAAAATTTACGATATCCCAAAAAATTGTTCAGCACACTGTATCCACGGGGAAGGTTGCAAATCCAAGTTGAAATTTTTATTACTCAATAAAATGATGCGAAAGAATTTGGATCTTCAGGGGAGGTTGCACTCACTCTGAGGTTTAAATTGCAATTTATTTTATTAAAACAATTTTACACTTTCCAGAGCACGCCGTCTCAGAGAAAAACAAGAGAAAGAACGTAAACGTCGCGAGCGCATGGGCTGGGATACTGAGTACCAGTGTTACACCAACCAGGACAACCCCTTCGGAGACTCGGCGCTCACCAACACCTTCGTGTGGTCCAAGAAACTGGCCAAGGAGGGCGTGAAGACTGTCTCTCACGATGAGCTGGAAGCTCTCAACAGACAGAAACAGATGGAGAATAAGATAGAGCTGGAAAAGGTTTGCTTAAGATCAACTTGATATGTGCGGCGTGATACTGGATAGTGTTTATGTAGAAAAACAAACATCATTTTACGTCTCGCATTATTTTATTTTATTTATTATTTATTTGCTTTAGGTATTGTACAATAGTTCTTAATCGTGACATCATGATATTTTCCCCATTATGGATATCTTCTGATATTTCGCAATATGCAAAACCTTATCGTGAGAGACAAAGTCCAAACACTGAGTCCTGTTTGTTATACAGTAGGGTGCCACAGGCAGGTGAGGGTGATTAGGTTGACCCCCCCTCCCCCGATTATAGCACATGCCTTTGAATTTGAGTTGTTGGGCATGTTGGTTTTTGTGTGCACATGTTGACATAGGTAATGTTATGGACGGCAGTATCTGTGTGGAGGGTCGATAGTATCGTGTGTGTACGGCAGTGTGTACTGTGGGGTGCAGGTGAAGCAGCGTCGGCTGGAGCGCGAGGCGGAGCGCGCGGCGCGCGAGGCGGAGGCGGGCGCGGCGGCGCGCGCTCGCGAGGCGCTGCAGTTCAGCTCGTGGGCGCGTCAGGAGGACGCCTTCCATCTGCAGCAGGCTAGGCTGCGCTCGCACATTCGCATCCGGGACGGCAGAGGTTAATGCACTATTATTTATTGTTGCTGTACATTTATAAGTAGTTGAGACAACAGTTACATTTAACAAATACTATGAATTTAATTTCAGCGAAACCTATCGATCTCCTAGCGTGGTATGTGAGCTCCGAGGAGTGCGTCGACGCGCTGGAAATGCACGAGCCCTACACCTATCTCAACGGGCTGCAGATGCAAGATCTTGAAGACCTGCTAGAGGATATAAAGGTATCGCACAACTCCTACAACTTCGCGCACGGTGAACAAAATGGTGCAGGGAGATGCATAATGCATAATCTGTTGGTATCTATTGTTGCCATTTGAAGCTTTCTTTTTCAATGCAAGTCATATTGTAACTTAATAGGATAGTTGGGTAATGGTGTTTTGTTTGCAGGTGTATAAGGAGCTGGAGAACAACAGCCACAGCGAGTACTGGGAGGACGTGCAGACCATAGTGCAGGACGAGCTCAGCAAGCTGCGCCGTCTGGCAGCGCCCGGCGCACGTCGCGATACCGTGCACCAGGCCGTGGCCGAGGACGTCACCATGGTACGTACTGTACTACACGTGCAGACATAGTGCAGGACGAGCTCAGCAAGCTGCGCCGTCTGGCAGCGCCCGGCGCACGTCGCGATACCGTGCACCAGGCCGTGGCCGAGGACGTCACCATGGTACGTACTGTACTACACGTGCAAACATAGTGCAGGACGAGCTCAGCAAGCTGCGCCGTCTGGCAGCGCCCGGCGCACGTCGCGATACCGTGCACCAGGCCGTGGCCGAGGACGTCACCATGGTACGTACTGTACTACACGTGCAGACATAGTGCAGGACGAGCTCAGCAAGCTGCGCCGTCTGGCAGCGCCCGGCGCACGTCGCGATACCGTGCACCAGGCCGTGGCCGAGGACGTCACCATGGTACGTACTGTACTACACGTGCAGACATAGTGCAGGACGAGCTCAGCAAGCTGCGCCGTCTGGCAGCGCCCGGCGCACGTCGCGATACCGTGCACCAGGCCGTGGCCGAGGACGTCACCATGGTACGTACTGTACTACACGTGCAGACATAGTGCAGGACGAGCTCAGCAAGCTGCGCCGTCTGGCAGCGCCCGGCGCACGTCGCGATACCGTGCACCAGGCCGTGGCCGAGGACGTCACCATGGTACGTACTGTACTACACGTGCAGACATAGTGCAGGACGAGCTCAGCAAGCTGCGCCGTCTGGCAGCGCCCGGCGCACGTCGCGATACCGTGCACCAGGCCGTGGCCGAGGACGTCACCATGGTACGTACTGTACTACACGTGCAGACATAGTGCAGGACGAGCTCAGCAAGCTGCGCCGTCTGGCAGCGCCCGGCGCACGTCGCGATACCGTGCACCAGGCCGTGGCCGAGGACGTCACCATGGTACGTACTGTACTACACGTGCAGACATAGTGCAGGACGAGCTCAGCAAGCTGCGCCGTCTGGCAGCGCCCGGCGCACGTCGCGATACCGTGCACCAGGCCGTGGCCGAGGACGTCACCATGGTACGTACTGTACTACACGTGCAGACATAGTGCAGGACGAGCTCAGCAAGCTGCGCCGTCTGGCAGCGCCCGGCGCACGTCGCGATACCGTGCACCAGGCCGTGGCCGAGGACGTCACCATGGTACGTACTGTACTACACGTGCAGACATAGTGCAGGACGAGCTCAGCAAGCTGCGCCGTCTGGCAGCGCCCGGCGCACGTCGCGATACCGTGCACCAGGCCGTGGCCGAGGACGTCACCATGGTACGTACTGTACTACACGTGCAGACATAGTGCAGGACGAGCTCAGCAAGCTGCGCCGTCTGGCAGCGCCCGGCGATTCTTAGTGTAAACCTGAAATAAATAAAATATTGAGTACGTTGTTTTGCAGATATTCAAGGGCAAGACGGGCGTGCAGCTGCAGGCGCTGCGCGAACAGATCGAGGGCAAGATCAGCGGCCGGCGGGACGGAGTCGACGTCGGGTACTGGGAGAGTCTGCTCTCGCAGCTGAAGGGTGAGATGGCAGCTGTATAACTAAGTAAGGTAGGAGACGCCGTGCGCTCGTAGTTGTGGGTGACGTGGAGTGTTGTTGCAGCGCACATGTCGCGCGCGCGGCTCCGCGAGCGGCACCAGCACAACCTGCGCCGCAAGCTGCAGCTGCTCAAGCAGGAGCAGGGCGTGCCGCTGCACCACGACCCGCCCCACTCTGCACACCACGACCCGCCCCACTCCGCACGGTAACCGCACCACACATTCTACACCTACTGGGAACTGATCGCTCCCGATACTTAATAGTAGATTGTTTTACAAGGGACTAAACCATCCCATTATATACGAGGTTGTTATACTCCCGAGCGTAGCGAGGGAGGATGACAAGACCGAGTTATAATGGGTGGTTCTGGCCCGAGTAAAACCCTCTACTTTTCACTTCGATTGCGAGAAAATAAAACAATTCAAAATTAGACAACTTTAATTTTTTTTATTAAAAATTAATCAACCTTCATAAAATATCACCAAGACTGTTCTATTTTTAAAAATAAAGATTGACGGAGCACCAAGAAGTCGAGTTGTTATGTAAGAGAACGAATGCTTTGTACGGGCTGATGATTTTAGACAAAAATTAAAAAGAAAAAAAAGACGTGTGGCACTCGGGGACTGCCGCGGTAAAGCTATTGCATAGCATTTTGTATCAACTTATGCAATTATAATTATTTATTTATTTTATTTATGCAGTATTACTTTTTCTTTGATATTAATTCAAGTTACACTTTTTGAGCGTGGTGATCGTCTCGATTCGTGCGAGCTTCGTAGAGTCGTACAATACGTCTAGTTGCACGCACACAAACACCGTGTCGAAGACTGCCGAAAAGAAACGACGTTAGACAATGCACGGCCTTCAAGCCACACCTCCGTGCCCGTCGGAGTGGGGAGCGTGAGGTTTTTTTTCGTTACGGAATTTCTGGATTCGGTCCCCGCGCTCAAGGCTCTCGATAGAAGCTATGCAATAGCTTAAAAATACTTTTTAGCCCGAGGTATTAAACTCGAGTTTTAGGCCCGCTAAGCTACACTATTATGATACACTTTTTGAGCAAGAGAAGCGAAAAAGTATTTATTTCAAATAAATGTAGGAACGGTGATTCCATTCGAGAACTATCTCCTGGAAATGAACTGTTTTCACCAGCTTGTCGCTAGTATGATATGGAAACATTTCGCAAAAAAAAATATGAGCTGACGTGCTGTGTGATACCTGGAAGATGTGCAACATCGAAACTATTTTTACTTTCTCTCAAACACTGACTTGGGTCTGACTAGTTAGACGCGTCGCCAAACTCAACAGCTGATTATTACATTAAACATTTGCGGGGGTTGACCCCCCCATATCATAAATCAAAATGTTGAATCCTGAACATAGAGTCTTCCTTCATCCAGTCAAGCAACAGTAAATAGTATTTACTATTTCAGGAAAGCACATACCTACCTAAACTAGTCTTAATTAGTCTCACAGGGTTTAATGGTTCTACACATGATGGATTCACCGTGTTTCCAGGGAGCGCACGCCCGAGCCGGCCACGGAGGAGGGCGAGGAGAGTGCGGGGGCGGAGGAGGCGAGGGCGGAGGCGGAGACGGAGACGGAGACGGAGACGGAGGAGGCGGGGGCGGAGGCTATGTGCTACGCGCTGTACCGCGCGGGGCGCTACTCGCCGCCGCTGCTGGAGCCGGACATGCTGGAACCCGGCACGCTGCTCACGGACCCGCCTGACGACGAGCAGCGTCTGCTGTTCCTGCGCGCGCGCCGCGCACCCGCCAAGCCCATACCCGACCAGGTGACGCGCCCCACTCTGTGTCCAAACTACATACACTGCATCATCACCTTGCGTTCGTGTCCAGATCGTTCACGCAGGATTAACGTGGCGATGTGTCCTCGTTGGCACCAACGTCAGGTGAGGTCGGCTTCTGTTCCGGCTGATCTCTAAGTGGTGTGTTCCGTCAGGTGTCGGAGGGTGCAGCGGGCGGCAGTTCCACGGCGGCGCTGGAGCAGGCGGCGGCGCGCGCCATGGGCGGCGCGGGGGCGGGGGCGGGAGCGGGCGCGGGGGCGGGGGACGAGGCACAGTTCAGCGTGGAGCACGCGCTGCCCGCGCAGCCGTGCCTGTGGGCCGACAAGTACCGCCCGAGGAAACCGCGCTACTTCAACAGGTGAGTGTCACACACACCGACACGCGTCGACTACACGCCGACTCGAACACGCACGAACGCATGCGAATACATACAATATAAAATACACATAAATACGTACATACTCGAGGATTCGACGCTTCGCTTGGATTCCAATTTGCATCAGCATGCCTCGACCTTTAGATAGTAAATCATGGCTTTCGGGCCTTAAAACTCCGACACTAGAGTAGAATCTAGTATTCGCACACAAATTAAGAGTAGTTATGATTCCGATTCCAAACTAGCTTCAACTGCATGAACTGATGTAGATCCTGAATGTTCCAGTACCAGGGTTCGGTGAACAGTATTGTGAAATGAAATAGAATTTATAGGAGCTGTATGTATTTAGCTATTACATACTACTTAAGATCTAAACAATAAATAAATATAGCAAATAATTGTCCTTTAGATATATTTATTTTTTAGACACACATAGTTGTTTTTTTATTGGTGTTGTATAATAATTATTAGTTAAGTGAAAATTTCTTTATTCAGTACGCACATTACAGTACACTTTGAATCGTATTTTTTTTTTATTTACACCAATTCGTAACGTGACCAAACAGAAAAGAATTGGCAAGAAACTCTGCTAGGCTTATATTTGTTTAAATGTCAGTTTTACAATATTTTTTTTTACTATTACATTGGTTTTGATGGAGTTGGAGACAGTTTCATCCCAAGCTTTTTTGTCATCTAAATAATCAGAAATTTTATAATAAGCTTTATCACCGAGATTACGTTTAACAACATTTTTGAATTCATTTACAGATAAATTAATCACGTCATTCAGGATTTTGTTAAAAAAACTTACACTTTGCCCTTCAAATGATGACTAACTTTATGGAGCCTTACAGTAGGAACAGCTAGTTAAGCTTTAATTCTAGTGTTGTCGTCGCATTATGATGTCGCTCTTTTTTTTTTGAACAAATTAATATGTTTTTGGTCATACATTAAGTTTTCATATATATATATATATATTGGCACGGAACTGTCATTTATTTCTTTAAACTTAGTTCTAAGTGATTCTCTGGGGCCCATATTATAAATTGCACGAACAGCCCTCTTCTGCAACACAAATATGGTGTTGATATCTGCAGCATTCCCCCACAACAAAATGCCGTACGACATAATGCTGTGGAAGTAGCTGAAATAAACCAGTCTAGCCGTTTCTACGTCAATAAGTTGACAGATTCTTATGACTGCGTATGCTGCAGAACTGAGTGTGTTCGACAATCCATATATGTGAGCGCCCCATTGAAGCTTATTATCTAAAGTTATGCCTAAAAATACAGTAGTATCCGCAAGATTTAAATCTTCATCCTTTATTTTAATGTCAGGTTCAACTTGTTTATCATTTGGTAATATAAATCTTATACATTTTGTTTTAGTCTCGTTCAGTAATAAATTATTTACATCAAACCAGTTAACAATTTTCGCTAGTGCATTAATTAGTATAAGTGGTCCATGACCGTTGTTATTAAATGGTGAAGTGATCCCAAGTAACAGATTGGTAGCGAGAGTGGTTGCACGTTAATGTTAGCGGGCGTGTTTCCGTCCCGTTCCAGAGTGCACACCGGCTTCGAGTGGAACAAGTACAACCAGACTCACTACGACATGGACAACCCCCCGCCCAAGATCGTGCAGGGGTACAAGTTCAACATATTCTATCCAGACCTGATAGACAAGAATGCCACGCCAGAGTTCTCATTGGTAAGCATACAAAAAGACAAAGTATACCATTATTATGATTATTATGTGTGCATTACTCCAGCGGAATGTATTCCATGTATTCTTTACAAAGTATTGTTATTCTGTTACTAGATAATATTTGCTATGTTCCCAAATAAATGACACATAAGATATTGTTGTTTTTAATACGAAACAAAGAGGAATAAAAGTGGTCAATTTTGGCATAAAAATGTGCAAAATGCTATTTGCTTTTAATTAATTTCAGGTAAGTATTTTGTAAAAAAACTATATAAATATTATTGGAATGAAAATAATATAACAATATAGCGGAAATATGAGAAATCATTTTGGTATTACGTTTGTATGGGCAATTCGTCCTCCGGAAGCCCCTTAATTACCTCAGTAACGTATGGATGCACAAATTTGAAATTTGCGTCACATCTAGCACAAATTAAGAGCTTTCTTTTGAGATATCTCCCATCTCGATAGACCCAATAGAACAAAAACATGCCGCAGCGGTAACGTTACGCTGGCGGAATCCTTTTTTCGTGAATAACTCGACAATTCCTGGATGCACAAATTTAAAATTCTCATCACATTTACAGGAGACAGCACTAATTATTGGCATTTACCAAATATCACTCGGCGACAACATTCCGCTGGGGTAATGCACACGATTACTATTTGCATTGTCTGAAAGGCAAATAACAATCATAATTCATCATCCAGTTTGATGCTATTCTAAACTTTTGCTATTGTTTTTTCTCAGAAACCATGTCCAGAAAATCCAGACTTTGCAGTGCTACGGTTCCATGCCGGCCCTCCTTACGAGGACATCGCATTCAAGATAGTGAACCGAGAGTGGGAATACTCGTACAAGAGAGGCTTCCGCTGTCACTTCCACAACAATATATTTCAGCTTTGGTTCCATTTCAAGAGGTACCGCTACAGGCGCTGATCGTCCAACTATGTGTTGCAAGTTAAGAGAAATTCCCATTTACATTTTGTACTTTTATTCATACCCATGATCAAGAAACGTGATATAAATAAAATTATAACTACGTACAATTAGATATTTTATTTACAAATAATTAACACCTATTAGTATTAGTCTACTCTGGCTTCTTCTCTTCACCTGCATTGGTAACCTCCTCAGCGGCCGGGTTTCCCCTGAAGTTGGGGAACTGTTCCCAGGGGGCTTCCAGCTCGAAGCGTCTGAACTCCTGAGCCAACTCCAGGGGTTCCACCACCACACGCTTCTGCTCATCATCGTACCTCACCTCCACATAGCCACTGAGAGGAAAGTCCTTCCTGAAAGGATGTCCCTCGAAGCCATAGTCGGTCAGTATCCTCCTGAGATCAGGGTGGTTGGCGAAGAAGACCCCGTACATGTCCCAGATCTCGCGCTCATACCAGTTGGCGGCCTTGAACACGTCACAGGCGGAGTCGAGCGGCGACAGCTCGTCCGTGTAGGTCTTGACTCTGATGCGGGCATTGTAGCGCAGCGACAGCAGGTTGTACACCACCTCGAAGCGGTTGGGCCGCGCCGGCACGTCCAAGCCCGCGATGTCCACCAGGCTCGCGAACTGCGCGCTGTGGTGGTCCTTCAGGAACTGCAGCACGGGGATCACGCCCTCCGGCGGGATCAGCACCTCGAGCTCGTTGCCGGCGGTGATCTGCACCTTCTGGATGTACTTGGGCATACATTCTGCGACGTACTTGCCGAAATCCACCAACTGTGCCTTCGCGAGAGGATCTATTTTGGCCACGGTGGGTCGAGTCTCGACCGCTGGTGTCGCCTGATCGGTCTTGGTCGCCACACGCTGGCCCGTTGCTATCCTCGGCTGGTCCATTAAGGCGCGCCGCAGGCTACATGCCGCACCGAGGGAGCGCTTTAGAAAGAAGGACATATTTCTAAAACAATCCTTACGTAATTTCAGAAGGAAAAGAATTAATTCAACTTCGAGCGCTCCCAGCTATTACACCAAACTATTTTGACATTTGTTAGTTTTGTTTGATTGCTCTGTTTGTCAATGTCAGTGTCACAAAGACATTGATATCAAGATAATCGGATCGCAATCGAAATCGAGCACTTGATCCGATATTCATTACCTATAACGCATGAAAATAAAACATACTGATAATTTGAAATTGGGCTACCAGTTAAACAACCAATCGCCAAGCTTAAACAACCGGTCAAGGCTGGTTCGGGAAGTTGATTGAAATCTAATTCGATCTCTCAATGTCATATGTCAATTTATTCGTAATTACATATAACATTAGTACAGAAAAATATCCAAGGTGCATGATTAGATTATGAACAAGACTTTTATACAGGTGTAATCGTTAAGTGTGTCCAGGCGATTATTCCGTAACTATGACAGATATCAAACAATTTTAAACTGATATCGAAAGTACGTTACTTATTCAATAGAATGACACCAATCACTTTTTGAAAATGAAACGAGAAGTATCCAAAACTTTGATATTAAACACTCCCATACATTTAGTATGCGATTAGTAGAAAGGTTTTAGTTTCCTTATATTCTACAATGCAAAATATTTAGTACAAATTCCGCTAACTTTCTCTGACAAGTTCCACAAAATGCATACGCGTGCACCGCCCTCCCGCCCGCAGATTCACATGCAAATCAGAGAAAGAACAAGCAAACATGCAATCATTAATAAATGCAACCGTCTACTTACTAACAACACGTTAACCTGTAAATAGCTTGGAGAAACGACACACACATAAATACACAAAAAAACGAAGGCGAAACATTGTCGAATTTCTGTTGAGTTTTTTATGCCAAATTAGATGTAGGGTTTCAAAATGGTTGTCAGAAGATGTATATTCCTTAGAGGCATCAGCCAAAGCAATCATAAAGTGTTTTCCACTAGTAGTTCAAGAGCTAGAGGCAATTTTCGATTTTCACAAAAACTCTTGTAATTCATATATCGTGCATTTTATCGGAAAAACAACTAGCGCACAAATAGGCACAAATTACACCGCTTTTGCTCACAAAAAATCATATTTGTGCGTCCAGCCGTTTCGAAGATTCGGAAATCTGCAAAACGTTACTCCAGCGGCATCTGCAATAACTCATAAACCACAGGACGCACAAATGCCGCTGTTTGGCCAGTGACATGCACAAATATAAGCTATCTTTTAAGCTACCTACTTTAAATTTGGCTAAGGCTAATGGGTAAAAACCATGCCGCTGCAGTAACGTTACTGCAGCGGCATCTTATTTTCTCGAATAACTCTGGAACCTTAATAGGCACGAATTTCATTTTTGGGGCACATTTACAGGACATAGTGCTCTAATTTTTCTGTAAGTTTCATCCCGATCCGAGTCAACATGCCGCTGGAGTAACGCACACGGTTTTCACACCGATTGATGACTTCTTTCTTAAATTTCTTAATTGATATGTCCAACTTTCAAAACTTTTCCACATCCATCCGGTACTGAAGCACATTCTATCATCTCCTCAGGAGTGATGTCAATGGGTACTTCACGGAAAACTCCCATTCGAGATACATTGAATGTTGGTATAAAGGCTTTAAAGTTAACTACGTAAGACTATGTTTACGTCCTTTTTTGGTTGAGGATGTATCCGTGTCCATTGCCGAGTCATTTGAAAGAAGCTTTTCAAAGCTATTTGAAATAGTGATGTAACTGCCAACCGCAGGTACAGGGTCCCCGGGATCCGGCGGCTCCTCCATCAGAAAAAGATTTCGTAAAGACTTACCAGAATAAAATATTTACACTACACTATATTAAATAAAATAATTAACAAAATATATACAAGAAACTAACTCTACTGATTATTAGTTACAGAAAAAATAATAATTCAAATTCTGTTTGGAAAAACGCGCTCGCCTTTTTCAAGCTTCCCGCCTTTTTTTCCTCGCCCTGTTTGTTTGTTTCTTTGATTGTTTGCAGCGTTGCCGGCGCGGACTTTTTGGTCCATTTTCGGATTTTTTGGACCTCAGCGGACTTTTTTCAGATCACGACGTCTACCGGACTTTTTCGGACTTTTTTATCTTAGTTACAAATTTGTATTTTAACAAGATGAAATTCAATTTGAAAATAAATAGGTGAGAGTAGGGAGCCAATATCGTGGCTCCCTACTCTCACCTATTTTTAATACCTTTTATTACTATTGTATTGTAGTGTTATTGTTGTATAATGCAGGTTTATCTCTAATTAAATTAGGTTCCTACACAAAAAGGTTGATCAACTTTGTTGATAATACAAATATATATATAAAAATATAAAATAATCTAAGTAACTTCCACGCACAGGTAATATGTGTGAGAAAAACCTATTAAGATCAGAATAACAAAGTTTGCGAATGATTTTTTTATGAAAATGGAGAGCCTAGGGGGAAGTTTGTAAAATTGTGACAGCTCGATACAAAAATATACCTATAGTTAAAGCTAATTATTCCACATTGAAGCTGCTGATCCATTCGAGGTTTATTACTTTAGTTAGGGCGATTCAACCATCGCGGTGAGTTGCCCTAGACGCATTTGAGGTTTATTATTTTTAAAATGGAAAGGATTTTTTATCGAATTTGTTGAAATTATTATGAATCTATATATATAAAAGAGAACTATCCTCACTCACTCACTCACTCACTGACATACTCATCACGAAATCTCAGAAACTACAGGGCCTAGAGGTTTGATATTTGGTACAGGTAGTCTTTGAAGAGTGTGAGCGCTCACTAAGAAACGGTTTTTGGAAATTCAACCCCTAAGAGGGTGAAAAGGGGTAAAAATGTTTGTATGAAAAATCGTATTCTTTGAACTTAGAAACTTGAAACCTGGGACATGTATTATTCCATACAATCAATGAAGATTGGTGTCATTCAAAATTTGAAATAGTCCTTGAGGGGGTTGTAATGGGGTGGTAAAGTTTGTATGGGAAAATCTTAACGCGTGGTCTGATTTTCTTGAAACTTCGTCAGAACACTTTGAATATTAAATAATAAAAGACCTCATACCAGGTTTTTGAAAAAAATACCTTAATTGAGGGTAATCTATACTTATAAAATCCTTTGGTGAATGACTGACGGACGAATGATCAACGCACAGCCTAAACCGCTGATCGTAGAGACTTGAAACTTGGAAGGCGTGTTCTTTGTATGACGTAGGCATCTGATAAGAAAGGATTTTCCGTGGGCAAAGTTTGTAAGGAACAACGTGATTCCTTGGTCCAATCTACTTCAAATTTTGCATAAACATTCTTTAACAAAATTGATGAAAGACGTGTTTCGTATATTATTGAAATTTATCGCCTAACGGGGTTAAAAAGGGGTAGAACGTTATTTTAGGGGTGATTTGCATCGAAGTTGATATCAATACTCCTCAGTGATACATGTTATGCCATTTTATTTTGACACTGTCGTGTTTGAAAACTCATTCCAAATTTATTCAAAAAGCGTTGTTCTCACATAAAGGCTCCTACACACAGGTGCATGGGCATAGGTACGTTATATACGTTACGTGTACGTTATAATATCAGACAATATATCGCAATATCACATGCGCAAATATTAAAAATGTTTAAGTTTTTCTGATCGAGTATAGTGCCCCGATTCATGAAATTCTGACATTTGCCTGTAGTTTCACAGATATGAGAGGGGTTGTTGTACATTTGCCAAAAAGTAAATTCGTCACATTTTTGAAACTCCATGCATTGAAAGTAAATTCATCACATGCATTAAAAAAAGATATGTAGGCGAATAAAGTGATCGGTCACAATTATGTCAGTATTTGCGTCTGCCAGAGGGCTTCAAAGTGCAATTTGATTTTCCAAAATTGGGTTCTAACTTTTTGAGATTTTCCAAAATTTGTTTAACTTCAACAGTTTTCTGGATCGAGAATTTCCCAATTACTTTTTTTGGGCTCGCAATTCAGGACAGGGCGCAATGGCGCTCATAAGGGGAGACCTATGTCCAGCAGTGGACAGCTATAGGCTGATGATGATGATGATTCAAGAAACAGAAAGAAATATTGTTTATTGTTTATTGTTTATTGTTTATTGCGTACATATACATTTAGTTGCTTAGGTGTTAAAGTAAGCTTATAGGTAAGTACATGTGCCCTGTAAGGGCGCTGCAATTTATGATTTTAGAGCATTTGAGCCATCTTAGGAGGCAGATGGACAAAAACTGTAGGCAGTTGAAGGGCCTTTACGCGCAAAGCTCCGTTCACTTCAGTACATTATAGTCAAATTTTATCGTGTGCTTTATTTCTAAATTACATATTCAATGCCTTTGATAGTTGCGCGTAGTGTGAGATCTGTAGAGTTTTAGTATATTATGTATTAGGATGGCTAAAAAGTTACATACTGCTGCCATAACGTAATTATGTGCAAGGAATTGGGACGCATTATCGCAATAACGCATGCGATATTATCGCCGATAATAACACACCTGTGTGGAGGAGCCTTATAAGCTTGGTGCAATGCGATACTCTTTAAAATTGGATTGTCAAATAAAAAATAATATTTAAATCGGATCAGAATTCGAAGTTTAATTTCATTCATTTGTTTTTGGATATTTGAATATCACGGGGATAGCAAGTTTTTTTTACATAAAGACTTGAGATTTTTCTCAGAAAATAAATAAACACCTAAAGCGCTGAACCATGGGTGGGACCTTGGAGAAGGACTTGCTGCTTTTTGCAGCGAACATTTTCATTTAAGTTTCCTTAAAGAGGATGATTTATGTGATGAAAGTTTGCATGGGTTCAATCATAATCAAGAGTTAGGCATATAAAAATTCATCATACCTATACCGGCTGTTAACTTGGCGACGGGTTGCCAACGGAAACAGGAACAAAAAAGGAGTGAGAGCGGGAATGGGAACAAGTACCTACATATTACTACATTACGGGGTAGGTAATGTAGTAATATGTAGGTACTTTTTATTCCATTTATATTTAGGGTTGTTTAGGGGAAACATTTCACATGATAGGAAATACGTAAAATAAGAGTATAAACGCAAACGAAGTTGCGAGCGGGTCAGCTAGTAAACATATAAAGGAATTTATCAAATTCTTGAATAAGCGCATTAGCTACCGAGGCTATAAAACGGCATCATCGATTGCAAAAGCAGGGTACCTGATAGGCTGTAGCATTATCTGGAATCTGTAAGATAACTAACTCTTCACGAACTTACAGTTGAGGTATCGTGTGTTCGTTTCATTATCTAGGTTCATTGGAATAATCTCAATTGATCCTATCCTAACTAATTTTATTAGTGCGAAAGCGAGTATTTTTTTCACACATTTACGCCATAGTTAAGGCTCAATGTATCATCATAGGCTTCAGGGACGTATTTACCCTAGAGCCAAGAGAGCCATGACCTGGGGTGGCATGGCGCTCCGGCGAATACTTATCAATCAGTCAGTGGTTACAAATGATTTTATCATAACAAGTAGAAACTTATTTCTTTAATTCGATATTTTGTCTTTGTTTATTGCAGTGCCGTAAATAGGGAAGTGTCACCGGTGCCCAGGTACAGGGCGCAAGCTCTAGGGGGGCGTAGAAATGACCAAGTTTTGGGTCATGCATGGTAGTATTCAGTAACTAATAATTATAAGGTTGATATCCAGATAAACATCGTAGTTTTCAAGTTTTGGGGTCATGCATGGTTGTATTAATTTATTTGTGCATTGATAATAATTATAACCTTATAATTGGTTGAATTTTAGATACAAATTGTAGTTTTCTTGTTAATTCTTTGATAAAAAATATTTCGCGGCTCACTCTGCTCGCTGCCTTCGTTTCTCCTGTACTTGCTGCAGTTACCTAGGTGTAAAAAAAATGTCATCGTTTTCTTTGTCTTTTTTCTATTGAATACAAAAATTTCTTAGAAAAAAGTACCTACTGTAACCGAGGAATATGAAAATAACTTTTAATGCGAGGGAAGCCGCGGGCAAAAGCTAGTAGGTTATATATATAGAAATAAGGTGATCAGGGTCTGATGATGATGCATGAAAGAGAAATTAGGAGTTTTGGATATACCTATTGAAATTGAAATTACAAAACGGATTATTTTGTTATATTTCGGACTATTTTGACCTTCAATTCAGATCTTTTTCTGTTTGACTACTTTGGCTGTCGGTAACACTGATTGTTTGGTTTGGTTTGTTGGTGAGTGAGTGATTTATTGTTTTTCAATCGTGCACTCATGGTTTTGTTTGTTTAAGAATCGCACGAGGGATTAAAATTTAGCAAGGAAAATAAGGTGAAAATTCTAATAGTTCCATGTAACGAGTCTCTGTGGTATCATTGTTATGAAGTTGCGATTACATGGTCGGATGGTGGCCGCTGGCTGGCTGGCTGCATCATCCATCCGCATCACGGCTCGGTCGCCGGATTCCAACCCGCTAATTCCATAGATCATGTGTAAAATCCTTACTGTAGCATTATTTATAAACATAAATGCTATGTATTCATTCATTTTAAC
Source organism: Horisme vitalbata (assembly GCA_951804965.1). NCBI lineage: Eukaryota > Metazoa > Arthropoda > Insecta > Lepidoptera > Geometridae > Horisme > Horisme vitalbata. The sequence goes on along the minus strand of OX638104.1, from coordinate 482,094 downwards.
TAGCAGATATTTCTTTACAGTGGTTGTTTTACACGGGCATGATTTATGCGGTATGCCTTTAATGTTTCTACAATCTGGCAAGTTGTACTCACAAGTATGAAAAAATCAAATGCTAGGTACCAATACTACAAATGCATGTGTTTGTCCACACATCAGCAGAAATAATAATAACTTACAAGAAATACTGTAGGACTACATTGTAAAACTGCTGAATTTCCATGTTATTTTTGTTGTAGGTCTTAACTACCTGCATCTACAATTAAAATGCTGGTATGCCGGAATGTATAGTAAAACACTATTTGGAATATTGGCATAAGACCTGTTTTTGGATTGCTTTACTTTTACCACAGTCTATTGAAGTTTGAAGTTACTTCCTGGTGACAAGCCATGCCTTACAGTTTCACGAAACTTGTTGGCACCACAAGATCAAAGGTGATCAAACTACAGTATTAAAGTAGGTCTATACACTGTGTTTTTACTATGTTTCATCTCCGTCCAGGTGCTAAAAAGAAATGCATGATGGAGGAGGAGCTGGCTTCACTGAAACGGTCCCTGATCTCGCTGGTGGTGTCCAGTCCCACGACCATGACAGTGAACACGCTGGTGAAGGACTACCGCAACATGGTGGGCGGCGTGCTGCCCGTCGCCAAGTTTGGCTACAGAGACTACATCACATTTCTGAGAGAGCGCTGCCAAGACATATTTGTGGTGAGACTTATTTCGAGTGTCATGATTTTAACCCCTCGGCTCTCAGTGGTCCGCGCGGGGACACGGCTAACATTTCAATCAGGCAAAAACGGGCTCTTGCGGTCCCCCTTCCTCTCTAGCTTCCTCTTCCACTCTTTTAGTTACTTTGCTGGTTATAGCCAAATAGATGCCGCGATTGCAGCGAGCGGAGGTAATAAGCAAGTGCCATTACTTCAATATTCGGTTTATAGGACTTTATCACTCACAAAGAACCTTGCAGTTCACTTAGAAATGAGTAAACATAGTTTGAAATAATTAATTAGGGTAGTTTGATTTTGATATTACACAGTGACTTTATTTTACTAGACTCCTTGATTTTGACTTTTGTGGCTGTAGTCACAATTCTGCCAATGTTCGTAATGCTATTTTCATAAATGATGTTCAGAGAAATAAAATAAGTTGGCAACCCCAAAAAAGTGAAATAATAAAAAAGAGGGTAGGCAAGCATAAAAACACCTGATAAACAATATATTTTAAAGTATTTTTCAAAGTTACTGATATGACAGTTTTATATTTCAAATATAAATTCTCACAATAGGTACTGAGGAATATCTGAAGACATCCATAATGGGGGAAAAAACTCTGATTTTATTTTTCTTTTTGTTTTACAGTTAGAGGGATCTCAGTGGGATCCAATTCTCACCCCTAAAATCACTAAAAACTTGAAACACATTGACAAAATGGTTCAGAAGCAGAAAGTTCAATCTTCTACAAAATAGTGAGTACTCTGTCTTTTAGATATCTAACTGCTTTATTGTTTTGTGTATATGAAAAAGGCATTAATTTTTTTTTAAATGTTTTACATAGCATACCATAAAATCATACTAATATTGTAAATGTGATAGTTTGTGTGATTGTGGGACTGTTAGTTTGTTCATACTCAAAGTAATGGCTGATCAAATTTGGTTGAAACTTGGAATAATTATATAAAGTGTGTGACCTGGATTAAACACAGGCTACTTTTTATAAGAGTACCGCGCGAGCGGAGGTGCAGACGGAGCTAGTATTTTTCTGATCATCAAGTCTTTTAAAGTTATATCATTTATAAAACATCGGCAAACATAGTGTAGGCCAGGTGGAGTGATGATCGATGGAGTGAGTCAAGCTCAGGACAGGGCGCAATGGCGCTCATTAGGGTAAGCCTATTTCCAGCAGTGGACTGCTATAGGCTAATAATGATGATGATGATGTTATAAAACATGTCCTTACCTATATGAGTGGCTTTTGTGCGAGACTAAACTCAAGTGTCTTTATCTAAAACCAATTGTTTTTGCAGCAAAGGCAAAAGGAGAAGTGTTCCTGGCTCTGTTAGTATTAACCAACCATTTGAAACAAACACAAACTTAATTGCGTCCACATTCAACAAGAAGAGAGATCAAACACACACACCTACACCTGCTTACAGAGAAACAGGAAAAGTAACTCCCATCGCAAAGGCTGAAACAAAGATCACACAGAGAGATCAAACACAGACACATACACCTGCTTACAGAGAAACAGGAAAAGAAACTCGCATTGCAAAGGCTGAAACAAAGATCACACCTGTCAAAATTAACAATCATAATGGTCTGAACAATGACAAAGAATGCAACAAGCTGAATAATAATAATGACAAAGAGAATGCCAGTAGGAACCCGGAGGAGGCTCGGCCTAGCAGTGCCTTGAGTAAGTTCTACAAGAAGAGGCTACCTCATTACAACTCAGATATGGATTTTCCAAGTCCTGACGCAGACCTGGCCTCCAAGGGAAGTGTTGATTCAGGGGGCCGATCATCAACCAGTAAGTTTCAGATGCTCATGCCAGCAGCACAGTTAAGCTGACTGTCTTACTTGTTTCACAGCATATTGTATAATATTTACTGTAAAAAGTAACAATTAATAGGTCAAGCAAATTTGAAGATATTATATTATATAGATATTAGGGAATATACATAATTGATGGCCTCTGTGGGCGAAGGTCCGCCTGGGACGCAGAAGGTTGCGGTTTCGATTACGGCCTTGGGAAAAATGTTTACATTATTTGCAGGGCTTGGTTTTTTTTAATGTATATAATATTTTACATATTTTATACAAGTATATTTACAAAAAAATGTATATGAGTAGTTTGTAACTCATGTGGTTCCCATTATCCTCCTGCGTACATTTGTACTTCTCATAGTACGTAAGGTATTTAAAAATCTGTGGACTTGGTTTCCATTGCCAGCTCTGAAATATTTATCAAGGGACAAACTGGTGACTTCCGTAAAAAAAATACTAACGTCAAAATCACAGATTTAGAAGAGAACTAGATAAAGTCTTAAAATTCAATACGGCTGATCTCTACTTTCTTATGTCCAATATCATCAGTTAGAAAGGGATGCATACATAATACAATGCGACTTCAAAAAGTTTATCGTACCAGGGTGCTCGAACAAATTTCTATGCAGGTTCATACAAATGCCCTGGTAAGCAATCGCCGAAATCGCATTAAGATAAAGTATGCATCCCTTTCTAGCAAATGATACATGGACATAAGAAAGTGGAGATCAGCCGTATGAGTTGATGTTCAGAAAATAGTGATTTTTAAGGCTTTCTCTAGTTCTCTTCTATATCTGTGGTCAAAATATTCCGTCATTCTTCTTAAAATGGCGTCGAATGTGATTCCACGAGTATGCATTTGCGCAAAAGTAAGTAAATCTATATTCATCAGTAATTATTTTGCGAAATTTTATCTTTTTTTGTGTAAAACAACGTAATGGAGGTTCAAAACCATTAGGGTTCAGCATATTATTTTCACAAATTTTCAAATATTGGTCCTGTAACCTTGATATATTTTTTTATGTCCTTTGCATACAGCGACTGAATACCTATAGACATCTGACGTCAAAGACATATGGCACTGAACAGGGTACAAAATAACTACAAACTCAAACACCGGAACTCTTTTCGTCAATTTAATGACAAACGTTACACTCAGTTGAAAATCGATCTTATATTTTGGGAACTTGGGTTTGAATTTTTGTTGAACGTGGCAAATAATATTTTCTGCTGACATGTTACGTCTGTGTCATGTCATGCTCTGTGTCATGCTCCTTTCGCGGCAAACCAGTATAAAATGTGGATAAATGTGTTTTTATCATGCAAATGCTATAAAGAGCGTTCAGCGCTGTTCCGCCGCGTTCAGCTCTGTTCCGCCGCGTTCAGCGCTGTTCCGCCGCGTTCAGCACTGTTCCGCCGCATTCACCGTCGAACGCGGCGGAACAGCTCAGGGATGTTTCGCGACTCCTTGTCCACCTGTAGGCTCCCCGTAGACGACCGACTTTCTGTAGGACAGAAAATCGGACAATTGGGGATGGGACGTCATACCAACCAGGAAGAAAGAGCGAATACCAACCAGGTTGGATTTACGACGGAAGTAAGGCCTTAAGAGCTAAAATTGTTGGAATTAGATTCTACGTATTATAAGTATTTTATGTGCTATTACTTTTTTTCGTAAAGTTCATAGTTGTGGAGTTATGGCACTTTGCCATTTATCAATGCGTCTCTTTAAGGCCTTACTTTCTGAATTACTTTACTTTTACGTCTTACTTTCTGAAGCAGCACCTGCCTGAAAGCCAATGCGGCTTTCGACCTGGTAGAGGAACTATTGATGCTATAGCTGTAGTAAGACAGCTCCAAGAAAAAAGCCTTGAACATCAACGGCCTCTCTACATGTGCTTTGTCGATCTAGAGAAAGCATTTGATAGAGTACCACGTGAGGCCCTTTGGCTTGTTCTCCACAAGTTCGGATATCCAAAGAAGTTCGTAAACCTTATACGCCGATTTCATGTTGGTATGAAAGCACAGGTTCAGCATGAAAACGAACGTTCTGAGGAAATCCTGATAACAAGTGGAGTTAAACAAGGTTGCGTCATGGCACCCACTCTCTTCTCTATATACTTTGCTGTTGTAATGAGAGACGCTCTGCAACACTGTAACCATAAAATCCAGTTAAATTGTAGGACTGAAAAGGGTGTGTTTGATATATCGAGATTCAGAGCAAAGACTAAAGTACAAAAAGTTTCCATATTGGAAATACTGTATGCTGATGACGTGTGTCTCATGTCCGATAGCATGGTGCATCTCCAAGCCTATATAGACTCCTTACATCAGTCATGTCTACGTTTTGGCCTGGTTATAAGTGCTTCCAAGACTCAAATCCTCAAGCAACCAACGCGAGGCGGTGAAGCTGATAAATCAGCACTGAATCTAAATGGAAAATCACTAAAGGAAGTAACGCACTTCAAATATCTTGGGAGCAATATCCGGTATGACAACACCTTAGCTTCGGAGATACCATCGCGCATTGCTAACGCCGCTGCCAATTTCGGGCGTCTCACTGATCGTGTCTGGAAATCCCATGATCTGAAGCTAGAGACAAAGATTAGCGTTTATAAGGCGCTTATTATACCTGTCCTTCTATATGGTGCAGAGACATGGTGCCTCTATAAACCAGATATCAAAAAGCTTGACACTTATCATCTAAGGTGTCTACGATCCATCCTTAAGATCAAATGGCAGGACCGCGTACCTAATACTGAGGTTCTGCGTCGTTCTGGAATGTATGGCATGGAAGCTCTCCTTATGCAGCGACAACTCCGGTGGTGTGGACACGTCCTCCGTATGGAAGATCATCGTCTACCAAAAGCTGTCTTTTATTCAGAGATGGCAGATGGAAAGCGGAAACACGGTGGTCAGCATCTACGCTACAAGGACATGTTCAAAAGACATCTAAACGCCTGTGATATCGATCCTTCATGTTGGGAGGAGCTTGCCACACAAAGGTCTTCTTGGCGCTCAAAGATCTTTAATAGAGTTAAAATGTTCGAGAGTAATCGTCTCGATACTCTTGACGCAAAACGTCAAACACTTAAAGAGAGGCCTAAGCCCTTCTATACATATACTTACAATTCTGCAGGTCAACTCTATTGCAATTCATGCGATAGGGTATTCAAAACCAAATTTGGTCTGGCCAGCCATATTAGGGCTCATAATAGAGACACAAAATAACTAGGGTCGCCGTCATCGAAATCGATGAGGAGGACTATACTTTCTGAATCCAGAAAACGAAATAACTCATACATATTTGAAACTGCTATAACTCCACAACTATGAACTTTACGAAAAAAAGTAATAGAACATAAAATACTTATACAAATACGTACAATCCAATTCTAATCATTTTAGCTCTTAAGGCATTACTTCCTCCGTAAATCCAACCTGGTTGAAATACGCTCTGTCCATGATGTCTTGTCCCTAACTGTCCTACGAAAAATCTGTTGTAAGGTCGGTCGTGTGCGGGGAGCCTTACCGTCTTCGCAGCATATTCAGCGTCGTACGTAGTAGAAAGAAGCGTTTCAGCGAAGATAGCACGCTATGACGGCTTTTCTCATTCTTACGACTCAGTACGGGGCTGATAGAAGCAGAGCTGTATAAGTGTGACCAAAATCGTTCAGCGAAACGCGAATGGAGCTGAATAAGTGTGATTAGTCCCTAAAGCAAATAAAAATAATCGATAAAATAATTAAATAAATCTTATTGAAAAAAAATATTATCTACCTACCTATCGTAGTAATTAAGATAATTTATATTTGTATGGTAACAGTTATTCAAAGGCTCGCTATTATTAAAGTTTTTAGGGAAAATATAACTAAAATACATGAACATAATTTGCTGTCCCGCGGCTGGCCTTCCACGACTTAATAGGTAGATATTACAGTAAATCATCTCTAGACGTAGTCCAAATCGGGTAAAATAGGTTTAAACATTTAATTTTAGAACTATGTACAAAGTAAACAGACAGACATTTTATAAAATTATTATTATATTTAGTCCACTGCTGAATATAGGCCTCCCTAAAGGAGCGCCATTGCGCCCTGTCCTGAACTCGACGCATCCAGATTCTACCAGCAGCCTTTCGCAGATTGTCACTCCACCTGACCGGAGGGAGTCCTACACTACGTTTGCCGATCCGCGGTCTCCACTCAAGAACTCGTTTGCCCCAACGGTTATCGGTCCTTAAACAGATATGGCCAGCCCACTGCCACTTCAGCTTACTAATTTTCTGAGCTATATCGATAACTTTCGTTGTGTCGGATAGTCTCGTTACGGATTCTATCCTTCAGAGAAACTTCGAGCATAGCTAGTTCCATAGCTCGCTAGGCGACTTTAAACTGGTGGACTAGCCGTACTGTGAGTGTCCACGTTTCAGCTACGTATGTGCAGACATTTCAATACTTTTTTATTGTTATCTAGAGTACTGAACATACATATATTTAAAAAAACAAACATTCATTAAAACCTGATAAAATAAATATTGTTTGTGGAACTAGGTAGCTATAGTATAGGTATTGTGTATGTGCTAGTATATTTGTTCCCATTTAAATCCGAAAGTAACGAAATTGTATATTATTATGATGTGCCTCGAAAAATTGTTAGTTTATTCAATTTTTGCCGTGATGAGTGCAATAGTGAATCATTTTTGGAAATATAATGTAATCTAATTTTTAGGAATACTATGAACAATGCTCTTCATAAAAAGTACCTATATCATGACATGAGGTGTGTCCGTGATGCTAGCGTACACATAACCGTTTTCACGTTTGTTGATATGCCAATAAATAGAGCATAAATAGAGCATAATTAGTGCAATAATAAAATAAATAGTTCCTCTTTGGTTTAAGAAATAATGACCATTCTTTGTGTGTACGCCAGCATAACGATCAAGCTGGCGTACACATAACCGTTCTCAAAAACGGCTTTGACTATAGGAACGAAACTTACACACAAAAATAGAGCATAAATAGTTCCCGAGCTATGCAAAATTTCATAATGATTGCTCTTATAGAAACGGAGATAATGAACAAGACTTTGAAAAACATTCCGAGCTGGCGTGATGCTAGCGTACCCATTAAACAACGCAATAGTTCTAATAGAAAACGAGCTTTTCTTAATGAAAATTCTATATGGAAAAATAGTGCGTGAAATAGTTCCCCTGTTGGTAGTAATACTTTATGCAAATTCGTTGCGAAACAATACAAAAAATCCATGTGAAGTTCTAGGAACAAATGAATTGTGGTACAGTCGGACACAACCAGGGTTGCCAGGCGTTGCTCAATGAAATCGCCAAATTTTATGTTGAAAATCGTCCAATATTTTTTTTTTACTAATATAGCATAAAGTAACCCAAATATTCATCCCAAAAGTTAAATATTAGACTTTTAACCGACTTCGAAAAGAAGGAGGTTCTCAATAAGTCAATCTTTTTTTATGTATGATCACCGATATCTCCGTCAATCGTGGACCGATTTCCAATTTTTTTTTTTGGTTTGCTCCCTGTTGATTAGAGTCTGATAGCGTTGTGGTCTCTTTCATGCCACGCAAACTGAGAAGCCGAGAGATTTGACAGTTCATGTGAGAAAAGTCAAACCTACCAAACAACCAAAAAAAAGGTGTCGGGACCCGGAGCGCGGGGCAAGGGAGAAGGGACGGATCAAAACAAGGGCGCAGAACATCGCCCTTCTCCCTGGATCACTCGGCATCTGTAGCCTATACCTTAGACTTCCACGCAGGGGCCACCGCCGCCGCGCAGAAGTAGTATAGTAGGTCACACGCTCTGCGCGTGGCTACAGAAGGAAAGTGGCTACGAAAGAGGGAGTGGATCGCTAAGACTGGCTAGAGACCTGGTAGTTCCCGCCCGTGACCGAGCAGGTGGTCCTTGCGTATGGCATTTGTGAGCTGCTACCGTCACTTTCGGTGCAAACTCTAGCTTTCCCCCTTCATAAGTACTAGTAGTACACGTAGTTATTTTAAAAAAATCTTATAATTCCACGCCGCCGGCGCCACGCCGCCGCCGACCAAATATGACCGGCGCGCCGCCGTCGACTATTTTGAACGCGGCGCACATATCTACCACATACTTACTCTATTTATTAGTAGCAATTGTAATTTTTTATAAAAATACTCCGAACCCAGCAACCGAAACAAACGCAAACTAAGAAGAAATTACGTCATAGTTATCATAGAAAAAGATGGCAACAGCATTTACTGGCGTAAATTTACAGGATAGACATTAATATTCGAGTTTTGCGTGGTTACGCCGTGGACACTGTAGTGTCCAGCGAGCGCGCGACGGTATTTGGCCTTGGACACTATAGTGTCCAACGAACGCTCGACCGGCATGTTATTGTGGTGTGGCGTGATCTTTGCTTTTTTTTAATAAACCAGAATAATTTTTACTTTATAGCCATAACTAGGTAGGTTTATAACTACTACTTACTTATTGTAAATTCGACAGTAAGATTAAATTACTAGGAGTTCAATAATATACAATAAGATTCTTTTGATAGGAAGATACTGAAACAATATGAACAATCAATAAGTAAATGCACACAACTATGATGAAAAGCTATGGTCGAAACCAAAGTACGAAATAGGTAGGGTCGCAAGTTAAAAGGTACGGAAAACCGTACCTTTTAGTACGTTCCGGCAACACTGACTGGTTGTACTCCTCGCTGTTAGCGAGGCGGCTTGTTCAAAGCCACCGGCCGCCGCGCCGCGGCGTTGCACAAAGGCAAAAAGTGTTAGGCAATCAGCGCTGTGCGAGCTATATAGCACTTTATTGCGTGGTGACAAGAGTTAGTTTGAGTGAGTTTATTTAAATCTTTGTGCAGAGTTGGTTGAGTGCGTTAGTAGGTATACTATTAAATAATCTGTGTCACTACATTGCCTATAGCTTTATGCAAGCAAGATCTAGTAATAACAATACGCAATTTCATTCGTGAAACTAAACAAAGCTTCTTGTACGATAATATTAGTTACCTACCTAGGTATTTTATGGGTGGATGAAAATCACTTAGATATATACCTACTTATATCAACAAAACTCATGGAAGGTTACAGTAGGTAACAAAACTAGATGCTTACCTACTTATATTCTTACTACATAACCTACATACACTCGCATCTATTTAGTTTCAAGTCTGTGCTACCTACCTTGTTCGGTGTAGGTAAGTAGGTAGGTATATAAATTCACTACCAACCTAATAACATATTACTCAGTTGCTTGTATGTGCGACTGTACCACAATGTATATTTTGTTCCTAGAACTTCACATGGACTTTTTGTATTGTTTTACAACGAATTTGCATAAAGTATTACTACCAACAGGGGAACTATTTCACGCACTATTTTTCCATATAGAATTTTCATTAAGAAAAGCTCGTTTTCTATAAGAACTATTGCGTTGTTTAATGGGTACGCTAGCATCACGCCAGCTCGGAATGTTTTTCAAAGTCTTGTTCATTATCTCCGTTTCTATAAGAGCAATCATTATGAAATTTTGCATAGCTCGGGAACTATTTATGCTCTATTTTTGTGTGTAAGTTTCGTTCCTATAGTCAAAGCCGTTTTTGAGAACGGTTATGTGTACGCCAGCTTGATCGTTATGCTGGCGTACACACAAAGAATGGTCATTATTTCTTAAACCAAAGAGGAACTATTTATTTTATTATTGCACTAATTATGCTCTATTTATTGGCATATCAACAAACGTGAAAACGGTTATGTGTACGCTAGCATCACGGACACCATGAGGTCGGGTATCAGTAGGGTGTCCTTTTCAAAGATTTAAATATATCATGGTAACTTGGGTAATGAGGGTTTAGGAGTATGTTCATAAAATTTACCATTTTATTGGTGGGTAGAAAAGTTCATTGATTGGTTGGCATAATACCGTCCTCATACAAATTCACAATAAATACATTTTTATTAGAAATAACATCAATAGCTATGTACATACGTATGAAAGGTGATTCCAGCATTCTTTATATGCACATAGAAAGCATTTAGACAAAACCTCTTACAGGTTTTATAGTGTTTTTTTTATAAATAAATGTTACTGTACTTTTGTGGATAATAAATAAAATACAAAAGAAATACAACAAAAAAATACATGGGATCGATTAATGCTCCAATTCACGGCAAATGAAGGCATTTTTTCATAAAATTATCTGACTGAAATTCGTCGACTGACACCATTGCCTGTCAGGCGCGAACTAAATTAGCTTGAGGCACAAATTTTTAGACCCACTGACTAAGGCTCAACTTTCGTTGGGGTATGGTCTAACGATAGGGAGGTGTCTATAGTAGGTATCTTCTGTCACTGTTTGCATAGTACTAAAGTATGCAATCAATATTTTTTACTGCTGTCTTCCCAAGTACTATGTAAAGTGCATTGACGTTTTCATGTAGTTTTATGCAGTTTTTTTAGCGTTAACAGGCCTCTTTCACTCCGCAGAATAGGTATAAAAATATACCTACGCATCGCCGGCCTTGCGAGCGCGGTTCGTTACGTCGGTTGCCGCGTTCTGCCCGGAACGAAAGTGTCCTTGAGCAGCCGCGGCATTTTAGTTTGTTTTTGTTAATGCACCTATATTTTTCGCCAAATGAAGGCAAAAAAATACTACACAGCATTTGGTTGCCTGAATAATAATAAGAAAATGTAAATAGTACCAATAGTAGGTACAGAACTGAAAGTTTTTCTACCAAATAATGCGTTGTTTAGATATCAAAGTCTCCCGTATTTACTTAAGTAGGTAGGTACTTAGGTACAAGTTCTATTTGAATGCGGTACCTACCTACATAAATAAACGTAATATTATTATGTAGTTATTTTTTCATAGACAATTTTTGTGCCATTGGTAGGTATAGGAAGGCCTACATAGTGCTTTAGTTAGTAGGTATTATGATTTTGATTATGTAGACTGAGAGCAAGATTAGAAACCCAAGCTAGGTACATTTTTATTTGGTTTAACTTTAAGTAGGCAGTGTAGGTTATCTACTTAAAAACAGTCGGGTAGGTAGGTGTAGGTAGACAAATCGATGTGGTAAGTTACCTAAAGGTAGGTGTACTTACAACTAAAACTAGATACCTAGGTTACCTACAAACCAAATGTTGTTTTTTTCTCTTGCAAATATCTAGGTAGGTACCTACCTACTAAAATTTATCTTAAGATTTAGCATGATGTACCTACCTTAAACAGTGATTATTCAGTTTTCGTACACAAGACACCTAAACACTTAAGTAAGTGTTAAGGACCCAAGTACCTACCTAGTAGGTATTCCTATTTTCTGAGCTCTTAATGCAGCCAGCCAGTGTAAAATAGTTTTCTGATCTAATACTAGGTAGGTAGATATTATTTGAATTATCATTGTTCCTAAAAAGAAATAGGTGGCTAGGTAACTGGATAGTAAAATGTTCAACAACAAAAGCCTCCAGCCTCCAACAACAGTCCACTGTTGGACATAGGCCTCCCCTATAAGAAGGGGGATATGCCCATAATCCCCACGCTGGGCATGCGGGTTGGGGATCGCAGGATACAGCTTCTCGCACCGCCGACGCTGCTGCCCGTCGGCGGCCAGGTTATTATTATTCGTCACAGAATAATTCTCAAGACAACCCTAACGTTACACGTGTCACGTCAGTAGAGATAGAGCTATACGATAGAAAGGGATGCAAGGTGTAGGTTAATATAAATGTTAGGCACTGAGTTCGGTGCGAGCTGAATAGCACTTTATTGCGTAGCAGCTAAGTCGCTATTTATTTAAATGATTGCGCGGAGTGAAGCTTCTGTCCTCTCTGTATTCTGTGGCGTTAATAAACTATGACATTATCGATGCTTTGGATGACTCTGTTTTCAAATACTTCAGAGATGATCCAGATGAAAATTCGCAATTCAACCAAACGGCTTGTGATCACCGAAAATCGTGTTCAGTAGGTCAGATGTAGATCAGAATGAATTGGTTACTCCTGAAGCTTCTCCTGCAATGTTAGACGACTCAGATTTCACACTTTCAATTTAGTCATGACAACCACGAGCAAAAGGATGTGCAAGAACAACATTGCGCGCTAGTGGTTGCGGTCGTAGTCGTGGTACAGATGATACTCTCAATCATTATCAACTCGAAAGATTGATATTAGAAATCAACAAACGAATACTGGCATTCAAGACACACGATACAATAGATTCAGAAATCATATGTAAACTATTGATTTGTGCAACCTGCCTACATCCTGCCTGCAAAAATAATGAATAGAAACGGTACTATTTTTATAACCGATGATATTCTAAGCCAGATGGTAACCTGCACTACTAGAACACAAATGTTAGAGTCTGGTAAATCTATGGGACCCGGCACATAGATATATATTGGTACCATCATGATTATGTCCACTCTGCAGAAGGTATGTCCCGACAAATGGATATATATTGGTCAGAAAAATTGAAAGTTCCGATATTAGGGCTTTCCATCCAGGGCTCGTAACATATTTTTTTCAATAGACTGAGACTGAAATGCATCTATGACCCCGATGTGACACGGGAACAAAAAAATGAACGTCCAGCCTTTACATAAATCGCGTTATTAGCCGGATATTACAAAAAAAAAATCGCCCTCAAGAAATGAGTATAGACGAAATGTTAATAGGTACTTTTTACTGGGAAACCAATGCGACAGTACTGACCTAACTTACCAAACCCTGCAGACCTCCAATTTTTCGTCTTTTATTAAAACTTTTATATAATATTATCTGATTGATCTCTGAAATTCCTACTTTTCAATTACTTACTGTAAGTTTGTACGTATAATTTTATTATTTTTGTAGAATATGTTTAGAAAAAAGTTTAATCTAACTAAAACATACCTGAAATCTATTTTTTGATACCCGTTTTTCCTCATTATGCCATAAATCTAAGACAGCAATATATTATGTCCTTTATGAATCACATGATAGTTTCGATCCCTTGTACTATGTGTAGGACATAATGAAAAACCAGTTTTTCCGGTTCATGTTTTTTTTCTTGAATTTTTCCATGCTCCTTGGTCGCCTAACAGTGCAATGGACATTGTCGCCTTAACAAGCACATGTTTAGGTTGAGGCTTTGCGACCAAGGTTAGGTACAAGGTGTCCGCAGGTTCTGCAAAGAGGCGGATGAATCGCCCTTTCATCTGCTAGGAGAGTGTGGGCCACTAATGCACAAATGTAGCGCCATTCTGGGCAAATTCACTTTAAGCCCAGAGGAGCTAAGAGAATTCACACCCAAAAAGGTCCTACAGTTTCTGTCAGCAGTAGGGCTTAGTTGTGAACTATAAACGCCCCGCTTCAAGGGGCGACTTGAATAGAAGTGGCGATCACAATAGGTCTTCATGGCCGCAGTGATATGAAAGCCACGCAATCAATCAATATTCAATAACAGTGCAATAGAAAAAAACTCCAAAAAAAGTATGTCTAGTACTCAGGAGGTTATACAAGCTCTGCTTAGTTTGGCAACATGATACTGTGTGATAGTGTCCAGTATCATTTATCTACAAGATCTTTGAGGATGCTGTCAGTTAAACCCAGAAGAATCTTAGAGTAAGATTTGTTAGGGATATAACCTAAAACAGCCTAAAAAATATTGAACTTGATCCAATACAAAATAGTATTTTTTATTGTGAATTAATACAAACAATTTTGGTTACAGGTCAGGGTAGCTCCTCGAAGGCAGTCTATCGGGAGGATTTGAAGAATGAAATTGTTGAGCTCATTAAAGATTCACCACAAGGAGTTTGGTTTACAGATTTAATGAGGCTTTATAAGTATGTACTGTTTTTTGTAACTAGGCTTGACTTTGATCTGCTCAGAGAAGCTTAGCTCAGGTCAGCAAGTAGCAAGTTGATCCCTGAGGCACCAGGCATAGCTTTTATGTATTGTTGTTTATAACAATGAGATTAAAAATTGAGCCGTCGCTGGATGAATCAACACTATTTTGTACGGAATACCCTTCTAACCCATGCCCTACAGCGCCGAAGGTTAAACTGACACCGTGGCCGTCACTCTTCTAACTCAAATTCATCCTCAAACCCTCTAACTCAAAACGTGGAAGAAGAATAATCCCATTGAGGGCCTTCGGAGTTTCACTGACATAATAATTATTATCAGTTAACCATCGCTGTCCCACTGCAGGGCAAAGGCCTCCCTTCAATATGAGTAACGCGGACACTCACAGTACGGTTAGTCCACCAGTTTATAGTCGCTCCGCGGAAAATGGAGCAAGCTATTCTCGAAGTTTCTCTGAAGGATAGAATCCGCAACGAGACTATCCGACATAAAACTAAAGTTGTGGACATTGCTCAGAGAATTAGCAAGCTGAAGCGGCAGTGGGCTGGACGTATCTGCCGAAGAACCGACAACCGTTACAGCGTTGGGGGAAAACGAGTTCTGGAGTGGAGACCGCATATCGGCAAACATGTGTAGTCTAGATGGTGTGATGATCTGCGAAAGGTTGTGCTGAATGCGTCGATCTGAGGACAGGGTGCAATGGCGCTCATCGGGGGAGGCCTATGTCTAGCAGTAAATAAATAAATAAATAATCTTTATTCATTTTCTTAGTGCTAAAATTAACATACGGATTAAAATATTGAAATAGAGGTAATCATTTTACAATATGCCCGAACTAGGAAGACCTGTATCTCGGGCGAAAAATAATGCTAAAAATTAAACTGAAGTGAATGAATTCATCAAATCAATAAACTTAATATTATACTAATAATTACTTTAAAAATAATCTTAATGCTATTTAGGGCTAACTTTTGACATGCTTTTGAATAAATTTAGATGTAGGTAACCTTAATAATGTAATCTATAACCTTGCCTGGAAGGCAAATTGTTGTTTTTATAATTTGCAAGACAGCATTCTAGTTAAAATTTACAAACATCAAATTCTTCATTGAGTCTTTGCTTGGAAGTAAAGAAATGATTATTAATTGTGAACACTGTGAATAAATTGGGTCAGTATTCTTACAGCGGCATGGTAAGCAGAAATATTTTGTTTAGAGTTTACAACATCACAAAACCTTGATTCGGAAACTTAAGTTAGGCATCTAGATCGTTGATTATGGCATAGTTTATCAAAGTGAATACTAAACATAAAAATATAACACGGCAACGGCGCTCTTAGGCGCCTTCATAATCTACAGAGTTAATATACATTTGGTCGGCTATCTTTTTGGCAGGGCATTCTAATTCA
Organism: Horisme vitalbata; assembly: GCA_951804965.1. Classification (NCBI taxonomy): domain Eukaryota; kingdom Metazoa; phylum Arthropoda; class Insecta; order Lepidoptera; family Geometridae; genus Horisme; species Horisme vitalbata. Next base: position 466,262 of record OX638104.1, on the reverse strand, counting down.
CCTGTCTTGTGGTTGCTGGTTTTTTTGTAGCGTAGGGAGGTTGCACATGCATGCAGTGGACTGTTGTTAGGCTGATTATGACGCCATGCCGCGACAGTCGTGCCGTTAGAAAAAATGTCTGGCTCGCAACTAAATGTGCCGGGGTCGGGCCCGGTGTGTAGACAGCTTAAGTGAATTGTAGTTATTACGTTCTTTGAGAAATAAAATGGTGGTTTTCAGGGAGAGGTTCGGGCGCGAGCTGAACTACAGCCGCTGCGGGTTCTCCAGCCTCGGCAACCTCGTCAGCGGGCTGACGACGCGCGTCGTCGTCTCGCGCCCCGAGCCCACCGGCGACTACCTGCTGCAGGTCCCAACCACACCGCTCACACCTCACACCACACACCTCACACCACACACCACACCTACACTCACACCGGAACATCTGAACTTCAGCCGCTATAATGGGCATATCCCCCTTATTATCACTTACTTAGGACTTATGTCCAGCGGTGGAGTGATATTGGCTGGTGTTCTTGTCGTTGTAGCCGTGCCGTATTCGCATGGGAACCTATTGTAGTTCTAGTCGTGATAATCTGTACGCATGCAAGACCCGCCTTCGGGGCAGCCCCGGGAAGCGGCCGGGTCAGCGCTAGGTACTCCTGCGATCTCATTTTGATATTAATCATGTTATGCATGCATGTTTTGGAGTATATTCTAGTACTACGCTATTTTAATTATTAATTGATAGTGATATTTGGATTGTGCTCTGTTTTGTGTACCAATAAATAAATGTAAGATGTTGCGAGATGTCAATCGATGCAGTGGCGTGTTGTTGCAGGAGCCGGGCGCGGCGTGCGTCCCGCGCGCGCCCCGCCCGCGCCCCGCGCCGCCGCGCCGCGCCGCCGCCGCGCCGCGCGACCCGGACGACGCGCTGCCCGGGATACAGTTCGTGAGTACAACTGTACAACTGTACAACTGTACAACTGTACAACTGTACAACTGTACAACTGTACAACTGTACAACCACACCTCGCTCGCTCCACAGACATCACTCACTGATAAATGAGGCTGCTTTTCCTATATTACAAGTAGCGGCACGAAACTCTAGCGCTGACCGTTATTGCGCCGAAGTCAAAAGTAACGTATCATATGGGAGCTGGAGGCGAGATCCCTCTAGCGAGAGAGCCATGCGCACTCATTTGGTTCAGAGCTAGCACGTGCCGCTAGCTGTATGCTACGTTCCTATGGGTGCGTTCGATACCCATCGATCATATTCGTTGTTCTACATCAACATCAACTAAAGTTATGTTTTTTATATGGAAGCATGCGTGCTATGGATGGTCGCGAGCGGTGTAGCGTTGTGCGGAGCGGAGTGTCGCCGGCGCATTTGTCGCCCAAAGGGGACGTGCCATACAAGTTATTTTATATCTTGCTATCACATGATCAGATCAAGGTAGCGATTGGTTATTATTTTTATAGTCGTATACGAGTGAATGATCAGATCTATTGAATGCGAAGCAGAGACACTTCAAGTTCAAGTTCAAAAAAATCGTCAAAGGCAATTCAATTATTTAAAAAAAAACTATATCGTTTTGAAAATCGTGATCTTGCTGGAGAAGAACTCTATCTACTGGACTCGTGATCTTCCGGTATACGTTCATGTCATCCGCGAAGAATAAGAAGTTTCTGTTGTTAAAGCATTTGTCGATGCTATTGATAAATAAAACGAATAGAAGAGGATCTCGGATAGAACCTTGAGGCACGCCAGGTGTTGTGGGAGAAGGTAGCTTTGTGAAGCCATTATGTACATAGATTTTTTTTTGATTCCTCGCCCTGACATAAGACGTAAACCACCTATGAAGATCTCCCCGCCATAAGCTTGTTGAGAAGTATAACGTGATATATCCTGTCAATAGCTTTTCGATAATCTGTATATATCGCATCAACCCTCCCCGTCAGTAATTAATATTAGGTTACTCACAGTCGACCTACCTCGTAAGAAACCGTGCTTGTTGTAGGAAGGTATGTTCTAGGGCACTGTAAATTTAGTCGTGAACGATTTTTCAAGGGTTTTCGCTACATACAAAATTTTGATAAAGGTCTGTAATTAATGATTTCCCGTTTCGTATTATACTATATATAGCTCGATTACCACTGACTGACTCACTGACTGATTCACTGATTGACATGATTGTTCTCCCAGATGCCACCTCGTAGGGTTAAATTTTTTGGTGGATTTGTATAGAGGGAGTGGGGGCGACCTCAGGAAAAATCTGACATTTCCCCTTTTCACCCCCTTTCACCCCCACCCCCAATGTATCTCGGAAACTATAGGTCGTAGAGGGTTTGCGCTCAAACTAATATTGCTCAGGGTGCTTTTTAATATAGGGATCCGAAAAAAAAAATTGGGGTCCCATACAAAAAAATTTTTATCCCATACAAAATTTTCACCCCCTCATACAAAACTTTTTTTTTTCTTTACTCTAATAACATGTGTCGATGTTTGGTGAAATCGTATAGATATTTAGTGTAGGTTAGGTGAAGGTGTAGGTGTAGGGTAGTTGTAGGGTAGTTGTAGGGTAGGTGTACGGTAGGTGTAGGGTAGTTGTAGGGTAGTTGTAGGGTAGTTGTAGGGTAGGTGTAGGGTAGTTGTAGGGTAGTTGTAGGGTAGTTGTAGGGTAGTTGTAGGGTAGTTGTAGGGTAGTTGTAGGGTAGTTGTAGGGTAGGTGAAGGGTTGGTGTAGGGTAGTTGTAGGGTAGTTGTAGGGTAGTTGTAGGGTAGGTGTAGGGTAGTTGTAGGGTAGTTGTAGGGTAGGTGTAGGGTAGGTGTAGGGTAGTTGTAGGGTAGTTGTAGGGTAGGTGTAGGGTAGGTGTAGGGTAGGTGTAGGGTAGTTGTAGGGTAGTTGTAGGGTAGTTGTAGGGTAGTTGTTGGTCGATTTTGATTTCGATTTCGATTGCTTCTTCTTCTTTGATATCATCGTTAATTGCTTCTCCCACATCGATATCTTCTTTGATTGCTTCTTCCTCTTCGAAACCCTCTCTGATAGCTTGCTTCTACAACTTCGATATCCTCTTTGATTGCTTCTTCCACTTCTAAATCTTCATTGATTGCTCCTTCTACTTCAATATCATTAATAATTGCTTCTTTCACTTCTAAATCCTGTCTTATAGCTTTACAATGCACGCCAAAACCGCGAGCTGCGTGCAGCTCTTATCTCCTCAACGGTTAGAGATAGACATGCAAACCTTTACGGAATGTTTTTTTTTTTGTGAACGTGCTTATTTCACTACAATATCCTCTGTGATTGTTTCTTCTACTCTGATAAAGTCTTCTATTGCTTCGTTTACTTCTATATCCTCATTGATTGCTAAATCAACTTCAATATTATCTTCAATTGCTTTTTTACCTTCGATATTCTCTTTTATTGTTTCTTCCACTTCGACATCCTCCTGTATTGCTTCTTCCACTTCGACATCCTTTTGGATTGCTTCTTCCAGATTAATATCTTCTTTAATTGCTTGTGTTACATAAATATCCTTTTTTGTAGCATCTTTGATTTTGATATCAACATTGATTGCTTCTCCCACAACGATATCTTCTTTGATTGCTTCTTTTACATCGATATCGTTTTTGTTAACATCTTTCACTTCGCTATCCGCTTTGATTGCATCATTCTCTTCGATATCATCGTTGATTGCTTCTTCCTCTTCGAAACCCTCTCTGATTGCTTTACAATTTAAAACATAAACCGCGAGCTGCGTGCAGCTCGCGCACCACCCAACCTCTAGTCTTTTTATATGAATCGGTTTAATATAAGCCGTTTTCCAAACATTAGGTCCATAACAGCATATATTATGGATCGCTTAAATAGTATTGAAGCTGGGATCGTTAAGCTGTCAGAGCAATTCGAAATCAAACAAGGGTGCAATCCGTCGGGCCCGGCTCGTCTGTTACGGTCTTAAGATTTGATTATAAGATTGAGTAATTTTTTAATATTCGATTAAGTTATTTCAATGGCGGAGATGTCAGCGGTAGGGTTAAGATTCTCGGTGCTAGAAATGGCTTTCGTGGGTATAGTTCGCGTCACATAAAATGAACTTTGGAAAAAGTGGAGGGGGTGTGTTCGCGTTCATGTAAATACCGATAAATCGCCTAACAGCCAGCGTTCTTTTTAAATAATGTCATTTATAATGCATACAGTCACGTCTTTTTCTCAAGGGGTAGGCAGAGAGCAGGGATCGCCACTCGCTATGATCCTGGCATACCTCTTTCACTTCATTCACTGTCATCTCATTGTTCATACATGTTCGTCGGATTAGGGTTGGTTTGTGATATAGCATCGATCGTCCGCACGGTCCTGTGCTCGGGTGAGGGGGCGAGGCGTGCGCGGTGTGTGCGTGAGCGGTGCGTGTGGTGTGCGTGCGCAGGAGGCGGACGTGTTCCCGGCGGACTGCATGCACTACATGGACAGCATCCCAGCGCTGGGCGCGGGCGCGCTGGCCGGCGCCGCGCCGCATCCGCAGGTGCTCGTCGCCGAGGTGTACTCGCCCTCGCACTTCTGGCTGCTGCGCGTCTCGCCCGACCACAACCAGGCCATGGAGGCCATCATGGACGACATGAAGTGAGTAGTGCGCCCTGCGGCCCCGCGACCTCCCTGTCGCTCCCGTGTCTGTCTGACGGCGCGCGTGCGTGTGTGTGTGTGTCCGCAGCGTGTACTACCGCGGGGCGGGCGCGGGCGCGGGCGCGGGGCGCGTGCTGGCGCGCGGCGCCGTGCGCGTCGGCCACCACTGCGCCGCCGAGTACGAGGGGCACTGGCACCGCGCGCTCATCGTGCAGCTCCTCGACAGCGACACCGTCAAGGTGACGCCTCCACTCCTCAACACTTATTACACCACGCGGTATTCACTCTTACTGAGAGTGAACACTGTTCTGCGGACTGATGCCTAAGACCGACTTAGGCTCACTCTTATTATTTATTTATTTTGTCAGTCATATTAAAATTATCTGTTAAATAAAGACGGACTGAATACCGTGCGGTCTAATGGACTTTATGAAATGATCAGCGGCGGAATGTAAGAATGTTACCTCACTCCGATGTTTGCGTTACCAATATTTTTATATGGGAATGTCAGTTTTATAAACTTAATTAAATAAATAAACATCCCGCTTGGAGCGCTGCTTAATTTTCATACTAAATTATGGTCAATGCACATTCTGTATTTAGTTTTACGCACTCGAGCCACTGATTCTGATGATTTGACAACGGCTTCCCCGTTCGATTCGATGCAGACGAGCGTTCGCATCGTGGGGCCGGTGTCTGTACGGGATGCGAGTGCGGAGTGGTGTGTGTGTGTGCAGGTGCGTCACGTGGACTACGGCACGGTGGAGGTGGTGGCGGCGAGCGCGCTGCGTCCGCTGCGGCGCGAGTGGGCGGCGCTGCCGGCGCAGGCGGTGCGCGCGCGCCTCGCCGCCGTGCGCCCCGCCGGGGGCGGCGTCCGCTGGCCGCGCGCCGCCGCCGCCGCCTTCCTCGCGCGCGTGCGCGACACGCGCCTCTACGCCAACCTCATCGCCGTCGACTACGAGGTGCGTGCCCGAACCCGGCGGCGCGCCGCGCGACACTGAGCTCCGACTGCAGGACACGCGTCGTGTTGCAGGAGGACGTGGTGGAGACGTTCCTGATCGACACGGGCGGCGCGGAGGACGCGTGCGTGTCGCGCGACCTGGTGCGCGCCGGACACGCCGACCTGCGCACCGACTCGGCGCTGAGGGTGAGTGCCGCGCCGCCCCCCGCCCCCGCCCCGCCCTGCGTCGACGTGCGCTCCATCGCCGACAGCGTGCGCAGCTTCGCGCAGGCCAGCTCGGCGTCGCGCGCCGCCCGCCCGCGCCGCCTCTCCGCCTCCAGCGCCGACTCGTCCGCCAGCGTCTGCAGCGTCGCCAGCGCCGCCAGCACGCTGTCGAGCCGCGCGCTGGCGCGCCGCGTGGAGCGCCGCTCGCGCCTGGCCGCGTCGCCGAGCGCCAGCCTCAGCGACGAGTCGACGGACAGCGTGTGCTCGGTGACGAGCGCGCGCCTGCGCCGTAAGCTGGCGCTGCACTCGCGGCTCGTCTCGCGTGACCCTTAGACTGCGATATCCGCGACGAAAGCCCGCGCTCTCGCGCATCCGCTCGGTGCGACCACCTGCTTCAACTTATAAATCCTCACCGAGAAGACGGCGCGATTGTGACTCCGTTTCATTCGACCGTTGACCGATCGTGTCCTATAGAATAACTTATATTTTTTTAATTAATGTTTTATAGTTATATTCTTGTTAGAGAAACTTGCTCATGTACGATTTAGAAACGACCATGAGATGGTTTACGATATCTTTTTATACGAAGTATTTATTAAGTTGTAACCAATATTTGGAACAACGAATCAACTTTTCTGTTATTCTTTGTGGTTTTTGACGAAAGAGATACTGATCTGAGAACACATCGACAGTATCCTATATCGGTTTATAGAACTTTATTACCCACAAAGAACCTTAAAGTTCACTTACAATTGAGAAAACATAGTTTGAAATATTAAAATAAAACAATTACGGTAGTTCGATCTAAACAGTACATAATTCTTAGAAATAAAATAAGTCAGTGACCCCAAGAAAGTGAGACGACAAAAAAAAAAGGTAGGCATGCAAAAACATAGTGCGAGTGGCGAACGAGCCATTATGTACAAAAATATGTTGCATAGACTTAAAAATGTACAGATAGGACAGTTTTAGATATTTTTTTTTCCTTTCGAAAATTGGTACATTCCCTGATTTGTTCTGGTAAGTTGTTATATATCTTGGTTCCATCATATAAAATATTTCTTTTTCCTAGGACTGTTCTAGGTCTGTATTGTTTGAGTTTGTTTGTGTTTCTTAGTTTGTGTGAGTATGTTCTTTTGGTGAAAACAGTTTGTGAGTGAATATAACCAGATAGGCATTTTTTTATTAGACAACTAATATTGTGTATATATAGTTCTTGTATGTTAAATCATTTGGTTTTCTTGTATAACGTGGGTGTGTGTGTAAGTCTGTCATATCGAAATAATGTCTTTATTACCTTATTTTGAGCAATCTGCAATCGTTTGAGGTTGGACTTGGCAGCACAACCAAAGATCTCAATAACGTCTGGAGTAGGGCTTGCAAATATTCGAAAATATTCATATTCGAATATTCGATTTTTTTTCGGGTACTATTCGAATTATTCGAATATTATTCGAATAATAGAAAAACACTATGATTTTATTAAAATCACATCTTATTTTGTTATTTTGAGTGTTATTTTCGCGAAGAAGTTTAAAATATCATCTTATTTTATTCTTAAACGCGTTTTTTCCATGAACTAATTAAAAAAAAAAATACAAAAACGTATGTCACCGTAACGAGACATTGGTGATTTAAACGCACAATCAACCAAAAATTAAATTTTTTTTCTTCGTATGAGCTAGTGGCCAACTCTAGTGTCGGAGATTTTAGGCCGCCCGAAGGTCTCAGACGTGGCTTAACGACTGAAAAGCCGGGACCAACATCTTAACGTGCCTTCCGAAGCACGGAAGTGGTCAAATCTAAATGTCACTAAACAGTCATCCATCCAAGTATTGACCACGCGGAGAGTTGCTTAACCAAGGTGATCTCTTAAGTTCACCGAAGTAAACCACGCCAAGGACGGACGGACGGACAAAGCAGCACCAAAGGGTTCGTTTGACCGGCTCGGTAATGTCACTCTAAAAACAGTCTTATAAATCTAGGTTAGTTGGTATTTTAACAAAATCATGAAAATAAACATTCACGTTAACGACAGAGACGAATGGACAGAACAGTCTCGTCAACTACGCGAATGCACTACGCGACACTTCCGAGTGTATCCGAACCGTGTTCCGAACCCGATAAAAGTTATTGGGTTTGGATCGGATCGTTCGACATGTTGTTTACCCAAACGACGACGTAAACTTGTATAGTCTTGTATGGATATATCGCGCGAACTCTTAAGTGGCATTTCATGCACATCTGAGTTCCGATTTCGGTGTTATTAATTTAAATCGAATATTCGAATATTGAAATATCAGTATTCGAATATTCGAACAAAAATAATATTCGAATTATTCGAATATTCGAATATTCGAATGCAAGCCCTAGTCTGGAGTTAGGTTAGGTTTGACAAGTGCATTGTATATCATGACCCGAACTTTGTGTGGTAAACAATAAGCCATTCTACGCAAAGAACCAGTGAGTGATGTAATTTTAGTTTTCACTTTATTGATATGACATTTCCAATCTAGTTTATCGTCTAAGAGTAGACCCAGGTACCTTTCATTGTGTGATCTATGAAGTATCTCGCTGTTTATAGTTAGAGGGGAATGATTTGGTATTTTCTTGTTTTTTGCCGTAAATATCATATATGAAGTTTTTTTGCATTGATGGTTAGCAGGTTGCATTGACACCAGTCGTTGTAAGCAATTAAGTATTTTTGAGCTTGGTCTATGAGTTCATTTAGATCTTTTCCGTAATAAAAGAGACAGGTTTCATCAGCATACAATGTAACTTGGCCAGTCAAATCTATTTAGCTGATGTTATTGACGTATATCAGGAAGAGCAAAGGTCCCAATATGGAGCCTTGGGGAATGCCGCAGTCTATACGACGACAACTACTTGTATATTTTCCTATTTCGAGTTGAAAGGTAAGATTCCAGTAACTTGTAGGCTGACCCGGTTATTCCAATATTATTCAATTTAGCAAGTAGAGCGGCTGACCGTATCAAACGCTTTTTTAAGTCGATAAATATTCCCAAACAAATGTTTTTTTGATCGATTTGCATAGTAGTTTTAGTAACCAGGTCTATAACAGCTGACAGCGTGCTAGATTTTTCTCGAAAGCCATATTGCCGTTCAATCCAGGTGATCACTTAATCGTTTGTGTATTACCTTTTTAAATACTTTCGATATGACTGGTAACACGAATATAGGACGGTAGTTCCCAGGGTCTGTTTTTGGGCCTGATTTGTAGATCGGGGAAATTTTCGCAAATTTTAAGCTATCTGGGAAAGTACCGGTTTTCATACAGTTGTTTATGCAATCAGTTAAATTGGTCCCTATTAAATCACCTATACATAAAATTGATTTTGTGTTAATCCCGTCGATACCCGTACTACAGTCTGAGTCAAAAATTTTGTTTATTTTATTATTTCTTCTAATGTGCATGGTTCGAAGCTAGTTAATTTATGTTTCGGCTCTATATCTAAATAAGTAAATGTATTGGAAGATTGATCTATGGTAGTTTTTGGTATTTTATTTGCCAGTTCAGCGCCGATAGAAGAGAAGAAACTGTTAAATTCCTCACAAATATCACTTCCCTCAGTTATAGTTTTAGTATTGACGTTTAGTTTAGGAGGTTTTGTATCCTTTTTGATTTTATTGTTTGATAATGTATTGATCAGATTCCACATTATTTTGGGGTGACTGTTACAGTTATTGAATGAGGTATAGTAATAGTCTTTTTTAATACTTTTAATTAGTGTACATATGTACATGCTTTCTTTCTTGTGCGAGTTTTTCTTGTAAGTCTTTGTCGTGTGGATTATCTTTTAGTTTCTGCCATATCGTGTTTCTGTTGTTAATGCCATCAGTTATTTTCTTATTGATCCAGTCTTTTTGTGGTAGATTTAGGATTTTTACTTTTGATACTGTGTGTCGTTGAACTTGTTTTTTTAAATATTGTTCTAAGGCTCCATATTCATGGTTTTCATTTGTGAATTGGTCAGTTTTCATAGATTCGTAGAGTGCAGAGTAGTCCACGGCGTTGTAAGAAATCCGATCAAGTGTACTACGTTTATACTTCTTTAACTCAACATATCGCACCCCTAGAACAACACGGAATTATGTCGAAAAATCTCAAAATCGACTTTATTGCATATTCGAATCCGATACATAAGCAGATAACGGTTTTTTCAACGATTCTGAAAAAAGTAGTATTTCGACATAATTCCGTGTTGTTCTAGGGGTGCGATATATTTGTTTATGGTCAGATAATGGTGATTCTAGAATTGTTAGATGAAAGCGATCGTTGTGGAGATTAGAACATATGTGGTCCAAAATAGTTGAGGTTGTCATTGTTTCACGAGTGCAATAGTTTTTGTTAATTTTATTTAATATTTCATAGCCAGCTGTTTTTAACATGTCTGTAAAAGCCGTCGTGTCTCTTCTATTGCTTAATAAGTCTATGTTAAAATCTACGAATACTATTGCTCGTTTGAGATTTTCAATTTGCAATGAATACTTCTCAAAAAAGGTATTAAGGTTCTTTTTTCCAGGATTATAGATAGCTCCAATATTTATCGACATTTTGTTTAGGTAAACCCATAAGTAATGTATGCCATCATCGTGTATTTCTTCCAATAGTTCATGTTGTAGGCTATTGTGAACAAATATTGATACTCTTCCACCCTTTTTATCTGGTCGGTAATTGTAAATATGCGTATAGTTAGGTAAGTGGAATGTCTTTGCATCTAAGTCACTTTTTAACCAGGTTTCGGTTAATATAATAAGATAAGTAACACATTTAATGGCTTTCAGAATACATTTTAATTCATCAAATTTCCCAGACTTGCATAAGCTTCGTATGTTTGTATAGATTTTTTTTATGACGAAGAGTGGTAATTAGGTATATCTTCATAAGAACTTGATAATGAATGAGTGACATAATCTTTATGGGTACCATCTATGTCCCCGTTTCCATTGTTTGATTGGTAGGGTTTTTTGACATTTATTAAAATTTTTGCTATTCCTCTTATATCTTTTATGGTCAGGTCAATCTCGCCATTACTCTCACGACGAGTCTATTCGTCTTTCAGATTTTGCATGTGTTTTCGTTGCGCTGGCGTCTGGTCATATCGATAATATTCAAATTATACTCTTATTTGAATATTATCGATATGATGTTTCGCTTGTTTGCGTAATAGGTATTTAGCAGGTTCAGCAGAGTTGAAGCATACTTTGAGCGCGCGATGTTTCGCCGGTGTGTATTTACCTAGTCTCCTAACTGTGGTAGGGGTAGGACATTCGTCGTATAATGATTTTAGTAACTTTGATACCTCGTTTTGGTCGTGGTCACGCCTTTCTTCCTAGCTGCTATCGTCTAGCTCAAATATACCCGCCACTATAATATTTTTGAGGCGCTCAGATCGTTCTTGAAATTCTAAAATGGTATCTTCGTGAGATACGGTTAACGCGTTTTGTGTAGGTATAGGTAGGCTATAATCGGCCTGGGTTGAGTTTTGAGTAGGAATACTTTTAAGCTTTTCTAGATCAGGTGGTTTCTTCGAGGTGTTTTATTTGCCTCTGCATGTCCGAGTTTGAGTTTTTTATTTCAGACAGCTCAGTGCGTATCTTGGTGTTTTCATTTAGTAAGTTTTCGTTTGCAGATTTAATGTTTTTGATTTCGGTCTTTATTTCTGATAATTCGCTTCGTATTAATTGCGCTAAGTCTGAGTTTTGTTTATTAGTCGTTTCAGCAAAAAACGACATCATCTCACTCATCATCACTCCGGTAATTCTTGTCTTCAGAGTTTATGTTTGACAATTTACGTTTCCTTGTATTCATGAAGGTCACTTCTCGCGCCCGGGATGTTAAGTCTGGATCGGAACCACCGCCTATCGGTGAACGTTGCAGATACATTTTTAGATATGTAATTATGCTGCGCTTGCGAACCACCAACAACGTTGCGATATTGGCGAGACAAAAAAGCAACCGTCTTGTTTACTCGCGGGGGCGAAGGGGTTCGGTCATTCGCGCGCTGTGAACTGCTTGTCGCTAACTGCTTCCAGAAGGCACTGAGTAATTTTGACTGTTTATTGGAAACTGCACTGTCTTGATACGGGTTTTTAGGTTTACTTTGGGTTGTTGTAATAATAATTATTAATTTTAAAAAATGCGTTGCGTACGTAAAAAATTGCGTACACGTCTGTCTCGATCGACTACCACGAGCAAATCCAGGATATACATATAGATTAAATTTAGACAATATTAATATTAATGTAATAATGTGTAATGTGTAGGTGGATATTTTTCTACTTGCGCTTGAACGACTTCAAAAACCCACCTATGTAGGTATGTTTATTTTAAATGTCTATCCCGAGACAAAGTCGATTACTTTATTATAATGGGAGAGCGGCTTGGAAAAAGAAAGAATTAAGATGTGGATTGTGATTGTTGTTTGTCTAAAGAAGTAGGTATGTGAGAAGGCTGCGATTACAACGACAAAGAGCATCGAACGTACACAACATCGAAGGCTTTAGTGACTTACACCGCGACCGACAGACGACCATTTTTGGACTACGAAAAAGCCTTTGATTCAGTCCAAGTGCTACGGTCGTTACAGCGGTGACAGATTGACTACCAGTATATCGAAGTATCGAACTGTTTGTATAGTCCCGCCACTATCTGTTCGTCTGCAGGACCAATCCACAAATACTGTCCGACTGCAAAAAGGGGTGAGACAGGGAGATGTAATCTCTCCTAAAATGTTCACCCCTTACTGAGACGTACCAGGCAACATTATTGTCAAATACATCCTTAATTTTCGATTTGTTAATGATATACATGACAGAATTGCGGGATGACCTTGATTCAGTGTTCAGCGACGTCAATATTGTCTCCCAGTAGGTAGGTCTCAAAATGAACCCATGTTCATATTGATGATATCATTCCTACCATAAACTGGTGAAGATGCTACATGGCCGCAGTTGTTAGCCACTATGCCTATCTTGGTCAGACAATTCAATTAGGCCAAGTCGACAAAGAGGTCAACTAACAAATCCTACTCGGATGGGCAGTGTTTGAGGAAATTGCGGCATAATTTATAGTCATATTAATCACGTCACGTAAACATTATACTACAGTCATTGTCAATAAAGGTATACAATGCGTGCTGCCAGTGATGACATAAGGTACTGAAACTTGGTCGCTAATTATTGGCCTCATACATACGCTCAAAATCGCACAACAGGCTATGGAGAGAGTTATGCTCGGAGTCTTTGACAGAATTCGTAATGAAGCAATCCGAGAACCAGGGAAACGACATAACTCTCAGAATCAGCAAGTTGAAGTAGCAATGGGCAGGCCATATAGCTCGTAGAACCGATAACCGAGGAGTAAAGGTTCGCGAACGGCGCCCGCTTTCTTAAGACCAGTAGACCAGGAGTGGATGGAAAGGGCTTGACATCGTTCTTGGTTTTCCACCACGAGCGTTCTTGGGGAGACTTATTCAGCAGTGGACTTCGATAACTAACTTGTACACATTGTATCTACCTAACTTAGGTAAATGAAACTGACGAGCATGTGTGGAAATGAAAATGAAAAAGTTGATGATAATACTGGACTAGAGAGAGACAGTATGTCTGCATGAGTGATTCAATTGTAACTTCTGTGTTCATATTGTACTTTTTTTGCATAGTTTTTTAATTGTTGTGCACTTAAGGATAATAATTTCAAAGGGGTGCTATAGTTTGAGTTACGTGGATTATGTTGAACTCATCGTTTTTTTTAGTCTGATCAGACATTTTTTCGATCTGCAGAAAATAATAAAGTTATGGATCTTATTTTCGCTCATGTATTTTGGAACTATTATTTTTAGTTTATGCTGTTTTTTAACCGACTTCAAAAAAGGATAATCTCCATGTATCTAAATTTAAAGAGTTCCTTGGTGGCCTTTTGGATTTGAATGATCTAGATGAGTAGTGTTTGTAAATATTGAGGTTAACGCAGTCGCATCATAGTCGTAAAGCGGGTAGAGCACCGGCACTCCGGCAGTGGCGAGGTCTCGCCGCGCTGGGAGCTGGGTGCGCTGGTGCAGGGCGGGGCGGGGCCGGGCGGCGGACGGGACGGGGCGGGCGCGCGGCGTCTCGTGCGCCGCCCGAGCCGCGCCCGCTAACGGCGCCCTCCTCCGCAGAGCGAGGAGCCCTACCTGCGGCCGACGTTCGAAGCGCTGGAGAGCGGCGCCACGCCCAACTACGCCGAGATCTGCCGCATGCTGGCGGACGGCATCGCGCTCGAGTACGTGGACGCGTACCGGCGGCACGTGCCGGACCCGTGGGCCGCGCCGCCGCCGCCGCCGCCGCCGCCCGCCGCCCCGACTCCGGAGCTGGTGCTGAGCGAGGCGGAGTGCGAGGTGCTGGCGCACCTGCGCATCTCCGACCCCGACGCCGCCAACTGGTTCATGCTGGCCAACGCCTGGCGCGAGGTCACCCGCCTGCCGCCCGGCCTCTTCTAGCGCCGTCTCGCCGCCGCCGCTCATCGATAACCAGTACACTACACTCGCATTCGTTTCGTCCGCTCGTGATATTATCTACCTCTCCTGAGTGGCTCGTCTGGAAGCCGGCTGTTTCATTAGGTAGAGGTGCTGAACGTTCTACTTATAAAGTAGGTATATTGATTGAGGTTGCTGTATTCTACTTGATCCGATAAGTACATAGGTACCTAATTACTTAGACAGTGCCACCATTTTTTTTACTAGGTAGTAAGTATATATAATAGTATGTAGGCGATAAGTGATAGCTGAAGAGCATGCCTGACACTGGTAGCTACATGTTAACTCTGACGTTGCACACACGACCACTGCACGCCGGCGCTGTTGCGGAGGGCGTGACTCGGCATTGTTATGATTTGTTAAAAAAAAACAGAATGACAGAATACTGTATTTTGACATAAAGCTGCATTTTATTTAGTTTGTAAGAGTTGTTCCAATGTGAAAGTAATATTTTTGTACTTTTACTTACTTTCTTTACTACTTTTTTTTGTAAAGCTAATTGACCTGCTTATTTGAAGTTGATTCTGTGATATCTCCGTTAGTTCTTTATTGTTCCGAGCGATCTAGAGCTAAATTAACTTGACATAAAACTTATTTTCGATAAAGGGAAATGTATAATGTTAAAGTTGTTTTATTTTGTTCCTACCTCTCTTTTTAACACACTTTTTGTGTTTTACCTTTGAATTGTGTAGGTATTTTGGGTGCGAAAAATTATCTTACCTACAACAAAGTTTGCATTGATTTTATATTTATTTTTGTATGGAAATGTCAAAGTTTTACAAACTTCTCGCCAGAGGTGCTGTTCCATTTTCACACAAAGATATAGTTAGGTAGGTACACAAACTTTGTAGTAAGGTACCTAATGTTTTTTCGCACTCAAGCCACAGGTGTAGCTAGGTAGGGGAAACCTGATGTGATGAGACTTGATTATCATTTTGGATTTTACGATATAACTAAATGGATATAAGATTATTTTAAACATTTTATTGGCTCATTTTGTCAGTTTTCTCGTTAAATATCATCTCTATTCCTGAGAATCAAGCCCCATAAGTTGGCTTGCCTGAGTAAGCTTCCCAGACTTCCATTAGCATGTTCGAAATTAGGTATATTTTTTTACAAACTTCCATTCCAAACTGTCAAACAGCTTCAATGTTGCATTTGCTTTCAACCTAAGGCCTTATTTGCCCAGTGAAATGATTAGCACTGGTCCGGTTTTACAAACGAATGGTGCTGGTGCCAGAGCTTATCATATCCAACGCAATGCAAGATGCGACGAACAAGCAAGCGACTTGTAGACTTGACGCTGTGTGTCCATACATGTCCACTACTTATGAGCCTGTTTATTTCTTGGTCCTCTAAGCACTAGTAAGGAACACAGTGCAGTTGCCCTGTCATAAGACCTATGATATAAGAATTTATTGGTAGGTAAAAGATATTTTATATGTCGAATACAAAATATACAATGCTTGTAAAATTTGTTTTAACTATGTCAAAATCATTTTCTATGCTACAAATTCCTCGTAACAGTAGAAGGTCTGCTCAATCCGCAACTGATCCGTAGTCACACCAATTTACCACTATCGATAATTTTATTTATCCGTAGTCACACTGGTGTGACTATCGTTATTTTTATTTCTCCGTAGTCACACCAACACACACTTGACACAATTTACGTCTCATAAATAAATACTTGTGCTTTTTAGACTGAAAATATGTATTAAAATTCCGTTTATTCCTAACAGTCCGATCGGTAGTCCAAGATTTTGTAGTCCAAAAATTTGTCCTAGCTGTCCGACTGTATAGTTAGTTGGACAGATTGGACGTTGAATTCCGGTCAGGCTAGTTAATAGTTTCTTCCTGAAGTACCAGGGTAGCATAAGTCATAAAGAAATCTTACATTTTGAGCCAGTAGGTAGGTATAATTATGGACTGGTCTGAAGCCCATCATCATCATTTGCCCTTAGCAGTCTGCTGCTGGACATAGGCCTCCCTTATTGAGCACGATTACGCCTTGTCCTCAGCTCGGCGCATCCTGCTTCATACATTTAAAAATAATAATTTTACTAAGAACAGCATTTTATTCCAACCAGTTAGTAGCCTCTTGGTCAGCTATGTTCTCCTGGTATTTGATGTCGAGAGTCTACATCAAGGGGTATGCGCAAAAAAAGATCAGCGTTTATCAGAATTACTTAGGGCAGTATAAGTTGTATGGTAATTTTTTTTTGACATTCCACAACCATATAATTATGCTACTACACACACATGCATAGTAATATTAAATATTGTTGTATCCATCTTTCTCGATGAATGCAAAGATCTTAGGGTGCGTTTCAATTGAAGCAGAGCAGAGCGGAGCGAGCTGCGAGTGGCCAATTACAATGCTCGAAATCTTTGCTCACGTGACGCAGTGGAGATTTCAAGCATTGTGATTGGCCAACTCGCAGCCTGCTCCGCTTCAATCGAAACGCCTCTAGGACCCAGTATTATGTTGTGATCTAAAAGTACTAGGCAATCAGAAAACAGCAGGAGGTAAAAATAGCAACTGCATAGAAAACTAGAAGGTTTCACCTCACGAGTTCCTGAGTTTGTTCTACTGGTTACTCAGGATGTAAGTTTTCGTTGTGACTTATGCTACCCTGGTACTTCAGGAAGGAAAATGTTAACTAGTCTGACCCCAATTCACCGTGTGCAATTTGTCCAACTACGGTTTAGATTTAATTGTCCAGACATTTCTACCGGTAGGACAGTTTGGAATGAACCTACCGGATTGGGGCTTCAACTTTACTAAAAGCTGTGTTAGACCTCCTAGGTGCACTAAGTCTACCATGCATAGTACAGATGATACTCCTAAGACGCAAATTGTGTCAAGTGTGTGTTGGTGTAACTACGGAGAAATAAAAATAACGATAGTCACACCGGTGTGACTACGGATAAATAAAATGATCCATAGTCACACTGGTGTGGTAAACTGGTGTAACTACGGATCAGTTGGGGCTCAATCAGCCATCGTTATAAATTTGGCTTTAAATGCAGGTTAAACTGTCTGCCAATTTAACGGATTCTGGTAGTTTAATGTATACTGTCGGCTCGGTATGACATGAGCCAGCTTGTCAAAGACCATAATACCTACTACCTACGACAAGTAAGTATAGACAATCCACACGACACTTCTGTCTGTTGCGAATTTTCACGATGGATATGTGACGATTTTGCCAAAAATGTTAGCTAATAAGCATCTCTTCGCCTGGCCCGGCCACTACTTGGTTAGCTCATCGAAACACTCTAGATTAACGTTGAGATCGAAACAATAGTAAATTTCAATGTAATTTAAAAAAAAAACAATTTACACAACATAACTGATGATGGGTGATCCTACAATGGACTTTAATATACATGGTTCGGATGTAAAATAAAGCTTCTTCAGTGCTTCGAAAGGCAGGAAAGATGGGTGTGTCCACCAGGATCCCCTAACTCGATCCTCCAGGGGATCCTCGTGAACTCATTAGTTCATCAGGATCCCCTTTAACAAAAAGTAAGATAAGAATAGCACACTGGGTGTTTTTATTCAAAGAAAATTATTAAAAAAATTCATAAATTGGTTATTTAGGATGTGTAACATCTCCTTTTGACTTAAGCTATCCTGATGCTTTTGGTACATTTTAAAATATTTTTTGCTAATAATTATTAGCAAAAAAGCTTAATTGACAGTGGACTGGCCATATCTGCCAAAGAACCTATGACCGTTGACCATCTCAGCAAACGTAGTGTAGGACCCCCTCCGGCCAGGAGAAGCGACGATCTGTGGTAGATGCTGGATGCGTTGAGCTGAGGACAGGGCGCAATGGCGCTCATAACAGAAGGCCTGTGTGCAATAATAGTGGATTGCTATAGGTATAGGCTGATGATGATGATAGGCTCCAAACCAGTCCATAAGCCTACCTTCGACGGCGTCTGTGGCGCAGTGGGCGAAGATCCGCCTGAGACGCAGAAGGTTGCGGGTTCGATTTCCGCTGCGGGACAAATGTTTCCATGTTCTATAGATTTTTGTCTCGGGTCTTTGTGTTTTCTATGTAGGTATGATATGTATTATATTCTAGTCTATGATATTCTAGACATGGAACATTTCATGAGTAGAGGTGAAAAATTAAATGAAATAAAATATCATACGTCACACCTGTTCCGAACCTTAGCACAGACTGCTATAAATCATAGGTTGCGATTTCATGTTCCTCAGCATTTGGAGATTCCATATCTATGCCAAAGTGTAATATTATATTAGGCTGAAAAACTAGAGCGTCATACGAAGTAGGGTCACATGTTCAACAATTAGCCACTCGGACACAATTAGCCACGTCTTTCATTCGAAAACGCGACGTTGCCGCTCCGCGCCACTGAACTAGTACCGAACCCCGCTGCCCCACCGCCATTCTCTCCAGTCGGCAACAAGCTAGCGCGTGCGACGGTGTAGTTGTGAGCTGATAATTGAAAACACGTGTTGAAAGTTGAAAAAAAAAAGTGAGTAATTTTTGGTTTCAACACTTTATGTTAATAGCTATTGATTTCTTGATTTTTTATTTCAATAAATACGTTTCTTGTGCATATTTTGGTGTATCACAAGTTCGTATACCATCTGTTATAAAAAATCTGTTATAACCTAAAACTTTCCACAGGTCTATGTTCAACAATTAACCGTTCAACAGTGAGCCACGGCTAACTGTGTACCTTTCGGTTAAATGTGTACCGACTAACTCTCTTATGAATAATAATTCGAGTTTATTTGTTGTTAAGCTCTGTATTATATAATTTTAGATGGGAAGAACGAGGACCAAGGTCAGAAAAAGGGGCAATCATTCTGAAGATGCAATGAAGAAAGCCATGAAGCTAGTCCACTCCGGCACAAGTATAAGAAAAGCCAGTAAAGATTGCAACTTGTGCTACGCAACAGTTAGAAGGTATGTGGCGATAGCTAAAATTAACCCAGGTCAAAACATACGTTTAACACCAAACTATGAAGTGAATGCTGTATTTACACAAGATGAAGAAAATAAATTGCAGGAATATATCGAATATTGTTCCCAAATATTTTACGGTCTATCCTCAAAAGACTGTCGCCGGATTGCATTTCAAATGGCTAAAACCAACCAAAAGAAAATACCACCATCATGGATGACTACTGAAATGGCTGGTATAGAATGGCTACGCTCTTTCAAAAAGAGACATCCCGAGATATCACTGAGAAAGCCAGAGGCTTGTAGTATCGCCAGAGCTACTGCTTTTAACAAGCACAATGTTGCAAAGTTCTTTGGTAATCTGAAATCTGCAATGGAAAGACATTAATTTTGCAGATGGGACAAGAATCTTTAACTTAGATGAGACAGCTACCACTACAGTCCAACGACCCGGAAGAGTATTAGCACGAAAAGGCACGAATGTGTCAAAGGTTACCAGCGGTGAACGAGGGACTTTGGTCACCACTTGTTGCATTGTCGGCGCAGCTGGACAAGCTTTGCCACCGGCCATGGTATTTCCCCGAAAGAAATTTCAGCCACATATGACAGCTGGCGCACCACCCGGCACTCTAGGTCTGGCTTCAGCCTCAGGATGGATGAACGCTGAATTATTTGTAGAGGTCATGAAACACTTTATCAAACATGTTTCGGCCTCTAAAGAGAACCCTGTGCTTCTAATAATGGATAATCATGAAAGCCATCTCTCTATTGATGCCATTGAACTTGCCAGATCTTCAGGTGTCACTATACTGACTCTACATCCACATACAACTGCAAAACTTCAACCACTTGATGTGGGGCTCAATGGTCCATTTAAAGCATACTACAATGCCGCAGTAGATTCATGGTTATTGAGAAATCCAGGACAACCATTGACCATCTACAACATTGCACAGTGCGTTGGTCCTGCTTACCAAAAAGCCATGACTCCTGTGAATATAACAAATGCATTTAAAAAATGTGGAATATTTCCATTTGATGATTGCATATTTACTGACGTCGATTTTATGCCGAGTACCGTCACAGACAGGCCCCTGATTGAAACTGCAAATATGGTGCAAGGCGAAAACAATGAAAGAGATGCTTCTCGTATTAGTATAGATTCAGATGTAACAGAGTTCGATGATGACCACAGAATGCCATCGCCTTCTCTTATGTTGTCGACACCGGCAGTAGATGTCTCAAATTTAATACTTGCTGAAAATGAGGACAAGAATGTTGAAGGGCAATACCATCCATCTACAAGTCGACATGAAACTTTCATTCTTCCAAAAGATATTACGCCACCCAAATTGTCGGCTCTATCAGCATCTGCTTCCACAAGCACAACGTTTATATCACCGATGGAATTCATGCCACCTATCAAAGCAAAACCTCGTAACCCAAATAGATATAGAACACCTGGAAGAAGCATGATCGCGACCGATACTCCCGAAAAAAATGCAATCGCGCTTAAGCAGAAGAACCCAAAGAAGAAACAGACAAAGACTGTAAAGCAAGACCTGTTTACAGATGATGCTGCTAAAAAAAAGACAGTGAAAAAAAAAGAAAAAGCAACTGAACTACCTTTGGAAACATCAGATGAAGAAGAATTTATTGCCAGTGGATCGTCGTCAGGTGGCGAAGGTTTTATTAGTGAAAATGAAGAAGACGAAGAAGAAAAAATTTTGCTAGATGGTAACTTTTTGCCACTACACAGAAACCCAAGAGAGGGAGAATTTGTCGTTGTCTTATTTTCACTGAAGAAAAACTCAGTTTATTATGTCGCCAAGATATTAGAAATAATAGAAAACGACGACTGTGACGCTGACTTTTATGTGAGTTACTTGAGACTGAAAAGCAAAACCCATCAAACATTTTCTAACCCAATCGTTCCTGACACTGCAGCGTTACAGAAAAAAGATATTAAGTACATATTACCAGACCCTAAAATAATTGGTACCACCCGTAGACATGCCTTATTCTCTTTTGGGGTAGACATGTCTCAATTGAAACTGCGTTGAGTTGTGACGAACTGCCTACCCAATCGTAAAAGTGAGTGCTGATTAATGTGTTAGTTTGATTGTCATGTTGCAAATATTACTTGCAAATTGTGTTAAGATTAAGATTTTGTCCTGAAAGCAAAATCTCTGAAAGCTAGCAAACTGTTTGTCTTGTTTTGATACGTGCCTTTTATACGCGTGAAAACGAGACAAACGGTTTGCTAGGATTCAGAGCTTTAGCAATCACTAAAATTATTAAAGCCTATAAAGAAGACTGTTACTTAGTTAGTCCGTTTTAGAAGTATTTCTTAAGAAGTTTTGTTATTTGATTTATTCGTGATACTTTATTTAATTTAACTTTGAGACTGTTGAGATAGTCAGTTATTTAGTTATAGCTTATAATTATAACGTAGAAATGGATCTCATCTTTGTTCAAATGCTAATTATAAGGGTAAGCTAGCCACAATGTTATAATTATAAGATTGCAATTTGGAAAAAAAACAAAAAGAACATTATATTTTCATGGTATATGACATGGTTATGGTATATGACATGGTTAAGATTTTATAAGTTTGTCAATTAAACGTTAATTTTGTGATAAATGGTGTTTTCTTTATTTTGTAATAAAAATTCATTAAAATATTAGAGGTTGTAAGAGGCATAGTTAAATGTGTACAACCATGATCAACTGTTGCATACCCCCTGGTTAAATGAGTACACGCGGGTGGACACAGTAAGCCATTTCCCTTTTTTTTTAAAAAGTAGTTTCAGATAAAAACCTTAGTAAAGAATGCCTTTTTCTTAATGCTAACATGCAGCCAGATAATCTAGCTTTATAACGAACCCAAAGTTATTAGGTTATTTGAAAAATTAAGAAAGCTATGGTTATCTTAAAAAAGGGTGGTTAACTGTTGAACACCTTACCCTAAGATAGAGAGGGTTTGTGGGATACTGAATCACAGGATTTGGGAGTTGTAAGAATTTTTTATAACTGTGAAGAAGACATGGGATTTTATCGAAGTATCGAAATGAATCACGGAGGCAGTTTAATTTAGAAAGAAGGGGATGATTCGAATTTTGTATTAATTTAAAGAGGAATCTATCAGAGAGAAACTGTCTGCGCAAATTTAAAGGTGGTTCACCACATTCAACCTGCATGGCATTAATGGGGGAGGACTTCATAGCACCAAGTACGATTCGCAGACATTTAGAGTGAATTTTGTCTAGTTTATCTAAAGCACATTTATTACAGAGGGTTAATAAGAATGATCCATAATCAAAGTGACTTCTATTTATAGCATTATATAAAAGTTTCTGTGTGTATGGGTGAGAGCCCCACCATACTCCTGAGAGAGAGCGGAGAATGTTAATGTTCTTCTCACACTTCTGAGCAATATCATTAAAATGCGGGATGCCCGACATTTTGGAGTCCAGAGTGACACCCAGAAATTTAACACTACCTATTAGATTGAGGAATAATATCCTGAGGGGCTATTCACTAAGTCAGTTGTCCACCGAAATGATGAGCACCGAGGCTAGGTGTGCAACAAATGTACGTCAAATGATTGATTTGGTATTCGCTAACTACAGTTGCCAACTAGGATGACGTCATTGGTGTGCATCAATTGCGTTATAAACTGGGGCGTCTGGGTGACGTCACAGTGTACAACGAATGCCTGTTTGTTGTGACAGTTTCTATCGAAATTATATTTATTTGGTATTCCGTAACGAAAGTGGAGATCAAATTGGTAACCGACCTTCTTGGTATAAGGTCCTGCGAGAGACACTAGTTTGTAACAGTGTTTGGTGGCTGAGGGTTATGGGCAGTGTACCTCACTGTGAGATAAAATAATATTATACCTCATTAACATAATTTGTTTTATTATCTCAACACAATTTGTTCTTATAAAGCTAGAAATAAAGTATAATACAAAAACATAATATGGCAAATGCACAAACAGTGCGACGCCAAAAAAAAAAAAAAAAAAAAAAGCTAGAAACAGTAATGTACCGCTTTACTAAAACCTACATTGTGTGACTGGTAATGAAATATGAACATTGAACATTTACCTTCGGATCGGTAGGAAAATTAAATAATACTACTACCTATTATATCAGTTGCCCACCTCAATGTTATGAACTGGGCTAGGCATAGATTTAGTAAAAAAAATCCAACCTCGTTGGGGCTAGGTGGCTAGAATGTTATCTGCAGTTGCACACTGTGATGACGTCATCGGTTTACATGGAATATTTCTATCGATATCTTATCATTTGGTATTCAGTATCCAAAGTGGAGATCAAATTGGTAGTCGATCTCCTTGGTGAAATTCATTGCGAAAGGAACTAGTTTCTAGCAGTGTTTGATGATTGGGAAGTGATCGGCACTATTATTCGACTAATTGTTGTGTGAGGTAGTCTATTAGAATTTGTTCTGTATTTACATAATTTGTATTTTGGTAGTACAATATTTAAATGAACTTTTTGTCTGATTTTTAATAAAATGTAGTGGCATTGATTCTTTTTGATTCCTTGTTTACATTATTGATCATAAAATCATTAGGATTTTTGATTTATTTGCCTTACTATGTGACCTATCTCCAACTACTGATGAAACAACTGGCTGCCGTAGGTAGGCTTTCTTGAAGAGGGCTGTTGCGGTCGTGCCCAGCCCACGTAATGATCAGTGTCTGCTTTTTAAGTTGGGTCAACCTTATGTCATACATAGGGTTCACATTGAGATAATAAAGGGATAAAAATGTGTAAACTTGTAATTTTCAATAAACTTAATTTGTAAATGGAACATACATAGAGTCTAATCCAGTATCTATATTAATCTTGCTTCCTTTTATAAACTAAAACAAAGATAGATTCAGAACAATAGCTACACGAGCAATTTAGGTAGGTATTCTATCTAGCTAGCTATATTGTCGTACCTATTTTGGTTTTCGCACTGAAACCTAACTCCTTTTAGCCTACCTACTTACTCAAAACGTGAAGGTGGGTAGCGTTTAATTTATCTATGGCGAAGGTACGCTAATAATTAAAAATAGTCTTTATTCCCATTCGGTTGGTGGTAAAATGGCTATACTTTAATCAGTCGTGTAACGTCGATAGAATACTAGAGACGTTCAGTGGCTTGCTGAAAGGCACCTTTGATGCATCATCTCACAATCTCGTACGGAATACCGAATAAATTATTTTTTCAGTTACACACTCACTTCGGTTGCCCACCGAAGCTGTCAAATTTACGTTTGGCATTTCTTTGTTTACATTTTTATTCAAGTAGGTACGAGTTAAATTTCTCGTAGTTTGAGGTAAGGTTTGAGGAGATATAGAACCACCAAACCGCACCACATCACACCAGCCATTGGGAGTACAGTTCACTGGGAGATAATACTCATAATAATCCTACGCTGGGCATGCGGGTTGGGGATCGCAGGGCATACGTTCTCGTACCCGACACTGCTGCCCGCTGGCGGTCAGGGAATTTACCTGTGCCGGTTTGCGCTATGCCGCATACAGCCGGCCGCCAGAGCCTCATTAGTTTGTTATATAGCAGGGTGCAACACCGGCAGGTGAGATTGGCTTGGATTCCAAAGATGGAGGTTGGAACCGCTTACACCCTCATATGGTACAAGACTAAAGAACCACGTTCTATACTAGGTAGGCCTAGAAATTACCTACTCAAGACAACAAAGCAAACAAATCCGGCTTCTACAATATTTTTCTTAGCCCATTTCATCTGGGAGTTCCAGTTGCATTCTTGCGGCTCCATCTTCAGACCCTCGTCATCAAGGTTTCATGGCTTCATGTCAAATAATTTTGCATTGCCATCCGATTTCCAAATGCATGCAAAATAGCTCATTCAAAAACCTCGAAGTAGGTTAAATTTAATTACCAATAACCTTAAGGTTAACCTAACAGTATACTTTTATCTATAGGTAAAACCAAATAAAAGATAAAAAATTAAATATATTTAGGATACTATATTTTCAGGTAAGTACAACCTTAGTAAACCTAGGTACGCCTTTTCCTGCTTCACGTCCTCGCCAGCAGAAGAAGCGCAAGTGTCTCGCTAACCTCAGCCATCGCTTCCGGCGCCTTGCGTCGAGTTCCAACGCAAGAGTTTGGAAAAATCGAAGGTCAATGTCCCTGACAGGAATGAGGTCGATAGGGAAGACTTTATCCTAGTGGAGAAGATACGTCGACACTTCGACAGAGATTCGGCCCGCAACAAGCGCAGTACCGCCGCGATACCAGCCGACTATCCAGATCTGCCTCTCCCGTTTTGATGAGACGACCGGGGTCGGTGTCAGGGGTCGGTCCCAATGTCACTTCAGAAGCTGGAGAGCAGTAGAAATATTGGTTTCAAGTCCTACTCTCCAGATTCTGGCAAAGCACATTGATGTAGGTACTCATGGATCCGAATTTCAGCCCAGTGATTTCAGCCAGCTATAGAGAAGCAGCACCGAAGCAGAAGCTATGGCGAATAGCTATGGGCTTTTTTAATCATATTTATATGTGCCTGAAATAAACGATTATTCATTATCTTATTTATTTGTTTTAAAGTAAATGGAGCGCTCACATAGATGGGTTACCAAACAGACTTGGTTCTACAGCTTAGGCAGTAGCTAGGATCTTTTAACTAGGCTTATTAGACCACGCGGTATTCAGTCTGTCTTCGTACTTAGCGTAGTGTAATAAGAGTAAGCCACTAAGTCGGCCATAGTAAATCTAGTAAGGCAGTCTTACTAAGACAAACTGAATACCGCGTGGTGTAATAAGCCTTTTTTTGACGTAGAATCAGATTTGTTAACTAGTTTATTTCAGCTACTTCCACAGCATTGAATTGTGGGAAAATGTTGTAGATATCAAGACCATATTATTTTGTGCTGCAGAAGATGGCTGTTCGTTTATTGAGCAACTACTTTGCTAGGCTAACGAAATAATTGAAAAACTTTGTCTTGAAAAAACAATGTTTTATTGCTCCTTACTTATTAAGCGTACACTCAGGTAGGTAATTCTGAGGACGGAAGGTAGTCCACCAATATTCAGGTACCTAGCTAAGCGCGGTATATAGCTATCAAAATAATCTCGATTGGTGTTCTAGTTATTAAATGTGAAACTTTGTTTGGTTGGATGTATGTAGTCGAGAGACTAGTTGCCTTCGTCTCGACGCATAGGGTCGTTTTCTTGTCCCGCGAGTATTCTTTCCATTGCAGACGCGATACCCTCCAGCGCAGCGCAGCCATTTGACGCTCTTCAACCTTGAACCGACTCCACTCTAGATCGTAGGCCCAAAGCAACGGGGTAGCCCAACTCCCATTTTGAAGAACTATAAAAACAAAATATGTGTTAAATGATAATAATATAATAATAAATAGTGGATGTAGAGATCCAAAGATCGGGCTTAGTCGCGCTTTCTGGAAAAGGCATAAGTCCAGCGGTATTTTAATATTTTGACATTCATTATGGACCAGTGGCTTATGGCCGATTCCTATAACATACCGTAACCGATAACGCCTCGTTTTCCTTTGAAAAACTGTCAAATATTAACAACGAGGCGTCGAAAATTTGACAGTTTTTCAAGGGAAAACGAACCGTCATCGGTAACGGTATAATATAGGAACCGGCCGTTAGCCAACACTAAATTGCATTCCGATTTTGGTTTTTAATAATGAAAATATGGAAGAGACATCCTCTTTGAGGTAAGGGACGAATAGCCAGCTGAGCTGAGACGCAAGAGGTAGTGGTTGCGGGATCGATTTCCTCTGCAAGACAATGTTTCCATGATCTGCAATTTTTTTTTTCCATGTCTGGGTGTTGTGGTGGGTGGACTCGTAGTTTCGGATACCCACGAGAAGGGAAGGATTTGATACACAGGAGAATATGATTGTGTTGGGTCAAGCAATACTATGTTTCTATCTGCCTGTTGGGTGTTTCTTTAAGTTTACTGTATACTTAACTAAATGTGTTAAGCAGTACCTGTGTAAGCCTATTTATAGTAGGTATTATAAAGTCTTATTTTTTATAAATCACTTTTCACAATACAATCACTTTCCTTATAATGAAATCTCACAAAAAAATGACATTCATGCCGTCAAACGATTGTCAAAACTCAAAAATATTATCGATAAAACAATAGAGACGTCCGGTGATTTTCTGAAAGGCACCCATACATATCGACTGTAGTGAATACCGAATAAATTATTTTTTCAGTTGCCCACTCATTTCGGTTGCCAACCGAGAGTCGGTTGTACACTGAGCTGTCAATTTTACTAAATAGGGGGGCTGGTCAATGGATATGTTAATAGGGGGAATGACTTTTTTTTGAGAAGATAACCACAGAACTTTTGGAAGTGGAGAGATATAGACATGACTTCATCTAGTTCTCTTCTTCTAACTGTCTTTAGGACTGTCAAATTATGTCATGCTCAAGGAGTCATAAGTAAGTAAATGTAAGTAATAGCGCTGGTAATAGTCTAACTAATAATTAATTCCATGGTAATATATTTAATGAATAATAATTAATACACACTTTGTCCTGTCTATTTTATGCGTTTGCTTTGCCTGTGCCCACGGTAATACAATCATGGATGTACAACCACGGTTATAAAAATTAAACGAATTGATGAAATTATCATTTGGATTTAAATAACTAAATATTATAAAAAACGAAATTAACTCTTTGGGAAATCATAATAAGTATAGAATGTGACCGTCGCTCGTCGTCAGAAAATTTAACATGGACACAACTTGTCACAAAATTATACTTAAAAATCTGTGCAAAGCCTTTTCATGCTCTGTGGACGTATGGGAAGAAAAAAAATATGATAATAACAAACATGGCGTGCGATCATCGAGCGCCTTAGAATTTCTTTGGTGATAAACTTTGTAGGTCAAACGTGTAATCTAGTGCGTGTTCAGTTCCCTGATTATGTGGTGTTCAGTAATGGTGGGAGAGGCGGAGGGTGCAGCGGGGTCTCGGTAACCTCTGTCGGATGGCGGCGGCGGCGCGCGCGGCGCGCTAGCTGGGGGCTGGCTGGCTGGGGCTATGCTGGCGGCGCCGGCTCGCTACGTGTCTGTGAGCGAGCTGTACTCGACGGACGAGGTGGAGCTGCTGCTGGACGAGATCCGCGACCTGGAGCCCGCCAGCTGCCGCGCCGAGGACGTGCAGGTGAGCCGCTTGTTGCTGCCGTGTGCTGCCGTGTGCCGCCCCGTGCCCACTGCCCTCAACTCCCTTCTCGTGACTGCATTACCTACCTTATCTATTCCGACTTCAATTCAGATATTACCTGCTCAAGATAGACTACTGTGATTTACCTTCCTGAGCAGGTTACATTCTGATGAGGCTTAGATGCGGTTACCGAAAACATGAATTTACTCACCAACACAGGGCATCGCATTCTACCACCGATCTAAAAAGATAGCAATGCTGTAAAAATAGACTACCAAACCATCTTTCATGCAAGGCGAAGGAAGCAAAAGGGCATTGCTTGAGTCTTTGTACAGCCATTCTCGGAAGGACTTTCCTTTATGTGTAGTGAGCTTTTGGGGGGTAAGGGGGTGGGGGAGGGGGGGAGGACCCTCCCCCTAAAAGGGTTAAGTGCGGAAACTCATAGTTTCCGAGAAAAATAATAATTTAGTTTTGAGGTTAAGTATGGAAAAAATGTAAACAATATACACCAAAACACACTATCGGGAGAGGGGGGGGATGCGGTAGTGTTAGGGAAGGGGAACCTATGACCTATGACCACTCTAAAACCCCGTTTCAAATCATAAAAATGGATATTTGACTCCAGTATGGGCTCTCGTCAGAACTCTCACTCACGCATTTTTTATACACTCTAAGGGTAGGGACCACAAGACTAGGTGGCGTTGGGGTGCTCTGTGTCGGTTCTGTGTTAGATTTCGAACCTAATCTACTCAAGTCGGGGTGTCCTAGAACCTACTTTGGTGAGAAAGATTTCCGGGTGGTTAAAAAAAAAAACCTAATAACCTACTGTTTATCTGTGTCAATTTTTACACGACTAAATTCAATCAATCAAACAATGACCAAAAACCGGCGGGAAAACAACAAAAGATGTCGTTGTCATTGTCAGATTACCAAAAAATACCATAAAATTGCCGCAAAAACCACGAGAAATGTCATTGTCAGTGTCAGATTACCAAATAATTTGCAATCAATAGCAAACATTATCAACAAGTTTGACGAAAATATGTGAAAAATTGGAATTTTCAAAAATTCATATCTCAAAAACTATTCGTTTCCGCACTACGCCATTTCAGATTTAGGCTTCCTAGGTGTAGCCCTACCTGTGACAAAAGTTTCAGCCGCCTAGCTCACTACACATAAAGGAAAGCTGAGCCCCATTCTCAGTGTAATTTGTAAATGGCTGGGCAGACAAAGGCATTGTGGTGGATAAGAAAAGACTTGATATTGTTTTATTTTCATTCAAACTCCTACTATACAAGAACTATATTACCTACTATATTTGAATTCATATGAGATTGGACTAGTAACAAACCAGTGAAAGACCAACAGTACCAATACAAGCTAAACTTGTATCGAAATATACTTATTTTGATATGTACAATATATATTCATATGGCCGCGCGCCTTACAGCCAAACAACAACATGAGTGTTACACCGCTGTGAGTGAGCGTAACAAATACAAATATAAATTCATTTATTCACATAAATAGAGTTATTACATTGGTATGTACATGATCTTATTATTTTGTAATTTCCATCAATTTAGCCATATTAATAGCATGTGAATGTTGTCTAATCATTTCTGATAATAATATAGTTTTTTATATAACTGCCTACTGTGCTTAAAAGGTACTGGTTTATTATATATATAATTTTATGCTATCTTCAGAGAACCCTAGTGTCTAGATAAACCTAACATAGGATTTAAGGCACTATTAACTAAAAACATGTCATCTTTTTTGTCAATAAACATTATCTATCTATCTATCTATTTATAAGTATCATTACAAAAATGTAAACAAACAAATTTCAAGAAATGTCAATGTCAAAACTTTTAGTAGTGGGCTCGTGGATCAAAATAATATGTGATGTGTTTGCATATTTTATGAATCATAAATAAGATTAATAGATTGCAAAATGAAACCGTTTCCTTATTCATCAAATAACTTCTTAGTAACACAGTTTGTTTACTACTTTCGAAACTTTCGAAGTTTGTCTTTAGGGGGCTTTATATATATTTTTTTATACTACTTCAAGTAGTATGTACAATGGAACAAGCACATGGTCCATCTGATGTTATTATATTTTAGAGACTCGATCAATTTTATAATTTAAATATTTTGAAACCCCCGCATAACGTAAAAAAAAATACTCAAATCTGAGTAATTGTTTATGTGAACTAGTTTCCCTTCGTATTTACTGTTTGTAAATAATGAATGCGAGAGGGCAATAGGGCGCAGCATTCAGGGAGACGAGGTAGATGGGAAACACCCTGAGCGTAATGTGCGATGTAACGGAGAAGCGGGACAGATGGCGGGCCTGGTGTTGCAGGACTTCGAGATAGCGGGCAGCGGCTGCGGCGGCGGCGGCGGCGGCGGCGGGCGCTCGCCGGCCGGCACCGACCTCACGGAGCGCTCCTGGGACTCGCACGCGCACTACCTGCAGGAGCCGCCGCGCGCGCCGCAGCCGCTGGCGCCGCTCTACTGCCGCCCGCGCTACCTGCTCTCGCCGCAGGGGCTCTGCACGCTGCTGCTGGCGGTGAGTGCGGCGAGCCGACGGTCGGCCCGAGGAGCTGGGCGCGTGCTGACACGACGTGTGCGTGCAGGTGTGCAGCGCGGGCGCGTGCGGCTGCGTGTGGGGCGCGGTGGGCGCGCGGCTGGGCGGCGGCGGCGGCGCGGGCGGCGCGTTACGCGCGCTGCAGCTGGGCGCCGTCAGCTCGGCGCTGCTGCACGCGGCGCTGCTGCTCATGCGGCTCACGGCGCTGCACCTGCTCATGCCCATCGACTGGGACGCGCTGGTAACTAGCATGCCTCCCCTGCTCCCCGGCGTTGGATCGTGTCGCTAGGTGCGTTGTGTGTCGCAGGGCGCGGCGGGCGGCGCGTGGAGCGCGTGCTGGCTGGGCGGCGGCGGCGGCGCGCTGCTGGCGGCGCTGGCAAGGAGGCCGCCGCCGCAGCCGACCAGGGACCTCTTCATAGCCGCACTCGTCAGTATACATATTCTATTCATTTATTTGCAAATTAGTTTTTAAATAGTACTTCTAACATACCATATATAAGTCGTCAACTATATTGCGACCATGGCTGATTGCGATGCTCGAAGCATCGCCGGCAAGTGCAACGTCACTGGCGAATGAAACAAATAGAAAAAAAACAGTAATTTTTATCAAAAACCGGAGGGTAAAATGGTCAGAAAAGTTGGCTAAAAGGCAAGAACTCGTGGGCTCCATCTCCAGTGGGAGACAAATATTTGCATGATCTGCAATTCTGCAGACATCTGACGACCTCTGTGGCGCAGCGGGCGAAGGTCCGTCTTCCGAGATGATGATATCAGTAATGTGGTTCCTATAATAGAAGCTTCAGAGGACTGCTATGTCACAGTGTCCAGCATCATCAATCATTTATTTATTTGCTCCACGTGTGGATGCTGCTGTACCATGTAGTAGGTATAGACACAGGAGAGAATCCCAGTGCGGGTTCAAAGTGAACTAGCCCCGTGACCATCCATGGTTGTACTATTATAATGTGGGACGTAGTACGATCGATGGGTCGGGGATGCAGGTGGTGTGGTAGAGCAGCGTCGCGTGTGATTGCAGAGTCTGTCGTGCGTGGCGTGCGTGGCGGGCGTGTGCGTGGCGGCGACGTGGGCGGCGGCGCGCTGGCGGGCGGGGCGCGCGCGCGCAGAGTACCGCGCCGTGCCCGCGCACTGTGTGCCCGCGCCCGCGCCCGCGCCCGCCGCCTCCGCGCCCTTATAGTGCCGGCCCTCCACTGACTTCTAGGCGCGCGCACACTGCGGGGACCCGCCGGCCCCCGTCCCGCACTCCCCCACTCCCCGCTCCCCGCCGCCGCCGTACGGTCTGACACTTTTGTAGTTTTATATTCACTTCGTATTTATTAGGTCAATATTACGGATTGAAGTTCGATGACCGTAGATCTGGCGTGTTTAAGGTGTCCTCTGAAATGGTAAAAGATGAACCTGACGAGATCTGCATTTTGGAACTTCAAGTGTGCACGGTTACGTTTGGTGATATATTTAAACTTACCGAAGTATTTTATGTTTGATTTAGTGGTTATTGAACTATACTATTGATGTAGCCGATACTGAAACGACAGACTTGTGAATCTACTGCCATTAGATATCTGTGTGATTGGAGTCCCCGGGGCTACGAGTCTGTTATCTGTCAACTACCCTGCTTTTCTACTCATTATGCTGAGTCGATCCTTTGCTTCTATTGAGATTGATGTTTATTCGAATTCTTGTTACTGAATTTTCTTGTATTGCCTAATTTAATAATTTATATTACTAATAATATGGTAAGGTTAAGATTTTTGCATGTATTTACGCCATTCTCTACATTATGTACTGTTGATCTCAAACTATTTTATTTACGCGAGTCTGATTCGATGCTAGTCCATTTTTGAAGTAGTTATTATTTGTAAATTAATGAGCATTCCTTGCATAGTGAGCACGAGTATTTGTATATTTACATATTATACAGGGTGGGGTATAGTTTTACCTCATCGAGAGCAGCTACATTTTCTTTTGTAGTAAGATGGTTTTGTTCTGAGAAAACTACACATTTATTTTAAAAGAAAAAAACAATTACATTTTGATTCAGGCAGTCTCGATCGACTTTATTTCCCCAAGTAACTTACCAAATCAAATCGTAACATTTCGCGAAAATTTATAAAATATATTTCTTTACAATTTCTATAAAACGTCGTTCACCCTATTAACCTAGTAATTTGTCTCAAAGTAGTATTTGGTGGTATCATTATTCTGCCAACACAATGAAATACAAATTTGAACTACGAACAGTGTTCGAATGCCATACATGAACTCAATGTTGTGGCGAATGGCGCTAGAAACTGAATTAAAAACTTTTTTTTTTGATTTTCGAAAAAGCAATTGTCCTTCAAAATAATCTTGTAGGTTCTTCAGAAGAAACCTGCTAACTACAAAAGAAAAGGCAGCTGCCCTCAATGAGGTAAAATTTTGCCTCACCCTGTACAGTGGTGTGGTCGGTACGACCCTCGTTCGCTTCTTTATTTGTACTCCCTATTTGTAGTCGTTATGTCCTCATTTTCTCTTCGTCCAGTTTGTATTACATTATACACTGTTTATTGAAATATACACAAATGTATGCAAAGGGTAACAATTTTACTTATAAGCGTAATAATATATTGAGTTAAGAGTAAATATTGTTGTAAAGAAGGGAGGTAGGGAGTGTATTCCAGAGGTTGATTGAGAGCCGCTTGTAATAGATCGCCTTGTTTGCAGAACATTTACTATTGTTCACTGTAATGTATCTAGCTAGCCATAACTTAACGTAAGAGAAGTGTTCCACATAGGTATTATAAGAATCGTTATAGGTATTTTATACTGTCCAATCAGATGAAATCGCTCCACGAGCTTAACTTTGTACTATCTTTGTGTTGTCTCTTTCTACTGGATAAAATGTAAACGGCAATTGCGAAGACGCAGGAATCTACAAAACTCATCATGTTTATTTTACGTAGATTATAGTAAACATATCACAGTTTTGTTAATATTATGAAGATGATGTATTCCAATTTGATATCTGAGTTTGAATTTGTGTTCATGGCGAGTTTTCGGTTAGCTGTAGGTGGTGTGGAGGTGATGAACTACGTCATCTCCACAGCATCATCAGATGAAGTTCAAGTTTGGCCGCGAAGGCCTCAGCCGCGCCGTGTTTCTCCTCCGGCTACTTTTACTGATTCTGTAATAACATTATGGAGTGGTTAAGGAGCACGATGGGTCGAGTGTGTGCCTACTAAAGCGACACTATGCGAAAGCATTCAAATCGTTAACTAGTCACTTATTTTGTCGATCGTAGACAGGTAGAATAGGCACACGTTCGCTCTAGTAGGTCACACTGTAACGTGCGGGCTTTCTTAATGATTGTATTCTTATGATAAAATAATGTACAAATGACAATATGCGGTCTGTGTTTGTCTAGTCTGCTCTAGCGGTCCAAGGAATTGCTCGCTCGTTACGCGCACCCTGGCGTATGGCGCGGCGGGCGGCGCGTTCAGCCGCGCCCCCCACCGTGCAGGTACAGGTACAGGTACAGGTACAGGCACAGGCACAGCGCAGGTATCCTTCCCTCGCTGTGCCGCCCCCCCCCGCCTGTGTCTTCATGTTATGTACAGACAGCGTCAGAGTCTGGTAACCCCCCTAGTTAACGTTAGTAGGTTCAAACCGTCGCGGTGTCGGTCGTGGATCTCGAACTTTTTGCACAAATGTGTTTTAAAAACCTTCTCCTCCTTGCTTAGGCATATTTAATTTCGTCCTCATATCTATATGAGACGATGGAGTGGCGGTTACAACACTCGACATTAATCTATACGTTTTAAGAGTACTGGATTCAAATCCCTCAATGCCTAAATATATATTTGTTTTTTTTTATGTTCGTTACTAACACAATGGACTACGTTTTAAGTGTAGTAGGTAAGTTACCTAATTATTTAAGGTAAAATAATAAAACAATTTTCAAAAGTTATAACAAATTTATTAAAACACCATTTAACATAACACAATATGGATACTTATTACTTATTTTTTTTGAATTTTCAATAATGTTTTAAATGATAGAATAATACTTAATTTACCCATATAAGATTAACGAGTGAACAAACATGTTAACATTGGAACAGGTTATACTTGCCGTATAAAATCCAATAAACAATTTAGATCAATCGAAAATACTTACTCTGGTATTTTATCTATTATTGAAAACATTATATATCTGAATATTTATTAATACCGAATGGGATGGATGTCTTTCACTTAAAATAATTTGTCAAAGCCTTCTTTTCATTTGGGTAACTAAATCCGCCCAAAACCACTACGACGCATCAGTTCCCAGGTTCTTAGGACCTCCTGTTGCAGGTGGACAACACTTCACTCGTGTCCCAATTAGGACAAATTGACCCCACATATGCTCACACATTCTCCACATATTTAAATCTGGACTTTTAGATAGCATTATTTCTTGCTAAACTGGCCAATTATGCGTCCACTCACTTCAACAATTTCTCCTGGTCCCATTGATGACATCCATCACCAAAAACCTGAAAATAAAAACACAATATTATAAACGTATGACTGTGTTTATATATATAATATAAAAGGGAATAGGTTTACTAAGCACATTGTTTATGATAATCCTACTTATAATTGTCATACCACTTACCTAATGTTATTCTGCCATTTACTCTTACATTTGATGGGTTGTAGCGTTCCGAAATGTTATTTTGCAAAATCCACTCTTCAGCTCAATTTTTCGGCTGTTATATATATGCACAATTATTTTTCATAAACAAAATCAATGACACACACCCAAGACGAAACAAGTAATCTTTTGTTCTGAACTATCATTTAATACACAACTACCCTCAATAGTCCAGTGCTGCACAGAATAATTTTAATTAGTTGCGCACTACCGTGATAAACAAATGAAAAAGTTACTAGCTGACGCATCCATTCATACCTAGACAAAATAATAAACGTATACTGTAACTTAAAATTTCGTCATACTTGCCAACCGCTACGATAGCTAAGTTGGTTAGAGCGGCTCATTCATAAACTGGTGTGAATAAATTGGTGGTTCGATTCCCCAGTCAAGTATAAATATTTTTGTATAAGATTTTGGCCATTTGAATATGGTAACCTCCACGGCAGCAATTTAAATTTATACTTGAAAGGGGTATACCAGATCGTGACGCTGTGTGTACATGAATATGTAGGTAGTACGGTGCCTGCTGTAGGTACGATGCCTGCTGTAGGTACGATGCCTGCTGTAGGTACGATGCCTGCTGTAGGTACGATGCCTGCTGTAGGTACGATGCCTGCTGTAGGTACGGTGCCTGCTGTAGGTACCATTACCAATAAATACACTACTGTGGTATTTCATTCGGTCGACGGAACTGTGCAAGTAATTTTTACTTTAAATTTTAATGATACTAATTATATGGTTTTATACAAACCCGCGTCTTATTTATTTCTAGTGCTCATTAAAATGTTTTGGTAGGTGCTTATCTTTATTTTCCTAGATAACTCGTCAACTATTGTAGCGTTCAGTATCGTGATGGTACCATCGCTAGCAAAACTTAAAACACCATATAACTTCCCTAAATGTATCAATTAACTCGTGTAACGATTATCCTAGGCAGGAGCTTATCTATTTACGATTTCATAATAACGATTGTTTTTATCTTTTGGAATGGAGGCAGTGATTCGCGAACCACCGACCGACGGCGACGCCGTACGTTCATCATGACATACCGACATCACAATCATAATATTATTATTTTGTAAGAGTTTTAGTGATGAGTGCGAACAGTGGTGCCAATGCCGACGAAGTGCCAGAGGCTACCCGCGGCCGGCGGCACTCGGCTCAAGAAAGAAACAGGGTTTTACGGAAATATTACAAGGAAACTGACATCTTCTTGTCGCCCGAAGGGATTTTGAAACTTATTTCTATTGTAAGTATGTTATATGTAATTTAATTATTACGTATAAACAACCACAATCACATTAATTAAATCCATTAAATACAATTCACAATAAATTACAATAAAACACAATATTAGTAGTAAAAATCTTTGTGGAGGGCTCGTCCGGGTGCGTACTGCCACCGTGTCTATTTCTGCCGTGAAGCAGCTGTGCTGTGTTTCAGTTTGAAGGGTGTGAGTGGGTGCCTGTGAAATGACCGGTGCTTCATCATACTAGTAAATTACAGGCACAAGAGGCTTGTCATCTTCATGCCTCAAGTTGTTGAAGTTGACGCAGGGCGTTGCATCGTATAGCACGTTCCGTAATGGCGTGATATACGATGCAATGCTTTGTGATAGGTGATGGTTGCCATATGCGTTAGCATCCTAGTAGTCTGTGGTTGCCACTTAACATCGGATGGGTCATGTGCTTGTTCCATCTTCAAAACAACAATTACATGTATAGTCGTCGGTTATGGTCCGTCCAGTACTCACTTATGGTGTTGTTGTATGGTCGCCAAGAACAAATTTAGTTATAACTATAAACAAACTTACAAAGACTTGCATGCTCGATGATCAGTGGTTGCACAAAATCAACCCCATCGGCCGCGCTAGACTAGGACTAACGCCACTGCACTTGCATATACAACAAGAAGCCATTGCACTCTGAATAAAGTCAACAGATCAGTGGAAAGGCAGTAGTAGGACCACAAACCACTGTAAAATATTGAATAAGGCAACAGATATCATCCCTGAAGCATCGAAGGGTACGAACAGAGTAGCCACGACGTACCTTACCTGCAAAGGGTATCAGATAATCAATATAGAGGATATATACGGTCCAACGTCAAACACCATCTATCATATATTCACAGATGGA
The DNA here is from genome assembly GCA_951804965.1 of Horisme vitalbata. Taxonomy (NCBI): domain Eukaryota; kingdom Metazoa; phylum Arthropoda; class Insecta; order Lepidoptera; family Geometridae; genus Horisme; species Horisme vitalbata. Next base: position 428,359 of record OX638104.1, on the reverse strand, counting down.
TCCAAGACAAAAAGTGGTGCTGGTTGTGGCTTTTACTGCCCCGAAACAGGGTTATCCAAAGCACAGCCTCTCAGCAGAACCACCACAGCATTTCAGGCAGAAACTCTAGGACTTCTTTTAGGGGCCTTAGAGATAGACTACTCAATAAAAAACACTGTCGCCACATCATAAAATAAAAAATCACAGCTCTTGTTTTTATAACAGACAGCGCGGAACAGATTAACGTACTCCGCAGTCCAGACACCAGGTCCAAATCGATTGCGGAATGTCACAGTGCCCTCCAAAAACTAACAACTGACTACACAGTTAACATTACATGGACGCAGAGTCACGGCTCAAACCCTGGACATAACAAGGCAGACTCGTTGGCAAGGGAAGGAGCCAGGCTCTCTTCAACCGCCACTGATATTGGCCTTTCCAACCCACCTTCGGTGGAGATCAAGAAAAGGCTAAGAGAGCACTCAGAAAGCGAACACCAAAGATTGTGGGAACGGAGACAGGATTGCAAAAATACAAAACTAATGCTACCAAGAAGAAAGAACAAAATATCCAACACCCTGTTAAAAATGAAGCGTGACGACCTACGCATAGGTACTGGTTGGTGTTATTACAGGCCACTGTAACCTGAACCACCACCTAGTAAAGTCAGGAGCCACGGACAGCCACCAGCCACAGCACCTGTCGCGGCTGCTTTCAAGCTGAACAAACAGTGGAGCACGTCATCTTACACTGCACTGCCACAAACGAAGCCAGAACAATATCCGGGCTACAAAAACTGCTTGATCAAGCCTCACAAACGCAGGCAGTATCGGGAATCCTAGAGCAATGTTGCCACCAACCCGAAGCCTTCTCCGTTATTTCAAGGAGTTGGGCTGGCTGGGGCCAGGTTAGCAGGGGGGCAATGCACAGTACACCCCAATGCGGGACGTCGGTGCAGAACTTTTTTCCCCCTACTTCAAATTAGAAATTAGAATTAGAGGTATACCAAATTAACTATTTTTTTATTATTATTAATTATTAATTAACAAGAACGGTTTTTTTATTTATACCAATTACACTAATTATTACATTAAAATTGAACATGCAAAGATTATAAAAATTAAAATTAAACAACAATACAAAGGTCAGATTAAGATAAACACATCTACACTATCCACAACTGTTTGTCTATCATCACGGAATTGAAGGCGTTACGGGTTTTTTTGCTTCTTTGTCCCGTGGCGAGCGGCGAGCTCAAAGAATAAAGATAGTTACCTAAATTAGTTAGATAGTCATCAATACCTACCAAGTTATCATTATCGATTTATCATGAAGGACTGGTAAAGTAGTTATTCCAAGTAAAAATTGAATACTTACAATGGTTTTATTTATGTGAAGGTACAATTGATTATTTTTACGTTATAATTATGTTTTCTTAATATTTCTTAATTCTAAATCTAATGTGTCGTGTTTCGTTTTTCTTGCCAAAAAACGGGAAAAAACGTAATTCAGTGTTAGATATCGATCGCTGCTGCAAAATGGCACATAATTCGCCGATCAATCAATATCTTTCGATACCGTAGGTAAAGTGAAGAGAAAGGGAAATTCCTTCATTAAGACGAGCTTCCGTCCGTGGCTTCGCTCGCGTGGCATGTTGTATCAAATGTAGGTACATGTAAATGTTCCTATATTCCAAGTTTCATCAAAACCAGTTCAGTAGTTTTTGCGTGAAATAGTAACAATCATTCATCCGTCCACACACTTTCACATTTTCATTAGGATTCTCGACTATCGTAAATAGACTGAAGATAAGTTAAACTAAACTTATAGGTACCACACAATTGGAACCAACAGATTTTACGTCGTAACCGGTTAATCACCCATTGCGCCAACGAGGTCGTCAACAATATCAGTCCAACATGAAAACGTCGCTCATCGAGCTATGCTCGGAGTTTCTCTGAAGGATATAATCCGCAACGAGACTATCCGACAAAGAACTAAAGTAAATCGACATAGCTCAGAGAATTAGTAGCTTACAAATGAAATGAACGAAGTGGCAGTAGGCTGGACATATCTGCCGAAGCACCGATAACCGTTGGGGTAAACGTGTTCTTTAGTGGAGACTGCGGCTTGGCAAACGTAGTGTAGAACGCCCTCGCGCAAAGAAGAAGAAGTCTACTATGTAGTCTTTACGTTACGTTTTTAGGGTAAATAAATAGAAGAAAGTAAGTAGGGTTTATTAAGTATGTATGGTATGAGAGTTCCTATCTCTAGCCCAAACGTCTCGATATATTTTGATTCATTCGCCGTCGTTGGATTGGATTCATCTAGCTAGATCAAGAGAGTTACAGGATATGAAAGGTCAAACTGAACAAAAGGACTGTAAGAAGCCATTTTTAATTTACCATAAACCAAAATGGTGTATGAAAAACTTATCGAGGTGAAGCTTTCAATGCTGAATAACACACCGCCGTACCTACTGTAGGACGTGCCCGCAGTCAATGTGTTACAAAAATTGGTACCTTCTTGTTTTAGTACCTACAGGGGATAGATAGATAGATAACACTTTATTGATCACCACAATCATACAAGTAAAAGTAACTTAATCTAAGCATTATGAACTAGAAGGTAACACAATTGGCGGCCTTATCGCTTAAAGCGATCTCTTCCAGGCAACCATAGTATGGATAGGAAGAGCAAAGCTTTAGAGGATGGCGGTGCACTAATACAAGATTATGCATATTACAATTAAATACAATGTTAAGAAGGAACTTAGTAACTATACATAAAATCTAATAAAAAATAATAATATAAATTATAACCCTAATACGTACAATAATAATAAAAAAAATATACTAATACATAGTTTATAACAGAAAAAAGACGTGACGGAAATTCAAACGCTAACTAACTATAAGAAAGTGCTAAATAGTGTTGGTAAACTTTCAATTTAAAAGTGTGATGCGATGTTGCTTTCCTGATATTGAGTGGCAAAGCATTCCACAACCGAACAGCTTGGGCTGTAAACGAGCTACAAAAAAAAGATATTTTTTGCAGAGGAGTTTTCAGTAAGAGGTTATCTGATGACCTAAGTGAAAAGTTGTGGGAGGAGCAGAAATACTCAAATCTATGATGCTCGAGTAGAGCGAGGCTGAAGAATAGGAAATCGAGAAGATATGAGGGTGAAGTGGGTGGGGCACCCATTTGACGGTTGATAGGAGTGAATGGAAGAAGAAAATATGTCCCGACCTAACACCACCTAGCGGGGATAAGGGAAAGAGAATGACGATGAGTAATGATGATTGCGTGGGCGGCGCATGCATTACAGTTTGATATATATACGTTGATAGGAGGGACATACATATACCTACATACCTACCTACACGTAGTGACGACGACACGCGAAAATCATTGAAAATGACAAACCAATGAATAGCCATTTTGGTTATCATCATTATCGCGTCATCGGCCCATTATTGGCTGTCGTCATCACTAAGTGTATGTCAGTGTCCCGCGTATCAACGTACATATAACAAACTAGCTTCAGCCCGCGGCTTCGCTCACGTGGTAAGTACCGGCACTAAAAAGTAGCCTATGTGTTAATCCAGGTCCAAATCCGTGAAAGGGTAACAAACATTAATCCATAGTCACAGTAGTAGTACCTAGTAGTTATTAGTACATGTAGGTATGTATGACATAGTCGGAGTGCAGGTGGGGTGCGTGGGTCTGAGCGCGCTGCTGGTGTGGGCGGACGGGTGCGGACGCGCGCGGGGTCTGGCCGCCAGCGCCGCCAGCGTGTCGCTGGGCGCGGCGGCGGCGCTGGCGCTGCTCTACGCCGGCCTGGCCTCGCGGGCGCCGCTGCGGGCCCCCGCCGTCTGGCTCTACACTGTCAGTACCTATACCTTATTTATTATCTACCTATCTATTTACATTTGAACATGTTTAACATAGCCATAAAACCTGTGAAGTACCGAGTTGATTTTGTACCGCGGTCGTAAGGCGGGTCTTAGGTTTGTTAGCTACAGGTATAAGGCTGCTGGTAGAAGCTGGATGCGTCGAGCCTAGGACAGGGCGCAATGGCGTTCCTTAGGGGAGTTCTATGTCCAGCGGTGGACTGCTTAGTCTGATGATGATGATGATTAAGTAGGTTATGCTTCGCCGGGTGTTTGTGGATGCGACTAGCACGAGACCGTGGTGGATGGTACAAACTATTCGGGAGGCCTATATGCAGCAGTGCATAAGTCGGGCTGTGGATGATTTTTGATTATTAATATAAAACACGAAGCTCTCGTGACTTTCCAAGATCGCGTCCGCCTTTGGGAAGGCACCATAGAAATTGTTCCTTCTTTTTTAGTCGTAAAACCCTGGCCTTCGTGTGCCCTAAACTCCATTATGTACCAGAGTTGGCCACTGACTGAATAGCAAGGGTTTTATATTAATTGTTGTAGTGACAAACTCGAAAGATTTTCCTTTCATAAATACAGAGATAACAGGGACGAACTGCCTTTCAGTTGATTATAATTAGTTGTAGCGATAAGGACTAAGGGCTCATACGAGCGGCACGATGTCAACGGCAGAGGCGACTGCACCCGTCGGCGGCAGTCGTTGACGTAACAACACAGTCGGCACGCTTGTTGGTATCCGTCGACGGCTGCCGCTGACGCTGGAGCTAGGAGCTAGGAGCTAGGGTAAGGCAGCGTGTGGTGTGCAGGAGCTGATCGTGTCGTCGGCGGCGGGCGTGCTGCTGCTGACGTCGGGCGCGCTGAGCCTCGCCGTGTGCCGGCCGACCGCGCCCGCCGACTACATACCCGGCGTGAGACAATATCTACACGCATTATTATATTATAAGCTTGACCCTCATTTAAACGCCTATTTATACCACACGGTACTTATAGGCCTATTAGACCACGCAGTATTATAAGACTTATAAAACCACGCGGTATTCACTCAGTGTTACTTACACTTAGCGTAGTGTCATAAGAGTAAGCCACTTAGTCGGTGTTAGGCTTCTTGACTAATTTTAGTAATTAGTCAATAAGACAGATTAAATACCACGTGGTCTAATAGGCTCTCTAGGCAAGGTAGTACTACTCGAAGCATTCGGTGGTAACGCATTGGGATGGTCTCAAAAGCAGGCCACCATAAAGATGCAAGATAAAAGAAACTTGTGGTTACCGTTACATAGCCGACTTCGCGTCCTAGAGAAAAAATCAGCAACAAATGTCAGGTATTTTTTCAAACTAGCCCTAGAACTAGCTAGTATTTTATGGCTTACAAATAATTTATCACTACTTAATATTGAGTGCGCGACGTCCGGCTGCAAGATGGGCAGGCGACATCGGCAAAATCGCGGGCCGTACGTGAGTTAGACTAGCCCAGGATCGTGGTGGATGGCACAAGTTGAGGGAGGCCTATACCTAGCAGTGGATGAAATCAGGCTGCGGATGATGATGATGGCTTGTCTAGTTTCAAATGATAGAAATTGTTTCCAGCCGCTAGCGATGTTGATAGCGGGCATGGTGACCGGCAGCGCGGCGGTCACGTACTCGGCCGCCATGCGGCACTGGGACTCCGTCGCGCCGCGCTCGGCGCCGCGCCCCGCCCCGCTCGCGCGCGAGCTCGACGTGTGAGCCGCACGCCCCGCCCCGCCCCGCTCGCGCGTGAGCTCGACGTGTGAGCCGCACGCCCCGCCCCGCCCCGCTCGCGCGTGAGCTCGACGTGTGAGCCGCACGCCCCGCCCCGCCCCGCTCGCGCGTGAGCTCGACGTGTGAGCCGCACGCCCCGCCCCGCCCCGCTCGCGCGTGAGCTCGACGTGTGAGCCGCACGCCCCGCCCCGCCCCGCTCGCGCGTGAGCTCGACGTGTGAGCCGCACGCCCCGCCCCGCCCCGCTCGCGCGTGAGCTCGACGTGTGAGCCGCACGCCCCGCCCCGCCCCGCTCGCGCGTGAGCTCGACGTGTGAGCCGCACGCCCCGCCCCGCCCCGCTCGCGCGTGAGCTCGACGTGTGAGCCGCACGCCCCGCCCCGCCCCGCTCGCGCGTGAGCTCGACGTGTGAGCCGCACGCCCCGCCCCGCCCCGCTCGCGCGTGAGCTCGACGTGTGAGCCGCACGCCCCGCCCCGCCCCGCTCGCGCGTGAGCTCGACGTGTGAGCCGCACGCCCGATAGATCAAGCCTAGTGGAAGTGGAAGTCATTGCAACGAGCAAGTTTTATGACTTTTATTTTAGTTTGGTGTAAGGAAATATTGAAGAAAGCATGCTTATTGTTGAATAGGTATATAATTTCATATATTTTTTGATGACTATTAAACTTACTATATAAAATCCATCACCTGTTTGTACAATTTTCACATTAAGATACACCTCACACCATAATAATAATATTTTATTGTCTTTCAAAGTAGGTATCAACTGCAGCTTTGCAATGCTATAAAATATTTTTGTACTGATTCGACCAAGCTGGTGGCTTGTGGTTTATCTGCTACTCCGGCGATCTCCAACCCGAGATTCTCAATTTTGTGAGCGGTGGAGTTGCCGATGGCGAACCTCGGCAGCTGGGTGAGCTTGTTGCTGAAGGTCTGCAGCTGCCGGTGGATATACTCGCAGCCCGACGGGCTGAAGAACACCAAGCAGCAGGGATTGTGTCCCGACTCTAGTTCTATGAGATCAGTCTTCAATCTGCTGTTTTCCTTAGTTTCATACACCGTCAGAGCATCCACTGAGATACCAGCCTCAATTAAAGACTTGGGCAACATCTCTGAACGTAGATTGCCACATGGGAACAGAAATTTGGAATTAGCATTGTTTTCTTTTATAATAATTTTGGCCAAGTTTTCTGCATTCCCAGATGTCTCCCCTAGGGCTTCCAGACCGAGTGAAGCCAAGATTTTGCGACAGGACACTTCTCCTACCGTGTAAACTCGTTTGGTGTTCCAAATCACAAACTTGGAGGGATCCCAGCACTTGGCCAGCGCCTCGATGGCTCTGGGACTGGTGAGGATGAGGCCGTCGTAGTCCTGTTGCAGTAGCTTGTCTGTGAGCTGGATGACGTTGGTGTTCTCAAACTGAAGCGGCTCTACAAACACGGCCTCGTAGTTACTATCGCTGAACGCCCTTTGGTAGTCTTCGGACTCGCTTTTGAAGAGCACAACTTTCTTCATGGTGGCTCCGTTGTCACGCGATTTAATAACCTTTGTGACGCGCTCTACATAGTCGCTGCGGTACTCACTTGACCCTGGAAAAGCAGGAAGGAAACGGACATTCGCGGATTACTATTACTATATATTTATAAACGACATAGTTGTTTTCATGCACACACCAAACAACACTCTACTGTTGCTTACGTAGGTACCTGCGTTGTAGGTTCTTTTAATAATTACCAGAGTTCGTAGTATGTACCTATTTGCAATTTTGTGTAGTTTTTGTTAATTGTTTGTTTGCGTGGTGTTTTTAAATTTTTCCTTCGCTCTTGTCTTGTCCAGTGTTGACAGGGCCCTTATTATGTTACGTTTCGTTTCCTGAAATGTTACATTTTTGCTCCAAAAGTTACATTATCATTTATTAACATTGAAAATGTTTGTTTTCCTGATCGAGCATAGTGCCCGATTTATGAAATTGAGACTTTTTTTACTTGAAGATGGTTCAAGCACATGGTCCACCTGATCATGAACATGAACACATGAGCCATTACCTATCACAAAGCATTGCATCATAGATCACGTTTTTAGTTTGCCTCTAGTTTCACAGCGGGCTTACCACAGGTTTTGATAGTTTTCGAAAACTTTATAGGTTTCGGTATCTTTCCATACATTTTCGTACAGCGCCTCTAGGGAAACGTGCATGAACTACGAAAATGTATGGAAAGATCAGTGTTGCCGTTTTTTATTTGGAGAAAATGCTAAAACTTGTTGCAAAAAATGCTAAAAAAATGCTAAATAACTTTTAAAAATGCTAAAATCTATATTTTTCTTTTGAATTCCTTAGGAATTTTGAATTTTTAGGTAACGTACAAAAAAATGTTAATCATGAAATATGCTAAATGCGAATTTTTCAAGCTAACAGACCCGAAAATATGCTAAATTTAGCATTAAAAATGCTAAAACGGCAACACTGGGAAAGATACCGAAACTTTTAAAGTTTTCGGAAACTATCAAAACCTGTGGTAAGCCCTCAGATATGAGCAAACAGTGTTGCCGTTTATTGTTTGGAGAAAATGCTAAAAAAATGCTAAATAACTTTAAAAAATGCTAAATAAAATGCTAAAATACAAATTTGATTCCCGAATAGCAAACTGAAGTGGTCAACTGTTAAAATAGATGCCTATTCGCATATAGTGAACGCAAGATAAAACTCTGCCTCTGGGTATTAAGATTAATTTGCATCGTAGGTTAATTTTTATTTATTTTTATTTTATTTTATTTTATTTGGGAAACAGACAGAACAATATATCATATAAACTAAATTAAATTAAAATAATTCTTAATCCAGTAAAGTTTCCACATATACAAATCTAACATACACGTCAAAATAAATTGGTGAACAGACAAAAAAAAATATAACAAATAAACAATTAAAAGAATAACTATTTGGACTATACGAAATCTATCTAAACAAAAAACATTAAGAAAAAAGAAACAATTATTAAAATGTTTGGAAAACTAAATAAAATATCCAAAACTTATTCAGAGGGCAGAGATTGCAGCTCATTCCGAACTGCGAGTTTGAATTTTGAAAGCGAAATATCAAAAATATCAATGTTAGAAAAGATACGGTTATTGGTTGTCATGGCACGATTCACATAGGAATTTGAAGCATATTTTGTCCTAGTTGTGGATGGTTGAAATAGATGCTTTTTTCTAGAGTTGGTTCGAGGGCACCTAAATCTCAGTCTACTCAGCAGGTATGGTGTGTCAACATGACCATTAATAATTTTATACAAAAAGGTCTGATCACGCTCGGTTCTTCTGTCACGTAAAGATATTAAATTAGGTAGAGAAATCACTTTTTTGTGAAATCGGTAATCCAGATGCTTACGGAATTTATTTTCCAACCTCTCAATTTGATTAATATAAATATCGTATTGAGGATTCCATACTACTGAAGCGTACTCTAGAATTGATCTAACAAAGGAATTGAACAATATGTTTAAAGTAGACATTTGTTTAAAATCCTTGCTTACTCTTAAAACAAATCCTAGCATACGAAATGCTCTTTTAACTATAGTGTCAATATGAACATCAAACAATAATTTAGAATCCAGGTAGACACCTAAATCTCTCACCAATGATACCCTATCAATTGGTTGTCCATACAAACGATACGAGTATTCAACCGACCTCAACTTTCGCGTAAAAGATATGACGTTACATTTTTTTATATTTAGAGACAGCATATTATTATCACAGTATATGCATAATGCATTCAGATCGTCTTGAAGCTGAGCACAATCTTCTGGGGACTTAATCAGTTTAAATATTTTCTTGTCATCAGCATAGAGCAAAAACTTGGAATGCTGAAAGATGCATGCAACATCATTTATAAAAATATTAAAAAGAAGCGGCCCGAGGTGAGATCCCTGTGGAACTCCTGAAGGAACCGGAGTAAACGAAGAGCAGAAGCCTTTCACTGTAACAGCTTGACTACGGTCCCTTAAATAAGACTCTAGCCAACGCAAAAGGTCACCATGAATGAATACTCATAAGCTTCTGGATTAATATATCATGGCTAATTTTATCGAATGCTTTCGAGTAGTCAGTATAGACTACATCGACCTGAAAGCCCTTATCCATAGCCTCAGAGACAAAATCCATTAGCTCACACAGATTCGTTTCTGTAGATTTTTTGCTCAAAAAACCATGTTGTTGAATGATAAAATGGGGCATAAGAACTGCAAACAATTTATCATAAATGATTCGTTCAAACAATTTCGGAATAATGCTGAGCTTTGATATTGGCCGATAGTTAGTAATATCCTGCTTATCACCATTTTTAAAAATAGGCACTACAAAAGACCTTTTCCATATCTTGGGCATAACACCCGAACGAAGTGAGAGGTTGAAAATTCTATGAAGAGGTAAAGATAGTGACTTAAAACAATTACGAACAAATAATGGTGGAATGCCATCCGGTCCTGCACCCTTACTCACGTCCACACTTTTTAAGTATTTACGTATCGTTGTATATGAGAACTGCATAGACGACACATTTTTGCATGATTTGCGGTGGAAATGTGTTGGTTGCTTCAGTAAATTTTAGCTATTATGTTACACTTACAACATTTGCAATAAGTTAAACCTTGTCATCTTTTCCCGTTGTTCGGTGCTAAATTTTCTCATAAATAAGAGAATCCGTGATATTATATCACATCAGATTCAAATTAGACGTAAAAATTAAGAACACTGCACTGATCGTTCGTAACAAATTAACAATCGCTAAGCAAAAGTTAAACATACATTTAGGGGAAGTCCTAATAGAGAGACTTCCCATGTTTAAAAAAACTACTTTGAGCTGAAAACAAATTGCTCTGGTTTCTATAAAATCTTTTGAATTCCTTACTAAGTAGGTATCGTTCAAAATAATGTAAATCATGAAATATGCTAAATGCGAATTTTTCAAGCTAACAGACCCGGAAATATGCTAAATTTAGCATTAAAAATGCTAAAACGGCAACACTGCGAGCAAAATCTATCAAAATTTCAAAATTTTTTCGCTGACTTTAATCGAGAATTTCCGAATAACTTTTTTTTGAGCTCGCCATTCAAGAAACTGAAAAAATAGTATCTCGGGATTGAATTAAGCTATAGTTTGAGTCATCTTATGATGTGGGTGGGCAAGAACTGTAGGCGATAGAAGGGCCTTTACACGCGAGGCCAGTCTGCGCGGCGTTCATTAAGTCTCTACAAAGTAAAATTTTATTGTGTGTTTTATTTCTAACTAAATTACGTTTTCAATGCCTTTGATTGTTGCGCGAAGATCTGTAGATTTTTTTTAATTTACTTGTTTTTAAGGTCAGGAGGCATTGGCGTATCTATTCGATTATTTTTCAGAGGATCCGGGACCCGCAAAAAATCGAGATCTTTCTTTTCATATTTTGACATATAATCTGCGGTCAAAACATGGAATGAATGGTAGGCCCTGGTTCCAGAGATGCCATGGCCGATTATCGCAAGCTAAACCAACACCCAATGTGGTCAGTGAGTAAGGGCGATTAGTATCATAAGTAAATTTACTTTACAGTGCCTAGTTAGATCAGGAAACTAAAGTAGCTGTCCCTGAACCGTAAACAAAATCGGCGAGCGTAGCGAGCCACGACATTTTTTTAGTAAAGGTATACGAGGCCGCCTCGGTAACTGTAACACTAGATGAAGAATACGAAGTCGGCGAGAGGAGCGTGATTTTTTTAGTATCGCCAACTACGCTATTGTGTTTTAATTCGTCATTGTTGCAAACTGCTTAGGGTAGGGTACGGTAGTTATGAGCGTGCACCCTTATTGTGCATTTTCCATTTTAGTGCATCGTTAGGTGCGATTGAGAAAGATTAATGTACGGGGTTCCGATCCCTATCTTCGGAACCCTAGCCAACCTCACCTGCGCGTTGTGCACCTTGCTAAACAACGAACGGGGCTCTGGCGGCGGCACAGCCAAACGGCTGCGCTATGCCACAATCAGCCGGTGTTTACCGGCACAGATAAATTCCCTGACTGCCGACGGGCAGAGGCGTCGGTGGTGCGAGAAGCTGTGCCCTGCGATCCCCAACCCACATTCCCAGCGTGGGGATTACGGCATAACCCTCTCTATTAGAGGAGGCCTATGTCCAGCACTGGACTCATATAGGCTGGTGTGGTGGTGTGGCGAAGAACCAAAAGTAAGCAACCAAATTGGCGTATGGAGCGAGCCATAAATATATTTGCATAAATACAAAATATAAAAAAAAGAATACTACGATTTATATCTGATAACGTAATAATTAATAAAAACTAACCATGCAGACCCAAAACTTGGTCCCCTTAGCATGCCGTTTTATGTCTACTCTACTTTATAGAAGACAACGTATTATTAAGCTATTGCATAGCTTCTATCGAGGGCCTTGAGCGCGGGGACCGAATCCAGAAATTCCGTAACGAAAAAAAACCTCACGCTCCCCACTCCGACGGGCACGGAGGTGTGGCTTGAAGGCCGTGCATTGTCTAACGTCGTTTCTTTTCGGCAGTCTTCGACACGGTGTTTGTGTGCGTGCAACTAGACGTATTGTACGACTCTACGAAGCTCGCACGAATCGAGACGATCACCACGCTCAAAAAGTGTAACTTGAATTAATATCAAAGAAAAAGAAATACTGCATAAATAAAATAAATAAATAATTATAATTGCATAAGTTGATACAAAATGCTATGCAATAGCTTTACCGCGGCAGTCCCCGAGTGCCACACGTCTTTTTCCTGATTGTGGGTCTCCCTGGATCCCAAAAATGCCTATTTTTTCCCCAAATCATTATCTTATAATTAGATAACCGTATTTAGATATATTTAAAATTTTGCTACATCTACATCCAAAAATAAGTTTTCTCTACTCTTTCGTCGACAAAACCTTGTCAGTAGTACGCAGTTTTCTCACAGATGTACGACATAACGATTAAAAGCAAACATCACAACAAAAGAAAAGAAATAACAATCAGCCATGTTTGCTTTTTTCAAAACCGCGAAAGGTGCAAACTCGCGAAGTAATAAAAGGAAACGTTTCATATTGTCATGGCACGTTCTATTCAGAGCCATAGCTCTGAGTGTGCTAAGGAGTGAAATTGTTTTTAGAAGCGTCAGTTTTATGTATTTTCAATTTGGAAGTGTTCATAAACAGTTTTCAGAAATAATCTTTCTTATTGCAAATCTTCTTTCAAAAGATACGTAAAATGCCATAAATATAAGAATATGTTACATGTTACGTGAGAGGGGTCAAAAGTTACGCAAAATGTAACAAATGTAACCTTCTGGCAACGCTGGTCTTGTCATCCATATGTCATCCCAACCACTCATTCATTCTCCAATTATGTCAATTGCATTGTCATGTCAATGTTAGTTGTTTTTTTTCTTTGCACAATTTGGCCAGGCTAACGTCTTCTGACCATACTACCAAAACATTTTCACTATACTTTTTAGATATTGCTCTTTAGATATTACTCAGTACGTAAATCTATTGAGGATACCAGTAGTCAGGAGGTAAGTTCAAACATAATTTGAACATTAGGTACCTATGTACCTTTTTATAATAGGAGGCCCGCTGTTTAGTACCGTACAGTATTTGCACGTGGCGATGGCGGTAAATGACGGGGTGCGGCAGGACGGCGCGGCAGGCTCCTGAGGGCTTACCACAGGTTTTGATAGTTTTCGAAAACTTTAAAAGTTTCGGTATCTTTCCCAGTGTTGCCGTTTTAGCATTTTTAATGCTAAATTTAGCATATTTTCGGGTCTGTTAGCTTGAAAAATTCGCATTTAGCATATTTTTATGATTAACATTTTTTTGTACGTTACCTAAAAATTCAAAATTCCTAAGGAATTCAAAAGAAAAATATAGATTTTAGCTTTTTATTTAGCATTTTTAAAAGTTATTTAGCATTTTTTGCAACAAGTTTTAGCATTTTCTCCAAATAAAAAACGGCAACACTGATCTTTCCATACATTTTCGTAGTTCATGCACGTTTCCCTAGAGGCGCTGTACGAAAATGTATGGAAAGATACCAAAACCTAAAAAGTTTTCGAAAACTATCAAAACCCGTGGTAAGCGCTCTGTAGCGAGGTGTATCAAGTATATTGTGGTATCAGTTATGTATTTATTTATGTACTGTACACTGTAAACTCTACTACAACAATCAACAAACAGCAAACAGCAATGCTACTTTCATTAGCCAATAACATGGTGTTTGGATGAGAGGTAGGTAGCTTTCAAAGTAACGCATTGTTTTTTAACTAGATAGCGCTTATGCAAAAGCTTTATTATGTATTAGGATTTATTGTAGTAGGTTTTACGTTACCTACTTATGTAAAAACATAACGAAGTCTAAAACCTGGCCTGATGTAGTAATATGTTCTATGAGATTAGAACCGTCTACTAAATAAAGCTTCGTTTCGTGTAAGTATGTACATGTCAACTTAAATAGTTATTTGTAACAAGTGTAGGTAGCTAAATAAGTTCTAATTTTATCCGTTTTTTGTGAAGAAGTTATGAATTTGTGTCAAATCTGTTTAGGTAGTTTAAAGAATGATTTAATTTTTTATATCCTATTGATTTATTTTTTTTTTGTGTTCATATTCTTATATAATAGTTCTTGTATCTATGTGGGTGATGTGGTCGCTCAGCGTCAAAAGCTCTAAAAACAAAAGATTTTGTCATAAGTTCTTCTTCTTTCTTTGGTTTTGGCCTTTACTTTTCTTACTTTCCACATTTTTATAGAGCATTCGTAATAGCTCACGGCTGTCAAACATTTATGAGATGCCTGAGTTTTCTCAAGTTAGTAGATGTACCTTTGGAATAATATTCTACTCTATCACTCTATCATATACGGATACTGTGCCATAGCGAGCGAAACCTCACAAAGATCACAGGATCAAAGAACTTTCTTTGATCCTGTGATCGTATCCGAATTTGACTTTTGAGTTGAGCGATAACTTCAAATCACCCGAAAAAAATTGGACGTGACAACAGCTCATTAGTTATAATAATTTGAGATGAATTTGCAGTAAGATTAAATACAGGACAGTTTCAAAATTAAGCTCGCATATAATGTCAGAGAGCGTGATGCGATGGGTGATGGGCTGCCCGAGCGGGCTGGTGGTGTCGGCGGTGGTGGCGCTGGTGCTGCTGCCGACGCAGTTCTACGGGCCCGAGCTGGCACCGCCGCTGAGCGCGCCCGTCGCCGCCCCCGCGCCGCCCTCCTGGCTCGACCGCGTCTTTGACTCGCCGCCGATGGACCTGTTCGTCACGCTCGCCATCACGCTCCTAGGGCTCTTCACCTATCTCTGCGAATGGATACAAAGGAAATTCATGGAGAGAAGAATAGTCAAGGTACCTACCTACATATGTTACACTTAGCACCTAGTGAAGTTTGTCATTATGTAGCGATACCTACGGATTCCAAGGATTGTTTGATATAAATGCGAAATCCAAAAAGCTGTGTGAGCTGTTTACTTGCCGATTATAAGCAATCCTCAAATGAAGCACGTGACTGACCTCATTCATCCGTTAACATATAAAATCCGTAGGTACACCGAAGAAGGGTTTCGTAAGATGGATGTTCCGTTCCGCGTCCGTAACAGTCATCACAAAGCACCCGTTGAGCAGCCGTTGAACGCAAAGAGCCGAGAATCACCAGTTAATCTCTCTGCGGTCGGTAACTTGATGACTGAAGATCGTGATCACACTGCGTTGTCTTCGTGATGGACCGGACTACTTGTCTCCAGCGACTTCTGTTGGCAACCATCAGCACCACTTGATGGAGTTTAATTTTGCCCTCATTTAGTTGATTGCTCCATCTCGTCAGGGGATCTACCGCGTGATATTTTTCCTTCTACATGTCCCACGATGACCAAATTCTGGAGGCTGTCGTCGCTACGTCCCGCTATATGCCCGTAGTAGGAGAGTATACGACGATGACAAATCGTGGAAAGTCTGTCCTTAAGGTGACTATACATGTCAAACCTCCCTCTCGCTCGCACTAGTGCGCGGGGTTTGACATATATAGTCGCCTTAACTTTCAACTGCGTGAGGATCGATACGATACATTGGTGCGTTTCGCAGTCCACGCGGCGGTATCCGAAGCATTCGCCTCCAACACCACATTTCGAATGCATTAATCCTTTTTCGCTCTCTAGCTAAGATGATCCATGTCTCCACGCCGTATAGGAAAATTTGAAATATTAAAGATCGTACCTTAGTTTTCCTTGGTATGCCTCGTTTTTTCCAAATGCCTTCTAACCGTGTCATTGCGTCCCTCCCCATAGCCGTCCTGCGTTTTATTTTTGACACACAAGTTCCATTAGTGGTGATGAGTGAGCCGTGGTAGATGAAGCTCTTGACTTCTTTTATGGCCAGGCACGAGTTAGGGCCCGATAGGAGTCCTGCTCGGTCGACTACCATCAGTTACTCACAACGGATCTATTTCCCTCTGACTTTAGGCCCCGCAACGCAAACGATTCAACCAATCCTTGTACAATCCGCTACCCACATTAGTCACAAAATGTGGCGTGAGTTTGTCCACGTTCCTTTGAACTTTCAGTTGAACCAGTACCTGAGCGGCAGCGTGGAGCGGCTGCGCGTGTGGGACGTGCAGCAGGAGCAGCTGGAGACGACGCTGAAGCTGGTGCAGAACGCCACCTCCGAGTACAACCTGCTGCTGTACCTGCTGCTGCGCCAGCACGGCTGCGCGCCGCGCACGCCGGCGCACGCCGCGCACGCCGCGCCCGCCTGCGAGCCCTCCTCCTGCTTCTTCGACAAGGAGCTCGACGCGCCGCCGCTGCTCAGCGCTGCGCTCGATACATATTAGAATATACTATATTTACAGCACTCATGCTTATCTATTTACTGCCTACCTTACTGATACTGTCTACTTACCACTCTAAGCACTAGACTAGACTGGTAGATACTTTATAATGATACTGTCCTTTCCGTAAAAAGGCTACGTAGATGCTAAAGCTGCCTACGGACAGCGCGTACATTGGTACGCGTGTCCTGGAACGCAACGCCCGCTTGACGCGCGACCAAAAACCGACTGCCTACGTTCGTACTTTGTACTGATGGTGGCTGGCGTGTGAGCTAGCTTGCGGGGTACGCGTACGTACCCCAAGAGTACGCGTAGCTGCAAGTATGGACATGGCGTTGCCTACGTTGACTACGCGTACCATTGTACGTGCTATCCGTACCCAGCTTATGATTAATCGAGTAAATTGATTCAATTAACTAATTTAGTACCTCATAATAATTTAAAAAATAAGTAGGTACCTAGTTAAAATGTAGGAACCTAACCTAGTTCCGCAAGTCCCGGGAACGATGCGTTCCCGGAACCATTTTAAGACAAGAGTCTTGGTTTAATGTTTCAAATGTTAATGTTTTTTTTTTTAATGCAATGCAAACGATAGGCACATAAGCTAGAATGGTTCCTTATCTGCATGATTTGCTACGGACAAATTCTAACATAATTATCTAGATACCTACTTATCAGTATCCGCAAATCGTCCCTTTTTAGGGTTTTATGAACTAACCCACGTTTACCTAGCTTTGCGATGGTAGCGATCGAACTGAGAAGAGAGATGACCCTCGCCATTAGCACGTGCTATCTGCCCACGCCGACGCCGACGCCGACGCCGATGGCCGCCAACGCCCGCCGCTTACGACGGATGATAGAGGTCGTACATATCTACTTAGTTGGTGATCTATGTAGGTACTTTTTATAAAGATGAAAGGTTTTGAATAGATACGATCGATCATTTGATGTCCTTATGGATGCAATGAGCGAATAGCCGGCAAATGGCGTGGCTTCCATTCCCGCTGCGGGACAAATGTTTCGATGATTTGCAAGTTTATTCATCTATTCTCTAGTCGATTTTGTTTAAGTACATCTCCCATGGTGACGACAATAACTGTGCCTTCTGTGCTCAGCTGTCTGCCAGATGTTCGCGGAATGGCTTTCCACTTAGTAGGTATGTCACGGATGGAAGCAACGGATTCGCAAACCTAAGCCTAAAATCTATCAACGTCACATGAGTGTAAAGATGTGAAGGGCAAATATACCAAGTAGGTACTCTTCAACGCATTTGAATATAAGAGTTGTATTCGTTCGAGGCTGAACATGAATTCAGTTTCAGTATTATGGATAACTAGCTTTTGCCCGCCGCTTCGCTAGTGTTAAATGTTATTTTTCTATTAGACTGAGTGCCTTACTCATCCGATTTCAGAACAAATAATTACGACCTTCCACAAGGAAGTGTGTTAGGTGCTTTGTTCTTTTTATGTATACTTATTAAAAGAACTAAGTGATGTGACAAACCATAAATGTATTTATTTGCTGACGATAGGTAGGTATTTCTATAATTGTGACATCGGATAAAAAAATATATAGTAGGTAGGTATCACAAATTGATCAATACAATTGTCAAAACACATCAGTACCTAATATACAGACATCAATGATTTAAAATTAAACCTAATTTATGTAATTCTAATTGTTCCTATACATCGTACCGCCTCGGAATCAATAAATGTTGTGGTTGGACCCCACGACTACGACACGACCACGCATAAGGCTTAACTAACTTAACCACTCTCACTTAGCCCCTTTTCCCGTTCGCGTTCCTATTCCCGTTTAAAAAAAACATCGAAAACGAGATATCAAAGAAGCCGTTTGGCCTCTGTGGCGCAGTGGGCGAAGGTCCGCCTGAGACGCAGAAGGTTGCGAATTCGATTCCCGCCGCGGGACAAATTTTGCATTTTCTGCAGATATTTGTCTCGGGTCTGGGTGTTTTCTATGTATGATAAGTATGTATTTACAATCAAAAAAACTGTATATATGTGTGTGTATATCAATCATGTGGTTCCCATAATACAAGCTCAGCTTAGTTTGGAGCTACATGATGCTGTGTGATAAACTGTTAACGTCCAGCATTATTTATACAAAATTAGTTTTCTTCTTAATTTTATTCGTGAATGTTTCCGATGTTATATTCTATTCATCTACACTAATATTATCTACATCTACACTATCTACACTAATATTATAAAGAGGAAAGATTTGATTGTTTGTTTGTTTGCATTGAATAGGCTCCGAAACTACTGGACCGATTTAAAAAAAATTTTCACCGTTGGGTAGCTACACTATCCCCGGGTGTTATAAGCTATATTATAATTTCAAAAAAATTAGGGTTCCTTACTAAAATTTCAATAACCCGAAGTGTAAAAAAATGACTTAAAAAATTCCTTACCTCGCGTGCGCTGCGAAAACTATTGATGATAGAACAAAATAATGTAGTACGACTATTTAGAACACATCATAATCTACAAGAAGTGTCGCGACAGCATATGTCTAGCTATTATAGTTATGTCACAATAAGAGTTAATTTATTTTAAAAATTTAATTGAACTGGTATTAATCCTTATCAAAATAAATTACTTTATATTCAAGACTATTTCAATAACTTTATATAACTTTTTAAATCATTCAATTCGGACATTCCATTCAAAAGATATCACGAGTTTAAAAATGTAAGTATTTGAAAAAAGTTGCGTGGTCATGTCACCGCTTACCCCGCTCGGCTAGCTAGGTAGCAAAGCGATGAAATAAGCGTTACGGGGGTACGGAAGGGAAGTCAATACTTATTATCAAGAAATAAAGGGTGTATGTGTGTGTGTGTAAGAAGTTATAATTTTTGTTTTTTTTTATTAACTACCCGTGCGAAGCCGGGGCGGACCGCTAGTATCATTCATATTCGGGCGGAGACAAATCCAAAAAATCAAAGATTAGGAAAATCGGTCCAGCAATTCATGAGTTGAAAAATGATTACGACCACTTTACGAATGATTCTTCTATACGCATCTTACCTTTCCATACATGCATAGACTGCTTATATATAAGCCTTCCTTTTGGCTTTGCCGTAGTCGGGTAAAAAAAGAATAAGTAGGTACCCTTAGCAAAATAAATAACATAATTGACTGACAATCTTACCTACAGGTACCTAGGTAAAGGAACTTATTTTTATTACATCTGTAAGCTACACCGGTAAGTATGTAATGAAAAGATAAAATAGATGACCCACCTGCGCCCACTCATTTGTATGGTTGCTGTTTTTGAGCGAAATATTAGCCTTACCAAGTAAAAGCTATTAATTTAGTAAACAAAGAGATATATTTAATTATGTGTAATAGAATATTGCGATTGTAGAACGAAAACTCGGGGGTAGGGCCGCGGCTAAAACAAAAAGGCCGCCCAACGAAAGATGTGTAATTTGCGTGTAACTTTTAGTGATGGTTTTTCTCTTAGGTTCGCAGTTATGAAAAAAGTTGGTAATTTCAATATTTGTAAGTTGAGACAATAAGCGGGTCCACGGGGCGCGGGCGCGGGCGGGGCCGCGGGCCTGCGCTAGACAGTTACCCGGCGGTTGGAGCCCCGCGCCCGCGGTGGAGGCGGCGCAGCACTAATAAGCATCTAATTAATGCTAACTTTATTATTACGTTTTCTGTTCGTTGTTTTCGCTAACTGGGGCGTTCCGACTCCCTTGAATTGATGATTACCAAAGTATGACGTGTTTTTCGCAAATGAAATAAAAATGAAAAGTATCTCTTCAGAAATTCAAACAAATTACACCACGAGCCTTTTATTTAGCTATATTCCTAGTTTCTTCTTATTTTGTGTAGAAATGAAAAAACATTTTTGGATTAGGTACAGGATACGAAATCAAATTCTTTGCTTTATTATGAATGCAATAAGATTGCGGTGAGATTATATTGTTTTGAAAGCCTATTCCTTGGGATTCATGGTTTATTTCTGAATACGCTTCGTGCCTTGGAATAATATGACATAAGTAACAGAATATTTTGTAGCATTTTTTTCGGATCAGTTATAAGTAGGTTTCGGGATACATTTATTTTGTGTTATGCACGTATAGAGATGAATCGTATAGAGATGAATCGTACCTATAGAGATGAATCGCATCATGTTCAAGTGCTACAATAAAATATTAGGTAAGTACCTATTACTGAGGTAAGTTATTGTAATATTCTTACCTAGTTTTTGAACCATTTGGGAGTTAAAATAATAGTTTTAAAAAACTAAAAAACACGCTTGCACGCATGCGTAGTTCGCGCACTAGCTCTGTCTCTCTTACTCGCATGCAAAGGATGCGGAAAGAAATTAATTAATCCTGGCGAATCTAATTAGGATAATCGGATATTTTTATCGGATTATTGCATTGTCATCGACCTTTGACAGGTGTGCAAAGTTTGAATCAAATCTGATCGTTCAAAGTAGGGAAAAATCGAGCTCAAAGGAGTCGGTTACCTACATACATACATACAGGTGAAACTAATAAAAGCGTGTTAAAAAAGCAAATTAGCAAGAAACCAAATAATATTGTACCTATTTGTTACAATATTATTTTGTTTGTTGCCAATTTGCTTTTTTAACACCCACATGGTTCAAAAACTCATTGGAAACATTTGTATATTTCAAATCGCGTTAATGCCTACTGCGAAAAATAAAAATGTAGGTAATTTGTTGAATGCCGAAATGGCTTCCGCAAAAACCGATTTACATAATTTGTGGCATACCAGTAGTGCATCTAACAACTTCGCAACTTACACGCAGTGAGCACACTACTTCATATGTCTAAGGCATACGATACGTAACGTTAAGATAAAATATTACTGCTAAAACTTTATGGGAGAGGGATACGTCACTTAGGTTCGGTCGTAATTGGTTTGCATCTTATTTACAAAACAGAGTGCAATACGCACTATAGCCATCAGATTTGTTAAATAAAAAATGTGCGATCAGAAATGAAAGACATGTCCTTGGGTTTCTGTTATTTATTATGTAGGTACATCCAGGGGCGGATTTCCCAATAGGCCAAGTAGGCCCGGGCCCAGGGCAGCAAAATTTTGGGGGCGGAAAAAGTTCGTGGGATTTTTTTGTATCGCGCCTTTCACTTCTCGCTCCTTCGTGTTGGTAATATTCCGTAAAAAATATAATAAAACAAGCGGCCCTGATGTGAAGGTATAAATTACATTCTGGAAATAAGCCACCTGATGCCCCAACCTCCTTAAAATCTCCTGCAAACCTTCTTAAAAACCTCTTCAATAGCAAATCACTTGTTTATCAACCGTTTTTCGGCTTGCTTTCTGTACTCCGTATTCCACCACACTTTTCTCGGGCCAACGGTCATCTGTGCATTATCAAATACGTAACAATATAGCTGTACTGTAATACGGCTAGGCTCGAGGGTTTTTTTTGTGCTTTACAGTGAGTAGAAAGGGCGGCAATCTTTCATATGTCTAGGACGATCAATGGATCAAATCCGCCCCTCGGTACATCAATGGCCTTCCCAAAATCATGAAGGAACCATGTGTTTTGTTTTATTCACTGATGATATTTTCTTCCTACTACAATTCTAAATTCCCTCCTATAAAAAAAAGCTTGTTTAAAGGCTTGTTTGTTTTCAGACTTGTTCCATGATTTGTTAAAAAAGGTGTTTCTTTTCCATGAAATAAATAAATAACAAACTACAAATAAAAATATTTTTTTTAAAATTACCTTCATCAAACCATTATTTAAAAGGTTCAAGATCCTTCAATTACCGTGTATGTACATCAGGGATTGTGTCAAACAATATCCTCACTATTTCAAAACACACTCAGAGGCACTATCAAAGAACACGAGACACAGATATAAACTGTATGTACCTCCGTGTCGTCTACAAATTGTTAAGCGGAACGTTTACCATCACGCCATTACAATCTACAACAAATTACCAAATTATTTTAAGGAACTAAGTTTGAATGTATTTAAAAGAAAATTGAAGATCTGGTTGTTGGAGTATTGTTTAATTATAAGAAGGTCGGTTATTAGAATCATTATTATTTTGGAGTCAATTTGTATTTTAAATTTTAAATTGACATTCTGTAGGTTAGATTTTTATTAATTTGATTGAAAATGGAATACGGGTAGTATTGGGAATCGATGAATAACTAAAAACAAATTCCATTTTTTTTATAGCCATAATGACATTCAAATAGAAAAGATTAAAGATTCGCATTGCTTGGTTTGGTCATTGATACACATTTAAATTGGGAACCCCACATAAAGAAACGATTGTTAAAACTTCTAAATTTGCTTTGAACTCTACGAAATTAAGAAGCAAATAGATTTACAAAGTGTTGCGACGCTTCGCACTTGGTCACAGTTTTTTATTTTTTAAACTATAAGTAAGTTTTGTAATAGATAGGTCCTATTTTCGTTAACTCTTTTTAAGTTTGTAAAGTTTTTTTAAATAGGTAGGTCCATCGGTTACTGCTTAAGGTGCGTACAGACGATGTAACATAACATGTTATACAACATTGCTGTATAACATGTTTCAGATAATGTGGACAATGAATGTTATATAAAACATGTTATTGATTTTTTTATTGATTGACAACAATGTTATATAACTTAGTCAAGTGTACTTAAACGCGCGGGCGCAGCGGCGGGTGGCGGGGTGGTGGCAGTGATGACGACAATGGTTATATAACATTGTTATATTGCATTGTTATTCTAATGTGTTCTGTATTGTTTTATGTTGCAAAGTTGAATAACAAGGTAACATTATGCGGACGTGTTATAAAACACAAGTTACATAATATGTTACATAGTCTGTACGCACCTTTAGAAGTAGTTTAAGCATTATGTGTATTACTTACTAAGTTCTCTCTCTAACTATCGTAGAGCCCATGACGGTCCATAAGAACTACCTTAATACCCTACCATACCAGCTTGAACGGGTTTATAAACATAGATTAAAGCACATTATTATTATGTATTTTTACCTACATCGACTTGTTTCAGTCAATATATGTGTATATTAGGGTGGCCCAAAAAAATTTTTTTCGTTTTTTTTTCTTGGCCACCCCCTAAATTTGTAACACGTATCTATAGTAATAACGTTGCAAAATTTCAGGTGACTAGCTTTAGCGAAAGAGGGTGCTCAAGCGAGTGTTTTTTTTGAAATATTTGTGAAAAACACTATAGTTTGATTTCTTGGTTGCAGGTTAGTTTTCAGAGTTAAATAAATCATATTAATATTAAAATAGAACTTTTAGAGTGTTTAATAAACAAACATAGAAGAAACCTAATTGCTAGACTGTGAATCAGTGTATTAGTGCATGAAAATGAGTTATTCAACACGTAATAGAGATGACAGGCAGATGGCTGAGAAGGCAGATGGCGCTGCTAGTATCAACATCGGCTCCGTGCAAATTTAATTAGGAAAAATAGTTAAAGTGTACGCTTCTCAAAGATTTAATTACAATTACAATAATAATGTATCAAATCTCAAGTGACAGTATTTTCTAAAAGAAAAACCTAACATTTACAGTGAAATATGAACTAAAGTGATAATTGTAATAAGACTATTAGAAGCGGAAATCATTGGGTCTCATTCTCATCTACAAAAATAGTCATTCACAACCAGTGTTAACCCTATATAAAGTGATAAAAAGCATCTGTGTATATAATATGAGAAGAGAATTTAATCACAGTAACATTAAAACAAACACTATCCATTTAAAAAAAAAAAGTTCTGAGGGTGTTGTGTTAATAATGTGACTCATCTTAATAACGACTTTTAGCTATCAATGCACGATATTTCCGAGTAACACTAAACAACAATAATTTCGACCTCCATCGCACAATCAGACTGGCCGAGCGGTCTTACTGTACAGCTGACAATCAGAAGGCACAGTGTTCGATTCTCGAGGGAAGCATCGTTTTTTGCCTGAAAAACTTTTTCACCAACACCATCTAGCGAGCAGTAGAAGCACTCCATTCTCCAATAATGGACCAGCAAGAAAATGTCACCTTCAGGCGAGCCCATACGCACTTGACTATAACCAGAGATGAGACAGATATGAGTATCGACGCGCTAGATGTCACCACCAATAGCCTACCAGACGTTTCAATCGATAATGACCAAGTAAAAACTTTATTACAAAAAATAGAGCAGCTCCAAATACAGCTAAACAGCGCTCACGAAGAAATAGAGCAATTATCACTTCTAAATAGAGAATTATCAAAAACGAATATGGAACTGACGAAAAAAAATATGCTCTACAAAAAGATTGGCAATAGTCCGTCTAAATTTCTATCTTCAACTTTGTCAACACCTCATAACAAACCCAAACTACAACATAAAACTAAAGTCCTTAAAAAACCTCAAACAGACAGTATATTACTTATAGAACCTGAAGTCATGCCAAGCAAAAAATCACATAAAGAAACACAAACTCATACAGAAATTTCTAAACAAACTACCCAAAGAAAAGAAAAAGAAACGCAAACTAAATCTATACCAACTATGGAAAAAAGCACTCAGTCAAAAAAACAAGATTTGAACCTGCACCTCTCTACTCCACTCGATACGACTAACAGCTTAACTCGAACCCGAGTCAACTTCACACCTCCAGTTGCTGTTCATAAATTGCATAAAATGTGTGTGTTAAGCAGCCAAAAATCACATATTCTACAACAAAAAACAATGGCTGAGAATGAGCAGATTGACGGGTATGAAATATGTCACTACAGGAAGCCCAACTGTGGCATACTGCCTTTACTGGAGGGAATCGATGCGAAATTAAAAGATTTTACGATGCACGACTTCTGTGTAATATTTCTAGGAGAAGAAGATTTTCAGAATACGATTAATAACTTAGAGTTAGTTATGTATATTAGAAAAACGCTGCTCAATGTACAATTTACTAATATTATTATATGCTTACCAACATTTAAGTGCCATAAATACGCTACGATGTTTAATTGGCGAATTGAAAACTTCAACAATTTGCTCTACATAGACAATGACTCCAATCAATATGCATACCTTCTTGACTCTAATCTAAACTTGACCTACGACTACAGAATGTTCTCTAAAGTGAACGGAACAGTGAACATCCATGGTTGGCGAATCATTCTTCACGACTTAGGTACATTAACTAATTACATAGCTGAGCAGAACTTTTCCTTTACTTCAACCATAAATGAAGAATCAGCCGACAAACAAGAACATAGTGAGTCGCAGTTTTTTCTTGAATAATTACATACACATAATGCACCAAAACATTGCAGGCCTATTTAACAAATCTGACTTACTGACCCTATATTTAGACGAAATTAATGAACAGCACCGTATTGACATAGATGTACTTTGTATCACAGAGCATTTCATCTCAGCAGGTCAAGAGGACCTACTTAGTATAACTAACTTTAATCTTGCAGCGTGCTACTCTAGACCTAAAAATCGTGGAGGAGCATGTATTTTGGTACGAAATGGTATTACATATAATGAAATTAATATAAGAAAATTATGTGTCGAAAGTATTTTTGAGTGCTGTGCCATCGAACTCATGCAGTATGATATTACTATAGTGTGTCTGTACAGGGTGCCTAACCCGCAAAGACTTGATTTATTCTATGACATTTTGGAACAACTATTATTAAAAATTTCTGACACCAAAAATAATGTTATACTATGTGGTGACTTTAACATTGACATTTTAAAAAATAATCGAACTTCTTTGGACTTTGAAAATTTATTACTTTGCTATAATCTTAAGTTAGTAATAAGACAACCAACTCGCCTGTCAAGTAAGACTTGCATTGATAATTTTGCGATAGCTTCTAAAAGAAATTGTAAGAGTCAGGTACTAGACATCGGATTATCAGACCATACAGCTCAATTACTAACGTATCCTGTCTGTAAAGTTTGCAAAATTAACAGCTGGAACGTATCTAGGAGAGATTTTTGCTGTGATAATTTGTCCAAATTTAAATTATGCATGGAAAGTCTTTCCTTCTCCGAACTCTATCAAATTGCGAATGCGAACGATGCATATAATTCATTTATAGACACATTTGGGCTATTCTACAACCTATGCTTTCCAAAGATAAAAATTAAATTATCAATTAAAAGAAAACCTAAATGAGTAGTATGTTATTGGGAGTTCTAGACCACCAGCGGTTTAGCCGTCAGAACACCTTCGTTCGCTTCACTCACTCCGTTCGCTACGCTCACTACGGTTTGTTCTGCCGGCTAAACCGCCGGTGTTCTAGAACTCCCAATAACTGAGAAGAAGTTTATGGTCTGCTGGATCTTACATCGCTTGGTCGCTAACAGACGTTTTTTATAACAGTCATTTCCTACTATCTGCGATTAATATTTTCAAAGAGCTTGGTAGGAAATATATCTCACTGCTTTGTGAAGGCAAACACAAACGGTTGGGTGAACCATGGTAAGTAGCACCCGGAGAGCCCAAGGTAGGGTTAACTCTCACCGGCTGTGATATGTAAAAGCGAATACAAATTGGCTTGGTGAACCTTGGTAAGTAACACCTCGAGAGCCCAAGGTAGGATTAACTCTCAACCAGTATTGCGCACAGTTAATTTTCCTTCTAATAATTTGTATACCTACTTATTTGTGAATGAAACACAAACGGTTGGGTGAACCATGGTAAGTAGCACCCTGAGAGTCCAAGGTAGGGTTAACTCTCACCGGCTGTGATATGTAAAAGCGAATACAAATTGGCTTGGTGAACCTTGGTAAGTAGCACCTTGAGAGCCCAAGGTAGGATTAACTCTCAACCAGTATTGCGCATAGTTAATTTTCTTTCTAATAATGTGTATACCTACTTATTTGTGAATAAAAACACAAACGGTTGGGTGAACCATGGTAAGTAGCACCCTGAGAGCCCAAGGTAGGGTTATCTCTCACCGGCTGTGATATGTAAAAGTGAATTACAAATCGGCTTGGTGAACCTTGATAAGTAACACCTTGAGAGCCCAAGGTAGGATTAACTCTCAACCAGTATTGCGCACAGTTAATTTTCTTTCTAATAATTTGTATACCTACTTATTTATGAATGAAAACACAAACGGTTGGGTGAACCATGGTAAGTAGCACCCTGAGAGCCCAAGGTAGGGTTAACTCTCACCGGCTGTGATATGTAAAAGCGAACACAAATCGGCTTGGTGAACCATGGTAAGTAGCACCTTGAGAGCCCAAGGTAGGATTATCTCTCAACCAGTATTGCGCACAGCTAATTTTCTTTCTAATAATTTCTATCCCTACTTATTTGTGAATGAAAACACAAACGGTTGGGTGAACCATGGTAAGTAGCACCCTGAGAGCCCAAGGTAGGGTTAACTCTCACCGGCTGTGATATGTAAAAGTGAATTACAAATCGGCTTGGTGAACCTTGATAAGTAACACCTTGAGAGCCCAAGGTAGGATTACCTCTCACCGACTGTAATGTGTAAAAGCAAATACAAAGTGGCTGGACGAACCATGGTAAGTATCGCCCTGAGAGCCCATGGTAGGATTATCTCTCACCGTTTGTGATGTCTTACACTTGATGAATGATTTGGTGCTTAAAGTTTTTACTAACTAAATAATTACCACCTGTTCGGAACCTACTCTCTTCCGAGGAAAGAACAGGCAAGAAACTCGGAGAGTAAATAAAGTTGATATATATGTTTCTACAACTTGAGAAATTCATGAACATCCCAGAGAGCAAACTCATTATTTTGTGAAGGCAAACACAAATCGGTTGGGTGAACCTTGGTAAGAAGCACCCTGAGAGCCCGAGGTAGGATTAACTCTCACCATTGTGATGTCTAACACGTACAAGGGAAAATTCATGAATTACCTCTCTGTCTACCTAGCTTTTACCATAGTTTTAATAGTTCAGCTGAGGAAACTCAAGAATATCCCAGAGAGCGAACTCTCTTTGTTTTGTGAAAAGGCAAACACATCGGTTGGGTGAACCGTGGTAAGTAGCACCCTGAGAGCCCGAGGTAGGATTATCTCTCACCATTGTGTTGTCTAGTACATACAGCGGGAAACCCATGAGCTACCTCACACTAAACCCTACTTTTATAAGTTAAAGCTATTTACCAATTATACCAATACTTACTTTGTTTTACCGCGCATTGAAAATCAAATGCGTCTTTTTACCGCGCATTAATTACCAAATGCGACTTTATACCGCGCACTGAAAACCAAATGCGTCTTTATTACCGCGCACTGAAAACCAAATGCGTCTTTATTACCGCGCATTAATTACCAAATGCGACTTTATACCGCGCACTGAAAACCAAATGCGTCTTTATTACCGCGCACTGAAAACCAAATGCGTCTTTATTACCGCGCACTGAAAACCAAATGCGTCTTTATTACCGCGCACTGAAAACCAAATGCGTCTTTTTTACCACGCATTAAATACCAAATGCGATTTTTTTACCGCGCATTTAATACCAAATGCGACTTTTTGTCTGGAAGAAAAAAAAAACAAATAATAAACCTTCAGTTATTAACAGTTTCATCATTTGAACTGCAATAGCTGAAGGTTTCTTTAGTAAATATTTTTTTATAATTACAATACCTAATGTTATACTAATACACTAACTAGTACCTTAAACTATAATATTAACATTAAATCGTTAGTATGCTGGACTGGAGACTCGATGATTTATTAGATAGCATCTGGAATTTCTTCGATCCAAAACCTGAAATAAAAACAAATTTATTAAGTAAGTATGCGAAAGGCTGGTAGAAACTGGATGCGTCAAGCTGATAACAGGACGCAATGGTGCTCATTATGAGTAGCATATGTCCTTCAGCAATGGACTGCTATTAGGCTGATGGTGGTGATGATGATGATGAAGTACGTTCCTACATAAGATTATTAATAACTCAATTTATTAACGATAAAATAATAATGCAAGCAGTAATTTTATGATTAATGAAGCTAAAATGGTTAATATTGTATTTATTTCCTGCGTGAAAGGAAATTCTTCTTATTTTTTGTAAGAGCTACCTTAGTGGAAAACCTACGAAGTATTTTAGTAATAGTGGTACCTGTGAATAAAGGTAGGTGAAGTTGCTGTCCGTTTTCAAGTAGGTAGGTAATGCTGCCACCTCTTCAGTTTTTTCAAATCTGTAAAAAAAGTATTTATTTGTAAATTTAAAAAATAACTTGCCAGTAAAATTAATGTAAAATTTTTTTTTTATAGTAATATGCTTAAAAACTCCTCGGTAAAATACCTACTACCTGTTTATTTTTTGCATTCGAAGGTTAACAAAACTTACTGCTTTATTAGTATGTTTATAATCGAGAAATAGATTTTATTCAATCTTAACTAGAATAACGATGTAATTTTGAGAGTTTATTAAAACTACTTAGGTAGGTAGGACCTACATGGATTTTGTTAGTTTTTTTTTAAATTGGTCTTCTTATATAGATAAGTACTTACTTTCTTTTTTCACTGGTTTAAGATCACTTGTTCACTTTTAATATCCGCGTAATGATTAAGATATTTACTTGGTTAATAATTTTTACTATACAACACGTGTTGTGCAAGTTCGGACACGTTCTCAGGACTCGCCTGGTCACACGGTCGGCCGCCGCATCGGCTTGGCACCTGAGGCGCTGGCTACTATTACAGTTCCTGGAAAGCGCAGTGACAAAACTGCAAGCTTGCACATTAAGGCCATCACCCACTGCAGCTTCATGACATTTTACTATAAAAACATCTTACCACAACTACCTAAGTATTATGATGATGACATAGGTACTTTATTATTACCAATGCTTTCAACGATTATTTTCATAATATGTATCTAAATACCTAAATACTCTTTTACTTCGGTTTATTTTGCACAGGAACTTAAATAGGTTGGCTGTTTAAATTACTCAAGTATAGGTACCTACCAATAGCATATAACTACAATAAGCTCTTGATTCTCACATTGAAATAAGCACAAATCAATTCTTACATTTACTTATAATAAAATACATTAGGCTTTAGAAGGTTATGGTCTTTAAGTCACTGTTAATAGTTCAGATCCATAATAAATGGATGTGCTTTAAATTGACATTAAAAGGTCTAACTTTTGAAAAATAGTTTGAGGGTTAGTAACGTACGGAATTACCTACCAAAATAGCGCATAGCTTAAATAGCACAAAGGTTACCAAAAAAACAAAATTGAATTTTTTGGTAACCAATATAATACTTTAATTAACTTTTTTATTAGGTACTTTATTAAAATGATTATGTCTATGCATTACTTAATGACTTTTTTTAAGATAATAGAAGATTATACCTAATCATTATTCTACTTATCCATTTATTTTATAATCACCGCGGCGCTACTTGCTTTTGATCAGATTTCAAAGAAGTTCAACGTTATTGTTACTTTTGTTAGTACGTTAACTGTTTACTGAACACGTAATAGTTCTTTTATTCGTATTATAAATAAGAGTAAAATTTGTATACACCGTTGGGGTACTCTATAACATTATGTTATAAGCTGAAATTGAAAATTCAATTTTCATGTATTGAATACGGTTGAAAATCGTAAAACTAAATTTCAATGTAATAATTACAATTGTTTTGTTTTTTAAATAACCTTCCCATAGTTAAAAATAAGACTCAAATTTGTTTGATGTGTGTTATACATAACTCATTTGGATTGATTTATAATATTTATTGCTGACACTTTGATTAACGTGGTATAAATTGATGGAAAATTGGAAAATAACCACATTCTTTGTGGAATCTTCGCTACGTTCACTAAGGCCCGCCCGCCCAGTGTCACAACCTCCGCCGCCCGCCCGAGCATCTTCGTGACATATCTCTGCCCTTGCGCCTGTGCTCCGCCCGCCCTCGACGCCTACCGCTGTCGTGCTGTCTCACTGATCGCGCTGTTATCAACAACAATCAAAGAAAATGTTCGTAAGTTTCTTAATCAAGCTGAAATGTTTGGTTCTTTGCAAAATTTAATTCTGACGGCTAACTTCAATTTTATTTTTTCAGGTTTGACTACGATACTGAAAGCGAATCAACTGTAGCCGCCGTGCCTGTGAAGCACATCAAAAAGTCACCGGCTACGAGAACAAAGGTGCAAAAACGTAAAATAGCGCCTGCCAGTCCCGCCGCCGTCGCTGCCGTGCTGCCGCGGTCGGATACACCGCCATCGCCATCACCTCAGGAAGAATTCCATCGGTGAGTGAATCAATCATAATGTTGGAGCCATAAACACTTGCAATATCCTGCATTCCAGAACTAATAACAGCTACCTACAGTACCTACTCTTAACTTATAAATCCCAAGTCTTAACATGACATTAAGTAGGTACATATTCAGAATAATTAAATTAACTCTGAGAAAATTAAATCTCATCCCAACATAGAGTTTTCTTCTTCTTCTTCTTCTTCGTATGAGCTAAGTGACCAACTCTGGTGTCAGCGTTATTAAGCCGCCCGAAGGCCTCCGTCATGGCTTAACGACTGAAAAGCCGGGACCAATATCTTAACGTGCCTTCCGAAACACAGAAGCGCTCAAATAGAAATGTCACTTAACGGTCACCCATCCAAGTAACGACCGGGCGGAGTGATATAGGGATAGGTTCTTACGGTTTATGTACAGTTTAATATTTAGTTTATGTTGTCGACAGGTCCAAGAAGCCCAAAAGAGACATCTTTGCTATTTTGAGGTCCGAAGAGTCGAGCTCTTCGTTCAACAACAAAGACCGCGGTAGCTCGGTAACAACATCTTCGTTCGTGTCTCGGGTCTCCGATGGACAGTCGCGCCGCACGGTTACCATCAGCGAAGGCGACTTCTTCTGCGACCTAAAATTCTACCGCATCGGAGACGTCGAAAGTACCCGACCAGAAGAACGGTACAAGAAGGCTCTAACATCAATAAAACTCCGGCTAGGTGAAGACTGTCCGGAGTGGGACGCTTTGCAAGACTTTATAACAACTGTTTTTAAAAAATTTAAAGGCACTGAGCCCACTTTTTATTCTAATAAGGTTACCTTTAAATAAATTTAATTATATAGGTAATACCTACTGAACGTCTACTACTTTTTTCATTAAATTAAATAAATAGCAGACCTTTTTTTCATAAAGTAGGCTACACCTTTTTCATAAATATCATAGGTAGGCACTTAAGTATTTAGTCTAAATAGGTAGGTAGGTACTTTAATTTTTTTAACTAAATAGGTAGTTTGGTAGATTTTTCGTAATAGGTATTTTTTTTTTTTTAGCTCGTAGGTAAGTAACTCTACTTTTTTTCCATTGGACAGATACACCCTATATCGAATAAATAATAAATCTGTACAACAAGTTGTAGGTAGGTAGGTTATTAAGGATTTTAGTGATAGCTTCATTAATCGAAATGCCATTCTGTCAAGTGTGTAACCTAACAGTTTGTAATCGATTATGGATAGGGCATTTACGTAGTAATAAACATAAACAAAACAATGCGAGTCAGCCACATATCGATGGCGTTGAAACAGTAGCTTCGGCGTTTCGATGTCGCATTATTTCTTATAGAATAGCTGCACAAGATACAAATCAAAATAATATAGACGTATTTTTAAATTCAATTCGTGATAAAATAAAACTTGTCATAGACGAATGCTTGCAAAAACACATTTGTATAAAAGTAAATTTTGAACTTTTTTCAAAGTTTTTGTTGTTTAAAAATGATGAAGAAGAAATCAAATCATTCGGAACGAAAAATATTGTTGTCTATAATAATTATGATTTCATGCCTTTGTTTTTATCGATGGTAGACACATTACGAACGAAAGTTGATGAATTACAAGACCGGGATTCGGGATGGAGCTTTTTGAATTGCCTGCATTTAGAGGTAAACGTGAATAAGTATCAACCGCTAGGTGGCTCCACTTTCATTGAACTTCCGGGATACATTAGACACAAAAAGGCTTGTGTAAATATTCGGAACGCTGATGAATATTGTTTTCTATGGAGTGTAGTTGCTGCTCTTTATCCAGCTAAGAGCCATCCAGAAAGAGTTACATCGTACCCACATTTCAGCGAGGTTTTAAATATTGATAACATGTCATTTCCAGTTACATTCTCGGACATAAATATTTTTGAAAAAAATAATCCACAGCTCAGTTTTATTATTTATGGCTTGGAAAAAAATAAAACTATCATAGGTCCACTCTACAAATCAGAGACTACTGTACACAAAAAGACTATACATTTGCTGTACATAGAAAATGGCTTAACATCACATTATTGTCTCATTAAAAACTTGTCGCGATTGGTTAGAAGTCAAATAACAAGACATAATCGGAAATTATTCTTTTGTGACTCGTGCTTACTGTTTTTCTCTACAGCTGATGATGTTGAACGTCACACTTGCAATGGAATTGTTACCGTGTTACCAGAAAATGGATCTGTGATTAAATTTAAAAATTTTGATAGAAAACAAGACGTGCCTTTTGTAATTTATGCAGATTTTGAATCGATGTTGGTAGATGTAGACGACAGTGAGCTAGAAAGAGAAGGCGTCCATACATGTACCATACAAAAACATGTACCAGTGGCATTCGCTTACAATATTGTATGTTCTGTTGATCCTTCTCATAATAAATACGTGACATATCGCGGATTCGATTGTGTTGATAAATTTGTCTCCTCTCTTTACCGAGACACACGGCAAATTCATACTATTTTGTCACAAAATGTGCCTTTAGAGTTCAGTGAAATTGATGCTTTTAATTATAAAAATGAAGTTCAATGCCACATTTGTCAAAGTTTTTTATTTGGAGATAAAGTTAGAGATCACTGTCATATAACAGGTCACTACCGAGGGGCAGCTCATAGTTTATGTAATTTAAAGTATAAAATACCAAAATTTGTTCCAATTTTTTTCCATAATTTGGCAGGATATGACTGTCACTTATTCATCAAGAAGTTAGGCGAAGCGCCAGGCTCTATTAAAATTATTCCTAAAACGAAAGAAAATTACATCTCTTTTACTAAATTCATTCCAATCACAAAAAGCGAATTTGTTCAATTGCGTTTTGTAGACTCTTTTAAATTTTTAGGAACTAGTTTAGAAAAATTAGCCAATACTATGAAAGCATGTGAGTTTAAACACTTACGTCAATGTTATCCAAATGAAACACAGTTTGCTCTATTAAAACGTAAAGGCGTTTATCCTTACGAATATATGAATTCATGGGAACGCTACAATGACCAGTCTCTACCCGAAAAAGACAGTTTTTATAGCTCTTTAAACAATGAGCATATTTCTTATGAAGACTACACACATGCACAATCGGTTTGGACGCAATTTAATATTAATAATTTGGGACAATACACCGACTTATATTTAAAAACTGATGTGTTATTGTTAACAGATATCTTTGAAAACTTTAGAAGAACTTGTAAACATCATTATCACTTGGATCCTGCTTTTTATGTAACTGCACCGAGTTTGTCATTCGACGCAATGCTTTATAAAACTGGAATTGAATTGGAACTCATAGACGACTTTGCGATTATAAATATGATCGAGTCCGGAATTCGTGGAGGTATTTCTATGGTTTCAAAAAGACACGCGCAAGCTAACAACGAATTTGTTGAAGGATATGATCCGTTAATGCCGCAATCTTACATTGGCTATATAGATTGCAACAATCTCTATGGATATAGTATGTGTCAGACATTACCGTTATCAAATTTTAGATTTCTCAATCAAAACGAAATCGATGAATTGGACATAAACAATGTTTCTGATGATGCCAAGTTTGGGTTCATACTTGAAGTAGACTTAGTTTACCCAAAACAATTACATTGTAATCATAACGACTTGCCCTTTTGCCCTGAAAAAGGAATTCCACCTGGTGGAAAAACTTCGAAGCTCCTTCCCAATCTGTATGATAAATTTCAGTATGTCATTCATTATGTGCATTTAAAAACATGCATTAAACACGGCTTAATCTTAAAAAAAATTCATCGCGTAATTACGTTTCAACAAAGCGCCTACCTAAAGCAGTATATTGATTTAAATACAAGCTTGCGTCAAAAAGCTACCTCAACTTTTGAACAAGATTTCTTTAAGTTGCTCAATAATAGTGTTTTCGGAAAAACACTAGAAAATAATCGAAAGAAAGTCAACGTTCAACTTATAAATCAATGGAACGATCGGACTAATAGAACAAAAAAACGAAATAATGCAGAAAAATTAATCGCTCGTCCAAATTTTCATAGTGCATCAATATTTACAGAAAATTTAGTTGCAATTCAATTGAAGCCTGAACGTATAGTTTTAGACAAACCGTTGTATATAGGATTTACAGTACTTGAATTATCAAAAGCACATATGTATGATTTTCATTATTCAGTTTTTAAGCCATTCTATGGAGACCGCCTGCAGATGTGTTATACTGATACAGATAGCTTTATTTATCATATTAAGACTAAACAATTTTACCAAGACATAAAAAGGTACTTTATGAAATATTTCGACACTAGTAATTATCCTCCAGACAATTATCATGGATTGCCAATAATTAATAAAAAAGTACCAGGTCTTTTTAAAGACGAGATGGGTGGGAAAATTATTAGTGAATTTGTTGGATTACGCTCTAAACTGTACTGTATTAAAAATACTGAGGGTGTCATTAAAAAGGCTAAAGGAGTAAAATCATGTGTCGTGCGTGACCTCGATATTTCAGACTATAAACAAACATTGCTAAAGGAAGACATACTACGTAGGAAGAATATTTTGTTTAAAAGTATAAAACATGAAATATTCACTCGTTCAGTAAACAAAATTGCGCTCTCTAGCACTGATGATAAACGTTTGATTTCAAAAGATAAAAAATCGAGCCGGGCTTGGGGACACGTATCTATACTCGGAATTTAGGGTTTTTTACTTATTAAATGACATAAAATTTGTAGTACTTGAGTTTACGGTACATACTTAATGAATATTATATAATGAGTTGTAGTGCCTACTTAGTTTTATGTAAGAAAAACAATTTAAATTTAAAGCTTTGTAATACTTATTGTGCAGTTAGTTACAGTGTGTTGTAGTGTTTAAGATAGAAATATTATAAACTTAACTATATAAAAAAATATGTGTTTTATTTCATCTACATATACCTACCTCATACTTAAGTTGTTGACATAGCACAGAGAATCAGTAACTATGTATAATAACAATAACCGTTGAGGCAAACGTAGTGTAGGACTCTCTCCGGCCAGGTGGAGTGACGAAAGGCTGCTATAGGCTGATGATGATGATGATACCTCATACACTGACATCAGTTTGCCTAGTGCAGCAAAAATGCACGAAGGTACCTACCGCACCGCGACGGCGTCGGGCGCAGCGCGGCGACAGGTCATAACATGATTTCATTCACTTTCCACGCTTGATAGCGAGAGCACACTTTGAAGTGTTTATTTGCGAGTTGCATATCGGTAAGTTTATTATCTTATAAACATTTTAAATTAAACTTCGCTTTCCGTTATGTTTTACTTATTTTTTTTTTAATGTTTTTTTTTTCTTTTTTTTTTCAGATTATGACGGATTTGGAAATCAGAAACGATACCGAAAACCAAGATGGGCTATTTGGCATTAATACGCAAGACCTTCTATTCCACTGCGCACAAAAACCAGTGGAAGACTACGATGAAAATTTTCCCATCATACATTTCAAGAAAACTCCAAAACGTACAAAGAGGAAAGCGAAAAAATTATCTGATGTAGAAAAGCGTCGCCGCAGCTCGCAGCCTCCACCTTCGTTTGTTTTACGACGCGATGGATGCAGAGGGAAGCGATTGATACAAATAAAAATATTCGAATTAAGTGATAATAATAACTGCAGTGAAAGTGAAAATGAGGTTATATCGGCTCAATACGTAGTGAAAGATATGGTGGATAGTATTATGGACCAAACGGAAAGAGTGATCAAAAATATATCAGAAAATTTGTGTGATTCCTAAATTATAAAGGTAAATTGTAAATTAAATTTCTAAGTTATCATTTATTCTTAGTTTGATAAGTTTTATGTAATTATATCTATTAGAATGTTAAAAGTTGTTCATATAAAGTAAATAATTATAAGTTTTATTAAATAAAATTATCTAAAATAAGCAAGTTTTTTATTTCTATGTTAAATAAAATACAAGTAGGTAGGTAAATCTATTTATTTAAAAAAAATATGTCTAGGTACATAGGTTACTTAATTAGTAGGTAAAGTACAGTAATAATTATATTCAATTAATTATATTTAGATTAGACAATAACTTATTAACATTGTTATCATCGCACCATTTTTTTATGCATAGCACATTTTTCAATGCGCACTTTTTGGTATGATGTACACAGTTAATACTAGTATTTGCTTTTTCATAGTCATTATGAAGTTTCAAAAGATTAGGACATCCATTTTCACCCACATCTATTATAAGACAGGTTTTACATAACTCTTGAGTCCATTTTACTTTCTCAGTGCCCTTAACAACAATTTTTTTATTATTTAAATAAGGTATAATAGTACGTTTAAATTCTTGATAATCAATAAATCCTTCACTCCAAAAAATTCCACGATTTTTTTCTAACCACCTCACTTGCTTCTTTTCTTCTTTTGTTAAGTTGTTGTATGGGTAAGGAGGCTTGACAAGAAACGTCTGTGTATATCCATTTATTAAACAAGCAAATTCTTTAATAATAAATCCATTATTTATATCCTTGAATCCTTGTAGATCTACAATTACGATGTCGTTCATGATATTTTCTTCACCAAGTTGCTCAGTGGTCTGTATTCAATCAGACAATCATTTAAAATGAGGCAATATGCCGCTGTTTGATCAGGTATCTCTGAATTGCACTCCAGCTCCACGCGCACGCTTACTACAGGACCGCTTTTAAGATTTTCGCTTTGTCTAGAGCAATCAATCACAAAAAGCGGTGC
The DNA here is from genome assembly GCA_951804965.1 of Horisme vitalbata. Lineage (NCBI taxonomy): Eukaryota > Metazoa > Arthropoda > Insecta > Lepidoptera > Geometridae > Horisme > Horisme vitalbata. Next base: position 389,860 of record OX638104.1, on the reverse strand, counting down.
CTTGTCTTTAAAATCGGAAGCGTTCAACAACGGCTCACTTCTGCGTCCATAATAAGACTGTTGAAATTGAATATACTGTTCATATATCAGAGCCATTTTTGAATCATTAAAATTTGTATTCAGATTTTCATAAGGAAAATATGTTGAATTGAGATAAACTTTTACATCTCTTAAATTGCAATGATCAAAACGAGACATATCGTTCTCTGCTGAGTTTTTTCTATTTGTTTGTAGACCTACGATGACATATCTAGGTTTTTCAATTTGTGACGCGGTTTTTATTGACCACGTATGTTTAGTAGTTTGTGGTAATAATGGATACTCATATAAATCCCAATTTCGGAACGCAAAATGTATAGGACGATCTTTTTCTAAGATCTTTAGTAAATTAATTTTTTCCTTGTCAGACACTTTTACATGTGGAACGCGCCAAACTAATTTATTTATTACTATGTCTTCTAGAGCATCAGTGGATGGAATTTTTAAAGAATTTAAATCTGTATTACTGCGTAGAAGAATCAATTCATGTTTACAGTTAATAATAATTTTTTTATAGTCTTCAGCAAAACCTAAAATATTACTGAGCGGGATTGAAGCCGAGAAACTACCTCCATGAGTTGTTTTTGTTCCATTAACATCCCAACCCCAAGCTTTTGATGTTTTACTCATGTTTTCGGTAAAAGATAAAAGACCTTTTATAGTTGTCGTCAAGCCAGCATTTTTGATTCTATCTATTTCCACTCCATTTAATTCATATCTTATATCTTGGAAAAGAAATAGTATTGGATTGTTTGTAAATTCTACGTTTGTAACTTTTTGTTTCGTATCCTTTTTAATAATGTTTACTGTTCCTTCTATATAAATAGTACTTGCTGAAGGTAGTAAGTATAAATCTTGTTGATTGATAGGTATACGAATTTCATCATTCCTGTTGAAACTAGTTACATATGGTTTATATGAATGATATTCTATACCATCTATAGTATTATCGTATGCTGGTAAACTTGATATATCCAAAATATTCATTTTAGTAGTCCGATTAATTTAAGAAATCTTTTATTTTCTTTAGTTATTTTGTTTTTTCTTGATTTATTGGTTCCTTTACAGGTTTTTGGATTGGAACTAGTGTGCTTGGTTTTATTTTTTTTCTTCTTAGTTATTCCTTTATAGATTGATAGATTAGCTCCGACGTGTTTTGTTTTATTTTTTCTCTTCCGAGTTGTTCGCTTATGGATTGTTGGATTAGCACTGATGTGTTTTGCTTTCGTATTACCGTATTTATTATAGTCAATCATGTTTTCTGAATATGTAAATATAATTGGACTTCTTCGCCACGTAAATTAATCAAATTATTATTTATATCTAATAATCTGATGTTAATACAGCTGACATTAGTTTGATTGACAGGAAAGTAGATGATGTTTCTAGGTATTTCAATAATTCGATATCCTGGTGGTACGTTCGGTGCAAATTCATGAATTATGTGACTTGATTTTCCATTAATATACGATCCGCTCACTATATCACATTCGACTCTCACCACAGTTGTTGATAGAATGTTAACAGGAAGCTGAGACTCGTGTAATATATTAGCTTTTAAGGTTTGTTTACCAAATCCGAGTAAACTTCCAAGTGAATTGTCCTTTTCAAAATGAATGTCCTTGGAACAGTATATAAAAGTTTTCAACGTATTGTTGTTACAAAATAAATTAAAAGTTATTCCTTTGTTTACACTTGCTCGTATAAAATCTGAAATATCTTGCAGTTCATAAGCTCCTTCTGGTATTTCTAGGATTTCGTTCTCACCATAATAAAATTTATTATTTCTACTATCGATGTTAGGAATTGAATTAAACGTTGACAAATGTAATAGAGCGCATTCATAACCACCATCAAATTGTAAAGTAGGGTAATAGTTTGTTGATAAAGTTGATTTATTACCGGTTATAGACAGTGTGAAAGACATTGTAAGAATGAAGCAAATAAATGTATTTTCTGAATATATATATATTTAATTTATCACATACATTTGACAGGCTAATCTATATTATTTTAACAATTTGTTCCAAAATTGATGGAGGAACTTAAGACAAAGATGACCACAATTTGACGTATTAAAACGTTGATAACTATAATAGTTGTATGTTATATCATATTTTAAGTATTTCACCACTTCAGATACAATTTCTAGCACATTCAATTTCTTTTGGTTTATTGGGTAATTCGTCCCTCATATAAACACCTCTGAAATAGGGTATGTATTCACTAGCGTATTCTAATAGTTCTATATTAGTTAGAGCACGATTGGGTAACCTTTTCATTAGTTTTTTGAACTATTAACAAATAAACCGTTACCTTTCTTATAAGGTTTAATATATAAGCCTTTACCCAAAGCAATAGATTCCATAACTTTATTATGCCTTTGAGCTTCTTCAAAGTTCTTTTTGGCAGATTTGTGATCATTTACAGCCTTTGTTATACCTGCAGCTCCTCCAGCCAATGCGCCGAGTGCAGAAAGTCCAGCAAATATTGGTATTAGTGGTAGGACCCCACCTGTTTTTGGTAAAGGTATGATACGAGGCAGACGAACTCCTTTGTTATATTTTAGAATTTTTTTCGCAGCTGAGTACGCTAATCGAATAGCTTTAGAGTTATTTGATGGTTTCAGTTTCTTCAAATGGTTGCGTATTGTTGAAACAATAGATTTAAATGATTTCGTTCCAGCACCATGCTTCACTTTGGTTTTCATTACTTTTTTCACTAACCAGCATGCTAATTTTTCTCCTTTCCCAACATTCTTAGATTTCATTCGTTGCTTTGCCATGTTTAACAATTCTAAATCAGCTTTATGACGCTCTTCTAAATTATTTGAATTACTATATGCGATATCGTGCTGCATACATGCGTTATCCAACGGGTTGATGCCTTGATCACCTCTTATCAAACGTTCTTTCAATCTCGTACCAGGTCCACAATAATTATATCCAGGTAAATGCAGTTCAAACGGGAGCTTATTTATAACACTGTTGAGTAGTCCTCCACCGCTCATTGCTGGTTTAGTAATGGCTAATTTTCAGCCATTATTATTATTTTTATATAAATTCTTAACAATTGTACAAATCATAAAAGTGAACGTTTTTCAATCCAACTATTTTCACTATCAGGGAGACCTAACCATTTAACAAGAAGTTTGCTGCCTTTCGTTCTTAAAACTTTTTCTATTAGATAAATATTAGGACAGTTTGTTTTCTTAAGTTCTTGTTCATAAAAAGTTCCCAATATCGGTTGTCTATGCAAATCTTCAATAACATATGTAAATGGCTTTGAAGGATTTATTGTTTTGATTTTAAATAATTCAGTGGACCAGTTTGGCGTATAACCTTTTTGAAAGCAAGCTTTATATTTACTTATGCGCACAAAATCTCCAACAATAAATTTATTTTTCTTTGATATATTAGTTTTCATTTGCGATTTTAATATATTACTCAACACTGTACTCTTATTTGACTGGTTAACATCATTTGGTTTATGTTTTGTAATCCGGTGTCTTGTATTGTTGTATGTAGCTGCAACTTTTTCTAAAGGCTCTCCAATCCATTTGTAACTTCCACTTAAACTAAAATATTTATACAATTTATTTTTTAGAGTTCGTATTAACCGTTCAACTATTGAAGCTTTTTTAATGGAGTATGTAGAATAATGATTTATTTTATGCGAAATCATTATTTTATTAAATTCATCATTATAAAACTCTGTACCCATATCCGTTTGCAAGTTTAGAGGCGTACGATGAGTTTTGTCTAAGATGTTTTTAAATGCATTTGATATCTCTGACTTGGTCTTAGTCTTAACTGGAATCGTCCATGTAAATTTTGAGAAACAATCTAATACTACTAATATAAACTTATAGCCTTTATTGTATTTTTTTAAATTTTGTAAATCAATAAGATCTGCTTGCCATAAGTCATCGATCCCTTTCAATACTACAGATCGACGACAAAAGTTTCTTCGAGCTGCACTATGAATTTCATTTACAACTTGTGCTTTACTCATTTTTTTGGAGAAATTTTAACGATTTTGTCTAACGGCTTTTGTGCTGTCTTCCTTAGACTGTTGAATATATTTTTGAATGTCTGATTTTATAGCATTTATTAAATTGTAAACTTCTTCCTTGCTTGCAAACAAATCAAATTTTTGATCAACATATTCTTTATTAACAGCATCGTTTGCTTTTAGAGGTTTTGATACACCTGTTAATCTCTTAAATTGTAAATCGATTTCTTCTTTATTTCCATTCGTTATTGTTTTTTCAAGAATTTCTAATACATCTGGAAACCGTAATCGTTTATGAATATGATGACCGAATTTATCCATGGCAATAAGAGTGAACTGACAGGTATCAAGGATTAAGTTCAAATGAAAGAATTTTTTAAAGTGTATCTTATTTATTATCAATAATACCACTTTCGCGCAACTCTTCTATAATAGATATTATTTCATTATCCAATCCAGTATTACCAGCATCTCGAGAAGCAATTAATAACTTTAATCGATCAATTAATTCATTAGGATCGTCCCAGTATACATAATCCACATTTTTCTTCCATTTTTTCAAAATTGGCAACCCTTGTCCTTCGTGTGTGTCAGGCTGACTACCATCAGTACTTGCTGAAACCTTGCGTAGCTTAAATAGTGGTTTTATAATGTTTAAATATTTTCGCCCCCTGTTGCTTCTGATTGGTTTATTTGGATCATAATCACGTCGATGAACATTTGATTCTAGTAGCATCATCTTATAATGTCTCAAATCTTCGTCAGTTATTGTTGATAATTCAGGCACTCTCTTGAATAGCAGCTCGCTTAAACCAAGTGTCTTTTTATACTTGTTTGAACCAATTTGAATAAATTCATCAGAAACCAATACACGTGCTGATCCCATCATCAGTTTACCACGTTCATTTCTCACGCCAAAAGGAACATCACCTACAGCTTCAGAGGACAGAGACCAGGAAGAAATGTCGAAGCTTTTATTACTTGACTCTGAATCGACAGTTTTAAATGATTCATCATTTCTTTCTTCATTACCTTCTGATTCATTTGTACAATCCGAATCATTCGAATATTTATCTGCAGGGCTAAAATCTTGAAAACCAACAGTAGAAACTCTCTTAATAAGTGTTTTATCTGTATCCAATGGACTTGATGCTTCAAACATATCTTTCGTTTTCATCTCTTCCAAATTTTTATTTTTATTAACCATTTCATTGAGAGGATTGGTTATAGGTTTCAAAACAGATTCTATTATATTATTTTTTTCTACTTCTATGTCGCGCATCTTTCGCACCTTCTTTTTAACTGCTTCTGTTGCAGTTACAATTTGTCTCTTTAATATTTTTTCCATTATAATTTATTTCTTTAATTAAGTTGAACAACCAGCACTTCGAGCTATGTTACATGAATGGTTACATTTTACTTATAGTTCTAATATTTATAGTAGGTAATTAAAAATATATACGAATCAAATCCATATATTTTTTTCTACAAATAGGACATTCAATCTTGTGTAACGAAAGAGCACACTTTGCGCAAGCCACAGCATGACCACACGGTATAAAACACGTGTTTATCTGTTCCTCTAAACAAATTTTGCAGACAGTTGATATATTTTTTTGGATATTTATTTCAGGTTCATCACATTTTTTATCATCTGTATTTTGATGTTCACCTTTAGCTGCAACTGTTTCCTCCTCATTTTGAATTTTGTCAATATACTCTTGTCCTTTCAATAATTTAACATGATCACAGTAATCACCAAAACGCGCATGCATTTCCCAAGGGTCATCTCCAGGAGACCAGTCTTGTAGCCTTAAATCGCAGTGATAACAAATTACTCTATCACCTTCTTTTGTGTAAAAAAATCCAGCTTCCACAAGGTCATGCGGCTTTTGCGTTAAACCTATTGGCCAGCTACGGAAGGAATCTCTGCGACTCTTTTCTGTAGTCATAGATAAATAATATGCTCTATTAATATAAGACACACTGTTTGCCATTTTAAAGCTTTAGACAATTTTATCTACCCACGACACACCTTCACGATGTTTGAACGAAGTATGACTCAAATGAACAAAATGTGAGTATCTATTTACTGATGAAATATGATCACCTTGTATAATCGACTAATCAAACACAATATAAGTATCGAATGTTTTACGATAACAACCCTTATTTTTTTCACAATCTTTGTTTATTACCAAATAACTATAAGGTTGCTTCCAAACATTTGAACACATATTTCTAAATTCTTGCCATGTCATATCTGTGTTTACGTGTTCATCATAAATATGTTTCATATTGATTTCATCTTGTTTAAATAGAACTATTAAATTTGCATTATCCCTTACTAGCTGTTTAGGTATTTTACTGTAGGTCTGATTTAAATAGAAACAATCTATGTACTTATGTCTACCCATTGCAAAATAATCGCGAATGCTATTTTGATTTTCACATGCTACGTCATCGAATATCATAACTGAATTACATTTAGCTGCATTTGGAGACAGAACTTTTTCATTCTCATGATATTTAGAAAATGTAACACCTGGAACCTTTCTTAAAACCTGTTCCAAAAATATGTACTTAGGTTGGTGAAGAGTTTTTGAATACACATACACATTTCGAAAGTTTAAACCGTTTTCATGCAGGAGTAGACCAATCACTAAATTAGTTTTTCCACAATTTGATGGACCACAAATCAAACAACGTATTGTATTAGGTAAAAGTTTCCCATGTCGATAACTGCAGGGCTCAGAATCAATACTAATGTTCTCAAACTGCAACGATACTGGCTGTTTAACGAACTTCATTGTAAGAGTAGCAGTCGAAGAATGGTCACTTTATCAAATGAATTACCATTTAAGTACCTACATACTTAATTTGAGTTGAGATGAGTTAGGGTACCTAACATTAATTTTGTTTTATCTTTTGAACGTTATACCTAGGTACCCATTTTTGTAACGAACTAAACCATGAGCAACTTCTTCCGGCGCCGGTTGTAAGATCCAGCAGACCATAAACTTCTTCTCAGTTATTGGGAGTTCTAGAACACCGGCGGTTTAGCCGGCAGAACAAACCGTAGTGAGCGTAGCGAACGGAGTGAGTGAAGCGAACGAAGGTGTTCTGACGGCTAAACCGCTGGTGGTCTAGAACTCCCAATAACATACTACTTAAATGGATATCCAAAGGGATAAAACTATGCAGTAAGAAGCAAAGAGAACTCCTCTGGGTGTACCGTCGACGCTCAAGTAAGTTAAATAAAATAAATTTAATATCATATTCTACTAGACTTAAAAAAATCATCAAACTAACTCAACTGTCGCAAAATAGTCACAGTATAAAAAAATCAGTAAATAAATCTAAGACAATCTGGCAAATAATTAATAAAACAAAACTAAACATTCCTCATGAAAATATTACAAAAATCACATCTAACAGTATCACATATCAAGATCCGCTAGACATAGCTACTGCATTTAACGATTATTTCATTGATCAAATAAATTCATCTCAAAATAAATCTTTAGAAAATAATAAAATAATAAACTCATCCGTCAACTCTATTTATATATCCCCTACAACCCCCCTTGAAGTAGAGAAGATAATTAAATCGCTTAAAAATAAAAAAAGTACTGGATACGATGACTTTTCCGTTCAAGTAATTAAACTAGTAAGCAACTATATATCTCCTCACCTAAGCTACATTATCAATCTTGGGATATCTGACGGCATTTTTCCAGAGCGGCTAAAACCAGTTGTAATAAAACCTATTTATAAGAATAAGGGAGGAAAAGAAGACATAATAAACTACCGCCCCATAGCACTTACATCCGCATTTTCGAAAATATATGAAAAAATTATTTACAATGCACTGATTTCATTCCTTGAAAAACATGATATTTTAGTAAATGAACAGAACGGTTTTAGAAAGGGTAGGTCTATAAACTTAGCCATCTTTAACCTATTAACCAAAATACTAAGAGGAGTTGATGATCGAACGCCTATATGTGCCATATATATGGACATGACAAAAGCGTTCGACTATGTAGATCACTTAATACTCCTAGACAAACTCTTTTTGTATGGGATCAGAGGGAATGCACACGATCTTCTAAAATCATACCTTGCAAATAGAACGCAATTTACAGAGATAAGAAGAATATGTATAAAAGCCAAGGAAGAAATTATATATATGTCTAAAGGAAGAACAATTAAGTATGGTGTCCCCCAGGGCAGCGTCTTGGGACCATTGCTTTTCTTACTCTACATAAACGATTTACCTTTAGTCACTAAACATCCTATGGTTCTCTTTGCTGACGACAGCACTGCCATAGTAAAATATGTATCCCCTGACACTTATGAAACTGACATTAATGACACTATACGCAATATAATAGGCTGGCTTGACAATAATAATTTAAATGTAAACCTTAGCAAAACAAAAATTATGCACTTTTCGCAACGTATGCCTATACCTTTCATTAAAACTGTATACAAAAACCAAATAATAGAAAACACAGCCAGTACAAAGTTTCTAGGTCTGGTGTTAGACAGACAGTTAAACTGGAACATACAAGCTGAAGAGATATGTAAGGTACTTAGCAAATTTGCATATATGCTTTATAAACTAAGGAAAGTCGTAGGTATGGATGTGCTTAAAACCGTTTATCACAGCTACGTTTCTTCTAAACTACGGTACGGTATCATGTTTTGGGGAAACTGCACTGACAGAGAAAATATCTTTAAATCACAAAAACGTTGCATAAGAGCTATGTATGGCCTGAAGACAACCGACAGTTGTAAACCCTACTTCTTAGCATTAAATGTTCTTACCGTTCCAGCACTCTACATTTATGAGATAGCTGTTTTTGTTAAAAGCCATATTAATTTATTCCAAAAGCCAAGCCACTCACGCAGTAGACGTGACCAACAACGTTTGTGCTCGACCAGCGCTAACACAGCTCTCCTCAAGAAAAGTTTTTATGGAATGGCACCCATAATTTTTAATAAATTGCCGAATAATCTAAAATTGCTACCAATGACACTATTTAAGAATAAACTTAAAAAATTTTTGACATCAAAATGTTATTATCATATAAATGACTTTTTAATAGACAAGGACATACAAATTTAATTATTAGGAACAGTACCAATTTTATTTTATTTGACATATATAATTTACTTTTTCATTTTTACTGTATATAATTTAATTGATAATATTTTTGATTTGTACAATGCATTAGAAAACTACTGACGAAATTTTTCATGCCTTATATTTAGGCAGAACATGTTGTGCTTTAATTATAATACCACTGTATGTACATCTTCATTACTCATGTTCGCAAATAAATGACTTTGAACTTTGAACTTTGAACTTTGACATTTTTCTACTTGGATGTCGGGATCTTGAGCCACTGCTAAGGCTAAACCAACTTCCAACACTTCGGCATGTTTTATTACGGTATCACCAGATATTACATGTCTCAAAAAATGTGAAAGATTCTGCGCATACAGTCATTCAAGAATTAATAGAGGTGTGGAACAAGTCTGGTATTCCGACAAGACAACCGAATCACTGCATTCAAAAACTTATTAAAGTTCATAAGAACTGGCTGCTTTTGAAGAAAAATAAAACTAGAGCTTCAGAAGCACAGAGAAAGAGAGAGAACTTGTTCATAGCAGAGTTAGACATACTTTTTGATATTGCCCATTCAAACGCCATAAATTCAATTACAATTTCGGAAGATAGAGTCTTTCTTATTGACCAAAGAGATAAGCGCAAGATGATTATTACTTCAATCGACAAGAAGCTAGAAAAGACCAAAGAACGTTCTTTAAAGCGAAAACAAAGAGCTGAAGAATTAAGACAAAAGGCAGCTGAATGTAATGCTTTGACTTCAATTGTGTCAAGTCAAGAACTAGTACTTGATTCCAGCTTTAGTAGCACTTCTAGTGCCGCTAGCACTATTCAGAATAAGCAAGAAGAAGATTTCGTAGTGACATTACCAAAATCGAAAAGCGCTACCAGTGACAGTGTGGCATTGGCTAGTGGTATTTTTACACAACATGTTACCAGCGCTCTTGACCGTAACAAAATAACCGATCGAGAAGCAGTACGATTGATAATTCCGTTGTCTGCCGCACTTGGTTGCAATCCTGCTTCTCTCCCTATTTCGCGGAGCTCAATTCGACGAGCCAGAAAAAAAGCTAGGATGGAATTCAGTGCAAATATTAAAGAAACCTTCGAGCCCACTTATCCACTTGTAATACATTGAGATGGAAAATTATTGCCTGATATAACAGGAAATAAGAAAGTGGAGCGCCTACCCATTCTTGTCTCCGGCAATGGTTTCGAAAAATTGTTAGGAGTACCCAAACTTACTGCAGGGACGGGAGAAAACATGTCCGATGCTGTTTTTGATGCAATGAAGCAGTGGAACGTCACAAATCAAGTTCAAGCTATGAGTTTTGACACAACTGCCTCTAACACTGGTGCCAAAAAAGGTGCATGTGCTCTTCTAGAGGCAAAGACAGGCCGTGGTTTGTTATGGCTTGCTTGTCGTCATCACATGTTTGAAATAATGCTTTCAAAAGTATTTACACTGTGTTTTGGTCCATCAAGCTCTCCTGAGATCCCATTGTTCAAAAGATTCAGGGTTGCTTGGGATACATTTTCTCGAGAACAATATGATTGCCTTGATTTAATTTCTAGCGCGGAACAGTTTGCTGAAAGTACTCTAGAGAGTCTTACAACAGCTTTAGCTTCAGAAAAACAAGTTCGGGATGATTACAACGAGCTAATAGAGCTCACAATGATAGTTCTGAAGAAGCCACCTGCGAGGATTCATTGGCGTTCCCCGGGACCAATACATCATGCTCGGTGGATGGCAAAACTGTTGTATGCAATGAAGATTTTTCTTTTCAAAAGTAATTCAAACGTATTTAAGTTAACCAAAAGGGAAGAAAAACAAATTATCCGATTTGTTAGTTTCGGTGCTCTAATTTACACAAAGGTTTGGATCGAAGCACCTTTGGCAGCTGATGCACCGATTAATGACTTGCAACTTTGGAAAAGATTAAAATCATACGAAACGATTGATTCTGAAATTAGTGTAGCAGCAAGGGGTGTCTTAGAGCGTCACTTGTGGTATTTATCTGATGAGCTGGTAGCCTTTGCCTTATTTTCCAACAGGGTGTCATGTAAAGAGAAAATGGCCATTGTTCAAAGGATGGATGTTGAAGGCAGTTCACGATTAGTACGAGGTAATTCTGATAAACTATCCACTGAAGCCACGTTAGAAGCCTTTGCATCACAAAGAACATTGCAAACGCTCACTATTCTAAAAATCAATGACACATTCTTGCAACTACCTGCTGAGACTTGGGGAGATAATGATGATTACCTTCAAGGCAAAAGCTGCATAAGGAACCTACGTGTGGTCAACGATACTGCGGAAAGAGGTGTAAAATTATTTGAAGATTATAATACGATACTTACCAAAAACGAGGAAGAAAAACAATTTATACTTCAAGTAGTGGAACATAACCGAAAAATCGTTTCTACTGAAACATCCAAAAAAGCGTTAACAAACTTAATTTCAGGTTGAAAAAACAGAACTGTATTATTAGTATTTTAAGTCCTACTTTGTTAATAATATTTGTGTGTTCCTAATTACTATTTTGCAATAAAAATAATTCATTTTTGAGAAGAGCTTACATTTTTTTCTTACTTGTCCTTTTTATAAAATTTTCATAAAACTCAGATATTTCAAAGTTGATGAGCACCCCCTTCTACATAAGGTAGGGGGCTGAAATTTTAAAAAGAGAATACCATAGGTATGTGTAACAAAACAACGAGGTGGCGTAACTTCACCATACTTGCGTGAACCACCCTAGTGTATATACGTCAATACTATCAAATTGTTTACGATACCTTGACAGTTTTCTGTTTGAAGTGAATATTGTTACCAAATAAACGATTATTGGTTATTATTGATTAACACCTGAATGCCTACTTACTTATGGAAACTATAAACATATTGAGTAAATAAATTCAAGTAAGGCATCAATTAAAATAATGGTTCTTTTTTCATTGAATCGTTTATCTTTGAATGCAATCAACCGTCGCGCGCCGATCAAAACGAACAATACACCAATATCGTGTGATAATTAAATTTATTCAGCGTGTCCAGTCGGGCGTGCTCCGGGCGGGGCGGGGCGGGGCGGGGCGGGGCGGCGCTGGCTGGGCCGCCCGGCTGCATCCGTGCTCGTGCTGCTAGCATCTTCCAGTTACACGACAACGAGTAGCTATAGTAATTAAAAAGTTTATTCTGACTATAAACATACAAAAGACACGTTATAGAAAATCTAAACAAAAATAATAAATATCTATTGATAGGCCGTGCAATGCGCGTTCGGAAACGGACGTGTCTTGCTCTAGCACTGTTTTGAATTTTATAATTTGCGATACGCGCGGCTCTCGCCGCTGTCCGCTGCTGTGATGGGTACGAAGCAACTCAACAACAACAAACAACAACAACAGCCTATTCAGTCCACTGCTGGACATAGGCCTCCCTATAAGAAGGGGGATATGCCCATAATCCCCACGCTGGGCGCATGCCCAGCATGGGTACGGGATCGCAGGGTACAGCTTCTCGCACCAGCAACTCATTCATTCAGAATGCCATCGATACTATGGACGAGATCACCATCCTGCAGATCTGCAAAACCAACTTCAAGGAGGAAATTTGCAATGGCAAGGCGCTGATTACAAGCGCTCGGCCAGACTGCCCAGATGCCGTCCCGTCGGAGGGATGGAGGTGAACGGAGTCTCCAATCGATCAATTTTGATCATAAAATGAAAAACAAGCATCGTATAAAAAAAACAAAGAACTGCGTTAAACTGGGCTAATTGACCCCTTTTATACGACTCGACCTATTGGGACCAGTTTGAAATTTTGACGTTCCTTATTTTGGACCTTTTGGGGATGAAAATGAAACTTTTACTAGCAATCTTATTTAGTCAACCCAATTTAAATCTATACCAAATTTCAAGTCGGTAGGTTATGAACAGTCGCGGTCTGAAAATGTTTATCAGTTTTCAAATTAGATAGTTATAGTTATAGTTATAGATAGTAATAGTTGTAGCATCGATTCTAACAAAAAGAGTATTCATAACGTTTTGATGATGAAACTCTTTTCTTTATTTAAAAGTTGTCATAATTGCATTTTTTACGGTGACATTTATCACAAATACTAGGACTGAAATAATAGAAATTGATTGAAAAACCATGGCAAGTTTATCCCTGCAACAAAGGGCTGAAATATTAATTTTCCATGAAGATGGCTTGAATATTAGTGCTATATCACGAGAATTTAATATATCTCGATCCACCGTGAGATTTTGGATTCGGCGTTATAGCGAAGAAGGGCAAATAACTGACCATAGAAATAATTCAGGACGACGGCCGATACTTACCACCGCGCAAATAACTGATATTGTTCGACATTACGAAGAGCACGGCTTCACACCGACCAGTGATTTTGCTGTTTTGTATTATGTGAGTCCTCGGACGATTCGACGAGCTTTGCACGGAGCAGGACTATAATACAGACATCATGCCATTAAAGTGGAACTCAAACCTCACCACAAAATTGCCCGACTCAATTTTGCGAGAGAATATGTTGATTTTGATTGGTCGAATGTTATATTTACCGACAAAAAAACTTTTAAATCCAGTCAAATCGGAAGATTGAGTTTATGGCGTTATAATCGAACTCGGTATGATGAAGCTCATATCGTGCCTCAAAATGAATCTGGTCGCATAACAGTCAACTTATTGGGGTGGATGAGCCACGACGACGTCGGAGAACTGACGTCGTTAGAAAGTAGAGCTACTGCGAATAATTATGTGTCGCTTTTGGAAGAGTGATGCTGCCTACTGTGCGCGTTGTGTATCCTGCAGCAGAATTCCCACAAATTGATTACGTTCAGGATAATGCACCAATACACACGGCCCGGGCAACTATGGCATGGTTCAACTTGCACCGTGACATTTGTCTCATTCAATGGCCTGCTCGGTCAGCAGATATGAACCCGATTGAAAATCTTTGGGGCATTATAGTTTAACGCTGGGACTGTCAGAACGAAAGAAACCCTGAAGCTCTTAGATCACATTGTGCACGGGTTTGGGATGACATCATGGGGACATTATTTATGCGCGCGCCTTGTCGCATCTATGCGAAATAAACTACGTGCCGTCATAGCTGCTGATGGAGGCTATACTAGTTATTAAAGCGATGTTATAGTTTCCTTAAAAAAATAAAGACAATTATTTACGATTTCTACTTGATTATTTCTTCCTTTTTTAATTTTTAGTAACAAGTTTGATCTCGCTTGGGTGAATCTCTATTGCTTCTTCTATGCTCTATGCATAATCTATGCTCTATGCTCTATACCTAATCAAATCACATAATATCATCGACCTAGTGGCATAGATTTGTGTATGCAATTACCAACTTTAAGGTGGTAAACATTTTGAGACCGCGAGTGTAGTTCCTGAAATACTCAGCTGTGACGGACGGACGGACGGACGGACAAAGCGGCACCATAAGGGTTCGTTTGACCGGTTCGGCAACGTCACTCTAAAAAGGCCCGTGCTCAGCATAATGCTACAGTTAACATAAAATTACCTGAAAAATATATATAATTATACTTATAAATAATATTATTGAACGAAACTAAAACAAAATGTATAAGATTTATATTACCAAATGTTAAACAAGTTAAACCTAATATTAAAATAAAAGATGAAGATCTAAATCTTGTGGACAGTACTGTATTTTTAGGCATAACTTTAGATAATAAGCTTCAATGGGGCGCTCACATAGATGGGTTGTCGAACAGACTCAGTCCTGCAGCATACGCAGTCAAAAGAATCCGTCAACTTACTGACGTAGAAACGGCTAGACTAGTTTATTTCAGCTACTTCCATAGCATTATGTCGTACGGCATTTTGTTGTGGGGGAATGCTGCAGATATCAACACCGTATTTGTGTTGCAGAAGAGGGCTGTTCGTGCAATTTATAATATGGGCCCCAGAGAATCACTTAGAACTAAGTTTAAAGAAATAAATGTTATGACAGTGCCGTGCCAATATATATATGAAAACTTAATGTATGTCCGAAAACATATTAACATGTTCAAGAAAAATAGCGACTATCATAATGTTAACACTAGAAATAAAGATAAACTAGCTGTTCCCACTGTAAGGCTCCATAAAGTTAGTCAATCTTTTAAAGGGATGTCTGTACGATTTTTTAACAAAATCCCAAATGATGTGATTAATCTATCTGTAAATAAATTCAAAAATGTTGTTAAACGTAATCTATGTATTAAAGCTTATTATAAAATATCTGATTATTTAGATGACAAAAAAGCTTGGGATGAAACTGCCTCCAACTCCATCAAAAACAATGTAATAGTTATTAAGAACAAAGACGTTAAAAAAATATAAGCCAAGCAAAGTTTCTTGCCAATTCTTCTTTGTTTGGTCACGTTACGAATTGGTGGTAAATTAAAAAAATGACGTTTCAAAGTGTACTATACAGTTCCTACTGAATAAATGAATTTTGAATTTTGAATTTCAAATTTTTGGAATATAGGTTATATAACATTACTACTACGAAGGCACGTAGCTTGAATCTTACCAATGAAAATTTACCTAACCTTTAAGTACTATGTAGATGAACTTAATACAAAGAACCTTAGCAACATAGTAATAGGAAGGTACATAAAAAATAGGTACCGAGATAGGTAAGTACCTACTGCTATAAAACACATCATGTTTCGGTTTCTAAAGCACTACGCAAGTATCCAAAGCATTTAAAATACAGCACATTATATTTTTAGGAGTAAATGTAGGATAGAGACCAGGGTGTACTCAAAAAATATTTCTAAAAATTTAAACCATCAAATCAGTTCAGGGATGTTCAAGTTAAAAAATCTCTGTTCAGTTGAAACTGGAGGCGTTTTAATAATTATTTAAGTAAAAAAAAGCCAGTCCAAACTCACTTAAATGCAATATAATAATTTCATTATGTGGAGTTGATACAAAAGGAAACAATAACATCTGCTTTTAATACGATACGCGTATCGCGATGCGGTTCACCACGGTGGCCATTTTGTTTTCAGATTATTTGTTTTTTTTCTGTATTTTACAGCAGTAACTACGGTTTGCCAGCACTCTCATCAAATTTGCATTTATATTAAAGAAGTGTACTTACATCAAGTACTCAACACAATCTCGGGTCAAAGGCTGAGTGACGTCCTCCTGCCGCACTAATTTATTAGTCAAAGAGGCACAGAAGAGATCACGCGTCACGATCAGTATCGAACAGTGCTCGGTTAAAATTAATGCTAGACATAATTACACAAAATCATCAAGTTCCAAACTAAGCAGTGCTTATAGGTATTATGGGAACCACAACACTAATATAACCAATTATATACTTTTATTGTAAATTAAAAACACCCAGAACCGACAAAAATATTTGCAAATCATACAGTCATTGGATTGACTGGACGCGTCGCGCTCAAGGTGGAACAAGGTGCAATGGTGAGGTGAGGTGCTCCTTAGGGGAGGCCTTTGTCCAGCAGTGGACGTTTGACGTGTGATAATGATGATAATTTATTTATAAATCATATATAATCACATTCCTTTGCCCTTTTAAACACCAGTCAAATTCTCGTAATCTGCGCTCGTCCTCTACTCTTCTATTATAAATAAATAAATAAATAAATAAAGAATGCTGGACTATCACACAACATCATGTAGCCCCAAACTAAGCAGAGCTTGTACTTATTATGGGAACCACATGTATTACTTACATACTTTTTTTTTGTAAATACGTACATATCATACATAGAAAACACCCAGACCCGAGACAAATATCTGCAGAACATGCAAACATTTGTCCTGCGGTGGGAATCGAACCCGTAACCTTCTTCATCTCAGGCGGACCTTCGCCCACTGCGCCACAGAGGTTGTACTCTTTAAATTTCAATTTTTTGATACAAATAAAATAATTAATTACATTATAAATAGGCACATAATGTAATTAATTATTTTATTATATTGTAACACCGCTTCTCCTCTCATTCTATACAATCCAGTCCATCCAAAGGTGATCTGGAAGAGATCGCTTTTAGCGATAAGACCACCCATTGTATAATCGCGGATTAGTTTATAGATTTGAATGTTTATTAAAATTTTGTAATTTTTGGTGTTCAATAAAGAGTTTTCTATCTATGTATACTATATCATTTGTCTCGCGGAGGGAATCGACCTTGGCTGGTCTTCACCCACTGCGCTACAGAAGTCGTCAAAGTTACAAAGATGTGTGTGTTGCTTCTACCTCTAAACAAGTGAAACATAGGTATATAGGTGGAAAACTCTTTATTTTAAGATTTATAATATCCCAAAAATTCGACTTAGGCCTGGGGATAACTCTCTTCTTGCTCTTCTCTTGAACACTAGGACGATGGTAAAATCGTCCTAGGCAGAACAAAACGGACAATGCAATCATGCAAGTACAATGGACGGTCTTATCGCTTACAACGATCCCTTCCTCTATTCTCTTCCAGGCAAACTTTATATCCGGGTACTAGTATTTATAGTCGTAGTATTTATACTCGCGGCTTCGCTGGCGAGGTGGAATCAACTATTATTATTGCTACAAACAATAACAGTTGTTATGCCATGCCTAAAAACTCCGGGCTTAGTAGCGAGTTAGTACTCGTACTAAAAAGAAGAAGAAGAAGCTACAAACAAGCAGTACAACATACATACATTATTATAATTAATACACGGTGCAATGACATTCTGCGAGAAAGTTTGTGCTTTCACGAGTTTGCTCGCCTACTTCAACTCTTATGCTGAAAAGTCGTACTTTCAAAAGAAAGGAGAAGGCGCCCTATGTACTCGTATACTAAGTGAACGAAAGTAATTAACTAAATACCTACTCGTACATACGACCTCGTTGTGAATTTTGAACGAGCTAATTTATTTACTCTCTAAGTAATTAATAGGAATTGGATGAGAAATGCACAGAGAGCCGTGAAGTTTGTCATGCTCGGCATTAAGCTTATAGAGCATATTGCTAACGTCGATATCCAAAGTCGAACAAAGATCAGAGACGTTGGGAACCGCATAACGGATCTAAAATGGAGTTGGGAAGGACGCCTGGCAAGGCGAGGTGATGACAGTTGGAGTAAGGCGATATCTGAATTGCGTTCAAGAAACGTTGTTCTTCCATTAGCAAAATGGGCGGACAATATTGCATTCATCCTCATCACGGCGGCGGAAATATCTTATGAGTTGATTAAATCGGTGCAAGGATCACCAGTGGTGAGGGAACTACAGACGCTCTTCAATTGTCATTCATCGCGGGAGGATTCCAGAGGCATGGAACACAAGCATAGTCACTACACTGCTATCGTTACATTGAAGTGCTCAGATGTCTATACAACAAAACCTCAATGAACGTCCAAGTACAGGACCAGCACTCTGATTCGATTATGCAGAGAGGTGAGACAGGGGGACGTTATTTTTCCGAAACTGTTCATCAATACATTGGAGGATTTATTTAAGATGCTGGTCTGGAAAAAAATCCTTTTCAACAAAAATGGCCAAACATCTCGCACTTAGGATTTGCGAACGACATTGTTTATGGCAGAAACGCTGTAGAAGTTGCAGAAAGTGTTAGTCAGCCTTTCTGTTTTTTCTTAACAAAATGGTCTCCGTCCGGATGAACATGGAATAAACCATGGTCATGCCCAACGAGCACCTAAACCATGAGAAAAACGTTGTACAAGGCCATATTGGCCTATCGAAGTTGTGAAGGATTATTTGGACAGATAATGTAGTTAGGTATGCGTTCTTAGAGTACTTAGGTTTAAATACATTTATTCTCATAAAGACATAGTCACTTACATGAGAACAGTTTTTAACATTTTGTATTAAGCTACTTGTTATAACATATAGTGCCGAAACGTGAACATCCGCGGTAAGCCTAGTCCACCAATTCAAGGTTGCTCAGAGGGCTTTGCTTGGAATCACGCTGAAAGATAAAACCGTAACGAGACTGAGGACCAAGATAATTGAAATAGCCCAGTCCTCCTCCTCGCCTCGTTTTACTCAATGCAGAGGGTTCCTTTCCCTGGAATATTTGTTTTGAAGCACGATGTTACACCGGGGTTTAAGGGGTTCCTACCTCCATCTCCGGAACCGAAGCCAACCTCACCTGCACTTGGTGCACCCTGCTGTATAACAAACGGGGCTCTGGCGGCCGACCGATTGCCTAACACTGGCACGGGTAATCCCCTGGACGCCGACGGGTAGAAGCAATGACGGTGCGAGAAGCTGTGCCCTGCGATACCAAAAACGCATCCCCAGCGTGGGGATTATGGGCATATCCCCCTTCTTTTATAGGAGGCTTATGTCCAGCAGTGGAATGACTCCAGTGTTTGTTCTTCGATCTGTCCAGGGGATGCGAAGCATGCGTGTGAGCAAAGCCCACAGAATTAGCAAATTCAAGCGGCAGTGGGCTGACCACAATGCCAAAGAACCGATAACCGTTGGATTAGATGAGTTCGAAGGTGGAGACTGCGGTTTGGTAAATGTAGTGTAGGGCACCCCCCGCCCGGCCAGGTAGAGAGGCCTATGTCCAGCAGTGGACTGTAATTTTTTTTATAAATGAAGTAACTACCTATTGAACATAATTAGTTGTACAAGACTAGGTTTAGTTTGATAATGTAGGATGTCCAGTTGGTTGTCAGTGGCGTTAGCAGCATTGCACAAAACATTCTACAGTTGCAAAACGTACCGTGCATATGAGGAACCTACGGTGACGTGGAGCAAGCGCGCTAATTCACGCTATGCATTCAGAGGCTCGATGACGAAGTCTAGCGAATCAGTGTTCGTATCGTAGACGTACAATTTTGGCCAATAATAAAGCGTGGACTCAAGTAGATTCAAAATACGCATTATCTTTGGCCAAAATTGTTCGTTATGTTTACGATACGTTAGGTTTGTATAATAATAGTGCTCCATCGCTTATCTGTTCTATTTCGTAGAGGCTGCTACGATCAGCTACGAAAGAGCCGGGCTTGTGTAGCAGTTCCGTAGCACCTCTCCAGGCGCCGGCAGCCAGCAGTTTGTAACGGCTAAGTACGAGTAAGTAGCCAGTGAGGTTCAGAGGTTCCGTATAAATTTATGCATCCCGTTACCGTTACTCTTCGACCCGTAGTGGCCCAGGAGGTTATTGAAGTATAAATTAGGTAAGGGTTCGAAAGGGATGATTTAAGGCTTTCAGGTAAGCAGGTTTTATGCCGCTCCGAGACTTGTAAAGTGAAGGCAGTTCTGGCAACAAATGGGTTAGTTCTGTTGATTTATTTATGTCGGCTCGGTTAACACTACTTGTACTTTTGTGTGCGTAGGTGCACTTGGGCACCTATTTTTATTGTCAAATCACGTTTCTGAAAGGAATTATATAAAGTACAATAAAGCTGTCCATTTTTAAAGAATAAAAACAACTTTCTACAATACCTACCCTTTAAGTTTAGACAATAAAGGAAAAATACTACTCGCTACACGTTTAGTTGTTTTATAATGCTAAGTAATCTTTTGTAATCTGGGTGGGAAGGTAGTGAATGGGACGAGAGATTCTACCACAGAATAATATAAAGCCGAAATAAATAAATTTATTGTTTGTGGAAACTAGGTACAATTTATATCATACTTAAAAATAAAATTAAGTTAGTCTCACAAGTCCCGCCTGTTAGAAGGAAGGCCTACCTGAGGTCAGAAAAAAAAACAGGTTTTACGTTATTGGAAATACGGAATTTGTTATTTATGAGAATAAGCCAGACTTTATTACTATAGTTATATTAGTAAAATACAACTGAAAACAATTAATTTAATTGTCTTGTTGTTTGTTTTTATCTCTGAAATATTACTCAGCTAATCTCCTCGTTCTTAATCTCGGATTTGTAAGTACCGGCCAATAGAGGGTAGGCACAGGGCTGTAGTTAGAATTCGTTTTTACAAGGAATGTTTTTTTATAGTATTTGAAAATGGAACAAGCACATGGCCCACCTGATGTTAAGTGGTAACCATGAACACAGAATTACATCGTAGATAACGTTTTTTTGGAACGTGCTCAACGATGCAACGCCCTGCGTCCATCAACTTGATGTATGAAGATGATAAGCCTCTTGTGCTTGTAATTTCACCGACACCCACACCTTTCAAACCGAAACACATCACAGCTGCTTCACGGTAGAAATAGGCATGGTGGCAGTACTTCCCAAGACGCGCTCTCTACAAAGAACTCTACTACTACTAAAAATGAATTGAAAGTAAAAAGTAAAAATGAATTCTATGTAGAAAAATATATGACACTATATTACTTATAATGTTATAGGCACATGAGGCTTATCACCTTTATGCTATAAGTACAAAAAAAAAATATATGTAGGATGGACGCACGGCCTTGCATTGTAGGACTCGTTCCAAACATGCGTGACCTACTAAACAATAATTTATTATAGGTAATGGTTGTCACTTAAAATCAGGTGGGTCGTGCTTTTGTTCCATTTTCAGTATTAAAAGTGTACCTAGTGAGGTAATATCGTAGAGTAGATGGCAGAGCCGTACAGCGTCACGTCGGCCGGTGTCGATCGGTACATACTGGCTTGCCATCAGTTACTGTGGGGACTGGTATTGGCAGTCACTGCTCGCCATGCACCACCCCTCATGGACGAGAACTTAACAATAAATAAAATATTTGTCTATTAATTAAAAAAGCAGAAAGAATAATGGAAATAATGGAAAGAAAATATAATACTGTTAATTATATCTTGGATTTTTAAAGTGGCATGTTGCCGTTTCGTCGTCCGAGATATTCGAGAAAGGATGGTGAGGTATTTATAGATGTGACAAATAGTAAACCCCCCTCGACCCTTCGACCAAGTTAGAGTCTGTAGTCGGCTGTGCCAGGGGATTACCGGGTGAGCTCGTCTCATTCAGCAGCGGATATTACATCCCCGGAAAACTTCACCATTTCAAATTATATGAAGTTATTCGGGGAATGGTTTACTTGCTGTTAAACAAAGTACCTTTGTATAATCTTGAAGGTTTCAAGGTCCAGTTGATTACATCAATAAAAATAGTATTTTTCTTCTTCGTATGATCTAGGGACCAACTCTGTTGTCGGCGTGTAGAGGCCACCCAAACACTTCGACATAACGATTGGAAAAGCCGGGACCAACATCTTAACAGATCTAAATGCCACTAAAGATCATTCATCTAACTAATTAGTGACCTGGCGGAGTGTTGCAGTCCACTGCTGGATATAAGCCTCATAACCAAGATGATCTGCACACCGAATTAAGCCACGCCACGAACCTCAAAAAGCAGAAGAAGACCAACGGCCCAGATACCAACCACCCGCGCGGTGCTCGAACGACATCGTGCATGTAGCTGGCAATCTGTGGATGAGGCTCGCAAGGAACCAGAAAGAGTGGCGTTATAACGTGCTGTTAACGGACTAAATTATGATAGTGTTATAAAATGGAAGTACCTACAATATATTGTACCAAATACCAAATATTGTACAATATTTGGAGTCTTATCCAGTGTGCGTCAACTGTCAACTAATAAATAATAGCGGAGTTAGCTCTGAATGGCACAAGCTATTAGTTTATGTCATGACATGTCATTATTCTAATGTAGATCTAATTTAAAAAAACTAATTAATCTTAAAACTTATTTATTAAAAAAAATGACCAAGTGAGAAGATTTGAATCACGTTACCCTAACCGCTTAGTGCTACCTTTAGCTAAAACCACTCTCAGGTCAAGGAATTGCTACAATATGGCAATAAAGATCTATAACCATATACCAAACAGCATTAAAGAACTACCAGAAAAAAGGTTCCAAGTAAAATTGTATAACTGGTTAGTAAAAGGTTGTTTTTATAATCTAAATGAATTTTTTGGACAACGTTAAAATTTATTTGACATGTATAATTTAATTTATAAAAAAAATGGAAAAATATTTTAATTTTTTAATAAGGATGACTTTTTAATTAAACTCTAGAATAATGTACCTGCTGACTCAATTAAAAAAATGATGTTACTCTAATCAATGTATGATTGCATGCTTAGTTTTAAGCAAAATGTGTTGGACCTACATCTAAGTATTATTGACATCTTGTTATTACCACAGTTTATGCAATAAATTTCATTTCATTTCATTTCATTTCATTTCATTAGGGCAAAATTATTTGTGACTGATATTTTCCATCATAATTATTATGGGCTTGAATGTCACATTGGACATTCACAACAGGCTACAAAAATACAATGTTTGAAGATGGAACGAACTCACGGCCCGCCTGATGTTAAGTGGTTACCATTACTTTTAACAAAGTACTGCATCATAATTTCACGTATGTTTGTAACATACCATTCGATGCAAAGCCCACTGTCAATCAACTTGAGGCATGAATATAATAAACCTAACGTGCCTGTAATGTCAGCTACACCCACACTCTTCAATCCGAAACACAGCAAAAATAAATAAATAAATAAGAAATAGGCACTGACTGCTGCACGGTAGAAATAGGCATGGTGGTAGCTCGTACTTTCAAGGAGCTGTATAAGAGCTGTATTACTACTCTCGTTACTACGCACTTTGTGTTATTGAAATGAGATGGCTTTTGGTAATAATTTATAACAGCAAGATATTTCACAAGATGTTTTATTCTTCCCAATTTGACAGTGTACCTATATCACTCAAAAAAAAACTTGCCCCGGTGTTACCCTCTTTACTCACCAGTTGCCAGCTCATTAACTAAAACTTCCTCCATAGCAAAAGGAAACTGGGATACAAAATTATTCCAATTACCTACACACAATAAAATATTGATTCAACATTATGCTTATTTAGTATTATCAGTATTTGTAGGGAGTTGTAACACTATACCGCTGCCGGCAATTATACCTAGGTATTGTACCTAGATAAATAGGAAAACCCCTGACCCCCCCCCCCTTTCTTGTCCCTGCCTCGTCTCTCATAATCCAACTCTAAGCAAAAGAACCCAAGTTTTCTTATTCCCTTTGATATCAAGTTTGAGTGTAGTTTGAGCAGAGCTTGGCCGTCTCGCAGTGAGGCGCCCTGTTAGCACGGAGGCACGGCATTATAAAACATGAGCAGTATTTATGCCATGTAGATAGAACATACTCGCATAATATATTTTATGTTGCTTCTCTCTATAAATATTAAACATGGACTCCTCACTACTTACCATGTATGAGTGTAACAAACACTTGCAATATGCCTATTTTAAGGCATCAAATTAGGTATATCCTGAAAAATAAAAACACTCAGAAAAATCTTTTTATATGACAGTTTCTTAATATATATTTGTGTTATCATTGTAATATTTTGGCCGATAGGTGAGGCCAGTGAATCGAATAACCACACAAGCCACGGTAAGCACATTGCCAAATTTTGTTTGAATGTGTGAATTTTAGTAATAATAGGTCCGTTTTGGCTTGCTGAACTGATTATGATTATTTTTATAAACCTGGAATTTACCGCGCTCAGATGTGTTGTACACATGAATACTAATCATATGAATCATGAACTCCTACTCTTCATACACGTACTCATCGAAATCGTAGAAGTCGTACTCAGGTAGATACGACCAGGTGGAGTGACGATCTGCAAGGAGCTGCTGGCAGAAACTAGTCAAGAACACGACAAGCAGTTGTATTACTTGTGTTATTATTTTATTATCCAGAAAAAAACCGGGGGCGTCTGCTATTATTGAAATATAAGCGCTTATAGCATGTTGGAGCTATTACTTTGAGCGATATTGGATTCAATGGTTTGGAAACCAAATGCTTAAGACGGAGTGGAAATCAGCCGATCTTAGCTTAGTTCAGGAGCCCAAGTACTACCTAAATCACAGTATTATCTAAATTAGCTTTTGGTGAAGCTTTATTTTTCAGCAGCAATAAGAAACACTATTTTCATTCAATTTCATCGAAAGATTAAATTCGCGAACCAATATGGCATCTGTGTTATCTATTACATGAACTCCCAGCGGAGAGCTGACACACCTTATCGTGAGTTAAAAAATACTCAATATAAAGTTTATGTTTCTATGGAGAAAGCTAGACCGTTGTGGCACCTCGCAGCCGATAGCAAAGATATATACAATAATAGCAAAGAAGCTGCACTAGAAGATCTGTTGAACCATTCGATGACCTCTGTGGCAAAGTAGGCGAAAGCCCGCCTGAGACGCAGAAGGTTGCGGGTTCGATTCCCACCGCGAGACAAATGTTTTTATAATTTGCTAATATTTGTCTTGGGTCTGGGTGTTATCTATGTACTTATACAATTTAAATTATTTAAGTAGTAGTATTATTTAACAAGTCGGCAAATTAAAATGGGACTGGGCAGGCCATATCTGCCGCATGTCGGATGAGTTCTGGGCAAAGGCTGCCACTGATTGGACCCCGCATGGCATCAGACGACCACGTGGCAGACCGCGGCGACGATGGAGAGACGAACTGGACTCCTATATGGAAGACTGGCAAAATACAGCACTCAATAGAGAGGAGTGGAAGGAGGGAAGGGAGGCCTTTGCCCTGCAGTGGGACAACTCAGGCTTATAATAATAATAATAATAAGTAGTATATCATTCATGTGGTTCCCAAAATACAAGCTCGTCTTTGTTTGGGGCTACGTGATGCTGTGTGATTAATGTCCAGCATTATTAATTTATTTACTTATTCAGATTAATGTTTTAAGATCTTTGATTGGTTTGGCTTGAGCCTTTTTGTTTAATACAGTAAAGTAAAGCATTTTTTATTGCATGAAATTATCGAGACATATCTATAAGTATCTAATTTAGCATTTATTTGTAAATAATAGTATTATTGACAGCTAATTAGCTTTCTCTAGAACAGCGAACAAGGTATTCTCTTAGAGTCTGTGAAAATTTATGAATTTAATAAAGATGAAAAGTGCAGTGCATTTTGTAAATTAATCTAGTTCTACAGCTCTGAGTGACTGCTTCATGTTTGTCTCGTCTATTGAGAACCATAGTATTTGTCAAGCCTTGGTAAGCTGTAAGTAGGGTTTCTATATTCGTTTGTAATCAGAGCTATTACCTACACTCACTCAAATTGAGTGATTCAGACAAGACAAACAGCCAAATTGTTGGTTACTTCATATTTTCGTCTAAAAAATGAGGTAGGTAGAGTGCATGCCTCATCCCCCGTGGCACAAATAAACTAGGTTCTAGTCGCAGAATAATGCGCCGCTCCCGGTGACGTATGGCGGGCGTACAGTTCACACTCGCAGCTCGCTGCGAACAGCCCCGCGCCGGCGCCGCCGCCTGACGTATAGCCCCACTCGCGAGAAGCGCCCCCGAGAATTACATCTCTTTGAATTGTACAAATGAACTTCACAAGCAACTTCGAATCTAATCTCCACGAGATAGGGTCGCAAACAGCCTGTAAATCCCGCTTTTGAAGCCGAGCATCATTTTTACGAGAGTTATTCCATCCTTGCATTATTGATATCGGGACATTTGCAAGTTGGTGTCCTGGCGGAGAAGGCTACAGATTTGACGGGACGTGAGGATGTCTCCAGCGCATTCCATCAGTAATGTCGAGGGCCCCTCACTCAAAAAATAACGATTCAAAGTGTACTTTACAGTTCTTACTTATATTTTGGCTTTTGACTTTTCTCTCGACGACGTGCTGGACTCGCACTGCTTTAATCCGACCGTAAGAAAGTATTTTTTTTTAACTTACCAATATAATTATGTAACGGGATAAAACTGTTATGTGATAAAAAGTAAAATATTTTAACATGGCCCACTATCTTGTAGAGTCCACTTGACTCTAATGCGGTTCACAATATGAATTGCAACTGTGGTACAGTTTTGAATAAATTGTGAAATATTAACTTTCTGTTTTCCAAGTCTCTATTTAGTTTATTTGGTATGAGAACGACAAACTAGAACATAGTTCTAGCGACAATAAAACAAGGCACGTCCGGTGCGCTGCGTACTCTGAGGCATTACGTAGTGTGAAATATGCAATAGCTCCGGGAAAGTTATTTGTTGTGCCACGACACGACTCCACGCGGCCGGAGCAGAGATATAAGGACTACGTGCACACATCGCTCGCAGTATTTCAAGGTAGTTATTTGACAAAATATTTGCGTGCGAAGACCTCGCCTCCATCATAACTATAACTGGTAGGGTTATCAGTGGCAGCCATCAACATGAAATTTTCATTAAATCGAGATGCGCGGCGTCATTACTGCACTGTGTGCTACTAATAATCGAACGAGCACCCAATGTATCGGGATGACCAGCGCAACGTCAAGCAACGCCACGGTAGTTGTCAGTTCCAGCTCGAGTCCTAGCAACACCCCTCCGACAAATGGGAAAATTTTAATTTCCCGCAGTCGTGGCATTGGCCATTAGAGCGACAATGGCCGAACCGAACAATGCCCCAAAAAGCCCGAAAACTGCAAGCGGAGTTTTTGTTACATCCGCTGGTTAAATGAAAATGGAAATTATGGCGCATTGTTTACGAGGCGCGGTTTTACTCGCGTTCCGATTAAATATTGTACATCTGCGGGCGGCGCATGGCGCGGGCGCGGGGCGGGGCGGGGCGGGGCGGGGCGACACCACGCGTGGGCGGCCGCCGGCTGATGCTGCAGACGTTACGAGCGGTGGTTGCTTAACGAATTAAACGGCACGTTGCGTTTTGTATCACAAAATATACGGTTCATAAAAATATGGTGCTCACTTTATTAATAAAATTGGTTCCGAGATAAGTACAGCATTTTTATAAACTAAGGCTATCGTCACCATCTTTACATAAACAAAGTTTCAAAAAGATTCAAAAGAAACAGTTCTACAGAGTATGCTGAGCTTTGCAAACATTTCCCGAACACACGGTGCCACAGTAACGGTCAGGACTGTACTCGCGCGTAGACTCGCATAAAGTTGGGAGCTAGCAAGTTATGTGACGTCCTGCGTAAACACCTCATTCAGAATATTTTGCGCTCAAAGTTGCTTGGAAGTCGGTTTGTTTGTTTCAGTTGTAAATCATGTTGCGAAACTTGCCCGTAACAATTAAATTCACTTAAATGAACTGAAAAACTCAAAATAAAACAATAAATGGACAAAAAATCGACATGAAACATTTTTGCTTGTTTTTCCGGTTATTTTACTCAAGTTGCATGCTATATGTTTATCAAAACCGCCGATGAATCTATAGCATATTCATAGCAGGTACACCTTGACGTTGAAATGTAATCAAACCGAGTCAAAATTAAATTCAACGCGGCCTTTGAAGACAATTGACGCAGAATGAATAAAGCCTTCAAGTAAATTGCGTTTTCGGTTTTAAAGGCCGCAATAAAAATAGAAGTTGGAGCTCCCACGGCTCCGAGTAACCAGACTATACGCATTTGAAATGGCTGCGGTCAACTAACCTGCTAAATCGAGCGGGATTCTAATAAATTAAGACAATGTACGTACAAAATAGAGCAAACTTGGGTTCTAATAAAAGTCATATTACATGAAAGTATTCAAAAATTATCATATTACCACAGTCTTGAAATTAAATCTTCCATTACGTTTGATGAATTTATAAAAAGAAGATATAATTCAAATTTTTGTTTACATTTTTGATACAAATCTACAAAACAAAAGCTCAAAAGTTGGCAACAATTTGCCCATCTCCTTTTCACAAACGGACTTTTTAACAAGTTTTTTGACTTTCGTTTATAAATGAAGTTGTAACAAGAGCGCTCTTAGTGAAATGAATGAGTTGTCGCGCCCGAGGCGGGTTTGTTCTGGAAATAACTTCACAGCGAACTTGGAGCAAGTTGCTCTGTCGCTCTCCATGCCTACTTATCTGCCTACCTACCTGCATACCGCATACCGCACTGTGTGCCTACTCCGCTCCTACCTTGACCATTTACACTGGGGAATAATTGCTATTTTTGCTTCTTAGTCGTATAAAATAATTAATTAAGAAATATAATATATCCTCCGGTCGTATAATAACAAAGTCTGATATTGCAGGTCTTAAAGTATTATTAATTTTTATAGCTTTATTGCTGCTCTCATTATAGATGTAATATTTGGATTATAAAATAATTATCTAATGCCAGTTAAGTATCTTAGTTCACCGGCATAATCCATGAATGCAGTGAGGTATTCTAAAATCGAATCTTTTTCGAGCGTGAAAGTTTCGCAGTGGTCAGGGGAACGCGTGCTGGTGTCCGTGATTTGCCTTTGAGTCTTTCAGCTGACGTGTATGTACCTGATGAGTGATGCAAGGCCGATGAACGCGCTATCGCAGTCGGTCTCATGCCTGACCGGTTCTTGGCCTCCACCTCATATCTACGACAAGCGTCGATCAAATGACAAATCACGTATTTGGAACAGTTTTTACGCAGTTTATCCGCTATCTCGTCGCTCGCTCGTCGAGATTTATTACACTAGTTCGGACTTCACACTCGTACAAAGTTTTTCTAACATTTTCATATAAATTGATTGAAAGAACAAAGTTTTAGTGTTACAGCGTATTTTTGCGACTTACTTTTTCGTTGGAGAACAAATTGTTTTTCTTGCGTTCGTTTGAAGAAAGAATAAAGAATGAACGAGCAATTTAGATATATCGGCAATTTTCTCACCGCCCGAGGGATCATATTATAATAAAAAATTATACGGCCATCATGAAAGAGCCATAAAATAGTTGAATGTTCGTCGAAAGTGTATCTAAGAGAGTTTAAAGTTAAGACATTAGAGTCGCTCCCTGCGGGCTTGGAATTGTTCGCTCAAGTTATTATCAGATCATTGCGAGTAGGTACTCGTAGTAGATAGGTAGGCACTGGCCGCGTTAAGTGTCGTCGGCTGCTGGGGCTATCACAATAGATGCGAAGAAAAGCTGAGAGAGCATTCAACACGTAAATAGAGGGTCCTCATTGTGTGCAGTCAATCCTATAAATTGCAAAGCTCACCTCGCGCCTTCCACTTCTGCCGTCAACCCGCCCGGGATTTATTGAACTGAATCAGTGAAATGAAAAAGACAATCAAAAGGGGTATTCGTTAAAAATCACTTATTAAAAATATGTAATGTTCTCGGCGTTCACGGTGTACGGGGTGCGGGGTGCGGGGTGCGGGGTGCGGGGTGCGGGGTGCGGGGGCGGGGGCGGGTAGCTACAATAACTGAACTTACTCAATAGAGGACGCAGTGCTGAAATGCTAATCGTTGAAAACTTAATCCATTTGCCGACTAATCTATTATTCATTCTGAGATAATTACTTCAAAGCAAACTCAAAGTAGCTTTTTATTTTGTTTAAAATTGACTGAATATAGAGGATTTTTGTTTTTATTTTAGCATTAGACGCTTGATTTTGATTAGAAGTTTAAAAATGAAACTATTCTGCATTAAATTATTGAAAAATAAACTTATTAAATTAAAATTTGGTAGTCATTTGCCCACGAACCTCCAGCCCGGACAGTTTTTACTCGGATAAACACGGTATCGCGTAGAGTTTGAAAAACCCGGATATCCGTTAACCCGCTGACCCCGCGCCCCGCGCCCGTCCTCCTCCGGACTCGGAGCAATTTAGGAAATCCGGATTACGTGCACGCCCTACATGTTAGTTAGCTTCCACTATGATAACTTTATGTTAGGACAACTACTAATAACAATCATTCGAGGAGGTTCCAATTTAAGGCAGGCAGCCAAGTCGATAAATACTTTATGAAGGAAAATATTTAAGCTTTAGAAGAAAATAAGTAATTTAAGAAAGCTCTAAAAAGCTTCCAAGTTTTAGTATAATAGTAATGTCAATGGTTATAGTGGCACAGATTATTTGCAATACACAGTATTTCCAATACAAAGCAACATACAGCAATAAAACGAATAACATTCTCAAAGCGAATTGTTCCCAACTTTTTCTTTGTAATGAATTTTACCCCTCTGCAGTCGGTAGACCCAAAGTATTATAGAGTAGTTACGAAGTTTACCAGTTGCAAATATTTTAAGCGGCTTCAGTATCAACACGGAACCCTGGAATAACTTTGATTGAGGCAATTCAAAATAAAATGGCAAAGTATGTTGAGTAATTATTAATTCGGAAGGTATATTGTATGTGCATAACAAAGAACATGTGTACCTTCTGTACATAGAATATACATTCACCCCAGCAGCTACATATTACATAAGTATTTCAAATAATGCTGTCAGTCTTTATAGATGCAGCTTATCATGTACCCGATACAATGACAATCTGTGAATGTGCTTGAAAATTATATTTGACTCTACAAGAACTATATTTTAATTCCATTTTATATTATTATTCTTTTTTACTTTAATTTTCATTTCTTTACATTATTTTCATTTATTATTATTATTATTGTATACTTATTCTGCCCTGTAATGAATAATCCTATTCTAAAGTAAATGTAAATATTTTATTGTTAATTACTTTAGAGTACGTGGTTGTGTAGCGACCGTATTTACGTATTAACGTGGAAATTTAATTTTGTTCGACAGTCGCATGCATTCTACAGAAATTCACAAAGACATCAGAATGAATGAATCTTCCAAGTTTCAGTCGACGCTATTATATCATCCGTGAGACTGTGACGGCACCAGCTATCTCTTTGGTTCGGTGGACAGATTCTAAGGAATTGAAGTTCATCCAGTGATTTATTCGAATTGAAAACTTATTGGAAACTTGTCGGTGTTCGGTTGCTCAAGTCTCTCATCTCTTTACTATTTAATAACTGATTTTCTGCCAAGTCGTTCAAAATTTAACAAAAAAATACACCAATCATGAAGCGAACTCAGTTTACTGGCAGAGACGAGATGGCACAAGGTTATTTATAAAATTCATGGAAATGGATGAAGTAGATTGAACATGTTCTGGAGAGATGGCACTCTTCATAACTTTGTAGCAGGGATAAGTAATATAACTAACTGTAAATTGTAATAGTGTAGCAATGTATTCAATGTATCTGAAGTCTAGAATAAAATTTCACGTAACAGAACTTGCAGGATCGACGGTTGAATCTTATAGATAATCTTGCGCAAAACATCTTGTGAATGAACATCTCCGTGTAGAGGTAGGTAACGTACTCTGTGACGAACAGTAGTAGAAGGCGAGCCGACTGCCACCGCGGCAACGGGCGGCACCGGGCGGCACCGGTCGGCACCGGGCGGCACCGGGCGGCACCGGGCGGCACCGGGCGGCCCCGAGCACCGGGCAAGTTGATGTCGCAGCATGAAGCGGCGCTCAGTGTCTCTGCTTGCTGTTAATGTGCCCACTCCTCGCGAATCCAATGCTTTTTGTGCCAACTTGCTGAGCCATGAATAAGTGACGTTCCACTTCAGAACACTCACTTCAGTAATATTCATTACATTTTGTACAACCTCAAGTTACAGCCAAGATGGCTGTTAAATATCTAATTCTGAATGTAAATGAAAAAAAAACCAAGACTTGGTTCCAGATTATTGGGTAAATAATATTATAAAGGCAAAAGTGTGTGTGTTAGTTTGTTTCTAATCAATTACGTATTTTAATAACTGAAAAGATTTGGATGAAAGTTGGAATAATATTCTGACTTGTCGAGCCAAGCCGCCGGTAGAAAGTAATTATAAATGAAAACGTAACTAATATAGTAATACTACCTAAGTTCAAAACGTTCATTTTGCTATTAGATGTACCTATTATAGTGGTATAGCAGAGCACCTATGAAATCCTTTCTTATTGTTACCTTGGCCGTATCGAAATCGAAGTATAAGTGAGTCGAGGGGCTCGCAGTAGACTCTGGCAAAGTAGCAATCGTTCCGCTGTAATCCCTCGAGATTCCGCTCAAAGGCCGGCTCCGGGAATAACGAGGTAGCTCCGCAAATAAAGATTACTTCAACTAAAATACTCGGCAAAGTTCTATTTACTTATGTTGGGTTAAAGTTGGAAGATCAAAGTTAATGCATAAGTAATGAAGTTGGGGTTAGGAAGTCGCAAGCCGCGCCTCTCCTTGCGCTCCGACCTGCAGGCGCGCCCGCGGTGTCATGCATTCGCACTTACATACACGTGCTTTCACGTCAGTATAGGTATTGTGTATGTGTGCAGTACTACAGTACTGTAGCATGGTAGAATTGTAAACCAATAAATGTGCAGTTTACTAACGATAATATAAATCCCGATGAAAACACGCAATGTTTGGATTAATGAACAGCCGCTCATTGTTTCGGCAAATCTATTTATTTCCAGCCTCCCGCCGAACTTGCTGAATAAATAATTCCGTATAGTACCTAAGGCAGGTTTTGATTGGAAATATCATATTCCTAAGAATTAATTTACTGGAGAGTACTATATTGAAAACAATTTCGGTGACTGATATGATAATTCTTTTTGTAGAAATTAATAAGTAGTTAGCTGGTGTATTAGTAGCCAAAGCAGTAGTATTAGTTAGCGGGTAACTAGCGGTAGCCATTAGGCCATTAGCATACTCCGTGTTTAGTAACTGCGAGGGTCGGATCCGATCCTCGTTACATAAACATGAATCCTATCGGAGCTGTCGAGTTACTGTAACTCCTGTCGTAGCCGCACAACAACAGCTAAGGTACTTTTTACATTTACACAAGAAAGATAGGGCACTTTTCAGTAAACCACTAAAATCTCAGCCGGCCGTTTGTTCACAAAACCAACAATATGCAATAAATATGCGGCCGCTGGCATGCTGTATGTATGACGCTGCATGACTTGAATATTGACTACCAGGTGAATATTGGCTTATTACTCTAGTAATTATACCATTTAGCCAATACCAGAATTACAAGAATAGAAAGAAAGCATTTATTTGACTAACACACAGCAACAGAACGAAACACAAGACAAATTGAAGTCGGTTAATAAAGTAGCAGGTAGGTACATGCAGAAGTCACACTACCCTGTATATACATTATGAAAATGACCATATTCGTAAGAAAATATAGAAGTTTATTTAAATCAAAGTTAGAAGCTAACAATAATTACAACAGACGAAACAAAGATATATTAATTTTGTCTAAATCTACCTTAAAGACATTTGACAAAAGCCCTTATACCAGACTGATTAAAATTTATAACAAAATCCCTTATAATAATGTAGACATAAAAAAAGATTCAACCTTTCGGACTAAGCTTAAAGACTTTTTATCATCAAAATGTTATTACTCTGTTAACGAATTCTTATGCGACAAAAATACTTAAACAGAGAAAAATCAAAGCTGTTCTACTTTGATTTTTCTATGTAAAACTGACATTATATAACATTTTTTTTATTTTTGACTTTAATTTAAATAGACAAATTCAAATTGTTCAATCTGCATTTATTAACTTATGTAAACTGACATTATTAATTAATTTTTATTTTTTTGACATTATTTAATTTGACTATTTCAAATATGTTCTTTTGATTAGAGTACATAGGTAATAAATTTTTGTGTAAATAATTTTGTTCTAAAATGGATAATTTTGTTAGTTTTTATTAATATTGTATGTAACAGATTACAAACTCGAACCAATTTGCTGCGCCCTGACAGGGTACATGTACAGACTAATTAAAGCTACTTAGAACCAAACTATGTACTTGTATGCAATAAATAAATATGAACTGAATATACTTTTAATTTCATTTCATATTTATATATATATATATATATATATATATATATATATAATGAATATTTTGAATGTCACCTATACTGTAAAGATACCTAAATATAATCATTTATTCATATATACTCATATTTAACCTATTGATTTAACATTAATGAGTTGACGACAACCTGACAGGTCGACACGCTGAACATTAGTCGGGAGGTTTCGGGTTCCTTCTGAAAATCAGCGCTGCGTCGACCCCTGGCAAAGCAGCATCAAGCAGAGAAGGGACCTCTTTAGCCCATGCCGTTGCAGCACGGATAACATCCGCACAGCTTTAGTCTTAGTTTAAAGTTCTACCTAGCTTTAATTACAAATACCTACTTAGTTTTTGTTCTATTTTTTCCCTATCTTATTCCATTTGCAAAATTATTGTAACTGCTTAGGTACATATGTACTTGTATAACATTTTGTATTTTCTGTGTAGAAATTGTTAGAGCCAAATAAAGTTAAATCTATATATGTAATTATCTAGCTATCTCTATTATTATTTTATTTATAAAATTGGCGCAGCTTCACCTATCGTCGCTATGTCTGTACCGAGTTAACTCTAGTTTGGCTTGTAAATTGGATTAAACGACGAAAGCTTTAAGGTTTATATTCGAGTTATAGTTTAGTATCGCTTGCGCTAGAACGACGCACTCTTTGCTAAGTTTCAACTCATTTGGCCAGAGGGAGGTTTCTAATTTCAGAATATTTACCGTATAAACAAAAACATGTTTTATGTAGAAAAGATAAACTAAGCATTTATTTTAGTACATTTGTCACCCAATGAATTCAGTATATTATCGAATTCATTTCTGAATATATTTTCGTGAGATATTTATCATGATAAGTTAATGTATAAAATAGCTGTAAACATAAGACAGTATAAATGGGGCGGGATTGCAAATAACGTTTATTATTATACGCATAAAACGTACGAATACGACACTCGCTAGAGTTGTCGTTGCTTAGCAGTCCACTCTAGCGAGCCGGATTATATGATTCTCAAGACGTACTCCATTCCTGTAGAGATATATTTTGCATAAATGGTGAAAGGTAATGCATAATAAGAGATTTTTGTCATCAATATTAATTTATTATAAGCAGCTACGAAAAACAATGGCAAATTACTTTTAAAATGTAAATAAGTCAAATCCATAAAATATGATTGACTCAATAAAAGTCACCCTGTGTATTGCACTTACTACACTTGTACAATTAGCAATAATATATGTATAAAACATGGCCGGCATTCTGTGCACTTTACCGTATATTGATTGTCTGGAGTTTTGTTAGACTATTTTATTATAGTAATGTATCTACATATAAAATATGTATACTAAATATTTTAGACCAAAAATTTTATCAACAATAATTGTTGTTACTGTATTAAACTAATTATTTAATAACTTAACATTAATGTATTTAATCAAGTAATGTTATACTCGTAAATAAAACATTAGTAGGTACTTTATAAAACAGAAGGTGAGAGGTTAGTATGAGAGGTTAGTCTACACTAATTATAATGAGGTAAAGTTGAAGTTTGTAATGTTTGTTCGAGCTGTGGTTCGTGGATTACCCTCAAACCGTTCTCGATCCAATCTGCATTAAAGATAGGTTGTGTTATACTTGGGAAATTTCCTGGTAGGTAAATATGAATTAAATCAAACAGGTTATTAGTCTCTTTTTCTAGGATCTTGTCCATATGGACGAGTTTTTTTATTTTAATTTAATAAGGGCCAGCTCTCGACCTCGAGGCTTGCATAGGCAAGGATGAGGTCGACGATGGGGCGAGCTTTCCCAGAAGATGCCTATTAACTCTCTTTTTGAAGCCGTTAGGGTCGTAAGTCAATGGAAAAACAGACGCTAGCAGCTGATTCCATATTTTAGCAGTGCGGCAAGTTGATACTTGGCTGAACCATCCCAAAGGTGGCTGCAATACTCCATACAGGATCGGACTTGAGCTTTATACAGGGTCAGAAGCTGTCCAGGTGTGAAGTATCGCTTAACCCGCAATTTGAGCTTTAGACTTAATTGTGGTGCCAAAGTTGAGATTGGCCCTCAACTCCATGCCAAGCAGTTCGAGGCTGTCAGTTACTTTAATCGGTGTACCACGAAAAGTAGGAGCAAGGTCAAAAAGACTTTTTTTCGCCGGAAAAAGACATGCCTGTGTTTTAGAGGCCATAAAGTCAACTCTATTGTCGTCACCCCATCGGGAGACACGATTGAGAGTCCGATTTGTCCGCTCAACCATGGCCTCTCTCAGAGAACACACTTCCTGATTAGTGGAACGAGCCGTAGATATATATCTGTCTGTGACGGAACTGTCATCTGCATACCCAATAATGACCAGCTGAAGCAGGTCATTTATGTGTAGCAGGAAAAGAGTCGCAGAGAGAACAGACCCTTAAGGAACACCGGCGTTGATGGAAATGTAGTCCGAAGAGCATCCATCAATGACCACTCTGATAGACTGTTCACTCAAGAAGTTGGATATCCAGGCACAGACATCAGGAGGTAAACCGTACGCTGGAAGTTTGTTAAGCTGGCTCGCGGGTCAAACCCAGTCAAATAACTTCGAGACGTCAAGAGAAACAGCTATTGCTTCCCTATGTTTCTCGATGGCTTCCCCTAAAAGTGGGTGACGTACACGAGAAGGTCGCCAGTTGATCGTCCCCGGCGGAAACCGTATTGATGGTCACTGAGAAGGTCATTAGCTTCAAGGTACGTCAGCAACTTATGGTTAAGTACTTTCCCCATAAGCTTGCAGATTATGGTGGTGATGGAGATAAGTCGATAAGTTGGCCGGGTCAGCTTGACTTCCCTTTTTGGGGACTGGCTGCACATTGGCAAGCTTCCAGGACTTAGGTACGATCTTTTTCTCCAGAGAGAGGCGATACAGGCGTGTCAGCACAGGAGACAACTCTGGAGCACGGCGTCGCAGCACACGCGCCAGAATACCATCCGGACCACTGGCTTAATTCTCATCCAGATTGAAGAGCACTCTACGTACCCCCTTAGTATGCAAATTTGGCACGCTCATCACAGAGTCACTATGAGGTAAGGTTGGTGGTTGAGAAGAGCTGACATCTAGATGAGAATTGTCCGCAAATAGAGGTGCAAATAAATTTGCTTTCTCTATGCAGAATGCGCCAGGGTTCCATCCAGTTTCAGTAGCGGAGGTAGTGTCGGACGATAGAAAATACTTTCCACCGATTTGGACAGGGACCAAAACTGTTTACTTCCTGGAGGGTATGATGCTAGTTTAGCTGCGATTCGTCCAATATGAACAAAACAAGCCCTACGCAATACCCTCTTACTGGACTTGGAGGCAGTATTGAATAAACGCTTCTTTTCACGGATCTTCCGAGACCTTGCTTTGCAGGCGCAGGCCTTTACTCAGTCTTGGGAAGCAGCTTGTTTATGCGACTCAGCACGTGCGCATTCTGCACTGAACCAAGGTCGAGGCTTATTACCAAGTGGGATGTCAGAGAATGGAATAAAATACTCCATCCCCTGGCGGATTGCATCCACAACCGCTTCTGCACAACATGTCGGATCTTCAGAAAAGAAGCATATCTACCGCCAAGGATAAGATGCATAAAAATGTGGCATCTCGTCCCAATTCGCTGACTCATATCTCTATACTCTCCTCGTGCCTTTAGGACTATCAACGGGAGGGGAGCAAATAGATACGGATTTCACCACACAATGGTCAGACGTACCCAATGGAGCGGAAACTGCGATTGAGTGTCTGTCGGGATCATTTGTCAGGAAAAGGTCCAAACAGTTTGGTCTGTGGCCGGCTTGGTCCGGTATGCGCGTGGCTTGGTCAACCAGTTGGGTGAGATCTAGAGATAAAGCAAAGTTGCACGCCTTTCTTCCCGCGTGGTCAGTTTCCTGGTATTGGAATATTCACTCAGCATGTTGGGCA
Source organism: Horisme vitalbata (assembly GCA_951804965.1). Taxonomy (NCBI): domain Eukaryota; kingdom Metazoa; phylum Arthropoda; class Insecta; order Lepidoptera; family Geometridae; genus Horisme; species Horisme vitalbata. The sequence goes on along the minus strand of OX638104.1, from coordinate 351,060 downwards.
TTAAAATCCCCCAGGAATACAAGTTCCGCTGTTGGATACCGTTGCTGGGCCAAGTCTGCAGCTTCAGTAATATGAGTGAATAGTCTGGTTGACTCCTGTTCACCGCTATGCGACCGATAGACACAAGCGTAGAGAGTTTTTGCCGTCGACAGCATATGTCATCGCGGACGTACACACAGACCCCAGCCTTTTTTTTGAACTTATGTTCAAGCGAGTATCCACGGTAGTTGAGGTACGCTTCGTCCGACGGTGTACCTATCTGAGTCTCCGTAAGGAAGAGTAGGTGCGGCTTTTCAGTCTCGAGATGATAGTGGACTGGAACGATATTTGAATGCAGCCCTCGTATATTAGTGAGGTGCACTTTAAGTGGGAGGAAGTGCAGCGCAAGAGCAAGTGTTGTTTAAGTTTCTTCCTTTTAGTAGCTTTCATGTTATGTTGAGTTTTATGGGGATGTCGAATAAATGCCGAGGCGCCATACAGTTAACCAAGCAATATTCAAAAGCTTCGCCCAACAGTGGGAGACTCATAATGGAGACTGCGGAGACGCTCGAACCCCCCCGAAGATGACCATCGGGTCCTTCCATCCAGTCGCCAACTGGCACGGTGGAGCATCCCGGGATTTTTCGCGAGGTTGCGGGGCAGCTTTTCGCACGTGGCTGGCGCGCTACTTGGGCCCCCTACTTCCTGGAGTAGGCCAACGACAAGGACCGTGCTTCGGATCTCGCTAGTCTCCAATACCAGTCACCCAGTTTGGCGTTGCCCAGAAGTAGCCACCGGCCACATGCGGCGCAGCTGACATACATCTAATCCCCAAAGGCACTGGCGCTCCCGCGCACCGACGGAACACAGCGAACTTTTTGGCGCCGGACTACGGCAGGAGGGTGGTCGCAAGCCAGATGGACTTTTTCAAGTCCTACCACCAACAATGGGGGATCATTCAGCCGTAACCGATGGCAAAAGCCAATGGTTCCGTTGCCAGGGGTAGACCACTAGGAGGTAGATCCCACCTACCCCATTTGGGATTCCATTCTTGATAAATAGATGTAAATATATTGAGTGGGGTGTCATATGAAATAGTTTTGTTTTTACCTACATTTCAAAATGGTTTTTATTTCAATTCTAGAATGAATCTTTGAAGAAATGAATGAACTTTTAAAATACACCAAAATAAGCATTTTTTTTAAACCAAAGAGGTTGGATTTTTTTTGCTTTGTGTAAACGTTACAACATAAACTTTCATTTGTTAGATTTCGTTGACATCTTAGTTCAGATTTCTTGGATAATAGAGATCGCGCCATCATCAATACCATGTAAGTGTTTCTGGTTGATAGAAGTGTTTTCTAGCACGTCCATATAGTGTTTGGAAAATATGTTTGCTTACAGTAAGTAAAAACGTAACCAACTATACCGAGTTAGTCGGCGGAGGTCAGATGCTAGTCCAAATATTGTGTTTGGCACACATGCCTGTTCAAGTGCTCAGTGCTCACAGTCAGCACAAAAGTCATTATGCAAATGATCGCATTGCAGGTTTAAAAAAAAAGGGGAATAATTTTATGCGTTGTTAGTCTCTCTTGAAACATGAAACAAACGTTTTTCTAAGTAACGAAAATAATAACAGAAAAATAAAATACTAACTCTAAAGGGGTGCAATGGGATCTTTGAAACGCGTTGTGTGATCGGTTTGAAACTTTATACAAATATTTGTCACTAAAGATGCATAAGGATTATTCTTATAGAGGGGTGCAATGAAAACTATTATTCGCGCCGTGCGATCAGTTTGAAACTTAGTATGAATATTGTTCACTACAGATGGTCGAATATCAACAAAAACAAGAAGAAAAGGAAAGGCCGGAGCAGTGTGCGCTGGAACAGGCGGCTCGGCGCGGCGGCCCGGCCCGCTTCTACAAGTAGTAGCCAAGATTAATGTAGCGTGACGTTTGTTCTGTGACCTTTTCTTTATTTGATGCCTTAATCCCAAACCATAAATAAAGAAAAGCCTTTTTAAAACTCTTATTAATAATAATAGCTGGCATTATTTGAATATTGCAGCAGATTCAACTTTGGAATTGTGTGTATGGCTTGAATTTGAATAAGACCAAAGTTATGGTCAGTGACCAAGTTGATCCGAGACTTGTCGTTGTGTATGGACCTTCTTGAAGTTTCGACTTTGTTTGTTAAGTTACAACTTTGAAAAGGAGGCCAAGAAGAGGATTTTTAAGTCAGTGGTGAATAAATAATTTTTGATTTTGATTTGATTTGATTTGATTTTGATTCAGCTGGGTTGGCCAGCTTTGAAAAACCATTTCGAGTTTTCTCGTCACCCGCAATGTTTGTAAAAACCAGTTCATCAGTGCGTCCTACCTGTCATGATACGTTTCAAAAAAAAAAGTTCCCGACTCCCGACAAAAAATAACATTAACATGAACAAAGCCGCGGGCGACAGCTAGTAATGGATATTCTCAATTTTGAATGGACGTTTTATTTCCCTATACAACAGTGTCTGAAAACGTTTTCAACCAGTACGTCCTACCCGTCATGACATAAGGAGCCGAAACGTGGTCGCTCACTGTACGGCTAGTCCACCAGTTTAAAGTCGCTCAGCGAGCTATGATATAGTTTCTCTGAAGGATCGGATCCGCAACGGAACTATCCGACATATAACTGAAGTTGTCGATGATGTTCATACATTGAATTGGTATTGAAGTGGCAGAGGGCTGGCCATATTTGCCACCCTCCGGCTAGGTGAGGTTTGTGAAAGGCTGCTGGTAGAAGCTGCATGCCCCTAGCTGAAGGCACGCGCAATGGCGCTCATTAGGGAAGGTCTATGTCTAGCAGGAACTACTATAGGCATCAGCCTATAGTAGTTCCTCATCAGATGATGATGACTTTTGGTAACTTATATCCAAACCAGAAAAATATACGATTTATTTATATTAAGAACTGGACAGATACATTACATTGATATGATAAAATGAATAGCAGTATGAACTCTGGGTGAACATTAAAATGGCTGGCTGCTCAAGCTGGTTCGGACTGTGTTTGTAACTTAGTCGAGTGACATGTAGGTATTTTAGTAATTAATCTACAAATGAATATAAAAAAGTCACAAAGGTAAAAAAAATACAAGCGTAGTACGATGCGTCCCTTCGGGCAACGTAAACCAACAACTGGGACCGACTTCGGTGTCGTGACACAAACACAGCAAAGTCGAGCAAGTAGTTCGGTGAGTGTAGACTGGGTGCTGGCTCATGGCGGCGCTCATATTATGACGCAGTAGTGTTACTTACTCTTATGACTGAGAAGTGAAGAAATACATTGAATTTCATTTTAGTTTCTATTCATTTTCCATTAAAAATTGCCGAAAACTGGAAACTTAAATTCAATCAAAATCAAAATGTATTTATTCAATAAGCACTCTGAAGTACACTTTGAATCGTATTGTTTTAATTTATACCAATTTGTAAACGACCAAACAGAGAAGAATTGGCAAAAAACTCTGCTTGGCTTATATTATTTAAAAGCTTTTATTTTTTAATGTCCTTGTTACAATCTCTATACTTAACTATTACATTGTTTTTGAGGTAGTTGGAGACAGTTTCATCCCAAGCTTTATTGTCATCATCTAAATAATCAGAAATTTTATAATAAACTGTACTACAGAGATTACGTTTAACAGCATTTTTGAATTTATTTACATATAAATTAATTACTTCATTTGGGATTTTGTTAAAAAAAGTACACATTGCCCTTTAAAAGATTTACTAATGGCAATCACCCACAACCAAGCTTTTACGAGTCAGCTATAGAGTTGAGTTACTGCATTCAATACAAACGTGTGCCGCCAGCTTCCGTAATCACCTGTCGAGTGGTCGCAGCCGGCCACAGATTAAACGACCTAACAATCACACTAGTTCTCACCGGCAGGAGGTACCCACTGCCCACCAGTAGGCATTAGTCACAGTATGTACATTCAATTACACACTGGATAATTATAGTCCTTTGAAATTGAGCACTTGCGGTTAAAGCTTACCGACGCCCCGTAGTCGCTCATCACCACCGACTAGTTGGAAGCAGGCGTTCCTGTTCAAGTCTCTTTAGCAACCGCGATATATAGGTATCATAAACATACCTATATATTTTTTATTTTTTTTATGGTGCTCGAAGATGGAACAAGCACATGGCCCACCTGATGTTATGTGGTAACCATTACCTATAATAAAGCTTTGCATTGTAGATCACGTTTTTTTGGAAAGTGCTCAAGGATGCATCGCCCTGCGTCCATCAACTTGAGGCATGAATATGATAAGCCTCTTATGCCTGTAATTTCACCGGCACCCACACCCTTCAATCCGGAACTCAGCACAGCTGCTTCACGGAAGGCATGGTGGCAGTACTTTCCCGGAGCCCTCCACAAAGAACCGTGTGTACCGTTGTTGCAAATAAATATCTTGTATCGTATTCAATTGCTCGCGACGTCCTACAGTGGTTCTTCACGTAGAGCTGACTAGCTGTACGTAGGCGTCTCTGTTCATGTCCTTTACTATTACTGCTAAACTGGATTTATAAAGAAGGCTTGTTTCCAAGTCACGATCTCATATGTCCAAAGTAGCCGTCGTGAGATCCTCTAAAGTAGGACCTTTCAAGTATCATGTGCTGGGATCAATATGCCTAATGTTCTAGTTATAGCAAAAAGGGACAGATTGGGAAAAAAGGTAAAACAAAAGGGTCGCCGTATCATTCGACAGGGTCCTAAAAATACTGTTTTAACATATTTCACAAGGTTCTTTTAAAAGGATATGAAATAAGGGTTGGACCGTCGATTGGCCGATTATTGAGGGCAATTTGTGTAATGTGTTGTGGAGAACTGAGACCGGGGGAGAGGGGATGGGGGGGGGGGAGATTCGAGCGGAGAACGGTAACGAACTTTGGGCACAATTATCCGTTTGCTTCAATCAAAGTTTTAAGAACTGTGATTAGTCCATGTTGGATGAAAATGAAGTTTGTATAATTATAAATATTTATAGAACAACAATATCAGCCTATTCAATCCACTGCTGGGCATGCGGGTTGGGATCGCAATGACAGCTTCTCGCACTCCCGACGCTGCTGCTCGTCGGTGGAGGTGATTGAACTGTGTGGACGGCGCCAGAGCCCGGCTGCTATACACCAGGGTGCACCACGGGCAGATGAGGTTGGCTTGGATTATAAAGATGGAGGTTGGAACCTCTTACATACCCATACACCCCATACATAATATATATATTATACACCCCATATTATATTATATATAGTATATAAATTAATAATATATAATTAATATATTTAAAGGGTTATAGGTTAAGTCGACCTAGATCCTGGAGGAGGTTGTAGCTTCCATAATTCCTGACAGATGACTATGGAACATATAACGATATTGGAATTTTGAGTTTTCCAACCTCCATCTTTGGAATCCACTTTGGAGTGCGCTCTGCTGGTGTATAGCAGCCGGGCTCTGGCACTGCCGACACAGTTAAATCACCTCCACCGACGCCGTGTATATATATTTGTGGATGACGAAATTAGTATTTCAGCTAGCTCATTTGTGCTAGATCACATTGCAGGCGGCAACAGTCCAGCGTTGGCACATAATTATGAGTACTTACCACTCGTACTCCACTCGCGGCTGGGCTCGCGTGGTGCCCGCCTGGGACAAAAAGTAGCCTATATGATATTCCAGGTCTAGTTGAACTACATAATGTGCAACATTTCAGCGGAATCTCTTCATAAGTAGTTGTTTCACATTGGCTCACTTATTTAAAATCATAAATGTAAAAGTAATTTAAACAAAGTATAGCCTTGATTCGGTCTCTGGCTATTGCCAAAATTATGCTTAGTCAAGTTAAAAATTCATTTATTCGCATCATTAATTGCATTATTGACATAATTTGTTAACTTTTCTAATAACCGCCGCTCGGCAACGCGCTCTGTTGTTCGCCAAATTACATTTTCCTAAACCTCTTTGTGTTACTTTTTGTCGTTGTTCGAGCGGTAATTATGTTCGCGCCGCCTTTTTACCTGCTCCCTTTTTATAAACCTCATATTGTGTAGGCAAAGTACTTACCTGTTCATGTATAAATGTATAGCGGCAAAAACGCAAAGTTTTATAAAGTTTTTTCCAATAACAAAACAATTACAGCTGTAAAAAAAGTATTAAAAATTATAAAATATGTTAAAAAATATTTGTTGAAATACCAGCGTAGGGAAATGATAACTGCGAGGTAGTTAATATTAGGCAGCTACAATAGTAAGTTTCAATTGCTTCAAGAGCAGCAGGAGCCGAGCGCCGAAGCCTGAGCTCACCCACTGATGGCAGTTGTCTGCTCGTACAGCCACCGACCATTGAACTCGTTTGTTATAACCTTTATAATCAAGCAAGTATGTGTGTGTGTGTGGTATAGAACCAGCACTCATAAACAACCTGACAGATTTCAGGCATTTCCTCGGAAACATTGTGCAAGATGTACGAGTATATATGATTGGGAACTTATAGATCATGGGGTGAAATCCAAACTTCGTTAAAAAGTAAACGAGCGGCTGGAAAAGTGTGGCGATCGGGGACAAGGTAGCAGGATTCGATTCTAACGCTAGAACAACAACAACACCAGCCTATATCAGTTCACTGCGAGACATAGACCACTTGTAATAAGAAGAAGAGGGATATCCCCATTATCTCCAAGTTGGGCAAGCGGGTTGGGGCACGCAGGGCACAGCTTTTTGCACCGCCAATTCTGCTACCCGTCGAATGCCAGATTTTGTTGTGCCAGTTTTATTGGCTGCCTGAGCCACATTAGTTAGTTAGCAGGTCACAACAAGTGCCAGTAAGCTTGGCTTGAGATGGAGGTTACATTCAGTTCTATACGCAAATGCTATTTATTTTATGGTTGTATCACTAGAGAATAATAATAAAAACAAATTGTCCAAGTTTTTATCGTAGGGAATTCTCGCAACGTTTCGAAGCAAATAGAAGCGTTCTATTGACTTAGTAATTCGAGTTTGTTCGACAAATTGTCCATAAAATTGAATGGCGCGTTTATGTAAATATAGCGGTGAGATATGCAGTTGCTGTTGGCGCAGAGGCACGAGGCACGGGAAGCCCCATGAGAGCACAAAGTACCGCCTTATCAGATTTATAGGCGACTTGTAGGTTTTTTTACACAATAATGCAGAAATGTGGGCACATTTCCTCCACGCAAAACCACACCCTTGGTTGGACACACTGATCGTACTTATTGCAATGCAGGAGACTGATTGATGGATTGGTATTTGGGCTCACTCCAAACATGAAACTAGCAGGCATTTACTAAATTGGTAATGTATATAAATATGTAGTAATGAATATGAATAATTTGTTTTTTCAATAATGTATAACACGAGTAAAATATTGACTACTAAGTAATAAGTTATTTTTAAAGACTGAATAGTCACTGATATATTATTACAGCCTGACAGTTTAATTATATTTTAATTTATTTTCTATAGTTATGTCGTAACTCACAGCATTGTGAATACGGCGGTTGTCTGCGGCAGACGAAATGTTAATTTCCTTTTCATTAGAACACAAAGCGTACGCAACTGAATATTGTTTACAATTTGTGTTAATAGGAGGTAAAGCTCTTGAACGGGCGATGTGGTGTTCGGGCCACTATAAGCTGATTATCGCATTCAATTCAGTATTGTTGGCAAAAGATTAAATGATATAAATACATTTTGTTTTGTATTTTATCGTTGGATTTACTGGACCGGCTTACGGAGGTTTTGTGATTTTAAAAATGTGGGATTACTTCTAGTCTGGGTCTGGTTCTAGTCTTTTTAGTCTGGGCTATATTTCTTGAGATGAAATAAACGTGCTTAATATAATGATCGGAGTCCAACAGGCTGCGGGCACCGGCTCCGAGGTTCTTTAGGTCTCGGCTGCGACAAGCACGTCCACTCCAAGCACGGCTGTACGAGAGCAGTCCAGCCTTTCTCACGTGTCACAATTATTCAAAGGAGGTGGGATAATGCTGCTTATTATTGTATTTTTGACATTTGAAACTCAATGCTGCAAACGTTCTTATCTCAAACAGTCCGAACCCAAAACTAAGAAGGTTCGTTTTGCAATCCGATTTTTTTCGTAATAAATTAATAACTTTTCATAATCACCTCTTTATCTATTATGGCATCATAATGCCATAATAGATAAAGAGGTGTCATACAGATGGATGACAAAAATAAGTTAATTGTATTATTTGCATATCAAACAACACTTTTTTAATAATATGACAGGATGAATAGGAAAATAATCCTAAATACATTAATATTTTGTATAAAAATGTTACCAAATGCGTTGCCAGTTGCTAATATAAGAGGATAAAAAGTCGAGAACGGACTAAAAGTCTCCATTCAGAAACACTGATGGAAGTATTGATTGCAGTGCAATACTTGGTTTAGCTATTTGACAACGTAAAATCGATAATCGATTATACTTCTCGGTTTTAGTTGTCTACACTTCTACACTAATATTATAAAGACGAAAGAATTGTTTGTTTGTTTGCATTGAATAGGCTCTGAAACTACTGGACCGATTTATAAAATTATTTCACCGTTGGGAAGCTACACTATCCCCGGGTGTTATAGGCTATATTATATTTTTTTAAAAAATAGGGTACCTTACTAACATTTCAATAATGTAAACCGAGGTGTAAAAATGACTTAAAAAAATCCTTACATCGCGTGCGCTGCAAAAACTATTGATGATAGAATAAAATAATGTAGTACAACTATTTAGAATACATCATAATCTACAAAAAGTGTCGCGACAGCATATGTCTAGCTATTATAGTTATGTCACAATAAGTGTTAAATTATTTTAAAAATTTAATTGAACTGCCGGCACTGGAATTGGCTTTTTATTTGTCACTAGGTATTAATCCTTATCAAAAATAATTACTTTATATTCAAGACTGTTTCAATAACTTTGTATAACTTTTTAAATCATTCAATTCGGACATTCCATTCAAATGATTATCACGAGTTTAAAAATGTAAGTATTTGAAAAAAGTTGCGTGGTCATGTCACCGCTTACACCGCTCGGCTAGCTAGGCAGCAAAGCGATGAAATAAGCGTTACGGGGGTACGGAAGGGAAGTCAATACTTATTATCAAGAAATAAAGGGTGTGTATGTGTGTGTGTAAAAAGCTATTTTTGTTTTTTTTATTAACTACCCGTGCGAAGCCGGGGCGGACCGCTAGTTTGACATAAAATAGGTATTTTCAATTTACTTGTATGCTATTGTTACTATTATATTTAAAAATGAAAATATTTACAATATTGTGGGATTTACATAGCAGGTATGTCGCGTGGTAACTGCTTGCAAAAAGTGATCGTCTGTCAAATATAATCTTTGGACTTCCCTCTGACTACTCTATTTTACGGATTCCTCAATCTATTATAATGTATTCCCATAAAGATTGGCGTACTAAGCAATATCTGAGGATATTCATATTAGGAAAATTCGTGATGATGTTTGATCTTTGTTTTCTTCTGTTATACGTAAAGGGTGTACAGGTTTCCAACCCCTATCTTCGGATCCCAAGCCAACCCCACCTGCACGTGGTGCACCCTGCTAAACAACGAACGGGGCTCTGGCGGCCGGCTGATTGCGGCATAGCACAGCCTACATCGGCACAGCTAAATCCCCTGGCCACTGACGGGCAGCAGCGTCGCAGCGTCGGTGGTGCGAGAAGCTGTGCCCTGCGATCCCCAACCCGCATGCCCAGCGTGGGGATTATGGGTATATCCCCCTTTATTAGGGGAAGCCTATGTCCAGCAGTGGACTGATATAGGCTGATGTGCATGTGCATACGTAAACAGTACCAGCTACCTACCTATATTAATAAAATGTATTAATCGTCGACCGACATCAAACTGGCGTCAGATGGTGATTCGTCGCCTAAATTTATTAGGATTGGTTCTTGCTCTCTTATGTTATCGAAAGTCGCACCCCTTTCCCAATCTGATAATATTAATCGTTTGGTCTTTTCCACCACACTTGCCCAATTTTCAGGTGTCACTTGATTGCAGGCATTCTTTAGCAATTCGAGCATCTTTTTGGCTGTAAATGGTGGGCTCGTGTTATTTCTGGCAGCATATCCTTTCACTATCACCTTATCACTTGTGCCCAAATAAGTTCTATGGCGTTAAATTGGCAGTGGTATGGCGGAAGTCTGAGAACTGTGTGACCGTGTTCAGCTGCGATTTCATCCACAACGTATACAGGTTTCTGGTTTTTAGTTTTTTAAATTTTTCAGTTCACACTTCAACATAGATTCACCTACGTTTTCACCAATATCGCAAAGCCAGTTTATGATATCTGACTTTTTGTTGGCTTGCGTTGGCATTTTATTCAACTGGCGAGAGTGATATGGTGCGTTATCCATGATGATAACAGATGGTTCTTCTATTGCCAGCAGTAAGTCCTTAAACCAACCTTCAAAGACTTCAGCATTCATTTCTTCATGGTATTCCACGGTCTTTTTTTATTTAAATGCTAGCAAAGCTCCATCTAAAAAACCTTTTTTACTTCCTGCATGACAAACAATTAATCTTTCTCCTTTTCCTATAGGTACTTTCGAGGTAGACGCAGCATTATCATCAGTCCAGTACCTCGATAAAGTGTGGTTAGCATTAAGCCACGTTTCGTCGATAAAAATTATGTTTTCCCATTCCTCCATTTGTTTTGGTTTCTTCAAAAATTTACACCGGTCTAGGGCATTGTCTTTGAGCTCCATCAAAAATTTTCTTATATTCGCTTTTTTAAATAAAAATCCTATTCGTTTTAAATCGTTTTTTCTAACGAAGACTTCAGCCCATGAAACAAACCACAGTCCCGGAGCGATATTGTCAACTTCTTTAACGTTGGGAATTCATTTCTCAAGTAGTAGTTGTATATGTGACGTCGTATTGCATCAGCATCAAATTCATCCACATGGCATATTAAATGCGGTCTCCTTTTTTTTTTGTCGATGAGGCCTTGTTTTTTTCGTTGCCGCTTTTGCCATGAACTTCGTTTGTAATGTTCGTTACAGTAGTAAGACTAATGCCTAGCGCTTCTGCAACACGTTCACGCACTTTTGACACAGGCAGAAGGGGTCCATTGTTTTGATTTTCCTTTTCTTATTTTGAAAAGCGCAAGCGTATCACCTTCTCCTTCGATTGGCCTCTCAATACATTTCCCTTAGGCATTTTGGAATGACCTACCAGACAACATACACTGGTCTCTCTAGTTTGCTCATACGCCCAACAACCTTCTGTGTTCATGTGAAAAAACAATCGTGAAAAGCATTTTTCCTTTGACACATGCTTGTCACAGTTTTCAGGAACATCATTTTGACGTACCTATGTTCAAACCTAAGTTATTTGACAAAAGAGTTTTCATGTCTTTTTCATTCAAAACTTTTTAAGCCATTTAATTATATCATTTTCTTCTACAATATTAGCAATACAATTTGGACAATACAAATTGTGACTAAAATAATAGTAGATTGTTTTACAAGGGACTAAAGCATCCCATTATATACGAGGTTGTTATACTCCCGAGCGTAGCGAGGGAGGATGACAAGACCGAGTTATAATGGGTGGTTTTGACCCGAGTAAAACACTCTACTTTTCACTTCGATTGCGAGAAAATAAAACAATTCAAAAAAAGACAATTTTCAGAAATTTTATTAAAAATTAATCAACCTTCATAAAACATCACCAAGACGGTTCTATTTTCAAAAAAAAAAGATTGACGGAGCACCAAGAAGTCGAGTTTTTATGTAAGAGAACGAATGCTTTGTACGGGCTGACGATTTTCGACAAAAATTAAAAAGAAAAAATACTTTTTAGCCCGAGGTATTAAACTCGAGTTTTAGGCCCGCTAAGCTACACTATTATGATACACTTTTTGAGCAAGAGAAGTGAAAAAATAATTATAGTTCTTTATGAAATAATTAATATGTTGAGATATTATGACCCAACAATGATAAAGACAAAATATTGATATCAGTTTTTTTATTCGACGATGGTGTCAATAATCGATTCAAAAATCGTTCAATGTTATGTGGCTGCAATCACTAGTTCTGGACTTTGACATCTATCAAAAATACATTTATATGATGGAAATAATAATAACATATTGTCTATGTCCTGTGTAATATTGTACAATTCCACTAACTCACATTATATTTTACGAATATTTTGTAAAGTTTTGTGCTATTTTATGACTAATAAAGCATTCTAACTCTAATCTAACACAGGTGTGACGTTTACCTTACCGGAGGGTGACATCATGACGGCGAAGTATTTGTTTTTCTTCTGAATTAAAATGTTATTCTTATTTGATTAAATTATCATTTTTTATTTTACTGGATCATAAATGAATTATTATCAAAATCAGCGATTTGTTTTATGCTCTGTTCACTTACTAGTAACAGTTACTTACTACTTCACTTCCCTTCGGATCTCGACACCGAGCAGACGTTGCATTTACTGTGTATTACCGGATCGCATTGTATAGTCAAAGAGCCTACAACCGAAACCGTACTCAATCTCCCTAACTAAACGGTTATAGATGACGTATCACTCACCCCCGAAATCTGGATCCTACCCAGACCTCAGAGAAGAGCAGATGTTGACAAGGCAGAAAAGAAGACGTGCGGATGATATCTCAGATGAAATAATTCTCCTAAAAGAAGAATTCAAACAAATGTTTGAAGACTTGCGCAAAGGACAGGAACAAACATCTAAACGCATCGAGGACCGGCTAATCCAAATTCAGAACAAGCAAAGTGATATTGAGAAGACCCTTGAATGTATAACAAGCAAACAGGAAGCTTTGAGCATTAAGTGTCAGGCACTAGAAAAGAAGTGCGTTGAGAATGACTCAATTATCAACAATTTGAAGGAAGACATAGAATACATAAACCGTAACATCAAAATTAAGTATATAGAGGTTCGCAATCTTCCTGTACAACCACACGAAACCAGAGAACAGCTCACAGCTGTCGTTACAAAACTTGCTGAGACATTAGGCGTCAAAGTCTCTTCCGAGGACATAAAAAACATATACCGCGTCACTGGGCGCAGTAACAAGCCAATAATCACTGAACTATCCACTGTTGAACTCAAACAAGAATTCTTGAAGGCTGCAAAGAGCTTCAACCTGAAAAATAAGGATACGAAACTCAACGCGTCTAACATTGGCCTTCAAGACCCAGTGCCAATTTTTGTCTCTGAACATCTAACGCCGACTGCAAGCAAACTTCACTTTCTGGCAAGAAATTTAGCTAAATCTCATCAATATAAGTACTGTTGGACATCGCTTGGAAGGGTTTACCTCAGGAAGGGTGAGAATACAACGCCCATTTTAATAAAGAGCGCATACCAAATCGAGACTCTAAAAGCAACATAAAATTTTCACTCCAGGACTCATTCACCAGTTAACATTGTTACAATAATGCATGTCTTGATAAGTATTTTTTCACACACATACACGATATTAACTGGATACTTATATTAAAGTGTACACTTTACTGTAACTAGCAATATGGACACTATTAATTTTATAAACACCGAGATTGATAACATAAGAGTCTCTGAGAGCCACTTCCTTTCTCCGGAAGAGTGTGCGGTTAAATTACAATTCTTAAAAAACTATTCAAACAGACCTTTAAATATACTAACCCAAAACATCCGTAGTGTTTATAAGAATCTTAAGCTGCTGTTTCTTTTATTAGCGAGATTACAAACTGCTAAAATCGACATCATCATTCTAACTGAGTGTAGATTGTCTAATGAAAAGCCTATTCCTCAATTACCTGATTATGATTCTTATGCAACAAAAAAACTATGTAACCAGAACGATGGTGTGGTCATCTATATTAGTAAGGAAATAAACTGTACAGTTGAGGAGCCATACTTGGAGGAAGCTAATTGTCTTTCTATTAAAATAGGAGCTGAAACTGCAATCATAGGTATTTATCGACCACCATGTTTTCGTAGAACTGATCCCTTCTTAACGTCATTATCTAACTATCTTGATGGCCTAAATGGCTTTAAAAATGTAGTGCTGATGGGTGACATTAATATTGATATTACACCAAATAACAGTGATAAATCCAGTGATAATTACTTAAACTTATTAGCGGAACATGGGCTACTACCGGCACACACACTCCCTACTAGGCAGTTGACATGTCTTGATCATGCAATTTTAAAGTCACCATCTCTAGCCCAGACTGTTGTTATACTAACCGATTTAACAGACCATTATCCGGTATTACTATATCTCCCAAATACCTGCCCCCCAATCAAACCACAATCCTTCAAAAACTTTATTAACATACCGAAAGCAGTCGAGTGTTTATCTAAATCTAACATTAATGAAATCTTCGATATTAGTGATCCTGATAATGCGATGAATGTACTTGTTTCTACAATAAAAAAAACAATTATTCTTAACACTGAGATAGTCAAAATAAAACAAAAATATCAGACGATAAAACCCTGGATGACAAGTGGTCTTTTGCGTTGTCTACGACATCGGGACAAACTGCACAAAAAAAACAAAGAATAACCCGGATGACGAAATCCTTGGTATAACATTCCGTAGATATCGTAACTACTGCAAATTTCTAATCAAAAAGGCTAAAACTACATATGAGAAATCGAAACTCGAAGAATGTGCCAATGACCCAAAAAAGACATGGGCAGCTATCAAAGAAATAACAAATAGTATGAGTTATAAAGCTGCTCCGACTGAACTCTTTCAGAAAAATTCTACTACCCAGGAGAGCGTCAACGCCGTAAATGAGTTTTTTACTAACGTAGGCCGTAATCTTGCAAGTGATATTAACACTTCTGTTGACGAAGAAGCGCTCAGCTCAGCTATTCCTAAGCAGGTGCACTCTAACTCACTCGTCCTTCTAGATACAGACCCACGTGAAGTCATTAGGATCATAGATGGCCTTAAGACAGACACGGCTGTAGGTCATGACCTAATCCCCACGAAATTTCTAAAACAAGCTAAGCTTCTAATCGCACCTGTTTTATCACACATATTTAATTTATGTTTCTGGAATGGCATATTTCCAAGATGTCTAAAAAAATCGTTGATTCACCCGGTTCATAAAAATGGGGCTAGAGACAGAGTCGACAATTACCGGCCTATTTCGATTTTACCATCGCTTTCGAAAATCCTTGAGAGGTTAATGAACAATCGCCTAATATCATACCTAAATAGTGAGAATATCCTATCACCTTCACAATTCGGATTTAGGGCAGGCAGATCAACGGAAGATGCTGTACTTACACTCACACAATATGTCACAACTGGCCTTGATAGAAAGAATAAATGTATCGGCATCTTTCTTGATTTGGCTAAAGCGTTCGACACTGTCTCTATCCCCATCTTGATTGATAAAATGCAGAATATAGGAATAAGAGGAACACCTCTAAAACTATTTACATCATATCTAACTAATCGCCACCAAAAAGTTAAAATAGAAAACATTGAATCTGTGGATTTACCAGTAACACATGGGGTTCCCCAGGGTAGTGTCCTGGGCCCTAGCCTTTTTTTGATATATTTAAATGAGCTTAGCTTATACACTCCTAACCAAGGCAAACTAATAAGTTTTGCTGATGATACAGCCCTTCTATTTATGGGAAAGTCTTGGGAGGAAACACAACGTTATGCTGAAGAAGGTTTACAACTGGTAATGATGTGGTTGCGAAAGAATCAATTGTCACTGAACTTAAATAAAACAAAATATATAAAATTTAAAAAAAAAAAAGATTCATCTTCAAATAAAACTAAGATACAGGCCCATAATTGCACTGGCTCAGGAAATGACTGTCCTTGTTATTCTCTTGATAATGTAGACACTATAAAATATTTAGGAGTTACCCTTGATAAAAACCTTAAGTGGTCAGCTCATTTAGCCGCATTATCAGCTAGAACAAGGCAACTAATATATACCTTTAAAAAATTAAGGCATGTAGCTTCACCTATTCTCATGAGGACCGTATATATTTCTCTGGCTCAATCTATATTAAATTATTGTATACTAATCTGGGGAGCTGCGTGCAAAACTAGGATTCTTAAGGTAGAACGAGCCCAAAGATCAGTCTTGAAAGTAATCAACTTTAAACCCTTTAGATATCCCACCCACCAGCTATACGAAGAATGCAAAGTACTGTCTGTTCGTCAACTATTCATACATAGGCTCATCTTAAAGCAACACTCTCTTACACCCTTTCAACAAACACAAAAAGCAGTCTCCGTAAGACGTAAATACAAAGTCTGTAATCCACCAAAAATAACCTCTTCTTTTTCTCGTCAACACTCTCAATATCTTGGTCCTTTTCTTTATAACAAAATCAATAAATCTAAATATATTCACCATCTTAATCGATACAACCTCAGCAAAGCAATAAAACAGTGGCTTTTAGAACAATCATATGACTCTACAGAGAAATTTATTGAGTCTCAAAAATAACTCTATTTACTTAAATAACCGACCTAAAACTACACTTATTGCGTTCTGAATATTCTAATACTTACGATTATTTAGGTATATAATACATACTACATGAGCTTTTTTTTTTTTATCTATAGGATTACCTATTGTAATATAATCGAAACTGTAAAATAAAACTAGGATTATTAATATAATATAATCCTAGTTGTATTTTATATTGTTGTTGTTGTGTATATATATATATGTGCCAATAGTGATATAAAATACAACTAGGATATAACATAGTATACGTAGTTATTTACATCAAGAAGGTATATATTTAGTGAAATAATATAGTTAACCAAGAATGGGCTCCTGCACTACAATCCATATCTACCCACATTATACTGTGCGTAGCGACTTTAATGGAATGCGTGCGACACAGTGAACATTAAAACTATAATTTTTATGTATAATATGGTATTGTACGTATTATAAGATCATTATAATTTTTTTTTTTTACTATGCTTATCGCTGAGTGCTATTATTTTATTTGTTGTTTAGTAACTAAGAAAGCTAACTTCGTAATAAGTATGAAATCTCAATTTTTTGAATGTACCTAGTAAGTACTTCCCTACTTTATATGTCCTACCTAATACCTACCAATTGCTTGTAACCTTTTACGATGTTGCCCTTACCGTTTATCTCGCTTCCCTCTTATTTGTTTTTAGTTAAGTTAGATTAATTAAGCTAGGATGATTTAGGATATGATAATGTAAGCTCAGGAGAAGAAAAAAAAAAAAACTACAGCTAACCCACCTAATACCCATTAATTTTACCCTTACCTACTCCGTATATTTTTTGCCTCTCTTAAAGTAACGGAATTGTATTATTTACCTACGCAAACTGATATAGTACCCATCCCTTTTACTTCCTATAGCATACATTCGAAGGGAGGTGCCGTAAGCCATAACACAGGTTATTCCTAGCGTGGTCTACGACACACCTTTAAGATGTTGCATAGTTCCTACCTACTTACAACCGACGTGTGAGAGTACTTAGGTATATGCATTTTAGAAAACTATAAATAGTATGAGCATATATTGTTCTTACCTAAGTAGCAATTATTGTATCTTCGTCCATGTCTTTAGTAAGTAAGTAGTGTAAGTATTTACGTGTAACAGATTTTGGTTTATGAATAAATTATTCTTATTCTTATTCTTATTCTTATTCTTACTAACATATTTTATTTCAAACAGATGAAAAATAAAGAAACGAGGGACAAAGTTATTCTCACTTTGTCATTTATACAGAATATCCCTTCAGGACAATTACAAAGGCAAACATTTTTAAACAGTCTCAAATAAGAAATAAGTTCTAACCTTTGGTAAATAAAGTGCGTTTTCGCTTGGCCTCTCAGAATGTAGGTAATATAAATAATTCACCTTTCGAGATAATTTTGGAAGAACAAAGCTTTTGAGTCCCTTTGTATAATTGTACAAGTGTGTATGCTCAGTTCATAGGTTATAATTAGGTCATCATTATGAAAAAAAGCCCTTCCGTATATACATTCAATAATAATATACATACATTAATATAAAATAATTTATTCGATTTTTTTAAGTGGGCAACAAAAAATAATTAATAATGTTTATTAAAATATTCACTTACATACTTCGTTTTATTAATAAGGTATGCAAATTTTTAATTGGTAGGTATGTACATTATACTCGTATGTATTAAAACGAAAAAAAAGTATGTAATAATGGCGCATTTTAGAAATTATGTTAGTTTAATTTACACAACATAACATAACCCACCTATATTAGTCTACTGCTGGACAAAGGCCTCCCCTAATAAGAAGTTGGGGATTTGCCCATAATTCCCACGCTGGGCATGCGGGTTGGGGACCCGCTTCTTGCACCGCCGACTCCGTTGCCCGTCAGCGTTCAGGGTATTGAGCCGTGCTGGTGCTAGGCTGTGCTATGCTGCAATCAGCCAGAGCCCCGTTTGTTAGTTGCAGGGTTACAAATAAAGTAACGAAATAAAAAAATAAGGTATTTGTAACCGCCTTGTCCATACACCCTTCGTAGAGAGAGGTCTACGCCGTAGGCAGCTACGCTGTAGGTGAGGGTAGAGGGGTGCTGACTGCTGAGACGTTGAGTGCTTTCCCTTATCAATCTTGTAAATCCCGGTAAATCTACTTTTATTATTTATTCTTTCTTAGCGGATAATTTATGTTACAATTTTACTTTACTTAAACTTACTAACAGACTGCAAATGCACATTTAACACTTATTTTATCAATTAGAAAGTTGAATTGGTTGAATCATTGTTGTGAAGAGATTAGTCAGCCTAGAACCTGCGTTACCGGTTCTAGCTGCTTCCAGGGTGCGCCACGTGGAGCACTTGCTCTCCTGCCCGCTGCGCTGTGCCCGACCTCCTGCACTCGGGAAGACCTTAATAATGGCGGCTACTTATTGGTCCAAACAAATTTAAAAAACTAAATTAAAGATGGTTGTGTTGAATCTCTGACACGCAAAGAAGAAGAAGAATTATAAAGTTGGGCGTTTGTATGTATATTGGCAGAAGCTGGATGCATCGAACTCAGGACAGGACACAATGACTCTCGATAGGGGAGGCCTATGTCCAGCAGTGGACTGCTATAGGCTGATGTATGTTTGTTTTCACTCGTTTCCGCAAAGGCTTAGCTGATGAAACTTGGAATTTATATACATGGTATGCGGCCTGGGATATAATAGGCATTTTTACTCGCGTACCACGTGAACGTGTCCGCGGGCGGGAGGCTAATAATTAACCGACTTCATCCTACTTATTATATATTATATAATATTATAAATGCGAAAGTTTGTGAGTATGGATGTATGGATAAATGTTTGTTACTCTTTCACGCAAATACTACTGAACGGATTTGGATAAAACTTGGAACAGGCTTCTTCTCAATCAGATCATAAGCTGAGCCTGGTGGTCCTGTTTCCAGCGGTTTGCGGTTGGAATAACTATTAAACTGACTACACTGAGTTTGAACTCATATGTTATGAAAAGCGGCCAATCTACATCCGGAAATTAACAACATTTGTTTAAAGACTTCTCGAATTTTGTAGATTAATTGAAGAAATGCTTTGTAAAGTTACGACGTAATTATTGTCAAAACCTAACTATTGTTACATGATATAAAAACATAGATCTATTTTAAATTAGGTAATTAGCACAGTTCAGTAGGTGGTATTCTTAATTCTCGAAGTTATTCAAAATTCTTTAAATGAAAAGTTTTAAAGGCTTGTTTGCTTTCAGTCTTGTTCCATTTTTTTATAAGTATACATACATATGTAGTCTTGAAAGTTGCTACTTTCAGGCCCTACAGGTTTCCAACTAGTCGCCGATATGATGAATGTGAAGTCCTTTCTGTGCAACAATTGTATATCCTTAATGTAGTTATCTCGAAACACATTCGAACTGATCCATGTAATAGCCTGGCTACTGGAAGAAGGAGAAAAGACAAAATCTCTGCTACTCCTAAATGTAACACAAAATCGGCCCAGCGTCAACAATTCTTTCTAAGACCGTTTTTATATAACTAAGCTAATAAGCACATTAATGGATTAGTAAACTTAAACAGTAACGCATGCAAAAAAGTATTGAAGCAGTGGCTGACGACATTGAAGTACGACGAAACGGAGGAGCTACTTAAAATTATTCAGTAAAATAACAGTATTAAATTATTAAATTAAAATAACAGTAAATTATTATATAAATTTTAATAATAGGCACACTTTCACAATTTACACGTATATCCTCTAATCTGTCAGGACTCGCAAAATGGCCGGCGACCACTGTCAGGCAACCGCGCGCGCAAGGTCAAGGTCATTATTTTAAGTTTTTTTCTCTAACACTATTATTTATAATTTTTTTTTGTAATATTACATGGTTTTAAATGTAATCTAGTACTTAAATCTAACTTCCTACACGCAGAATTTTTATATTAATCTTTTGAAACGAAAAGAAAAAAAAATCCCGCTTTTTTTGCAAAAACACGATGATAATTCAAAAATGAAACCACTTTTGAGCTCATATTAATATTTAATTTGGTTTCATAATCTATTGTAATAAGTATGTGCATTATATACTATGAAATTATGCTACAAATTATTAGAGTTTAAGTATTAGAATACACTTTCAGGTAGGTTTATATCATATTATACATGAATAAGTCTCTATTTTTAGGATATGGCTACTCTAACCACTTGTATCCACGAAGAAAAGCAGAATCTACAACACAAGTCTGGTAAAGACTTAGTGTAGGTTCTGTTTGAACTACCAATGTAAAAAGCCAATTAATTATACCTAATTACTATATCTTATTGTAACTTGTGATTATAATTGTATGGTTGAAATGAAATAAATGAATATTTTATATTATTATGACACTTTATTCATTTTAAAACTCATCAAAAATACATTTTTTACTATAAAATTTAAAACATTATTAATCTACTATGTACAAAAATAATATAAAAAAACATTATAGTAAAAAATATATCCAAAATGGTGGACCACCGACCGCGGGGCAAGGCTCAAACGGTCAGTGGCTAGGGCTGCAGGGAGAGGAACCTCCGCACAATGCGTGCCGAGTCCAGGAGAGCCGCCTTCTGTATCTGACCCTTGATCCAGCTGCCTAGCGAGAGCCTCTTAAGGTATTGGTCAAGGCTCTTCGCTATCAGACCGTTCACTGAAACGACTATCGGAACGATAATTGTTGAGTCGACATCCCACATAGCGGTAATCTCGTGTGCCAAGTCAAGGTACTTGCTAAGCTTGTCCTTCTCGGCCTTCACGAGATTAGCGTCATGTGGGATGGTGATGTCAACAAGTATCGCCCGGCGTTCCGACCGGTCTACCAAGACGATATCTGGTTTATTCGCAAGAATAGTCCTGTCCGTGATGATAGAGCGGTCCCAGTAGAGCGTAGTACGACCATTTTCGAGAACCGGTACCGGTGCGTACTTATAGTACGGAACCTCTGGACCGACAAGGTCGTATTGGAGAGCAAGCTGCTGATGGATGATCTTTGCTACTTGGTTATGTCTGTGCAAGTATTCAGTGTTAGCGAGGTGCGAACAACCCGAAAGTATATGTCTGAGGGATTCACCGGGACGATGACAAGCTCTGCAAATGTCAACGGTTCCATCCTTCATGATATACTTTCGGTAGTTGTTCGTCTTTATTACCTCATCCATAATCGCACAGACAAAACCTTCGGTTTCCTCAAAGAGGTCACCGAAACGTAGCCAGTTCACGGATGCGAGTAGGTCTACATCAGGCCCTGTAAGGGCTTTGTAGAACCGTCCGTGCAGCTCTTTACTCTCCCATACAACCTTGCGGTCGAGGGCACTCAGCACCGTAGGTTTGTGCCAGTTCTCCTTAGCCAGTGAGAGCGGGGTAAGGTTCTTGTCAACTGCTACGACATCACGATGCATCTCACTGTCGGCATGGAGGAAGTATTCTCTGAGCTTGCACACCTCGTGGTTATGGAGGGTCTTGGCATTTAAAAAGCCGCGGCCCCCACATTTCCGCGGGATGTACATCCTCATTACCGACGAACGTGGATGTCGTATTCTATGTGTCGTAAGAAGTTGACGAACCTTACAGTCAAGGGCGTCAAGTTCAGTCTGAGTCCATTTCAATATGCCAAAAGTATAGATGAGCAGAGGCATAACCCAGCCGTTGAAGGCTCGAACCTTGTTACCACCCGACAAAAGACTATTGAGTACTTTAGTCAGGCGGCAAAAGAATCGCTCCTTCACCGACTGTTTTATGTCTCTGTCTACTATACCTAACGCTTCTGACATACCGAGATATTTGTAGGTTTCGATATCGGAAAGAGATCTAAGGGATATCGTATCGGAAAGCTGTAAGTTTGTAGTATTTACAACTTTCCCCCGCTGTACTTGCATGACCGCACACTTCTCGACACCGAACTCCATGCTGATGGCACTGCTGAATATCTGTGTGATATTTAACAGAGTCAGCAGCTCTGGTTTTCTCGGCGCGAAAAGTTTGAGGTCATCCATGTACAGCAGGTGAGAAACGATACCACCCTCTCTCCGAAGTCGATAGCCTAGCCCTGAATCCTTTAGCAGAGTACTAAGAGGATTCAGTGCCAGGCAGAACCATAGGGGGCTCAGACTGTCACCCTGGAAAATACCCCGCTCTATGCGAATCAGATCTTGCGGAGCAGAGGGATCCCGTCCGCTACCTGGATGACGAAGAACTGTGATCCACTGTCTCATGCATGTACCTAAGAAGGATCTCAAAGTTGCATCAATTTTATACAACTCTAAGATCCTCTCCAGCCATGTATGAGGCACCGAATCATAGGCCTTCTTGTAGTCTATCCATGCAGCGGAGAGGTTCCCCTTGCTGCGCCTGATCTGCTGGCTAATGGTCATGTCAATGAGGAGGAGCTCCTTAGTACCGCGGGACCCAACCCTACATCCATTCTGAGCAGGAGCCAAAATATTATTTGCAACTATGTGCGCATTAATTTTTACGGTCAGAATGGACGTAAGGAGCTTGTAGATGGTAGGTAAGCACGTTATGGGTCTGTAGTTCTTTGCTTCCGCGGTACTACCAGATTTGTGGAGCAGGAAGGTGACTCCAGTCGTCATGAAACTTGGCAGAGACCCAAGCTCGAGGGCTTCTTGAAATTGTGTGGCGAGTACAGAGTGTGAACATCTAAACCACTTCAACCAGAAGTTATGCAACCCGTCCGGTCCAGGACTTTTCCAGTTATGGGCCGAACGGATTGCAAATCTGACATCTATGGGGGTAATCTCAACAGCCCCCATGGTTTCGATTGGTTCACACTCTCTACTCACCACATCCATCCAATCTCCCTCCGTGTGCTGGATGGGCACAGACCAGATGCTGCGCCAGAAATTATTCATGGTATCAGCATCCGGTACATGCCCGTCCATCACACATTGGTCAGGTTTCTCCCAGTTTCGGTACACCTTCCTCTGGTCACTTTGGAAGTTTCGATTCTGCCAATATCGGTCCACACGTTCTCGATACCTACGAATGCGACTCGCCCAAGCAGAGATTTTCTGCTTCAGAAAGTCAATGCGTTCTGTGACACATGCCATATAATCTCGGGGCCGAGTATCAGTCCCAGCGAAGGCCTGTGTCACAAAACGCATCACTCGAGGGCGGGTATTGCCCTCTCTGAAGCAACTTAGCTTTGCAATGAGGGTCCTGAATTTACCGATCCGCCGTTCGATCCGTACTTGCCAAGCTGGAATTTTGTCGACAGGTCGTGGTGCTCGCGTGGAGTTTGGGAACTTGACACGAGCAACACGACACGCCACCACGGCTCCGCAGTAAAGGATCGAATGGGTATCGGCTAGTCCTTCGCTAGTCTCTAGATAAGGGACCAACAAAGGATTCAAGGCCTCCATTACAGCTAAGTTTCGTCTGTGAGTGGGCAAGCGAGGCAAACGCGGTCTTTCATCGAGAGGTGCGGACCGGTACGATAAAATCGCATCCTCCAAAGTCCTCCTCAATTGCTCATTTACCTGGTTTGTCACGCTGGTGATCTCGTAGTCGACGTCGTCAGCAGCGGGGTCCGGCTGCTTCGTTACCGGTATCGGAGTTGTCGTAACCGGCAGAGCGGCAGCCAGGACCCGCTGCGAGTGGTCAGCTACTTGATCACTTTCAGCGCGAAGCCGGTCAAGTACCGAATCATCCAACAATTTCAATCGTTGGATGGCTCGTACCTGATCCGATAGCCGTTGTGCAGTGACAGTAACAGCTGGTTCAAGCGCCAAAAACAGAGGCAGGATCCGGGCAAGGTACGCAGTGCGGTTGGTTCCTCCCTCTGTAGCCCTATAATATGCGCGCATGACATTTTCGTTTATTTTCTTCGTCCACTTCATGCGTCGCACATTGCTGTCGGAGGCGGGGGTCGGGCGCGGGGCAGATTGTCCCGCAGACCCCAAGCCGGCCGACAGCGGGGGCCGCCCACGCCGCACAGGTGGTCGCGGCGGCGGAGGCGACGGCGGCCTGCTCTCGTCGCTCGACGCGCTGGTGTCCGGGGGGGTGGCGAATACCTCATCCCCAGACGACGACGCGGAGCGTCATAATAATAATAATATTATTATAATAATATTATTATTATTATGACACTTTATTAGAGTTAGAGTTTATTATGGTTTAATAGTTACCTCTCGAATCGATATCAATATGTTGAGTTAAAGTCTGGAACTTCAACACAGGTTTCCAGCAGATTGCCGGTTGATAGGGGTGTACCACAGGGCTCAATATTGGGCCCAATGCTTTTTATTTTGTATTCAGCAGATTTAAGGCTGCATATAAAATATTGTCAGTTCCATATTTATGCAGATGACACTCAGATTTATATTTATTTCAAGCCTTCGGATATAGACGACGCAATAGCAAAACTTAATGTTGACTTAGAAAATATTGCTCTCTGGTGCAAAAGCAATAATCTACTGCTAAATCCCGCTAAAACAAAATTTTTAATTTTTGGTAGTCCTAACAATCTAGCTAGTTTAAGCTCATCAGTGAAAGTTGAACTTATGGGTGAGTCTGTAGAACGTGTCTATAAAGCACGTAATCTAGGCCTTCAGATGGACTGCGCATTACGATTTGAGGATCATATTGCCGCATTAGTTGGAAGCTGTTTTTATAGATTAAAGGTTCTCTACAGGATGAGACTCTATATATCTGAAGAATTGCGTATTAGGTTAGTCGAGTCACTAGTTCTCTCTAAATTAAATTATATGGACGTCGTTTTCGGACCGCGGTTGTTAGCCAGAACCCAAAGACTGATTCAGCGAGTCCAGAATGCTTGCGCTCGTTTTTGTTTTAATATTCCATTTAGAGGACATGTTAGCCCGTTTCTAAATGCTCACTCTATTCTAAAAATGAAGCACCGGCAAAAACTTCATCTAGCATGCCTTCTTTTCGGAGTTATAAAGCACAACGCACCCTTGTATCTCTATGAGAAAATACAAAGGATGTCAAAATCGAGATCCTGCAATCCACGCCAGTGCATAAGTCCAGGCATAAGTCTTGTGCCTTTAGAGGCAGTTTCCGCTACGCTGCATCGAAGTGCTGGAATAATATCCTGCCGCCAATAAGGAACCTGCAGAGCATTTACGGTTTTAGGAAAAAATTATAGCAATATCTTATTGATTGGCAGATAGAGCAGGAAAATCTTGTGGTCGAAACAAGTCCTATATAATAAATAATATAAATTCTTTATAATACTTATACATACACATATACTTATAAAACAATAATAATAATAATAATCTTGTATATTTGTGATTCAGAAGCCATTTTTTTTTCTTTAAATTAGTTTATTCTTTGTGTACCTTTTATTGATAGTTTTTTCACTGTGGTAGCGGATTGCATGTTTTGTGTTTTGTTCCTCATGTCCGCTAATTTAGAAAATGGTCCTGACGGAAGACTAGCGCGCGTTGTAGGTAATTCCTTCAACCCGCTACATGCTGAGTTCAGGTCCTTTTTGCGACTATTTTTCTATGTGTCATCATTATGTTACCTGTACTCTTATTTTAATGTTTAAAAATCTGTTTCTAAATTGTTCTTTTATATATATTTATGTGTAGTTGCAAATAAAATTTTTCTTATTCTTATTCTTATTCTTTCTTTCTTTCTTTCTTATTCTTTCTTATTCTTATTTGATTGTAAACTCGTCTAAAATACATTTTTTACTATTATACTTAATACTACTTATGTACATAAATAAATATCAAAAACATTATAGTAAAAAATGTATCAAAACGGTAGACCATCGACCGCGGGGCAGGGCTCAAACGGTCGGTGGCTAGGGCTGCAGAGAGAGGAACCTCCGCACAATGCGCGCCGAGTCCAGGAGAGCCGCCTTCTGTATCTGACCCTTGATCCAGCTGCCTAGCGAGAGCCTCTTAAGGTATTGGTCAAGGCTCTTCGCTATCAGACCGTTCACTGAAACGACTATCGGAACGATAATTGTTGAGTCGACATCCCACATAGCGGTAATCTCGTGTGCCAAGTCAAGGTACTTGCTAAGCTTGTCCTTCTCGGCCTTCACGAGATTAGCGTCATGTGGGATGGTGATGTCAACAAGTATCGCCCGGCGTTCCGACCGGTCTACCAAGACGATATCTGGTTTATTCGCAAGAATAGTCCTCTCCGTGATGATAGAGCGGTCCCAGTAGAGCGTAGTACGACCATTTTCGAGAACCGGTACCGGTGCGTACTTATAGTACGGAACCTCTGGACCGACAAGGTCGTATTGGAGAGCAAGCTGCTGATGGATGATCTTTGCTACTTGGTTATGTCTGTGTAAGTATTCAGTGTTAGCGAGGTGCGAACAACCCGAAAGTATATGTCTGAGGGATTCACCGGGACGATGACAAGCTCTGCAAATGTCAACGGTTCCATCCTTCATGATATACTTTCGGTAGTTGTTCGTCTTTATTACCTCATCCATAATCGCACAGACAAAACCTTCGGTTTCCCCAAAGAGGTCACCGAAACGTAGCCAGTTCACGGATGCGAGTAGGTCTACATCAGGCCCTGTAAGGGCTTTGTAGAACCGTCCGTGCAGCTCCTTACTCTCCCATACAACCTTGCGGTCGAGGGCACTCAGCACCGTAGGTTTGTGCCAGTTCTCCTTAGCCAGTGAGAGCGGGGTAAGGTTCTTGTCAACTGCTACGACATCACGATGCATCTCACTGTCGGCATGGAGGAAGTATTCTCTGAGCTTGCACACCTCGCGGTTATGGAGGGTCTTGGCATTTAAAAAGCCGCGGCCCCCACATTTCCGCGGGATGTACATCCTCATTACCGACGAGCGTGGATGTCGCATTCTGTGTGTCGTAAGAAGTTGACGAACCTTACAGTCAAGGGCGTCAAGTTCAGTTTGAGTCCATCTCAATATGCCAAAGGTATATATAAGCAGAGGCATAACCCAGCCGTTGAAGGCACGAACCTTGTTACCACCCGACAAAAGACTATTGAGTACTTTAGTCAGGCGGCAAAAGAATCGCTCCTTCACCGACTGTTTTATGTCTCTGTCTACTATACCTAACGCTTCTGACATACCGAGATATTTGTAGGTTTCGATATCGGAAAGAGATCTGAGGGATATCGTATCGGAAAGCTGTAAGTTTGTAGTATTTACAACTTTCCCCCGCTGTACTTGCATGACCGCACACTTCTCGACACCGAACTCCATGCTGATGGCACTGCTGAATATCTGTGTGATATTCAACAGAGTCAGCAGCTCTGGTTTTCTCGGCGCGAAAAGTTTGAGGTCATCCATGTACAACAGGTGAGAAACGATAACACCCTCTCTCCGAAGTCGATAGCCTAGCCCTGAATCCTTTAGCAGAGTACTAAGAGGATTCAGTGCCAGGCAGAACCATAGGGGACTCAGACTGTCGCCCTGGAATATACCCCGCTCTATGCGAATCAGATCTTGCGGAGCAGAGGGATCCCGTCCGCTACCTGGATGACGAAGAACTGTGATCCACTGTCTCATGCATGTACCTAAGAAGGATCTCAAAGTTGCATCAATTTTATACAACTCTAAGATCCTCTCCAGCCATGTATGAGGCACCGAATCATAGGCCTTCTTGTAGTCTATCCATGCAGCGGAGAGGTTCCCCTTGCTGCGCCTGATCTGCTGGCTAATGGTCATGTCAATGAGGAGGAGCTCCTTAGTACCGCGGGACCCAACCCTACATCTATTCTGAGCAGGAGCCAAAATATTATTTGCAACTATGTGCGCATTAATTTTTACGGTCAGAATGGACGTAAGGAGCTTGTAGATGGTAGTTAGGCACGTGATGGGTCTGTAGTTCTTTGCTTCCGCGGTACTACCAGATTTGTGGAGCAAGAAGGTGACTCCAGTCGTCATGAAACTTGGCAGAGACCCAAGCTCGAGGGCTTCTTGAAATTGTGTGGCGAGTACAGAGTGTGAACATCGAAACCACTTCAGCCAGAAGTTATGCAACCCGTCTGGTCCAGGACTTTTCCAGTTATGGGCCGAACGGATTGCAAATCTGACATCTATGGGGGTAATCTCAACAGCCCCCATGGTTTCGATTGGTTCACACTCTCTACTCACCACATCCATCCAATCTCCCTCCGTGTGCTGGATGGGCACAGACCAGATGCTGCGCCAGAAATTATTCATGGTATCAGCATCCAGTACACGCCCGTCCATCACACATTGGTCAGGTTTCTCCCAGTTTCGGTACACCTTCCTTTGGTCACTTTGGAAGTTTCGATTCTGCCAATATCGGTCCACACGTTCTCGATACCTACGAATGCGGCTCGCCCAAGCAGAGATTTTCTGCTTCAGAAAGTCAATGCGTTCTGTGATACATGCCATATAATCTTGGGGCCGAGTATCAGTCCCAGCGAAGGCCTGTGTCACAAAACGCATCACTCGAGGGCGGGTATTGCCCTCTCTGAAGCAACTTAGCTTTGCAATGAGGGTCCTGAATTTACCGATCCGCCGTTCGATCCGTACTTGCCAAGCTGGAATTTTATCGACAGGTCGTGGTGCTCGCGTGGAGTTTGGGAACTTGACACGAGCAACACGACACGCCGCCACGGCTCCGCAGTAAAGGATCGAATGGGTATCAGCTAGTCCTTCGCTAGTCTCTAGATAAGGGACCAACAAAGGATTCAAGGCCTCCATTACAGCTAAGTTTCGTCTGTGAGTGGGCAAGCGAGGCAAACGCGGTCTTTCATCGAGAGGTGCGGACCGGTACGATAAAATCGCATCGTCCAAAGTTCTCCTCAATTGCTCATTTACCTGGTTTGTCACGCTGGTGATCTCGTAGTCGACGTCGTCAGCAGCGGCGTCCGGCTGCGTCGTTACCGGTAACGGAGTTGTCGTAACCGGCAGAGCGGCAGCCAGGACCCGTTGAGAGTGGTCAGCTACTTGATCACTTTCAGCGCGAAGCCGGTCAAGTACCGAATCATCCAACAATTTCAATCGTTGGATGGCTCGTACCTGATCCGATAGCCGTTGTGCAGTGACGATAACAGCTGGTTCAAGCGTCAAAAACAGAGGCAGCATCCGGGCAAGGTACGCAGTGCGGTTGGTTCCTCCCTCTGTAGCCCTATAATATGCGCGCATTACATTTTCGTTTATTTTCTTCGTCCACTTCATGCGTCGCACATTGCTGTCGGAGGCGGGGGTCGGGCGCGGGGCAGATTGTCCCGCAGACCCCAAGCCGGCCAGCAGCGGTGGTCGCCCACGCCGCACAGGTGGTCGCGGCGGCGGAGGCGACGGCGGCCTGCTCTCGTCGCTCGACGCGCTGGTGTCCGGGGGGGTGGCAAATACCTCATCCCCAGACGACGACGCGGAGCTTGACGGAGCAGGCGGAGGTGTTGGGCGTGCGATTTGCTCCGCTTCTGTTCTTGCTTTTCTTCGTGTAATCATCAATGTTTATTTTGTTCCTTCTATGACATGTTTAGCTCAGTTGTCATAATTGTTTTGATTTTTTCTTTTTTGGAAAAGGTTTGTTGAAATATAAATTTAGGCACGTATTCCATGGATTATTAACTTTATTGGAAAATTTTTAGGTGGTAAATGGTGATGAAATCAAATATTTAAAATTTTAGCGAAGAAAAAGCGTGTGACATGAGCGGTGTCATTCTTTTTTTTTTATTATTATTATGACACTTTATTCATTTTAAAACTCATCAAAAATACATTTTTTACTATAAAATTTAAAACATTATTAATCTACTATGTACAAAAATAATATAAAAAAACATTATAGTAAAAAATATATCCAAAATGGTGGACCACCGACCGCGGGGCAAGGCTCAAACGGTCAGTGGCTAGGGCTGCAGAGAGAGGAACCTCCGCACAATGCGTGCCGAGTCCAGGAGAGCCGCCTTCTGTATCTGACCCTTGATCCAGCTGCCTAGCGAGAGCCTCTTAAGGTATTGGTCAAGGCTCTTCGCTATCAGACCGTTCACTGAAACGACTATCGGAACGATAATTGTTGAGTCGACATCCCACATAGCGGTAATCTCGTGTGCCAAGTCAAGGTACTTGCTAAGCTTGTCCTTCTCGGCCTTCACGAGATTAGCGTCATGTGGAATGGTGATGTCAACAAGTATCGCCCGGCGTTCCGACCGGTCTACCAAGACGATATCAGGTTTATTCGCAAGAATAGTCCTGTCCGTGATGATAGAGCGGTCCCAGTAGAGCGTAGCACGACCATTTTCGAGAACCGGTACCGGTGCGTATTTATAGTACGGAACCTCTGGACCGACAAGGTCGTATTGGAGAGCAAGCTGCTGATGGATGATCTTTGCTACTTGGTTATGTCTGTGCAAGTATTCAGTGTTAGCGAGGTGCGAACAACCCGAAAGTATATGTCTGAGGGATTCACCGGGACGATGACAAGCTCTGCAAATGTCAACGGTTCCATCCTTCATGATATACTTTCGGTAGTTGTTCGTCTTTATTACCTCATCCATAATCGCACAGACAAAACCTTCGGTTTCCCCAAAGAGGTCACCGAAACGTAGCCAGTTCACGGATGCGAGTAGGTCTACATCAGGCCCTGTAAGGGCTTTGTAGAACCGTCCGTGCAGCTCCTTACTCTCCCATACAACCTTGCGGTCGAGGGCACTCAGCACCGTAGGTTTGTGCCAGTTCTCCTTAGCCAGTGAGAGCGGGGTAAGGTTCTTGTCAACTGCTACGACATCACGATGCATCTCACTGTCGGCATGGAGGAAGTATTCTCTGAGCTTGCACACCTCGTGGTTATGGAGGGTCTTGGCATTTAAAAAGCCGCGGCCCCCACATTTCCGCGGGATGTACATCCTCATTACCGACGAGCGTGGATGTCGCATTCTATGTGTCGTAAGAAGTTGACGAACCTTACAGTCAAGGGCGTCAAGTTCAGTCTGAGTCCATTTCAATATGCCAAAAGTATAGATGAGCAGAGGCATAACCCAGCCGTTGAAGGCTCGAACCTTGTTACCACCCGACAAAAGACTATTGAGTACTTTAGTCAGGCGGCAAAAGAATCGCTCCTTCACCGACTGTTTTATGTCTCTGTCTACTATACCTAACGCTTCTGACATACCGAGATATTTGTAGGTTTCGATATCGGAAAGAGATCTGAGGGATATCGTATCGGAAAGCTGTAAGTTTGTAGTATTTACAACTTTCCCCCGCTGTACTTGCATGACCGCACACTTCTCGACACCGAACTCCATGCTGATGGCACTGCTGAATATCTGTGTGATATTCAACAGAGTCAGCAGCTCTGGTTTTCTCGGCGCGAAAAGTTTGAGATCATCCATGTACAACAGGTGAGAAACGATAACACCCTCTCTCCGAAGTCGATAGCCTAGCCCTGAATCCTTTAGCAGAGTACTAAGAGGATTCAGTGCCAGGCAGAACCATAGGGGGCTCAGACTGTCGCCCTGGAAAATACCCCGCTCTATGCGAATCAGATCTTGCGGAGCAGAGGGATCCCGTCCGCTACCTGGATGACGAAGAACTGTGATCCACTGTCTCATGCATGTACCTAAGAAGGATCTCAAAGTTGCATCAATTTTATACAACTCTAAGATCCTCTCCAGCCATGTATGAGGCACCGAATCATAGGCCTTCTTGTAGTCTATCCATGCAGCGGAGAGGTTCCCCTTGCTGCGCCTGATCTGCTGGCTAATGGTCATGTCAATGAGGAGGAGCTCCTTAGTACCGCGGGACCCAACCCTACATCCATTCTGAGCAGGAGCCAAAATATTATTTGCAACTATGTGCGTATTAATTTTTACGGTCAGAATGGACGTAAGGAGCTTGTAGATGGTAGGTAAGCACGTTATGGGTCTGTAGTTCTTTGCTTCCGCGGTACTACCAGATTTGTGGAGCAGGAAGGTGACTCCAGTCGTCATGGAACTTGGCAGAGACCCAAGTTCGAGGGCTTCTTGAAATTGTGTGGCGAGTACAGAGTGTGAACATCTAAACCACTTCAGCCAGAAGTTATGCAACCCGTCCGGTCCAGGACTTTTCCAGTTATGGGCCGAACGGATTGCAAATCTGACATCTATGGGGGTAATCTCAACAGCCCCCATGGTTTCGATTGGTTCACACTCTCTACTCACCACATCCATCCAATCTCCCTCCGTGTGCTGGATGGGCACAGACCAGATGCTGCGCCAGAAATTATTCATGGTATCAGCATCCGGTACACGCCCGTCCATCACACATTGGTCAGGTTTCTCCCAGTTTCGGTACACCTTCCTCTGGTCACTTTGGAAGTTTCGATTCTGCCAATATCGGTCCACACGTTCTCGATACCTACGAATGCGACTCGCCCAAGCAGAGATTTTTTGCTTCAGAAAGTCAATGCGTTCTGTGACACATGCCATATAATCTCGGGGCCGAGTATCAGTCCCAGCAAAGGCCTGTGTTACAAAACGCATCACTCGAGGGCGGGTATTGCCCTCTCTGAAGCAACTTAGCTTTGCAATGAGGGTCCTGAATTTACCGATCCGCCGTTCGATCCGTACTTGCCAAGCTGGAATTTTGTCAACAGGTCGTGGTGCTCGCGTGGAGTTTGGGAACTTGACACGAGCAACACGACACGCCGCCACGGCTCCGCAGTAAAGGATCGAATGGGTATCGGCTAGTCCTTCGCTAGTCTCTAGATAAGGGACCAACAAAGGATTCAAGGCCTCCATTACAGCTAAGTTTCGTCTGTGAGTGGGCAAGCGAGGCAAACGCGGTCTTTCATCGAGAGGTGCGGACCGGTACGATAAAATCGCATCCTCCAAAGTCC
This sequence comes from Horisme vitalbata, assembly GCA_951804965.1. Lineage (NCBI taxonomy): Eukaryota > Metazoa > Arthropoda > Insecta > Lepidoptera > Geometridae > Horisme > Horisme vitalbata. Next base: position 317,660 of record OX638104.1, on the reverse strand, counting down.
TCCTCAATTGCTCATTTACCTGGTTTGTCACGCTGGTGATCTCGTAGTCGACGTCGTCAGCAGCGGCGTCCGGCTGCGTCGTTACCGGTATCAGAGTTGTCGTAACCGGCAGAGCGGCAGCCAGGACCCGCTGCGAGTGGTCAGCTACTTGATCACTTTCAGCGCGAAGCCGGTCAAGTACAGAATCATCCAACAATTTCAATCGTTGGATGGCTCGTACCTGATCCGATAGCCGTTGTGCAGTGACGGTAACAGCTGGTTCAAGCGTCAAAAACAGAGGCAGGATCCGGGTAAGGTACGCGGTGCGGTTGATTCCTCCCTCTGTAGCCCTATAGTATGCGCGCATGACATTTTTGTTTATGCCTTCGGTCCACTTCATGCGCCGCACTTTGCTGGTGGAGGCGGGGGTCGGACGCGGGGCAGACTGTCCCGCAGACCCCAAGCCGGCCGACAGCGGGGGCCGCCCACGCCGCACAGGTGGTCGCGGCGGCGGAGGCGACGGCGGCCTGCTCTCGTCGCTCGACGCGCTGGTGTCCGGGGGGGTGGCGAATACCTCATCCCCGGACGACGACGCGGAGCTTGACGGAACAGGCGCTGGTGATGGTGGGAGTGCATTTTTTGAAGCCGCTTTTGCTCTCGTTATCATTTTCGTATGATTTCAGTCATTGTGACATTTTGTTAGTTTTTGGTATTTGTTTTGGTTATGAAATCCAAAATAGGTTGAAAACTTTGAACTATGGAGTTTGTGTATGGAAAAAACCAGGAAAAATATTATAAAATTAATTATTCGTAAAATATTTGATAGAAAGCGTGTGACAGCGGTGAAGTTTTTTTTTTTTTTTTTTTTTTATTATTATTATTATTATTATATCTAAAATCAAGACAAAAGTGGAGTCAGTGACCTTGAATTTCATCATCATATTATAATGTTTCTTAAAGTGACCTTGCTTAGAGTTTGCGCTGGCTGAAGTTATGATTGCTGGTAGTGGGGAGTGGACTTACACTCAAGGGCACACAGCTCCCAAACAAACAAGCTGACTGTTTTAGGTTCTTGTTTGTGTTCAGTTGATTCTATTTGCGGAGCCTTTTCGTCATTCATATTGTTTAGCACACACAGTGAGTGAGTTTACAGTCGTGTCGATGTCGTCCGCATGGCGGGAGCAATCACAGGGTGACATTGTATTGTTGTAATAAATACTCAATACTCAATACTCAATACTCAATCATTTATTGCGTTCCATAATGTAAATATACAGGTGTTAAAAAATTTTCATTGCGATCATTACAGACCCTGTTGGGCACAACAATAGTAAATAGGAGAGAGGAGGACGTCATAGTTATAGTCACATGATAGTATTACATTTAAATAGATAAATTAAAGTCAATTTTTACTTAGTCAATATTTAGGTAGGTATATTACAATTCGTTAGTCAAATAGGTAGGTATTGTCGGCAGATTACTTTGGTCATATTATTAATAATAATAATAATAATAATTGTTATTTTATAAGTAGATGCTTATCATTAGTAATTTTGTTACTTAGAACTTGTCATTAAAATATTCCTTAACTGTGTAATAGCTTTTAGTAATAAGTAAATGTTTCAAGTTTTTTACAAATATTTTCTCATTACTCTCACGTTTTAAGACGTCGGGTAGTTTATTATATAATTTGATAGACATTACGTAAGGGCTAGATGAATGGAGCTTGAGTCTAGATGAAGGTAACATAAGTTTGGTTTTATAACGAAGAGAACGAGTACTGTAGGTTTCTTCCCGTGTCATATAGAAATGTTTGTACTTTTTAACAAATTTACAAATCTCCAGAATATAGATGCTAGGCAGGGTAAGTATCTTATGTTTTTGGAAATGGGGTTTACAACTCTCAGTTTGTTCTATGTTGGCAATTATACGTATAAGTTTTTTTTGTAGGGTGAAAATTGTTGATGCCTCTGTACTGTTACCCCATAAGATAACAGAATACGATAAGTAACTATGGGCAAAATGATACAAGGTCCTTGGGGAAACACGTTACTTTTAATGTCTTTATATTTAAGTTACAATTTTGTATGTTTGCGTTTGTCGGGCCTGCCGCCATAATGATATAATGAATAATAATGGTGTTGCCCTCTACCTCTGAGAATTGCTTCCACTATGCTACAGACATGGCGGCGAAAGGAGATTTGTTAGGTGGATCTTCGACTTAACAGTTTTTTTAGGATATTATATAAGGACAATAAGTGAAAGTTTCTGTTTAAAAGCTAATCAGTTGTTTAACAACACGTTTTTTATCATTGGACTTGGGCGTTAGTAGCTAATTTGATGATTTATGCGGACTTTTATTTAACAAGTGAAACATGTAGCACCATTTACAGTAACGCCACAGTCATGTTGTAATTATGGCTGGAAGATGTTACAGATGTATCTGTAGTAGTATCTGGAGTGTTTTCCAGCTGTAGGAGCAAGTAGATTTATTTATTTCATCATCAGCATCATCATCAGCCTATAGCAGTCCACTGCTGGACAGGCCTCCACTCATTCCATCAGCGGTCTCCACTCAAGAACTCGTTAGCTCCAACGGTTCTTCGGCAGATATGACCAGCCCACTGCTACTTCAGCTTGTTAATTCTCTGAGCTATGTCGACAACTTTAGTTCTATGTCGGATAGTCTCGTTGCGGATTCTACCCTTCAGAGAAACTCCAAGCATGGCTCGTTCCATAGCTCGCTCAGCGACTTTAAACTGGTGTACTAGCTGTACTGTGAGTGTCCACGCTTTGGCTCCGTATATCATGACCGGTAGGACGCACTGATTGGAAACTTTCGTTTTAAACATTGCGGTATGGGTGAGTGTTTTATTTATTTACTAGCTTCCGCTCGCAGCTTCGCACGCGTGATAGCCGGATAAAAAGAAGCCTATTATGTTAATGCTGGCCTAGAACTACATAATATGTGCAAAACATGAGCTCAGTCAGTCGCGTTAAGATTCTCAGATTTCATTTCCTAATATTTTAACGCGCTTAACAGTTTTTTAAGAATAAAATATTTGAATGAAAACAGAAACCCGTATTGTCCCCAATACAAACTATACCATCCCCATTTACCCCCTTAAAAAAAAATGTTAAAATAGGTGTTTATTTATTTTGATAATAAAAGTCTGTGCATAAGTTAAAGTCAATAGGTGAATATTTTTTTATACCTCATAGAGACTTTGGCACCCCGGTTAAAATCTTTAAAAGCTTGAATTGCGATATATGCTGAAAGAGATGTTTATTAATTTTAATTAGTTTCTGTAAAAAAAATCTGGTTACTAAAAAAAATCTGGTAAAGATTTTTTGTCCCCCGATACAAACTTTGCTACCCCCGTTAACTCCTTTTAATGTTGAAATGCGAAATAGATGTTTATTTATTTTGAATAATCTCTGTAAGAAATTACTTATTACATTAAGTTATTTTTTTTGGCCTCCATACAAACTTTGCCACCCCCGTTAACCTCTTTTGTGGTTGAATTGCAATAAATGCTGATATAGATGTTTATTTATTTCAATTGGTCTCTGTGAAAAAAATCAAGTCAATAAGTACATTTTTTTTTACCCCACACAAACTTTGCCACCCCTGTTAAACCCCTTGAAGGTTGAATTGCAAAACATACTAAGCGACCCCCGTTCATCCCTTTAGGTGTTTTATTGTAAAAATGCTGAAATAGGTGTTCATTTATTTTTATTAGAGAGTCTTTGTGCAAAATTTCAAGTCAATAGGTGAATTTTTTTTGTGCTCCATACAGACTTTGCTCCATACAGACTATCCCTGTTTACCCCCTTAGGGGATGAATTTAAACAAAACGTTAAAATAAGTTTTTATTTATTTTTATAAGGGAGTCCTGTGTAAAAAAGTCGATACTTAAAGATTTTTTGTCCCCCCTACGAATGTTTGCTACCCCCATTTACCACCTTAGAGCTTGAATTTTGAAATAGGCTGAAATAGATGTTTATTAATTTTTATTAGAGAGTCGATTAGAGGGATGATATCTATGGATGGAGAGATTGTCGATTATGAGAGAATTATTAGAAGTGAGAATTAGTAGGGTGAGAAATTTTAACTATCGACTTAAAATTTTGCATAAAAAGATTTTCTATCCCGCATACAAATTTTCAATTCAATCAATTTATTTTGCGTAACATGGGTAAAAAAAGATGACAATACAATATAGATTTAATAAAGGTCAGCCATGAACAGCTTTACAGATAATTTAGATTTAAAGCAGGTACACAAAGTTATCAAATAATTATTTATACAAAATACAATAACTTAAATTTATGTCCACTCATAATATTAAATTAGAATCACAATTAAAATATATCATGTCATAAAAATAAAATTTGTCAGAAAGATATTCGTTTACACTGTAGTATGCCTTCAATAATAAACACTTTTTTACCTCTCGTTTAAAAATATTAATTGCTTTTATGTGCCTTATCTCGGTAGGTAAATGATTGAAAATGCGTGGTGCCATACAAAAAATACTGTCATTTAGCACAGCTGTCTTACTCCGTGGGCAACAAATTTTGGTGACTGGGCGTTTACTATTAAATGTCTTGAATAGGGTTATATTGCCTTTTACAAAAAGTACGACTTCATAGATGTTCAATTTAATTTCAATTTTCAATTTACAGTTCAGTTTCTTTGCCCGTTAAATTACCCCAAAACAGAACACCATATCTCAGAATAGAAGCCTGAAGTATACCCGTGACATGCAGTGACAACCGTTGACGTGCTTGCTACTTTTGAAAGCATATAGAGCGCATTTGACTGTTGATTTAGCCTAAGACACAAGTTTTCAGTATGCGATTTTCAGCGCAAATTGCAGTCAATACTTATTCCTAAAAAATTTATGTTGTCAATGTGCTCAACTTTATGTCCTAAGTATTTTATGTCAATATTTTCCATTCGAATGACGGCTAAAAAGTTACATACTGCTGCGATTTTACTTACTTACTTTACTTACTTATAATATATTATATAATTGGGACGCATTATCGCAATAACGCATGCAATATTATCGCCGATAATAACACACCTGTGTGGGGGAGCCTTAAAAGCTTGGTGCAATGCGATACTCTTTAAAAATCAGAATGTCAAATAAAAAATAATATTTAAATCGGATTAGAATTCGAAATTTAAATTTCGTTCATTTGTTCTTGGCTATTAGAATACCACGGGGATAGCAAGTTTTTTTTAACATAAAGATTTGAGATTATTCACAACACCAAGCGCTGAACCATGGGACCTTGGAGAAGGACTTGCTGCTTTTTGTAGCGAAAATGAAACTTAAAGAGGGTGATTTATGTGATGAAAGTTTGCATGGGTAACTAATCATAATCAAGGGTTGGGCATATAAAAATTCATCATACCTATACCGGCTGTTAACTTGGCGACGGGTTGCCAACGGAAACAGGAACGAAAAAAGGAGTGAGAGCGGGAACGGGAACAGGTACCTACATATTACTAAATTACGGGGTAGGTCATGTAGTAATATGTAGGTACTTTTTATTCCATTCATGTATAGAGTTCCGTGTCAAATTACCGGGCTTGGGAAACATTTCACATGAAAGGACATACGTAAAAAAAGAGTATAAACGCAAACGAAGTTGCGAGCGGGTCAGCTAGTATATATATAAAAGAGAAGGCCTTTTTCTGGAATCAACGCACAGCCTAAACCACTGAAGATACAAAGTTGAAATTTGGAGTGTACCTTTGTTATAGTAAATCTTTATTAAATATTATTGGACAGTATGATATGCCATTACAGGACTACAACTTAACCAGATATCATTCATTATTCATTATTTGAGATTGTAAAGTTATTACTTATGCATTGCGACACGAATCTGAGCTTTTCACCTTAGTTGCGACTTGCCTTTAGCCTAATAAGTTATTTAAGAGTCGTTTTTTTTACAAATATGCATGTTTATCCATTTCCCAGGTTGAGTATTTAATTTTCCTGAAACTACTAAACCAATTCTTGTAAAATTTTGAAATAATATAGATAAGACCGTGCCTCAACGCTCCACGAAAAATGTGAAAAACAACGTCTACAAAAGACATGTTTCCGAAAAAGGGTATTCAAAATGAGCTAAAGGTTTCTAAAATATCCTTTTGTTCGTTTTGTATGTTTCTAGAAGGCTTCAAAGGGTAAACGTTCTTTCCTGATATCTCATTACATTACATTTCACGATGACTGGGTTCGGAATAGCCTTATATCTTGGAGGCTGGCATTTGATGGTAACGAACGGTTATTCAGTATTGAAACGTTTTGCCTGTTTTTCAATCAACTCAGTCTCACTGTTGGGCAGTATTCTCCCACATTATTTACAGCACTTTAGTATTAGACATTCACCAAATTTCTCCCACCATCTTTATTCTGGTCTGTCGCGTCGCACTCGCACCGCGTCAGGGGCTCGCTTATCTTATTCGACAGGTGAAATGCCCGTGTGAGAGAAATAAAGTACATAAATTCGTTTCCAGAAAGCGTATTGTGAATAAACCTTGTGCCAATAATGTTTTTCCTTTCATCGTGAATGGTACCTGTCCTGTTTCGTGGGTAATTCGACAATCTCAGGAAGGCCGCGTCCGGGTCCGGTCGCGCTCCGATTCGTTTCCGGACCGGATGTTTGCCGGATGCTTATAGTCCTAGTGCGAGAGCGCGCTCAGAGCTACATACTTTTAGGAGGCAATACACGGAATAAGAGTATCACGTGTGTGTTTAATTCATAATAATATCACGTGTTAACTAACCCATTATAGTAAAATCGGTTGTATTTAATGTACTTTTATCGATAAAATCTGCATGACGAGAAGAGCCGATGCAAGACAGTTTCCACACAGTACATAATAATGTACTCTTGATTATTATGATTTCTACAATTATATAAATGAAAAACGACCTGTATGTACACTAGACGTCATATAAAGTTACCAAATTATGAAAAACTAGGCGTTTGGCTTTAACTCTATCAGAAAAGAAATGTATTTATAATTGGATCTGAACGACCCGGAAACGGAAACGATATCCCGCTCAAAGAGCTCCGAGAAAACATTTCGCTTTAAAAATACTTACGGATATTAAGTTTAATTCTGTTTCGCTGCGCTCCAGCGCAACGTGCAGGTCAGCGTGCTCGCCTGCAGCTGGGCCGAGTTACTTGCTAGCTATGTGCTCTCGAGCGTTTATAATCGTTTATAACATATACAAGCCTAAGTAAAAAATAATACCTGAAATGTTAATTTGAAGATTTCATAACTTTGAGTATTGTTTATACATAAAAAAAATATTTACGCAAAATAATGGTATCGATTTAATTTGCTGCTCTATAAAACTGTGTATACTGGTGTACTAATTATCATAACTATCTTAGAATGTTATTTATTTATTTTATTTAATTCTTTATTGCACTTTACTAAAGATAAATGTACAAATGGTGGACTTAATGCATTTTCTGCCAGTCAACCATAACAGGTAAAAACTTGTAGTTGGCGTGCATAAACATATACATATCAAAATGACAAATAAAGTAAAATTAAACATAAAACACAAACAACAACTAACTTAAAAAACAAATCTCCTTAAAAAGAAAAATTTATATACCTAATATAAAAACATTTTTAAATAAAAACCTAATGTCTAAAAATACTTAATAATTGTAAATGTATATAATATATATATGTGTATAATACACATTACAAAAGAAAACTAAAACGATTAAAATTAGCAATAATGAAACTTACAATAAATAAGAACAAAACAAGCAAGGCTAATCATTGAGTTTTAAATAAAAATCATGCACAAGGCGTTTAAACGTTAGTTTAGATGATACTTTTTTGATGTGAAGAGGGAGAGCATTCAATAGACCCACCGCCGCCACTTCAAAAGAATTAGCACGGTTTGCAGAGGTGTGCAAAGGGACTTCAAGGAGAGAGTATCCGAAGACCTGAGATTGCGTTCGTGTGTATGGCACAGATAAGTAAACTTGGATTTCAAATATTGTGGCGAGAAAGGGTCCTTCAGAATGGAAAAGAGGAGACATAAGATTCTTAAATTTCGTCGGTCTCATAAAGGAAGCCATTTGATCTTCCGACGGTATGCGGATACATGATTATACTTCCGAAGACAAAATATGAAACGAATGCAGGAATTAAGTAGTCGATCCAACTTATTTAGGTAGTCTGATGAAAGGTCAAGGTACACTACATCAGCATAATCGATGATAGGTACCAAGAGAGAGTTCACTAATGAAATTTTGGTTTTCTCAGGGAGAAAGATTTGAAGCGCATAACAGAATGAAGACAAGCAAAAAAATTCCGTGAAACCTCCTTAATCTGTGCAGATCAACCCAGGTCAGCGTCTAGCAGAATGCTAAGATCTTTGACAACAGGTGAAAAAGGGATGGTTGAAACATTGAAACGCAGAGAAATTAGACTTGACAGATCAATTTTAGCAAGCTGACGGGAGCCACCAATGATGATAGCTTGGCATTAAGTAGGATTGACCTGGATTCCATAGCTATCAGACCATGCCTGGAGCTGTAAAAAATCGTCATTAAGAGTAGTTATACAATGAGCTAACTGTTAGATCTTAGAGTGGCGATATAGTTGGAGGTCGTCCGCTTAAAAAACGGTGGCAGCATTGAAGTTTAAAGGAAAGCATGTTTATAAACAAGGAAAATAATAGAGGAGATATTATGCCCCCCTGAGGGACACCGGCATCCAGCTCACATCAATCCGAGGAAGCTTGTCCACTGCGAACCGTCTGACGACGACCAACAAGGTGAGAAGAGAACCATATAACGGCTAATTGAGAAAAATTAAGCTGGTTTAGTACGGCTAAAAGATGCTCATGATCAACGGCTTTAAAAGCATTACTGAAGTCTACTAAGACTAAAACAGTGACATTACCCTGTTCCATTCCACATCTAACGTTGTCGGTGACCTTGAGAAGAGCCGTTGAAGTGCTGTGTCCTGCTCTGAAACCCGACTGAAAAACGTTCAGTAATTTACTTTCGTTAAGATAGTCATTAAGTTGTTTGTAAACAATAGACTCAATGGCTTTGGACAGAAAAGGTAAGATAGATATGGGTCTAAAATTATTAGGGAAAAACGGGTTAGCTATTTTTTGGAATGGGATCACATGAGCTTTGTGCCATTGGTCAGGAAAAAAACCAGAGGTCAGTGAAAAGTTGATTATATGGACAATGGTCGGAAGAATATGGTCAGAGATGAGTAAAACCATTATACGTCCAATTTCATCAACTCCAACCGCCTTTGATTTCAGGGCTAGTAAAACTTTTTTAACAGAGTCCTGGGAAACAGGCAACAAAACAAATGGTGTTGTGTCAGGGCGAGGAAGGTTGTGGATTTCAAGGAGTGTATCATATTTTTAGTGGCGCTTATTTTTATAGAGGAAGTAAAATGGGAGTTTAACACATTAAGGTCGATAGGCACATCAGCATTAATAGCTTTGGATTTAACTAAGCCGGGGGACTATAAGAACTTCCAGATGCCAGCCGGGCTTGACGGCTTGAGTTCAATCTGATCAGAGATATAACGGCGTATAGCATAACGGCAGATCAAGTTACACCTACTACGCAACTTCTTATACGCTTCTCAATTCTCCTGCGACCTATCGTTCTTGTACTTGCAAAAAGCACGGTTACGTTTTGACATGGCTTTACGAATGGCATCAGTTATCCAGGGAGACGGTGTGTTGTTGTTGTGTTGTGTTGAATGTTAATTTTTAGGTATTTTTATTTTGCATAAGAAAAATAGTGTTTATTACATCTATGTATGTATGTATGTATGTATTTTTATTCTTCAAGACGTAATACTATATTCAACAATGTACACTGTAAAAACCCGTAGGGTTTACATGACAGACTATCTTAATTTCATACTAGAGTTATTAATTTTGTAATGAATAAATGCCTATTCCAGACAGCGACGGGGCAATAGAGACCCCGGGACTAGGGACATGCACCATTGTAGCACAATAGCTTCGTTTGCAGTGGGACAGTTATCTATCCGAGCAAGTGAGATGCGACTTCCAGCCTTTAGTACTTAACTGCAGATAACATGACAGTATGCTAGTAGCTCGCTCGTGCCTGCATACGGGTCACTTCGATATAGGGCGGCTACAAATGCGAACTACGGTGGAGTCTCGCGTTTTGTCTATCTATCGTGGTAAGGAGGTTTACATCTCTTATCATTTATCTCGATTGTAAATCACTTATTTACTTGTCATTAGCGTGTATTATAGGGCAGGATTTAATCTTTCGATGCGAACCATTTTTTTTCCATCTAGAACGACGGTTGTATCATTTTTATTTTATTTTATTTTCTAGTATTTTTTCTGATTTATATTGTTTAAATCGTTGGGCCATCCCATCTACCTTCGTAAAAAGATACAAGCTTAGTGAAATGGAATAAAAGCGGATTTGGACTGGAATTCTCTGATGAAGAAAATTGTTGGCCGATCGTTTTTTGTTATAGCCGAAAACAGGACCTGACTGAAGACTGGACGACTGGACTTTTATACCGTACTATGTTGCCTCATATTGTTATTAATTTATTTCTATGACGGCAAGGCGTTGTATGGTAGATCACGTTTCAAACATGCGTGAGGTACGGCGCAATCATTTGTTACCTCTATAACACCAGGAGAACCATGGGCTAGTTCTAACTTCAGTGATATTATAAAAGTATATTTATTACTTGAAATACATGTAGCTATAAAGATGTCCAGCTTAATAATATTGTCTACTTAATAATAATCTAGAGGCCACTCCTTCCTTCCTTATTGTAGGTCACTAGTGGCAACCTCTAGTGTCAGAGTTCTTAGGCCGCCCGCAGGCCTCCGACATGAGAGGCCAGTGAGCGCACCACCACCACACCACACCGCCCTATATCAATCTACTGCTGGACATAGGCCCCCTCTTGTAAAGGAGGCTATGCCCATAATCCCCACGCTGGGCATGCGGGTTGGGGATCGCAGGGCACAACTTCACGCACCGCCGAGGCTGCTGCGGCCAGGGCATTCAGTTGTCGCTATTCCGCAATCAGCCGGCCGCCTCAGAGCTCAGAGCCTCGTTTGTAAGTCAGCAGGATGCACCACGTGCAGGTGAGGTTGGCTTGGGTTCCGAAGATGGGGTTTGGTACCCAGTGAGCGCAGTATGAATGATTCTATGAAGATGGTCTGTGCCGCGATGCCGTAACAATTTGAAAGTATTTAAGTTATTCGTTTCGAACAGGTGTACCGTTTCCCACGGACCCTATGTTTATCTTTCCTAAGTGACTCTGTACCTATCACTTTACTTTCTTCACTTTTGTATCTTAACCTTGTTTTCGTATGAGCTAGTAGCTAACGCTTTAAGGTCTCCGACAAGGCCTGACTGTAAAGCTGGGAGGACACGGAAGCGCTTGTATTTAGATGATTAATATCATCCTATTATATTTAGCTGTGTTTCGGTTTGAAGGGTGTGGGTGCCAGTTAAATTACAGGCATAAGAGGCTTATCATCTTCATGCCTCATGTTGATGGACACAGGGCGTTTCATCGTAGAGCTCGTTTCACCTGATCTACGATGCATTGCTTTGTGATAGGTAATGGTTAACACTTAACATCAGGTGGGCCACGCGCTTTTTCCATTTTCAAATTCCTTAAAAAAATCCATAGCTTATTTAATGAGTGCTAGCAGAACGATAACATAGTTCCTTAGTGCAGTTTCCTGAACTCGCTTTTACAAATGCTGCTCTAGTTAGGTTGTATGTAATATTAAAGACGATGTGAGGAGCGGTGCAGTCGGCTGCGGCACGAGGCGTGTGAATACTTGACGCCCGCGACGTGACGCGACGCGACCACTGCCACTCCAAACGAACTAGGTCAGTCGACTCTTCATTTGGGATTTTGCACATATTTGAGTTTGTTCATTTAGGGGTGTACGGGGTTCCAACCCCCATCTTCGGAACCCAAGCCAACCTCACCTGCACGTGGTGCACCCTGCTAAACAACGAACGGGGCTCTGGCGGCCGGCTGATTGCGGAATAGCACAGCCTACATCGGCACATCTAAATCCCCTGGCCACCGGCGGGCAGCAGCGTCGGTGGTGCGAGAAGCTGTGCCCTGCGATCCCCAACCCGCATGCCCAGCGTGGGGATTATGAATATATCCCCCTTTATTAGGGGAGGCCTATGTCCAGCAGTGGACTGATATAGGCTGGTGTGGGTGGTGAGTTTGTTCTTTTGATAAAGTCAGGAAAAAGAAAGAAAGAAAGTAAGAAAGATTTATTTATTTCACCCAAATTACTGTTAATAGTAGCGAGTACCTAGGTTTATAATAGGTTTTTTTTCTAGGGTTTTTTTTATAATAGAAATAGGTATGATTAAACTTGGATAAGATAAATCACAAAAAATAGGTACCTATCTAGATATGAGTAATGCACTTGAACCCTGGGTAAAACAAGACCCTTACTCAGCATAGGCAACATTCGAGACAAAGCTCAGATGCCGCGCTGGTTGGAAAAAGTGACTATTTGTATGGTAATTACAGAACTCCATTGCAAGTTTTATTGATGTCTCTTGGATCAATGATTCTGACAAAAAACATAGATAATTGAGTCAGGGGTGATTTTCCGGACATCCCTTACAAGATATTCAAAAGACTAAATATTTATTTAAAATTACGCTGACCTTCCCTGACTAATTTATTACGGCTGATAATGCCATGATTAAAGGCCTGAACACAGTGAGATGCTCGGCGAAGCTACTGCGGATTTCTGCGGATTGCTGAAGACTGACAACGAGTCGATAATTTCCTGATGATGCCTTATGGAAACGGTGAAACAATGTCGAATTTCTGTTGGGGTTTTGTGAAACTCGTCAGGGAAGGTTAGTGGAATTTGTGCTAAATATTTTGCATTTTAAATATCTCTAAAAACATTTTGACATACAATCAATAATCACTTGACATAGGAAATCGAAGATGGAAAGACGAACTTGACTACTTTATGATGGGTTGGCGTGGGATAGCGCTCAATAGAGAAGAGTGGAAAGAAGGAAGGGAGGCCTTTGCCCTGCAGTGGGACAATTCAGGCTCATAATAATAATAATAATAATAATAATAATAGGAAATCAACATACAAAATTAAGTATTGTAAATTGTAATTGAAGACAGTCGATTGAAATATAACTTTTATACCATTTGTAAGAAATTAAGAACAATGGAAGGTAGAACGTAATTTAACAATACCTACTAAGTAGTTAATACCTATTATGTACATAATATTTAAAAAAAAAATGTTATCAAAATATCTCTGCACTGCTGCATTTTGGGTCAAATTAACATTTAAATCTTGGCATAAACTGAATAGGTACATTCAATATTAAAGTGTATAGCAAACAAGCAGTATCTACATCCTGCGCCATGAATTACCGGCTAATAAAGGTGCTAAATCAAACGGTTATGATACAGCAACACATAATGTGACGTCATAACGCCGATTTATCTGCCAGTAGCGAACAAAGCCGGGACGCGCTCATTTGCAAATCAGAGCACGTACGGACCGCCAGCCAACGAACCACCAACTCCACTGAACTTTATTCTCATCGCGCTGCACAAATCAAACTGATAAAAGTATACCGATGGAATTGAATAACCTTCCAGTAACATAACCCTAATTTCAAGGTGTACAGGAGATGGTGCATGCTTTATGCTTACCCCAATATTCCTTGCATCAGGCATCAAAATGTTATCGGTGTACAATTATTATGCTGCGATTTTTTTTACAGTCATCTACCTTTGTATAACAGTGTTTCGTAGTTTTCTAACTAGATAATAAGGTCCTATTGATTAGTTGGAATGTGCGGCTTGTGTGCGGCCGGCCGGGCGCCGGGCGATTGGCTCGAGAGAGGTCTGCGGTCGCCGCTATGAATAAAGTAGGATATTCCGGTAATTAGGGTCGTTGTGGCGGGGTTTCGAACCGCCATGTTTTGCACGCTAGCTGACGGCTGGGACGTCATACCAATTTCAAATTATAACGTTGCCGTTGCTAAGCAACATTAAAATATCAGCCTGTAAAATTAATGGAATAATTACGTAGTTATCGATGCGTATAATATCCTTGGTAAAATCATTTATATCAGCATCTATCTACATTCGAGCCATACTGTATCTGCTAAACTAAGAAATGTGAACAAAATGAAAATCTATTGATGGGACGTCCCATGCAGTTTTTTGTCACCCAGCTGCCCAGGTGGCGAGAATGACTGAAACCAAAAAGCATAAAAACTGCAAAGAGTGTTTCCTTCAATAAGTACCTTTAGGTATATTTTCAATTTGTTAATATTTCTAAATACTGTAGAGTTTGTGCGGTTCGACTCGTTGAAAATTTTGTTTTATCTAGTTACATATAGATCTAACTTTATAAAATAAATTTTCAAACTCATGTACCGTCGTGTTCTCCTCTCTAATCGAAGGTATAACTGTAGAAGTATAGTGGTTGCAATCAAGCACTAGACATAGAAATACCAATAATCCCGCCTTTGTGTAGGTAGGCAGCACAGACAGCTAGGTACTGTGCGAGGAGTGGTGAGGTCAACTATTCGCCCTCCGCCTGTCTCGATTCCGAACGGTCGGGACTAAAGCCGAGCTAGATTGAGATAAGGCATCTTTATTGTTTCGATATCACGTTGAAAGGGCGCTATTTTAAATAATCTGTGATCTTTTGAGACGACTTATGTATTATTCTGATGCTAAAGTGTTTCTACTCAGAGTGAATGTAAACTCAATGTTTTTGACTGTTTAACCACCACTAGCCTATATAGTCCACTAAGTTTGTTTTAGCAGTAGTAGAGTTCTTTGTAGAGGGCTCATCCGGGGAAGTACTACCACCATGCCTATTTCTGGCATGAAGCATTGCTGTGTTTCGGTTTGAAAGGTGTGGTGGGTGCCGGTGAAATTGACCTGCGAAGCAATACTTTGTTATAAGTAACGGTTACCACTTAACACCAGGTAGTTCCATCAATAGGTATCATAAATAAATACTACTGGACATACTCGTAGGCCCTCCCCTAATATGAAGGAGCTGTTTATACAGTACAGACTAAAATAAATATTAAACTTAAATGAATTTATGAGAGGTTAGCTAAGAAATATAATTAAAATATGCCTAGATTTAAAAACAGTATGAATATATTCAGTACATGTAACCCAATTGGGGCGAGCAAACTTCATTCTATAGCGATTCTTATATTCGTAGCTCGAACGTACATATTCATGCGCACGAGAAGCTCCGAGTCTAGCGAACAAATTACACACGTGTATGTTGAAAATAAAACCAGAATAATTAGAACATGGAAGACTGATTTTGTTAGAAATAATTGTATCGAAATAAAATATTTTCGTAGTGTCGGCCGGGAAGCCTGGCTCGGGAAGTTGGCGGGAGTTAATGTACCGCATCATGTTAAAGCGAGCTTTGTATTGCTTTCGCGTTACCGATACCTAGACCGAACAATTTAGGGGCCAACTTTGTTCTGAATAACAAGTAGTGTTTGTTTGGCATTCAATGTTAATGCTGCTTCATGTTCATGTGCTAGCCGGCTTTTTGTTAGTGTTGCGTCACACATCATTAGAATACATTGATAAATATTTGATTTATTTGATTGTTAGTTCAAACTAGTTCACCTTAAGCTTAGGGGTTAAGTACTTAAGTACATTATTTTTGCTAACATGTATTTTCCATGTTCGCTCGCAAGGACCTACTTTTGCATATGAACCTGAACATTTTCTTTCTACTAAATGACTGGAATGGAGCTACTAATTAAAAATTATTTTTCATTTGAGCTTCATCATAATTTTACGTTTCAAAATGTTAACAATATTGTTGAAGTTTTAGTTGTAACTGAACACCGCGGTGAATATTTGAATAGGAAAGTATCAACATTATCGTGTTGATCGTGATAATGATCGTGTTTATCTAACTACTGAGAGCTAATAGAGTTCGTAGGGAGCTTTTTCTGACAAACTTTGGGGAAATTAGCGTCGGAATTGGCTCCGGAACGTCGCCAATAAAAGTGCCATAAACACGTTTCGTCCAATTTGGTGGTAATCCAGTTGAATCCGGCGCTTGCCGGTTCTCACTTATAAGGCGTCGCTAATGTTCCTCGCGTAAGTTTTTCCGAATAAAAAGTGTGATGGCAACTTGCCAAGTGCCGGCCAGTGGCAGCCGTCGGGCGAGCGGCTCGGAGCCGTCGACGAGAGGTCTCCGGGCCGCGCGAATACTACCCATTGGGAACTTTTCAATTCACAGGAACGATACCGATTCGATAACGACATGATAAGATTTGCAATAATGATAAAGGTGAGATAATTATATGTTAATTTTAGTTTAACATGTACAAATACATCACGCTGATGATGATGTACAAATTCTTCGTAACTTGATTACAATATTACCATTGATATAAAAAATACTATCATTGATTTGGTGCATAAACAAGTCTATCAATTACTTTACAGCAATTTAATATGTAACGAAAAATCATAGATTAACCATTAAACTTTAATAAAAAAAAAAATTAAAGTATCTGATCGAGATTCAGCTTGAAGTAGCTACATGTCGTGAAGAAGGGCGTGTTTGGTGTGTACTGACTTGGAGGCAAAATCTTGTTTTCGAGCTCTCGGCGTGCACTGAGTGAGAGAGTGTCTAGTTTACGACGGTTTGGATTAATTCTCTCGGAAGCTATAAACTGTTTCAAACTGGACCAGAATAAATCAATAACCCAAACACTGGCTTAGCCACAAACCAAAGAATATAATTTAAATGTTAGTATTCAGACATCTAAAGCAAGCAATATTGTCACCGAGAACATAAACGTAAAACAAAATGTATAAAGACCTTGTCAGTTGTGTACCGAATTGGAATGTCAGTAAAAGCTTTGACATAACTTTACGATGGTCAAGCTAGTTTGATAAGAGCTGGCACAGTTTGAGACACACAGCCGCAGTGCCAGTTCTTGGTGCAGGGAGTGGGATAGCTGGAGGCTGCTGCTGCGCTGTGACACGTGGCGGAGCTATTCTGGCCGAGAATGCGGACGGCGAGAGACAGGAATTTATTCCACTAACAGAGTCTTTGTGTCGGTAAGTAATTCTGGAATGTGGTGCTGCCGGCTATGTTACCTATTTTATGAGCCATCTTTTGTCCGGGATCGCTCTCGAGATAGTCTTTCAACATTTTTTGGTTGCTGCGGCAATATATGGGTATTGTACTGTACATAAGTCGTACAAATAAGCATTGTTTTAACAGTATTTTCAAGGTAAGTGTAAGTGTTGGGTGCTCAAAGTCATTATCTCAAGTCTTTGTCTATTATTCCTATGTAATAGCGCCCTGCACATGTCAAGTTCGGACCGCGGGAACCAGCACGCGCCATTCCAACCCGCACTCCGAAACGTACGTGTAGATGCGCGGGGCTTGTCGAACTACCTTAACTTAACTGAATTATTTATAAATTAAACATATTTTACATGTTATTACATATAATATTTAAGCTAAAAGGTTCTGCCGTGAAAACGAAAATATTTGCCAAAGAAAAATAAAAGTCCATTAAATAATAACCTAGGCACGAAGTAAAAATATGTTACGCGAAATCCTTGAGCAGGACTTATAATATTTTGATTCATTTTTACGACACACTTTGTAAACATATTCGCTGATGTTTTGTAGATGAAGGTGCTAAATAATTTCATTACATTAGGGCGAAGTTCATCTTGTAATAATTAATGTGATCATACACGGTGTTTGAATTCAAACTTTGTTTTGATGACGAGAGGGTCGAATTTATTTTGGAGATTAATTTGCGGTGTGATTGTAGCTTATCGACACACTACTGCGCTGGTGCAGTTTCAGACACGTTTAATCCTGACATGAAAATTATGTTTTACACCATCGATATTGCATACTATCTTCACAAACACCAAACACCTGTTTTCGTTGACACTAGTAGGTACAAACATACACACACACATAATATATGCAATAACAATATCCATGAGAGTGAACCTTCATCATCATCATCATCATCAGCAGTCCACAGCTGGACATAGGCCTCCCCTAATGAGCGCCATTACGCCCTGTCCTTAGCTCGCCGCATCCAGCTTCTGCCAACAGCCTTTCGCAGATCGTCACTCCACCTGACCGGTGGACGTTCAGCTCTACGTTTGCCGAGCCGCGGTCTTCGGGTGAACCTTGGTTAAAGTAAATAGTAAGTAATAGTCAGACGAAACGTTTCAGCTATTTGTAAGGAGCCTGTGTTCGAGTGTCGCGGCGCATGGCCTGCCTGTGCCTAGCGATGAGAGCGGTATTAATGTTGGTTGTGAAGCGTGATTTAACAAGCTCGTGTGAGCCGAGGGCGTGGGCGGGGCGCTGGCGGGGCGCGGGCGGGGCGCGGGCGGGGCTCGGGCAGGCGAGCCGAAACTAGCGCGCCAGGAAAATGTCTTTAAATTTAACAAAATACGCCCAACGTAATAAATAACGCTACAGATAGAGCGCCTTTGAAAGTCGCCGACGACACCGCTTCGGGAACTGTTCAAAATACCTCGTCTACAAAATAAACGTGAATTTTCCGGAGAAAATATGTACTCAGGTTATTCCTATCAGAATATAACTAAATTCAAGGAAATGATGTCCCCCAAAACTTGGCTCTTTACGATAACTATTTCTAATAAAATGTCGTTACTTTACCATCAGTGGCATCTGTATATTATTACAGTGTCACTGACTGCATTATTTGATAGATTAGCCAATTGATGCTTCTAACAGCTATATATTGTATTATTTAATCTCACAAGGCTTATATTTATAGGCACTATACTTATATACAGGGTGGAAAAAATCTATAGCCCTTGAAGGGAAACCACTTTAAATCCTTAAGATAGATTATTTTACTTAAAGGAAACCTTCCTTTATTTTTAAAAAGGAACAAAACTGCATTCAAAGATTTTCTAAAATTCGCTTGTCTCACGCGGGAATCAAACTAGCTAAAAATTCAAAAATTAAACGATCTCTATTTTATTCCACTAGTCGATACAGTCAATCTTAAAGATAATATTTCTTTTAAAAACATGAGGTCTTAGACTCGTTTATCATACAAGATATCCATGAAATCTAATATTTAGTACACAAGGGCTTTAATTAACATTACCTAGACTGGAACAATTAACTTTCATCAATTATTAGACACGTTATAATTTTCTTACTCTGACATCCAAAAACATTCTATGAATTACAAGCTTGCTAATTTATCTTTAAGTACCTTGTTAAAGACTTAGATATAAAGATTATTTCATTGGTAATAATGATTCTACATGCAAATATCCTTCTAAATAAAGGCGAGCGTTCTGTCGAAAAGTTTAAAAGAGAACGAAATAGAATAAAATTAGGTTTAATTAGTAAGAGATACGAATTATTATCATTCAACAAGACAGTGCTCTTGCTCACAATAGCAGAATTCTCAGGGTTTGCCTCAATAAAAATTTCAATGTCTGTTATAAGAACAAACGGGACGATTAGATGGCCTGCATGAAGTCCAGACCTGACGCCTCTGGACTATTTTTTATGGGGCCATGTCCCACTGATTTTTTCCACCCTGTATATTGTGCAGTGAAGACATAGTATATACAGCCAAAACACTACTGTGTAGCTTTGTTACTCACTAAAACACAAACACATTTCACTAAAACACACTTCACGGTCAGTGTCAAATCTATTTGCCGCATGATGTACATGTAGAAATCCAATATCGCCAAATATTATTTTTGCGAATGAAATATGTTTTATTAAAACGAATGTTTTCTTAGAAGCAGGAGCACTCCCACCTTGTAGCACGCTAATGTAATAAAATTGAATAGTAATGCAGAGCAGAGTAGCCACTGGCCAGGTCATTAGGACGCGGCCGTGCGCCAGAGAGACTTACCGGATTTAGTACACTGCTGCTAGAACGTAATCTTAGCTACTTGTGTCGCTTTCAGCCTTACAAGACCTCAAACCGACTTGAACACCGAAAAAACCGTAACTAAGATATTATATATTTCACGGCCTCTGTGGCGCAGTGGACGATGGTCCGCCTGAGACGCAGGAGGTTGCGTATTCGATTCCCGCTGCGGGACAAATGTTTGCATTATCTGCAGATATTGATCTCAGGTCTGGGTGTTTTCTATGTATAATAAGTATGTATTTACAAAAAAAAGTATTTAAGTAGTATATCAGTCTTGTAGTTTCTTTGTAGTTTTTATACAAGCTTTGCTTAGTTTGGGGCTACATAATGCTGTGTGATACTGATAATGTCCAGCATTATTATTGTGCCTTTTAACGCATACAAGTTTCTGGAGCCACTCATCCAAATAGCCAACCCGTCGGGGGATTGCTAACTTACGAGTATATTACCAGCTAAGGAACAAAACAGCATAAAGTACGAGCGTAACAGCTAGTGAACTAGCTCCAGTAACTCGGCCGCAGCACTAGACTAACAGTAATGTTTTGCATAAGTCGACAACTACTTGGAAATGCATTTGAATAGTTAAGCTGGCCGGCTTCAGGTGACGTAGTTCCTGTAACATCCAGAGAGGGGAGCAAACAACTTTGACTATTAATTAATTAGGTAAATGTGAAAAGCTTTTATTGCTTACATCCTTATTATTACAGATAGCTTCACAGTATTTTATATCTCCAAAAATACGGCATGATCTAGATTAAATTTAATCAAAATTCATAATTTTTTTTTATCACACTAATATTATAAATGCGAAAGTTTGTATGTGTGTATGTTTGTATGTTTGTAGTCGCTTCGTCCCGATCGGCTGAACGGATTTGGATGAAACTTTGAATACATAGTTTAAGACCTAAATTAAAACATAGTTTACTTTTATCCCGGTATCATGCGACCGAAGCCGCGGGCGGAAGCAAATAATGAATAAAGTATTAGTGAAAATAAAGCAATAATTATAAAGTTAGAAAACTTCTGACAAACTAATAGAAAATTATGCTTTTAATTAAGCTTTAACTTTTTTATAAACGGCAATTCTTTGCCTCCATTAGCCAAGAAAAAGTGCATGTTGACAGCACTTGCCACAAATTAAACTGCTTTTAAACAAAAGATTCTGCGTCATTAGCAGCAGACTGCTAATGACGCAGAATCTTTTGTTGGATTCTGCGTCATTAGCAGTCTGCGCTCGCTTTAGTGAAGAGAAACGGTCGTGCATCCGCCTTCTGCTGGCTCTGTGGACTGCCCTCCGTCTCCCCCTGTCTGTCCCTCCTCGTAGTGTTGTGGTGTGCACCTTGTCAACCCCCTTGTTGATTGCAAGCGGAGAACATGCGTTAATTACACGTAGTTGTGAGCTAATTAGTACGGCTTCATTACCAGACTCTAGGGAATAACTATACTATAGAGTTCGTGTTGTTTACAACATCACCTGCAGGTACGGCTACAGGTAGTACGCGGTGGCAGAACTACATTAACAACAGAGTCACGCATTTGGTAAAGGCACTCAGGGCCAATTTGCTTAATTGCTAAGGAAAATAATTTCATTGTTTATTTCGGATGTTATAATAGTGTGGTTTAAAAATAATACAATTTAATCAGTTATCTGTGAAATTTGTTATATGGACTTAACTAAGTATTCTTTTGTGTTCCTAAAATTAAATATATGAAATTCGAACATTGTATTTATTTATAAGATAATTAAATCCATCGAGAATAAGTTTAATCTTATAAATACTCTTTTCAAAAAGCTATAGTTGAATATAGCAGAGTTACACAAAACGTGAATACTAAACGATCCAATAATCGGCGCTGGATATGATCGCAGCGAGAATGCTTCACGACTTTAATCTCTGTGTGAGTGTCCCGGCGCTTCCGGGACACTCCATAAATAAGTTTGCGAATAAATCAGCGGCACGTGCGCGCAATGACGCGCCAAGTGGCGGAGCCCTATCTGTCTACGGTTACTGTACACTCAGTGGACTTATTCATTACTCAAATAGACGAGCTCTTTGACGATTACGACCAAAAGCTTTATTTTCCTAGATATTAATCTTTTTGCACTTTACTTAAAGAACTAGAACGAATTTATTAACCTCAATACTTACGTTTAAATTTTTGATTATCTTATTATTATATGATTATCCAACTTCTTACGTTTTTTACGTTTTTAGACTAGTTAAAATTTTTGATTATTGCCAAACTTCAAAACTTACTTTGAACAAGGCAAAAAGTGTAAATTGTATAATATCACATGTATTTTAGTCGGCGACTGTCCTTCTATTTGTGTGAATTTGCGCCTTAGATTGTCCTCATTCTTTCATACTTCTTTAGCACATACACGCCTGTAGCTAATGATCAGACACGCTGACGCACGTGAATATTATTTATATCATAAACTGTAAGATCAAACTGTTTTCTTTGTAACAGATTTGCCAAAATCAGTTTTTTATTATTATGCGTATAATCGCCTTGAAGGTTTCTAGTCAGTTGGTTGCTTCTGACAGGTGTAGAGTCAGTAAAAACGAAAAAAGCCCAGAGTGTTAATGAAAGGTTCTGTCGGCAAAATGTCCGTAGATGAAAGAGTCTGCTGTTGCAACGGAAATAAATGACTGATCCTGTCGATGAACAGTCCAATGACGAATCGGTCATCGGAGAACGGTTGCGGAGTCGTTTTTCAAATTATTATACGAATTAGTAAACTTACTACTTTAGCGTGGTCATAAAACGATTTTTTTATCATAAATATTCTCAGTTTGGACCGTTAATACTTATGACAAAGACTTCGTTCCAACATCATGCAAAAAGACAATAGTTTAATTGTATATAAAACCATCTTATAATGATTGAAGCAGCTGTCCTGGCCGGTCTGTGGACAGGCTCGTATATGTCACACGATATGTACAGTCACGGAAAGGTGGAATGATCTCAAATTCGGTGACAGGAGCGACTCATTATTTGTGACGCGTGCGGCGCGGCGGCGCGGCCGTGCCTTCTCGTGTAATTGTCATATTCCGTCAGCGATACAGCCTAATGAGTTTCATTCTTCTACCGAGCAGACATTAAACACGAGACTAATTAAAATGGAAATAATAAGGGAATGGTGCATGTTTTACCAAAAGCCTTATTACGCTGTGAGCGCTGAAAACAAACCGGTGCACCAGCAGACGGGCCGCACTCCTGAGGCCCGCAGTGCTGAAACGACAGCAACGTGCTCGAGTATAATCATCATCATTATGTATAAATGATTGCTCTTGCTTGTATCATAACATATGTATGTTTTAATTACATAAATGAGCTTGCTCTAGTGAATATTATTCATTCTCTCAAAATGGCATGTTCGCAATTTTAATGGTTAATTTACGCATATTTCTTTTTCATATTCATAACTTAATTACATTCTGTAAATTAATGCATGATAAATTTTTTGTGTGAATAAAGTGTAAAACGAGGTCATGTCTCCTACATTTTTTTGAGTATATGAGTTCCTTGCCGACGTGGAAACAGCTGCGGAAAAGCCAAGCTGGTATCCTCAGCCGGTGACCTGAGTAACTACGAGTAACAAACCAATAAGCCTAGACAGAGTTGGGCCCAATAAACACAACATACGTCTCTCTTTACGTTTTCTCTTTTTAGGGGGTGGTTTACTAACCTCTAGGAAAGTTAAGTATTACATAACTTTATTTCTCTCTCAGTAATCTCTCACCCGAAAAAGGCATTTAATACCAATCGAATCAGGTGATATTACAGATTTTGCTTAAAAATAATATAATAACTCACCTTCGAGGGCCTTCCAGCAGGATTAGCTTCACTTCTCACAATACTCTCACTCCACGTCTTGTCGGTAAAAATATCAGAACGAGATATTAATATCTATCCACATCATAAACTGTGGGAAACTTAAATCTTAACTTCACATCAAAGATCAAATTTTATTATATAAAACTATGAGAAGTATTATTGACTCTCCATATCTTTTAGCTCAATCTTTTAGTGTTAGGTGCCCTCGCATAAATACCCATCGTATAATAATTTATGTTCATTTTCATATTCATTTATTTGCTTATATGTACAAAGTAACAAAGCTTAGATAGTAGGTAGCTTAATAGTATTACATGAACCCTGTTATTGTATTGCAAGATTGTCTGAGCCTATTTTTACATAATATCATACTAATAAGAATATCTATTTATCATCATCAGCCTATAGCAGTCCACTGCTGGACATAGGCCTCCCCACTATTTATCATTAGTCAAGAACATAATAATTGATACTAAAATTAATGTAATTAATAAAATATAAAAGTAGTAATAATTTTACTCATGAAACTAACGTGAATTAACTCATTCATATTGAAAAACGAAAAATTTTACGTACCGTTACATCGTAGTAATCGTACTAGTCATAATGTCAATAAAGAATATGTAAAATTAAAATAATTAGAGGAAAATACAAATAAAAATGAATGTAAAATTAAAATAATTAAAGGAAAAATACAAATAAATTAATGTCAATGTCAATACCCACTTTTTTAACTATACTTAATTATCATGCAAATTTAAATGTCTCAGGACGTCATGATCCTTTGTCGGAAAGATATTTTTCAGCAGAGTAATAACATTTTTCTAGGAAAAGTAGTTTTAAGTTTTTACAGAACAAAGATTCCTTTTCCTCATTTTTTATGCGCTCGGGTATTAATTTACGTTATGCTAGCAATTCGTTTGTTTCTCGAGCTAGTAAGTTATACAATGAGCGGTTCTCTGAATCAGACATAGTTTTGCTTTCTACAAATACATATAAGAAACAGTTCCTCATTTAGATAATGTTTATGTAGTGTTTGTTTATCATAATTATTATTATTTATAGTATTTACTTATTATTGTTATAGTTATATATTATTGTTAAATTTGTTAATTATATAAAGTTTCTATTAGTGGTAGCTTGATTGGTGTATGAACTTAATTTTTAATACTTATATGTGATTATTTTGTAAACCGTTTGTGCCTTAATAAAATAAAATAATAAATAAACTTAAGTCAAAAATAAGCCGGTGGAGCCCAGTGTAATCCATGTAATGCTTTGAGTGCTGAATAATTCACCGCGCTACCTGCTGCAGCCCGCAGGACATGCTGCATTAGATCAACGGATACATTTTGCTATTTGGGCTATGGTTCGAAATAAACGATTTTAATTAATAATGCAGATGGTAAGTCGCTCCGACTTACTTAACATGGCAATGAGTTTGTTTCAAATTACAATATACCAAATATTCAGAACCACATCGATACTCGATGCTTCTTCTTCTTTTTCGTAAGAGCTACTCCAACTCTGGTGTCGGAGTTTTCAGGCCACCCGAAGGCCTCCGACATGGCTTAACGACTGAAAAGCCGAGACCAACATCTTAACGTGCCTTCCGAAGCACGGAGGAGCTCAAATCTAAATGTCACTAAACGGTCACCCATCCAAGTAATGACCGGACGCAGTGTTGATTAACCAAAGTGATCTGCTAAGAACACCAAAGTGGACCTCGCCACGAGCGCTTCATGCTACTCGATGCTAACCTCTGTCTAACACGCGTCCAAATACAGGAGATACCTTTCGATGGCGACGACGTAGTTTACATACTTGTCTATTTAAAGTAAACATATATTTATATTTTTCGTTTAAGCTAGATTTTTTTAAATCTTAGTTTTTTTTAATTATTCATAATATTCAAAACAAAATATCCAAAACCTACACACTTTTTTACTTCAAATAAAGAAGAAACATAGAAACAGCACTATCAGTTTATTATGCAAATGCTTACTCATGGTTTCGATATGGGATAATGCTTTAGGCATTTAGGGAAATAGTATAAAAGCAAATAAACTATTCATCAACATCATCAGACAGACGGCTGAACGGATTTGGATAAAATTTGGAATAAACATAGTTTGTAACCTGCATTATTACATAGGCGATACTTTTTATCCGGGTATAATGCGAGCGAAGCCGCGGGAGGAAGCTCGTATTAAATAAAACTATTTATATTCAATGGAAGGTTTTTTGGAAAAAATCCATCATTAAAATCGTCTTTTCGGTGAGATAAAAGAGCGTCGTAATTGTGTTATTTCGTAAAAATGATACAGAATTTGTGCGACGCATCATTATTTCTGGTTCGTTATTTTCCCCCAAAATTCAGAAATATAAATCAAATGGAAGCGAAATCCGTATTTTTCTCGATCTTAAAAACAATAATAAGTTAGGTGAGGTGCTAACGAGAGACAGGTGCCGACGGCAGGGCTGGGGCGGCGCCCGCGCCCGGCCTGACGCCGGGTACGTAGCTCGCGCCCGGCGCGCCGCTCCAAGGCTGCACGACGCGTGGGAGCTGGCGCGCAGGAACTATACCAATAAATCATAACTTGGCAAAACAGCAAAACTCATCAAACTGCGATCCAAACAGAGTTACAAAAAGGCAGCTATTGGCGCTACACGTTAAACAACATCAAAATAAATTCACAGGTCATTTAATTAACTTTGAAATTGATTTGCGAGCTATTTTGTCCTATGCAACTGAACAAAAAATATATGTTGAGGTTGGAGAAGACGATGTCACCACTGATACATTAAAAGTAGGAGAAACAATTTTGCTTCCACGTCTTACTAACTTATACAACTCGATCATGCATACCGGTGTTCTACCTTCTAAATTTTGCCATTCTAACATTATCCTACTTCACAAGAAAGGCGATAAAACAGATATTGAAAATTATTAAAAAATTAGTTTAATATCCCACATTTATAAAACCTTTATTAAAGTAATTGAAAACAGAATATCTGAAATATTAGATATGCATCAACCCACAGCACAAGCAGTCGTCAAACTAACAGACCGCGTTAGAAACAGTGAACTGCGCTCCAGAACACAAATCGTGGACGTTGGGCAACAAGTCCGGAAACTGAAGTGGGACTGGGCGGGCCATGTCTGCCACCTGCCGGACGGGTTCTGGGCTAAAGCTACCACGCAGTGGATACCGCAAGGTATCAGGAGACCACGCGGCAGACCGCACCGAAGATGGAAAGACGAACTTGACTCCTTTATGATGGGTTGGCGTGGGATAGCGATCAATAGAGAAGAGTAGAAAGAAGGAAGGGAGGCCTTTGCCCTGCAGTGGAACAATTCAGGCTCATAATAATATATTTTTTTTCCGACCTCAATTACAATAAATGAACAATTTTTGAAATTGAATTATTTTTATTCAATTCAGGCACCATGTAAGTGAAGCAAACGCAAGAGAACATTCTAGTAGAATGTTAAACGATAAAGTAACGGGTCGTTTATCAATAACTTTATTCTGTGACAGAATTTATTTCACGTACCCGTAGCAAATAGCGTATCACATACCGTAGCACTTTGCTACAATGCTCTACGTAAGTTCTACGAGAATACAGTGCGTACAGTAATCTATTTGTCGTTAGTATCGAACTATCATCCGACTCGATTATGCAAATTCGATTAAATGTCTCGAGTTCTCATTACAGCTCCTGTGTTATCGGTGTTGAATGTACTCGCCTAATACGCTCGATATGGATAATTGAGTTCAATTATTTCGAGCTTCCTATTGTATGTACATTTACTATCTAGACCAAGAACTATGCATACCTATTACATTATATTTCGTACGTTAACATATTTTAAGCTTATTAGTAAGGCAAGGTTATAATTACTATTTACATCATGCGCAGCGAATACATACTCTTTCCACAAATATATTTACATCCATTGAAAACACTTTTGTGTGTCAATAGCGGTAATAATGTATGACATAGTTCGCTTAAATGAGGCTGAATATAATCGAAATGGTGTGAGTCGCGTCGTGCCCAGCTCGTCCGAACTATATTATGTAAATGTCGGCAACATATTCCGAGCGCCGTGATAAAGGCTCTCATTAGTTCGTGAAACAGGCGCAACGCATCGCCGCGCGCTGAATACCTGATGAACGGACGACGCGTGTCGGTCATATAGTCTACTCTCACATATTTTACATTAATTTTTTTACTATTACCTCAAAAGTACAGATATTTGTAAAACAACGTCTGATTTTATATAAGGTAACACAATCTTCCACTGTCGTGTCAGAATCAGGACACCAACATTAACTTTACCCGAGAGAACAGACCGAGTTCGGGAGACAGTGGTTTAATTTTAAAGTCATTGTTTATGAACGTTTTTTTCATTCCTCGTCAATTTATAATCGAATGCCGGTCGCTTAATGCTTAGAGTTCAAGTAAATGTGATTTTTTGCGTAGTGTGCTACATAAATGCTAATGGTAAGGCTGTTGAACCGATTTCAAAGGGGAATCTGAATTCATTTCATATGTTGAAATAGATTAAGAAACAAAGTCATACTGAGACCTAATCCTTATTTTACTGGTAATCATTAGCTTGGTCCTCACGATACAGGCTCGGCCTATTGTAAGGACCGATGATAAACGATAGCTTTAAATACTAAATTAATTATATAGTATTTAAAATATTGAGCATCAACATTGTCTTAATACTTAAGTTATAAGATAACTGCTAGGAACCCATTGTTTGTTGATTTGTTTGTATTTTTTTAATGTTTGCGTCATAACTCCGTCATTTATGAACCGTAGCCTGTCGACGCCAACTGAAAAAATAACTGATAGGTATCTAGATCTACCTTCGTGGTAAACGCATCGATAAGTAGGATCAACGTTATGTAAGGAATGAATTTGAGTAGAAAAAACGTTGATAGTAAATTGTAACCAACAAAATAATACGCATTTTTTAAAAGTCGGTTTTTTATTGAAACATACTGTCTCGAGCCGAATATACTGAATGTGTGCTAAATATGTCTCAGTAATAAATAGCTAACCGACTCCTTCGCCGCCCTCGTCCAGGCAGACAAACGTCCTGCCAGGAGCTACATCAGAGCCGCCTTATTCAACGTCTAGATTATATTGCGCGTCACGTGTCTCCTTTGTTGCCTACACAAATATTAACGCAATATATGGATATTGTAACATGTCTTGCTTGTGTCTACATCTTGTAGACAGGGGCCTAACTTCAGCACCGAATAAGGTAATTTTCCATGACTTAGATATCCTATCCATGTCTTGGGAAAATCCTACTTTGATATTAGAAGGTGAAAACTTGTGAGTGAAAGGTGAATGTATTCCTACTTTCCGCATTAATATTGAACGAATTGAGCTGAAATTTTGCACATGACCAAAACTAATATAGATGCTACTTTTTATCCGGTTCCATGGGAGCGAAACTGCGGTCGAAAGTTTCATTATAATTTTACTAAGCGTTCATTAGGGGAGGCCTATGCCCAGCCGTGGAATGCTATAGACTGATGATGATGATGATGATTAGGATAGATTTGCTTCCGTTATTTATTTTTCATTTAATTAGAGAAATGCAAAGGGGTAACAAAAAAGGTGTCCTTGATTTATCTTAAAATAATATCAGTATGAGTTTGCCAAAAAAGGTTAGAACTTATAATGGTTGAACCGAAAGTTTTCTTAAAGCCAAGTTTAAACATGTTCTTACAACTAGTGGGAATGTACATATCTCAAATTGATTCGCCAAGAAAGTGTTACACATCCGAAACATACACGATGCCTAAAACTTGCTTACAAAGGGTACATCGGCGTCGGACATGCCGTTCAAATTGTCGACCCTCGCACAAAGTTTGGTCGTGAGTTGTGACGCGCGTGGTGAGGTGACGTCAGCCGCATCACGCGGGACCAACGTATCAGTACATTGTCAGTACCAAAACTATAGATGGCATCATCATCAACATCAAACTGTAGAAGTCTACTGCTGATAATGATGTAGGTCTCCCCCAAACATTTCCAGGATCTCGTCGAAGAACGGTCTCAAGCCCTCTCCATCCACCGATTTCTTCCAATCGATGTTTTTTCTTCCTTCTATCCTTAGCATAAGATTTGAGTTAGTATGTTTGGCGGGCGGTTCAATACCCTGATAGATAAATCTTTATTAATGCTGCCGAGACGAACCCCAGTCTAGTTTTTTTAGATGCATTACGATATTCATGCGATGACGGGACCTTCGTTTTTACAGAGTCAATGAAACATGAAACGTATCTATTAAGCTTAAGTTAAGGTATTTTTAAAAAATTGATACTTACCCTTTTGTTTGTAAGCTGCAAGTTCGGTAGCGCCTAAGAAAGAAACTATAGTTTATACCGTAGCAGATGAACCAAGACATTTACGGAAATGTTATTTTTTGCAAAGATTCAGTTTTATTTCGAATTTAATCAAATAACCTTAATTGTAGGACAAAAGGCCTACTATTGGAATTAGAGTTTAAATATAATTCTTTGGCTACACTTGCGACATCCAGCTTAAAATCCGATTATATAAAAAAATCTTAAAAATCGGAATAAGTTATTAGTATAAGGGAACATACATTGCGATTAAAGCGATAAACATTGAACCGTCAGGGAATTGAGCTGTGCTAGAGTCAGTGAGCTTTTCCATCAGATATGTGCTATGCTACGTTGCTATGGATGCGTTTGATAACCACCGATCATATTCATTGGTCCAAATAGCATAGCACTCATAAAAGGATTCGACTAAGCTACGTTTTTTGTATCGAAGGATGCATGCTATGGATGGTCATGAGTGGTGTCCCTGTCATCGAAAGTAGACACGATATCGTGGAAGTAAAAAAAAAAGTTATTTTAGATTTTGCAATGTGTGAAAAAGCACACCTTACTCGCTCCGCTACATAGCTTAGCATCAGTGGAAACGGTCACATACTTTTCTAGCTTAAGTTTCACATTCGCGTAGTACCTAATATCTGCATATTGCGTTCAATAATCTGGTTGATATCCCCGATCTCGATCTTTTCGTGACTAAATCGTCTAGAATTAAAAGGATTCTATCAAGTCGGTGGTTTGGCATGCGTCCGTGAACTTTTGTTATTATATTTCTTGTGATTCGGTTTATTTCTTTTTTCTTCTCTAAGTACTAGGTATGTTCTTTTATTCTTAAGTAGTCTCTTTAAAATATAAGTTTTTTTTACAATTAAGTTTGTGATAGTTTCGATATGCGGAAACATATAAATAGTCAATAGTTGCATTTATAGTACATTGTTTAGATTTTAAGTACTGTTTGTTTTCCAAATAAATAAAAACAAAATATATAAATATCCAAAATATATAATATAGTGGTCCCCCTGGTAACTGGGGTGAGAAGTGTAATAATATTAGGCACTTATAATACTTCTCATCACAGGCTAACGCGATCGGGATTCAAAACTCGCCAAGACGCACTGGCCAGCGTGGCGTTTTAAGGCTATTCCCTCTTTGATTATTATGATGTACGCCAACAAGCCTCGGCCCTCAGTCCCCAGCAGCCCCGCTATTCCTGGCTCTGGCAGCGGCCACGGTTCCGGCGGGGCAGAGGGTGCTAAGAATCACTGGAAGTCGCCCAGTTGCCACAACCCAATGACCCTGACCTTGGCGTGCTACAACGCCAAGACGATCCGTACGGACGAGAGACTCTTCGAACTGCAACACGAACTGGATAATGTTAAATGGGACATATTGGGTCTGTCAGAGATCCGGCGAACGGGAGAAGATCTTCTAACGCTAACATCTGGAGACCTATTCTACTACAGGGGTCATGAAGACTGCTCCTATGGTGGAGTGGGATTTCTGATAAATAGAAATATCGCTCCTTTCATACAAAACGTAAAGAGTATTTCCACCCGCGTCTGTTTCACTGTACTCAAACTAAATAAACGCTACTCTCTAAAAATTGTTCAGGTTTATGCGCCTACGTGTGACCATCCCGACGACGAAGTAGAACTATTCTATGAGGACATCGAAAAAGCTATTACAGAATCACCATGCCACTATACCACTATCATAGGAGA
The DNA here is from genome assembly GCA_951804965.1 of Horisme vitalbata. Lineage (NCBI taxonomy): Eukaryota > Metazoa > Arthropoda > Insecta > Lepidoptera > Geometridae > Horisme > Horisme vitalbata. The sequence continues at coordinate 285,676 of OX638104.1, read as the reverse complement.
TTTTAATTCAAAAATTGGAGCTCCTTTAGTTAATGAAAAATCTATCGGCTGTTTTGGACTCGGACAGCGTAACGACAGAGGACAAGTCCTCGTCAACTTCCTCGAAAAACAAAATCTTTACGCAATGAACACCTTTTTCCAAAAGCGTACCTCAAGAAAGTGGACATGGACTAGTCCTAGCGGCCACTATAAAAATGAAATAGATTACATAATTTCTTCACATAAAAACATCGTTACTAATGTATCTGTTTTGTCCCGGTTTAAGACAGGAAGCGACCATAGGCTTGTTAGAGCGACGTTCAAGTTCAACCTTAGAAAAGAGAGAGCGAAGATGATTAAAGCCCAAAACCGTTTTGAAAAACAAGAAGTAGCTACATTACAAGATCAGTTTCGTGAAGACCTTCGGAACCAATTCGGCGAACTTAGAGAATCAAACATGGATGTCGATCAAATAAATCAGTTACTGTGTGATGCTATATCTGAGACAGCTCGTAAACACCTGGGTAAAGTGCCCAAAAAAGCAAGTAAGCTCACATTAGGAACACGGGATATGATTGAGCAGAGACGGGTAATGAAGCAAAGCACTGTAACTGACCAACAAGAACTATTAATAATTAATAAATTAATTCACAAAGCTATTAAAAAAGATTTAAGAGCCCATAATACTGACATAATTATGAATACAATCAAACAATACAGAGGACCAAAAATTTTCAGAAGAAAAACAAAGATAGGAACTAAGCAAATATTAAAATTAAAAGATAAAAATGGTAATTGTGTAACTGATAGACAGCAGATTTTGAAAGTAGTTGAAGAGTTTTACGGAGAACTGTACTCATCACATTCTACGCCAGACCTTGAGATAAATAATGACCCTAGAACTCCACCAATAAGATACCTTGACAGCGATGAGCTACCGCCAATTTTATCTCGGGAAGTAGAATATGCCCTTGGCCAGATGAAGAGTGAACGGTCTCCTGGTCAAGACGGAATGACTATTGAACTGCTGCGTGCAGGCGGACCACCAGTGATTGATTTACTAGTTAAGCTCTTCAATGATGTTATGTATCAAAGTAAAACACCTAAATCTTGGAAAAACGCGGTAGTTACAATGATCCATAAGAAGGGGGATATTTCAAATCTATGTAATTACAGGCCAATTAGTTTGCTCTCCCAAACCTATAAACTGTTTGCCAAAGTCCTGTGTAATCGTCTGACTAGAAAGCTGGATGAATATCAACCATCAGAGCAGGCTGGCTTCCGTAGTGGCTTCTCTACCATTGACCATATCCACTCAGTCAAACAGCTGATGGAGAAGAGTCACGAGTACAACAGACCCCTTTGTATGGCTTTCGTCGACTATGAGAAGGCCTTCGACAGTGTCGAGCATTGGGCTGTCTTTGACTCTCTTCATCGCTGCCACATAGACGCCCGGTACGTGGACCTACTTCAGGAAGTGTACAGCTTAGCAACTATGCAGGTGCAGCTGCACAGCTTGACGGGACCTATTTCGATCAAAAGGGGGGTGCGACAGGGAGACACAATTTCACCCAAGCTTTTTACGGCTGTCTTGGAAGATGTCGTAAAAACGCTTTCCTGGGACCATTGTGGTGTAAATGTTAATGGCGTCTACCTGTCGCATCTACGTTTTGCCGACGATCTTGTGTTGTTTGCTGAGACGATGGAAGACCTGGAGACTATGTTGAAAGATCTATATGACGCCTCTATAGCAGTGGGCCTTAAGATGAACATGACCAAGACCAAGATTATGTCGAACATATCCGAAGTCTCGATTCCTAACGTCATGGTTGGGGGCGAGAGATTAGAGATGGTCGACTCTTACGTGTATCTTGGGCATGTTTTATCTTTTGGCAGAGAGTATCAGATAAAAGAGGTCTCCAGAAGGGTACAACTAGGATGGGCAGCCTTCGGGAAGTTAGACGATATTTTTAAAGATACCCACATTCCACAATGTCTGAAAACACATCTCTTTAACCAATGTGTCCTGCCAACTATGACTTACGGTGCTGAGACATGGCGGCTCACGAAAGAGGCTGTGCACAAAATCAGTGTTGCACAGAGAGCCATGGAGCGCGCCATGCTTGGCATTACACTTTTAGACCGAGTCCCCAATACCGAAATCCGCAAGCGAACTAAGGTCCAGGATATCAGCGAGCGGATATTGGGGCTCAAGTGGAGTTGGGCAGGACACTTGGCCAGACGGAGTGACGACAGGTGGACCAGATCTCTGACCGAGTGGTGGCCGAGAGTTGGTTACAGAAATAGAGGCCGTCCTCCAGCGAGATGGGTTGACGATATTAGAAAGACCGTCGGCGGCACCTGGTTAAGAATAGCTCAGGATCGAGGCAAGTGGCATAATCAAAGGAAGGCCTATGCCCAGCAGTGGGTCGATAAAGGTTGAAATGATGATGATGATGATATAAATATCATATTTTTGGTACAAAAGCACTCTTAGACTACGCAATACCGCAATCAGCCGGTTTATTTACGATAATCATTATTTAGATGAGAGGTTTATGTCTCATAGCTTTAGTGAGCTTTGTGCTTTTGTAATATGAACCGGTCAACATGTGTGGTAAAAGGAAACACAGTAGTCATTGGGCAGCTCATTTTGCATACGTTAGTATAAAATGGAGGCACATAAAGCGACCCGCTTCAGGCAAGTGACGTGTGACAAGGGTCGTGACGTAACTATTAGCGGCGCGGCGCGACGTGACGCGCCCCTGCAGCCATGGAGCCCAGGCCCGGGATCTACCTCACAGATAATACAAGTATTCTACCTAGAGGGTTGCAGTTAAACTCGTCCTCTTAATTCAGCATCACCACACCACACATATATTAGTCCGCTGCTAGACATAGGCCTCCCCTAATAACGCTGAGCATGCGGGTTGGGGATAGCAGGGTACAACTTTTCACACCGCCGACGCTGCTGCCAGTCGGTGGCCTGGGCATTTAGTTGTGCGGGTGCTGGGCTATGCCGCAATCAGCCGGCCGCCAGAGCCCCGTTTGTTAGTAAGCAGTGTCCCACGTGCAGGTGAGGTTGGCTTGGGTTCCGAAGATGGGTGTGATTCAGCATCAGTAGGATTTAAATAGCTGTTAATGAGCTCATAGCTTTAAAGAGCTTAGCCAGTATGAATTGGAGCACGTCTGTAGTTGAAATGTTCAAGTGAAACTAGCGTCTCAGATAAAAGATCAAACAATGAACCTGAAATAGAATTAATGAAGACATTCCGTTGAAATCTGTCCAGTGTCCAGCTATCATCTTAAAGATACTATCCAAAATGAAGTCGTTAATTACCTACACAATAATTAATGTATCGATAGTTGTTTGCTGCGTGATTTAACACGCTTGAACAACCGGTACGTGTCATGTGCTCAAGACATAGGTCAGAGGGCGCGGCCGGGCCACGTCACGTCACGTCACACGTCGTGTCACGTCCAACTTTGCACTAGTTTGCCGAATCACGGCCCTTGTCGCGAGGGGACGGACATAATTACGTTTTTCTGGCTTGTTCGCAGACGGAATCACTTCGGGGAAATTAGTTGCGGAGATTGCGGCGACGGAAACAAATTAAGTAAAGCTCTGGTAATGAGGTGGGCGGGAAATTAGCCAATCATTGCATACGTGAATTATCATATGTAAGTAAGATATTACAGACGTTTCTGGGAGAACTGTCGGATCATTACGCATTGACACTGCCAAAATTAAAGATTATTTTACATTTGATTTAGTTTCTTTAAGAAACAAATTGATAAATGAAGATTGACAAATAAGTACATGAGGCAAGTGTGGATAGGGCCGTTGGAAGAGACCTCGATGAACTCTGATAAAATCGGGGTCGCACAGGAAAAGTCCTACAGGAGAAGACTAACCTCACTAAACCCACGAGTGGCATGCATGAGAACGAGTTAGAGCGAATGAAGCCAAAATAATATATCAAGTACTCGTAGTTGCCGTTGAAGGTGTATGCAGAGAGCTCCACTTGCTATAAGTGGAGATCTCTGCATACACCTTCGGGCTATGACGTCACTTTATGGATGGGTCTATGTTATAATAGGAATGGCACAATTTGGTTATTTTATGATAATAGTTGATATTTTTGGAACTACAATTACTAAGTGGCGTAACAAAATAACTATCGCGGTTACTTGAAATATTAAACAACGGCCCAGGTAAATTCTTGCTTGCAACACGATCAAATGTTTATAACACAAATACATAATAAGTAGGGTAAAGTATGTTTATTGATAGATTTGTATTGATTGGTTATATGTATTTCTACATATTATTAGTTTATTACAAAATGAATATCTATACATATCTGACACACACTATCACATTATCCATTATTAATTATATGATTGGTCTCACAGGGTCTAGTGACTGTAGGAAGGTTCCGGCAGAATACCAGCGCCTAGCTACTGCTTCGTGGCAAGGCATTAATGCTGAGTCGAATGTTTGCTGTTTCTTGTTTGCTGCTATGGCACCGCGGCGGGCGGCGGACACCGCGGCGGGCGGCGGGCGGCGGGCACCGGGCGGCTGCGTACTATCTAATTAGCATTTTAATTGGGTGTTGTAAAGCAGTAAACTAAGCGAACGAACTAGCGCGTGTGTTTAGGCTTAATTTACAGACCGAGCTCTCACTGCTCTAGAGTGATAAAACGACTTTGTTCTACCGCTCCCATTTCATTAAGAGCCTTGAGCTTAATTTCTTTAGAATTATTTTATATCAGCTTCCGGCCACGGCTTCGCTCGCATGGTACTAACATAAAAACTATCACTATTTGTGATTCCTGGTCTAAAACTACATTGTGCGATTTATGCTCAATCCGTTTAGTAGTTTTGGAACAAATATTTCACAACTTATATCTCAACAACCTTTTCAATTCATTCATAATTAATTTTATTCATAGTCGAACGTCAAAATACTTTAGTAAATATTTTGATACTAATCTGTGCACTGTATTATTGCAAAGACAGGCGTGAGATTATGCTGCCGCATCGTATGGAGAGGATTACGGCTCTACGTCGTAGAGGTCTAAAGCTACGGCGTAGAGGTCAACGGTGATGCAGTAGCTAAGCTGCTACGATGTGCAGTACCTACAGTTTGTGCCGTATTCTGTCTGAAGCGGCCGCTATTAGCTTCACAATATAAGAAATGCTGCGTAAGATGCTGAATATATTCTACAGTTCTTCGCAGTTAAAGACTAAGCAATTTTCATCAGTAGTCGATTCTCTCAAAGTAACTTATTCCATTGAGTTTTCCTCAAATTCTCTTTGAATTAAATAAGCTTCGGTAGCGAGTTCTTCCAGGAAAACCCACTCTAATGGCTCTTGACGAATAGTTGTCGATAAGACCCGCGCGTGATGTACGGCGCCGTGATAAACGACTAACAACTTTATCAATTGGGTAGTAAAGTTTCGATTGCTTTAGTTGTTTGGATTGATTCAAATGCATGTGAGGTTTCCTTATAATGAAACACGTAGAAGGTTGAATGATAGTATTTTAGCCGCTTCTGGATATTAGGGAGATATAACAGAGCTTCGTGTCTTGCCTGAAGATCCTATTGTATTCCATTTTCCCAGTTTTAACAACAAAAGAGATGTTAATGGACACAATAAATATTAAAACAAATGTAGATGGTTTCACGGCTATAATATTTTACCAGACACTTTGTAAGCCTTTTGTTCCCGCTTCGAAGAAGGTAAACATTGTGTTTAATTTTGAATTTAGGAATATTTTATTGAAAAGATAAAAAGGGGATAAACCCGTAGACTTGCTGTCTCAGGCTTTTACCCCTTTAAGTTGTCGAACGAAATGAGAGCAGAATAGTAACTCTTACCGAAGTGCAGTGAGTTATGCAAGCGCCGACCCCGGCGTCTCGATCTGGTACATTAGTGGCTTCCTCGAGATATATCCTCGCCGGAGGCCGCTCATCTCGTCCGCTTGTAAATCTCGTTAACTGCCCCCCTGCCCCCTGTTCCCTCACTGCCCCTCCCCCACTGGACGCTACGGATGCTCTATGAATTTAACTAAACGTTCAAGTACTGCGGTCATTCATAATGCGTGATTAATAGCGTGTCAACTATCCGGGCTTTGTGTGGGAGATCTGAGCGGTAAAGGTGGATGAGGAACTGTCGGCCAGGTCAGGTGGACGGGCTGACGTACGCGGGGTCATTAATCATTTGTTTCCAAGTTCAAAGGTGCTATTTTTATTCTAAGAATTTACAAATTTTATATTTTTAATGATCAACCAAGATCGGGAAGTGTGGAAAGAGGGGAGGAATCAGACAGGCTTATAAGATAAGATAAGATCATCAACCGACAGCTGGTCACTTAAAAATGTAACTCAATGGTGGTTACCCTATGAAATGAACAAGCAATACCTCTCAAGCACACAAGAAGAAGCGTTTATCTTACAGTTCCATAGTAAGTTATCTGAATTGACATGATGCCCACTCGGCACTCGGCATCGTTCTATTTATTTTATTTTATGAATTTGCAGCGAATCTAGAACAAAGAGCAATTTAAATGTGAACGTTTTTTATAGAACAACTAGTAAAGCTTAATGATACCGCGGCTAGGGAACTGCTCCTTCGAGCCGCAATGTGGGTCAAGCACGAGTCGCCTCAGCCCGCACAGGGAGCCGCTCTGCCACCGCCACCGCCCCAGCCACTGCCACCGCCACCGTTACTGGAGACTTGATGCTCAATTTAAAAACACCATTATGTATTTATTGCAAAAAATATTTATAAAGCTATTCATAATGAGCAGCTATAAAATGTACATTTGCAATGGCTGAACCTAACTCAAAACGATAAATAAAACATTACAATTTAATCATCGTGATTTTTGCTTCGAGAAATAGCCGGCTTTAAATATTTCAATATCGTAAAAGGGATAGTTAGTAAAATGAACAGTAATGAAGATCAGAAGGTTAGCGTATCAACATTCCATCAACGATATACTTGAGTGGCGTGTGTAGTGGCGAACGCGACAAATCTCTGGTCAGTGCGGCGTGTTGCACACACAGCTCACAAGTGCACATCCACCTATCGACAAAACCTACCCTACCTTATAATAACACATTTTTAATAATAACTTAGTTATGATCGTGCAAATCGCATACACTTAAATTAAAATTGTTGATATTCATACTCAAAGTATTTGAGTTTTCAACATTAAAGAAGTACGCCTTTTCGTCATCAGCCTATATAAGTTCGATGCTGGAACTACGCCTCCCCTAAGGAGCGCCATTGCGCCCTGTCCTCATGGTCACTCGTCGCATCCAGCTTCTAGTAGCAAACTTTCGCAGGTCGTCATTCCACCGGGCAGAGGGCGTCCTACACTACTATGACTTTCTAAATTTTCTCTATTTTATTTTTATCGGTCTTTTCAATCCACCCCTTTTTTGTATTTCTAACGATTCCGTATTTGTGAATTATATTTCCAATTCCACGAACGACATTTTCTGTATATAAAACAAAAATCATTTCCATCGGCAACATTTTACGTCGTTTTTGACGGACGCACAGATATTTGATTTTGTTCGGTTTTATTTGGTCGCGATTAACGAGACGATATTTTTCGTGTCGAATCGGAAAGGTCCGAGAATATTTGAATTTGAAATGGCCTCGGAAATAAAGGTAAATAATGAGATACTGCGCCGAGTGGCAGCCGACCAGCTGTTCGTAGGGAGCCTTCTCACTCTCGGTATTTACGTAAAGGTAACAGTTATATCACTTTGCTTTAACCACCATCGATAACTTTGCCATCAAACCAACTACCCGTTTTATTATGAAGCAAGTGAGAGAAAGAGAGAAAATAATTAAGCAAATTAGGAGCTAAACTGACTACGCATGCCTATCATTTATCCTTAAAATAACGTTTGACCTTTTGTCTGGTGCCGGCTGATACCACTGATACTGAGGATTGTAACCAATGGCTATGGTAATAGGAGAGCCGAGCACCAATGACAATCAGATTCTGTTTATTTCAAGTGTAGCTACACTAAGCTAAGCAGCCCGGTTTGTTTCATAAGCATAATCGTACGATTCCAAATACATTAGTCGCCTTTTGCAGCCCCTGATTGAGGCATTAGTTGGCGCGCGCCCGATGAGCCTGGCCCATTAGCCGCGGTCCTCTCCCCCCCCCCCTCCCCCGGTGCCTACGCCTACGCAATCCTGTTCCATTGACAATTTATGAACGCGATAAAAATGCAAAATGTACCGACTTGTTCCTAAATACGGGTTGTACCGTGACATGACATTCCCCCCGACCCTCCCCACTCACACTACACGGAGACAGGGGAGCGGGATACTGCCACGGACGGTCAATCAGCACAGCACATTTTATTATTCTAAGTGTTACATAATACCATTCTTGGTGGACTAGCTTGAAGTGAAGTAATTCGAGTTTCGCTGTAATTTGGTTACTTGCTATACCATAATCAAACAATCCAAAACAAGGTTAAACAATATACTCGTACAGAGGTGATCTAAAAGAGTTTGGTGACCTCTCAGAACAAAACTAGCTCTGTATTCAGGGTGCGGCCAATATTCATGGCGGAGTATTTGCATGGCGCTGATGAGTCCCCGCGCCCCCACCCTTCCCCTTCCTGCCCCGCGCACATCCCGCGATTTCATCATTTATTGAACTACGAACGAAGGATGTGGCGAACTGAAACGCTTTTAGTGTTTACTAAAAGGGTACTAAATAATAAAAACGAAAGGTTATCAGCAAAATTATTGTATAATATCCAATTACTAGCGTTCATGTCGATTTGTTGCTGATAAAATCAATTTATCTCACATCATGAACGAACCACAGGTGCGCTCTAGAATATTCAGAGCATGGCTTCATCGTGAATGAAAACTCTTCCTGTAACCTGCATTAGGGTGACGAGTCAGCAGTAGAACAAATAATAATTGATATCTACCTTCTCCACAGCGCGGATATGTTCAGAGAGCCTGCTAGAAATATTCCACTTGGTTTCGCCAAAACCTAACATTTGCCGCAGTCGCAGGGAATTGCATAGACACCGGGGACACCCAGTGGGTCTCTGTCCTTAGGAGATCGCAACATTTGTCTGAGTGGTCTCAGGGGTCAGAATATCGTTGGAACTGAAATATAACATTATTTCAGTTCCAGAATGACCGGTTTTATCAGTCAGCCCCTTAACATATGAAAAATATGCTGTCGCTCTCTGTACTGATGTCTTGCGTGACCTGGTGGATGTAATTGCGATTCTAAAACTCTGTTTCCAACCGTAACCCGACGTAAGGCGGGACGCGGAGGGAGAGCGTCGCGTTCACTCACCCTGGTGAAGACTCTCTTAACGAGTCGAAAGGCCGTCGGTGCCTTCACTGACGTAAACGTACGTGAAAATTCCCGTTTTTCAACTTATTACAAATTGATATAGGTACATCAATCAGCCCATACTAAAACTACCTATATACTTTCTATTTACAAGTATATAACGAATCATAATTATTCACAAGTACACCTGTTCAGAAATTTACCTCAAACGTACCAAAGCTCTCGGCCAAAGTTCCTCTTTTGTGAAGTCTGAAAGATGGAACCCACAATTCTAATTATTTAAAATTATTGTGTCGGGATTTCATCTGTTCGATCCTCTTAACTTGAAACTTGAGAACTTGCTTTTCCACTCCACATACTGTACGATATTCTAAGACTGTACGGAATAATGTACAAATGAAGCAGAATAACTGAAGGACATGTTTGTAATCCAATATTGCCGCAGAACACGTGTCAATATTGCGCGGATTGTAGGAGAGGAGAGGAGAGTGCACTCACGGACACAATGCGCACTCGAGTCTGCCTTATTTACCAAACACTTTTGTGAAATAACTTTGAGTTTCACATTTCTAGTGAACGAATCTGGCACTTGTTTGAAGTTTTATTGTGAGCTAAGTATGTGAGAAAATATTGATGAAGGCGAGATGGACCGACCCTTCAGCATAAAGGTAGAGGCGAATGCGATTCGCTCTACGCCGCAGATTTACATTGAGAAAAAATTAGCTTATATTTTAGCTTACTACACGCATGTGTGACAATAGTTAATTAATATTACAGAAAATACCCGGCGTAACTAAAGTATATACTATTATGTAGGTATTCTGTGGCATAACACTACAAGATTCTTACATAGAAAGCATAAATAAAATAGACTTCTGCGAGAGTTCACTTCATTTCCACCTAATTTTGATTCGACAAGTTACAAGGGCTAGCTGGTCTACGAAACTGCCTCCTCGCCTCATTGGTAGCTCGACACAACTCATCTTTAATCTCGCTGGATGTGTGTCATCGCGTTGTCCTTATATTTGCGCCATCTAACGTCTCAAGCTCGCGCCTGAACCGGAGCCGCCGGGGCCCCGGGCGCGGCGACGTGCGCGTCTCGCTTCACAACACACACTCACATGCTTATACATTCTTTATCAAATTCTCTAGAAAATATTAATATTTTCCTCTAAAGGATTCGATCATCATCAGCCTATAGCAGTCCACTGCCGGACATAGGCCTCCCCTAATGGGCGCCATTGCGCCCTGTTCTGAGCTCGATGCATCCAGCTTCAACCAGCAACCTTTCGCAGATCATCACTCCACCTGGCCAGAAGGCGTCCTACACTACGTTTCTCGAGCCACGGTCTTCACTGAAAAACTTGTTCAAGGATTCGATATTTGTCTGGAATGAAATATGTAGGCCAATTACCGTATATCCAATTTTCCAATCAGTTTCATTCATTTTTGTTTTCCAAACCGGTGAGTGAATATGACAATAACTTTTTTCGTCTAAACACTAAAATTCCGTCTAGTCCAGCGTTTTCAGCGGCAGACGATAAAAGAGAAATGATAGGTTATTACGTGAAGGATCACATTTATTGTATAAATGTTAGCACCAACAGCTCTAGTGGCACCGTTCATAGTATCCGTGTATATTCTACAGGAGGGGTAGAGGCGATGTTGTCAGTGGCTTAGTACATTTTCCAGCTTTTATTCATAGATTCAAACACGCACTTATTTCTTTCACTCTGGATATTCTAACAGCTTAAAAAGTCAAGTTTATGACTATTTCAAAATTTATATGAACCAAAAAGAAGAACCCTTATTTCCCTTGTCGTTAATTTAAAGCTATATTTAGGTTCTAGCATAACGATCATAATTTATAACCTTTTTTTAGGTACCTAACTAGCACCTAAAATATTTACAGAAGTTTTTTGTTTTCGTTTCATAAATTATTGTTATTCATTTATTCTAGTCCTAATGTTATGTTACATAGTTTGTTCATTTTGGGTGAGGCCACATGGCCTCTGTGAACTTCTTGCCATGAAAGCTCAACTACAAACTTCAATAGAAAAGTATAGAAGTGCCTATTTTTGGAGCTTGCCTTTACAGTGAGTGTTTCTTTGAAAATTATACTTTTAACGGCGTGTTGTTATCGGGCGGAGCGCCAACTCGGCCGCTCGCCGCTCGGAACCTCGTGCCCGGGCCCGGCCGCTGTCCCATAAACAGCGCTCAGCGAGGCGGGACACGGAAAAAGTAAAAGAAATCCTCCGTAATAACTAAGCGTTCCCCAAAAATAAAATCCCGGAAAGTTCGATTATAAAGTTCGACCGCTGGTTTATTTGGCGGAACTTGGAATTCACAATTATAGCAGTAGCAATTGCCAATTGTTAATGTTGCACCGGTAGCTTCATAGGGACAATCTTAAAGTTACGAGTTACCTAACTCTAAACTGGACCCTAAACATGGAATTGATCCCTGTCATAGAAATATTCCTCTGATCTATATAGAAATATGGTATTTAGTTTTTACAAGAGGCTGTAAAACAAATACCTGTTATCGACAACTATCTCCAGACACAGAGCCGAAGGTCGCGCCCGCACACTCCCGCGGGCACTTCATACAGGTACACACACACACATACCCTCGCAAATAATCCATTGTGAGCAGTTTACAGCGTGTCAGCGCCAGGGGCCTTTAGATATTGCAAGAAACTAGCACAATAACAGATATCCAACAATAGTGGTTGATTTGTAGGCAGAGCGATAACGATTGCGACTGTCATATTTGCCATGCAAAGTGCCAAGCGCTATTAATTGACGTTTTCGATACGTTTGTTTGCTACAAGATTGAGAACGTAATCCTGAGCAAACTGAATCCATGTTAAATATTTTTATTTATATTTGTTTGGTTTAGAGAACTGTTTATTTAACTATATCCAGCTAGGACCATGCAATCGGCTAATACCAACAAACTCGCTAGCTATACCAATACCAACGTTCTTCATTTATGCTAAAGGTTTTGCGTCTTAATGCTGTATTTAATCAATATGTTAATGAGTATTTATACTCAGCCAGCATACTTAAAGACTAAATCCATAACACAGCTCCCATAAGAGATGTGGAATCATCAATCATAGAGGTGGTTAAGAAACACATTTATTAAAAGTTGAATTTATATTATACAAGTTTACAGAACATAATACTTGACACTCAGCTACCTATAATATAAATGAATTATGAATTATTATGAATTACCTCATCACCTCATCAGTTCATATTAAAACAGAGTGTCTTTGTATGGAAAACAGCTGGCTGGTCTGAGAGTTCAATGACCTTGGCAAAGTTTTATAACTTACCTGCCCAGGACAATAATCATTGTACATTACTTTGCTCAGCTTTGTTATTTTTAATTCGGGTGAATAACTATAAGATCAATCAATTAGTAATAAATAAGTATACATTACCTACCTTCATCATCATCATCATCAGCCTATAGCAGTCCACTGCTGGACATAGGCCTCCCCTAATGAGCGCCATTGCGCCCTGTCCTGAGCTCGACGCATCCAGCTTCTACCAGCAGCCTTTCGCAGATCGTCACCCCACCTGGCCGGAGGGCGTCCTACACTACGTTTGCCGAGCCGCGGTCTCCACTCAAAACTCGTTTACCCCAACGGTTATCGGTTCTTCGGCAGATATGGCCAGCCCACTGCCACTTCAGCTTGCTAATTCTCTGAGCTATGTCGACAACTTTAGTTCTATGTCGGATAAACTCGTTACGGATTTTATCCTTCAGAGAAACCCCGAGCATAGCTCGTTCCATAGCTCGCTGAGCGACTTTAAACTGGTGGACCAGCCGTACTGTGAGTGTCCACGTTTCGGCTACGTATGTCATGACGGGTAGGACGCACTGATTGAAAACTTTTGTTTTCAAACATTGCGGTATGGGTGACGAGAAAACTCGACGTAGTTTTCCAAATGCTGCCCAGCCCAGCTGAATCCTCCTCTTGGCCTCCTTCTCGAAGTTGTTTCTACCCAACTGCAATATCTGCCCGAGGTATGTATACTCCGAAACAACTTCAAAAAGGTGTCCATTAACGACGACAGGACTCGGATCAATTCGGTCATTGACCATAACTTTGGTCTTGTCCAAATTCATGCCGAGACCTATCTTTCGCGAGGCTGATGCTAGGCCGTCCAGCATCTGTTGCAGCTCCTCCAGCGACTCCGCCATTAGGACTATGTCATCAGCGAATCGCAAGTGTGAGATGTGCTCGCCGTTTATGTTTATGCCCATACCTTTCCAGTCCAGCGTCTTAAACATATCCTTCAACGCGCTTCTGAACAGTTTCGGAGATATGACATCTCCCTGTCTCACTCCGCGGCGCAGTTAGATGGGTTTAGACTGCTGGTCCTGTACTCGGACACTCATAGTGGCGGCTTCGTACAGACATCTCAACACTTCGATATAATGATAGTCCACTTGGCATCGCTGCAAGGATTCCAGGACAGCCCAGGTTTCTACAGAGTCAAAGGCTTTCTCATAGTCCACAAACGCCTGACACAGGGGCTGATTATACTCTTCGGACTTCTGTATAATCTGCCTCACTGTCTGAATGTGGTCTATGGTGCCATATCCTCCGCGAAACCCGGCCTGCTCCGGTGGCTGGAACTCATCGAGTCTTCAACCTTCACTATGGTCAAACTATGATTGGGATACATTCCTACTTTCTCTAAGACATTGTATATTATAAAATGAATAAGTACCTACCTACTTAGGTATTTTGTGAATAGGTAGATCTCACCGGTATTAATAAATACTAATTAAATTATAGTTACTATTCAATAATTGAATAATTTGGTGGATTAATACTTATGCAAATATAACTTACTTTCTAAACTTGAACATACTTTGTTACAAGCATTGTAGGTTGTTTGGGTTACCTTATTAAGATGAAATTAGCTAAAATCGCTCAAAACCTTATTACTTATTAAAAACTAATGTTTTACTCTGATGGAAAAACCGATTACGCAGTCTTGACTCTGAACAACTACACTGTAAATCAATTTATATTTCAGATCAACATGAAATAAAATTGAAAATTGGACTAACTTACCTAAGTGAAGTCCAATTGTAATTTTAAGAGTGTTGATCTGAAATATAACACCCTCTCACTGGGTTGAGAGGGCTATCAGCTAAAAGCCGATCGCAAGCATAATGGGTTAGTGCTTGTGAGCAGGTAGACCATCCGGGCTCAGCTCTAAATCAGTGACATTTAGGGTGTTGCCATATGCGGGACACAATATTATCCGAGTAATCTTTTTTGTTTTAAAGATACTCTGAATAAAACCGCGATGCCATTGAGTAGCGATAGGAATACTACACTGTAAATCAATTTGTATTTTAGATCAACACTCATAAAAATTAGACTTCACTTAGGTAAGTTAGTCTAATTTTCAATTACCTATATTATGTTATGTACTGCAGATGCAATATAATTTTATGGACAGTGGTAGATTACAGTGAACTACTCAAGTAAATGAACACGCGCCCAAAACAATCCTCAATTAATTAGTTGATTAGAGCCGAACCTGAATGATAATGTGAGTTAGGAACTACCTACATCTTCACCTTTGAGAAATTCCCTTAACTTCCGAAATTCCCCGAACTTGCACAAATTCCCAAAAGTTCCGGAAGGAACAGATGAACCGGCTTTAATTAAATCCCGGAACAATTAAAACTTGGTTCTTTGTTTGGGGATCACTTAACGTGTGTTCCAGCACGCACATGCGAGCACCGCGCCTTCGCTCGACCCAGATGTCATGTAACTGAGTCAAGTGGTGCGCCCGTGGCGTACCTCACCTAAACAATCATCTAAATGCCGTTCAGTTGATGGTAGAGGCATTTCCAACAGATCATTTCCGTAGTCACGTACTCTGGAGAGCACTTTATATTAACCCCACACTATACTCGTTACACCATACCGGAGACCGCTCCCGTCTAAAAACTACAAGTGTAGTATGCGTGTATCGGAACGTACCGAAAATGTAATATGTCATGTTTTTGGATGGGCCGCCATTGCTTTGTTGGCACAAGTAAGGGTGAAGACAGGTTACGAGTATGTTAATTAACGTAATTATTAATGAATATACAG
Source organism: Horisme vitalbata (assembly GCA_951804965.1). Lineage (NCBI taxonomy): Eukaryota > Metazoa > Arthropoda > Insecta > Lepidoptera > Geometridae > Horisme > Horisme vitalbata. The sequence continues at coordinate 270,196 of OX638104.1, read as the reverse complement.
CAAGTTGTGTTTCCAAAAGTTGTATTAATATATAGATTACTAGCTTCCACCCGCGACTTCGCTTGCGTAATATCGGGATAAAAATTAGCCTATGTGTTAATCCAGGTCTTAAACTATGTACATATATTCCAAGTTTCATCTAAATCCGTTCAGCCGTTACGGAGTGAATCGACCACAAACATACTCAGTCACACACCCAAACTTTCGCATTTATAATATTAGTGTGATTACAACAAAAGTGTAAAGCTGCTTTCAGACGAGGCTATATTGTGCTATATAGAAGGACCTAATGCTATACTATATAGCAGCGGTCGGCAACCTTTTGGCAGTACAGGGCCACTAGGTGGCAAAATAAAGTAAGTGCGGGCAGCACTTGTGATAGAAGAAACATATCCCATAGAAAAAACAAAAACGCTCTTATTTTTTTTCTAAATAAAGGCAATTTAATTCTTATTCCTAATTGTTACGTATGTTTGAGTATTTTTTTTATAGATAGAAAAATAATCACCGAAAACCATTTTACAAATACCTCTCAAATGTTCATCTGTGAGTTGAGAAAATTATGTATCATATTTATTTTTTCTGTAGTAGACAAATGCAAAAGTTCGTCAAAATCAGATGGTTAAGCTGTGATAAAATTTAACAAGATCACTGTTTCATTGAAAGAGCTTTTGAGAGCATCATCAGAGAGCAGATTCGAGATCAATCACCTTCATTTGTAAATGACTCGGTACATCTTCAATATCTCACGAAAAAAAAATCTTGAGTTATTAAAATCACTTCAATAAAATCAATTTAATCGATCACCGCATAGAAAACGCCTGAAAGTGCTACTGGTCTAGGAAGAGACACCCACAGACGCAGGGTAACCTTCCTCTCAGAGCTATGTGGGTGCTATGTGGGTGAGGGCGGAGGAAGAGGGTGGCGCGTGCTATATATGATATAGCATGAACTCAGCGCTTCGCACCAATTTTATAGCGATAGTAAGCCAATAATATATAGTACAGCACAGTGTAAACGTGTCCACCACAATGTATTGTGCGCGATATCGTTTAGCTTTATACTATATGCTATTATATTATAGCGTAGTCTACACGGCTTTACACTGGCTTATATGAATCAGCTCAGTGATTATTGGAATGCAATCAGGTGGAATGCGCCGGGCGGGTCGGGGGTCGGGGGTCGGGGGTCGGGGGTCGGGGTCCGCGTGCGCACGACCGGCCGGTCCCGCCCGCGCCGATCCAATCTCCATAAAGCAGGACTCGGCGCCGGCGCCTGCATTCCTCCCGCTCATTGCTACTTCTGTTTGTGCGACGGATTTTACGACTGCATAAATATGCAGTCCCTTGTACATTGCACTGCCAAGAAGCTAAATGTTTAAGAGAAGAATTTTTCGTAATAGCAACCAAAATAATATCGTCCTGAGGTCTCATTTACTAACTGACTTGCACACCAAAATGGTCGGAACCGGTCCTGATTTTACAAACTTTGACTGTTTATCAACTGACGTTCTTTGAATTTCGACAGATGAAATGTCATAGTTTGCAAATAAAGGTCCGGTGCCGCCCATTTCGATGTGCATTTGAGTTGGTAAATGAAGCATCTGGAACGATCATACAAACAATAAAGTTTGTGGTTGGGAATCAAACCCGAACATATCCCGATGAAGTGCCTACGATTCTACTTTGAAGAGTTTGAAGTTTCGATACTAGGGCTCTTATACTTCAACTCCCACTCCAGTTTGTGGTCGCTATTTGAGAATTCTCTAATGGTTGTTGATTCTGTGAGTTATATTTTATAAGTGGTTTTGAAACTCGCAAATTCTGAAAGTTACAACAACTAGAGAAATTTTTATCTGAGTGCTGGTAAATGCTAGATCCACTTTGAAGATGAAGGAAATATCGCTCGCTTAAAACGAACGATCAAGTTAATTATGTATTTTTAATTCCGTGATCGTCCTTTTCACAGTGCGGTGTGACCGACGGGTCGACTGTTCAAGACTGTAGGTTCTTTGTAGTTCGCGCTGCGCTTTGTAAATAATTTTTGTGCTTTTCTGTTGTTTGGAAGTGCTTACGAATCGCAACTCGTGTTAGTTTCCTTTAGTCCAGTCGCGAGGAAACACAATACTTGCCTCCTAACTCTCAGGCTATTTTACAAACAAAATTGTCAAATTTATATTTTAGAACAACATGTTCGTAGTTCTATTTGCGCTTTCTTGCTAAAGTTAGTACTTCCTTTCTACATATACCCAGTCGTGTAACGTAACATTGAAGCATCATTATAATGGACGGATCTTGCATATGACTAAACATTCATTTGCTAAAAATAAATAATAACACATAATGACCTAGTTCGGTTCGATAAGATAGGGGTGTTGCACGGTTGACTCACTTTCTGTTTAGCGTTCAGCAAAGCAATTCAATCGTCGCCATTGTATTGTATCAACGAAGAAGGTGTAATAATAAAATAAGTTAGCGGAATTCATACGAAATATTTAGTCTTGTTGGATATCATAATGACTTTTTCGTACATTTAAATTACACATACAATTTAATTTAACAATTTGTGTAAGTAATAATATTTTACCCGAATCTGTGAGCTTATTTATTACAAAGTAAAACAGATTCAATTTAAAACGAAAATGGACTCATTATCTGCAGAATTAACTCGACAGAGATAATGCCGAGCGCGTGGCGACTTTGGCGCGGCTGCATTCAATGACAACCAACAAACATGGCTGACCCGAGATAAGTATCGATCTTTTGATATTATTGCCGTTCTTAAGTAAATAGAAAAAAACGGCAATATTTCAAGTCCATAACCATTTATACTAGTTTATCGAGAATAAACAATATGATCTCTGTTCGACCCGCAAAACAGTCAGACCAGTCAGATAACAGTAATTATATTCTTAGTTAGCTGTTAAAAATATTCAACACATCGCATATTTGTCTTGCCTGCAGGCTTCTAGAATAGCACTTTTAATTAATATTAACTGCTTTTAAACTGGGTACTTGGGTTGTAAGCTAAAGGCGTCCGTCCTCCCGACGACGTGAAATATCGGCCCGTTCCGAAGTTTCACCAAAAATGTTCTTTATCGGTCGCCCACAAATTGCGCTAAATATCCGCATAATGGTGCATTAAGGCTCTCTGGCGATGAAAGAGATGCTTTCAATAATAACGGTTTCAATTTTCACTCGCTGTTCGATGTTCACTGGACTAAAAGCACAGTTTACGTAACTTTGCATAAAAAACAACATTGAAAACTTTTAGTATTGTACTGTATTATACAACAAAATACACAAATACAAATAGTTTATTTACCAAAAAGCCTAACACAGATAGAGTTAGTGAAGGTCCCCGCACGAGGCACGCCTGTATTACTTACCGGATTACTTAAAACGATTACATAAACAAAAGAAAAACACAGTTACAGGGCAGATAAAGTAACAAAACCTCACCTGAGTACTGAGTACTGTGTTGCACTTGCATCTCGGCAGCAAGACCTGGTATTTGCCAGTTTAATCGTCTGCTTCATAACCTACCGGTTGGTAAGGGGGCGTTAAACATTTCGTATATTTCATTGGGTCTGTCCTTTACAAAATTATAGAAAATAATACGGATTACAAATAAATAAAATACGCAACTGAGACGCAAAAGGTTGCGGGTTCGATTCCTGCTGCGAGACAAATATTTGCATGTTCTCAGATATTTGTCTCGGGTCTGGTTGTTTTCTATGTATGTGATGTATGTATTTACAAAAAAAATGTATATATGTAGTATATCGATCATGTAGTTTCCATAATGCAACTACTCTCTACTCTCTACAACTGCTCTACTTAGTTTGGGGCTACATGATGCTGTGTGATAGCGTCCAGAATTTTGTATTTATTTAAATATTTAATTAAATTAAAGCGAGGTCTACAGCAAACTAAGTAAGTATCCACGATACTGTATCAACATAACAAGTACATTTTACTGACACTTGATTAGCTTTATTTACTCTTTTGTTTAATTATAATTGAGCAGCCCGTGAATTATTATTAGTACTTCGTACCTTCTTGAAGCAGGCTCAATAATGATGACGCAAGACAGTAAATAGAGCTTCAATAAGTCTGCACTTACAAAGACGTCAACAATCACTGACCAGCCACTGACTAAAGTTATTGACGAGAAATTTTCCACAATGCTTAGCTCTTTAGCTTATCTACTCGGAAAATACCGTCAGTGTCTGAAATACAAAGCTCGGGTTGACTCGGTTCAGTGTTTGCATTTAAAGTCTGAAACGTTCTAAGTTCATTGGCAGAAGCTCTTTTGTTTTTGAAATCTGAGCGTTTTGCTCTCGAATTTATTATTATAATCTTGAATAATCATTGGAAACGCAAATTTCTCGTAAAGGAGAATGCCGTCTGATGTATGGCGCTCGGTACCAAGACTAAAGTGAGTGCGTCAAAAAAATATCCAATAAGTTTTTAGTCCATTCTACTGTGAGAAATTAGAATGTTAAAAATGAGGGTAATTGCCATAGTAACACTTTACGTCAATGTTTATTGCCATAGCAACGTATATATCATTGGTTGTTTTAGTCTAATGGCGGCGTGCAACGGAAACTAAATCAACAAAATATTTTGTTACTTAATTATTAATCGAGTCGGTGTGTAAAACTAAAGAAAATGTTAATGTAATTTATGAAATATAATAAATTTTATGGGATACGTTCGGTTTTGACGCAATTGGTACGGGTTCTCGGCATTCTGCTTTATCTAACTGTTTTACGAAGATGTTGGTGCTTACCTACTTTGGTGAAGATGTTAATACTTTTTTTGTCTTCATTTTGGCGAAAAATATACTTATGGAATGCCGCAGCTGCTCAACGATGATAGTTCGGTGCGTGCATTACTGTCCCGGCAGAACTTGGCTACCTACTAACGAGCCTCAACCGCGGGACCGTCGATGCGTAGGTATATTTTTATACCTATTTTGCGGAGTGAAACAGGCCCGCCCGGACTACGCAGAACCCGCTCCGCTAGTCTCCTCGCTCGTGCGCTGTGGATAGCTCAGTCAGTACAGATAACAAACAAGCGGGCGTCACTAATTGCTCGCGAAGTGCTCGCGACAAACAGCTATCTAGCCCTCGGCTGTTGTCACAGTATCCTGCTTCGCTGAAATCGTTTAGTTGAGTTCGGTAGACACCGTCGCCGGCGACAACAAGCGACCGAATGCTATTTTTTCAGAGATCTTTAACGAGACTGAGCATTAATAAAAAGTGACTTCTGTTTATTTTCTTTCTGAGAAGGGATTATTTTTCCGTAGAATAACAAAACAGCGAAAGGTCGCTTCCTGCTAGCGCGTCACGCTCTAGTGATTATGTCGTACAAATAAAGTATATTTTAGTTACATGTCCGAAGGGGACGTTTGTTTTTGCTTTAATGACTTATGAGAGCATCTATCACTGGAAAAGATCGACGCGTTTTTGGATGATGCCGACAGACTTTATTTTAGACATACTTATTAAATTTGGATTATGAATTATGGACCTCTAGAGCGAACAAATACCCATAAAATTGTGGCTTAAGAAAACCCATGATGACTACCATGATGAAAACGGGGTGTATAGGGATTCAGGGGTGAATAGGGACTAAATCAAAACTGAAATTTGCACTAGAAATTATCTACCTAACCACAGATAATTCTTTATATTTTTGATAGAAAGTTGTAGGACAATACTGGATTGTCCAGCTGGCAACATTTATTTGTCATGAAGATAGACAGTAATTTGAAAAAAAATCGTTTGAATTTTCTGCTTTGAAACCAAGGTTTTAGGTGCTTCCATGCTTCAAAACTTAGCTTAGATAGCTTTAGATTTTCGGTTCACTGTTAAGTGATGATTACAAAAGCTGTTTGTTTTGATTTTGAAAAATTTGAAGATAGATTATATATTATAAATATATAATATATATCTATGTATAAATATAATAAGAATTTATTATATTAATAAAACCAACTAAATTAAGATTTTTGGCTTGTTTACCTATCTGATTGGATAAGGGAGAACCGTGACACTTTTTCCCTATTGCTTTGTGGTGGTCCCTTTTGACCCCTACAAGCGTTTGAATGGGATGGCATATATGTTAAAGAATCAATCATCAACTTAATCATGTTTTCTTATGCATTTTCTCTAAAATTACTAGTTTTAACTCAAGTTTATACATCATAAACTATACAAGTTTCATGAAAAAAATTAAAAATCCCTAATATTGACCCCGTTTTACGGTACATAAAACGAAAAGTTTAGTTAAAAAAACTTGTTCGATTTATTCATTAAAGAGAACGGAGAGGACGGTTTCATCCCACCATTTTAACTATAAATTAATAGTGTTAACTGTAGTGGTGAAATATATATTCACCACTAAAGTTAACAAAATAGCTAGCTGTCAGCACCGGTAAACCAATTCAGATAGGTGTAAAATATGGGTCACCTATGGCAAGGTAATTTTAAGGCTTTGTATCGAAAATAATGAATAGGCAATTTATTAGCTAGCGACAAATTTTCGGCGCTGACCGCGGCCGTAGATCTGCCGCCGCGCCGCACCGGCCCGCGGTCCGTGTGCCTCGCGGAGCCCTCGGTCTGCGCTCTGCGTGACGCACCACACCGTGACGGTTTTAGATAGGTGCCATGATGGCACGTTAAGTGTAACACAATAAATCACAAAAACAGGAAGTAAGTAGAATTTCGTTATTTAAAACGAAAATTTATATTCTAATTTATCTTTAATTTATTTTATAATTTATCTCTAAAATAAATATAAGTTAATTATTCATCAGTTCATGCTCCGTCAATCTTCATTCTATTAAATAATAAATCTAGTTACAAGCTTCAATATGATATCTCGCGAAGATCCAGGTTTAATTTTCCGCTATTATGTTACCGAATAGATCCGGGAAAATATTTTCAATTACCGAAGAGAAAGGAGGGTTGGGTTCCTCGTTCATCCAGCGAAGCGGCAACTCCCCTGAGAGCGAGGCGAGGCGCCGCCGCGGGGCAGCCCTACGACGCGCAACTAAATCAATCGACTGCGCGCGTGCCCACGAATTAGGTCGAACGTGTGCTTTTTTGACAAATAGGTTTCTAAATCTTTATTTTATGAAAATTCTATTTCGAATGACATAAAAATCAAATGAACCTAAATACCATTGATATATACTGTTACTATCGTAACTAGATGCGTAGTACCGACCAAAATGCGTGTAGGCTCAGGTCTTGGCCATGACCAAGATCCTCTCCTTACTTCATACAGTGGGAGTGACACTTCCACGAAATAGGCAAATAATGTGATGAAAAAGTGCATTTCTTGAACTCGATTGCGTAAAGAATCACGCGGAATTACTTTTTTCATGACTAACTATTGATTTTTTTGCTAAAATTGCAGCAAATATTATAGAAAATTTATTTAAATAGTTCATGCTATGTAATGTTGCCAGCAAAAAATGTATAGTTTTCACAATTATTGTGGGAGATTTTGATAAAGGATACAATTTTTATTAAGCTCTTAATTTGTTAAAATAATTCACAATACATACACGAGAATATTTAAGATCATTTCAAATAGATCACTCACTTCTATTGTTAAATGCCATCCATGAAATTAAACTATTAAATCAAACAAATAAAAGGAAAACCAGAAGACATTTGACGTTACATGCGGTGACGTTGCATGGTTGAGTGATATTACGATCGCTATTATATGTTGGCACAAACTAAAACACTTATTTTATTTCCACAGTCAAAGTTTACTATTTCGATCTACTATTCACTTTTCAGCTAACTCGAGAACATTTTGTACTCTATGAAAACGTAAAACAGGTTAAAGGAAAAAAACTTTATACTTTTTTAGTGACTGACAGTCACAGGTTAGTTCATACATACTTCAGGGAAAATCTAAGATTTTATATTCCTATCCTTTTTCCTTTTAATTATAAATGTGAAAAAATGTGAGTAGGTATGGATGCATGAATGTTTGTTACTCTTTCACGCAAAAATTACAGTACGCATATGGATGAAATTTTAAATATATATCGTTGTTTATGGCCCGGATGGAACACATAGGTGACTTTTCACCCGGGTACCACGCGAGCGAAGCCGAGGGCGGAAGCCAGTATCCCATAAATTTCGACTCTGTGGTATTAGAACCCGTGGCCTTCCCATCAATACTGGGAAGCTACCAACTGCACTACGTTTTACGTTGTTGTTGTTGGTAGGGGGTTTATTATATTACTTATTTCCAATGATTCATAATCAATAAGTAACAACATAATCACAACAATATAATCAATAAGTAATCACATTTATTTTCGGGAAAAAAAACGAGGTCAGGCAACATCGAGCTTTTTATTTCAAGCATTGTGGCTATCTCTATAAAATCAACTGCCATTCTCGAAGCAGGCCAGTTTAAATAAAAGAGATAAATATATGTTTCCTTCAAAATGACAATTAGTTTCAAAGCTACGTCTTCGCCATCAATAAGTGGTTACTATAATTTGACACTTGTTAAGGAGGTTTGCATCTCTTGTTATTCAATGCTAAATACACTCTAAAATAAACTGCAATATTGAGCAATCTTCTAGAAATATTGTTAATATGACCCTGGGGTAATTTATATGGACCCTAAGTTTCTTTACCACCTGCTTCATTTGATTCATGTCGAGCTATCTGTCTGCATAAACTATGTATGTGCTGTGCTAGTGCTCCAGGTATAGTGGCGGCGGGTATTCTTACCGCCTCGTCATTTCGACAATCTAACCAGGCACAGTAAAGTCAAAGTCAAAGTCAAAGTCAAAATTGTTTATTGCGTAATATGGGTTAGTAACAGTTATATTTATGTGATACAGGTTAGTGCAGCCATATTCAGCGTAGTACGCATGCAATATTTTTATGTACACATTTTAACACTATGTACATTTACATTTTTAATTAATTTTTTTCAGTACAACAGAGATGTCAAATACAAATTACAATTCAAATTTTAATCAATATTTTTATCATGTAAATAGTCACGGGTAGAATAATAAGCCCTTTCCAATAATAATTTCTTCAGTCTCACTTTAAACACTGCAATATCTGAGGTATCTAACAAAAAACTAGGTAGATGATTGTAAACACGAACAGCCATACATAATATAGTCTTGTTAAACAACGCAGTCCTATTTCGGGGTAGACTTATTTTGTTATTATTACGTCTGCTCTTTAATTTCACAAAAAGGTCCATATTACATTTTACAAAAACAGATAGTTCGTAAATATAGAGACAAGGCAAAGTCAAAATTCTTAGTTTAGTGAAGTAAGGTTTGCAGCTGTCAGTTTTTTGGAGTTTGCAAATGGCTCTGACACATTTCTTTTGGCTTACAAATATTTGCTCTTTTAAGGTACAATTGTCCCAAAATATAATGTCATATCGTAAAGCAGACTCAACAAAACCATGGTAAGCTACAATCACAGCAGCCTGATTGACAACTTTACGAAGCATGTACAAGGCATAAGAGAATTGGTTTAATTTCTTACATAAACTGCTAACGTGTGTTTTCTAATTTAATTTTTCATCTAAATTTAATCCTAAAAATTTGGTTGCGTCAACTTTACTAATGTTATTTCCTAAATAGTTAATATTTATGTCAGGTTTATTAATACAATTATTATTATTAGAAAATGTCATGATATGAGTTTTGTCAATATTTATTAGTAAATTATTATATTCAAGCCATTTGATAATTATTTCTAGAGTAGTATTGATCGAAGACTCAAAGCGAGATCTACAACTGTCCGTAAACATCAAAGTACTATCGTCTGCAAATAGGACCATCTGAACAGGGACTACTTTGGGGAGATCATTTATGTAGATTATAAAGAGAAGAGGGCCTAACACGCTTCCCTGTGGAACTCCGTACTTGGTTACACGATATTCAGATCTATACACAATTTCTTGTTTCACCTTATGACAACCGAACATGTTGCAGAACAAGAATGAGTAGGTATGCCACTGGCCTTAGAGAGTGAGGGAGACACAAGCGGTTCCGCTTCCGTTCCAGCAGCTTGGCATCAGTAGGTGTATAGTTCTCCGGCCAACAGCTCGGTGGTAGGTAGAAGAGTGGGAAATCTCGTGCGTAGACCTGCTTCAAGGGCGGTCTTGCCGGTGGTGGGAACCCCAATTTGGGGTTGTAGCAGCTCACTGATTTTAAATTCCGAAGTAATTGGTAAATAAATACGTTGGAAAGGCAAAGCTCATGCCAATTATTCGCAGCGAATTGTTGGAAAGTGGTACGTTCTCGCTTCGAGACAGCAGGGACGCTTGTATTGAGCAATAGCCGTTCGGTTTTAAATCACCGTGGCGTCATGCCCCCCGCCTCATACCTCACATATCGACCATAGATCCACTTCACTTCTTTAATACGGAGTGAGCGGTTTAACTGAGCTAGATTGTCAACTTGACGTTGATTTGTTACGCGAATATAGTAACTGAGAAGTAGCAGATAAATAGTGTACCGAGTACGGAAATTTTAAAGTAGATAGGTAAATTGATAAACTTATATATAGAAAGAAAATGGAATAAGTAAAATGATTTTAAATTTAGGATAATAAAGCTAAGAACAAACCGTTACATACCCCCCTTTCTAGATGAGGATTTTTCCTGAGGAAAATACAATAAAAGACTCCATGCTATTACAACTTGAAATCTTTAACATGCCAAACTCCCAAGTTTTGACCTGCCATGTCCTCAAGCTCGTAGACAAGCTTAGATTTCTATTTGATAACACGACATTTAAGAAATTTAGGAGCAAGCTTTTTAGAAAATCTTTTATCCTTGTCACTAAGGTAGAATGTACGCTTCCAAACAATATCCCCTATATTAAATTCTACGTTTTTACGCCGTAAGTTATAGTTTGTACTGTTGCGAGAATGAGCTTTAATGAGTGACAGCTGAACTTTATCAAAGATTTTATGAAGTGCACCTAAGTTTTCGGCGTATTGATCACGCGGTGTGAATATAATATGGCCAACTAGGTCCTGATCAAGATAGTGTGATCCACAACTTACCAATTCACGGCCGTAGACTAGGAAAGAAGGTGTAAATCCTGTTACCTCATTTACCGCACTGTTAAGAGCTAACTGAATTTTTGCGATATTAGTATCCCAAGTTCGATGATCGTTCTCAATAAAGCTAGACACAGCTGTAATAATTGTTTTATTATAACTTTCTAAAGTATTGACTTGAGGGGTGTAAAGAGGGTTATAACAAACGTTAGGTATATTATAAGTTGTAAGAAGGTTACGCATAGTATTGCTGGTAAACTGTCTCCCGTTATCCATAAGGATTGTGCTTGGTATTCCGTGCACTAGAAACACGCTCTTCAAGGATACGAGCAATTATGTCAGCTGTTGCTCGTCTGATAGGGAAAAGTAAACAATACTTGGAAAAACAGCATGTTATAACCAGCAAAAAGGTGTTTTGTTTTCTAGAAACTGGTAGAGGTCCAACCAAGTCCATGCTGAGCATTTGAAAGGGGCGACTGCAATGTTTCGGTTCGCCCATAGTACCCAGTGTAGTGTGATTAGGGTGCTTGTGAGACTGACAGATATTACAGCTATTTACAAAACTGGTCACATCCTTGTACATATTAGGCCACATGTATTTGAGACTGAGGCGTTTAAGCGTTTTGAAAATGCCAAAGTGGCCTGAGATAGGGTCAGCATGATTTTTCGCCAAGATATCTAAGCGATTTTCTGATGGAACCACCTCCTTGAAGGAGGTGGAGAAGGAGGCTCCTTCCATTCAAATTCTCTAGTAAGAGGGTTAAGAGACTTCATGTACCTAAACAGCTTACCTTTTTCAATTCGGTAATTGAGAAAGGATGTTGGAGACTTTTGACACCCTTCGAATATATTTAAGTACCAAGGGTCTTTAGTTTGCAAGCTTGTAGCGTTTGGGGCGGTGCTTATAACCACTACAGGAACAGCACGAGCCAGACTGTCTGGGACGACGTTTTCAGATCCTTTTCTATGTTTTATATAAAAATTATAGGCAGAAAGTCGTACGCCCCATCTTGCTAGTCTTCCTGTTGGGTTATTTAAGTTAAGAAACCATTTTAGAGACGCATGATCAGTAAATACTGTAAATGTTAAGCCGTTTTCTAGATAGCAACGCCAGTGTTCTATGGCCGATAGAACGGCTAAAGCCTCTCGTTCCGTAGCACTATAATTGCGCTCCTGTTGTGAGAGTGACTTACTCATATAGGCAATTACCCTTTCGTTCCCATCAAGTATTTGAGTAAGTACGGCTCCGATTCCGTAGTCACTCGCGTCAGTGTGCACTGCAAAGGGTTTTGAGTAGTCAGGGCAAGATAGAATGGGAGCGGACGCCAAATGTGATTTTAGTTTAAGAAAAGCATTATTAGCCTCAGAAAACCAAGCAAAAGGGGGTGAGTTTTTCTTTTGAGACGTTAGTTTATTTAAGGGTGCTGCTAAAGAACTAAAATTAGATATGAACCTGCGATACCAGGATGCAGTTCCGAGAAATCGTCTTACTTCCTTACGGTTGATAGGTGTGGGGTAATTTACGATCGATTCGACTTTCTCCGGATCTGCTTGTAATCCGTTAGAGTTAACTATAATGCCCAAATACTTTAACTGACTCCTGAAAAACTGGCTTTTCTTAAAGTTTATGGTCAGGTTAGCTGTTTTTAGTTTTTCCAACACCCGAGTGAGTAAGGACATGTGCTGTTCAAAGCTATTAGAGACAATAATGACGTCGTCGACAAAGACAAAAACTCTATGTTCGAATTCAGGTCCATAAAATAAGGCGTCCACCAGACGCTGCTGGGTAGCAGGAGCATTTGTCAAACCGAAACACATTGATTTAAACTGGTAGGATCCCCTAGAAGGGATAAAAAAGCAGTCTTCTGTCGATCTTCCTCTCGAATAAGAATTTGCCAGAAGCTCTTAGAAAGGTCCAAGCTTGAGAGGTATCTGGCATCTCGTAAATTATCAAGGATCTCCGAAATATAAGGAAGACTATAAGCATCTTTTTTTGTAATGGAGTTGAGTTTACGGCTATCTAAACAAAAACGTAACTCACCGTTCTTTTTAGGTGTCAGAAGGACAGGCGAGGACCAGGGACTTTCGCATGGCTCAGAGACATTTTCTTTAATCATTTCGTCTAATTGCTCGACAAGAATGCGCTGTTTTTCCGGAGACATTCTATAGTAACGTTGGCGAATAGGCTGAGCATCCCCCGTATCAATAACGTGGGTGATTAAGTGAGTACGCCCAAGACCACGCTCCTCATAAGATATATTACGAAACTCGCCTATGATATGATCAGCCGCTAACTTTTGCATGTCTGATAAATGCTCGTATGAACAAATATTAAAAGGCTGAGAGTGCTTAATCATTTGGGCTAAATTAATATTTTCAGAGTCCTTATAATAAGCAATTCGATCTAAGTGTTTAGGAAAAAGACCAAAAGTCCTCCAAAAATCCATGCCCAATATAAGGGAGTGTTTTATGTCTGGAACTACAAACACTTTCAGGGTGTGACATTGATTTTGAAACATAATAGGAAGGTGTAAAAGTCCGATAGCACTAAGTTTATCACCTCCTGCTGCAATAAATGATATTTTCTCACAGGGTTCCAATTTGTAACCAGCGATCAGTAAATGTTCATGACTACCGTTACCTAGAATTGTAGTTGAAGAGCCGGAGTCGAGAAGGCCAATCATTGGATTATCATTAATGTTGACCGCGACATAAGGTCGAGACTTATCGATGTTAGAACTATTATCGCGGATCGAAGAAACGGCGCTGTATGTGAAAAATGAAGAAACGAAGCTAAGCCAATTCTTCCACTCTTTTGGATCAACGTTTTTATGCTGTAAAGCGCTATTCTTGCAATCCTGCTTAACTAGTTTTTTGAATTATCTATTGTTGACTCTACCGTAATCCCTTTATTGCATTCGGGACATTCAGAACGGCGAACGTCCTTTTTCCCACATTTGAAACAAATCAGAAAGCGCTCTTCTTTACAATACCTTAATGAATGATCGTTGGTTCTGCACCTTGGACAAAATTTAGCTTTAGAAGAATTGGGTACTAAAGCTGCAACGCTCTCATCCTCCAAAAGGGAAGAAACGCCAGTCCTTTGGTAATTAGTGGAAGGATTAGATTTCTGATAATTATTATTATAAGAAGGTTTTTGGTACAAATAGTTTTTGTTAGATGAACCAATTACGCTATCACTAGGTTTATAAGCAAAATCAGGGGCAACAGTACTTGCTGAGACTTTAGGTGGTTCCCTAAAATTCGAGAATCGTGCCTGTATGTTCTCATAGCTGCGACACACAGTTTTCAAACTTTCGATAGTCCTAATATCAGGAGAGGCTGACAAAGTACTGGCGTAACAAGGCCGGATATTATGAAGTATAATCTCTAATTTATCCTCTTCAGAAAGAGGCCTATCAAGACGAGAAAACATACCATGCATTATGGAAAGATAGATGGTAATGTTCTCTGTTTCACCTTGGGTGCGAGATCTAATTTCGGCGACCAGCCTGTAGTCGTAATCATTACTACTAAAATCTTCTTTGAGCAGTGCGCAAAGATCATTCCAAGATTGAACCTTATCTCTGTTACAGCGGGACCAGTGAAGTGCATCATCAGTAAAGATCTCAAAAGCCATGGATAGAATTTTATCATATGATATACCCCTTGACTAGACAAATTCTTCTACTCTTAAGATAAATGAGCGCACGCATGTTTTTCCTGTAAACCTTAGTTTGCTTAACTCCGATGTAATACTACGCTCGCAAGATACGAATACAGTAGTATTAGCAGTATCAAGTGTAGTAGCAGCAGTTGATGACGTTGCACTAGGTTTAACTAACGCAAACTGCGGTCGTAAAGCCAACATTTCTTTATACTGAGACTCAAATGATTCTTTACAGTTTTTGTGACCTCCAGCTACTTCAGGTATACTACTTAACCTATTGGTTCTATAGTAGATATGGTGCAGTAAGGTTTCAGTACGAGCAAAAAGATTCTTATCAAATTTCTGTCTTAAAGACACTAGATTGCTCTGTGACTTCACGAGGCACTCGTGTAAGCCTATCAAATCTTGATCAGGTTCTAAGTGTGACTCCAAGATATCATCAGATGGCAATTGAGGTGCCAGTTTAACTATTTGTTTACGAAGCTCTTGGACTGAACCACTATTGCCACCTCTTAGTTCTACTTCATACTCCAGCTCAGCTTTTTGTAGTGACAAAATTTTTATAACAAACGCCATATTGGGTATGTGTTTCAAGATTATTAAAACTAGTAAAATACACAATCAATCTTAAAATAACTTAAACTAAAGAAAAATATAAAGCCAACACCAAAGAAAAACTACTTAATGCAAAAAAAGTTGTGCAACGTAATTCGGTCACGAATTTAACCTATACTGGGCGCCATTGTAACATTTCTACCTAAATTAGGAGCTTACTTACCTAATTTGAGAGTAGGTAGGAAGTAAAAATCTATAAGGCAATGTTAACAAATTATAATAATAAAAATTTCTTAAAATTTAAACAGTTCAAGCGGAAATGGGCTAAAAAATAAATAAAGGTAACGTTACACTAAAAGAAAGTCAGGGTCGTGGTTTCACTCGTAACCGAACACGTTGCAGAACAAGAATGAGTAGGTATGCCACTGGCCTTAGAGAGTGAGGGAGACACAAGCGGTTCCGCTTCCGTTCCAGCAGCTTGGCATCTGTAGGTGTATAGTTCTCCGGCCAACAGCTCGGTGGTAGGTAGAAGAGTGGGAAATCTCGTGCGTAGACCTGCTTCAAGGGCGGTCTTGCCGGTGGTGGGAACCCCAATTTGGGGTTGTAGCAGCTCACTGATTTTAAATTCCGAAGTAATTAGTAAATAAATACGTTGGAAAGGCAAAGCTCATGCCAATTATTCGCAGCGAATTGTCGGAAAGTGGTACGTTCTCGCTTCGAGACAGAAGGGACGCTTGTATTGAGCAATAGCCGTTCGGTTTTAAATCACCGTGGCGTCATGCCCCCCGCCTCATACCTCACATATCGACCATAGATCCACTTCACTTCTTTAATACGGAGTGAGCGGTTTAACTGAGCTAGATTGTCAACTTGACGTTGATTTGTTACGCGAATATAGTAACTGAGAAGTAGCAGATAAATAGTGTACCGAGTACGGAAATTTTAAAAGTAGATAGGTAAATTGATAAACTTATATATAGTGAAAAACGCGTGTAATAATAACGAAGCTGTTATTTGTTTCACTTTCTTTTAATCACCAGTACTAACTGACTAGACTAACTAGAGTACTAACTAGAGGTGCTTCTTGCTTCGTAGCTCAACTGATAATGGTCGTCCAGTCGCTCTTCCGAAAACAAGTGAAGTGACGAAACTAAACAGTATTCTAATTGACTCAACAAAATGGCAATTACACCACTGAGACCGGACGTCAGTTGAGCTATTAAAACATTTAATTATTTTATTTTATATTAATTAAAAATACCACAAGATTTGTGAAAAATATAACCAATTCATAAAGTATTTATGGATAATTATTTATGAAGTAATCAACATGTAACTTCCGCTAAAAAAATGTTAAAGTATTATAAATATTATTTTAAAACAATTATTCAACGAAAACTTCGTTAAAACGAATTTAAAATATTATAAAAATAATAACAATATTTCCTAAACGCTAACAACTCGTCCATCCTGATAGGAGTTTGCGTTCTCGCAAATTGAATACACATTTATAACAAGATCCAAATTAAGCTAACGTGCAAATTTTGTTGGTAAAAAATCAATTAAATATAAAAAATCAACTTAAGATAAATTTTATAATCATCATAAATAACTGAAAATGTTTAACTATTTCATTATGTACTTTGCTTAAACATAATTAGGTGCTCATTGCACTTAAAATAACATAATCACGTCGCTCATAGCAAATTAAAACGTGCACTTTGCACTTTGAAAATAGTAGGTATACGCTCATAGCGTTTAAAAATAGTATACGCTCATAGCGTTAAAGAATAGTATACGCTCATAGCACTATTCGTAGTCATTGCTCATAGCTTTTCAGGATATACATCGTTATTACACAATAGTGCACTTTGCACTTCGGAAATAGTAGGTATACGCTCATAGTATTTAAGAATAGTTCACGCTCATAGCACTTTTCATAGGTAGACACATAAGTACTTGCAAACAGGATATTATTAATACTCTCATAGCTTTGAAGAATGTACATTGTTCATCATATTATAATACTTAATAATCTTCACCTACTAATAAAGAATTTCATTATCGAATATGAAATTCGCTATCAAGTAAATAATTGTATCTACAGAGATAACTCGAATAAATAGCCATATCCAATTATATTATATACTATACCTTAAATCATATTATTATCATTTCACTCACAAAAATGGCAAATTAATCATCAGCGCTGTCAGTACTACTAGACGATTCGGATTCGTTACTTTTGAAACAGAGCCATGGATGTATTTTGTCAACAGAAAATACGCCTTTATACAGAGATGTTCCTTTTTTTGTGATTGGGGTATCTGAGACCTCATACCTATCGTTATCTAATATTTTAGTTACTCTGTAGGGGCCTGAGCACTTGGGCAATAGTTTTTTACTCTTCCCTACTGTATGCGATGCCCTTTCTACCCTGACTAGTTCTCCTAATTTGTACTCTTTAGCCTTTTTCTTTTTTCTGTCAAACCTCTCCTTTTGTTTTTGTTGAGATTTTTTTATGTGCGTACCTACTTGTTCCCTAATTAAGCTTAAATTATTAGATTCCTCGTTTTCACCATCATCATCGGATTTTCTTCCTACCTCGACTATATCAGAACTAATATCAGATATTATATTACCTTCATTAACTCCGGTAAGCCTCAATCCAAACAAAACTTCAGATGGAGTTTTACCGGTCCCTTTGTTAACGGTGTTATTCAGACCCCATTGTACTTGCAACAGTCTGTCATCCCAAAGTCTCTCATCTTTACCATAGTTTTGAGATGCCAAGGAGTCTAAAAGGGTTCGATTATATCTCTCTACCTGGCCATTTGCCCTAGGTGAAGCAACTGCATTTTTGATATGTTGAATGCCTAATTCCAAAATAAAGTTTTTGAACCTGGAACTCGTAAAAGACGTACCTCGGTCACTAATTAAACGTTTAGGTAAGCCAAATGTTCCAAAGTAGTCCCTAAGAATAGTTATTGTAGAGGACGATCTTGTATTTTTGACCGCCTTCAAAACAATAAACTTCGTGAATGATTCAACAATTACTAGGATATAACAGTTCTTTCTCTTTGACTTCACAAAGGGACCAACGTGGTCAATGTGGATAGTATGGAAAGGTGTAGTGTCTTTAGGTATAGGGTGTAAGAACCCCTGTTTTCTGCCAGAAGGCAACTTATTATGTGCACACTCTAAACACGAGTTTACGTACTTCTTGACAAATTTTCGCATGCGAGGAAACCAGTAATGTTGTTTGATTCTATCTAAAGTTTTATCTAGCGCAAAGTGCCCAATTTCGTCATGATTTTTCTGCAGTATTTGCCATCTACATCCTTTCGGTACCACCCACCTTAACCCATCGTCAGTCACTCGATATACTCGTTCGCGTTTCAGAACGAAGTTCTTTCTTATTTCAACTATATCGTTAAATTCTTTATCTGAAAGTATGTTCTTAATACGCTGTATTTCAGTATCTTCTAATTGGACTGTCGTCAGCCAATCATCCGATATATTCATTATTTCATAAGTCTCTATAGCCTGAACAACCCCTTCACAATCTTTAGTTGGATTTCTACTTAAAGCATCAACATGAATCATGCCCTTACCAGACTTATACACTACATTACAGTCGTATTCTTGAATCAAACTCCACCATCGTGCCACTCTTGGTATCATGTCACGTTTTAAAAACGTGGCTCTCAGAGAATTACAGTCTGTTACTATAGTGAAGTTTAATCCAAGAACATAAGACCTGAATTTCACCAGCGCGGCTATGACGGCGAGGGTCTCCAACTCGTAAGACGAGAAATGAGACTCTTCGGGTGAGGTCTGCCTACTGTAATAGGCTACGGGTTTCAAGACACCATCACTTTGCTTTTGTAACAATACGCTTCCTACACCATGTTTACTAGCGTCTGTATGTATTTGAGTTTCAAGCTGAGGGTCATACAATGCCAGTACAGGTCGGGAAATAAGTGCATATTTTAGCTTCTCAAAAGCGTTTTCCTGATCCTGTGACCATACCCAAAGAGTATCTTTCTTTAATAATTTAGTAAGAGGTCGGGCAGTCTCACCAAATCCTCTAATAAAACGTCTAAAAAAACTGGCTAAACCAATAAACTGCCGGACATTATGAACATCTTTAGGTTTCGGGAATTTTTTAACGGATTCAATTTTTCTCACGCCGGGCCTAACACCTTCCTTCGAGACTTCAAAGCCTAAATATTCTACATGGTTTTGAAAAAAATGACACTTTTGCGGTTTCAATGTCAACCCTGAGTTTCGAAATTTCTGAAGTATTGACTCTAATTTATCAATGCCCTCTTCAAATGATTTGCTTGGCAATAATACATCGTCCATATAAGCTAAAGCGCTGTCAAATCGTGAATTTCCTAAAATCAAATTGATCGTGCGCTGGAAAACAGCCGGTGCGTTAATAAGACCGAAAGGCATTCTGTTAAACTCATATTGCCCATCGGGCGTAACAAAGGAGGTCATGTGTTTAGACTCTTCTGATAAGGGAATCTGGTAATAACCAGATGCTAAGTCCAGCGCACAGAAATACTTGTTTCCGGCTAAACGATCAATTTGATCTTCTATACGCGGTAAGGGATAATGTTGCTTGACAGTTTTTCTATTTAAAGCGCGATAATCGATACATAGTCTTTTATCTCCGGTTTTCTTTTTCACTAATAAGATGGGACTTGCATAAGGAGAATGAGATTCTCTTATTATGCCATATTTAAATAGTTCTTCAACCATGACCCTAACCTCATCACGTTCCGAGTGACTCAACCTATACGGCCGATAGACGACTGGTTCTGTATCTCTCAACTGAATGTCCATCTCTGCGACACTTGTTTTACCTAGTTCTGATAAATCTTTCGCGAAGCAATCACGATATTTATTTACAGTATTTATTAATATTGATATTTGATCACTGTCTAAATTTTCATCAATATTAAGATCTTGCACTGTTAGTGGTGGCAAGGACTTTTGAATTTTATTTATACTTTTTACATGATTAGTTACAGACCCAATGGGATCCTGGATAGCCCAGCAACGTGCCAATATTTCCCCTTTTTCAAATTTTAATGACCTGTTATGTTCATTGATAATAGTCAAATAGCATGTACCATTTTTTATATTATAATTACCTAGTTTTATTTTATGATTGAGACGATAACCGTTCTCAATTAACACAAGGCCGCTAAATTTGCTTACGGTGTGCACTTTTACAGAGACACTACCTTCAATCACGACAGTATCGATAGATCTCAGAACCAGGCGAGTACTATCTTTAATTCGGTTGTCAGTAATTACCAAGTCTTTGTCAGATTTGAAAACCCATATGTGCGACTGCTCAGTAGCTGTCTGACCGATAAGCATGTGGAAGTTTAAGTACGCATCAGGGACAATAATGACTTCTACATTAATATTTACATCATCTACCAAGAGTGAAATCGTAGTTTTACCTAGCGCCCTTATTATTGCATTCCCAAAACCCTTTAGTGAAGGCAAATTATCTAATTGCCAATTTTCAGATGGTACTATCTTTTTTATTATGGATTCCTGTACTAAAGTACACTGACTACCAAAGTCAACATAACCCGTCAGTTGGACATTATTTACTTTGATTGACTTAATAAACTTGTTATTAGCATC
Source organism: Horisme vitalbata (assembly GCA_951804965.1). Classification (NCBI taxonomy): domain Eukaryota; kingdom Metazoa; phylum Arthropoda; class Insecta; order Lepidoptera; family Geometridae; genus Horisme; species Horisme vitalbata. Next base: position 249,212 of record OX638104.1, on the reverse strand, counting down.
TAATCCAGAACTATTATTTAGTCATAATGTCTTGAATTCAGTTTTATTATCGGACCAGACACTCCTACTGCAATCCGGATCATTATGTCCTACGCGTTTACATTTCTGACATTTTAAGATTGGTTTTTTACAACCCGATACGACATGACCAATTTCATGACAGTTGAAACATTTGAGCACTCTACCCGAATCGCTCTTGAACGGTTTACGCGCAGCTTCAGGTATAGGGCGGACTGTTTTTTTATTGAACCTATCGGGGCGTTCATGCCTGATGCTCCTAAGATAACCTAATAATTTATCTGCATCCTCGAAACCTACTGCCTCTGCGCCGTATCTAACTGATCTATCATCTATCCCATACACAATACAGTCTATTGCGGTCCTGCCTACTATCCCACACCTATTTAAGGCTATCAGTTTGTCATAGTAATATTCCTCTAAATCATCCCCAAATTTCGCTCTTTTGGCTAACATTTCTGTAAGCAAGTGACCATAATTTTCATAAGATGGAAAAGCAGATTTAGGTTTATCTACCCATTCGTCCCACGTATGTAGTACTGATGGCTGTCTTTCATACCATTTTTTTGCGGTACCGACCAATTTAGGCAGAGCGTAGTGAGCAGTTTGCTTACTATCCCAACCGTAGATCTCAGAGCATTCTTTTACTTTGTTTAACCACGAAACAATCGTTTGATTCTTTGCCTTGGGGTCAAATTCAGGAACAACGTTATTATCACTAAACTTATCTTTGCTTTGAGGATTTACGGTTGTGATAGATTGCAATGACTCTTTTATACATTTAAGCAATTCACTATGGGTAATATTCCCACTAGATGAAGGCTTTAGCGTCGTAGACGAACCCTGATCTTCAAAATGAGATCGAATTGGACTGCATGATCTAATCACACTTTCTTTACGCGGGGTCTGTAGTCTATGACGCCACTGCCTACTATAACGATTATCCCTTACTTGCACGTTGTTGGAGCATGATTTTCCTTTGGACCGACGATGCTCCAAGGGGTCTCCCTCCATGAAACGCGACCGCTGCCTTGAACCGCGATGCTCCAGCTGATCTCTGTCCACGGAGTGGAACCGCCGTCTTGACCGTCGATGCTTCAGCTGATCTCTCTCCACGGAGCGGGATCGCAGTCTCCGCTGGCGAGGCTCCTGTGGACCTTCCACGGAGCGGGATCGCAGTCTTGACCGTCGATGCTCCAGCTGTCCTTTCTCTACAGAGCGGGACCGCCGTCTCCGCTGGCGAGGCTCCTGTGGAGTTGGACCTTCCACGGAGCGGGACCGCAGTCTTGACTGGCGAGACTCCAGTAGGTCTCTCTCCACTAAGCGGGACCGTCGTCTTGACTGGCGAGGCTCCTGCAGGCCTCTCTCCATGGAGCGGGACCTACGTCTTGACTGGCGAGGCTCCAGTGGATCTCCTTCCATGGAGCGGGACCGCCGTCTCGACCGGCGATGCTCCGGCTCATTGCCACGGGCAGATGATTGGGACTGGGTACTCAGTTGGTTCTGAGCGCGAGTCTCGCTTCTAATTGGAGAACGTTTTCGTGCTACTTGGGTATTTAGCACAATACTCCGGTCAGATCCTCTTTCTCCACCGACGGAGCTGTGACTAGGCATTTCATTGGACGTCCAATTTCTGGAAGAGAAAAGAAAAGAGAACAAGTGACTGTTTCATATTTCTTTCAATGGTAGGGAATGGCATTCTGACAGTGACAGAATACCTGATTACTAAATGCTCCATCAAAAGAATAAATTTTAAAAAGTTTTCCTTTGTGCATGTCCTGATAATGGTTACCTAGCACGTTGGCTCCTGGCCTCGCACATGACGCTCCGCGCCATGCACGAGGTCCTCCTCCTCGTGCAGAATCACATTTGTGTTTTCAGCACTCAAAGCCTTAAACTCATCTCTTGTAGGTATTTATTATTTAAAGTTGCAAGACATAACCTTAAATGTAAGTAGGAATACGCAAAGCTTACTTATTAGGTTACTCAATAGAGTGGGTAGGTCTAGAAATAATAATAATCATACTATAATCGTTGGATGATTTATCGAAAACGTTGGCAAATAGTATTTGCCATCATCATCATGGCTAAGGTTAATTGTTTCCTAACAAAAGTAATAGAAAAACCTAAGTAAATTATCAAAGAACATTTTCCTTTTACCGTATTTGCCATTTTATCATCAGATCCTTATGATCTAGGGGCCGTGATCTACCTCTGCCTTAAAGTAGACAATTACATAAGTACGTTTTACGGTAAAAGTAAAGTCTGTAACATTGTAGATAAATCATACAACAATGCATTCCACACAAATAATTTAAAAAATAATACGACGTACATACCTTTATTATGGGCGTAGTCACACCAAGGTGGTGCCAAAGCACATTCCAAGGTGTCGTTCCGCTTCTGACTTGAAAAACGCGTGTAATAATAACGAAGCTGTTATTTGTTTCACTTTCTTTTAATCACCAGTACTAACTGACTAGGCTAACTAGAGTACTAACTAGAGGTGCTTCTTGCTTCGTAGCTCAACTGATAATGGTCGTCCAGTCGCTCTTCCGAAAACAAGTGAAGTGACGAAACTAAACAGTATTCTAATTGACTCAACAAAATGGCAATTACACCACTGAGACCGGACGTCAGTTAAGCTATTAAAACATTTAATTATTTTATTTTATATTAATTAAAAATACCACAAGATTTGTGAAAAATATAACCAATTCATAAAGTATTTATGGATAATTATTTATGAAGTAATCAACATGTAACTTCCGCTAAAAAAATGTTAAAGTATTATAAATATTATTTTAAAACAATTATTCAACGAAAACTTCGTTAAAACGAATTTAAAATATTATAAAAATAATAACAATATTTCCTAAACTCTAACAATAGAAAGAAAATGGAATAAGTAAAATGATTTTAAATTTAGGATAATAAAGCTAAGAACAAACCGTTACAATCCCACTTGTTCATCAGTAAAAATTTTATTGGATTCAAAAAAGTGACATTATTAATTATTTTTTCAAATATCTTTGAAAAAACAGGTATAGGGCAGTACCTCTCCATTGCATGATACCTGCCGCGACCGTCCGCCTGCGGCTTAGCTCGCCTGGTAGCTGGATCAAAATTAGCCTATATTATGTCACAAACTATATTACTACAAGTACTATCCAAATCCACTGTTATGGATTTCAGTGGTAACATACACACAGACAGAAATGTGAATAGGGTTTTAACATATTATGTTTGTTATCATGCTGTACCAAACAGATTGACTGGTAAGTTCCCATGTGCCAGTGATGCGGTCGGTGTGGGTGAAGCGGCGCGTAAATCAATCAGCAGTCGCACGGGGCCGCGGCCGCGCGTCCTTTTATTTGCGGGCCGCGGGTCCTCTTTTTTACTTCATCCATAAAAGCTGCTAAATGTTGAATGTGAACGTGTCACCAAATAGTGTCAGCCGGCGAGTTGGATCGGGATTCAAATTCGGGTTGTTGATAATATCATCGTGTCTGTCTCTTTATTTCATCAGATGTATCTACAATTTAAGCCATTTCATATTTTATAAAGAGCGGGATAAAAGGTTATTTTGAAAGTTCTTACCAGGAAAGGTATAAATCGGCCTGATTCATGGAGTTTCAAAGTCAAAGTCAAAGTCAAAAATCATTTATTCAGTAGGAACTGTATAGTACACTTTGAAACGTCATTTTTTTTTAATTTACCACCAATTCGTAACGTGACCAAACAGAGAAGAATTGGCAAGAAACTCTGCTTGGCTTATATTTTTTTAACGTCATTGTACTTAATATCTATTACATTGTTTTTGATGGAGTTGGAGGCAGTTTCATCCCAAGCTTTTTTGTCATCTAAATAATCAGATATTTTATAATAAGCTTTATTACATAGATTACGTTTAACAACATTTTTGAATTTATTTACAGATAGATTAATCACATCATTTGGGATTTTGTTAAAAAATCGTACAGACATCCCTTTAAAAGATTGACTAACTTTATGGAGCCTTACAGTGGGAACAGCTAGTTTATCTTTATTTCTAGTGTTAACATTATGATAGTCGCTATTTTTCTTGAACATGTTAATATGTTTTCGGACATACATTAAGTTTTCATATATATATTGGCACGGCACTGTCATAACATTTATTTCTTTAAACTTAGTTCTAAGTGATTCTCTGGGGCCCATATTATAAATTGCACGAACAGCCCTCTTCTGCAACACAAATATGGTGTTGATATCTGCAGCATTCCCCCACAACAAAATTCCGTACGACATAATGCTATGGAAGTAGCTGAAATAAACTAGTCTAGCCGTTTCTACGTCAGTAAGTTGACGGATTCTTTTGACTGCGTATGCTGCAGAACTGAGTCTGTTTGACAACCCATCTATGTGAGCGCCCCATTGAAGCTTATTATCTAAAGTTATGCCTAAAAATACAGTACTGTCCACAAGATTTAGATCTTCATCTTTTATTTTAATGTTAGGTTTAACTTGTTTAACATTTGGTAATATAAATCTCATACATTTTGTTTTAGTCTCGTTCAGTAATAAATTATTTACATCGAACCAGTTAACAACTTTCGCTATTGCATTGTTCACGTCGTCAAAATTGGTTTGCCGTCGCTTTAATTTAAATAAAAGTGACGTGTCATCCGCAAACAATACAATTTCGTGGTTGTCTCTCACAAGTTGAGGTAGGTCGTTGATGTAAATTAAAAATAAAAATGGTCCAAGTATTGACCCTTGCGGAACACCCATCTTTACTACAGATCCCGGAGAACATTTTCCATTTACGTCTACTTTCTGTATTCTGTCAGATAGGTAAGAAGTGAGAAGGGCTAAAGCCATACCCCTGACGCCATAGTGATCTAGTTTCCTGATTAATGTTTCATGGTGTACGCAGTCAAATGCCTTAGACAAATCACAAAAGATGCCTAAAGCATCATGTGAGTCCTCCCAGGCATCGTAGATATGCGATACCAACTCAACACCGGCATCAGTTGTTGATCTGCCCCGCGTAAATCCGAATTGTTTGACATCTAGTAAGTTGTTAAAGTTAAAATGACTTTGCAGTTGACTAAGAATAAGCTTTTCAAAAATTTTACTAAATGTTGGCAGTACTGATATCGGTCTAAAGTTAGTAGGGTCAGAATTACTACCGGATTTAAATAAAGGTGTTATTTTACTATGTTTCATTAAATCAGGAAACTCACCACAGTCAATACATTCGTTAAATATAAACGCTAGTTCTGGTGCGACAATGTCAATCAACGATGTTACAACGCTAACAGAAATGCCCCAGAGATCCGTAGTTTTTTTGACATTTATCAGTTTGAATGTTTTAATAATATCATTACTGTTTACATATTTAAAATAAAACGGTATTTCACATTTTGGTACATTTTTGTTTAGTAATGAATCCGCAATTATTGGAGAAGAGTTTAAGGATCTTGTGGTAGAAACTGGAATGTCTGTAAAAAAGGATTCGAATGCTTTGGCAACATCACCATCTTGTTTGATGATGGTATTACCAATATTTAATTTATACTCCTTAATGTCATGTTTGACTTTTCCAGTCTCACTGTTTATTATTTTCCAAGTGGTTTTAATTTTATTACTACTGCTTCTAATTTTTGAACTAATATAATTAGACTTAGCCGCGCGACATACATTTTTAAAAATTTTTGAGTAATTTTTAACTTTATCTTTAAACTCTTCACTAAAATTATACTGTTTTTCACTGTAAAGCTCATACATTCTTTGTCTGCTTATGTGAATTCCTACTGTTGCCCACTCACAGAATGTAGGACTGTCAGAGACCATGATCGATTTAGGTTTAAATATTGAGCTAAATTCTTTGATAAAATTATTAAAAAAAGAATTATATAAATAATTTGGATTATTATTTTAAAGCACTTTACTCGCTACTTCTCTGAACTGGACCTCGTTAACGCACAAGTGTTTAATTTTTCGTCAAATAATATACCTACTCGTTACTCGACCTTAATAAAACCTCCTCTACAAGCAGTAATGAAGAGTGGGGAGTCGAATTTATTGAATTAGACGGATTTATTGAATTTTGAAGGAACCGCTGACTAACGGCGCCTTACGGCCGACTCGACCTGATATAATTCGTGCGATGTTCTCTTCAAGCCAGAAGGTACGCAAACAAACGGAGGATCGTCACTTGATATTGAAAGTAAAGAGGAAATGTGATTAGTCTCATTTCTCTAAAAGCTCACCTCCCCGCCCGCCTCCTGTCGACGCCAGAGGGCGCTACAAGTGCCTATTCTAATCATTTGAAATTCAAATCCCTCCGTCAACATGAAGAGGTGTTGCAAAGTAATTAAAAAATCTGTTCTGTTTATAACGAGGCGAGAACGAGCCGTGATAGTGGCTCATTGTGAAGGGCTGATCTAGGGTAGTGCTTATTTTAACAGCATTACTGTTTTGTGGTTTTAAGGGAGAGGTATTTTTTTTATTGTACTTGAAGATGGAACAAGCACATGGCCTACCTGATGCTATGTGGTAACCATTACCTATCACAAAGCATTGCATCGTAGATCACGTTTTTTTGGAACGGGCTTTACGATGCAACGCCCTGCATCCATCAACTTGAGGCATGAAGTTGGCTTTTTGTGCCTGTAATTTCACCGGCTCCTACACCCTTTAAACCGAAACACATCACAGCTGCTTCACGGCAGAAATAGGCATGGTGCCAGTACTGCCCTGAACGAGCCCTCCAGAAAGAACTCTACTACTACAAAAACCACGTACGGTTTACACCTAACGCCGGTATACCTCTAGTGTCCAGAGATGGCGCGATCTATCAGTTGATGTGGCTCACGTGCTCGTTTGCTTTTTAACATAAAACCGAACACAATCATTATCAAACTCGGTCATGGAGGTTATGGTATGCAGTTGCATTCGTTTCATGATTTCCGCTTGATGATCATGAGATCCGCTTTTCTGATAAGAAAGATAAGATAAGATAACTCTTTATTCAGCACAGACAATTACAACACAACAAAACACAATAATAAGGTAGGTAGTTAGTTACTTACGATTTACAATTTAGGCAATAGAAATAAGTAGAGAGAATACAAATGTGACAGTAAGTAAATAGTAATACCTCGCGACACTTAAGTGCGTCCAGCTCTTATTTAAAAAAATAACAAAGTAGAACTTGTTAATTGAGCAGCTGTCGCGCTCCAGCTCAGATCGTGATCAAGGCGGACTTTAATCTCAAAGTTGTAAGTGCCTAATATTGTGTAAATGGCGCGACCTTTTCAACTAGAATCGAGGTCAGAGCAATACTTTAAGGAAACGCGAGTTGAACAAAGACTCTCTTAGTTCTATCGGGCGATTCATCTTGAGTATTTGCGTTGCGTAAACAATGCCGCCGACGTGATTTGGAGATTGGGCTCGTTAGCGCGACCGGTGAGACCGGCCGAGAGCAGGTGGCTCCTCGACGCTGGACCACTTGATCCTCTCATGGTTTGGCCCAGGGAGGTTGTATTTTTTTCTGTTTGGCCGATATATTCGTTGACATCTCACACACGGTCAACAGATCCCAAACTAGGCAGAGCCAGTACTATGGGTACCAGTGACAGATAAACATACATAGACACTTATAAAACACCCAGACACAGAACAAACATTCATGTTCATCACACAAAGGTTTGTCCTGAGCGGGAATCGAACCCGCGACCTGTAGCTCAAAATACAGTGCTACTATCAACTGAGTTATGATCCTTGTCGTACATTCACAGTAATACATTTTGTAGAAATGTTCCATGATATTAATTTAGGTTCATAGGATATCGTAGATAGCACAAACCATCACCCATCTATAATTTATTCAGTGGCTAGAACTGCAATAAACATTGAAATGGTATGCATCTGCACCGGCCAGCTGTTTACGGCGCTAATGAAATACGACCGAGCTATTTTTTGTCTTTATCTGGCAAAGTTATTTTATAAAGTAATTTAATGAATGAAGAAGATAACAAGGTTAAAATATTACACTTTTACGTACGTAGAATCAAAGTCTAGACCGTTCACATTATTCTAATTTTTATTTCGCATCGATCGGTGCAATATTACCTAAGTTATAAGCATGGGAAGTTTACGTAGGTTTTTTAAATATCGCTAGTGATCGCGAATAGCGCGTGACGTCATCGCTCGGCGGCGGCGGGCGTCCGTAGTACATTTCGCTGTTAAGTTGTTTGCTCTCGTGCGCTCTGGTTATTTTTATTAATTTAAAAGAATGCTGATTGAGTGAGTGTATCGTGTAAATTATTGTTTTAGAACTAAAATGGAAGAAGGATTTCAAAAAGGCCAATATAACAACCTTCCCATAGTTCACGATATGATGGTGGCAGAATATTTTATAACAATAAAGAAATCATTAACCTTGGAATGGTTCAATAAACTGCGAGTCGAGTACCCTACATACCTATTAATATATAGATGCATCGGGGAGCCCCCCTTAATTCATTTTAATTTAATTTAATTATTTATTTTTGAAGTAAATATATAAACAAAATATTCTGTGCATATTTCAAGCGTCTACCTGTTGCTGTTATTAATATCAAGCAAAAAAACGGCAAAAAAAGTGGCAACAGAAATACATCATCGGTGAACATTTCAACTGTCTAACTATCACGGTTCAAGGGATACAGCTTGGTGACAGATAGACGGACAGACAGACATACAGACGGACAGCGAAGTCTTAGTAATAGGGTTTCCGTTTTTACCCTTTGGGTATGGAACCCTAAAAAGCATTTTACTAGCAAAAACGAAGTACCTACCTAGTCTACCTACCTACCTACCTAGGTAATTAGTTAGTATTTCACTTGGCAAGGTTAAGTACCTACTACTTAGTATTTCACATGGTATTTGAACAATTGACATAGAAATGATCCTCACAACAATATATATGCTGTTGTTTTTGGCCCTAATGGATGTGCTCTTCTCATAGCATTTGTCCATTTTTTCTGATTTTCGCATCCTTAGGAACGTAAAAAAACAACTTTTCGGGTGTTTTTGTGGCCCCATTTTTACACTGAGACACAATACAACATTTATTTTATGAACTCATGTAGTTTTTATTGTTTCTTATTTAAAATAAACAAAGTAGTTCCGCGTGCGACGGGCACATTGGGGTAAATGCTTCCAATCCCCGAGTCACTCGCGCGGAGGCAGGATCCGTGACGTCATCAACGATATCGCGCTCGGTCCGCGGCTTGGACCGAAAATGTTAACTTTGCACTTTGATATCTTGGTCAGTTTTAGAGATAAAAAAATAATAAAAACACAGTTGTTCTCGTAATTTTTTGTAGATTTTTTTGGCATATATAACAAAAAATGGTTTTCTTCTTCATTGTTAGTCGTTACAGCTTTTAAAGAACTGTAGGTGCAAAAATTCACTTTTTTTTTCTGCATATGATCTACTAATCTAGTGATTTTAAAATAAAGATATTTTTGACATTTCGCTTACAAGATTTTAACTCGCAGTTCGAAATCTCTGCCCTCTGAATAAGTTATTATTTAGTTATACATTTTTATTTGTTTGTTTCTTTTTTCGTAAGGCATTATTGTTTTGTTAAGTTTTAAGATACTTCCAGTAGAGTCATTGTCAAATGGTTATTTTTTATATGTTTCTTTATCGTAACTTTTTGTCTGTCTACCATTTCATTTTGACGTGTATGCTATATTTTATAAATGGAAACTTTATTGGATTAGATATTTTAATTTAATTTATTTTATGAATTAATATTGTTTTTATCTGATTAAAAATAAAAAAAATGAAGATATTAAACTATAAGAACGAAAAAAAACAAATTACACTTGCGAAAATCATATAATTATATTACCAAGATACAATCACCCAGAGACCTAAAAGGTAACAGAAACAAAAGTAAATATTGCGCATCGCCTCCCCGACCAACCTCCCCAAGCGGCAGTTTGATCTTTAACTTCACCGCATTTCGTTAAAGAACCTGGAAGAGCAAGATCTAGAGCCATCGCAATAAAAGGAAACAAAGCAGCGCGTTGGACCGACGCCGACGACGCGACGCCGACCGACGCCCGCACCGACATTAGTGCGGACGCGAATGCCTCAAATTCCCCGCAACCGCACGGCACGGTGCCGTACCGCAGTGCAGCAAAAGCACAGTGTATAAAGGTGAATTAATCATTAATAGCATTCTTTTAAATAATTAACATCATAAGACCTTATTTCAGTTGAAAAGTAAACCTCAAACGAACATATTTAATATGAGTTATTGTGCCATAATTCATGTGTGTGCCATAATAGCCTTATGTTGTAAGACAAACAAATATCATATGCTGAGTAATAGTAGTTGAGATCGATGCGTGTAGTCGGTACGTGCGGTGCGGCGTCGTGTCGCGCCGCAGTGTCCGGCTCTGGCAGCTCGCTGTTGTTTTTTCTCCGCGGGCGGCGCGATAACGCTACTTACGATGATAATGTTTGCGGAACGACAACTAAATTCTGGTACATTTAAGGTACAAGTATATAAGGAGCTTTGCATTTGTTTGGCAAAAAATATTGTTGGTCGTATTTATTACAAAAGTTTAAAAAATAATCAAACATTTTATCCACCTGAATTCTAACATGTATGTACAGGACATGGTAGTGAATTGTAATAGTACGTAAAAGTTCAAATGGAAATTATGTATATTACAATACAAACAAAAATATTTTAAAGAACCAGAACAGTTATTGTAGTTTATTCCACGTTACTTCAGTTTATTCCACAAAAGAACGGGAAATGCCCGAGAATTACTTCTTGCTTATGTTTGAAATAATACTCGTTTTTTCGTTTTATACAGGTAACTTACGTATTTTATGCTTCCGCGGAAATCGTTTAATGATATATATATACGTCGTAGCGCTGCTGAGGAATGGTGCTACGGATCCGCTACGAATGGCTACGAACGGCTATGGACCGCTACGGAATGATGACATCCTGAGACAAAACATGGAGTCCCGCTGTTACTACTCGTGCTAGTTGTTCTGTGTAATAGTGGATCACTGTTTCTATTATTTAACGTTTTATGCCAAGACAAACATTTATTTCATGCATAAATGTATCAAGCGAATTTACTTTCAAAACAAAACAAACTGGAATGCTTGAAGTGAAGTTACAATGAGCTCTTTCACCCAGTACTTCTTGAAAAGCGCAAACAATCATTCAATTTCGTTGGAATCATGAGTGAAGCTTGATCTACAATTCAAGCGCTATCTGTCAGAAACAGGAAAATGCGGCATTTTGCCTGATTTTATCCCGGAAATGATGGTATTATTTATTTTCCATTAATTCCACAGACTTCCGGTAAATTCCGTGAGTAATGATGAACCCAGTAGGTACATTAATATTTACGGCTTAATTACAGAAGAATTATTGTTCATCTGTAATCTACTGATGTTTACTGCGCTATATTGAATGGAATGAAAACAGTCCATCACTTAATACGAGGCACATATAGATAGGTAATCATTTTCAATATTGTCCGGTTGCAGCATTAACCAAGCCAGGCAGGAGGTTCTATGACAATAATCACTTACTATTCTGTTGATGTCGCTGTCGACGAGAGAGCAATGTTTCAGATGCGTAAGTGGAGGCCGGAAATGGAACAGGTTGGTCTCCGCCCACTGCTGGGCACCGGACATACATGAAAATCATCATAAAACGCCCAAAAAACGGGTCTTAGTCGCTTATAAAGACGACATCTTAGTTGTTTTATGACTTTAAGTCATGCTTCGATTTAATTTCAGATTTATTTTCTATTCTATTATTATTTTTCCATAAGCGATATAATTATCTGATATTGTTGTATGCCTCAGCGCTGAGGATCGATCACCGTAATACCACACAATGTATTGAACGTTTAGTAGAGAGTAGGTATATCGATAATAGGTCCGCCGGAGCACTCCATCGAACGGCATTAATGGCCTTCCGATTGCGAACGGAATTCGGTCAAGCGCGAGACGTAAGATCGCTACCACAATCTAAACATCCATACGTACACGAGATACGATTTGAATGAACATTGAGACAAGCTAAACATATTTTTTATAGTTTTTTTTCTTTTAATAATAACAGCCAACAGTCTTGACCCCTACACTGTACCGTATATCAGCGTGTGGGTATCAGGAACTTTCAGAATGCTATGTTGATACAATACCCAGACCACCACCACCATCAGAACAGCAGTCTTTATTCAGCCCACTACTGGACATAGGCCTCTAAAGAATATGTCCATTATCCCCATGCTGGGTTGGGGATTGCAGGGCCGAGAACAGACTAAGGACAAATATATTTAGAATGTACAGATACTACCGACCCTCTGGTGCATGAGCCGGTTATCTGCCTATTGCGCAAACGACGTCAAAATGTCAAACAATTATGGACTTTATTATAACGTTGTGTACATGTTGTTCTTTGTATTCAGTATTCAGTTATCTACAGAAAAGCGCTCAGTCGGTCAGAAATCAGCACAGAGCAGTCCGCTATCAGCGCGGCGCCAGCGGCGATCGGCCGTTACCGGCTGTTTACGAGCCGCGCGTTCGTTAACGCTCGTAAACTGAGTACTCAGCCTTCATTCCAGCTCTAATTACAGAGGATAAGGTAATAACGCGGACGGGTTCTACTTACGGCTCGCGTGTGCTGGTGAGGTGGTCGCAGTGAGCTCTACTGAGCTCATTTGTAGGCTTTTATATTAATTAATTTATTCCACCTACTGTGTATAAGATAAAGATAAATTATATTTTATTCTATTCTTTTTATTTGGAAGTAATAGCTAAATGGGCCACTCAATGTCACTTTTTGTTATTTAAAGTTTCTTTTAAAAAATCGTGTAACGAACTAAAACTCCTTTACAAACTCAGAGGCACTAATTAGTAGGCGAGGGGCGCGGGAGTGGGGTGAGGGGAGCGGGTCAATTAAAATGCATCGCCGCCATCACTCCCGCAGTTTATGATTTTTCCGAAGCCGTCAGTGCAGCGGCTTGTTACACAATGCATCCTTATCATAGCATCCCGCTCCAGGCTACGCGCCGCCTCATGCCTTCTACTGGGTACAATTTAAAATACTAAGGAGTATATTCATAAATAATATATGTGTGTAATGTATCTATGTGTTTTTGTAAAGTTAAGTCACATTCAACTTTACAAAAAAAAAATGTGCTGACGTTTAAGGTTTGAACTTGATATTATTTAAATCCGAAACGAGTTTATCCGACATAGAACTAAAGTTGTTGACATAGCTCAGAGAATTAGCAAGCTGAAGTGGCAGTGGGCTGGCCATATCTGCCGAAGAACCGATAACCGTTGGGTAAACGAGTCCTTGAGTGGAGACCGCGGCTCGGCAAACGTAGTGTGGGACGCCCTCCGGCCAGGTGGAGTGACGATCTGCGAAAGGCTGCTGGTAGAAGCTGGATGCGTCGAGCTCAGGACAGGGCGCAATGGCGCTCATTAGGGGAGGCCTATGTCCAGCAGTGGACTGCTATAGGCTGATGATGATCATGATGATTTAAATCCATTACAATGGCCCGCGAGAAATGTACTGAATGTGTGTCTCTGTGCGAGAAGTGTACTTGTTATTTGATCTCAGTATATTATTATAGTAATATTGGCTTTCCATTAAAAAGAGATTAATACATTTCTAACCAATATTTATTTTATCAGATTGGTACCTACCAATTTTGTTAAAAAAATTGTGTATGTATATATATTTATGTCATAGTCAGAATAGTCCTACAAAATATGAAATGTATTCCGCTTAAATATTAAAAAATGGAGGAAGTCTAATTCTAATTCTAATTTGAAGTGGGGGGAAAAAGTTCTGCACCGACGTCCCGCATTGGGGTGTATTGTGCATTGCCCCCCTGCTAACCTGGCCCCAGCCAGCCCAACTCCTTAAAATAACGGAGAAGGACTCTGGGTTGGTGACAACATTGCTCTAAGATCCCCGTTCCTGCCTGCGTTTGCGAGAATTGATCAAGCAGTTTTTGTAATCCGGACTTAGTTCTGGCTTCGTTTGTGGCAGTGCAGTGTAAGATGACGTGCTCCACTGTTTCTTCAGCTTGAAAGCAGCCGCGACAGGTGCCGCTGTCCGTTGCTCCTGACTTTACTAGGTGGTGGTTCAGGTCACAATGGCCTGTAATGACACCAACCAATATGCGTAGGTCGTCACGCTTCATTTTTAACAGGGTGTTAGTTATTCTGTTGCTTCTACTTGGTAGCATTAGTTTTGAATTTTTGCAATCCTGTCTCCGGTCCCACAATCTTTGGTGTTCGCTTTCAGAGTGCTCTCTTAGCCTTTTCTTGATCTCCACCGAAGGTGGGTTGGAAAGGCCAATATCAGTGGCGGTTGGAGTGAGCCTGGCTCCTTCCCTTGCCAGCGAGTCAGCCTTGTCATGTCCAGGGTTTGAGCCGTGACTCTGCGTCCATGTTATGTTAACTGTGTAGTCAGTTGTTAGTTTTTGAAGGGCACTGTGACAGTCCGCAATCGATTTGGACCTCGTGTCTGGACTGCGGAGTGCGTTAATCAGTGCCGCGCTGTCTGTTATAAACATGAGCTGTGATTTATGATTTTCTGATGTAGAGGCGTCAGTATTTTTTATTGAGTAGTCTATCTCTGAGGCCCCTAAAAGAAGTCCTAGAGTTTCTGCCTGAAATGCTGTTGTGGTTCTGCTGAGAGGCTGTGCTTTGGATAGCCCTGTTTCGGGGCAGTAAAAACCACAACCCGCACCACTTTTTGTCTTGGATCCATCTGTGAATATATGATAGATTGTGTTTGACGTTGAACCGTATGTATCCTCTATATTGATTATCCGATACCCTTTGCTTGTAAGGTACGTCGTGGCTACTCTGTCCGTACCTTTCGATGCTTCAGGGATGATATCTGTTGCCTTATTTAGTATTTTACAGTGGTTTGTGGTCCTGCTACTGCCTTTCCACTGGTCTGTTGACTTTATTCTGAGTGCAGCGGCCATGGCTTCTTGCTGTATATGCAAGTGCAGTGGCGTTAGTCCTAATATAATGTCTAGCGCAGCTGATGGGGTTGATTTTGTACAACCACTGATCAGCGAGCATGCAAGTCTTTGTACCTGTTGTAGTTTGTTTATAGTTGTTACTAAATTTGTTCTTGGCCACCATACAACAGCACCATAGGTTAGTACTGGACGGACCATGACTGTGTACATCCAAAGACTGAGTTTGGGTTTTAGTCCCCAGTCCTTGCCGATGGCACGTGTACACTGCCATAGCACATTTGTTGCCTTTGTTGTGACATGGTCTAGCTGTTTGTTCCATAGAAGTTTACTGTCCAGCCATATCCCTAGATACTTAACCTCCTTACTGAGGACCAGTTTCGTTCCGAATAAGGATGGAAGTTGTAGTGAGGGTAACTTGAGCTTGCGAGTGAAAAGCACTAGTTCTGTCTTGTTCGGGTTTACAGAGAGACTGTGCCTGTTGCACCAGGATTCCACGATACGGAGTGCCTTCTGCATCTTGTCGCAGAGGGTAGATTCAAACAGCCCTGATATCATAATGGCCAAGTCGTCGGCGTATCCTACTGTTTGAAAGCCGTCTGCGTTTAGGGAGTCAACAAGTTCGTTAGCTACAAGCACCCACAGCAGGGGGGATAGTACTCCTCCCTGAGGGCAGCCTCTAGTTACTAGACATCTTGATGTTTCCGTGCCCTCTATACTCGCTGCTCTGTTAGCGAGCATTTTCGTTATCCATTCGTTTAGATTATCGTCGACTCCCCGATCTCGTAAGCCTTGTTCGATACTGGGGAAGGTTGTTTTATCGAAAGCTCCTTCAATATCTATAAACGTGACTAAACATGATTGCTTATTTTCTAAAGCGCATTCGATCTTGTGAACGACTTGATGAAGAGCCGTTTCGGTGGATTTTCCAGACTGGTAGGCGTGTTGGTTTTTGTTCACTGGATTTTCGACTAGTGGTCCACTTCGTATATGTCTGTCGCACAGTCTTTCCAGGGTTTTCAGTAAGAAGGAACTCAGACTGATCGGTCTGAATGATTTGGGGTCAGTGTAGTCTGACTTACCTGGTTTTGGTAGAAAGATGACTTTCACTTCCCTCCATGAGTGTGGAATATATTTCCAGGCAATGCAACTCCTGAAAATAGCAGTTACCGTGGCTTCGATTTTTCTCAGGTTCCACTGCAGGAGGCCCGGGAAAATTTCATCGGTACCAGCGGCTTTGTATGGTTGGAAGGTTTTTATTGCCCATATAAGTGTTTCTTCAGAGACTATTGTTCGGGCCAGCTCCCAGTCATTATGTTGCGGTGTGTGGCCCTCATTTGTCTCCCAGTTGTTTTTGTCACTTAGCGTACAGCCAGGGAAATGCGTACTAAGGAGAAGTTCGAATGGTTCCCTTTCTGTTAGCGTGTATGACCCATCTGGTCTTTTCAGGGTACCTAACTTGACTTGTTTGTCTTTAGATAGTATTTTTGTTAAACGAGCCGTCTCACTTTGCGTAGCTATAGAACTACTGTACTTCCTCCAAGTGTTGTTCCGGCTATGTTTTATTTCTTTTTTGAGTTCCTGTCTCTTCACTCTATAGTCTTTCCAGTCTTCTTGGCTGTCGGTGTTCATCGCCCTATTGAAGTGATGTCTTACCGTTTTTCTAAGTTTGGTGAGGTCCTTGTTCCACCACCTGTCCTTGCGGTGAGCAATTTTATTGTTTTCGGTGTTGAGAGGACACGAGCTCTCGTAACTTCTCTTTAAGTTGTCAGTGAGAGACATTAGAGTCCTCTCTATCTCGCAGGGCGTAAGCATAGTTGAGGATTCAATTTTTGACTGCTTATCTAACGCCTTATTTAGTAATTCTGTAAAGACCACAGTGTCTGTTCTCTTTGGGTTTCGATATGTGCGGGGTTTAGATTCTCCCGTTTTCAGGCTATATCTGATCCACCTATGATCCGCGCAAGACGTTTCAGTGGTAGAGACGTGCCATTTACTTACGTGTTCTGCTATTTCATTCGTTGCTAACGTAATGTCTATTATGGTTCGGGCCCAGGACGTCACAAATGTTGGTTCTACGCCTCGGTTTAGAATGTTGAGGTTATGCCTTAATACGAAGTCCAGAAGCTCGCTGCCTCTTGTATTCGTGTTTGGGCTTCCCCATACTGTGCTGTGGGCATTGGCGTCGCTGCCCACAATACATTCGATGTTGTGTTTGTTGCAATGGAGGAGAAGTACGTCGAGTTCCTGTGGAGGAGCTTCTCTGTTGCTGTCCATGTATGCGGATGCTATGATGATAGTTTTTAACTTACCTTCTAGCCCTGTTTCGATTTTTACCACCGTAAGGTCATCTGTACATAGATGTGTTACCAAAGATGATTTAAGTGTTTTCGGCACGTAGATGAGAGTGCGTGTTTTGTTTTGCACTGGCGGGGAGTATACATTACCTTTAAGAGCAGTGAAACCTACCTTTCCTCGGACGATGTAAGGCTCCTGGACCAGTGCTATCGTGTTGGGTTGCTCTTCAAGGGTTCTCCTCAGAGCGGCGAAACCAGTGACGCTATGTTGAATGTTGGCTTGAATGATATTTATACTAAAATCTATGTCAGACCTATGGGTTTCTCCAGCTAGTCCAGAGGAACCGGGAGTGTTAGAATTATTTTTGCGAACCCGTGTTAACGAACTAAAAATGACTAGAAAAGGGGGGGGGGGGGGTTGTTTTTTGGGGTGATTGGCTTCTAGCTAGCCTATTTACGGGGAGATCCCGCAGGAGAAGAAGCCAAGTCCATTGACAGCGCCGGCGAGAGCAGGTTGAGGCCTGAGAGGCCCGCTCCTAACACATCGTCGTCGCCGCCCAGGAACATGTCGATCTCCTCCTGCGAGAACTCCCTTTCTTCTGTGTCCAGGTCGGAGACGGGGACGGGGATGCCCGCCATGTCCCCCGCCGCGTCCGCGCTGCAGCTGGTGCTGGGCGCGTCCGCGGCGGGGGCCACGGCGGGTCTCCTGACATCGCCGGCCTTGGGTTTTCTGACATGGATGAATACCGTCGCTAACTTGTAGTAGAGACGGTACTTCCTGCTTTCAAGGGCGGCCATCTCCTCCACCGGCACCCCGAAGACCAGGACGTGGTTGGTTATAGTCCCGGTCTTGGTGGGCTTGTGAGCAAAGATAGGCCAGCTCCCGATGTTGAGGTGGCGGCGATTAACGGTCGCCAGGTACTTACGTATTTTTTCTCCGTCACCTGCGTAGTCAGGCACGAAGACTACTCCCTTGTAGTACCTCGGCAGCTCGTGCTCTGGTACTACTTTGTAACCCTCCGAGCCCGACCAGAGGCCCGCCAGGTTCTCGACGATGGAGTGAAGCCACGACAGAGAGTAGTCGTCGCTTGGCTCCAACCTCAGTCCCCCGCAGGCTAGTCTGGGCATCGTCTCAAAGTTCAGAATAGCGTCTTCCTGATCGTAATTTTTCTCAGAGTGATCTATGGAGTGCTGTTCTATAATATGTCTGAGAATGGTGGCACGTTCGATGTCCATGTGCTCTCCGGACTTATCCAAAATCACCACCCGTAGATGGGATCTGGCTGTCCTGGCGTACGACGGAGCATCACCTGCGTCACCTTCTCTATTGTTGTGGGTGTCAGCGTTCTCTCCTGCGTCGGCGGCTTGGGTGCTGTTAGACAGGCACGCCTTCTTCTGCATTGCGGCAGATGAGGGCGAGACCAAGTCCGAGCTCCTTTGCCGCTTCGCTGGTCGAGTGCCTTCACCCTTTGTCGGAAGCGGTAGTCCAGCGTTCGGGGGGTGATCCCTCTCCGCGTTCGTGCTGCCTTCACCCTTGCCCTTGTGAGGCATAGGTTTGGGCTCCGCACCCGGAACGAGTGACTCTTCCCCGTACGCTTTCTCTACTGCCTTCGACTTTGAAGTTTCTGACAAAGTGTCAGTATGTGGTGTGGCCGAGTGAGTCCGCCGGGGCCCTTCCAGCTGTGGGGTCCTTCCCTCCTCCGCGTCGAGCCCAAGCGAGTGGGTTCGACGCTCCGGGTCAGGTTGGTCCCCTGCCGTCGTGGCTAGGGGTCTCAGCTCGGTTGTCCTACGGGCTATGACTGTTCCGACGGCCGGAGCTATATCCGACACGCCGGCGAGAGTGAGTGAAGCTCTACCCTCCAGTCTGATTTTATTCATGATTTGGAGGTTCAGCTTACGCCTCTCACTCCTTTTCCGTTTGCGGTTTTCAAGGCCGCTCAAGACCTTACCTGCGGCCGGCTTACCGACAGGCGCTGAAGGCACCGCGGCATGCCGACCGGTACCAACATTCAATATAGCGACACCAGCATCCGCCGTTGCCGCTACGAGGTCCGTCTGGTCCGCCATCCTCTTCGCCGCCTTCTTCTTCTTATTCTTCGGCTTCCTCTTCGGCACTGGTCCAGACTGGTCCAACGCCGAGGAAGATGAGGGGAGGGGGGCCGCGTCCCTATGTTGCCCAGTAGCAGCCGCGGAAGGCGGGGCCTGGGGCACCACCCTGCCGCCGCCTTCGGTAGCCAACTTCACACCCTCCAGCCCGGATACCGAAGGGCGCCGGGTGCTAGCCGGTTCGCTCGGCAAAACTACGTTCATTTTCGATTCAGTACTCATTTTTGTATGTGCTATTTGGGGTTCTGCAAGCATAAGCAGCTTTCTAACGACAGCTCATCGGGACGAAAACATGGATAAAAGGAACAAAAATGAAATACAACAAAAATACGAACATAAAATAAATAAGATGTATGGCTCATTTAAATCTACCTCCAAGACAAAAATATCCTACATAAGATCAGAAACGCTTCTGCTGATTCAAGAAAGGCGACAGCTTCTAAAACGCAGGAAAGACGGGAAAACTCTCAAAGAAATATCGAACCTAAGTAAAAAAATTAGTAAGAACTTAAAAAAAGACAGAACCTTAAAAAGAATCGAAGTAATAAAATACCATATTCAGAAAACAGGAAGGGTGAAAAGAGCTCTTAAAGAACTTACAGAGAAAAAAGATTGGATACCCAACATGAAAAACAAAACAGGAAAACAAGAAACCACTAGGAAAGCCATACTTATAACAGCAACGGAATTCTACAGGAACCTCTACTCAGGGGAACGGCACGAACAAAATGAAATTAACCTTGAAAAGGCAGAAGAAGAACCAATACCTAGGATTTTACAATCAGAAGTAGCTCTTGCAGTTAGATCACAAAAAAACGCAAAAGCACCAGGACATGACTCTATTACAAACGAAACGATAAAAATGACGATATCCCAAAACATATCAGAACTTACAGAACTTTATAATGACATTTTAAATACGGAATACATCCCCTCCCAATGGGCAAAAAGCACAATAATTCTCTTACACAAGAAAGGAGACAGGAACTTAATAGAAAATTATCGACCTATAAGCATTATGTCTAACATTTATAAAATTTTCTCCAAAATCATCCTCAACAGAATATCGATAACCCTAGACGAACAACAACCAGTAGAACAGGCAGGATTCAGATCTGGTTACTCAACAGTTGATCATATACATGCTTTAAAACAGCTAATCGAAAAATGCCAAGAATATAATAAGCCACTCTACATGGCATTTGTGGATTATAGTAACGCATTCGATTCCATAGAGCACAACTCACTGTGGAAGACACTGCTACAGCAAGGAGTTCCTAAAAAATACGTAAGAATAATTAAAAATATCTACGCTAAAAGTACAGCTCAAATAAAGCTTGATTCTATTGGAGAAGAGTTTCCTATAGCAAGAGGAGTAAGACAAGGCGACCCTCTATCCCCAAAACTATTTTCAGCCGTTTTAGAGAGTGTTTGTAGAAACCTAGAGTGGGAAGACTTCGGGATAAACATCAATGGCAAAAAACTAAATCACCTGAGATTCGCAGATGATCTGGTATTATTGTCGGACAATGCTTCCACCCTCGAAACCATGCTTCGGGAGCTAAAAGAAGCAAGCGCAACTGTCGGCCTCTCCATGAATAAGTCAAAAACTAAACTCATGACAAACAGAGAAGAGATTTTAGTATCAATAGACAAGGAAAACATTGAATATGTCAAAGCATATACATACTTGGGACAGCAAATAGCCTTCACAGAGCAAACGGACTTGGAAATAGAGAGAAGAGTGGCTAGCGCATGGAGAAGATATTGGTCACTAAAAGAAATAATGAAAAACAAACACTTCCCCATGGCTGCCAAAAAGAAAGTGTTTAACATATGCATTCTTCCTTGCCTAACATACGCCTCGCAAACATGGGCACTAACACAGAAACACTATAGAAAACTTCGGACGTGCCAAAGAGGTATGGAAAGAAGCATGATGAATGTTACACTAAAAGATCATAAGAGAGCAGAAGATATAAGACTAGCGACCAAGGTGGAAGACATAATTAAAAAAGTCAAACTACTAACATGGCGATGGACTGGCCACATGACAAGGGAGACTAAGGGGAAATGGACAAAGATAATTACAGAGTGGCAACCAAGAGACGGAATAAGAAAAAGAGGCAGACAGAGGAAAAGATGGGAGGATGATATAAAGAAAGTTGGAGGTGCTACGTGGCCCAGAATCGCGCTCAATAGAGCAGAATGGAAATTGCTGGAAGAGGCCTATGTGTCACAGGACACGCTGAGGACCTGAACTGTTTTGTTTTAGTGATTATATTTAGTGTAAGGAAAAATGTAAAAGGTTTTCAGCAATAAAGGCTATAATAATAAAAAGCATAAGCAGGGTTAGCTGGGCGCAGTAAGCTGTTGAAGATGTCGTTGCCCATGCGACATCCCCCCTTCTTTTAGTTGGCGGTTGGAGGGGAGAGGGCCGTAGCCTAACAAATAATCTACCCTCTTTCACTCCAGCCGTCATCAAGGCGTGGGTCGCCCTGGACAGGTTTGGGAAGGGATGGGTATTAGTTCAGGTTTGTCGGGAGCGGTTGGGATGCAAATGAAGGAGTGGATGTAGGGGTGGGAGCAGGAGGGGGATGAGGACGCTGACGTCTGGTGATTTTAGTTACGTCTATTTCTGAGGGAATTAGACCAATAACAGGGGGCACCACGTGAAGGAGAACCACCAGGCTTGCCTTAGAGGAAAGGTGCTCAAGTGCATTACCTCTGAGGCCTACTGCACCCTACCCGTCTTGAGGAGACGGGTATGGTAGGCCTGGATCCATGCTAACGCAAGCCGCTAAAACTAGGGTGACTAGGAAAGCAAGCAAGCTAGGCAGTGCAACTACTAATAGAATGGACGCAGACCCCCCCCAGAATCCAGAAATGGAGGAAGTATGTACAATCAAAAAGCCGCGTTCAGTGCAGTGCTTTTCACTTGCAGATTTTAAATATTTGTTTTACATTTTTGCTGTGTTTTCTACATTTGCAATTAGTCGGTCGAAGGATGTGTCTCCGGGCATCATCATGTGTCTACGTACTCGTAACGGTGAAGGAAAACATTGTGAAACCAGGATCACCTTGCACTAAAGTTTAAAAGGTTTGTGGTTAGTGTTCCAAAAAAATATATTTCTAACTTCTTTAAAAAAAAGGAAATGTATCGAATAAGATGTTAGGTCTTGCCTCTGTCTACTTCCTTTATGGATACTGAGAAACATTTGCAAATATCCATAAAGAGACAAAAGTCGTGATGATGTTTGTTTTTTTCTAAGATTTCTTTCGAAAACAATTCTCGATATAACTTAATCTCCCAGCTAGGTTTATTAAACCTATGTGCATGTCATTACCATTTCATCATCATCAGCCTATAGCAGTCCAATACTGGACATAGGCCTCTCTAGCTGAGCGCCAATGCGCCTATACCATTTGATTCAGTGAAATCACAGGGATAGAATAGAAAAAACTGTCCAAGTGCGAGTCCGACTCGCGCACCAAGGGTTCCGTACCGTTCTATGTGAGCCCCACTCGCGCACCAAGGGTTCCGTACCGTTGTATGTGAGCCCCACTTAAATATTAATGTTATTCTGTTTTTAGTATTTGTTGTAATAGCGGCGACAAAAATATATCATCGGTGGAAATTTTAAGTCTGTCTAGCTAGTCACGATACATGTGCATGAGATACAGCCCGGTGACATACAGACAGACAGATAGACAGACGGACAGTGGAGTCTTAGTAACAGGGTTTTGGGTCAACAACACAACCTTTTGGGTCCCAAAAGGTGAAAACGGGACCCTATTGTCGAAATTATATTGATTTATTATTAATAATAATCAGGACAGGGCGCAGTGGCGCTCTATGTAAGCCCCATAAAGCCAACACAAAAAGCTAACCATGGAAGCTACCACGGAAAGTTGCAGATCTATGCTGCGGAGTTGCTGCCGAGAGCTGCGGAGAGCATTTTCTACTACCCTGCGCTTTTGCGAGATTACTCGTTGTATAGAATGTTCTTACCAACTAAGTTAATTTACACCGATACTCCCACCTTGTACTTGAAGCTGGACTTGTTGGAAGCACATCGTTAAATGTAGGTACAGCTGGAACTAACTACAATACATTTTACTGTCCGAGTGTTCTGCGTCTCACAGACAATACAGTGAATCTGTGCCGTACATCTACAGACGAGACAGTGAACTGAACTTACTAAGTTGTGATTCTACTTATTAAACTTTATCAGCTGCGCAGTCCGATACTTGCGTTTCTTCGTTTCATATGAGCTAGCTCAATGAAAATAAAAACAGAAACGAGAATTTACGTACCGATTTAATAATCAAAAAATATTTTTACTCTTATTAAGTTTAAACTGGAGGTTAATTCTTGTGCTTTTATAACGCTCGGAGGCCTCCGAAATTGGCCGAAAACAACATCTTAGCGTTGCATATTCTAATTAATAACTTGGTTAATAGTAACAGAACTAGGCCGTTAGGTCACCGTACGAGTGGTTAAGTCAAACAGAACTTCAATAAATAACAAAATCACGATATTGGTATAATCTCCATTATTTGATTCGGAGTATCATGTCACACAGCAACATGTAGTCCCAAACTAAGCAGAGCTTATATTATGGGAACTACATGATTGATATATTACTTAGATAATTTTCTTTTTTGTAAATACATACATATTATAGATAGAAAACACCCAAACCCGAGACAAATATCTGCAGAACATGCAAATATTTGTCCCACAGCGGGAATCGAACCCGCAACCTTCTGTGTCTCAGGCGGACCTTCGCCCACTGTGCCACAGAGGTCGTGAAGATAATTAAGAACGCCGAAGTAAGCGCACTTCGTTTTACTGTTATTTTCGTTGGTGCAGCGTGGCCGGCCGTTCGAAGCACTTGGATCGAGAGCTGTGCTAGCAGCGGGTACACTCACCGCCAGCAGTACCGCAGGCAATCTTGTTCCTGCACGTATAGACAGTTAAGCTGGAAACTAACTATCAGCCCCGGCTGACGTATACTACAACAACAACAACAACAACAACAACAACACTAGCTAATATAGTCCACTGCTGGACCTAGGTCACCCCTAATAAGAACGCTGATATGCTCATAATCCCCACGCTGGGCATGCGGTTTGGGGATCACAGGTAATTTCTCGCACTGCCGACGCTGCTGGTAATCAGTGTCCGGAGATATCTATACTACTGAGTAATAAGCACAGTTGATCGGCAGTATTCGGCATCCAGTCGGCCAAACTGTCAGGCATCAGAAAGTCCCAAGGTGAAGTCCACAACTTAGGATCGATAGTTTGCACAGTGCAGTCATAAATATATTACCCAGATACCAACCAGCGGCTCGCGGACATCTCTGAAGCTGCGTATGGACAGCGCGTACATTGGTACGCGTAGTCGGTTACGCGTATCCTAGAACGCCATGTCCATACTTGCAGCTACGCGTACATTCTTGGGGTACGCGTACCGGGCGAGCTAGTGTTATTCCCAAAGGAAACTTATTATACAATACAATTTTCTGTTAGTCCAGGACACGCGCAACCGACTACGCGTACCAATGTACGCGCTGTCCGTACGCAGCTTTACAATATGTCCACGCCTTTAACCGGGCGGCCCCTTATAGAAATTATCTTTATAGAAATTTTACAATCAATAACCGCCTGGCGTGATTGTTGATGAATCCCTATCTCTAAATTAGAGAAGCCTTATTATGATTGGTCGAGGACTTCGTACTCCATTTCCTTCAGAGGATCGCGTGGTATTAAGTTTGCAGACCGTCCTCTGTTCTCAATGGAAACTCGAAACAAATAGAAACCGAATTAAACAATATCCATTTAACTTGCCACAGTGTACTGACGCGGAGGAAATTCATTAATAGTATCACCACTGCGACTATTCGAATTAACACCGTATTGCACATGAAACAAAGTCCAGTTTAGATCTATTAAATTTTAAATGATACACTCTTTTTCTGTCGCAGAAATACCACTCTAATAGTATTGCAATAAAGTTTAATTTCATGGAAGCAGCTGCATTGCACTCCAATAACTCAGAGCATTAGGGCTGCGTCTTGCGGCTTAGTTCGCTTGTAATCCCACGTGTGTTTACTCGCTACGTTCGCAGTTATTTCAAACGAATTTATTTTGAATTGTTTTTTTCAAAATCGACATTCATTTTTCAGTCACTTATAAGGGTAATGCACTAGTAGGGCAATAAATAAGTAACATCACGGGTTCAAATCCCGTGTGAGTCAATTTATTTGTGATATTATAAAAAAAAATCTCCTGCGCATTCCTTCGTTTCTGTCATGATAAATTATTAACATTCTTAATTTATTATTTTTAACTAAATTATATGAAAGTTAGATGAATAGGCTTACCTTATAATATTCACCAAGTAAGGTATATTATGATATGCTTTTGATGCTTAAAATGAGGTCTTACCACTGAAAAACATGTCTTCTGTTTTTCTAAATATATATGAAACAAAATCCACAGCCCCTAAACATAATAATAAAAAATTACCAAAACAAAATTTACTTCTCATCAAACATAATTTTTAACTGACACTCCAAACACACAGATAAACATAAATAACGGAAAATTACTTACCAAAATGAAATGAAAAAAGTCAAACTAAGAATTTGCGTTTACTGCAAATTAAGTAGAAGAATACTTTTAATTACTAAATAAAGGTCTGAATATTTTTGTAGTAAGTATAGCTGAAATAATATGTTTAATTTGTGAAACCTAGTTGAGCCACTAGTCGCGGCCACTAGTCGCGGCCACTAGTCGCGGCCACTAGACGCGGCCACTAGACGCGACCGCTGACCGCTAGCTGCGGAACAGATTTTTCTTACATTTAATAGTATCGGCGCAAACCGAACGTTTCAGTGGCCATGCTCGAGCCACAAGCTGCGGGAGTCACCCGAGCTCGCTACTTGTGGCCGCGTCGCTCACATCGTGTGCACATTTGGCCATAGTAGCCGGAAGTAGAAGTTAGAATCGGATTGGGTTCATCCGACGATGAATTCAATATAGTGTTGTGTGAACAACAACGAAATCAATAGTGCTTTCATTTGACAAACGCGTTTGACCCCTGCTAGCTCTCGACGGAAAATGAACGGAATTCAGCTAAAAGTAGCGGCTAAGTGGTAAGCCACTAGCGACTGCGGTTGGTAGCGTGGTCTAGTCGCTTAACTGAGCCACTAGTGGCCGCGTTTAGTGGCCGCGGCTAGTGGCTCAATTTGCGGGCTGCCTAAAAGCTCTTATTCATTTGAGTTCTGATAATCTAATATTTTAAAAGAAAATTAGAACTAACCACAGAAAAAAATAGTCAGGCCTCGAGCTGTCTGTGGTCTCCAAGTCGTGACGTCGTCATTGCGTGTTTTTATTTATTCATTTATTTATGACTCAAATTATTAGATTTACTCAAAGGAGAATGCCGAGAACTCGTACCATTTGCGTCAAAACCAAGCGTATCCATAATTTTTTTTATATTTTATGAATGACATTAACATTTTCTTTAGTTTTACACATCGACGGGAGTAATAATCAAGTAAAAAATATGTTGTTGATTTCATTTCCGCCGCACGCCACCATTAGACTGCAACAACTATGGCAAAAACCCTCATTTTTAAGAATCGACTAAAAACGAGATTTTTTCACGTTTGTATAGACACACTCACTTTAGTCTTGGTACCGAGCGCCATATATCAGACGGCGTTGTCATTTACAGTCGTGTTGTGTATGTGTATATCTCTCTCTCTCTCTCTCTCTTTTTGTGTGTGTGTATGTACGAAGAGCGGGAGTCGTTGTATGTGCGGGCTGGAACAGACACTTGGGCGAGGGCGAGTTGTGAAGTTTTTCAACGGCTCCAGATATTGCAAAATTGCTTCCGAAATGCGAAACTCGGGCGCTCTTTTACAGCAGTCTACAGTAAAATAGGCTGGTTCACCATTTGTGTCTACGTATTGCTTTAATATAATAATCACGTGAACAATGGATATTTATTGCCCAACTCTACAAATCCTAAAATTAATAATAATAATTGTAATTAAGAGGCTCTCGCTAGGCAGCTGGATCAAGGGTCAGATACAGAAGGACTCTTGGACTCGGCACTCATTGTGCGGTGGTTCTTCTCCCTGCAGTCCTAGCCCCCGACCGTTAGAGCCCTACCCCGCGGTCGGTGGTCTTCCGTTTGGATACATTTTTACTTTAATGTTTTTGAATAATTTTTGTACATAGTGGATTAATATTTTTATAAGCTTTATGTAAAGTTAATAAGTTGTAAGTAAATTTCTGTCTTATTCCAACACGAAGACTAAAGTTAATCTAGTTTAAAACTGGTATTTTGTATACAAAATGTCAGATTTAAACTTAGACTATCTTTAGTCTTCGTTTTGGAATGAGGGAGTTAAAGTTTAATAAAGTGTCAGAATAATAAATGTTCCGTACTTATCAAACTCCTGGATTTTCAGTTTTAGGCTCATGAAAAAATCGGCATGTGATTTACACAATAAGGTACACATTAGGTTTACGACTAGTCTAGACATGTCTTTAAAAAAATTAATTTAAAAATAATATGCACGCGTAATCTATGGGCATCTACGGCGCTGTAAACATGCGTGTGCGCGTCGTCGCGCGCATAAAATACGCCGTGTGCTTAGGCTCTAATATTGTTTATTTTTGACAATGCTGTACAGTACCATGAATGTCTCAGCTTTGTTTCTTTTATTATACATGTCATGATAGTTCTATGAGTAAGTACATACAGATGTGCTTGTCTGTTTTTTATTTTAAATTTATACTAGATAAGTAACCTACTTAACATTTGATAAAATCAAGTGTAACATTGTGTACCTACGGTGGAAAGTAATGTACTATACACACAAATAGTAATCTATGGCCATTTAACATTTCTTTCGCAAAATGGTGTAGCTGTTCAATTCTACTCTGTGTTCTATTGATGTAAATATCGTATAATTGAGAACTTTCAAACTGTTACGATACTCTCAGAGGCAGCGCTGTGAAACCTTTCTCTACACTTTATAATAGCGGCTGAAACTGCCTGGAGAATATAAAACTTTCTCACACGGTCCACTTTTATCGTTAACAACTAATTGATATCTTAAGTGGCGGGTAAATATAATATAAATCTGGCTTTAGAACTCTCTTTAGGAACAAGTAAGAACAAGTCGACAAGAATAAAATAAGTCCCTTTCGAGCGGATGATATTGCCATTCTATTTTCAATATTGTATCATAATGAACACGCAATTTGTTGGATTGTAGATGCTAAAAACATCTTTAAGAAACTGAAAACTATTATATTTTATAATTTTTACATCACACACGGAATAATCATTTTTCTCAACTAACCGTCATATAAAAAAAAATTGTTTTGATTACTTCTAAAGAACAACAAAGGGCTGTAAGGCGCTGTAATGGGGTGTAAGGGGCTCTAACATACAACTTCCGGAGCCAAGCCAACCTCACCTGCACGCTGTGCACCCTCCTAACTAACAAACGAGGCTCTGGCGGCCAGCTGATAGCGGCATAGCGCAGCCTAGCACCGGCACAGCTAAATTCCCTGGCCGCCGACGGGCAGCAGCATCGGCGGTGCGAGAAGCTGTGTCCTGCGATCCCCAACCCGCATGCCCAGCGTGGGGATTACGGGCATATCCCCCTAAATGAAAGAAGCAAGAAAAAGATGGCCCCTAGTTCCCGGCCGTCCCGCTATTCCTGGCCATACAGGTAGCGGCCATGGTAACGGCGGGACAGGGGGTGCTAGGAATCCCCGGGCTACCTCTGGCTACCTGCAAACCTGACCCTGGCTACGTTTAACGGACGCACTCTGAGGCTCGACGAACATCTAGCGCAGTTGGAAGTGGAGCTGGAGAACATTAGGTGGCATGTTTTGGGGTTGTGTGAAGTCGTAGAGAGGGAGAGGACACCATTACCCTAGACTCGGGCCACCTTTGTACTTCCGCGAGGGTGATCAACTATCCCAGGGTGGCGTAGGGTTTCTCGTTCATAAGGCCCTCTCTAACAACGTTGAAGAAGTCTCCAGTGTGTCGAACAGGGTAGCGTACCTGATTATTCGGCTGTCAAAGCGATACAGTATGAAGGTTATTCAGGTTTACGCACCGACCTCGGCATATTTGGATGACGAAGTGGAGGATATGTACGAGGATATATCCAAAGCCTTGCACAACACCATGAAGGATCACTTCAACGTTGTTATGGAGGACTTTAACGGCAAAGTGAGAGTCCGAATTAGCGACGAATCCAGAGTGGACCTGCATGGTTTTGGGTGTTGAAATCACCGGGGGCAAATGCTGGTCAACTTCCTAGAGAAGGAGGGGCTCTTCTTGATGAATTCGTTCTTCGAGAAGAAGCCCCACAGGAAGTAGACATGGCGAAGCCCTGACACTGTGACCAAAAACGAGATCGACTTCATCATGACGGATAAAAAGCACATATTCAGAGATGTCTCCGTGATCAACAGTTTCAATACCGGATCTGATCACAGACTTGTCCGAGGCTCTCTGAATATCAATCTCTAGCTTGAAAGAAACCGTCTGATGAAGTCCACGCTCCGACCCAATCTACTCCAGGTCATGGCGGGCACCGAGAAGTTTCAGAAGCTTCTCGGTGATAGATTCGTTGCTGTGGAACCCACCGATAACGTAGATGAGGCCCTTCAAAACGTGGTTGGAACGTCAAATTTTGCCAAATGCAGCATAAAGGCAAGAAGTCCGAACTCTCTGATGAAACTCTTCGGCTCATGACAAAAAGACAGGACACCACTCGGGCCACTTCGTCAGAGAGGTCAGACCTGAACAAGCGAATTGCGAAGATGAAACGGCGCGACCTTCGGAGCTCCACATACGCCTCATTGAAGAGGCAATAGAGCTAAACCGAGGGTCCAAAGTATTCACTCAGCAGCTTGGCAGGAGCCACCTGACGAAGTTAACAACACACGATGGCCGAACCGTATTGTCAAAGCCGGAGATATTATCAGAGATCGAGGACTTCTACGGCCGAGTGTATGCGGCACATGCTCCTTGCCCCCAACGTAACAACCACGATTCTAGAGCCACCCTCACCCGCCACTACACCGACGATCTGCCAGAAATCAGCCAAGACGAGAACGTATTGGCCCTGAGACAGCTTAAAAATAGAAAAGCCCCCGGTGAAGACGGGGCTACTTCAGAACTTCTGAAGGCTGGAGGAGCTCCTGTTGTGCAGGAGCTGCAGAACCTCTTCAACTCCGTCTTTCACTGTAGGAGAACTCTTAAGGCTTTGAACGAGAGCTTGGTGGTTCTGTTTTTTAAGAAGGGAGATAAAACCCTTCTTAAAACTACAGACCTATCTCGCTCCTGAGTCACGTCTATAAGCTGTTCTCAAGGGTTATTACGAATCGTCTCGCCAGAAGACTCGACGAGTTCCAGCCACCGGAGCAGGTCGGGTTTCGAGGAGGATATTTTATTTTATTTTATTTATTTAGTTTACAAAGCAGATTACAACCAACTAACATAAACATTATCAAGAAAAATGGTTTGGTTCTAGGTTGAAACTCTTTAGATGTAAACATAGCATGAGTAATGTTGCAAGCTACAAATGTTTTCCCTGAGAGGGATACAGATTTTATTTAATAGTTGAAAAGTAAGTAGTAATATTACCTAACTGCTATATGGCTAATATGGCACCATAGACCACATTCACACAGTGAGGCAGATTATACAGAAGTCCGAAGAGTATCAGCCCCTGTTTCTGGATTTTGTGGACTATGAGAAGGCCTTTGACTCTGTCGAAACCTGGGCTGTCCTGGAATCCCTGCAGCGATGTCAAGTGGACTATCGTTATATCGTAGTGTTGAGATGTTTGTACGAAGCCGCCAATATTAGGGTCCGAGTACAGGAACAGCAGTCTAAACCCAACCAACTGCGCCGCGGAGTGAGACAGGGAGATGTCATATCTCCGAAACTGTTCACAAGCGCGTTGGAGGATATGTTTAAGACGCTGCACTGGAAAGGTATGGGCATAAACATAAACGGCGAGCATATCTCACACTTGCGATTCGCTGATGACATAGTCCTAATGGCGGAGTCGCTGGAGGAGCTGCAACGAATGCTGGACGGCCTAGCATCAGCCTCGCAAAATATAGGTCTCGGCATGAATTTGGACAAGACCAAAGTCATGGTCAATGACCGAATTGATCCGAGACCTGTCGTCGTTATTGGACACCTTCTCGAAATTGTTTCGCAGTACACCTACCTCGGGCAGATATTGCAGTTGGGTAGGAACAACTTCGAGAAGGAGGCCAAGAGGAGGTTTCAGCTGGGTTGGGCAGCATTTGGAAAACTACGTCGAGTCTTCTCGTCACCCATACCGCAATGTATGAAAACGAAAGTTTTCAACCAGTGCGTCCTACCCGTCATGACATACGGAGCCGAAACGTGGACACTCACAGTACGGCTAGTCTACCAGTTTAAAGTCGCTCAGCGAGCTATGGAACGGGCTGTGCTCGGAGTTTCTCTGAAGGATAGAATCCGCAACGAGACTATCTGACATAGAACTAAAGTTGTCGACATAGCTCAGAGAATTAGCAAGCTGAAGTGGCAGTGGGCTGGCCATATCTGCCGAAGAACCGACAACCGTTGGGGCAAACGAGTTCTTGATTGGAGACCGCGGCTCGGCAAACGTAGTGTAGGACGCCCTCCGGCCAGGTGGAGTGACGATTTGCGTAAGGCTGCTGGTAGTAGCTGGATGCGTCGAGCTCAGAACAGGGCGCAATGACGCTCATTAGGGGAGGCCTATGTCCAGCAGTGGACTGCTATAGGCTGATGATAATGATGATGATGAAAGAACAATAAAAAAGGTTTTACTACAACACAAACGACGGGGATTATCATATCATATCATGGATTTAAGGAGCAAAAATGTATGGATAATTTTGTATTTAAGTTTGTCATATTTTCTTAGTTTATAGACTGGATCTGTAACCTATAAGTAGGGCTGGTGAGGCTTTCTGAAGAGTCTGACGGGTTGCAAGCTATGCACGCGTCGTACACTCAGCCGCGGAACGGAGTCTAATAAACGATGTCAAATACTCTTTTAAACTTCCAAGCCGGAATACTTTTTTGATGTTAAAATTAATATCTGAGTGCCATTTGCTTTCTAAAAGTAATTTAAAAGCTTTTAAAACTTTGTTAATTACTTAAGAAATAAAGAATTAGAATTAATTACTAAAGAAGGAAAAATCGTATGCATATTACAGGTTTATTTTACCAATATGTTTTGATTGTCTTTATAGTTTTAACGTGTGTGTGACTAAGGATGGATGGGATGGTTGGCGAGTATTTGTGCGAGTAAACTTGATTAAGTTAGATTAAGTACATACCAATGCCGACATAATTGACTGAATTTTATTTTTTATCTGTGTAATAATGAAAGAAATGAAAGCCTAAAACAAAATTAATTTATTTGTGTTATAGGGTAACATACATATTATTTAGAATATAATAATAATGGTATTAAATTTACCGTAACGTGACGACCGTAGTCCGGATACGTCACGAGAGAGGTGTTTTTGTTGGTGGGTGTACGGATTGCTCTACAAGTGCAATATTATTGGGTTACCTTTATGGAGATTACCTATAATTTGTAGGTTGGAAGGTATAACTGACTCTACTATAATTAGATCTCTTCAAAGTGTACTGTACTGTTCGTACTGAATATTTATTTAACTTTCATAAAAAGAGTACAGTTCTTAACTTTTTCCGCCGTCAACGTTTTCACCGGTCCTTTATATTGTAAGAGTTCCAAAAAATCATTTTAATTTAATTTGTCTACGACCAACGAGGTAGATGAACTGTACAATGTATATTTTGAGTCTTTCATCTCTCCGGCTGTAGCAAAAAAGTACTGAACAAACTACAATTACAAGAAATGTTTCAAACAATTTCTAAACTTCATACATATGCACACGTCTGACTTTGTGGCTTACGATTGGAAAAACACAACCCAGCTCATCGAAAAAGCATTGCCGTTTCTATTGAAAGAGGTCTTTTCTGACTTGTATTGAGTCTATACCCACAGGCCACGGGCCAAACGACGAAATATCTCTGCTGATTGTAAAATTATTCTGACGAGGAACCGTGAAGTGGATTTTTTAGATTCTCAATTTACCTACGGCTTGTAGTGAAATAAATTGCGATGTACAAGTATAGTGAAAACAAAGGCCTCGGAGTACACTCGTAGGTTTGTGTAGCGCCATCCCGCGTTGCCATGGGAAATACTTTCCACAGAGAGGCTCCCTCACAACTCGCGCAGATATTCCCGCTAATGAGGTGCACGTATATACTTCCCCTCATTTACATTTTCTGTTTGTAATTGTCGGAATACGCTTACCCTTTGTATTGCGTCGACGATTCGACGAGCGCCTTCGCGTAATTATCACAAGAACATCTGCAGAACATGTTCTTCTTTCTGATTTTTGCTCATATCTCGAATATCTGTACGAATAGCATTATGATTACTTTTCACAAAAATATCTACATAAAATGTCCTATTAATTTGGTCCTGCTTTTGCTCTACGATCAATACTTGAGGAGCTACAGGGTGTTTAAGTTAACAGTGTGCAAATACTGGTACCTAGCCGCTATAAAAGTAAACAAAGTTCAGAAAAAAAGGCATGTGTCAGCGACAGTTTCATTACAATTATTCATTAATCCGGGTCCAGTTACAGTGGTTAAACGATGACCAGACGTCGACCGTCATTACTGGATCCCCGGGAGATATGTCGCGTAGCTGTTATTGCCCTAAGCTTTGTAAAAATGAGTGCTATGAGTGCATGGGTGCTATAAGGGGAGGCCTATGAGGGGGATATGTCCATAATCCCTACGCTGGGCATGGAGGTTCGAGATCTCAGGGCATAGCTCCTCCCATCGGCGACGCCGCTGCTACTGGTTGTTGGTTAGAGAATCGCGAGGTAAATACCATTCCCTGGGCATGATTCTCCGAGTTGAATAAGCACCAGATTTATTTTGAGTGAAAAGCAAAGTGCTGCTCGCCTCCATTATTTACGTTTACAGCGGTAGGCTTACCTCGGATTTTCCATTCCAGTTGCTCTGATTTACAGGCCCGCTCCGCTCACCAATCAAATATTAATTTTGAGTTGTATTTTAATCGACACCGCGGAACATGGATACTATACACATAATATCTTGTTTAGACGTGTACAGCTACTGGAGCTAGTTGCTACTTACATCTGACCGATCCATCCTTACTTCAGACGGCTTACGGCTTATACCCGAGTCGCTTGGGATCTAGGTTTTATTTTTCAATCTCGTACGTTTCTTCAGTAAATACACGTGGATTATGTAAACGCTTAAGCCTCAAAGGGAACTATATACAGCCTGATTTAGTTTGAAGAATTTTACTGAATCCATAGAACTTCTTTTGAAGCTTCGAAAATAAAGTTATAAAAATGCCAAAGAGAAGCTTTGCTTTCGTCTGAGCTACAGTGGCCTAGTCCACATTTTGCACATATTAAATGTATCGATGCTTTGGAGCGTTGGCTCTCACTCGGCATAGTTCACTGGCTGGTGGCTCTAAGCTAGAGTGGTTCACCACACACTGTGTGAGTGTGCAAACTATTCAGTATGTATTAGTTTCACTCACATTAGACTGAACAATTATTACAGTTCAGTTCCCAGGGGCATACATACATGTCACAAATATTATAAATGTACGGTGTTATTTATGAATATTAATTCTTTATAGTAATTTACTATGTCAGTAAGCTGTTGTGTACTAAGTAATAATTATCTCTGTTAATGCATTCTGTTGTATCGAATATTAGTATTAATTTCGGCTTAGCAGTCACGAAGCTATAAGCCTTCAACAGCGTACCAACTCCAACACCAGGGTTTTCTTACCAGCGTCTCAAAGTGCCGTGGGTCAGACAGAGCCGGTGCTGAGTAGATATTTGTCTCGGGTCTGGGTGGTTTCTATGTATGATATGTATGTATTTACAAAAAAATTATATATGTGTAGTATATCAATCATGTGGTTCCCATAATGCAAGCTCTACTTAGTTTGGGGCTACATGATTCTGTGCGTTTTTTTTTTAAAGTGTTTTGTGTTTTCTAAAATAGTATTTTCCTGGTTTCAACTATTTATAAAGACAAGCCGAGTGGCTTGTCTCAGGCCTTAGACGGAGAGCTCCATACCCTTTAACACAATCAGTAAGTAACTACATCCATCATCATCATCATCATCATCATCAGCCTATAGCAGTCCACTGCTGGACATAGGCCTCCCCTAATGAGCGCCATTGCGCCCTGTCCGGAGCTCGACGCATCCAGCTTCTACCAGCAGCCTTTCGCAGATTGTCACCCCACCTGGCCGGAGGGCGTCCTACACTACGTTTGCCGAGCCACGGTCTCCCAACGGTTATCGGTTCTTCGGCAGATATGGCCAGCCTACTGCCACTTCAGCTTGCTAATTCTCTGAGCTATGTCGACAACTTTAGTTCTATGTCGGATAAACTCGTTACGGATTTTATCCTTCAGAGAAACCCCGAGCATAGCTCGTTCCATAGCTCGCTGAGCGACTTTAAACTGGTGAACCAGCCGTACTGTGAGTGTCCACGTTTCGGCTCCGTATGTCATGAAGGGTAGGACGCACTGATTGAAAACTTTTGTTTTCAAACATTGCGGTATGGGTGACGAGAAAACTCGACGTAGTTTTCCAAATGCTGCCCAACCCAGCTGAATCCTTCTCTTGGCCACCTTCTCGAAGTTGTTTCTACCCAACTGCAATATCTGCCCGAGGTATGCAGAGTATGCATACCTCGGGCAGATATTGCAGTCACAACTTCAAGAAGGTATCCATTAACGACGACAGGACTCGGATCAATTCGGTCGTTGACTATAACTTTGGTCTTGTCCAAATTCATGCCGAGACCTATCTTTCGCGAGGCTGATGCTAGGCCGTCCAGCATCTGTTGCAGCTCCTCCAGCGACTCCGCCATTAGGACTATGTCATCAGCGAATCGCAAGTGTGAGATGTGCTCGCCGTTTATGTTTATGCCCATACCTTTCCAGTCCAGTGTCTTAAACATTTCCTCCAACGCGCTTGTGAACAGTTTCGGAGATATGACATCTCCCTGTCTCACTCCGCGGCGCAGTTGGTTGGGTTTAGACTGCTGGTCCTGTACTCGGACACTCATAGTGGCGGCTTCATACAGAAATCTCAACACTTCGATATAACGATAGTTCACTTGGCATCGCTGCAAGGATTCCAGGACAGCCCAGGTTTCTACAGAGTCAAAGGCTTTCTGATAGTCCACAAACGCTAGACACAGGGGCTGATTATACTCTTCGGACTTCTGTATAATCTGCCTCACTGTGTGAATGTGGTCTATGGTGCCATATCCTCCGCGAAACCCGGTCTGCTCCGGTGGCTGGAACTCATCGAGTCTACTGGCGAGACGATTTCTAATAACCCGAGAGAACAGCATAAGATGTGACTCAAGAGCGAGATGGGTCTGTATTTTTTAAGAAGCGTCCTATCTCCTTTCTTAAAAAAAAGGAACCACCAAGCTCTCATTCCACGCTTTTGGAGTTCTCCCACAGTGAAAGACGGAGTTGAAGAGGTTCTGCAGCTCCTGCACAACATGAACTCCTCCTGTCTTCAGAAGTTCCGAAGTAACACCGTCTTCACCGGGGGCTTTTCCATTTTTAAGCTGTCTCAGGGCCAGTACGACCTCGTCTTGGCTGATCTCCGGCAGGTCGTCGGTATAGTGGCGGGTGAGGGTGGCTCGAGAATCGTGGCTGCTACGTTGGGGGCAAGGAGCATGTGCCGCATACAGTCGGCCATAAAAGTCCTCTATCTCAGATAATACCACCGGCTTTGACAAGACGGTTCGGCCATCGTGTGTCGTTAACTTCGTCAGGTGGCTCCTGCCAAGCTGCTGAGTGAATACTTTGGACCCTCGGTTTCGCTCTATTGCCTCTTCAATGAGGCGTGTGTTGGAGCTCCGAAGGTCGCGCCGTATCATCTTCGCAAGTCGCTTGTTCAGGTCTGACTTCTCATAACTAGTAGTAGTAAGTAACTACATCCAAAAATTTAAAATTGTACCTATATCCCACCAATTCAGAAATATTTGCAGAAAATTTCCCGTTGCAAATAAATTGCAGAAGTAAAGAGGAGTAGAGCTAAAAAGCTCACTACCCTAGACCATAGATACAAATCATATACGTTTTGCAGTAGGCAGCATCTTATATTTTTGAATTTAAATCAATATAACGGTAGGAACACCCATTAGTTTGTCCTAATCAAAGAGGTTGGATTTTTTTTCTTTTTCAGATAGAGGTACAAACAAAGATGGCTATATATGAATTATTCATGAGTGGAAAAGAGAAAGACGATGGTACACTTTGTTAAACTATCCGTGGTTGCTAATTATCAACCAAAACAACATATTTTCCTTGATATTTATGTTATTGTATAATAATTTCAATTAATTAGTATACATAAAAGAGTGAAGTGATCATGGTCTCATGTTCTGATCAAAAGTGTACATATACACATTACCATAATCCAGATAATTGTAGGTTTCATCGGTAAGAAGCATCCGCTTTATTACCTTGTATCATTGTAAATATAACGCGTTTGATTGTAAAGATGGTTAATTATGTTTCTTAGAATGTATAGCTTGTGTTACGTGTAGTGCTTGGCGTATTTTAATGTAGAATTTTTGAGATTTTTGAGACTCCGTGTCGACAAGGTTCGACACGGAGTGTGTCTCAGTGAAGAGGCTACGTCTATGGCTGTGTAAAAGGTGTCTTACTCTACGGCGACAGTAGATTGGCTAGGTTGCAGCGCACAAATCTAAAAGTAAGTGGCCGTTCGCTGCGAGTTTAGTGGCGTTTTAGGAAACTACGTTTTAGGAAAGTGTTATGTTTGTTGCTAAAGTTAATAGAAAATTTTCTATTCCTTTTAGTGTCATA
This sequence comes from Horisme vitalbata, assembly GCA_951804965.1. Taxonomy (NCBI): domain Eukaryota; kingdom Metazoa; phylum Arthropoda; class Insecta; order Lepidoptera; family Geometridae; genus Horisme; species Horisme vitalbata. The sequence goes on along the minus strand of OX638104.1, from coordinate 210,719 downwards.
ACGTGAAACTCATGTGGCTCTACGATAGTATTCCACAGAGTGTAGCGACAGGACAGAAATTTGGAAAAAATATTATAAGCCTTAATTCGATGACATTGACATTGTAAGGTAATGAAAGAGTCCATTGTCAGACCGTTCTTTCTGAAAAGTTGAGTGTTATGTTTCCTTGTTATAAGGCTGATTATCCGGTCCCAGAGGGTGGCAGAGTGATGTCTTCCTTGACGAGGAACAACAATAAAACCTTCAGTTTATTGCAGCGCCGACCAGACGGAATGTCCGGTGCGCTACAAATTGCTTGTAGGACCCGACTTTCAGCCGCGACTTTGACTAACAGCTTATTTAGTTCTTTGGTTGACTCTGAAAAAGCCACATCAATCCAATGCTTTAAGGACAGAGTAGAGAGTTGAAACTCTATACTTCAATCTTACTCTATCATCTCTTCACTCATACTCTATACTGTCACAACATGATAAAGATCACAAATATATTTGTATGGTTACAAAAAGAATAATTTTCGGTATATCAGACGCGTTTACTCTTGTATTCACATTAGTTAGTTTTTTAGCTTTATTATCACAGCTATATTATTATTATTACTGTATTATTTATTATTACTTTAGAGTTTTATTGGCTTCAATAAAATGTCGTGTGAAATTATTCAGCCGGTAGCTAGATGTGATGCGTTGTTAGTTAACATAAATAGTCGCCGACTAAAAGTCGCGGCCACTCGTCACCTCTGATTTATTCGACGCTTCAAAACAAGCGCCCGCCGTCTCTCTTTTTATAGCCTTACAAATTTCTATCGTAAAACTGAAATATCGCTGGATACACTTATTTTAATTTATTCTCTTACCTACACGTTTGTTTAAAATTATTAGGTAAAGGAAGTTGGTTGTAAAATTTAGATCCATTATTAAAATAACATCTTTCCACCAATATTATCATCATCATCGTTTATTTAAGAGCTGTGGTCTTGTCGGTACAACTGATGTATCTCCTTCCATCTGCCTCTGTCCAAAGCAGCCTCCTTTACTTCCCCATTTGACATCTACTTTCTCTTTAATGTGTCCAAACATCTGTCCTCTTCTGTCTTCTAAACAAGATAAAGTACCTATGCATAACAAATGTATGTTTTGATAAATTTCTTTTTGTCTTTGTTATATATTTTGGAAGTAAAAATATGATTTTTGTTATGAATGTTATGGCTTGTTTTGCTATTGCTATTCTGTATTTAATATCAGATGTATATCTTGAATCTGTTGTTATGAGGCTTCCTAAATACTAAAATTTGTCTACTCTCTCTATTATAATAAGAAGTTCTTTTTTAAGCTCAATCAATTATGCTTCATTTTATTGCAGAGACGTTGATTCAAACTAGCTAGAACAACATTAACAGAATATGCAGTTTTGCAGCTTACTAGATTGTTATTCTCGCAGTTTGTTCTAAAATCTATAGTTTAGGTGATCCCGGAAACTACGCGCGTCAAAGAATACAGCGGTAGTTCCTCTGCCTCGTGCGGTCGTGTTTACCAATTGTCAGTCTCCACATGACGCCTGCGCTAGCGCCGTCACCGCTACTGACGCTTGCGCTAGCGCCGTCACCGCTACTGTCTCTAGCAACATTTGTATCACTTACACAGACGCGTATTAACTATGCATGTAGATAAATTATAACTGATCTACAGAGCATAAATGTAAAAAATAATGTTAATCAACTGTCAACTGTAGTCTAATTGCGGGAAAGGGAGTCCTTTCCCGCAATTAGACTACAGTTGGTCCATTGTGCGAGTGGGAGATCTGGTTAAACATTTAGCCAGCGTAACTCCGCCCAGAAGCACATAAGTTTCCTGGGATCTTCGCAGGCTTCGCGGCGTGATCTTGGGGTTCCAAAGATTTGTCCGCATTGAGACGCAACTCCCACGCATTCCAAGATTACGTGGGTTGCCGACACCCTTTGCAGAGTGGGCTGTCTGTTGCTCCGATGTTGTAGAGGTGTTTGTCCAGAGGAGAGTGTCCTGTGACCATGAATGAATGAATGAATGAATGAATGAAAATTCTTTAATGTACCTTAATTTTAGAAACAACAGACCGACACTTAAAACAAAAAAAGTACAATAGGCGTTCTTATCGCTAGGAACCGATCTCTTCCAGACAACCTTTGCATGGAGAGGATTAAGTTAAACGTAGAAACGACCGGGGTGTATCTACTTTATATAAAAAGTAAAAATCATCATGAGATATGCAATTATGAACAAAAGTGGACCAAAGAAGACCATGACCACCGAGTTACCATTATCATATCTACAGAGCATTTGATAACGGTTTGGACATAGCACGGCGCAGTGTGGCGACATTTGGAGGTGGTGTTTGCTCGTCGTTTAGAGCTGCAGTACAGTCTCACCTCCCTGGCGCGGCACGTTCACGACGACGATATGTTTAGATAGAAATCGAAGTCAATGCTGCTGCTCGTTAGCCGCGTACTGACTGAACGAGCAGCCTTGCGAGCCTCCTCTTAAAATGCATGTCAAATGTAAGGTGCCTCGCGAGGCTACTCGCTCTGTCAGTACGCGACTAATTTCTAAATTCTCTTTGTAGTCGGTACTTCATTGCTGAAGATCGTGATCACTATGTGATGTCCTGCAGTTGTTAACGGCCTGTCTCCAGCGACTCCGATTTGTGGCCATCTGCACCACACTGTAAAGCGACGTTCCCTTGTCTCTGAGCTGGTCAGACCATCGGGTTGGGGATCTTCCTCTGGAACGTTTCCCCTCTACATGGCCCACAATGACCAGCTTTTCTAAGTTATCGGCTCTACGTCTCGCAATATGGCCGAAATACGACAAAATCCGGCAGTGTCATATCGTGGAGGGCCGATCTTTTATATTAAGCTGTGAAAGGATTGACACATTTGTGCGCTTAGCCGTCCACGGTATCCGCAACATTCGCCTCCAGCACCACATCTCGAATGCATCAATCCTTTTTCTCTCTCTGGCCAGGATGGTCCACATCTCTAAACCGTAAAGAAATATCGGAAATATTAGGGCTCTGACAAGGCGGATCTTTGTTTTCCAGGTTATTCCCCGATTCTTCCAAATCCCTTCCAACCGAGTCATTGCACCTCTGCCCATGGCCATTCGTCGTTTGATCTCCGCTACACAGCTTCCATCGTTATTAATGATGGATCCAAGATAGACTAAACTAGATAGAATTTATAAATTGAATGAAATTATTTCGCCGTAAAAAATATCATTACATTTGATACACGATATAGTTATTGAAATTTTAACCTTATTCTTTTGACAAAATTGATCTAGTATTTGGTACACATCTTTCGTTCTGATGACATTACAATTGTATTTGTTCAGTATTGTAAATCCAAGATGGCGGTTGCCACAAAATGGCAAATTTCAATATTTTTTCATAACCCTGTCAAATATGGGTATCAAATTATAGAACTTGACTAATGATAGAAATACAGTACACTAAAAATCCAAATCCATTATGGTCGCTAACAAAATGGCCCATTACATATTTTTATGACTAATGGATTCAATATGGTTATGAATTGAAGGGTTTTGCAAGTAGAATACAGTGCATGGTGGATCTTCAACTAATAAAATAAGTAAAAAATATTTTATGTTTCAAGGGTTTTATTTTAATAAATATATTTATTAAATAGATAACGTAATAAAAGCTAAAATAATTGGGTAGCTCTTAGGTACCAGTCATCACACTACTCTTCTCATCGATCTTTAGCGATTTTATTTTTGAGTCTGCTTCAAAATAAAAATGCGGTCCGCGTGACATTTCTGTCACCAGTCAACCGCTCATATCGTTCATTAAAAATGCTATTTATTTATTAACTCACATTACGCTACTCAAACAAGTCTCTAGTACTTACTCTGGCTGTGCGTTGATTGTCAGGCACCTATTCAGTGAGTCAGTCATAACAGTAATAATTATATTTACTACAAATAAATACAGCAATAACAGCAGATCCTCCTGTAAATTTGGGTAAAACCGCGGTACTATTATATTAAAATATCATTTGTTTAGATTACTTTCATAGTAAATGGCGTGGATATTGCGTTACGCAGAATTCATTTGCAAAGGAGATTAAGAGAAATTCTTTGGCTATTTAGAATAGAACCTGTAATAACATTGAGGTAATATGGTGCCCTTTATTGTTCGATTCCCCTCTAGCCGCTGGCAGTGCGGCAGCGTCTAGACTAGTCCGCTTCGACTGCCTACGACCTAATGTATGAAATATTTTGATTACATCCCTAGCGACTTACACCGTATTTTAGTCACTATAAGTTGTATCTAAGTACCTACAAGTTACATGCCTGATTCATACTTATTCAGGATCGGTAAGCTCTAGTGTGGGTAAAGACTAAGGATAAAGTACTACGACAATGCAGGCCTCTTTTAAAAAACCACTGGAAGTGAGTACTGAGCAGCAAGTGAAGGTTCCCTCTATCCAGGTTAGAATGACTGCTACTGAACAACTGAACTGGATTTCCTCTATAGATTTCGTCAACTATAACGTTAGTTAAAGTTAGTCAAAATAACCCTTTTTGATGTTTCTCGAATAATTATGTAAAAACTAACGGCAAGAGAAAGGAAATAAAACTTGGAGGTGATTACGAATGCAAGTAAAATGAAGGCGATTGGCGTGAGCGTCAAGATGGCGGGACCACCTCTTGTATTTAATTATTTTTACCATAGGGATTTAGTACCTAATTGGTACTATTTAGTACCTTTAGTGAAATAATTTGTACCTCAAGGAATCTTAAGTTATTCAGTATCGAAAGGGGTCCCGCCAGATGCAACCGTCAAGATGGCGGGACCACCTGTGTTTCTTGTAATTGCAACCGCGCATGAATATACTTATCACACTAAGATTTAGTACCTCACTAGATACCTCCGAAACACAACTCTTTATCATAAAAACTTCAATAATTCCAGAGAAAACTCGATTTCAAAACTAATGACCTAGCACCATAGTGTGTTACCCTGCGTAACCCCAGCAAATGCAAAGCAAATACACGTGATCCTGATAAGCCAGCGATTAACTTTAACTGTCAGGATTTAGTACCTTGTGGGTAGTATTTAGTACCTTTAGTCAAATAATTTGTACCTCGAGGAGTCTTTAGATATTCAGGAACGAAAAAGGGGTCCCGCCACACGCAACCGTCAAGATGGCGGGACCACCAGTGTATCTTTTAATTGCAACCGCGCATGAATATACTTATCACACTAGGATTTAGTACCTCACTAGATACCTCCGAAACACAACTCTTTATCATAAAAACTTTAATAATTCCAGAGAAAACTCGATTTCAAAACTAATGACCTAGCACCATAGTGTGTTACCCTGCGTAACCCCAGCAAATGCAAAGCAAATACACGTGATCCTGATAAGCCAGCGATTAACTTTAACTGTCAGGATTTAGTACCTTGTGGGTAGTATTTAGTACCTTTAGTCAAATAATTTGTACCTCGAGGAGTCTTTAGATATTCAGGAACGAAAAAGGGGTCCCGCCACACGCAACCGTCAAGATGGCGGGACCACCAGTGTATCTTTTAATTGCAACCGCGCATGAATATACTTATCACACTAGGATTTAGTACCTCACTAGATACCTCCAAAACACAACTCTTTATCATAAAAACTTCAATAATCCCAGAGAAAACTCGATTTCAAAACTAATGACCTAGCACCATAGTGTGTTACCCTGCGTAACCCCAGCAAATGCAAAGCAAATACACGTGATCCTGATAAGCCAGCGATTAACTTTAACTGTCAGGATTTAGTACCTTGTGGGTAGTATTTAGTACCTTTAGTCAAATAATTTGTACCTCGAGGAGTCTTTAGATATTCAGGAACGAAAAAGGGGTCCCGCCACACGCAACCGTCAAGATGGCGGGACCACCAGTGTATCTTTTAATTGCAACCGCGCATGAATATACTTATCACACTAGGATTTAGTACCTCACTAGATACCTCCGAAACACAACTCTTTATCATAAAAACTTTAATAATTCCAGAGAAAACTCGATTTCAAAACTAATGACCTAGCACCATAGTGTGTTACCCTGCGTAACCCCAGCAAATGCAAAGCAAATACACGTGATCCTGATAAGCCAGCGATTAACTTTAACTGTCAGGATTTAGTACCTTGTGGGTAGTATTTAGTACCTTTAGTCAAATAATTTGTACCTCGAGGAGTCTTTAGATATTCAGGAACGAAAAAGGGGTCCCGCCACACGCAACCGTCAAGATGGCGGGACCACCAGTGTATCTTTTAATTGCAACCGCGCATGAATATACTTATCACACTAGGATTTAGTACCTCACTAGATACCTCCAAAACACAACTCTTTATCATAAAAACTTCAATAATCCCAGAGAAAACTCGATTTCAAAACTAATGAACTAGCACCATAGTGTGTTACCCTGCGTAACCCCAGCGAACGCGAAGCAAATACATGTAATCCTGTTATGCTAGCCATTAACTTGAACTGTCAGGATTTAGTACCTTTATAAAATTAATTATATACCAAATTTCAGTTCTTTACAGAGTAGAATCACTGAAATATTTTGAGAAAACAACCATCAGGTGATTCGAGTGATTAACCTCTTTTGATTGGATCAATGAGGCCTAGGTAGGTACCTCTTTTGATTGGCATCCTTCAAAGTGTTGCCAGTACAAAGAAGATAGGCCAGTTGCATACAACCTGTGACCTGACCATAAAATGTCGCGTCTAAAAATGACTTATGTCCTAATTGATAGTTCTTATTGAAGGATATCATGTGCAATTAATCGTTTCTTTTATTAAAGCTGGATAATTTTGTTTGGGTATTTATTTTATACGTTTAGGTTAGGATCAATTAGGACAATGGCGCCATTAAATAACAACCAACCTTATCGTCTTAGGTACTCAATTATTCTAAAGTCACAAGTCACTACGTATCATATACTGGTGGTTACTTTATAAAAACCATTTGTATATATTAAAGACGTATAATAACAGCTGGAGTGTCTCTGTAAGTAAAACTGAAAATTGTACTAGAATTGGCCTATAAAACAGCCAAGATGGCAACACCACCAATAAACGCGTGCTTTGATAATGACAGTTGACATTAGCTCGAGAGATGCACGATGTGGGTGAGAGTGCGTTCAATAATCATGATACGTTATGGTAGGGTGTATTGCGATGAATATTTAGTAATAAATTTACAAGTATTACGGCTTTAATAAATAAAGTTATTAGTTATAATTTCAATACTTCATTATCAAGAATATTTTTACGTAATTCGCATTTATAATAGCTTCCATTTATGGACAGGTCTGAAACTTTTAATTTTTTATACGCCTATGTGTTTTCTGTACCGCAAGCATGTAGACATACCTAGACATAGACGCATTATAATTAATTTAAATTATTTTTTATGAAATTTTTAGACACGACACATGCTGATCTGAGACTATGACCAAACAAGTTTAATAAATAGGTATTATTGTTGGCAACTGCCGATTAGTCTGGGAGCGGCGACAGGCGCCTGGCTGGCGCGTGGAAAAATACCAGGCGATTGGGCCGAGCGCGACGGGCGAGCGGCCGACGCTGGGATTTCATTCTTGCTGTGACTCTCGAGGCGAAAGCTTGTGATTACTTTGGTTCTATAACCTGGTGCTTAATTTATATAAAACAACAGTGATTATTTGTATTATTAGGATATCATATTTGTTTTCAGTAGATTTGATCATTTTGTAAAATAAAAATGGAGATAAATAATAATGATTGATTAGACTGGTTTTCTTTGGTACTAAACTACTTTTGTTTGCAGGCATAGTTAACATTATATAATGGCGATTAGATTAATACATTGGATTAGTGTCCCGCGGCGGGAATCGAACCCGCAACCTCATACCTACGTCTAAGTCATAATTATTTATCTGCAGCTCAAACAAACATTTGTTTATGTACTTCTTCTACGGGGTTCTACAATATATAAAAGAGGTAAAAAGAGTTTGAGAGAGTTTGATAGGTACCAACCGATTTTTTTGTTCGGGAACCACGCGAGTCAAGCGGTCGGCCGGTGGAAGTTAGTAACCAGTTTATAAAAAAACTGTTTAAGAATTGTGCACACCGTACGAATTTTGCATTTTTACTCATGTACGATAGCTAGACCAAGATCGTACCGAAACTGTACGATTTTTTATACCTGGGATCATTTTATAAAGAAAAGAACGTGCTCCACCGGCTAGTATGAATTTAGGTAAATTCCCCAACAACCTAACGCGTGCCTGCGACATTATAAATGTTATGTTGAAAATCTAGTATCGTTTCCTAGATACTAGTAGAATTGTGGGTGGTAATCATTCAAACTGGTGGACGTGATCGACCGTAACGTGTCTAAAAAACCCATAAAAAATAATTTAAATGAATTATAATGCATCTATGTCTAGGTATGTCTACATGCTTGCGGTACAGAAAACACATAGGAGTATAAAAAATTAAATTAAAATTAATAAAAAATAAAATTAAACTTTGGTGCTTAACATTTTGTAAAATCGTACCTTGAAACAAAAAACCGTACTGTTCGGGTGACACGTCGTACTTTTCCTGAAATTCGTACTGGCAACACTTTGAATGATGCCAATCAAAAGAGGTACGTACCTAGCAGTGTTGCCGTTTTAGCATTTTTAAAGCGAAATTTTGCAAATTTTGCAATTTCCGGGTCTGTAAGCTTGAAAAAATTGCATTTAGCATATTTCATGATTTACATTTTTTTGAACGTTACCTACTTAGTAAGGAATTCAAAAGATTTTATAGAAACCAGAGACGATTTGCTTATTAACTCAAAGTAGTTTTTTAAAACATGGGAACTCTCTCATAAGGAATAAACTTCCCCGAAATTTATGTTTATCTTTTGCGTAGCGATTGTTAATTTGTTACGAACGATCAGTGCAGTGTTCTTAATTTTTACGTCTAATTTGAATCTGATGTGTTAATATAATATCACAGCTTCTCATATTTATGAGAAAATTTAGCGCGAACAACGGGAAAAGATGACAGAGTTTAACTTATTGCAAATTTTGCAAGTGTAACATAATAGCTAAAATTTACTGAATCATCACATTTCCATCGCAAAACATGCAAAATGTGTAGGGTCAATGAAAAGTAATTAACCTACGATGCAAATTAATCTTAATACCCAAAGAGCAGAGACTTCTCTTGCATTCTTTATATGCGAATATGCATCTATTTTGACCACTTCAGTTTGCTATTCAGGAATTCAATTTTGATTTTAACATTTTATTTATCATATCTAAAAGTTATTTAACATATTTTTGAAATTTTCTGCACCAAGTTTTAGCATTTTCTCCAAATAAAAAACGGCAGCACAGCTGCCAATCAAAAGAGGTTAATCACTCGAATCACTTATTGGTTGTTTTCTCAAAATATTTCAGTGATTCTACTCTGTAAAGAACTGAAATTTGGTATATAATTAATTGGATAAAGGTACTAAATCCTGACAGTTCAAGTTAATGGCTAGCATAACAGGATTACATGTATTTGCTTCGCGTTCGCTGGGGTTACGCAGGGTAACACACTATGGTGCTAGGTCATTAGTTTTGAAATCGATTATTCTCTGAAACTATTGAAGTTTTTATGATAAAGAGTTGTGTTTCGGAGGTATCTAGTAAGGTACTAAATCCTAGTGTGATAAGTATAATCATGCGTGGTTGCAATTAAAAGATACACTGGTGGTCCCGCCATCTTGACGGTTGCGTGTGGCGGGACCCCTTTTTCGTTCCTGAATATCTGAAGACTCCTCGAGGTACAAATTATTTTACTAAAGGTACTAAATACTACCCACAAGGTACTAAATCCTGTCAGTTAAAGTTAATCGCTGGCTTATCAGGATCACGTGTATTTGCTTTGCATTTGCTGGGGTTACGCAGGGTAACACACTATGGTGCTAGGTCATTAGTCTTGAAATCGAGTTTTCTCTGGAATTAGTGAAGTTTTTATGATAAAAAGTTGTGTTTCGGAGGTATCTAGTGAGGTACTAAATCCTAGTGTGATAAGTATATTCATGCACGGTTGCAATTACAAGAAACACAGGTGGTCCCGCCATCTTGACGGTTGCATCTGGCGGGACCCCTTTCGATACTGAATAACTTAAGATTCCTTGAGGTACAAATTATTTCACTAAAGGTACTAAATAGTACCAATTAGGTACTAAATCCCTATGGTAAAAATAATTAAATACAAGAGGTGGTCCCGCCATCTTGACGCTCACCGATTGGCAGCCTGCTCCTGCTCGTGCTCGTTAGCGTCAGCATAATGCGCAGTAACCTGCCTCGCCCGGAGTTTTAACTGCGCATTCGTGCTCACTCCTTACATACTGGATCATCGTGCATTACATAATGCTATTTCTACGCTCTTTGAATTATTCATAGTGTAATTTCTTTAGGACTTTGCCTAGTAATAGGATGAAATAGACGTACTTAAACTATGGAGGTCGTTGGTGTATTTGGCGATCAGCCGGCAGAGACGCAAGAGGTTTGCAGGATCCATTCCCCCTGCGGAACAAATGTTTGCATGAGATGTAGATTTTTGTTCCACGTCTGGGTGTTGTGGTACCCCAGTATACACATAGTTCCTTGCACTCATGACACAGGAGAAAATCCTGGTGTGGGGTCATTGCTAACTTATGTTAATCTTTTCTTTTGGATTTAGTCATTTCCTCGCTGAGGTGGGATGAAAAGTTACGTGTTGCACTCGAGTGCAAAGATTTTTCACCTCGTGCTCTTTTGATTCCCTCGCTGACGCTCAGGATTCTAATTGTAAAATCACTCGCTACGCTCGTGATTCAATTTTTGAATCCTTCGCTTGCTCGATCATCAAAATTGAGCACGCTGTTAAAAAGCAACTCTTGTAGAACAAATAACTATTATTAATTAGTTTTATAAAATTTGATTGATTTTTCTATTTTGGTGTCACACCGATCGTATAGGTCAATCTGTCATCCGTCAGCCCTCATTGCCGTTCTCACAGTGTTCACTATTTTTTATCATAGAGTAAATTCAAATTCAAATTCAATTACTATTTTATTTGATGTTAATCTGCATTTCCGTTTAGTATTTTAATTTAGTTTGCCTACTGGTTTTGATTTGTACTTCCGAATAGCTTTTGAAATTATCAATAATTTGCTTGACTTCACTAGGTACCTAGTCTAAGTGACGTCAAGCTAGTGTCAACGTTGGGGTTGTTGTCAAGTTGAGATCGGACATAAAATAAAATCGGCATGGCATTCGTTAGCTAGACGTGGTTGAGAAAGGTTATTCTCCCTAAGCTCTTGCTGAATAAATAAGTGAATTTTGTGCGCCGATATGTTGTTTTATTTAATGTTAAAGTCCAAGAATAGTTAGTGTTAGAGATCTGCTAGCAGTATTTTATCCTGAGAACAGCGTGATCACTACTGGTTGGTGCCTTGGAGGACGAGGCCTAACAAAGATCGCGCTGACCACGTCTGCCGCGTCGCTCGTCGCCGCTGATACTAATAGAAATAGACTCGTATTGGATTATTGATACTCTACTCAACGCTTTTCACTTTATACTGTTAGAAGTATGGTGACACTTTACGCCCGATACAGTTTCACTACTTCACTAATTAATTCTTGTAGAAACAATGCACAAAATGTTTGGCATGTATTTTTACAAGGTAAGGTTTATGACGTATTTATCTAGTGGAGCGTAGCGTTCGAAAGTGTCCGTTAAAAAACAGCTTTATGTTTTTATCTCGCTCAGATGAGCAAAGGAAGGGTTGAGCTGTGACGATTGAACGCCCAGAATATAGTTGATTAAAAAAACCAAGTGCTAATTGTAGCGTGTAGAAACTAGGTTCCGCAACAAATTAAAATAATCTAATTTTAACCAGCAAAAAATAAAATAGCTTACTTTATTATTTTATAAAGAGTCAGCAGCAGAATGTTAAAATTGTATTTGCGTCACTTTGTGTACTCTGGTAGGGTCGCACTGCCCCATAACCTTTACATTATTTATTCCCTTTTGATATCCTAATGGAGGGTTTACTTTGTAACCTTCCGCGTCTCCTCCGACTCACGGCTGCGCTGCATTCGATAAATATTAAAGCGACTCCGCGACACTTGAATAAACTCCAATAAACTCTACTGCTCACGTTAGATACTGCCGTTTGCGGCTGACAAGTTATTTCTCCTAAAGATTTAAATTTAATTGGAATTCCTAGTAGGGAGTAATATTATTGCATCTTATTAAAATGATGAGTGATTAATTTAATAAATTAGTAGAATTAGGTATTTTGATCGTTCAAAATCTTGTTATTAATTTGTGTGTTACGTAGTATTTTAATGAATTTTGATTTTCTAGCTACAATCTAACAATAAGATAATTTAATTCTTCAGCAAACTTTCAATGGTCTGTAGAGAAATAAAGTCCCACTATATTGGTGTACCTTTGACAGTGAGCCATTGCGTGGATAGTGCGGGAAGGGAAAAGTAAAAAGAAACTCATTTAGTATGAACAAACGGCTATCGGCATAGTGTCCCGTCAGACACCAGCCCGGGGCCTCAGGGCCTCGGGGCCTCGGGGCCTCGGGGCCTCGCAGCCATCACTCGTTCACAAATAATTAATTCCTGGAATCCGAGCTCAGATTGACGGGGTATTGCGTCCTTTATGTTCCCTGGTTACTGGTACGCGTACCTCTCGCTTGTTATTGAATTATGTCGGTGGGTTTAATTAATTTTGTGTTGTGATAACTCTAAGTATTTATAACTCATAATTTATGGCTTTACTGGTTTCACCTACCTCTGGTGTTGAAATCGAGATTTATCAAAGACTCATAAAAACATACAAAACTATTTTATTCTCTTGTTTTTAGATGACCGATTTATTTTTTTATTAGATTGTCAGCAGTTTTTATTAGCACATCTATAACCTACGTGCCGCAGAAATTATTTTAAAGGTCATGTCAAGATTACATAATCTGACGTGTAAAAATGAAGATACGTTTTTGGTACTACTTACGTTTATCACTTCAAGTGGCAGTGGTCGTAGAAACGAGCTCAGAAGCATTACTCTTTGCAAGCAATTTACTAAATAAACGCTTGCTCTTTCTCTCACTTCGCGGAAAGGACAATTTACAGAAAATGCAATCCCATTTTATTCTTTTACATTTTCATATCAATTGTAGAGCAAAAACCTTTATTCAGTGCACCTGCGACCCGCATGAATTCTGAATTCATACAATTTAAAAATTCTCTTGCAACTAAACCGTGCGACTTAATTTATGATTTTCATATTCGCGACGGTTTTAGGTTCCAGCATCCGGAGTCTCTTCGCCGGTCACTGCCGGTGGCACACGCCCATGCACAGCAGGTGAGTTAGCTCCGATAGCGACGCCGACACCTTTACGACGTCGTAAACCCGCCCCATACACGACCATGCGGCTGCATCGCTCGACGACAATACTGCTGAATGGAAGCGATAACATAATATAATGTATGTTGTGGCCAGCTAGCAGTCAACACAACGAATTTTTTTTTATGCCACGTGCGTGTTGATAGTCAACAACACCATCTTCGATGACGAGTGTTCTCATGATCTCTCACTTCTTCTTACTTGTTCGTATGAGCTAGTAGCAAACTCATTACACTAGCCCACATTATCTTCTAAATAAAACAATACGCTTATTAATACTATATAATATAAAAAGAGGGAGCGGTCCTACCATCTATAATTTGTAGGATGGTGTTGAGGCTGTCGCGTACTAATGTGTGGCAGATAACTTTAGTTTAGTGTAACTCTTTACGTGCATAATTCAGTGACTATAGGATCCACTATACCAGTAGGTCTACTAAAAATGGAGATGCCTAGTGTGGTTTTACATCACTTTTTTACGAGCATCAGTATTATCATATACGGCTATAGGCGGAATCTGGTCGAGATTACGGCTCATGTAGCGGCGCCTTTAGGCATTACCGAGATAATCTAAATTGAAGCGGCCGTTACGGCGCGAGGCTCCGGCACTTGCGGCCAATACCGCCCTAAGTGAAATAAAAATAAACTTGCCTCGAAAACTTTACGAGGAAGTTACTGCAATGATAACTTGTATCGAACGGGAATAGTACGAGAATATAGTGATTAATAGTGTCGCTACAGCGCACAGAACCGGCGCCAGAGTGGAGCGTAATAATACTGTACCGAGCCTGTACCGAGCCGTGCCACAGTGTGCATCATGACCGGGTCGATAGTTCACGGATCAAACGAGCGAAAACGGGTATAAGCACTACGTTAACTAGTAGACATTTATGCATTTATTAAATAAATAAACTTTATTGACAAAGAAGAGCATCTAGTACATGGTTATTACAATGCCAACAAGGTCAGATATAGTTGAAAAATGTATCAAAGGTAAGCTCTGTTCTCCACACTGGGTCTTAAAAGCCTGTATAGCGGGGTCACAGCGACTCGCTAGAGAAAATCAGTATGAAGCCAGGCCAAGGCTGTTAGTACTGACCAAGCGAGACAGGCGAGTGGGACGTCCTTCTACGCTTTCCATGTTTAATAAGAACTGTTCCTGGCACGCAGCGATCCGTATTGTATTCGGGTGGCACGCGCGCTTGCTGCATTGAACACTTATTATCATTTTTAATTTGAAATATCTAATGTCACTCCACCAGTAGTTGAGGCTCGGCTCACGACGCCTCGTGAACCTGACTTGGAGCTGAGATTAAAACTTAGTTTTGGTTTGGTTCAGTTTCAGTTTCAGTTTGAGAGCTATTTATGCTAGTATACGAGTAGTGACTGAGGGTGACAGTGTATCGTTGAAGTATTTTCTATCCAAAATAGTTTAGATTTTTCATATCTGTCTGACCGTAGGTACTTATACTAATCTGTGTGTCAGACGTCTCGCGACACCTTAATATTTTTTTTTTACTTTTTTCTCATTCAAAACACATGAGTGAGACAAAAGTACAAAAAAATTGAGCCGCATGAGTGGAAGATGAGCTTTGAAGATGAAATTCTCGAACTCATGACTACAAAACAATTTCCTATGATGAATGTGGAGTAGGTACTTGTGCGGCACACTAGTACATATCCAAAATATTTTATTTGATTTGACGAGTCATTGAATAGATCTGTTTGATGCTTACATAGTTTTTAAAGAGATTCCTATAACAAGATAAAAATAAAACAGTTGTTATTACGTTCCAAAAAATAAGGTTCTGTAAAGCTCTCCAAATATCTTGATCCCTGTTTATTCAGGCGTGTGTTCGCAGAAATATGTATTCAAAATAATATTGTTATGTTTGACCCGCGAATGTTTAGATTCGTTCAGTACGAGAGGTGAATGACCTTTTAAGAAAAGTATATAACACGAGTTGTTTATACATTATGTATGGTAACCCGCCGCACCCACTGCCCAACTGTGACTTTGTTTTAATACCTCCTCATAATGTCAATATGTTCATCACTAAATATAGTCAAATAATAAATATGATCACTAAAAGAGTAGTAAAAGAGTCTTTTCTTCTGAAATAGAGCTTGTTAATGTCACGGGTAAACGCTCGCATTAAACCATATGGGCGTAAAGTACTCAAATAAATAACGTTATTCGGACTCGAGGCGGAGCGCGATGGGATGGGTTTATAGTTCACCCAAATCAGCATCGTTCATCACCGTTTGAGTAAACTAGTTATTGAGTGGAGATCGCGACTTGGCAAACGTAGTGTAGGACGATCTCCGGCCAAGTACAGTGACGATCTGCGAAAGGCTGCTGAAAGAAGCTGGCTGCGTCGCCGTCGTGCTGAAGCAGGGCGCAATGGCGCTCAATAGGGGAGGTCTATGAATAGCAGTGGCCTGCAATAGGCTATTATGGATTATGATGATGATAAGACCAGCATCATTTGGCAGCTACGACGAATGATCCTCGGCCCTGGCACACTGCAGGAGTCTGTTCTATCACCTTGTAACCTTGTTATTCTTCGTATAAGCTAGTGGTGATGGTTTTGATGTTTGTAGAGATGACAGAAACAATTATGCTAAATGGGCAGAAGTAAAAAAAAATTCTTTAAACAAAGTCAGGTCAGGTAATATTTTAAGTGTACATTTCTATTATTAATGTGCATTAGGTAAAAAAAAAAAAACAAAGTCAGGTTTAAGATAAGTTTATTCTCATAAAGAAATAAAGGAGAATGCAGAGAACCCGTGCCAATTGCGTCAAAACCAAACGTATCCCATAAAATTTATTTTATTATATAAATGACATTATCATTTTCTTTAGTTTTACACACAGACACCGACACCGACGAGACCTTGTAAAAAAATATTTTGTTGATTTGGTTTCCGCCGCACGTCACCATAAGACTACAAATATACTGTTTCTATTGCAACAATCCTTGATATATGCTGTTGCTATAACAACAACCTATGTTATATACTGTTAATAAGGCAACAACCCTCATTTTAATTATTGAGTCAGTAGAATCGACTAAAAACTTAAAGGAGATTTTTTCACGTTTGTGTTGGACACACTCACTTTAGTGTTGGTACCGAGCGCCATACATCAGACGGCATTGTCCTTTAGTCTTGGTACCGAGCGCCATACATTAGACGGCATTGTCCTTTAGTGTTGGTACCGAGCGCCGTACATCAGACGGCATTGTCCTTTCACTTACATGAGATCTATAACAAAGTAGCAGTACCTAATATCAGTCAAGATTCTATAATGAGGTTGTATCAGAGCTGGCACTGAGGGTGTGTCGGCGTTGTGCAAACGAAGGCGTCGGTACAAACATTGCACCAATTAGTGCTATAACGAACGTATCTCGCATGAGCTAAGTAGACACTCCCTGCAGCTTGCTCGAGACATTTTTTTTTTAACCTAGTGCACATTATTATAAGCAATGTACACTAAAAATATTACAATTTAGCCTTATGATGACTAATAAGTTACATATCATAGATCTAATTTAATAGTATAAAGTATTAAGTGCAAAGAATGTTGACACATTCAACACTTTCTTAATGTCTCCATTTACTTAAGGAGACACGTTGTTCTTGTGCTCTTTATGCACTATTGCACTAGTTTTTACTTATATTTACACTACACTAACTCAAAAGGCTTAGTTTTTGTTGAGTCTTCTCACTATATCCGTGCTTTCGAGGAGCTGGCAAGCCTCGACGTTCACGTGATGATGAAGTCTATATGATGTTCGATCCAATATGATCATTAGCTCCATTAAATAATAAATAATAAATAAATAATTCGAGTTATTCTTTAAATGTGTCGTAGCTCACAAAAATGTCTATTTGATTCCCGCACGGCGCCTTTTGTTTATCTCTCTCATGTCCTTACTAAGAGGTGAGAATCCATATCACGTCACAACTCATGATACGCACCAGAGTCCCTAATTCCCGTAACTTGTTTCCTCCCGTAGGTAGGTCCTCACCTCCACACGCAGTAATGCAAAGACAGCATAAAGTAACAATTCTGTCGGTTTACGAGACTTTCCGGATGAGTTAGGTCGTCTCACCCTACGCCAAGTTGCCGCTCCTGAGTCGGCAGCGAGCGAGAACTCCCTTAATAAACTTTTTTACAACAACTGCGTCAACACGAGTCATGATTTATCTGACGGCGCCCTAACTTCCATGACAGCCATGAGCAGCTTCTGAGACTCCTCGACTTTCTTTAAAGTACTCACATATTTATATACGAACATAAATTTATGTTTTTATATCGGGTGTAAAAAGACGACTACCGAAAACGAAAGGTGGTACAGCAGTTGTCTGAAAAACAATTATAATCAGAGAAAACATAATTACATTATTTATTAACATTGTACGGCCGGTCTGCTTGCTGCATGCATACATTGCTAGTTTCTGTATGTTATTTTTTTATTTATGATGGGGGTGTACGGGGTTCCAACCCCCATCTTTGGAAACCAAGCCAACCTCACCTGCACGTGGTGCACCCTGCTAAACAACGAACGGGGCTCTGGCGGCCGGCTGATTGCGGTATAGCACAGCCTACATCGGCACATCTAAATCCCCTGGCCACCGACGGGCAGCAGCGTCGGTGGTGCGAGAAGCTGTGCCCTGCGATCCCCAACCCGCATGCCCAGCGTGGGGATTATGGGTATATCCCCTTTTATTAGGGGAGGCCTATGTCCAGCAGTGGACTGATATAGGCTGGTGTGGTGGTGGTGGTGGTATGTTATTTTTTATTTGCGTATTTAAATGAGATACATATGTAGATATAATATTATTATGTTGTACTTTGTGTATGTAACTAGAAATGTAGATAAGTCAAAAAATGTTTCGGCTTTTTTTCACTACAGATGTTCAGAATCATGGTCTGATTGTACCATCCCAGTTTTCGGTGGTAGTCTTTTTACAACCTGTATATTGAAATGTCGCTTTGGCTTCACTTCCAGTTTTAAATTTTGTTCCGTCTAGAATCCATATTTACAATCCAATAAACAGTAATCATATCGTCATCAATAGTAACGCCAACATGAGCATGTGATATGGCAACTGATCTCCACCCACGACGGGAGCGTACGAACGCAGAAATTCCATTTTACATAAATGAGCCATAGTTCGAGATGTGGTTATTTTGGTCCGAGAATTTTCGGTCAGTGACATAAAGTTTTATAGCACCTATATAGCTCTATACAGCTTCACAAAATGCTTTCATTTAGAAAGAGTAGACTATAAAATATTTTCCGACCGTCTGAAACTGGTAAGCGTGACATAAGTTATTTTGTTGGATGATTCATGAATGAACTAGTTCAGAGTATAGTCAAGACAAGCTGTTTTAAGAGTTTCTGAGTTTCTTAAAACAAAAGTAAAAAGGACTTAATTTAAATCCAATAAATTTTCACTCATGATATTTACGCGAAAGAAAGAGCAAAATCTCAGTTCTCAACCACTCATTGCTTTGAAGCAGATGTGTTAACTCACTGATAAAAACTTAGAATCCTAATGTTAATTTGAAAGTAAGCGAGCATCACCGCAGAGCCCCCATCAAACTCCGATACAACCGCGAGACCGGCGGGGGGCGGGGCGGGGAGGGGCGGCTGTGCAAAGTTTGCAGCTTTTAAAAAAGATTAAAAGTTATTTGAAAAGTTTGTTTTCTGTTTTGGCTTTATCATCACTTCGTAAATCCCGAGCCCATTAAGTGATTACAGAGTTCACTCTTTCGATGCGGTTTTTATCGAGTCTGTCGAAGGTATTATCGCTGCGATCTTCTTTGTGCGACCTGTTTTACTTTTGTTTACAATTTGTTTTTTTTGGGTTCTCGACAAAATCGTAGACACGTGATGCCGTGGTGAATGACCTACATGGCACTGGTAAATGCTGACCGTATGTAGCCCATAATGGAAGTAAAAGATAAGAAACAGTAACATATTTGGCAATCAGACCTTTGTCACCATTTCCAAGAAATATTCCAAGTTTACCGAAACAGAAAATATAATTTGGTAAACACGGGTCAGGGCGCTGCGTAAGTTGGGGACATTATGTAAGTTAGGACATTCGCGATAACGCCTCCTCTAACAATCTAAGTTTAGAGGCGACCCGCGTCACGGCCCGCTGCCGCCGTCTCTCCTCTCCTCGCCGCTATAAACTTTGCTATGTACTTATTCTCATCCTCTTATAAAAATCTGTCACCAATCTTTCGACTGAGCTAGTGGACCTTTCCGTTATTATTAAGTCGAAAAAGCTATTATTGACGACGCTAAACTATCACATATATTTATCGACATATCTACTATTTATTTTAGTATTACCGGGATAAAAGTACATATGTGTAAATACAGGTGACAAACTATGTATATTCCAAGTTTCTTCCAAATCCGTTCAGTAAGTAGTTTTTGCGTGAAAGAGTAACAAACATACAAACATCCATCCATACATCCATACCTATATCCATACTCACAATCATTCTCATTTATAATATTTTATGTAAGAAGTAGGATTATTTCACATAGCACGTTAAATAACTAGTAACAATCTAAACTAAAATATATTTTCCCGTGATTCGTAAGAATCTGCAGGTGAAAATAGGAATGTTTGACGATACTTTTATTCCTCGTTCGTTGTGAATTGGTGCAGTTTGCTCGACTCGGGAATATCAGTGTCAGCTCTGTGTGCACTTCGCGCTGTGAGCACATTCAGTAACTCTGTGCAAATGTGCTCCGCTGCAGTCGGTTTGCAAGCTCCGGCATTGCTCGCCACAGTGATCAACAAATCGCTGGTTTTTTGTTACTTCAATATTCTCGTACTTTAACGATCTAACAGCTCAATTATTTGTGTGAACTATAAAACAATGCCCACCTAGGTATTAAAAGACTAAAAAAAGGATTATTGAGGAGTTACTCAGTCTTATTCTTATTCTTCATCGAATGAGCTAGTAATAAACTCTGGTGTCAGAGATTTTAAGCCGCCAGGTAGAATTAATTATATAATTATTAATTAACCGCAATACTTTATTTATATATTACAAATATCAAAGTAGCTGTTCTGTCGGTACTGTGGCTTTACTTTAGTGCGCATTAAACAAAACACTTATATTGAGGTGAAGATTCGAGTTTCCGGCACGAGCCTTCTCGTAAACCTGCCTTTATTTATTTTATACGAAAGGAAATAAAGTTGTTATCTCAGCGTATGTTCATGTCGCGCGTTTGGTACCTAATATATCTATCTATACTACTATATAAAGAGGTAGAATTGTAAGTTTGTATTTATGTTTGTCCGAGCATAACCCTCGAACCAGTGATCCAATCTGCATGAAATTTGGTGGGTCGATAAGGTGTATTTGAAATTTTTGATGGGAAGTATTTGAGTTAAATCTGACAGGGGGCCAATAAGGTATGGGGTTCCAAAAGGGGCCAAAAAAATGAGACACATCTAAATATACTGAGTGGGGTGTCCTATGAATGGGTTTTGTTTGTACATTCAAAAATGGTTTTTATTTTATTTCTTGAATGTATTTTGAAACATGGTTGTAAGTTTGTATGTTAGTTTGTTCGAGTATAACTCTCGAACCGATGATCCAATCTGCATACAATTTAGTAGGTCGATAGGTTGCATTTGAAATTTTTGCTGGGAACTATATGAGTTATATCAGACAGGGGGTCATCAATACCACCACACCATCCTATATCAGTCCACTGCTGGGCATAGGCCTCCCCTAATAAAGGGGGATATACCCATAATCCCCACGCTGGGCATGCGGGTTGGGGATCGCAGGGCACAGCGTCATCAATACATGGAGTCCCAAACGTGGCTAAAAAAATAAACTTATGTATATATATTTAGTGAGGTGTCATATGAATGGATAAAATCCATTGATATATATTGTTACTATCGTAACTAGATGCGTAGTACCGGCCATAATACGTGTAGGCTCAGGTCTTGGCCATGGCCAAGATCCTTTCCTTACTTCATACAGTGGCCATCTTGACATCGACCGAGTGACACTTCCGCGAAATAGGCAAATAATGTGATGAAAAAGTGCATTTCTTGAACTCAATTGCGTAAAGAATCACGCGGAATTACTTTTTTCATGAATATCTATAGATTTTTTGCTAAAATTGCAGCAAATATTAAAGAAAATTTAGTTAAATAGTTCATGCCATGTAATGCTGCCAGCAAAAAAATGTGTAGTTTTCCCGATTATTGTGGGAGATTTTGATAACGGATAAAATCTTTGTTAAGCTCTTAATTTCTTAAAATAATTCATAATTCATATTGTAGCAAACCACCTTGTTAACCTGTATATTTACATTATGGAACGCAATAAATGATTGAGTATTGAGCATATTTAAGATCATTTCAAATAGATAACTCACTTCTATTGATAAATGCCATCATCTATGAAATTAAATTATTAACTCAATGGATGTTTGTTACTCTTTCACGCAAAAATTACAGAGCGCATATAGAAATTTAATAAAAAATAAAAAAATAAAATAAAAAAATTAAATATACATAGTTGTTTATGGCCTGGATCGAACACATAGCCGACTTTTCTCCCGGGTACCACGCGAGCAAAGCCGCGGGTGGAAGCTAGTATCCCATAAATTTCGACTCAGTGGGATTATCATTTTCAGGTGGCATGAGCATCAATCGTGGGCCGAAACTGGATGAGACGAGCTTTGAACCGTGGGGATTGGCACATACAAAGGGAGGCCTTTACCCAGCAGTGGGTGAGTCGGGCTGTGGATGATGATGAAGATGGGATTAGAACCCGTGGCCTTCCCATAAATACTGGAAAACTACCAACTGCGCTACGTTGTACGTTGTTGTTGTTGGTACGGGGTTACTTATTTCCAATAATCAATGAGTAAAAAAATCACATTCATTTTCGGGAAAAAAATCTAGATCAGGCAACATCGAGCTTTTTATTTCAAGCATTGTGGCCATCTCTATAAAATCAACTGCCATTCTCGAAGCAGGCCAGTTTAAATAAAAGAGATAAATATATGTTTCTTTCAAAATGACAATTATTTTCAAAGCTACGTCTTTGCCATCAATAAGTGGTTACTATATTTTGACACTTGTTAAGGAGGTTTGCATCTCTTGTTATTTAACTTAATGATAAAATCCATTTGTACATTCTAAAATGGTTTTTATTTTAGTTCTAGAATATATAGTTTTTTTAATAGGCCAATAATAGTAAAATTTAATAACCATTACAATATGAACTCCCATTTCGTTGAAATCATAGTTCTGTAAGTTGAAAACGTGGTCATTCAACTTTTGTATTGAATCGATGGCCCAGGTTAGCCTTATGCGGGCGAAGAGGTAATTGGGTATTATAGATCGCAGTATCAATGCCAGCTGATCCGCCCGCAACTTTTTTTGCCTTTATTTTAGTGCGCGGAGGCTCCAATTTTTTTTAATTAAGCGTAGGTACGTCATAGACTACGCTATCCAAACCATCCTAATTAATGTTATGAATGCGAAAGTAAATCTGTTTGTATGTCTGTCTGTTACATTTTCACGTCTAAACCGCTGAACCGATTTTAAAATTTTTGTATAGAGATAGATAGGAAAAACAAGGCTACTATTTGTAAAAATATAACTTGATGAGGTGAAATATACGATGAAAGTTTTTATGGTGAACCAATCATTTCTCAAGTTAGGGATGTAAAAATTCATCATTTACCTTCCTCTCTCCATAGTTTTGGCATGATATAAATAATTTTTACTGCGTTTTTGACCATCATCATCCGCAGCGCGACTTTACCCACTACTGACTGGGTTTAGGCCTCACTTGGACGTCGAACAGCAGCTCGCACCCTAGAGACCAGGTGTGTTTTCAGCACTTAAAGTGTTATACACTAGACACTAGCACGTTGGATATGAGCCTCACAGCAGCGGATCGAGTCGCAGCTCGCGCCCTAGATCAAGTGTGTTTTCTGTACTCTGACTATTAGTATTATATTCTAGACACTAGCACGTTATCTGTGGGCCTCGCAGCAGTGGATCTTGCAGCAGCTCAAGTCCTAGAACAAGTGTGTTTTCAGCGCTTAAAGTTTTACTGAATTAGAATTAGATGGGAAGGGCAGATAGGGGATCAAATTTTGCATGGGGAACCAATCATTTCTCAAGTTAGTTTTACAAATACTCATAATGCCTATACTTTTTCACTGGCTGTGACTTGGCGACGTGTCTCTAGGAGTAAAGGGAGTGAGAACGGTCTCGCAAAAGGCAGCGGAAGCGGGAGTGGGAACGGGGACGGATCCGGGTACCTACCCGGACCTAACCAGGCAATGTAGGTTGGTACTTTTTATTCCGTATATAATTAGGGTTACGTGTAAAATAACCATGTTCGGGAATTATTTACAAAATGCCCATGAGAAGGTATCTATACTAGCCCACGAGATCTGGCTAACTGCATCATAAAGGAGCACCCACCTCTCCCGCTTCCAGTAAACTCCTGCTGTGTTGTTTTAGTGCTGCACAATAAAGATGTAAATCTGAAGCATAGGAAAATAAAACTATGCCTACATACATTCATAATAAGCAATGTAGGCGTTACTGGGGTATGGAAGGGTAGACAATATTATCAAGAAATAATAGGTGTATGTGTGTGAGTATGTGTGTGTGTGTATAAAGTTATAATTTTTGTCATTTTTATTAAATACCCGTGCGAAGCCGGGGCGGGCCGCTAGTATACGTATATATGTATAGGTAGTGCGCGTGCAGGCGGTCCTGGACCCTGCGTGGTCTTCAAGTGCAACTAAAGTGAGTAGTAAGCAGAAGCTTATAACTTGATAGTGTGATGATACGGGTAACAAATATTAAGCTTAGTAGCGTTCCGTCCGCGGATTCTTCCTGAATAAAAAATAGCCTCTGTGTGCAAAGTGCTATTCCAAGTAACAAAAATTGTATATTACAAGTTTCATAAAAAATCTTTACAGAGCTGAGTGGGAACAAACATACACATTCACACAAACACAAACTTGTTCACTTACAGGTAATTACTGTGGTTGTGGTATATAGATTTTTTAATATACATTATATTATATTTTTATTGGAATTTAATTTAATTGTGTGTGTGTGATATGGATTTTATTATCTGAAATAAATAAATACAATACAATTATACTTGTATATCTTATTTCTGCTCTTTGTGAAAGGCAAATGCTAAAAAGTTTGCGAAGTTATGCCTCAGGGAACACACTGAAGCCTTCATTCCGAAACTAGACTAAAAGCCGTATAAGTCCAGTAGGTGGTGAGTTCCAGCCCCGCATACGGACCCTAACGCCGCCCGAAGGCTCTCGGGGCGATATCGTTTTAATAAAGTTGGGAAGTTCACGAATAAAAACACTTTATTGTTTGAAGGCAAGTGGTCACTTGGCGTTTGTAACGGCTCTTGTACAGTCCTGAGTACATTTGCTCTATTGATTGAACTCGATCCAACTTCCCTCCCGGAGGAGCGAGCGTGATGTCGGTGCAGATACCGCCGGCCTCCTCTGCCTCTGTTTTGTGGATCGACTTATATTTCGTGTTGTTTATTGAACTAGTATTAGGTGTTTGATGGAAATAAAACAAATAAATAGTAAACCTTGGACAAACCGACTGATTACGAGGATTGCACGAGTTGAACTTGGAGTTTTTCCGACTGTGATTTTGTAATCCTTGATGAAGGCGAAAAAAAAAAAATTATGTAATGAAAAATATTTGTGCCTCTTCTACACCTAGAATAACTTAAACGATGAAGGTAAAAATAAAGAAATATTTATTTGAATCACATATTATACAAAAATAAACAAAAATTACGTAAATGCTTACAGCTAATAAGAGAAACAGTGACATAAAAAAGTCGCCACTCAGCGTATGCTAAACGCAGCAGCGTCTGCGATACACATTCTATACTAATATCATATAAATATTTTTTACAATGAAATTAAAATTTAAAGTAAAGAGCTACGTCAGGACACTTCTTTTTTTTATTTATTTATTTGGGAAACAAACAGAACAATAAAACTCATATATTAAAGAATTGTTCGGTCGATCACAATCCAACAAAGTTTCCAATATTAAGTAAAACATACGCGTGAAGAAAAGGTGGACAGTTATGTTAAAAGTTAACCATCCTACTTCCTACTTAATATTATAAATGCAAAAGTTTGTGAGTATGTATGGATGAATGTTTTTTACTCTTTCACGCAAAAACTACGGAACGGATTTGGATGAAACTTGGAATATACATAGTTTGTGACCTAAATTAACTTAAAGGCTACTTTTTATCCCGGTACCACGCGGGTAAAGCCGCGGACGGAAGCTAGTAATAAATAAGAAAAAATAATTAAAGAAACGAATACCTATAAGAATACAATTAAGATCTACATAAAATTATATGTAGAAAAAACTGAAAAAAATAAAAACGAACTAATCAACGGAAAACTTCCGTAGTTCTTCGTTGATGGCGAGCTTAAATTTAGGAAGAGAGAGGTCAAAAATATCAAATTTAAAATAAAAAAATGTATTAATGGAACGGTTGATGAAACTATTTGATGCATGATTGGTACGAATTGTAAGCGGCTCAAATAATTGAATCTTTCTTGAATTAATTCGTGGACATCTAAATCTAATATTATTTAACAAGTAGGGACTATCGATATGGCTCTTAAATATTTTGTATAAAAATACCAGTGGGGTGATCGGCTAACTCTGTTGCAACAGAAATGATTGACACCGATCCTGTTTTTGCAAACTTTGACATTTCATCCGTCGAAATTCAATGAACGTCAATTGACAAACTGTCACAGTTTGTTAAAACAGGATCGATGTCAATCATTTTGGTTTGCAACAGAGTTAGCCGATCACCCTGCTGGTCACGTTCGATTCTGCTATGCTTAAGTGATGACAATGGTGGCAAAGGCAATACTTGTACTGATGATCTATATGTCAAATGTTTACTGAACTTTCTCTGAATTTTCTCAATTAGATGTATATACACCTGATATTGAGGGTTCCAAACAACAGAAACATATTCTAAAATAGATAAAACGAATTAATTATAAAAAATATGCAAAATTGAAATGGGTTTAAAATATTGACTCACTCTCAAAACAAAATCCAATATTCGATAAGGTTTCTTGACTATAGTTTCAATATGGGTCTAGCTGGATCTAGCATTAGCTCAGAATTCAAAAAATACTAAAATCTGTAAAAGCAATTCCAAATCGCTTGGAGGATATAATTTTTAAAATGCATTGAGCCATCTAACATCATCATCGGCCTATAGCAGTCCACTGCTGGACATAGGCCTCCCCTAATGAGCGCCATTGCGCCCTGTCCTAATAGAGCTCGACGCATCCAGCTTCTCCCAGCAGCCTTTAGCAGTTCGTAACTCCACCTGGCCGGAGGGCGTGCTACACTACATTTACCGAGCCAAGTTCTCCACTCGAGAAGTCTACCCAGGCGAGTACGTGCCAAGTAAAGAAACGAGTAAGGATTTGCCTTAATTCAGTATGTATATTACAATATAGGATAAGGAAAACTGTTTCCAGACTACTATTTTCCTTTCTTTATAACGAAAAGTAAAGAAATCAAATTGTACCTTTTAAATCTCGGCAAAGGTAAAATAGACAAGAGTTTCGGGGTTTTAAATCAATTTTCTCGTAAGGCTACATAATGCATTATTAATTTGGTATCTTTGTTTTGAGGAAAATTTAGAGCAGAGCTTAGTTTCAAAGTTTCCAGAAAATATTTTGCTAACAAAATACCAAAAAGTACCAAGACCACTGATCTTTTGCTCGACTTTGAGCTCTTAGCCTGGGACTTGTTCCATATATAAATGCATAATTGACTTCGTCTATTGGTTTATCTATTCTATACTTTTGTTATTCACTATAACGTGTACTTGCGGCTTGCGGCTTAAATAACTGTTGCCCTGACTATTTTTATATATCTATGAGGGTTACGGTGTTGATTGCACTTAAAGTACATCTTAGAATAAGCATACATTTAATTAGGCTAAGAGTGTAATTGTTTGTTACCCCAAATAAATAAAATAAAATAAAACATTCGTGAATTGATTCAACATCATGACAACCATATGTAATGAGAAAAATGTTTGCGTCACAGGTTCCTGGCACAATCAAAGCCTTATTCCTAACAATGAAATAATGAAAATGTTAAAGTACAAAAAGTCTTTCAAAGATATTCTCAAAGGAGATTAGCACCTCCGACGCAAAGATGTATGTACTACTTGATGGCCAAGCTACACTTACATGCGTGCTCGAATATTTGAATCACGTTTTAACGCGTGTCAAGCCGACAGTGCAATACACACTTGTATAGCAACGAGTACTTATGGCAACGACAGCCTCCACACCATGGAAACGTTTTTAAACTCTGGCCATAAAATGGCGTAATTATACCGTCATAAAATATAAAATAAGGGTATTTACCTATTTAATTAGTGGTCTATGGCATTACTTACAAAAACCTGTCTTAAAATAAATAAATATAAATAAAAAACGATATTTAAACTATTGCCATCTCTTATCGTTGGATAATGACAAACAGTGACAGGGCTAACTTTAAGCAATGGTTAAAATGAAGAGGCATTTATAAGTAAGGGGGTCAGTCGTTATGAGTACCGTAGGTAGGGGAAGGTGGGCATGACAGAGTCAGTTTTAGAAAATAACTCATTTTATTACACAATTAAACTACTTGGTTTATATTTTAATTAAAAGTTTGTTTATTACCCCTTCACATACAAACATTTTTTGCATTTATAGAACGCTATATTCATAAATTTCACCTTTTTTTAAGAAAAAGGAAAACGGCTCTTTCATTACATATAGTCATTGAAAGAGCCACCATATGTCATGAAAGAGCCGAAACAAGAATTATCTATAAACAGTAAATATAAAAAACATCATTAATCAAAGAAATTTTAAATCTTAATATATTAGGAATTCTACCATAATCAGGCTTTCAATTACTTTTTACTTTTTTGAGGTAATCAAAATAGTAGATTGTTTTACAAGGGACTAAACCATCCCATTATATACGAGGTTGTTATACTCCCGAGCGTAGCGAGGGAGGATGACAAGACCGAGTTATAATGGGTGGTTTTGGCCCGAGTAAAACACTCTACTTTTCACTTCGATTGCGAGAAAATAAAACAATTCAAAATTAGACAATTTTCAGAAATTTTATTAAAAATTAATCAACCTTCATAAAACATCACCAAGACGGTTCTATTTAAAAAAAAAAAAGATTGACGGAGCACCAAGAAGTCGAGTTTTTATGTAAGAGAACGAATGCTTTGTACGGGCTGATGATTTTAGACAAAAATTAAAAAGAAAAAATACTTTTTAGCCCGAGGTATTAAACTCGAGTTTTAGGCCCGCTAAGCTACACTATTATGATACACTTTTTGAGCAAGAGAAGTGAAAATATATTTATTGCCTAGGTTAGGACAATGTTTGTAAGTCGTTTCACCGGAAGCTTTGAATTTTTTCACATGTTTTGCAAAATAAGCTTTTCCTATGTTCAATACCAAAGCAGTCATATTCATTGGTTTTTAACCGACTTCAAAAAAAGAGGAAGTTCTTTAAGCGTAACTTTACTAAGATGCTTCTTCGATTTTAGAAGAACTAGACCTTTTGCATTTTATTCTGGAACGGCCCCGTGAATCTGATGACCTTTTGAAGTATACAACATAAAATAAAGGTACAAAATTTAGGTTAGGTTACATTGCCATGAAAAAGCCGGTCATGACAGAGCCGGCTGTTTATCGCCTGTTTGGCTGGCTCTTTCTTCGCAAACAGCCATAAAAATAAATAACATGTGAAATGTATTAAAAAGTCTCAAATTAAATCAACTATAATCATAATAAGAAGCTGTAATAAATGCAAAATCTAGTTGGAATATAATTTTAGAGTCACATCTCAACCTTTTAGTGCGAATATCCACATAAAAACTCACTTTTTAATGTTGTTTTTTAGCTACTGCTCCACCATTACACTTGGGAGAACATCACACTTCAGTCACCCACCCAGACTGAATATCAATGTTGCCAAAGACAAAAATAAAAAAATGTGTTCGTCTCAGAACTTACGGTTAAAATAAAACTGGCTCTTTCAAAACATGTCTCTTTCATGCCCACCTTCCCCTACATATACTGGTCTGTGGTTATGAGCATTTGTGATGTGTGTAATGTTGAAGCTAGCGTCTCAATGTATCCCGACCCTCAGCACGTCAGGCACTACGTGACGTATCTGCGCAGAATCACGTTTTGTTATTGTAACGTAACGTGACGTAATATGTCAGCTTCCGGAAGTGACGAGCCGCGGCGACCTGTAATACTTCACAATGTACGTTCACGTCGAGCATTTCCCTGTACGGCGGGATTCTCTGGGAGAGATTGAAATTTTATTTAGGCAGGTATTGAACGCAATAAAAGGAAAATTAAATTCGATTTTCAGACGGCGCGGCGCGGCGGCGGCGTGGGTTCACGGACTTATTCACAAAATATCCTAGTAATATTATAAAGAAAAAAAAGGGAACAGTTTGTAAAAAAACATGTGAAATTGAAAATGATCGGATTGTGATGAAATGCACATCTTATACACGGTGAGTTCCAATTCATATGTTATCCCGAAAAGGAAGAAGAAGAAGAGTTCAAAGACTTTTTGAATTTTGTAGTTTTTCGTTGAAGAAATAGCTGATTCTGAATATTTTTTTAAATATTTCTTAATAATATCTATTGATGGATCTAGCACATGCATGGCCCACCTGATATTAAGTGGTAACCATTAACTATAACAAAATACCACAGTACAAAGATAAGCTCAAAGTGTTTGGATAAAAGTTTCAAATCATGTATGTTTCGCTGAAAACCTCTCACAACTTTTGAACAACCATGATCCATACCACACCCTTTCGGGATATCATACTCAACTCAACTCAAATATATTTATTCAAACAGCAAACACGATGTTTTCCTTCACCGTTTCGAGCTCGTGGTAATGCGCACATCAATTTTTCGAAACGAAAAATCCATTGGTGCACGGCTGGGATTCGAACCCACGACCTCCAGATCTTAAGTCAGGGTACATACGCCACTAGGCAATAGTTAAGAATAAAGAGCCGTGGTGGCTCTCTATTCTTAACTATTACATTGTTTTGAGGGAGTTGGGGACAGTTTCATCCCAAGCTTTTTTGTCATCTAAATAATCAAACATTTTATAAAAAGCTTTTTACAGAGATTACTTTTAAGAGCATTTTGAAATTTATTTACAGATAAATTAAGCATATCATTTATGATTTTGTTAACAAATCGTACACATCGTACATACGAATTCAAACTCATCTTGTATAGTTCTAGACCAGGAATAACATGTAGGTTATTTTTTTTATCCAGGTACGCGAGCGAAAGCTATAAACGAAGCCGCAGGCGAAAGCTAGTAACCTGATTTTTCTACTAAGCCGCTACAATAACTACTACGTGCTACGTCTCGTAGCATTAGTGCTACGCTGCTACGGCGTAGTACACCGCTACGTGGTTCAACTTCGTGTGTATATTTTAATTTAGCACGTCTACAATCGGTATTAAGTGTACAAAAACTAAAATAAATTTTATTTTCCTTTGTTCATAAAAGTGGTTCAACTGGAAACTGACACAATTCACTGATATTATGCACTCAAAGGCTTTGGAATAAACGAAATGGATAAAATTACTAAATTTATTAGTTTCTATTTTAAGTTGGAAATTTTGAATTTTCCAGTATAGATACTATTGAATAGTCTTAGGTAGGGTTCCGTACTTACAGAAATATCGCTATTACTCAGCCTACGCTTCCCGTCCGTCTGTCAAACCTGTAGAGAGCCGCATCTTTGGAGCCGTAATAAGTAGCCAGGGTATCTTAAAATGATCTAAAAAAACCTGTTTGAGCCGTCGGCGTCGGCGTCGGTATCTGTCGTCTCGTTGTCTGATTTAGTATTTTTGGATAAGTAACTTCGAACAACGAAAGTATTCTTAGCTATGTGTTTAAAGAAAATCTGTTCAGTCGATTGAAGATCCAAAACTCATTTCTAGTTCAAAGATTATCAGGGTTGTGAAGTGTGATTGATCTTAAATTTCGTATCCTTTTATTTAAATTATATAGAAAAAACCTTGACCTGACCTCAATTGATCTCCTGGAATCTGCAGAATATCCAACTCCTCACCAACTTACAGCATAGTCTGGTATTGTATTTGGGCTCATTAGAATGGTCAGGTTATAAATAGAGGGGATGAGGTTCTGATGATTTTGCCTTTTTAATAATAAATACTTATAAATAAAATTGTAGAGTAAAACTTATAACCTTTCGTATGAACAAAATAATATCCAACGCGAATTCAGGCGAACAGTAGCGATGAACATTTTTAGATTTCGTCAGAAGTAAGAGATACTAAAATATTCAGATAGTAAAATAATCAGTAAACACGTAAACGTATTTGCAAGATCATGGTTCTCCCTTTTCTCCTTCACAACACATTTACTCGAGCAGTAAATCTCTAAGTCCATTATCTCCGGTGTTGACCGGAGGTAATGTCTAATGTGTAATTCTCCTGTGTGTGTACTGCAACATAATCCTCGGCTAATAACACTGTGATAGCTACCTACCTGGTGGTGGTGTAGGTACTCTGTATGTATGCATCCATACCCGCCGGGATTATCCCATGGCACATGGCGACATCTCACCAGCCACAGCCGCTCACAGGACAGCTACTCTATCAGGTGGTAAACAAAGCTCAAGCTTAGATGAGGCCGTTAGTGGAACGTTTATAGAAGCAAACATTCTGAGATACTATTTTACGTCGGTAACATAAAAAGAGTTACTTTGAAATATAAGTTGAAATGTGAACTTTTTGAAATTACTAAGTAAATAGACTTTTGATCTCGAGGTACATTATAGTAACAATATTGGCTAGAGGTTTGTCTAGCTGTGCTGCAGCGTGGAGAAGGGTTGACGCAAGGGAGGAGGGGTATAAGCCGATTAGCGACAATGCCTTTAAGCACAATCACAGCAAAATCCAGCGCTCGAAGCGGCTCGGAGCCGCGGTGTGCAGCGCTGCGAAGAGATGTGCCGTCGGGTTAATTAGCGCTTTGTGCCGAGATTCGTTCATTAGTTGTTGTTCGTGGGAATACACAAAAGTCACGAGTTTGAACGTTGTTAGGAATTTGTTTGTGTTATAATTATTGTCTTTGTGAATTGGTTTGTTTTACAATCAGCCCTCAAATGTAATTAGGCGTTTCGTAATGAACATTTTAATTGGCTCGTGGCTTGGAGCGACAGACGTAACTATGAGATGATGTAGTCTTTTCTCTGTTGATGCCGATATCTTGCAAGAGAAACTTGATGAAACAGACCTTCAGTTATGTATACATACATAATATTTCGGTGTATTTTGTGTGTTAAAGTATACATAAGCGTCCAGCAATATTATTTATGTATTTACTTCAAGCCACTGAGTGTAGTCCGTAGTGTTTCCGTAGGAGTTGGGTGTCGCATTATCTAAACTGGTACGTAGTGAGTAGTGTAAGTGATCGGCGAGCTCGACAGACTGTGTTGTGTTAGGGCTCCGCGCGCAGAACTGGCTCACTCAATTATTTACTCTGCAAAGGTCACCCCGGGGCCAGGACCCAGCCCCGGGACGGGAGCGGCGCGGGGGAACACTAAGACAAACACCAACAATACTCATGACAAGTTTATTTGAAATGGGTTAGTTTTATTTAAATAAAAACTTCGCATCAATTTTAATTATTCTGTAATAACGAGCATGACTTAACTCTGAATGGGTGTACCAGAGTCGCCGCTCTCGGTGACGTCATCATGCGAACCATAAAAATGTAATCGCACTTGATGACAGCTATCCCCACAAATGTTCCCATCAAGAACAAACGAGCGTTTTAAATAAATATCCGATGTGCAGCCGCGACCGGGGGTGGGGCGGGGACGGGACGGGGCGCGGGCGCGGCGCCCCTGTCTCTGTGAAGGTTACTCCTCATTTATTTATGAGGTCTTCTTTACTATCGGATATTTGGCTAGAGCAGTTCATTGCTCCTTGAAAATGGACCTTGATAGTACCCGATACCAGTGTTTGATTAGGGTACGAGGCTCTCGAAGTGCCATTGTAATGGTTCAGAAAAAGATAATAAAATAGGAGACTAATATAATCATCATTTCTGTTTATGACTTCTCTAGAAATACAACAAAAAGTTTACATGATGTATTTTAAGTCTCGTATTTGTAATAATATTTAGATACAGCAAAGTTTCGTGATCTTAAATGCGAGAGTTTGAAGATGTTTCCACAGTTTCAGAACGCATTACAGAATGCCACTAGCCGGTCCCCTGGAAGTAGCATTCCTTATTCAAGAGCCTCCAGCAACGCTTTGATTACAACAAACCCTACTCTGTATCTATTACTATAATAGCTAAGTTAAGTTGTAAACTGGGTGGTGAGATGAACAAAATAATGTAATGCTTCATTGTGAGTAGCCTGGGGGCGATGAGAGGACATTATCAAAACAATATTGTGATCGTGTGGGAGTTGCGCCCGCGCCCGGCCTGAGTCTCAAGGTTCCGCCTCGAATTTTTGTGCGATTTCACGTTGTCATTCCGCTAATTCGAGATTCGATTAGCTGCTGGTGCAAATCCCTTGACAAATTCACCGCGACGCGCCGCGGCACAAAAGACGAGACATTTTGCAAAATGTAAATGAAAGCGTAGTCTCAGGACAGGAGCCGGGGTCGAGTGTATCAGTTGTTATGGTGAAATTATGGATTCATATTACTTCATTGTATTATACCAACTCAGTCCAACTCGTTTTGTTTAGTCACAAACTATGAACTCTTTTTATATGAGACAGTTTAAAAAGGTGCGTCACTGAGTGTCGCTATTTAGTTAATCCAGTAAGTAGCCTCTGTTTAATATTCAGGGCGGTGGCGGCGGCGTCGGTTCGAAAGGCGCAGTAAAACTACAAACTAAGTGTGGTCGAATTCAGGAGCGGGAAGTAGTTCAAACTAACGACTTTTATAACAACTCTTCGTTTTTATTAGCGGCTCGTGCACACTCGTTTGCCCGTGAGAGATACCGCCGCGCTTACAGGGTGGCTTTACATTGATATTATAGGAGGGTTGTTGGATATCTTAACATATATGTATAATTTTCGATATAGGGGTAATAAGATGATGATAAACAGTTTTTTTATGCTACTTGAAGATGAAACAAGCACATTGCCCACCTCATGTTAAGAAGTAATCATTACCTATCACAAAGCATTGCATCGTAGATCACGTTTTTTTGGAATGCGCTCTATGACGCAACGCCCTGCGTCCATCAACTTGAGACATGAAGATGTTATCAACTTTTCATTCTCGTGCCTTTAATACCTCTAATGTATGTAATCTTATGATAGACCAATGCTCGGGAGCTCTGATTCTCCTACAGCAGTGTATGCAGTAGCAAACCTCCTGCCCGGCACCGTAGACTGAATCAATTAGCCGGCTTCGTGCACTCGCGGAACCTACCCAACAATCGTTATTCAGAAATTCCACGCACAAATGCGAACTCTTGTGCAAGAAAAAGGAGCCGTAAAAATAAACTAGACAGTAATGTATGTATATAGTTTAGAATTGCGCAGCTTAGCCACAAAAAGCTCCCGTTGATTCCCAGCGAGATCGGTGCAGAAATTACAAGTTGCAGGTTAATTAGCGTTGCGGGACCAGACTAAGTGGTTATAACCCTGATTTGATGAGCTTGAAGTGGTATTACGACTGCGTTGGCGACTTTGCCCTTTGCTCTCGGCCCTCACTCTCTACCTATAAACGTGAACTGAGGTTGAGTTTTATTTTTTGTTCTGCTATACCATATTACGACATTATTTTTGAGGGGTGTAGGGGCTCTAACATCCAACTTCCGGACCCAAGCCAACCTCACCTGCACGCGGTGTATACCCTGCTAACTAACGAACGAGGCTATGGCGGCCGGCTGATAGCGGCAAAGCGCAGCCTAGCTCCGGCAATTCCCTGGCCGCCGACGGGCAGCAGTGTCGGTGGTGCGAGAAGCTCTGTCCTGCGATCCCCAACCCGCATGACCAGCGTGGGGATTATGGGCAAACCCCCCCTATGAAAGACACAAGAAAAAGATGGCCCCTAGTTCCCGACCGTCCCGCTATTCCTGGCCATACAGGTAGCGGCCATGGTAACGGCGGGACAGGTGATGCTAACAATCACCGGGTTGCCTCTGGCTATGTGCAAAATCTGACCCTGGCTATGTTTACGGACGCACTCTGAGGCTTGATGAACATTTAGCGCAGTTGGAAGTGGAGCTGGAGAACATTAGGTGGCATGTTCTGGGGTTGTGTGAAGTCCGTAAAGAGGGAGAGGACACGAGGCTGATCAACTATCCCAGGGTGGCGTAGGGTTTCTCGTTCATAAGGCCCTCTCTAACAAAGTTGAAGAAGTCTCCAGTGTTTCAAACAGGGTAGCGTACTGATCCTTCGGCTGTCAAAGCGATACAGTATGAAGGTTATTCAGGTTTACGCACTGACCTCGGCATATTTGGATGACGAAGTGGAAAATATGTACGAAGACATACCCAAAGCCTTGCACAACACCATGAAGGATCACTTCAACGTTGTTATTGGGGACTTTAACGGCAAAGTGGGAGTCCGAATTGGCGACGAATCCAGAGTGGGCCTGCATGGTTTTGGTTGTAGAAATCACATGGGGCAAATGCTGGTCAACTTTCTAGAGAAGGAGGGGCTCTTCTTGATAAATTCGTTCTTTGAGAAGAAGCCCCACAGGAAGTGGACATGGCGAAGCCCCAACACTGTGACCAAAAACGAGATCGACTTCATCATGACGGACAAAAGGCACATATTTAGAGAGGTCTCCGTGATCAACCGGTTCAATACCGGATCTGATCACAGACTTGTTCGAGGCTCTCTGAATATCAATCTCAAGCTTGAAAGAAACCGTCTGATGATGTCCACGCTCCAACCCAATCTACTCCAGATCATGGCGGGAACCGAGAAGTTTCAGAAGCTTCTTGGTGATAGATTTGTTGCTGCGGCCCTACGAAACGTGGTTGGAACGTAAACGCAAGAAGTCCAAACTCTCAGATGAAACTCTTCGGCTCATGACAAAAAGACGGTAAACTACTCAGGCCACTTCTTTAGCGAGGTCAGACCTGAACAAGCGAATTGCGAAGATGATACGGCGTGACCTTCGGAGCTCTAACACACACCTCATTTAAGAGGCAATAGAGCGAAACCGAGGATCCAAAGTGTTCACTCAGCAGCTTGGCAGGAGCCACCTGATGAAGTTAACAACATACGATGGCCGTCTTGTCAAAGCCGGAGATATTAGCGGAGATCGAGGACTTCTACGGCTGACTGTACGCGGCACGTGCTCCTTGCCCCCAACGTAACAACCATGACTAGAGCCACCCTCACCCGCCACTACACCGACGAACTGCCAGAAATCAGCCAAGATGAGATCGTATTGGCCCTGAGACTAAAAAATGGGAAAGCCCCCGGTGAAGACGGGCTACTTCAGAACTTCTGAAGGCTGGAGGAGCTTCTGTTGTGCAGGAGCTGCAGAACCTCTTCAACTCCGTCCTTCACTGTGGGAGAACTCCTAAGGCGTGGAACGAGAGCTAGGTGGTTCTGTTTTTGAAGAAGGGAGATAAAACCCTTCTTAAAAACTACAGACCTATCTCGCTCCTGAGTCACGTCTATAAGCTGTTCTCATAGGTTGTTACAAATCGTCTCGCCAGAAGACTTGACGAGTTCCAGCCACCGAAGCAGGCCGGATTTCGAGGAGGATATGGCACCATAGACCACATTCACACAATAGGGCAGATTATACTGAAGTTTGAAGAGTATAATAAGCCCAAAAACAAAAGACAAAAACACAAAAGCTAGACACAGGCTTTTGTAGACTATGAGAACGCCTTTGACTCTGTCGAAACCTGGGCTGTCCTGGAATCCTTGCAGCGATGCCAAGTGGGCTATCGTTATATCGAAGTGTTGAGATGTTTGTACGAAGCCGCCACTATGAGTGTCCGAGTACAGGACCAGCAGTCTAAACCCATCCAACTGCGCCGCGGAATGAGACAGGGAGATGTCATATCTCCGAAACTGTTTAAAAGCGTGGAGGATATGTTTAAGACGCTGGACTGGAAAGGTATGGGCATAAACATAAACGGCAAGCACATCTCACACTTGCGATTCACTGATGACGTAGTCCTTAAGGCAGAGTCGATGGAAGAGCTGCAACAGATACTGGACGGCCTAGCATCAGCATCGCGAAAGATAGGTCTTTGTATGAATTTGGACAAGACCAAAATAAAGTTGTCGACATAGCTCAGAGAATTAGCAAGCTGAAGTGGCAGTGGGCTGGCCATATCTGAATATCTGAACTGACAACCGCTGGGGCAAACGAGTTCTTGAGTGGAGACCGCGGTTCGGCAAACATAGTGTAGGATGTCCTCCGGCGAGGTGGTGTGACGATTTGCGTAAGGTTGCTGGTAGAAGCTGGATGCGTCGAGCTCAGAACAGGGCGCAATGGCGCTCATTGGGGGAGGCCTATATCCAGCAGTGGACTGCTATAGGCTGAGATGATGATGATGATGATTTTTTTAAACTTTCACGAGTATCAAATATAACTATTATTGTTTAACGAATTGGAACCCCGTTATAGTTAAATGATCTTTGCGTTCTGTGGATACGGTTAGTGAGGTGTGTCGTAGTGTGAACGCGGCCATTTCTGAGTGTGATGATGAAATGCGGGTAGTTACGGCAACTGCTTGCATTTCTCGGCGGTAGTTCCAGCACTCCACTCATCCCGTGACCAATATCGTTGCAACACGATCGAAACGTCGGTAAAGTACAAACGGTAAAATGCGAGGAAGACACGTTATAGTTACCATATTACGATATTTTAATGAGTCCATGACTAAAATAGTACCGAAATCTGCCACATTACGTTAGTGACGGCCTTTGAGCCCGACTACCCCCCCTCCTGTCCCCCCTACATGGGGCACCGCGCAACCCACTTATCTTAACTATTACCACAAAGGTTTATGTACCGCTTATGAGTACATGCACCCTCACACGACGTTCACGTGGACGATTGTCAAAGGCATCTGCACGAAGAATCTTCCCAGATAGACGATTAACGCGCGATTTGAGTCG
Source organism: Horisme vitalbata (assembly GCA_951804965.1). Classification (NCBI taxonomy): domain Eukaryota; kingdom Metazoa; phylum Arthropoda; class Insecta; order Lepidoptera; family Geometridae; genus Horisme; species Horisme vitalbata. Next base: position 171,935 of record OX638104.1, on the reverse strand, counting down.
CGCGATCGTCGCGCGTATCCAATAAGGCGCGCGTAAATATCTAATTAAACACACATAGTGGTTTTACACAGACTGACAGTTTATTTTCTTAAATTTATAAATAGGCAGTAGACAATGTAGGTCCCTTGCTAGGTATTTCAAATACATTATAATCCCTCATCTGGGAAAGCGTTAAGTCGAACCAAACTTTTTTACTTTTGATACTTTGGCTTTTATTTTTGACTTAGGTTTATGTAAAAAAGATTAAAAATTTTAAACTAATATTATTTTTAGATGTTGACATGTATTGTTTTCAAATATCTTTTATTCCTTTTAATTGTATAAGTAACTACGACTCAACTCACTTTGCAGTGCCCTCACAGGGTACATGTACCTACTCACCACTATCAGGCTACTATACCAACCTAACCTGTTTATATAAATTGTAGTACATGTAAGCAAATAAATAAATAATAATAATAAACTCGGTGAGACTTCTCTAACGTGATAATTCTACATGATATTCGTTAAATTAGACACGCGAAACTTTCTAAAAAATATTAAGCAATTCCGATTCATTAAAAAAATTGGTACTATGGATTGGATGTGGCCTTGAACCGGCCACTCGTGGTGACACAACCGGCGGTGCGAGGCACCAGCAGGTACCTAGGCACCGTCTAGCTAGACCTATGCTATTACCAATACTGTGCACCCACATAAAGATAGCACCTGCTGATTACAACACCAATACAATACATTTCAAGTAATTGCCAATGTGTGTTTGAGTAAAAAGATATACGGGATTGATAGAGTGAGGGGTAAGGTAGCTTCAAATAACTGCTCCGTTCTAGTAATAAAGATTTGTGTTTGAATAGTCTCGAACTCCTATTCTTTTTAAGCACCTCTTACCAAAAAATTGCACCACCACCATCACCACCACCACACCAGCCTATATCAGTCCACTGCTGGACATAGGCCTCTCCTTATAAAGGGGGATATGCCCATAATCCCCACGCTGGGTATGCGGGTTGGGCATCACAGGGTACAGCTTCTCGCACCGCCGACACTGCTGCCCATCGGTGGCCAGCTGTGCCGATGTAGATGTAAAACCTTGCAACAATGTTTTCAATTTTGATGCAATTTTTTGGTATGAAAACGTATCGGGTTCAACATGATATTCTTGCTGAACCTTTGTATTGTTATTTTCTAGGCCGTGAAGGTTTGCTATTTTGCATAACTACATTCAGTGATGTTATATCTTCAAAAATGTTGAATAGTGCGAGCGAGAGGGAGGTTTGACCCTTATAGTCTCCTTAACTTATTTCATATGTAAATGCACTGTATTTAAAGCAACCTTTATAACCCTAACAACCAAACTAACGAAATAGTTTGGCACCAATCGATGTACGTAACGTTAACTGTGACACAAGACCGATAATAATGTTACTACATGATATAGCCTCTTTGATAGATTTTGGCAACCTTTTTGCATAGTCGTTATTTGATAGTACCATTGTACGAGTATGTGTTGTTGTTTTATTTAGTAGCTTACAGTGTATGGCTGGCGTAGAAAAGGCATCAGTTGGAGGGCTAACGGGTATTACGAGTATCATTGTGCGGCTTCAATGTGTGGAGCTCAATATTGCGACAACTAATAGATTCCGCCAAGAGTTTCAAAACGTTTGCTCAATAAACACTCGCTGTAATGTCGCCGCGCGGGTTAGTACTGCGACTTCGCTGTTACGAATACAGTAAAAACAGAACCCCGAAACATACGGAACCATAACACGCGGAATGAAGTGCCCATTCTAGTGACGGAGGAGATTACGTTGTTTTCCATCCGAAGATATCCTCCTCCGCAGAACTTTGCATGTTTTATGAAAACTGCGTCTCGGAGTGATTTTAAGCGGAGGCGCGACCGGTCGCCATTAAAAATCTACTCCTACATACAAATCAAATCAATATTACTACAAATGAAACGCGAAAGAAGTGCTATTAAATTTGACTAGTAGAATAAATTATGCGCATTAGCGCTCACCAGTAGACACCAACTTCAAGCAACGTTCATCCCGCGCGCACATTCACCGGCACCGCACTATACATAACATAATGTACAAAACAAAATGTCTAATTCATTTAATGCTTGTTTATATTGTTTATATATATTATATCATTTTATGATCTGTAGACAATATAATGATCTGTAGATCAGCCGGCTGCAGGCAGTATGGCCAGTGCAATGCTTTGTAAAGAATATCTACTTACATTATTGTCGTCATGTTCATGATATTACGCTCGTGAGTACATTAACAAGTAGTTCCATACCGCACTGCGAGTGCCCGTCAAAGTCCACCTTATTACTTCCGGAACGTCCATCAGATCAACCTTATTGCACTGTAACAGTGGGGAATAGCGCTCAAAGTGCAGTAACACACCGGCTGGTGCAAATAAACCCGCTGCTCATTATGCTGGAATTATACAGACTGAATAATTTGTAGAAGTTTACTGGATCATGTAATTATTCAGCCATAAAAAAATGTTAGCTCCGACAGTTGCGATGGATCAATGATTCGAACTTTTGAAAAGTAGATACGTACGGGGAGTAAATTTTGAACTTGGTACTTAGTGAATGGATTGCTAAACTGCCACTGATTTTGCAGTTGCAATACAATACAATACAAACTGCTGTAGGAATTGTATATTTTATAATGTATATTAACAGGTGTTAGCTGAAAATAGGAATACGTAGATTTATGTTAGAGCAATATCAGAGTATAGGCTGCCAGCCCAGGAGCATGCCTACAACTACCTGCGTGATTTGTGAGCGCACGCCATTGTGCGACCTCACAGGGTTGATGTAGAGCCTATTATCGAGTATCGCCGCAGCAGGCTCTAGAAGCTAGTGTACAAAGTAACTGGCTGTTCCATCACAAATCATATCACAAAGAAAATAAAAACAAGCTAAAATCTATAAGGTAAAACAAATTAATATTATTACGATCGTTTCACTAACATTACTTTTATACAAGGAGTCTATTATTCAAGGCTATAGTAGAAAAACTGCTCTAAATCTCTATGAAATCAAACATATTCTGAGTTTAACCCATAAAGGCTAAAATTTAAATACCGAAAAAATATAAATTTGTTAAATATAAACAAGTTTTGAGTGAGGCTATGTAAGAGCGGTAATGCGATCCTCTCAATATGTAAATGTCGATGGAACGAACAGAGACGACTCATTCAGACGCATCTACTGCCATACGATCCTCCAAGCGTAGTTGGTTCACTCATCATGTCCAAACTTGACATACTATAACGTACCTTACCTAACATACTATAACGTACCTTACCTAACATACTATAACGTACCTTACCTAACATACTATAACGTACCTTACCTAACATACTATAAGGTACCTTAGCTAACTACCTTCTTAGGATTTTAAACTATCAGAAGGTTCTAGTGCTGTCTCTACGTCAACTTTGCATGGATGTGAGTGGGAACTAATGTAGGAACGAACATATTTTTAAAATTCTTATTAAAATGCTCGTGGATGTGGTTGGCAACTAATTTATGAAAGTTTCCTTTCCCAAGAACAATGGGTTTGGATGTTGTGGGAAGTAGCCGTCATAACATACCATGATTTGAAAATAAAATAAAATTATCATATTAAATTTAAAAAACCATTTAAAAACTCAAATGAATCTAGAGTTGTGTAAAAACCATGATATCGCTGAATCTTCTACCTGGTTGAGTATTATTTGAAGTACATACAACATTATACAACAGACGCCTATTAAGGTTTAGTGATAATGTATTCTAGTATAATAGCTTGCACGGTTACTGTTGGCGGGAAATCATCCTTTGACTGTAACACAGTTCCAATCAATCGCGGGAGCTTTCACTTGAATATCAAAGGTTCTGATTAAAGCCAGTCGTTCGATTCGACATGTCGTCTCGTCTCGTCGCGTCTCATCGCGTCGCCGGCACAAAGAGACTCCAAATATAGCGCGGGCGGGGGCGGGCGGGCGCGGGGCGCGGGCGGGACGGGCGGCCATTGTTATAATGTGGATTGTATCTACTCAGTGATTGTAGATTCCATTCAGGTGACATGCTTCAATGAACAACCTAAACCACAATATTTGATTCAAAGGTCGCCTCAGTACCATCTCGGTAGGTACCGAGATGGTACTGAGGCGTATGGAGCTATAATGGAGCTGGGAAATGTCTAATCAAAACAAATTGCAGTTTAAAGTTTTTATTAGGAAAGTTATAAGCTAGCGAATCTATAATGCTAAGTTAAAGCTAAAGGACCTCTAAAATGTATAACGAATTGAATGCTGAAAACGTGCTAGTCTCTAAATTATAACTAGTGTATATATATGTATGGCTTACTTTATAATAGTGTTCCACTGGCCAAAGATCTATGTGAAATGGGAATATTGGGAATCTGACACGTTCAAGAATTGATGCATGAAATGTGTAATATGCCGTTTAAAGTGATGGAAAAAAGTCAGTGAGCAGCATCTACTTACTAACAATTTGGATTCAAATATATTCAAAGCCTAAATAGACGACTTTTTATGTTCTTCATAATATTTTGTGAGAGCTAAAAAGCTTCAATTTATTCCATCGTACTCGCTCGTTCCTACCGCAAACATTGTCAAACATTTTCGCAAAAAGTGCCGAATCTATGAGAGGTACGAGTAGGTAGAATGTGCAAAGCCGACAAACCAAAACGTTAGCGGCAAACCGACTACCTGCCACAGTACATTTGTGTCAGTAAGTCACCTTCAATTATTGTACTGTATGCTAAGTTGTAGTAAGTACTTATCTTTATGTTCTAATCAGTGTTCCCTAAGAATGAGCTAGTAAAAAACCTACCAGAGCAAGATTCGGTCGTTTCCTTAAGACTGCCAACTCAGAACCCTCACACACAACACCAGCCTATTTTAGTCCACTGCTGGACATAGGCCTTCCTATAAGAAGCGGGATATGCCCATAATCCCCAAGCAATCAAGCGAGCATGCGGGTTGGGGATCGCAGGGCACGTCTTCTTGCACCGCCGACGCTGCTCCCCGTCGGCGTCCAGGGGATTTAGCTGTGCCAGTGTTAGGCAATCGGCCGGCAGCTAGAGCCCCGTTTGTTATACAGCAGGGTGCATCACGTGCAGGTGAGGTTGGCTTCGGTTCCAGAGATGGGGGTTGGAACCCCTTACACCCCCCATACTTACTCGAAAGCTTATTAAAGTAAAAATATAATGCTGGAATGTGCTGGACATCATTTTCTACTAATGTTGTTATTAGCACACAGTAAAAAAAATACTTATTTTGTATAACCTATATTACGAAAATCAGCTCTAATTTTTGATAAGAATGAGACAGCTAATCATCGGGCTCAAGCGGCGGCTTCAGGCGAGGGCACGCTTCATAGCTCTCCCATTATTTTATCAAATCGAGCGATAATCGACCTTCTTATATTGAATTCAATTTCATTTTCATATTTTACTTTACTCTAGTACCTATTGTAATGTGCTATGAAGAAAATCAAGTAATTCATAAGACAGTTAAAACTTTTCAGCGACATCTGTAAGTCAGAAAAATATAAATGCGTGAACTCGCACGCACTTAACGAGAAAAAACGAAACGTAGTAGTTGGATAGTTGTCGTTGTACTGTGGCGTAGTGTTGGCAGTAATTGTGGATTGGGCGCGATCACGCGCGGTCGGAGCTAACGGCGGGGGCGGCCGGGGGGTGGAAGGAGGGGTGGGGGCAGGTGTTTGGGGTAAAGGTACGCTCAGGAATTTACAATTACATTTTTTCACCTCGAACGTCTGTTGCGGTGTTCAGGCATTCCTTACAAAGAGTTTCAGGTGCGGGTAATAAAGGATAGCCGTTCTGAGTGCCTTTTCCAATTCCAGTACCTAGTCGTGTTTGGTCTGCTGTTGACCGATAGTCGGATATTAGTAAGATTCTAGGTTATAAATTCACTGATTATCATTTGAGGATGTAAAAGAGTATGAAGTTGAACACGCATTTGTAGTTTACTCAGGTCACCTATTGTAACATTATGTATTTCTTTTGCATTGAGAAATGACTAAGTCGCAGGTTTCTGTTCTGTGGTTGTGTTATAATGAAGCTATGTACGAAGAATACTAATTTATGAATGTGGTAACTCAATGGATCTTTCAAGACATTTGAAACGATATTTATTCAAGCTTTCCTATTAAATTCATAATCGTTGTACATTCTAACACCTAGTTTTGATAGAGGAGAATAACGCTGTTTAGAATATGCAAATAAGCTTAGGTTTTTAGGGAATAAAGGATTAGATATCGTAAAGAACATGAACGTTGTACTTACTATTATGTTTTTAGATTGTAATCAAGATTGACAAAGATTTTATTATTAGATTCTTCCCACAGTCTAGCTTTAGTTTTTATCGACTTGTGAGTAGAATTATTTATTTCATTCTGATTCTACAGATTCGTAAATAGTCTTGTATTATTATTTTTGTTTTTACAACCAACTTAGATTTTGTGTAAATATTATCTCAATCATTCCAAATCTACATCAGGCATAGGATCTACCTTCGCAACAACCAATGAAACCTATTCTTCTCAGTTAGATAATTCTCTCTCATTCTGACTTAGTTAAATCTTTACCACTAAAGAAATAACTATAATAATGTTATCTCACATAGTAACATTGAATGTTTGGATTGATGTAGACTCTACTGCTCCCTCATCCACAGCTTGTATAAGCCACTCTTTCCATCTGGCTCCCGCTTAGTGGACCTTCTGCCTCACTATGAAACGCATTACGCAGTCTCTGCTGTAATAAAGTAATTAAATCCGCCAGACCTGCCTTTTATCAACGGTACATTACTGCACCTATCAGTGCTCAACCCACCTACATTTCCATCCATTAGGAGAAGAAGAAACTTATATTTTAGTTCTCACGAATACATTTATCTTTCTCTAGATTTTATGTTCATTATCATTGTGTACACTCGCTAATTGATATGGAGAACCTCAGCTCTCATCGTTCCTTGTTTTTGATTTGAATATTTCATGATTTTATCCTGATTATTCTCTGGAAAGCCCCCAAAATATCCCTCTCAACCAATTTTTTCAATTTATCTACCGAGACATCCACTATCACACCCTATTTTTCGTTATTATATTTATCTCATGAAAAAGTATTTAGTTTTGAGTTTATTTAGATAAGTTTGATTATATTTGTGAAGGACGGAACACTGTTTCGTTACAGTTGGTATTATTGACCACCACAGAACAGATAATAGTAGGTACTACAGCACTAACAAGCATGGGACCTGAATCTCTCTTGTTATTATAATATATATTTTTCTTCTTTATCTATTACCTAAGCCGTGTCCACATCGTTAGGCGAGCCCGGGCCTGGAAGCAGCACGGGACGGGACGGGGCGGGACGGAACGGGACGGGACCACACTGCCAAACTTCGCTTATCTACTTTATTGAAGTCTCTTACTCACACATGGCTCCAAGAGTTTACTACCTCGAGCATCGTTTGAGTAATCAAACTAATATTATAAATGCGAATGTTTTTGTGTGTGTGTGTGAGTATGTTTGTGGTCGTTTCAATCCGTAACGGCTGAACAGATTTGGATGAAACTTGGAATATACATAGTTTAAGACATGCTACTTTTATCCTGGTACTACGCTAGCGAAGCCGCGGGCGGAAGCTAGTGACATAATAACAGGTATATAATATAACAAAGTGCTGGAATAATATACCTCCACCACTTCGACTATTAAAATCAAAATTTAATTTCAAAAAACGATTTAAGTCAATTATACTTCAAAATCAAAAAACTGGGTTGTCTGATACCGAAAGCTTCAGAGCGCCTTTTACCTGCTTAAACATACATACATGCCTTTTACCAGCTAAAATACTGCTTATATATTTTTTATTTTTATCCTATTTGACATCATATTCTATAATATTAATCTTTTTTTTTACTATTGCTTTAATAATCTGACATTCATATTTAATTCATCTTTGACATACTTCATCATTTCATATTTCACACTTCGATAACTATTTACTTATTTTATTTTTTTATCCTATTAGACAACACATATCACTTACACAATTTAATCTTAATACTTTTATTATTTTCTATAATGACATAAATGATAATTATTATTTGCCTAAATAGTATTTACTATTACCTACCTAAACTAGTCTTAATTAGTCTCACAGGGTTTAATGGCTCTACACATGATGGATTCGGCAGAATACCAGCTTCCGCTGCTAAAACAGCGGATATAATGCTGAGTCGAAGCCATTTTGCTGCTGTAGCACACATCCCACCATGTTTTATGTTCACTGTTTCTCTATTTTGTTTGTTACGTTTTTATTTTTGTTGTGTTGTGTGTTCAGTTGCAAATAAATAAATGTCTATGTCTATGTCTATGTCTATGTCTATGTCTATGTCTATGTCTATGTCTATGTCTATGTCTATGTCTATGTCTATAACATTTGCACGCTTTCGTAACGAACGTATGAGTATGCCATCCTTATACCTTTTAAGATCTTTTCAATTCACCATTCTTTTATGCAGATAAATATTTGATTGATTGCTTAGTTTTAGCAATTACCAACCAACTATCCAATATCCAACTATCCAATAGAGAGGCCTCTCAGTGGACTAGTGAGGTGGGTAGAAGAACGATGCTCCTGCATCCGATGAACGGACGATAAAGTGATAACTCTCTCTAAACCACAATTCCAAGACAGCGTTTCGCACAGGTAGTAAAATGAGCCACCTGATTTACGTCTAATATTTACTTTCGATAGAACACAAAACAGAACAAAATAATATTAAAATATTGATGTAGTTATTATATAATAAAATTTAGACGCAAAAATTGTTTGTAGGTTCTAGAGGTGGGTATGGTTTTATCATTGTAGGTGGTGCTAGTATATCTGATAGAAATTCCCATTCTGATACTCTTAGAATGTGCATTTTAATGGAGTGTACCTGCTAAATTGTTACATCATCACGGGCCTCTCTTTAGTTAAACGGTAGATTTCTGGTTAGTATTTCATGATTGACAACACGGCTTCTCGCCCGAGTGCACAGCATCAGTCGAGTCACGTCACGGTACAGCTGTTCCGTTCAGTGCGAATTGCCTCAAACCCCCTCGATCCGGAGTAAACCAGCGTAAACCGGAGTAAACACACGAAATCTGCCGCGCGCTCCGATAATCGCCATTGTTCGATTCCATTTGCGCTTGCTAGCGACGTCTGTAAGCCCCTTTATCTTACGTTTCGTTGCCGTACGTGCCTCCTGCGAGGACGGCTTTGTTGCTTTCCTATGTTTACGTTAACTACTTATTGAACAATTGTTCCAGCGGGGAAGGAACCCAAAGTTTACAATACATAACCAAATCAAATAGATTATCAACATGTTCGTAATGACACGCAAACCTCCCTGTGTAGGTACTTCACCGATAGTAATGCATGACTCGAATCACGCAACTTTTATTTGTAGAAATATTATGGTGTTTTTGCCAGAAATCACTATCAGCATAATCTAATAATGCTACGCCATAATTGTCTCTTCTGGTCTATAATTTGGACATTAATATTCAGGTGATTTAGTTGATGTAGTTCATTTGGTGCACGAGACGGCCGCGGCTGGCTCGCCTCCATTACCTCCGCTTACATTTACAACACGAAGAGTCATGTCGCACGCGACTCTTTCAATCTTCTTAACGTTAGCACGGATAGGCCCTCGCTGACGTAGAGCGGGCTAAAGCAGGAGTGCCAGCGTTTAATGAGTTCAGAGATTCGGGAGATGTGATGATATAGTTGTAGTAGAGTTCTTTGTGGAGGGCTCGTCCGGGGAAGTACTGCCACCATGCCTGTCTCTACCGTGAAGCAGCTGTTCTGTGTTTCGAGTGGGCGCCGGTGAAATTACAGACACAGGAGGCTTAAGATATTCATGCCTCAAGTTGATGGACGCAGGGCGTTGCATCGCGATTCGAAAAAACGTGATCTACGATGCAATGCTTTGTAATAGGTAATGGTTAACACTTAACATCAGGTGAGCCATGTGCTTGTTTCATCTTCAAAAGAATCGGATAAAAATGCAGCCGATACCAGTCGCAATGCAAGCGCCCCGTGACAGCTTACATCTGCATTAACGGCTTAGGCAAATGCTCTGCATTCGGCAGCTCCACATGGTGCATGTACTATGTACCATGTAGTACATTACACAGTACGCAGTATGTAGGATGGGAGTACGAACGTGTGCACGTTCAGAGGCAATGACGCGTGAATATCTACGAGTGCTCGCTAAATAAATCATGGAATTGTTGCGGCCGTCGATTGCGCATGCAAAGTGCTGCCGCAGCGCGCCCGAAATAGCTGGTTTAATGTGACACCTGAAAAACGGCCAGATAAAATTATACTTTCGTATACATAATTCAAATACAGCTCTAAACCGATTTCTCTCTTCATATTTTAAATGGTCGGCAAATCTTCAAATTTAATTTAGTACTAGGTAGGCTTCCGAGAAGATGTTATTAGAGAGAAGAGAGATGCTAAATGCTGCGCTCAATGCGACTGTCACCAAAGATAGGGTTATTTCACGCCGCAGGGAGCCCAGGCCAGTATTGTGTTGGCCAGTATATTATTTTTTGCCATACATAACTACTTATTTCTTGAGTAGATACTTTAGTAGTTAAGTAACTGTTTAATTAATTGTTGATAGGTTTTTGTATTTAATTGAGGTATAGGTATAAATTTTGTTGTCACAGTTTAGTATTTTTGCGTGCGTGATGTCGCCCAGGGCCTCTCTGAAAACCAGCGCTGCCCACGTCATTATTGGTGTGGCGCAGCAATAAGCTGTGAGAGGTCCTATTTGACCCACACAGTACCTGCGGAGGTGGCTGATTGCTGCACTGGCAATTGGCGGCGGGTGGGTTGGTAGGTATCTGTCCTGCATAGGTACCTACTTGCCTATTTTTTATTATTTTATTTCAGTGTTGTGCCTGCCTGCCTATATGCCTTAGTTGTTAGTTGTTGTTGTTGTTATAATTATTGATTGTCTATGTTATTGTTTTTCTATTTTATGTTATGTTCTATATGTTATTGTAAGCATTTATGTTTTCCTGTATTTCTGTGTGTGTTAAATAAAGATTTATTCTATTTTATTATATTCTAAGATAAGTAAGTTAGCTCTATTCTCCGCTCCGTATTTTTATCCTTCTCCCTGCCTGGCAGACTCAATATCAGCTAAAGCCCGTTGGCGCCGCCGCCCGCCCGGTGCCGTCGTGTGCATCGACACAGCTGTCAGTCCGCTGAGCTACCTCACTGCTACCGCTTCGCATGTGAACCTTGCATTATTCAGAAGTGTGGCTCACAGGACTTAGATTTGAGCCTGAATCGTGTTGGATGCAAACGTCTCGAAGAGCTCGATTGACAAGGTTGAAGAAACGGTTAGAAAATAAACTTTGACTTCAGCTGTCAAACATCTACTTTAACTTCTAAAAACGTTCAGACTTATTCAGAATACAGCGTTCAAAATTGAGATTCTGAACAATAACTATCGACTGTGCAGTGTGCATAATACAAGGATAACAAATGGAACGGTTTAAACCGCGCCATAACACGACACATTTCACCGCATCAATGGATATCCAGTAACTGACCATTTGGCGCGCCGCATAGATAGCTACTGCGCCAGTACAGCTGCCGGCCGGTGCTCTGGCGCCGGGTCTGTGCTCGCGGCACAGGCTGCCTCTGATGATGTTGTGTGATGGGTTGCAATACAATACAATACTATTTATTGATAACACAAAGTTATAAGTCAAGTACCTACCAAGGTACATACAAAATTCTTATAAAACAATAATTTAATTGTAATCGTTATAAACATAATAAATTCATGATAAAATAAAATTTTGATTCTAATTTAATTAGATAAATGAATAAATAATGCTGGACATTATCACATTGCAACATGTAGCCCCAAACTAAGCAAAGCTTGTGTTATGGGAACCACATGACTGATATGATATATTTAATTTTTTTTTTTTGAATTTAGAATTATTTATTTCAAAAAGACATTTGCTTACAGCTACCAGCAGCTTACCAAAACGCAAACTATCTTAACATAAATTTCATTAAGAAACAGGGAAAAAATTACTATACAAAAAAAAAAAAACTTATTTAAAACTTAGAGACAAATACACAGAACTAAGACTATCGTTGAATATGTCCGCAAATAGTAAATACATACTTATCATACGTAGAAAACACCCAGACCCGAGACAAATATCTGCAGAACATGCAAACATTTGCGCCTCAGGCGGACTTTCGGCCACTGCGCCACAGAGATCGTCAATTATATAGGTATTATACTTATCAACGAATTGGCAGTTCGTAAAACTCATTAAAGGAAGCAACTACCAACTCAACGTCAACCTCACCTGCACGCGGTACATCCTGCTTTAACTAACGAGGCTCTGACGACCGGTTGGTGGCGGTATTACATAGGTAATACCTACCGGTGCAGGTTAAATGATCTGGCCGGTGATGGGCAGCAGTGTGCCTCTAGGATCGCCAACCCGCATGCCCAACGTGGCGATTACGGGCATTATCTCCCAAACGGAGCACTGTTCAGGGGCGTATCTCGGGAGAGACCTACGTCCACTAGTGAACTGCTAGGTTGTTGATTTTGATAATGATGAAGTGGTACATTGATTTTTACAGCCAACTTAACTATAGTACTAACCGTAAATACTTGCAAACCCGTACTCTATGTAGGCTCCGTTCCCTGCACTAGGTCTAAAATGGCCTGACAGAGTCACGGAACCGGCCGACAGACTCTTTGTCAGTATTAGTGTAGATAAAATTACTAAGTAGGTGAAGCTCCGGTTCAAGTCAATAAAATGTTAGTTATCAAAGTGAAGTAATAAAAATAGTAAGTGTTTTATACCATGTTGCTAGCACACAGGTTTTCTATGCCTAGGTTGGTATATATGACGAGCAGCCCGTCCCGGCTTCACACGGGTTAGGGCACTTTTTTACACCTTGGGTGACGTTACTTAATTTTAGTAAGAATGTCTAATCTTTTCTAGCAATAAATATAACCTATGTTACTCAGAGTGAATGTAGCTTTAAAATGGTGAAAGAATTTTTGAAATCGGCACAGTAGTGTTTGAGTTTATTCATTACAAACACAAAAATAAAAATTTGTATTTTTGTGTTTGTAATATTATAAAGAATATTACAAACATACACTTACAGACCTCACAAACACGACGCTTTGTTGTCGCGCTTAGTCGCGAGCGTCTGTCATATCTTGCTGTCGAGATTGTCGCCGTGTGTGTGGTGCTTTGAACGAAATGTATGAAAATTGTCTCCCGGAGCTTGTCGTACCGTCTAATCGCTAACGTTTGTCGTCCAATGTGCGCAAGCTGTCACACACAAATACAAATTTTTCCTCGTTATAATATCATATAAGTAATAAGTATAAGTGTAGATGTTGATTATTGTAAATCTTAGCTTCTTCTTTGCAATGCGGTGGAGAGCAGACGTGCGTTTTTTGTAAAGTTTTGATTACCATATAAACACAGTGTTTAATTGACCAGCGCACTAAACAGTGCACTCGGATCCGCACACCGTGTAAAAATTACTAAAAAATGACTATGTTCGGGAAACCTTTAATGTGAAAGCACATACCATACAGAAAGCGTATACACGCAAACGACGTTGCGGGCGGGTCTTCTAGTAATATATAACTCGGAGTAATAATATCTCATCGATTCAATTTCATCGTTTCGCTTGTTCACCTCGCTGTTTAAACTCAAAAGGGACAGCTTAAAAATATGATAGGAATCGGCTCGCTTAAGGACTCAATCACGAAATTGATATTCCTAATTAATCCGATCAGCGAAAAGCGAAATAGCTTTTCCATGTTCCGACTCTGCAACTTGTTGTAACTTCCTAAAAGGTTTTTAATATTAAGTGAGACTCGACTAAATCAAATTCGTTATTCACATTCAGGGCGTTAACAACTTCGATGAATTTTTATCGTGTTTTTTTAGAAGTTTATGCAAATGTCAGCCGAGAGGGAAACTGGAGCGATTTGATTTAGCCTTAAAATATAAGAGACAAGCTTTAACGAGGACGTTGTGTGCCGCGAATACGCGATGCTCAGAGCAGCCCCTCCCGCGCCCCGCGCCCCTCGCCCAGACCTTACAGTTTCAGACCCAGCTTACGTTTCGGAGGAAACAAGTGACCCTAGCCGTTCGCGAGCCTGGGCTCTGTTTATAGTATAAACAGACGATCGAATTTGTTGCCACAGGACCACGGATGCTGTCCACCCTCGGACCACATTCGATCGCGTGGCGCACGGTACGCCACGAACGCGGTTCATATTCGAATTTGTACACAGTACATTATACGTAGAGCGCACCGCACAGTCTGCTGGTCTGGTCGCACCAGGTTCGATCGTCTGTATATACTTTTAGATAGCTTGTTTATCTTTTAAAGTTTGCTGCATTTTCGAAATGGCCAACAGGAGTTAAGTGTACTGACACTTTATTTGTTTTATTTAATCTAGTCTCCACTACCTGCAATATGGTCTGCCCATATGATACTGTTGGATGTTTGCATAATGAGTAAAGCGATGCCTGTGCCTATTAGATAAAATAATTCACCGCACAACGCCGCTCCGCATTGTTTACTGGACACGTGCTATTTTAAACGCACATTATTTGTTCAGTCAGCTCTGTTCGTACTTTCGTAGGTTATGGCTAATTGTTGCCTTCGATAGAACAGTTGATTTTATCGTGTCTCTAATCCCTCAGGTGATGCTGTGTGAGGGGTTTACATAGCGAAATACGTAGGAGTACTCAATCATTATCAAAATATAACTGAATGTTTAACATTTTTCATCAGTAGTTTAGCATGGATGGTGAATTTAATCGGCTCAGTCGGCATGTCACCGCAGCGCGCGGAGCCGCGCGGAGCCGCGCGTGGTGCGGGAGTCGCGGAATGGCAATATCGCCGTGTCGCTGTCATTACTGTCTCCAACTCTGCCGGGTTGGAGGTTGGCCTCACTTTGTTATGCTAAAGAAAATCTTTAGCGTTTAGCTGATTCTGATGGATTTACAAATCTATATTTTCGTCGTCATGGTTTCGGCCTCACCTTGGAAAGGAGATTTAAAGTATCTAAGAATCTGATTGGTCATGTCAAGAGGAGTAATCGCTTGATTGGACATTTCATCGCATTGAATACCTATCTAGAAGGTATTGTTTCATGTAAGGAATAATTAAATCGAAGGCAAAAGAAATGTTATTGAGCGGTAACAGCTCATCCTGAGCCGATTGGAGCTTATTAGCGTCTCCTCGATTCCGAATGGCTCCCATTCGCTTTATTAACCCAGTTTCGGAACGCACTCGACGTTTTATGAAGCCGCATAATATTGTGCGCTTTTTTTGGTTCGTAAAATAAATAATATCCACGAGTATCTTGCTTTGTTTGATTGGAATACTAAAATATTTTCGTCAACAAAACAAATTATCGACACTGGATTAACATTACAGAATGGGTTCCATTTCAGTTCGGGATTTTATTTTGTACGTTAGTATTTCTCCTTGTTTTTTCGATAGCGGATCTTTTACCAAAAATATATATAGTTTTGTATTCAAAAGAACACAGCCGGTTTATTTCAAGGCGAGGATCTAAGGTGCAAACTTTTCACTGCAGGGTGGGTGACCCTCAGTGATTACCTCGTACTAAAAGGAATTAGATTGCGGATTATTAATTTTATTAAGTACACGTCTCATTGCAATCCATAAAATGCCTTCACTCTTTATTTAGTGCAATAAAAACTCATGGTACAGATTAATTCAATCTCTTAGAAAGCGTACTCTGAACATTATTTCTTAGTCACACATTCAGGTGCACAGGTACTATTCACTATTGACGATAAAGTTTAATTAGTATGAAACTCCGAGTAGCGAGCGAAAGGATGCGAGACGAGACTAGACGAGGCGAGGCGAGGTGGAGTGAACTGATTAGGGCGCATTCAAGTGTTCTCGCGGCGCGTTACCGCTAATGGTCCGCCGTCGGCGTCGCCGCTGATAGAACGAGCCGCGTACAACTGTCGCGACAGCCGCACTCAGCTCGCTCTTACGTTAACGTGAGTAAGTAGAAGTTTTCATTTATTAATAGCTTTTTTGCTTGTTCTATCTGTGAATTGCATGTGAATCTGTGGGCGGGAGGGCGGTGCACAATTATGCATTTTGTTGAACTCGTCATAGAAGGATAGCGGAATTTGTAGTAAATACTTTGTCTTGTTCTATATTTGTGATAGCTTCAGCTTTGCATAGAACTTGAACTCTGCATAATATACATTTGGTAAGAGGTAACAGGCAAAGTTAAATAAAGGAAAGGGCTGATCTGAATTAACTTCGAAAGTCGTTGGGTTAAAATTTCTAGTGATATATTTTTGACTTTTTCAGAAAAGGCCATGTTTTAGTGATGTTTTTTTTATATTTTCCTGTTCAGTAGACTGTATTTGCCTCGTCTATAATATTGTTGTATTACTGTATGTATTGTGCACCGTGTCAGCCACTCGGGTAGTTCACATGAAGCTGTAGTTTGTCAGTGAGGACTCCTGAGGAGTACACCGCGGGCGAGGTCCCACAGAGCCACACCGCCGCCGACTTCTATGACCGGCCACTCAAGATTCAAGATTCAAATTTTTTTTGCTAGAATATATAAAATTATTTTCACAAATAGGTCCTAAAGCCATAATAGTACATGTATTCAGCCTGCATGCAGGCATGCACATATTAATAGAGTGTCGTTACAAATATAATTATTTAAATATTCATTTAGGCTATCAGAACAATTAATAAGTTTTCTTGAATATGGTATCATCTAGCACTTTAAGTTCTTCGGGCAATTTATTATAAATGACTATAGACATGTTATAAACGTTTTTCCTATATATTTCCTTATGACATGGAGGTTGATATAGTAAGTTTTTAAACTTGGCTCTTTGCTGTCGAGTTATACCTCACTGCGTTTTAAAAATACACATTTCCCTGATAATGTGTTTATCAGGGAAATGTGTCTTTGCTGTCGAGTTATAACCTCACTGCGTTTTAAAAATACACATTTCCCTGATAAACACACAAGGAAGTGGCAGAATATTACATTTTTAAAAAGTGGTGTACAACTATCCAGAAACCAAGCTGTATTTATGACTCGAATGCATCTTTTTTGTATTTTAAAAACCCTTTCTATGTGTACCGAGTTACCCCAAAAAATCAAACCATAGCTTAGAACTGACGACATTGAACATGACCGTGGATATGCTGCTATTGCTGCTATTGCTATAAGCTGCATTCACATTAGTTTGTGCTTCACCGTCTGAGGTGTTTATTTTATTTTCTACAGATTAGCGTTAGCGTTTAGCTCCCTGACAATGCCTGTTCCTGCATCGCTTAAGTATTTTAATTCCAAACTAGAGTTGGCGTCGGCCAAGCGCAATAAGTTCCGATAATAAAGCTGGACAGATTCTTAGAAGCTCCTGGCAGCTTCCGGAACTGATTAGGGTTCCACCGCCCGCCCCGCTCGCCGCCGCTGGCACGCGCCCAAGCCGACGAAACTACAATTTACTAACAATTCTGTGAAGTTGCATATTTTGTTGTACTCATTGGCCTACTTGTACCCGCTCCATGCGAACGAAGACAAGGAGACTCAGCTATCAACTTTATTGTTTTATTGATGTACGTATCTACTGTATCTATAAGTAGACGTTACTACGGAGATCAGAACACATGCAACATACCTACCTTCTTACAACCAACGTGTCAGAGTACTTAGGGTATCTAATGGATTATAGAAAACTAGAAATAGTACGAGCATTTATTGTTCTCACCTAAGAAACAATTATTGTATATTCGTCTATGTCTTTAGTAAGTAAGTAGAATAAATATTTACGTGTAACAAATTTTGGGTATATGAATAAGTTATTCTTATACCTACATAATTAAATGTCGTTTGGGCAATCGTTACAGTTCGTTCTAATGGATAGAAAAATATGTAAAATTACATTTAGCTTTAAAATACAGTATTTCTTAATTATTTTCTCGGTTTATAATGAGCAAAAAAAGTAGCTTAATTACACCTGGTTAATTGAGAGCATTTTAGTTACAGTTAAAGTACTAGCGCAATCTTCGTTAAAAAAGTAAAGCATTTGAAAGTGCATAAATGCAGATGTATTATGCGGCTTAGATCTTGCGTAAAGAGTTTGTTGACCGGCGCTCGGCTGACAGACGGGAGGACGAAGCGGCCAGCCGTGCAAGGGACTGCATCTATATTATTACAGAAAGTAGACATTATATTATAACACAATTTAAAATAACATTTTATTTTTAAATCCATTTCGAGTCAGGACTTCCTAACATTGAAGGAAATGTCAATAATTTGGTCTGTTCACCACGCCGACTGTCCTCCCCGACCGCCCCGGGGACAAACCACAATAAAAACTGTTTGCAGCTGAAAAATTTAGATGGAGCCCGGCACGTCTTTTACAAAAAGAATTTACAAGAATAATAATTGTAGATCTCTATCAAGTGTACATTAATGTAGGTATGAACTTACTTAATTGAATTATGTAACTGTAAAATAATGTTTTTTTTTATTATTTTAAGTGTTAGGCCACACTTCAGTGAAAATTTAAGATTTTTATACATCCCAAAAATTTCGACTCAGTGGGATTAAAACTTTGGGATTTTTGGGATTTATAAAAATCCTGTAATATAATGGTGTGATAGTTGGTCGCGGTACCCCAGTGAGATCAAGCCTTCGTGTTACTATGAAAGTACTTCCTACACGCCCAACACGTCGTTTTCACTGAAAATAACATATTAATATTTTTTTCACATGAAAAAGTAGTGTTGTAGAAGCAGTATTATATTTCACAAAAATCGCTCGACCTTGGTTGCAGTGGTGAAGTGTACACGTCAGTGTATTTGTGTTAAGACGATGATTTAGACGTTAACCGACGTCTACGAATGTAATTTGTTTCTTTAGTCATTGGTCTACGACGACGTAGGTAATGTCCTCAAAAAAAAGAAAAATGACTTCAAAAAAGGCAGAAGGTTTATACTTTGCTCTTTTAATTTATTAACAGTATGTTTTTTATTTATTTAAAAATATATTATAATTTATTAATAGAAGAATATGAAACCAAGTTCATTAAATAAAAACAATGATGTAGTATTTTTTAAATTTGGGAAACTGAGTAAAATTAAAATGACACGGAGTACAGCCTTTTTTTCATTTAAATGCAATTTTTGCTTGAGTTGGATTTTTTCTTTTAATTTCACATGATTATCCTTACTCTCACACATGGCCTCTAACAATCACATAAATACACATACACCACTCACACGCCCTACTAAATACCGTGTCTCTAAATTGTATTATGAAATAATAAAAGTAGAACTTGGTAAGTTTGTTTTATTACTAAATGAATTATCAATAACTCAGTATTTTTCGATACTTAGGGATTCGCTTTGACGGTCTTGAGTGGAACTTTTTGTAACTTTTGTATGGACCCTCTGCATGTAAAATTTAAACCCTACTTTGAGTCTAATGTAGTGATTCTTGGAAATAAATGTTATATCTACCTATCTATCTAAAATGTTTTATTGTGTCTCGGACTAATCAGTTCAGAAACCACCGATACATCGATTTTCTTTCTTCCTCTTATTTTTCATCATCACAATGATCATCACCATCTGTAAGATTTAGGTTATTGTTATATTCTTATTTTATCATCATTTAACCCGTTAATAAACCTCCTCTTTAAAACAACACTCTTTTTTATTCATAGGTGAGTTTAATATATCTTCTTTTAAAATCCGTTGTACTGTTTTTGTGGTAACTTCCGTAGCTTCAGCTGGACACAGGGTAATGTTTATAAGATGAGAATAATCACAGTCAGGCGCTGCGAGTCAAATCGAAAACCTTTTTTAAAAATGATACAAGTTACCTACTGCAAAATGTACGCAGTAGTAGAGTTCTTTGTGAAGTGCTCATCCAGGGAAGTTTTACTGCCGTGTGTGAGTGCCGGTGAAATTACAAATATTCATACATACATAGACTGATAAAAAAAGTTACCCGTCCTTTTGACTTTGCCGTAGATGGGTAAAAAAACAATCCCTGAGGATAAAATCAGCACATGGCCCACCTGATGTCAGGTATTACAGGTGCAAAAATTTTGATCTGTTAGTTAAGGTTTGTTTCGTAGGTCTTGCATGTTGATAGTGTGCCCTTCGCTGCGTCACCCCGACACCCCGACACCGCCACACCCCGACACCCCGGCACCCCGCGTGCCATGGAGCTGGTGAGCTTCATGTGCCTGTTTTGTCACCCTTTAGACCGAAACACAGCAATACTGCTTCACGACAGGAATAGGCATGCAATTCTAAAATTCTTTGTGACGAGCCTTTCACAAAGAACTCTAGGGTTTTCTAGTTTCAACTATTCTAAGTTATAAGGATAAAATAAAAAATAAACTGAAAAAATATTGTAAAAGCCGACATGAAATAATATAATTAGACACATCGGAGGCTTTTAGCTCCTAAAAGTGGCTAAAAAGAAAGGAAAAAATGTCTAAATTGGCATGAATCACGCCGCGAGCGAGTGATCCATTACCGCGCGAGCCGCTTAGCGCTTAGCTGCTCACGCCCGCGCCGCCACTCGCTCTAGAGGGGAGGCTACAATCTATCAAATCACCTCTCGTTCAGGTCAAAGCCACATATTTGAGGTATTTAAATCACTTAATAATACTCCATATTTTTAAGATACGCAAGCGACTGTTTGGGGTTCGTGTTCCGCGGCACAAACGTTGTAAAGTATAAGCACTTGCGTGCCCGCCGAAAACATTGTTCTCCATACTCATTCAATATAATTAAATGTTTAACTTTGTGAAGCATAAATAGGTACATTATGTATATAACACTACCATTTCCAACGACTTGTACTGATTTTTAGTATTTGTTTGCTCATTTGGTAATGAATGTTTTTCCATCATAAAATAAATGAATATTTTCACAATAAATTCCCGCGAACTTTTCTGTTCCAAGTATCGGAAAGCGCGACAAACAAAAGATTACATTTTCCATTTTGCTCCTTTTTATTTACTTAATTAATTGTCGTTTTAGAAACTTAGTTCATTGGTTTTTAGTTTAATTTATAAACACTCTAATGATATTCAAACTTCGAAAATTGGGCATACAACTAAATTAAACGATTTGATTTAGATTAGGTATAAATAATATAAAACCTTAATGTTTATCTATTTAACTGGCTCTAGTTCTGTTATATGGATATTATGTAAATCGTCTAGGTGAAGGTCCAAGTCAGTGCGTGCGTGGGCCGCGACCACGTGCCCGCCCTCGCCCTCACAACACCACGCGTGTGTCATCAAACATCGTTAGTGGACAAAATAGAATATTACTTCCCGATAATTTTGCTAAGCACTTGCAGTATCGATGTCCGCTGCCGTTTCTAACTATAACTATGAGATAACTAGATGAACAAGTGTTTCCTTCTTCATTTATCTCGTTGATTTAGTTTGACTTGTTACACGATTGATATTCAGAACTATTCAAAGATACAGCTGGTGGACTGCAGTGGTCTAGTCATATCGATAAACTGTGCGGGAAGCTGGGGAGTGCGTGCTATGCGCTGAGCCGGTTAGCCCGCGTGGTGTCCGCCGACGTACTCCGTGCCTGTTATTTTGCCACGTTCCAGTCCCTCCTGCAGTACGGCGCCGAGCTGTGGGCGCGCGCCTCCGACTGGGAGCGCGGCGAGACCGCATTTCAAAAGCCTAGGCATCCTCACATTACCTTGCCTGATGATATATCAGGTAGCAATATATGTGAGAACAAACCGGATCTCCTACTTGCAGCACAGCGACGTTCATAAGTATAGCACCCGCAGTCGCCACAAGCTAGTGCCGGTATCGCGTTCACTGTCGAAATCTTCCAGGCTGACACACGTCATGGGACCGACAGTCTACAACAAACTCCCTGATACTGTCACTCAGGCTCCGAGTATGCATTCATTTAAAACTAAATTAAAAAGGTGGCTTATCGAGCAGACCTTTTATAGCTATGATGAATTCATAGATTATAAGTACCTACCTACCTGAATGTAGGTACCTAAAACACTTTATAGTACTTTTGACATTTTTCTATACATATTTAATTTGATGATTATTTTATTATATTATATTACACTACTTCTTATACCTAAGAAATGTATATATACACCATTGACGTATAATGAATATTATGAATAAATGACTATTATGACTATTATGACTATTGTGGTATTCATAAACACCATAATATGTCAAGTATAAAATTGTTTTTATGTCGCTTGCTATATTTTTTTTATATAAAATATATATTTCATAAATATATACCCAGAATTTTCTTCTCTTGAATTTGACATCCCTCTCCGTGCAAAAGCATAAAATAAATATCAGAGACCCCACTTTCTTGAGCGTTTCATCCCTAAATATTTTTTGTGAAGAGTATGTCACTCGGATTATATGGATTGCGAATTCACTGATACCTTTTTTATCATAATCGGATCATTAACTTAGGCGCTTCGATGGAAAATACGTAAATAGGACACAAACAGACTACTAAAAACATAACCCTTCCAGTCATCAGAGCAGCTACGTCTCGATTCGTTTTCTGCGAATTACTAGATCAGACGGCTAAGCCTCGCAACTATTAAGTAGTTCACCTTAAATTCAACAAATGAACATACAATATTCAAATTTACATTATATTTTGCTATAATTTCAAACAATTGTATTATTTTAAGAGGCTTCCTATAGATGGTCTGCTTAATAAAACTCATTAATTTTTAAAATACAACTATAGGTAACAGGTATACAATTCTACAAGTTTCTGTTTCGTAAAAATGGCTGAATACAAATTAACTACCTACCGAATCCTTAACTTCCTTAATAATAATTTATTGCGGATATGTTTAATTACCTACATCAGAAGTCCAGCAGTGGACTGAAATAGGCTTATGATGATTGTAATATGTGTTAGAATGTATACCTACAAATATTGTATGCGTACAACGCTGAATGTGGCGGCTCCAAACTGTAGCACTGAGATAGAACTGTCACTAAGCCATCATCATTCTCCTGCCCTTGTCCCACGCTTGGTGGGGTCGGCACAACATGTTTTTTTCTTCCACTAACTTCTATCTGCCGTCAAATGTGTATCCACTCCTATCATTCTCATATCGTCTTTCACACACTCCATCCATCTCTTCTCGGTCTGCTCTCTCGGATAAAATAATCTAATAATAATATTCTATGATAAAATATACTAGCTTCCGCCCGCGGCTTCGCTCGCGTGGTACCCGGATAAAAAGTAGCCTATGTGTTAATCCAGGTCATAAACGATGTATATTCCAAGATTCATCCAAATCCGTTCAGTAGTTTTTGCGTGAAAGAGTAACAAACGTTCATCTATACATCCATACATACTCACAAATTTTCTCATTTATAATATTAGTGTGATTATACATAATAAACAACCAGACCCGAGACAAATATTTTCAGATAATACAAACATTTGTGTCGTGGCGGGAATCGAACCCACAAGCTTCTGCGTCTCAGACTTGCCTTCGACCACTGCTCTACAGAGTTCGTCACAACACTTTTAGTAATAAAGGGCGCTCTTCAAAAGTTAAAAACAATCGTACAACAAAAACTTAACGAAAGCAAAGAACAGAACCATTCTATTTTCTTATAAAAGATGTCTTTGTTCCTACTTTTGAAATAAAAAGGTGAATTAATTATATAAGTAAGAGTGATTCACGTGTGAAATGAATTTTTCAATTCCTCCCGCCGCGCTGCTCTCAGTCCTTTGAAGTTGTCATCAAGAGCGCTGTGCGGGCGCGCCGCCAGAGCCGAGCGCGGAGAGGTGTCGAGAGGGGACGCGAATTACACGCCGTGACGTTTATTAGCCGGCAGGAAAACATCCACTTCCTTTATTCATATTTTATGAGGATGAGCCGACTCAAATAACGGTGACGGTAAGGAAGATGTGCCTAATATGTTTATTTCACGCGTCCTTCAACCAAATCATTAATATCGCCCATTCTTGGCCTTGATTTTGTTTAAGTATTCCTAAAAATAAATCAGAAAATCTTTTATGAAGCCTTAGCGGTCGAGACATTTTCACACATCGTATTATCGTATAACCCCGCAACTTAGCAAAACTTATATTATGGGAACTACGTGACTGATATAGGGTATCTACTTAAATCCTTTTATATTGAAAACACCCGAGTCAAATATATGCAGACTATAAACATTTCCTTCGTAGCAGGAATCGAACCCGCAACCTTCTGCGTCTCAGGTGGACCTTCACCCAATGCGCCACAGAGGTCATCAACCCAATAGTAATTATAGTTTCCTGAAATCCTGAAAATTAATGAAATACAAGCATTTTTCATACGGAACATTTTTACACAGCCTGACTCTTGAGTGCGACTATTTCCTTTCCTACTGTACAGACGGCGGGTTAACAGAGGCCTTGCAGTGCCACCCCACTGCGGATCGGCGTAGCACTACTTACTAAATTCTACGAGATACAACGGGCGCCCTACGTTGTGCTACACATTCGCTACGGGGTGCTACACACACTCTACAAGGGTCTACGAACGCTCCGCACTTATTGTCTTGGCTCTGCTAATATTTAGATGGTTATTGTCATCTAGCACAGCAGCAACAAGATCCAGCATTACCTTAGAATATAAAATACGCATACTAAAAATACAGGATTTGATGAAGCGATTCATTGGCTACTGCTGTCTGAGGTTGTGTCGAACAATACAGTTCACCGGCCGCACACTTACGCGGCTGAGAGAACACTCAGCTTCGAATAAATAAGTTCTCAAAAGGCGCGTCTCCAACTTGTTCGTATTTCTCACGAACACGAACTAAATTGTGTTAGCGGCGCGGTAACTCATCGGCTCGACACATTTCCGCCCGCTCCAGCACCACGCTCCAAGACGACTGTCACCTCACTCTCGGCCTTCTTCCTCAACTTACAATAGCCTTCTACTTTAGCCAAAGTAGTAAGTAGTTTAAGTATTTTTGTAAAAAAGTAATATTTTAAATAATTCTTCCTTTCTTATTTATTAACATAGCAGCTAACAATCACAAAATAGCCTTTAATTTACAAGTAAAATACACAATTGGTTACAAAAAAAAAAACTCATCTAAGTTCGGCCCTGTCCCGTTGACTCAAACGCAGGATTCGCGTTACGACAACGTGTTAACAACTTGCATTCCGATCATATTTTTTTCGAGCGACCCTCACTTTTTACCATAATATTGTAAACAATATAATTATTCTTAATCCATGCTCACTATGAAATGTACTTAGCATTCTAGTTGTATGTTCTCTTATAAGTGAAATTGTATCTACTATTTGTTAAGAGAATAAATATTCTATAAACCGAAACCGAATTATTTAATCATCGTTTTACAACCAAGTCTACTTAAATTGTATTATTATATATTATAACTATATATACAGCAAATATGTCTCACTGTAGCCTATTTACATACAAGTGTTTGACGAGTACTATGCAAACCATTGACACCAATTTAAATGTAAATGAATGAATTTAGTTAAACTTCACGTATATTGTATCGCTGTTGTTTCCTTAAATAAAAATATAAAATAAAAAGAAAATAAATTAATTTAAGTTATAAAATATGAATAAAAAAATTATAAAGATTCCAATCTTCAGATTCAATAATGATTATTCAAACGAGGGCGAGTGACAGTGACAGGTGAACTTCAATAACAAATTAATATGCAGCGCAAAATATAAAGTAATTAGAGAGAGGGAGGCAGGAGAGAGGGTAAGAGGAGAGAGGAGCAAAGGATGGGAGGAGAGGGGATCATGTTTAATAGTTTACGCTGAACACCCGCGCCCTTTGATGCTAATAGCTGACGGCCAGTAGCACCTCCGGTTTATTAATAATGCCCTCAGTAAGTACGCGCTGGTAGAGATGTTGTCGACAGTATGTTAGCTATTGCCACAGTTATTGTTTAAAAATGCACGATTTTACGTCATCCTCCTTGTGTCAAAAAGTTTTGCTCACTTTGTAGGACAACGTTTGAGAACTACCAACGAAAGAATTGATACAATCGCATATTCACCGTAACGGCGTCAGGCCGTGCACAGTGCGAGAATCAATACAGGGCGAGTGTCGCCGACTGTGAGTGGAGTTGCTGATTTCGTGGAACTCGTGCATGTACAGAGTGCGTGACTACGTGCACGCTCCGCCTGCTCTGTAGCCGCCCTGTAACCGCCCTGCAGCCGTTATAGCGCGCTACGAGTCCTAGGAGCCTGTGAGTTGCGACGCTCTAAATGTGGAAATAATGCCGGGCCGTACGTTTTGCTCTAAAAATGTTGTGTATTTTGGAAGAATTTTATCAAGTGAAATAGCATAATGCTTGTTTATGTTTATATTCAAAACGCTGACACACGACACAACTGGGCCTTTTTTGAAATATTGTATAGCGATTACTTTTAATAACTTTAGGGAAAATAACCGTTTCTTTTATTTCAAATTTATTTCATAAATCGAGTATTTCATAGTCCTATTGTTCGTTTTGCGTGGGCATGGCTTTCAGATTTTTACCCGAATAGTGAGCAGAATACAAAAATATCGCCTAATACTTTGTGGTACTATAGATTCGTATATAAGGTATAGAGGCTGCCCTGAGCCGCGCTAAGCACTCTCCTTTCAGAGAGCTCTAATGTTCGGGATCTCGAGGATCTTCCACTTCGAACAGCTTCTGATAATGACCCTTCGCCCGACACGGCTCGCCAAATGACCTATTGCTATTCATATTTATTACAGTGTTTTGAGAAAGATCATATCACAGGCTGACACAAATTATACCACACGTTAATAATAATCGAGATACATATTTGTTTTAGATTTGTACAACAAATTACTTGGCACGCATTAGTGCAGTGGAGCCGATTATCAAGATATATCTTTCCCGTTTCGATGAGACGACCACTGGAGAAGATGTCGTTCGATACATCAAAGAGAGAGCCCAGGGTCGGTGTCAGGAGTCTGTCCGAATGTCTCTTCAGAGGGTGTACAGCAGTAGAAATACTGGTTTCAGTCTTGCATTCTCCAGATCCTGCGAAACGTGGATCCGAATTTCTGGCCTGCGGGTATCGTCTACAGACGCTGTAGGGAAGCGACATCGAAGCGAATTCCCTCCCCCTAGGTTAATAAATAAGTTGTTTCTAGTATATAAAATATTACGTATTGTTAGTCTGTAAGGTATTCATAACTATGGACCTGTATAATAATATTTTTGTAAGTGCATATTGCCTGAAATAAATGATTATTTATTATTTATTTGCTAGGCCCGAGCGGCGCGACTAATGGCACGCGCATTTGAATTAATTACTTCGAGTGATGCTAAGCTCTCTGAAATCAGTGCGATGTAGATTAAAAAAAATACGATTCGAAGTGTACTTTACAGTTCTTAATGAACAAATAAATGTTGACCTTGACTTCTCTATTTTTCCGAGTAGGACAACCATCGACTTACGGCTGCTATTTATCATTGTCCTATAGATCGGTTACAATACAATGCAAATTAAACTAAGCTTCTTTTTAGTTAAGACTGATGTTTCATTTAAATTAAGCCGCAGTCAACACGTGTGAAAGGCCCACTTTTTATTAGCAATACCTGTCCAAGTTAAGCACCCACTTGACAATATTTCCTGGTACTTGATAAATAGCTCGTTATTTTATTCCTGCCGGATCTCCCGCCTTGCTCCCACTCGCGGAGAGGCCCTCACCTGTCCCTGTCTGACGGCTGAGTGTCATCGAGAGGTATTTATCTCGTGAACGTATTTAGCGGTGTTTGTTCACCTATTCGAGAATGCCGTATTTACATACTCGTGATCATTATCTTTGTTTAGTTTATTACAAAACTAGCTTTCGCCCACCGCTTCACTTGAGTTCTTATCTGTGAAGAAGTTGCCTATGTGAGATCATATACTAATTGTTTTAATCAATGATATCGACCAGTCCTCAAGCAAACGGTACTGAGCGTTCCAGTTTATCAATATGACCTTGTCGAACTTAATTAAAGCTGACAAAGGAATCAATCGGCCATGTCCATTTGGATATTGTTACCGGTGAGATTATAATGAGTTATCGATTGTAATCTCCGACGGGCCGCGGGCGCCGGCCAACGACTGCCATTAATAACTGTTAGACGATTCACAAACCGCGCTGTTGGCTCCCCAAGGCCCTCTCCTGGTGCTAGCCTTTGCATCTCGGCAGCTAGACCAACTGCATACTGCTCCTGGTCTTTGATTGGGTTCTGGTCGCTAGCCTGTGGCCGCCCATACCGACTCGGTCATAATCTGAGGCAGATCATACAGACAGACTCGCTATGAAGCTGTGTGTAAACATTAAAGTGTGTCCTTGACTAATGCCGCTTGCGCAGTTCGAGTAGCAGCATGAGCAGCGATCGGCCGAAATTTCACTCCGCCCCCGGATAGGTAAAGTGCTGTGGAATTTGAATGAAAACATAGACAATCTTAACACAATTGAGGACACAATTAGTTATGTTCAGATGATAAGTTTAAGTCTAGATCCTTTTGTTATTCATAAAGATAAAATACGTTAAATAACGTTTATACTACACCTGCTCGGAAAGTACCTTGATACTTTATCAAATTTACGGTAGAAAGTACGTCATTGCATATCGAACAAATATGCGGGGAGAAAACGCATCTGAGCGGGAGAGAAAAGTGTATGAAAATCCATTTCTTACGTGGTTTTTTTTTTTAATTTTGGGTAAGACTATGCGCTGGTAACCTAAATATCAAAAGCCAAAAAGTTTTTACAGTGAGTTTTTATCTCCAAGTTCGCAAAATGACACTGGCCACTAGCTAAAAAAAAAGCACTGGCTAGTCAAAGTCAAAGTCAAAGTCAAAGTCAAAGTCAAAGTCGAAGTCGAAGTCGAAGTCGAAGTCGAAGTCGAAGTCGAAGTCGAAGTCGAAGTCGAAGTCGAAGTCGAAGTCGAAGTCGAAGTCGAAGTCGAAGTCGAAGTCGAAGTCGAAGTCGAAGTCGAAGTCGAAGTCGAAGTCGAAGTCGAAGTCGAAGTCGAAGTCGAAGTCGAAGTCGAAGTCAAAGTCGAAGTCAAAGTCAAAGTCAAAGTCAAAGTCCAAGTCCAAGTCAAAGTCAAGTTAGTTTTTTATTTTCGTCGTAGGTGTAGTATAAAGCACTATGTATGTATCACTCGAGAGAAAGTGCGATTCCCGATCTCGGGTGTTTTAAAGCCCTCGCCTACGGCTCGGGCTTCAAACGACACCCTCGACGGTAATCGGTCACTTTCTCCTCTCGGTGAACAATGTACTATTTTCATATTTTTTTCATGCTGCTATTTTACCAAGGTGAGAATGTATTCTGGTGGTTTTGGTAGATGTATCTGCTGGTTAAGATTTTATTTAAATTTGGTGAACCATTCCCTAGTACCACGTAGCTTGGCCTACAACTACTAATGTTTGCACGCTAGTATTCCATATTTTTTTGAATATTAAGAAAATATGAGGTTTTTTTTAATGTTAGGTTTTCTTAATTTGGCGTTATTTACTTATATTGTAGGACCTTCGTTTGACCACGAACTCACTTGATTTAGCGATAAGTGACGCTGTGGCCCAAGATGGAGCATTAAAGTCCAGGAGACACCTATTCTATTTAGTCCGTCTCTGAGACCTTTGCACACGAAGAAAATGTGCTTTCTTCACTCTACACTTCAAGAGTTGAAATTGTATAAACCAGGAAAGATAGAGGCCGGCAGAGAGTTCCAATCCTTATCAGTTCGTATTACAAAAGTAGAAGAGAACCCTTTAGCGTGAGCAGGTGGTTGGTTCTCTGTTCATTAATTTTGTTTGACCCACTTATAGGTGTTACATGTGGAGCCAGGTACACAACTTCTCTTTGTAACCCCCATTACATAGAAAAACCAAATACCAAAGGGAGAAATTGATGATTGTAATATTGATAACCTATTTCGTAAAATATTTAATATCAGGTCATATTATGAAACAATTGCCATAACTACTAATAGTTTAACCAAACGTTTGTGTACATTTTACTCGTTTGTACGTCGAACACTTATGTTGAACGGTTCCTCCACTTTAGCAAGCGCCAGTACAGAAGTGCCCCCCTCACCTCCCCCACCCCTCCCGCTTGCTCCCGTAACAAACAAAACTTGGCGTTTTGTTACTCGCGCTGCCGGAGCTAGCCCGCTTTTAACACAATTTTTGAATAAACATGCTATTTAGTCCGTCTCTGAGACCTTTGCACACGAAGAAAATGTGCTTTCTTCGAGTTCCCTGCTTGGATGATCGTCTAGTTGTACCTATTGTGATGTTTCGGGAGCGCTCGGCTGGACCATTCTACGGCACCTTTACTTAATTCTATGAAACATGCAATAATAATGTAATAATAATAATCATCATTATCATCATCAGCCTATAGCAGTCCACTGCTGGATATAGGCCTCTCCTAATGAGCGCCATTGCACCCTGTTCTGAGCTCGAAGCATCCAGCTTCTACCAACAGCCTTTCTCAAATCGTCACTCCACCACCAATAATGCTGGACACTATCATACAGCATCATGTAGCCCCAAACTAAGCAGATCTTGTATTAGGTAATAAAATGTGTACTTACAGTTAAATCATTTAGAACACTCATAAATTTTATTACCGAGAAACATCTGGCTATTTCAATAGCAATTGAGAAGAGTGATAGTAGTAATATAAAACATTTCCTTTGGTTCAAGTTGTTTGCCAATACATTCGCGTTTCTTCAATTCCCTAGCAAATGATTTTGACAGCAATTGCCTGCAAAATAGCGTACCTACTCACTTTGAGGCAACAAATCCCGAGCGCCTCGCACCTTAAGAGGGTAGTTTCAAATAAAAATTGAAAGACATTTTTCAGTCGCCGGAGAATTGTAGCCCCTTCCACTTCAATTCCGAGGCGTTGCTGGAACTTCGCTAAGTAAATATAAAGTAACACAGGTCTCATCTCGACTCGTCCCGCCT
Organism: Horisme vitalbata; assembly: GCA_951804965.1. Lineage (NCBI taxonomy): Eukaryota > Metazoa > Arthropoda > Insecta > Lepidoptera > Geometridae > Horisme > Horisme vitalbata. The sequence continues at coordinate 140,710 of OX638104.1, read as the reverse complement.
CGTTCAGCCGCGACTTCTCCAACTAAATTTAAACAATGTTTGAATTAACACCCGCGAGAAGACTTCTCTTGAAACCTTCGATTGTTGAATTAATTTCATTTGCAAGTAAATAACAATATCAGTTGCCATTTTATGTAGACCTATATATTTATCTCCACAATCGTACAAGGAAAACTAAATTAGTCCAAGCATTATGAAGGTAACAATTGGCGGTCTTATTGCTAAAAACGATCCGAACGATCCAAGCAACCATAGACTAGAGCATGGCAATTGTACCTGGAATACAGTTTCACTATTGAGGAAACCTGTAGATAAAGATCTATCTATAAAAAAATCATCAAATAAAGTCTTGAATTTATGCACAGAGATTCTCTTATTAAATAAACACCAAATTAAACCCCAAAGGGGTGAAGGAGGATGGCATAGTTGTATGGGGAGATGAAAAATATTCCCTTATGTACTTGAAAATTTTCTCTAAATAATAAATAAATAAATACCTTATTCAGCATTCTTCGAAATAGAACCTTAAACTGACGATGATGATGATGTTGATGAACGCTGATAATGTAGTAGAAATAATATGCCTACAGTCCATACGGCATACCCGGGTTATGAATGATACATGTACCCCTTAAAGAATCGGTATTTAAGACTCGGAAGAAATGCGTGAGAGCTATGTAATATATATAGATTGAAGTCAAAAGTCAAAAGTCAAAATTCATTTATTCAGTAGGAACCAGGTAGGAACTGTATAGTACACTTTGAAACGTCATTTTTTTAATTTACCACCAATTCGTAACGTGACCAAACAGAGAAGAATTGGCAAGAAACTCTGCTTGGCTAGGAAGGACGCCCGTTTTTTATGAACTCGCTGGTTTTTTAGCTTTGCAACTCAAACAGGTGCGAGGGTCTGTTAAGGTCTTCCAAGAAACCAAAAATGTACTTTTATTACCAGCTTTATTTGTCACAGGCTTTGTTTGAGAAAAAAAAATATTACTCTTTTGAAATTCCTATATTATTTAAGGTTTGGTACTGGGTAGTCACAATAGCAAACCTTCACGAACTAGAAAATAACAATACAAAGGTTCAGCAAGAATATCATGTTGAACCCAACACTGCATCAAAATTAATCACATTGTTGCAAGTTTTTTGGTAAGAAAACGTGATAGAATAAAAATGATATTTTTGCTGAACCTTTTTATTGTTATTTTCTAGGCCGTGAAGGCTTGTTATTTTGCATAAATATAGTCAGTAATTTTATATCTTCAAAAATGTTGAATAGTGAGAGCGAGAGGGAGGTTTGACCTGTATAGTGGCCATAGAACAACCTAATAAAAAAATCTATTTACTATTAGGTACTTCAACATCAACATCAACAGCCTATATCAGTCCACTGCTGGACATAGGCCTCCCCAAGTAAGAAGGGGGATATGCCCATAAACCCCACGCTGGGCATGCGGGTTGGGGATCGCATGGCACAGCTTCTAGTACCGCAGACGCTGCTGCCCATCGGCAGCCAGGGAATGTAGCTGTGCCGGTGTTTTAGGCTGCGCTATGCCGCAATCAGCCGGCCGCCAGAGCCTCGTTTGTTAGTTAGCAGAGTGCACCACGTGCAGGTGAGGTTGGCTTGGGTTCCGCTTTGATGGAGGATGGAACCACTTACACCCCTTAGGTACTTAGTATAACCCAATTATTGTAATGTTAATGTGGTTTATTAGTTTAAAATATTGATGCTCTAAAGCAGATTATGAAGGATCCGTGTCTGTAATATCCATATCTGTTTTACAAATTTTCACATGAAGCTCACATGTAGGAGATAAATAGAGTCACAAAGTATTGTTACAAAAACTATTCCAATTCTGAAGCAGTAGGTAGCAATATACATACATTCTATCGTTATGTTAGTTTATAATTCAGGTGCGAAATTATTTGTGTATTGCCACAAAAAGCCCCGCACTTCCACCGAATCTTCAGGCGAAAGATAATGTTTATTTTCCAAGTAAAATAAAATACCGCAGCTTCAAGTTCAGGCGAGTTCGCTCACGTCGAGCGACCGCCGAAACTCAGCGTAAATATTCAGCGAACTCAGCAAACAACAAATTAATTAGAAACTTCATAATTACCGAACAACTGAACATTCTGGCACTAGGTATGTACTATCTACTCGTAGCTTAAGGGCGGCTTTGCACCAGAGATAAGCGACGACGTTCGATAGTTCTGTTCATTGAATTTGTTCCCCTATTCTCCACCCTACTCTATCAAGAGATGTCAACTGCCATTAAATTCGTTTTAAAAACCTTATAGGTAGGTAAAATTGGGTTAAAAATTGGTGCCTTCTCTATCTATCAACATTAAAATAAGTAAGACAGCATATCTAAGCGACTCAGCTTTTTCGATCTATTTCGAAGAGGTTGAAATAATTCAGGTGGATTTTAAGATGAAATACTTTATACACAAACAACAACAAAAAAAAACTTGGAACTTTAAAGCAAAACCCCTTAAACTAGGGGATAGAGTTTGTATGAGACATCCGCAAATTTTGGAAAAAAAATCCTTGTAATAAATAACACCAAAAAAAGAAAGAAAAAATGACCAAAATATAAAATATTGACGTAAGCAACCTACAACCATATATTAAGTCCATACCATAACCATTTAACTATAGTCTAATTTCATAATTGTGGCACAAAATATAAAAAAAACAAAGATCCAAAAATAACACTGCCATATCTTGTAGCAAAACTTTTTTTAAAAGAAAAATAATGTACAGTGTCCAAATATTTAACTTGCGCCGATGTGACGGTAGCGAAACAGCAAAGTCATACATTTTGACTAGAAGGTATAAGGTGTGTGAAGTTAGGGCTTATAGAGTGAAAAGCTTGGCTTGACATGAGATCTGCTGCCTTATAAACTAACACAATACTCATATAGTTGCGCAGTATAGCTTTAACAGTTTGGCAAGTTGAAGTTCTTTGAATTTCGGCAGATGAAATGTCAAAGTTTGTAAAAGCAGGACCTGTTGCTATCATTTCGGTTTGCAACAGAGTTAGCTGATCGGTCGGGTGATTGTCTAACTCTGTTGCAAACAGAAATGATTGACATCGATCCTGTTTTTACGATTTTTGACATCTTATCTTTCGAAATTCAATGAACGTCAATTGACAAACTGTCTCAGTTTGTAAAAACAGGATCATTTCTGTTTGCAACAGAGTTAGCCGATCACTCCGCTGTCAGCAGATAACTTTTAACAGTGGCAGGTCCAGCAAAAAAACCAGTTTCAGCAGTGTTCAGCTGCGTGTGTGTGTGTGATCATGGCAACATTTTATATGAAAATGTTTGGGATCTATTTAGCTACTTCGCAGGTAAAGTCTATTTTCATCGGTGTATTTGGAAAACTAAATCACTTTAAAAATAGGTGTAGCGACGGCTTTGAAATTTAATTATATTTAATTATATTTTGTTCAATTCATTATCGCTGACATAAAATTATATAAAATGATGCTGGATGATAAAAGCTACTCGTTTAAAAATTTATTGCATTCAATTTGCTGACGGCAAATTTTGCGTGTTCTTGTTTACAAAACAAGCAACGCATGTTGTTATTGTCATTAAAATCATACTTAATATAACATCATCTTGTATCTTTATCATTCAATTAAATTTTACACTAGAGAAACATAATTATTATTGAATTGTGTAAAACTGTGCATATCACCTTTATTAGGGGAGGCCTATATCCAGCAGAGGATTGATAGAGGCTGGTGTGGTGGTGGTATGGTGTGTAAAACTGAAAAGAGATTTTTGAAGACCTTGGCACTGATTATGTCAACGCGCTAGTGTTTACGCGTGAAAACGTAAAAGACAGACAGACAGACAGTCACTTACTGTGAGCAGGCATATAGTGTAGGTACGTGTGCCAAAATCACGTATATCTTGTTTTTTCGGTTCTGACTGTGAGCACTGTGCACCTGAGCAGACATGTGTGCCAAACACAATATTTGGACTTGCCGCTGACTACCACCAATGAACTTGGTTGGTATGGTTGGTTACGTTCTAACGTAGTAGATCTTATGTACTGATAACTGTGAGCAGGTATGCGTGCCAAACACTATGTTCGATTGGACTTGCTTCTGACTACCCCCGACTAACTTAGTATGGTTACGTACCTGTGCCTAAAAACAAAAGCAAAAATACTTCCCTCAAGCAGAAACACTAATATTCGAATTGATAGCGCGATCTATTTTATCCAATCTGATCTGAACTACGACGTCAACGAAACCTTCTATCATTCTTACCATAAGTAGAGCTAGGCCACGCTACGCCTAAACCCAGCAGTGGGTAAGGTCGCGCGGCGGATGATGATAGGTCAAAAATTCAGAAAAATTCTTTACATTATACCAAAACTATGAGTAGGTATGATACGTTTTTATATACCTAACTTGAGAAACTTGGTTCACCATACAAAACTACCCTTCCCATAACCCTTCCTATCATCTATCTCTACACCAAAATTTATTAAAATCGGTTCAGCGGGTTAGGCATAAAAACGTAATAAACAGACATACAAACAGATTTACTTTCGCATTTATATTATTAGTTAGGATAGTTTGGGTAGTGAAGTCTATGATGTACGTTTTATTCTAAAAATATTACGGCTTCCGCGCAACAAATAAGGGCAAACAAAGTTGCAAGCGGGTCAGCTGGCATTGATACTGCGATCCAATAACCTCGTCACCCGCATAAGGCTACCCTGGGCCGTCGATTCAAAACAAAGGTTAGAAGACCAAGTTTTCAACTTACTGAACTACGATGTCAACGAAACTCTAAGAAATGGAAGGTCATGTTGTAATGGTTATTTAATTTTTCTATTTTGGACCTATTTCAAAAACTATACATTCTAGAATTAAAATAAAAACCATTTTTGAATGTACAAAGGAAACCCTTTCTCATGATACCTCCACTCCATACATATATATATATATATATATATATCCCCTTTTGGAACCCCATACCTTAATGGCCTTCTGTCAGATTTTACTCAAATGCTTCCGAACAAAAATTTCAAATACACCTTATCGACCCACCAAATTTCCTGCAGATTGGATCACCGGTTCGAGAGTTATGCTCGGACAAACATAAATACAAACTTACAATTATACCTTTTTATATAGTAGTATAGATAGAGTGGAAGACTATAGTATAGTAGTATAGATAGAGTATGGACATGTTATGAGGAGGGTATGAATGTAACTGGATGTACGAGAAGAGGGAGGCCGAAGATGGATGGATTGTGTGAAAGAGGATATGAGAGTGAAAGAAGTGAGTACAGAGTTGACAGCCGATAGGAGTGAATGGAGAAAGAAAACATGTTGTGCCGACCCCAGAGAGAGAGAGAGTAGAGTAGAAGAGAGTGGGATAAGGGCAGGGAAATGAATGATGATAGTAGTATAGATAAATAATTACAAATGAGTAGTAAACAGACAGAGGTAGGTATGTAGGTACATCAACTAATTAGAACATCGGTATGCGAGCTCGAATTCTGTAATGTCGCTAATTGCCAGCGCCTACTTTTCCTATCTACATAATGTATACAAATAAGTAGTTGTGTAGAGAGCGCACACAGCTAAGCCAAATACCTCGAGGAGACATCTTCACTGTTACCTGTACATACTGTTACTTCATTCACAATAATGAGTACATTTGACTGAACAGCTCCGACCACGTCAATATACGACTTCCAGACGATCATGATGATGAGACTGTGCAAAACATTTTTTTATAATAAAATATGGCAATTTTTATATAAGTCTTATTTTTACAAAAGATACCAAGACAATTTTGTTTGAAGTATGTACAGTGTTATTAGTGTTATGTAGCGTAGGTATCGTTAAAACTGTGTTTATAATGACACGACTATTGCCCAACCAAAGTAACGAGTCGAATAATGTTCGAGTGTCGTGACTGCTCGCGGCATTGTATCCCCTATACACTGGTCCGTACACACGTGTGTACTATACACTGGTCCGTACACACGTGTGTACTATACACTGGTCCGTACACACGTGTGTACTATACACTGGTCCGTACACACGTGTGTACTATACACTGGTCCGTACACACGTGTGTACTATACACTGGTCCGTACACACGTGTGTACTATACACTGGTCCGTACATACGTGTGTACTATACACTGGTCCGTACGCACGTGTGTACTATACACTGGTCCGTACATACGTGTGTACTATACACTGGTCCGTACACACGTGTGTACTATACACTGGTCCGTACACACGTATGTACTATACACTGGTCCGTACACACGTGTGTACTATACACTGGTCCGTACACACGTGTGTACTATACACTGGTCCGTACACACGTATGTACTATACACTGGTCCGTACACACGTATGTACTATACACTGGTCCGTACACACATGTGTACTATACACTGGTCCGTACACACGTGTGTACTATACACTGGTCCGTACACACGTACGTACTATACACTGGTCCGTACACACGTACGTACTATACACTGGTCCGTACACACGTGTGTACTATACACTGGTCCGTACACACGTGTGTACTATACACTGGTCCGTACACACGTGTGTACTATACACTGGTCCGTACACACGTGTGTACTATACACTGGTCCGTACACACGTATGTACTATACACTGGTCCGTACACACGTATGTACTATACACTGGTCCGTACACACGTACGTACTATACACTGGTCCGTACACACGTGTGTACTATACACTGGTCCGTACACACGTGTGTACTATACACTGGTCCGTACACACGTGTGTACTATACACTGGTCCGTACACACGTATGTACTATACACTGGTCCGTACACACGTGTGTACTATACACTGGTCCGTACACACGTGTGTACTATACACTGGTCCGTACACACGTACGTACTATACACTGGTCCGTACACACGTGTGTACTATACACTGGTCCGTACACACGTGTGTACTATACACTGGTCCGTACACACGTATGTACTATACACTGGTCCGTACACACGTATGTACTATACACTGGTCCGTACACACGTACGTACTATACACTGGTCCGTACACACGTGTGTACTATACACTGGTCCGTACACACGTGTGTACTATACACTGGTCCGTACACACGTGTGTACTATACACTGGTCCGTACACACGTGTGTACTATACACTGGTCCGTACACACGTGTGTACTATACACTGGTCCGTACACACGTGTGTACTATACACTGGTCCGTACACACGTATGTACTATACACTGGTCCGTACACACGTACGTACTGGTACTTTCGGTGGCATGCTCGTAGACATATGCAATGCACCTACTTGTTACACTCGCTGTAATTACGCAAAGTGCACTTTGCACATTATCGTCGCTTTATTGGGGCATTAGACTATGTTTGTACATTATGTTTAAACGGCTCTGTTTCACGATAACCACGCTTCATTGTACTCATACGTTTTGCAGAAAACTGGAACCATAATGACGTAGTTTTATGTGTGTGTGATTACAATGTGGGATTACGAATATAACGAGATGTATAGCATCATAAAGTATTTCGTTTGACTAATTGTAATATACTTAGATATTGTGATGCTTATTTTCTCTTTTGTTCATACATTTTTTGTAGTGGGGTTTTTGTTTTTGTAATAATATATTTGACATTCCCACAGATATAGGAAGACAACTAGATAAAGTCTTAAAATTCAATACGGCTGATCATTGACGTACTATTCGTAAACTTTAGTATATGCAGATAGATAGTTTTCAAGTTAAACCTGTAAAAAGATAAACCCGTCTAAGCGTCGTTGACATACCTATACATCAATCATAAATCTCGCAATGCCATATTTGCACTAACTTAGACGTTATGCCGCTTAAATAGTTTTCAATGTCGCTTGTCCGCTAATTTCATCGTAGGTCATTCACTGTCATGTGGACCAACAGCGAATAAGACAGCAATGGAGACGCTGTTTGTAATGAAACAAAAGATTATTAAGAAAATGTTATTACTATTTTTGAAAAAACTTAATCTTGATTATATAAAGTAAGAAGTTCACTGATGAGTGTGTCTGTCAGTGAGTGGAGATCTCAGAAGCTACAAGGCCTAGGGATACGAAATTGTATTTACAAATGATTTCAGGACTACATAAATATTTTTTTGTGGACCCAACTTCAGTTCACAACGTTGACAATGTTTTATAGTGTACTCGGTTTTTTTACTTAGATCAAACACATCCTTGGATGAATAAAACAATCCTCCCATGTTCTTGATATCGATCAAATTGTGGAATGTCATTTTTTTTTAGCCATCAAAGAGTTACTACAAATTTCACACTTAACCTTCTTTAAAATGTGGCGTACAACGTACCCCGAAATATATCCCACTATTTTGAAATATTCCTAAATAAATCCTTCATTTCCTAACGTATTCATTTGAATCATTAAAGAAGAATACTCACATGTAAAGATGGTTTTGCATTTTTTTAGCCTACCTTTATTTGTTGTATAGATGTCTGAGAGGAGAAAATGGGCCGAGCATACGACAGACTTTTTAAATGGCTTGTAATAAATATCATTTCGGGCTTTTGCTATAATTAGCTGTCCATTAAAGGGTTTCGAGGAAAACTAAAAACAAAACACAAAAATGTTGTAAATTGTTAAGAAATGAAATAATTATTATGAATTCGTTACTAATAGTTGCAAGTTTTTATTCGGAAAACTAAAATTATTTCGACACACCAATAATTTTATGTAATATAAAAATATAAATGTAATCGACTCCATAGCTTTTTGTTTGAACATGCTTTGGGCGTCACTCTTGTGTCAACTTATTGTGAATAAGAAAATGAAAATTATTGAAATTAAAAAGAAACTCTCGATGTAGAAACGTAAATTTGCTACAATACGTACTTAAAATATGAAAGATCATCCTTTTTTCAAGTATCTGCTGTCATTCGGGCAGCTTCTTACTGAGCACTTTGGCATCGCGCCGCATTGTAGTTGGTGCGTGGCAAAAATTCTGTGCAGTAGGCAGCATGCACATAGTTTTGGAACAGATATTATTTTTCCATGTCTATCCCTCTTGTATAAAATCTCTTTGCGGCTGATATCTACTTTCTTATTTCCAATATCATCAGTTAGAAAGGGATGCATAATATATATATCAATGCGACTTCAAAAAGTTAGTCGTACCAGGGCGCTCGAACAAATTTTTATGCAGGTTCATACAAATGCCCTGGTACGAAGTCGCAGAAATCGCATTGAGATAAAGTATGCATCTCTTTCTAGCTAACATATATGGACATAAGAAAGTAGAGATCAGCCGTATGAGTTAATGTTCAGAGCATAAATGAATTTTAATACTTCTTCTATGCTTTAGTCCTATTTATTTGGACATTCCGTTTTTAAAGAGATGGGATGAGTTTTCAAACATGTGTCAAAATAAAGTTTTATTTAAATCAAAATCAACCTATCAACATATCAACTTCGATTTAAATAATCCCAAAATAACTTTCAACCCCTTTTCAACCCCGTTAGGCGATGAGTTTCAATAATATATCAAACACGTCTTCCATCAATAGAGTTAAAGAATGTTTAAGCAAAATTCTAAGTAGATTGGACCAATCACGTTGTCTCATACAAACTTTGCCCCCGGTTTTCCCTTAGGAAAAACCTTTCTTATCGGATTCCTACGTCATACAAAGAACACACCTAAGTTTCAGGTCTCTACGATTAGCCTCCTTAGCATGGCGTTTTTATGTCTACTCTACGATAGAGAAGACAACGTGTTTTTCCTGATTGTAGCCCTCTCTGAATCCCAAACATGTCTATTTTCCTTCCAAACGCTTGTTTTATAAATTCTAAGCTAAATGTGCTTATAAGATTCAAAAATTTAAAATGTTGCTACATCTACATCCAAAAATAAGTTTACTCTACTCTTCCGTCGACAAATCCCTTGTCTACAGTTGTTGTGCTAAGCCGGCAGTGGTTTAGGCTGTGCGTTGATCCTTCAGTCAGTCATTCAGGACAAAGTATTTGATATGTATAGATAGATAATAAGATAGATAGAAGATTTATTCATTAGAACTCATTATTAAAATGCGACTTTAAGTTAAGATTACTGGTTTATAAGTTTTAAGGTAAGAAATGGTTGAAGACCGAATTTAGAGTTATCGAGGTTTTAGCTTAAAATATTCATAGATATTCCAAAATGTTAGAAGTTGTTTAACGGTCGGATGAGACGGCGCGTCCGGGACGGCTCCGGGGCGGGGGCGAGGTGAGCGCGGGTTCTTGCGTAACGAGTTACTCCGCAGAACAACTTCCGCATCAGTTTACTTTCATTTACGAATACCTAAACACCTGACTAGAATTCAACTCAGGAATTATTTCTCGAGCCGAGTCGAAAGTATAACCTTTTTACTATCCCCGTGGTTTAGCACCCATTACTATTCCGTGTCCGCGGCTCATCGGTGCCGGAGCGGAGCCGGCTTAACGCGGCTTTTTATGAATAACTGGCGAGTTTAGAGAGGTTCCTTGTAGCGTGTCGCTGCACCTTTATGGCGGGGCGTAATGCGACTGGAGTTATATTAGGTACCTACCGTACCGATATTACAGAACTAACACCACTTCTATTGAACCTGTGATCCTAGCATCCGTGCCTTAGCAGGGAATCAAGTAAGTCTCTTCAACATACACAGGCCAATCGAACCCATCGAAGACTGTTCTGGCGAAGAAAATACATAATTTTTCAAGGTAAATGACGTTTTATACGCGACACACTAAGGCTTAGTCTCGGTTAATAGAAATGTATCGCGCAGGGTCCGGGGCCGGGACCCGGTCACCGCTACGATTTATAGTGAGCACATTAATCACACGTCGCCGCCCCGCACCCCGCACCCCGCACCCCGCACCCCGCACACATGCCGGCAGCGCAGTATGGAAGCTAGGCAATACGAAGACTTCATCCCGAAAACAGTTATATAAATCATCTAAATATCTATATATAATAAATAAATAAATAATGCTGGACTATCACACAGCATCATGATTGATTTATTACATAATACTAAATACCTTTTTTTTGTAAATACATACATATCATACATAGAAAACACCCAGACCCGAGACAAATATCTACAGAACATGCAAACATTTTTTTTTAAATATATAATATATAAAACAAAGTCGGGTTTGTTACAACTCTTTCTCGTATAACTCGGGAACTACTGGACCGACTCTCATTGATTTTTCGAGTGATTGACTGATTTCGGTGAATTTATTTTTGAACGGGAACGGGAACGGAAGCAGGTGCGGGAACGCGAGCGTGAACAGTAATGTAATAAGTTAATCAACATTTGTTGTTTCTGAGGCGGTACGATGTGCGCCGGGACAGCTAGTCAGCAACTAAAAAGTACATAAAGAATGCATTGTTTTCAAATTTTAGAGACATTAAAGCTAAGCGTAAATAAGAAATTTGTCTCAAAATTATGCTCATATGTATGAGTGAGATATAAACAGATATAAACACTTTATTGATAATATGTTAAATTTAGAGAGATCCGTCGTCACGCGAGGTGTGTACACTGTGGCGTGCGGCGTCGGTGTCGGCGTCGGCGTCGGCGTCGGCGTCGGCGGCCGGCGTGCCGAGCCGGCTCCTATAATTACACATGAGTAGGTTGTACTTCCGTCCGTAAGATATTTATTATCTCCTCGGCCTTACTCCTTGCGACCCTTATTACCTGTCTACGTTGGCTTTTCATGACACACTTCGTATGAATTTATTATGTTTGGGATCAATATAAGGCAGAATCATTTCTACTAGAATTTCTAAAAGTGTTTAGGAGGAGGTATGTACTGTACACCGTACAGTTGTATAGTACACCCGAGATATCAGAAAACAAGATTTTTTTTATAAAAATGTTACTTTCACAATTTTCGCTACCAACAAGCCCTTTTTCTTTTTCAAGTATCTTTTTTAGTACTTTTTAGTAAAATATTTATACTTATTTCTAAATTCACTAAGTGCTTTTGTATTATTACTTTCAATTACCAAATTAAAAATACAAAGGCTGTAACAAAATGTCTGGAACAGAAGAGTGATTATTTAGTTTTAGCAGCAAATTAAGCTTTCATTCACTCAATCTCAACAAATGGAACATTTATTCGAGCAATCTAAACAAATGGCACCTTATTCATCCAATCTAAATACAATAAATCAACACTCTTCAGGCAAGCCCTAATTGGAGGCCGCGCGCCGCCCGGGGGGCCGCGGGGCGGTGCGGGGTGCGGGGGCAGGCCGACATACCAAATTAGAAAAATGTATTACTTTATTTAGAACAACCCCTTCCCTTCCTCTTCCCCTTCCCCTTCCCTATATCGGCATCCTTTTTATTTATTTCAACTCTTTTTTGTGAGTGGACTGTGGTGCTGTAGGTTCAAAAATGATCATTAGAAACAATGAACCCAAGCAAGAGAGTATTATTTAAGTAGCTGTTAAGTAGTAAGAACTTGATGAGAAATTACAGCAAACTGACGCATACGGCATGTTGTAGGACGCGCGACGAGTGCCTCTCAGTAGAGCTGGTAGAGCGCGCTCACACGCCGACATCGGGACACTTCGTCGCGCGGCGCGAGGCGCTCACACGCCGACATCGGGCCACTTCGTCGCGCGGCGCGACGCGCTCTTACGCCGACATCGGGCCACTTCGTCGCGCGGCGCGAGGCGCTCACACGCCGACATCGGGCCACTTCGTCGCGCGGCGCGAGGCGCTCACACGCCGACATCGGGCCACTTCGTCGCGCGGCGCGAGGCGCTCACACGCTGACATCGGGACACTTCGTCGCGCGGCGCGAGGCGCTCACACGCCGACATCGGGACACTTCGTCGCGCGGCGCGAGGCGCTCACACGCCGACATCGGGCCACTTCGTCGCGCGGCGCGAGGCGCTCACACGCCGACATCGGGCCACTTCGTCGCGCGGCGCGAGGCGCTCACACGCCGACATCGGGCCACTTCGTCGCGCGGCGCGAGGCGCTCACACGCCGACATCGGGACACTTCGTCGCGCGGCGCGAGGCGCTCACACGCCGACATCGGGCCACTTCGTCGCGCGGCGCGAGGCGCTCACACGCCGACATCGGGACACTTCGTCGCGCGGCGCGAGGCGCTCACACGCCGACATCGGGACACTTCGACGCGCGGCGCGAGGCGCTCACACGCCGACATCGGGACACTTCGTCGCGCGGCGCGAGGCGCTCACACGCCGACATCGGGACACTTCGTCGCGCGGCGCGAGGCGCTCACACGCCGACATCGGGACACTTCGTCGCGCGGCGCGAGGCGCTCACACGCCAACATCGGGACACTTCGTCGCGCGGCGCGAGGCGCTCACACGCCGACATCGGGACACTTCGTCGCGCGGCGCGAGGCGCTCACACGCCGACATCGGGACACTTCGTCGCGCGGCGCGAGGCGCTCACACGCCGACATCGGGACACTTCGTACTGTGCTCACTACTTTTTTATTAATAGTTTTTTTGGCACAAAAAGTTACAAGAATACAGAATACATTACAGAAAATAGATATAATGGAACTTAATCTAAAGACCAAAGTAGTGTCCAAAAAATTATGGTATTATTTTTTGGACACTACTATAAACTTAAATCGAGCTTATTTATACTTATTTATATGTATAAACTACATTGTAGGTACGTAATATATATACTACGTACACACAGCGTCACGATCTGGTATGATCTGGGTCCCTTTCAAGTATAAATTTAAACTGCTGCCGTGGAGGCTACCATATTCAAATGGCCAAAATCTTATACAAAAATATTTATACTTGGCTGGGGGATCGAACCAGCAATTTATTCACACCAGTTTATAAATAAGACGCTCTAACCAACTGAGCTATCGTAGCGGTTGGCAATTAAGACAATAATAAATAATTAAAATAATAAACGTATACTGTAACTTATGAATGGATTCGTCAGCTAGTAATTTTTTCATTTGTTTATCACGGTAGTGCGCAACTACTTAAAATTATTTTGTGCAGCACTGGACTATTGAGGGTAGTTGTGTATTAAATGATAGTTCAGAACAAAAGGTTACTTGTTTCGTCTTGGGTGTGTGTCATTGATTTTGTTTATGAAAAATAATTGTGCATATTATAACAGCCGAAAAATTGAGCTAAAGAGTGCGTTTTGCAAAATAACATTTCGGAACGCTACAACCCATCAAATGTAAGAGTAAATGGCAAAATAACATTAGGTAAGTTGTATGACAGTTATAAGTAGGATTATCATAAATAATGTGCTTAGTAAACCTATTCCCTTTTATATTATATAAACACAGTCATACGTTTATAATATTGTGTTTTTATTTTCAGGTGATTGGTGATGGATGTCATCAATGGGACCAGGAGAAATTGTTGAAGTGAGTGGACGCATAATTGGCCAGTTTTGCAAGAAATAATGCTGTTAACAGTGAAAGCAGTGGATAAGCGTCCAGAAGGAACAGTGTATTTAGTTCATGATAACTGCGTGGTTCATCGTTCGCGAATTCTGACCAATTGGCTCGCTTCTTAGACGGGCATAATCACCACAGCATTGGTCATCTAAAAGTCCAGATTTAAATAATGTGGAGAATGTGTGAGCATATGTAGGGTCAATTTGTCCTAATTGGGACACGAGTGAAGTGTTGTCCACCTGCAACAGGAGGTCCTAAGAACTGATGCGTCGTAGTGGTTTTGGGCGGACTTTGGTTACCCAAATGAAGAGAAGGCTTTGACAAATTATTTTAAGTGAAAGACATCCATCCCATTCGATATTAATAAATATTCTGATATATAATGTTTTGAATAATAGATAAAATACCAGAGTAAGTATTTGCGAGTGATCTAAATTGTTTATTGGATTTTATACGGCAAGTATAACCTGTTCCAATGTTAACATGTTTGTTCACTCTTTAATCTTATACGGGTAAATTAAGTATTATTCTATCATTTAAAACATTATTGAAAATTCTAAAAAATAAGTAATAACTATCTATATTGCGTTATGTTAAATGGTGTTTTAATAAATTTGTTATAACTTTTGAAAATAGTTTTATTATTTAACCTTAAATAATTAGGTAACATACATACTACACTTAAAACGTAGTCCATTGTGTTAGTAACGAATATAAAAAAAACAAAAATACATTTAGGCATTGAGGGATTTGAACCCAGTACTCTTAAAACGTATAGATTAATGTCGAGTGTTGTAACCGCCACTCCATCGTCTCATATAGATAGATGGACAAAATTAGATATGCGTAAGCAAGGAGGAGACGGTTTATAAAACACACATTTGTGCAAAAAGTTCGAGATCCACGACCGACACCGCGACGGTTTGAACCTACTAACGTTAACTAGGGGGGTTACCAGACTCTGACGCTGTCTGTACCTATAATATAGGGAAAATTACAATAAAAGGGCGGCATGGGATACGTATGCTCTAGTTATCTGATGGTTCACGTCACCAATTAATAAAATACTTTTTTTATTGCTTCTTAATCCCACTGCCATTTTTCAACTCTAAAACAATATGTTAATCACGAGACTTACAAAGAACAAATGACAAATACGGCGAGTACGCGCCGCTAGTTCCGCGTAACTTGTATGAACATCTATCGATGCAAGTCGGCACGGGTTATCGTTCTTCAAGTGAGGTAAAAATTTATTTCCAATTTCCAAGTGTTTTAGGAAAAAATAAACAAAACTATGACATATGCGTTAAAAAATAAAAACTTTGAACAATAAGGGACACCCTAGTATATATCAGCCGTATGAGTTGATGTTCAGATCATAGTGAATTTTAAGGCTTTATCTAGTTCTCTTCTAGATCTGTGATTAAAAATAATGTAAACTTATGATCGGAACTGTCAAGCAAATAAAAGATACAATACAATAAAACAACAATTCTCATCTTACCTTAGTAATCATGACCTGAACTTATAGTTTGTATTTACAAAGCCTCATGCTTGGCTCGATCAGTCGGGGAAATTAATATATATTGTATTTAACAATATATTGCCAGGCAGGAATGAGGAAAAATTAGAATGACGTTCCGCCTCAAGAGCTCTTCATTAGGAACAGTGGAGCGTGCGCGCTTTGTGCCACGTACCGATGTAGTAGCTACACGCGTCGCGACGCCACGCCACCACACCTGTCATCTACGGCGCGTCGCCTGTTGTATCAATCAACAAAATTAGGGCGATGGCGGATGCAGCCGCAGTCAGTGAAAGAGGGGGTGCTGACAGTACCTACTCTGCTCTCCTCATAGAACTGTCACGACACCTATTTTTTGAAATCGACAGTCACAAAGGGAAAACTTTGAGATAAAGCGACATATGTTCCGTGATAATGAGCAAAGTTGTGGTGCTCGCGTGTCGCGTGTGTGTAGGTATCTATATTTATTCATTTATTTATTTGAAGTACATATAAGTTGGATGCAAATTTGGAACAGGTACTAGGGTAGTGAAAGAATCTGTTCTCAACTTAAATTTGTGTAAAAGAACATAATCATAAACCAGTTGATTAATTTAAAAATAACTAGACGGGTTGTGGATTGAGGAAGGAATGGGCGGCGGGAACAGCTGGAGTGTCCCGCGGGATCAGTGTGGAGACGAGACGATCGATCCGAACGGGATTAAACGCGGCCATCATCAACTTAGTACGCAAATTTAAACTACTGTTATAAAGAGTACAGATTTGTTTTCATTTTTTTATTTTTGCTTGTAATGGATAAACTAACAAAATTCTGATCAAATTTTAAAATTATTTAATCTATAGAAGAGTACTTTTTCTGCGTTGACCATAGGTTATCTTTATTTTTGAAAAAAATTGATTCCTTATTTCAATAATATTACCCTGGGTATCGAAAATTTGCCAACGGAAGTTAAATATTTGGCTTGCATGAAATAGTCAGTTATCACCATCTGTCAGATAATTCTAAAATATTTATTGGTAGATACCTGCAAACTTTTTAGTACGTGCCTTACCTATTTAAGGTTCGTTGTAAAAAAACTAGTGGCCACCCCACGACTTTGCCATCCAGTACATCCAATTCTTATTGATTTATTGATTGAAAAATATCGATTTATTACTAGACATTTATATTGAATTTGAAGTAAATTCAGTGTGATTCGCCATAAAAGGTATGTAGGGGATATTTAACAGTTCTTTTCCTAATTTCCAAATTACTAATTTGTATTGACGCAGCCTGAATACTACGAGTACATTAGAATACTGCGTTCCATGGCTCTCTGGCAGACTTTCAGTTTGGAGTTGTACGCTTCAGTCAGCGGTGACACGTGCGCGGTGCGCGTGGGTAAGACGGGCAAGATCCCTTCCTGTGCGTCTTCATGGACCAGTAGCTCTTCCATTTCTTTATCCTGCCTGTTTTTGTAGCTTGCAAACTAGCCCAAGTAAAAGTTCAAATATACTCATCGACATAAAATATTGTATCTGTTCTCCATCCACCTTGACCCTACATTTTGTGCTGTTAGACAAGATCTGCCTCTTTAATCGGTTCATTTTGCAGCATTTTTGTCCAACCTGAAGTCTTGCCGTGCTTAGTTCTTGAAGCATTTGTTGGAGTTCGAGCACTATCGAGACAGGGCAATATCGCCCGCAAAATAGGTTGTTTTTATAATTTCATTGTTGGTGCTTATTTTTCATTATAAGTTTGCATGAGATTATTACCTAAACTATTGCTTCTTGAAATCTTTAGAGAGAAGGTGTCATTATTACATACATGTACATTACTTACATATTTATGTATCACTCATACTTCTACTACTAATACTACTGACTGTGTTGTTTTATTTAAATCCTATCTTAGATACTTGCCTAACGTAATTAATTGAGAAATCAACTTTTGTCAAATAACTTTTCATCTACATTATCTACATTTTACAAATTATATTCAGTTTAAGTTTTCGTGAAAGTTTTGTAAAGTCTGTTTTTAAAAGATTCAACAGAGCGGAGTGTATTAATTTCACGAAGTCGTCCTCGGCCCCTCCCCTCCGTTACTAACTTCTAAAGAGATTGTTATCCAACACAATTTCGTTAAATAATTTGAAATTCGTAAATTGGAGACAACGGTTCATTATAGCGACGGAAATGTAAATAAATAGAGTTGGGTCTCGCGCTCGGACCGACAGGCGGTCGGCAGCTAGGTTATTGCCTACACAATCACGTAGACGCAAGTGCCTAAGATAATTAGTGATGCCATATTTTCGAACTTCCATTGATAAGGTCTTCATTTCTATATCTTATTTAATTTCTAGACAATAGAAGTGACTAGCTTAGTTTTTTTTTTATTAAGAATTGGGCGAGCTACCCATGCCAAGGTTTGAGAGTCTCGTTCATTGAGTTAAACGACATACTAACAATATGTACTCTTTGTCTCGTTTAAATAGGTAATTTGGGCTAGATGTCATTATGTGTTTTATATGGTGGATCAGTTTGAGTCAGTTTTTTTTTTAAATAGAACGTGCTCGTGCTCACATTAGACGGGCAACTGACATTCAGTGAAATGTTCCAGAACTTTGGTGAGGTGTCGGCGGCGGCGGCCGGTCACCTCACCTCCGACCACTGCCCGCGCTGCTGCCGTGAAGCCCAGCATCTATAACAATTATGAAAAAAATAATTGTTCTTTCTCTTTAAAAGCCCGTTAGGTATTTATTTAGTCAAAGACGAGTGCTAACAAATAAGCACTTTGTATTCTGGCATTAATTTGTTTTGTACTGAAAGCAGAGGCGCGCTGCTGTAGAATCCTCTCTGCAGGCAGGAATGTAATTATCGCGCGCTGCTACAATGTGCAAGCACTACCTGCCGCTGTCGGCCACCACCTCGCTCGTACTCGCACTTTATTCCTCCTAACATTATTTAAATCTTAGAGGCGCCATCTGGCTTTATAATAATATAAAGTGATGTAAAAAATTAATACATGTTCATAATATAAATAAGTTTGAAGGTTGTGGATGCCGGTGAAATTACGGGCACAAGACGCTTATTATCTTCATGCCTCAAGTTGATGGTCGCAGGGTGTTGCATCGTAGGTAATGGTTTTTAGAACGTATACCGTAATGTATATTAATGCAACATCAGGTGTAAAATAAAAAAATATGACATCGAACAGCGCCAAATGAAGCTGGAAATGATACAGGAATGGAGATAAGCACTCCCGCACGATCGCTCGCATTAATCATACGAAAGACTGATCTGTTTGTTTGTTCGTACAACTTTGATTTGATTCCGCCGATATCGGTATCAGATTGTGCTACATTTAGTATCCGACCCATATCCGACCCATTCACGTATCTTAGTAGAAAATTAATTACTTAAACTAACAAAAAGGGTCCAATCAATAAATTAATATTTAATTGTGTTATTTTGGCAATGTTTCGTCCAATACCTACGTTTTAATAGTAAATTGTCTTATTTTGGTTTTATTCTAAAACTAGCTGGCCCGGCCGCAACATTTATTTTCTTTTTTCTTTCAACTAAATATATACGAAATGAAAAGTACTAACTTAAGCATACATTACTTTCCTACCCCTACCCGTTCCCGTTCCTAATATTTTTGTCGTTCCCGCTTCCATTTCCGTTAGCTGATTCAAAGCGTCTTCAAGTTTTAATTTTCGCGACATAATGTACCCTACGGAGTGTAACCCTTATGAAATCTATTCCACTGGTTTCCAAATAAAATACTAGAATTGAGGTACAGTATTTTATTTACTTCTTTTCACCTATGTTCATAATATTTACTTTTCAACTTATGTATATTTATAATTTAATTTTAAACAAGCTCAGGAGGGCGCCAGGTCCTAAGGGACCGATTAAAAAGGTTTGACGGTTAACTATACCGTTCAGCAAAAGACTACTTATCTAGGGCGTGGGAACAGGCCTATAGTAAGAATATCCCACTCTTAGCAACCATATCTTGTGGTAATTTTAAAGTTTAAAGTTTAAAGAAGTTTAAAGGTTGGGTTAGTAGAGAACTTCACAGAACTACAAAAAAGGGCGGCTGACAGGGGTGACCCGTATCAGACCGCAATACCGGCAGGGGTAGCTCCGACGATCTGGCCCGAAGGTCCGCTAACGATGAAACAATCCGGAGAGGCCGGAGGCAACAGGATCCTCAGCCGGTAGACAGACCGTACCGCTAGCTCCCCGCTTTTGAAGTGGTGGTTAGCATAAAAGCTAACTAATATTCCAAGGGAAATCATAAAAAAACCCTGTTGAAGAAACAGGAGGTTAGAACAACTAACTTCTACCTTGGACCTAACCTGACCAAGTTAAATAATTAAAGTAACTTACCCCGAGGGGGTTTATTAAATTTTATGATTTTATTGCTCAACAGAGCATTCTAAAATCGCCACTTCTGTGGGAACTCCGGCTGGACTCCGCTGGATGGAGGCTGAAAGGAAAATGAGGCATGAGCACATGGAAGTGAAGGTTATTCATCTTAGAGGTAAAACACCAATACTGACCTGGACGACTCAAAGCAAAGCTCCGAAAAAGTAAAGGCTGATGCCGGTCGACGTGGGTGCTTCACTGGGCAGATGAGGGGGCCAATTCCAAAATAAATTAAGTACACGCCACGCGTTCAACTGCCTCCACCAAATCGAATCGGAGCCCTGGAAATACCAGATTCTTTAACTAGAGAACGCCGGTGGCTGCGCCCAAGGTTGAATGCCTTCAGCTTCTCATACGTACCAGCCGGAACACAAGATTTTACAAAAACTTGACTTTGAGAATCGAACGACTTCAATCAAAAGAAAGCGAATGGCGGTCGAGCAATGATTTTTCACTTATTTCCAGTTTCCAACTGTTTGAATAAAATTCGTACAAAAGTTGCTAATATGTTTTATTTAAATTTCTGAAATTGCAAATGTACAAGTTCCCCTAACCTTAAAAACGATGGACAATATTTATCTGAATCATTTCGACACTCCAGGTGTAAAACTGCTAATTTATATGTCCATAAAATATTACAAAGTTACAGAAAATCTACCAAAATAACCACCCAAAATGGTAGGGTAAGCTTGTTGGCAACTTTCCGAGTGACGACGCACTTTAGATGTCAACGTCAACTTCACAATGCCATTTTGACAGTGACACTGTTCGAAAGGGCCAGGACCATGTAACGAGACATCCGATCCCTTCCACAAAATTATAAAAACGGGGAAACCAAAAACAACCCGTTACAGAATTCCCTATGCCACCAAGGATTTTCCTCGGAAAATCCACGGCTGCCCTCAGCCGTAAACCAGACAAAAAACAAAACCCAAAACATACCCAAAATACAAAAACAAAGTCTAATATGGGTGAAAAGAAGAAAAACCAAAAATTAGAAAAAATATAAACTTTCACCATCTTAGACAGCAATAAAAAATAATGGTATAATCTGTTTGGTTTGGAGAGTTGTATGTGCTACATAATACTTATAATTATAAATAGGTAATAAATACTTCATCCCCTATACTCACAATACTCACAAGACACACATCCTTCCACATTCACATTTACACACATCCATCCACATTCACATTCACACACATCCTTCTACATTCACATTCACACACATCCTTCGTCATTCACATTCACACACACTACCCGCTCCTATTGTGAAGTTAATGTGTTGGCTTGTTTAGAGAGTCACTACCCGCTCCTATTGTGAAGTCTTGTTCAGAGAGTCGCTTTGAAGTTGACTGGCCGAATCATCCGAAGGTACAACTATCAAAAGCGATCAATCCTAAAGTAACTGAGAAAGATAAAATAAATATATAATAATGTTCCCTAACAGTCTAAGGCTTATTTTAAGAGTAACTACCCGCTCCTATTGTGAAGTTAATGTGTTGGCTTGTTTAGAGAGTCACTACCCGCTCCTATTGTGAAGTCTTGTTCAGAGAGCCGCTTTGAAGTTGACTGGCCGAATCATCCGAAGGTACAACTATCAAAAGCGATCAATCCTAATAATAACTGAGAAAGATAAAATAAATATATGATAATGTTCCCTAACAGTCTAAGGCTTATTTTAAGAGTAACTACCCGCTCCTATTGTAAAGTTAATGTTAAAAAAAACAAATCTAATATAACTTAATAGACTAAATATATAAATAAATAATTAACTACTTAAATGCACAAATTCTCCAAAACTGACAGACCACCAACAAAACAACCACATGAACACAAACTAGAGTAGGTGCCTGTCTATAACCGGTATACAAGACCTGACACTCTTTTTTTTTAAAAAACATTCCCGCACTGTTCGAAAAGAGCGGTGTGGCGGGCATCCTTCCGAGACCACACGACTTTTTTCCAAACGAGTGGAACAGTGCCATCCAAACAAAATCAAAAGCGTAACCCCAGCAATCCAACTAACCATAATTTTAACCAACTCCCGGGACAGATACTACGCAGCCAACCTGCGGTCCAGGGGTTTCCAAATCTATATGATACCATCTACCTTTTAATAAGGCAGAGAGGGTAACAACCAAAATGTCATACCAAATTATGCACAGTTGATACACTATTGTACATACCTATATGTAAACACCGACGAAATACTGCGATGCCTACAAATTACCTCATAAAAGGAATCCCCGAAGAATTCAAAACATGATCAAACGTCAATAAAATGAATCCTCCATTCCTATATGTAAACACTGACGAAATACTGCGATGCCTACAAATTCCATAATAAAAGGAACCCCCGAAGAATTCAAAACATGATCAAACGTCAATAAAATGAACCCTCCAATAATGGAATCACGATCAAACGTCGTTAAAAAAAACCGAATATGAATGTGGTACATACCCGTCTACTAGTAACTAATTACCAGGAAAGTACCTCATATTCCACCTGTATTCCACTCCGCTCTTCCTTCCTCCCTGTGTTCCACTCCACTCTTCCTTCTTTGGCATGTAAGAAACTATTTACTTGCCATGTTGATAAAATCAACAAAAGTTCTAAAGTTGAAAGGGGTGAAGTTCATTATTATTATTATTCTTAAACTTCCCCATATTTCTTGCTAAATTACTAATGTTCACCCCAATAGATTTATTCAAGATAAGACATTAAATTTTCACAACAATAAATTGATATAAAACTGAATAAAAAGTTAAATTAAAGATTGTTTATTATTGTGCAAGGAATGCAACCAACAAATTTGTTCACTGAAAACAAAAAAAACTAATAATTCCAAAATAGACAGTTCTGTTGACTCTTATTTCCAACCAACCTACACCAAAGTACCACACTGGCTGTAAAAGTATAAGTAACCCAATGTACACACAACCTACAAAATAATGTAACCGAAGATTTCTAACAACAAACAAAGTTTTGTTTTACCAAAATGAAAATGCCCTGAACACTCCCTGGAAATGTAGATGTTTGTCAACCTGTGTTTAGTGTTTGTAATTATGTCACTGTGCTGCAATTGTTAATTATTGTAACCAGTAAAAATAAGATATTTCTCCATAAAGAAAATGAAGCTTGGTTTGCTATGTGGCAGATATGGGTGCTAAGATTACAATTGTTGGTATACTATTTTAAAAACACTTTGTATTACAGCTTATAGCACTAAAAGTACAGTAAGATTCTTAATTAAACACAAATTATAACAATACATTCAGGGAATAATGAAACACAACAAATATATTTCGTACAATAATTGTTTGTTGGTTAGTATACTTTATTTGGTTGCAAGAGCGATGAATATTCTACTAACCGAGTTGGGCGGCCACTGTAACCCTTGAACAATCTTGACTACTGGTTCTAAATAAAATACTAGAATTGAGGTACAGTATTTTATTTACTTCTTTTCACCTATGTTCATAATATTTACTTTTCAACTTATGTATATTTATAATTTAATTTTAAACAAGCTCAGGAGGGCGCCAGGTCCTAAGGGACCGATTAAAAAGGTTTGACGGTTAACTATACCGTTCAGCAAAAGACTACTTATCTAGGGCGTGGGAACAGGCCTATAGTAAGAATATCCCACTCTTAGCAACCATATCTTGTGGTAATTTTAAAGTTTAAAGTTTAAAGAAGTTTAAAGGTTGGGTTAGTAGAGAACTTCACAGAACTACAAAAAAGGGCGGCTGACAGGGGTGACCCGTATCAGACCGCAATACCGGCAGGGGTAGCTCCGACGATCTGGCCCGAAGGTCCGCTAACGATGAAACAATCCGGAGAGGCCGGAGGCAACAGGATCCTCAGCCGGTAGACAGACCGTACCGCTAGCTCCCCGCTTTTGAAGTGGTGGTTAGCATAAAAGCTAACTAATATTCCAAGGGAAATCATAAAAAAACCCTGTTGAAGAAACAGGAGGTTAGAACAACTAACTTCTACCTTGGACCTAACCTGACCAAGTTAAATAATTAAAGTAACTTACCCCGAGGGGGTTTATTTTTTATGATTTCCCTTGGAATATTAATTAGCTTTTATGCTAACCACCACTTCAAAAGCGGGGAGCTAGCGGTACGGTCTGTCTACCGGCTGAGGATCCTGTTGCCTCCGGCCTCTCCGGATTGTTTCATCGTTAGCGGACCTTCGGGCCAGATCGTCGGAGCTACCCCTGCCGGTATTGCGGTCTGATACGGGTCACCCCTGTCAGCCGCCCTTTTTTGTAGTTCTGTGAAGTTCTCTACTAACCCAACCTTTAAACTTCTTTAAACTTTAAACTTTAAAATTACCACTGGATATGGTTGCTAAGAGTGGGATATTCTTACTATAGGCCTGTTCCCACGCCCTAGATAAATAGTCTTTTGCTGAACGGTATAGTTAACCGTCAAACCTTTTTAATCGGTCCCTTAGGACCTGGCGCCCTCCTGAGCTTTTAAAATTAAATTATAAATATACATAAGTTGAAAAGTAAATATTATGAATATAGGTGAAAAGAAGTAAATAAAATATTGTACCTCAATTCTAGTATTTTATTTATTTGGAAACCAGTGGAATAGATTTCATAAGGGTTGTAACGGGTTGTTTTTGGTTTCCCCGTTTTTATAATTTTGTGGAAGGGATCGGATGTCTCGTTACATGGTCCTGGCCCTTTCGAACAGTGTCACTGTCAAAATGGCATTGTGAAGTTGACGTTGACATCTAAAGTGCGTCGTCACTCGGAAAGTTGCCAACAAGCTTACCCTACCATTTTGGGTGGTTATTTTGGTAGATTTTCTGTAACTTTGTAATATTTTATGGACATATAAATTAGCAGTTTTACACCTGGAGTGTCGAAATGATTCAGATAAATATTGTCCATCGTTTTTAAGGTTAGGGGAACTTGTACATTTGCAATTTCAGAAATTTAAATAAAACATATTAGCAACTTTTGTACGAATTTTATTCAAACAGTTGGAAACTGGAAATAAGTGAAAAATCATTGCTCGACCGCCATTCGCTTTCTTTTGATTGAAGTCGTTCGATTCTCAAAGTCAAGTTTTTGTAAAATCTTGTGTTCCGGCTGGTACGTATGAGAAGCTGAAGGCATTCAACCTTGGGCGCAGCCACCGGCGTTCTCTAGTTAAAGAATCTGGTATTTCCAGGGCTCCGATTCGATTTGGTGGAGGCAGTTGAACGCGTGGCGTGTACTTAATTTATTTTGGAATTGGCCCCCTCATCTGCCCAGTGAAGCACCCACGTCGACCGGCATCAGCCTTTACTTTTTCGGAGCTTTGCTTTGAGTCGTCCAGGTCAGTATTGGTGTTTTACCTCTAAGATGAATAACCTTCACTTCCATGTGCCTCATTTTCCTTTCAGCCTCCATCCAGCGGAGTCCAGCCGGAGTTCCCACAGAAGTGGCGATTTTAGAATGCTCTGTTGAGCAATAAAATCATAAAATTTAATAAACCCCCTCGGGGTAAGTTACTTTAATTATTTAACTTGGTCAGGTTAGGTCCAAGGTAGAAGTTAGTTGTTCTAACCTCCTGTTTCTTCAACAGGGTTTTTTTATGATTTCCCTTGGAATATTAGTTAGCTTTTATGCTAACCACCACTTCAAAAGCGGGGAGCTAGCGGTACGGTCTGTCTACCGGCTGAGGATCCTGTTGCCTCCGGCCTCTCCGGATTGTTTCATCGTTAGCGGACCTTCAAGAGCTCCAAGAGCGAGGCTCCAAGGTCCCATTCATTTTTATGCTATAGTTCTTAAAAATTGGTTCGCTTTAGGCACGAAAATGTAACAGGCAGACAGAAATACTTCGCATTTTAAATTTACTACAGACTAACTTGGAATGGTTACATCATCATCAACATCATCTTCCACAGCCTGACTTTATTTACTGCTGGATATAGGCCTTCCGAAATGTGTGCCATCCACCAAAGTTACGTACCTGTGCCTGAAAGCAAAAATACTTCCCTCAACCAGAAACACTAAAATCATATTGATCGCACGATCTATAATATCCAATCTAATTAACTCAACTACGATGTGAAAGAAACTCTAACAAAGGGGAGTTCATGTTGTAATAGTTATTCAATTTTTTTAGCGTATTTCAAAAACTTTACAGCCTATAATTAAAAAAAAAACCTTTCATAAGACACCCCACTCAATTTATTAACATCTGTTTTTTTTTGCCCCTATTTGGAACCCCATATTTTAAGTACCCCTTCTCTGATTTAATTTATATACTTACCAGCATATATCTTTAGTACATCCTATCCACTTACATACATATTAGATCAACGGTTCGAGAGTTATGCTCAAACAAACATCTAAACAAACTAGCTAGTTGTTTATTAAAGCAAAATAGCATGGCATTGATATGAACAGCTTGCTAGATTAATACACGGATCTGGCTACTTGTTCCTGTGCACAGCCACGGGACGCAAACCAAACCTAGCTCTACAGTTATACTTCACTGTGGTGTGAATGTGAACACACGTACCTACGAGATCATCGTAGCATTCTCGTAGTACTCCCGTAGCGGCTCCAAGTCATAAACTAGTATGCAGTTTGTAGGACGCTCGTAGACCCGCTACATTCTCCAACTATAAATGAATGAAGCTTTTTTTATCTAGATAGGTGGGAGCGCGTCAAACTAAGTTCAAGCTAATAGAACTGGCGAGCAGCACCGTGTGTATTTAAATTTACATTATTACACACAATTGAAAAAAGTATTGGCTTTATGATTTGATAGCAGTGTAAACATAGAGTCCAATAGACGACGCACATAACGCTATGTATTGCATCACAAACTGCATATAGTTATCAATATGAATTTTGTATAATGCTCATACAGCATTAACATTACTTTTCAATGAATATAGGATTAGTCATAAATAATTATAGCTGTTCACGGCATGTTGCTATATAGCTATACAGTAAACGTAGAAGGATTTGATTTATTTGGGATCAAGGAAACGAACTTTTACCTAGACCTTTGAGATAAAGTTTCAATGATTTTCCTTGGAGACGTCCTGAGCCGATTCTATAAAGAGAATTCCAAAAGAGCCCGAGCCGGAGCACTCTCACATAAAAATTGATCAAACGAGTCTTTGTAACTAAAATTAGTTTTCTGCCTTAGCAGGTATGTGCGGGGTGCAAACCAACAATACGGATAAAATTATTTAGTTACAGGTAATAATTTATATTAATATTTGCAGCAATAGCAATAATAAGATATTCCTCAACAGTTTTAAACAATTTTATAAGCATACTTTGGACGCGGTGTTTGAAGTGTACAAATACAGCAAGAGCAAAACCAAAGGTCCGTGATTATAATTCTTATTCGGCTTTGCGGCCTTGCGCCTTGCGACACACCACTCGATCTTATTATAGATTCAGCAACTTGGAAGGAGCCACCTGAAGGAACGTTACAAAACACGATGGCTGAACCGTTTTGTTATTATGGTCGAAGATCGAGGACTATTATGGCGAACTGTACGCAGCACATGCTCCTTGCCTCCAACGTGACAACCACAATTCTAGAGCCACCCTGATCCACCACTACATCGACATCCTGCCGGAAGTCAGCCAAGACGAGATCGTATTGACTCTAAGACAGCTTATAAATGGATAATCCCCCGGCGAAGATGCAGCCACTTTAGAACTTCTGAAGGCTGAAATAGTTTCTGTTGTGCAGGAAACACAGAACCTCTTTTACTCCATCCTTCACTGTGGGAGAACTCCAAAGGCGTGGAACGAGAGCTTGGTCGTCCTGTTTTTTAAGAAGGGATCATCATCATCATAATCATCATCATCATCATCAGCCTATAGCAGTCCACTGCTGGACATTGGCCTCCCCTAATGAGCGCCATTGCGCCCTGTCCTGATCTCGACGCATCCAGCTTCTACCAGCAGCCTTTCGCAGATCGTCACTCCACCTGGCCGGAGGATGTACCTTCTTCAAATCTAAGAGTGATTGCGCTCCTGAGCCACGTCTCAATTGACATGAATACTTGCTCGATGTGAGCACGTTACGTCAAATATTCGACATGTCAGTACAGCGAGCAGTACTGAGCAGCTCGGTGACGAGCGCCGAGCACACGGCGCGCTCCACACGGCGGTCGGTTTTTTGCCGAATCCCTTTGAATGTTAACATTACAAGTCAGTCGCTAGCGCTAGCACTACCGGGAGCGAAAACACATTTGGAGATGGCCCAAAAATACCCAAAGTCGACAGAAACTTGTGGTGTATGGTTTGAGTAGGCTTTGTATGTACATTATAAAAATGCTTTAAATTTCTCCCTAACTTCATTCATTTTTCATTTATTTATTCATAACAATTTCATTACAAATCGTATTTGAATTACATTACATGGTTATTTATAAACAGATTAAGATTATTAATTATTAATTTAACACTGAACAAACAAGCAAACTTAATTAACAAATTATTACCAATACATAAAAAAAAACAAATAGTCCAATTTAATAAATAACACGGATATCATCAAAATCGTCACATTTATAAACCTAAGTCAAAATCATTCAATAAAACCATGTCCAACTTAAAATCGAAATACTGTTTCACAATACCTAATCAAAAGTCATCCAAGGAGTATATGCACTTTTCTAATAAAAGTTTTTTTAATTTAGATTTAAAGATTGTTGGACTATCAATGCTCTTAAGTTCGATTGGAAGAGAGTTGAATAATTTAATCGCTTGGTACCTAGAGCCATGCTTCACAACATTTAACCTTGGCTGTAGAGGAGCCTCTATATTCATTCTTCGTGTATCTTTTCTCAAAATACTTTGCTCATTTGTTTCATATTTATAATGATTCTTGACAACATCCATTATGGTCACTAAAATGTAAAGGCTGGGCAAAGTCAAAATGTTCAAAGTTTTAAAATAATCCTTACAAGATTCCCACGGAGGAATACGAGCTATTGTACGAATTGCTCTCTTCTGCATAACAAAAGCCCTATTAAAGTTATAGTCATAACTATTCCCCCAGAATTTGATGCTGTATCTCAGCTTAGATTCAATAAGTGCATAGTAAACTGATTTTAGTTGCTCAATATTAATTTCGTCTCTTAGACTCCTCAGAGCGTAACAAGCAGAGCTTATTGAATTTTCAATAGCTTCCAGTTCAGCTTTCCAGTTCAAGGATTGGTCAATGTGAATACCAAGAAACTTAACATTAGTCGTAAATTCAACACTCTCTTTATTACTTATTATGTCAATAGATTCGTACTTATGAGTAGTCGTTTTAAACAAGATAGCATTAGTCTTTCTTATATTCATTTTCAAATTATTTGCTTCGAACCATTTGTTAAAATTAACAAAAGCATTATTAATCTTAATTTTTAGCTCATTTAAGCATGGTGCGGGAATTACAGCATTAGTATCATCAGCATAGACTACTAGCTTTATTTCTGGGATGGTATTCATAATATAACTTATCAGATGGTTTAAGAAAACAACAAAGAAAATTGGACCTAAAATTGAGCCTTGAGGGACCCCTCGTTTTACATTGATAGCTTGTGATTTGGAGATGACAAGTTGTCTATCAACAATGTTTTTTATTTCCACGAACTGTTTTCTATTGGATAAGTATGATCTAATTAGGCTCAAACTATTACCCCGAATCCCGTAATGTTCGAGCTTATCAAGCAAAATTTTGTGGTCAACCATATCAAACGCAGAAGACAGATCAAGGAACAAGCCTGCTACCTTTTTTTTGTCATTTAGATTACTCAGCACATCATGTAATAAAAGATCCACTGCGTCCACAGTCCCCAAACTTCGTCGATAACCAAATTGTCTTTCATTTAAAACTTTGTTTAGATTAAGGTGTGCAATAATTCTATCCTTAATTAGTCTCTCATAAATTTTAGAGACTATTGGCAGAAGGGAAACTGGTCTGAAATTCTTCGGATCGATTTTCTTACCTTTTTTATGAATAGGCAGAACTCTGGCAATCTTAAGCTGTTCAGGAAAGACATTTTGATTTATACAATCATTAAAGAAGTTTGATAGTGGCTCAGCTAAAAGGTCTTTGTTATCTTTAATTATTGTTATAGGTATCTCATCGTACCCATAAGAAGGCTTCGAGTCCATGTGCTTAACTATAAATTTAATCTCGCTACTGTTTGTTAGTCTAAAATGCATGTCGGTGTTAACCCTTTCCGAGTGATTCACCATGAGTTGTAAAGATTTTCCGTTATTATTCTCTATGTCATCAGTACCAAAATCAAATTGTTTAGCAAAAATGTTAACTATTTCTTGATCATTTTCAATTATTCTATCATTAAATTTAAGCCTATAGTTGTCATTGATCTTAGAATTATTATTTTTCCTGTGCCTATTTACAACACTCCAAATTTGTTTGGTTCTATTATTAGCTCCATCAATTTCTCTCTTAACTGCATTTCTTTTTAGACCCGCTATAACTTTCTTGTATAGTTTAATATATTGGTTTCTGTATGTGATTATTGATGTGTCACAAGTTGTTCTAGTAATTGAATTTAAAAATCTTTTCATTTTACTAGATATTCTGATGCCTTTAGAAATCCAGTTGATTTTATTGTAGTTTTGTACCTTAACTCTAATGTTTTTTTTCTTAAAAGAATTTCTAAACACTTTTTGAAAATTACTAAGAAAGCTATTTATACTGCAATTGGATAGATTACCCAATAATAAATTTTCTCTAAATATTTTTTTATTAGCCTCTGAGAAAACTCTTTTCCTTACAATGTAGAAATCATTTAATTTCATATGTCCCGAGCTTTCCATTAAGATACTAAAAAAAAGTCCAGCATGACCATCTCCGAGCCCATTTTGATCGACCTCTGTAATTGTAGAGCTAATATCAGCCTGATTTGTAAGGATGTTGTCGAGGCATGACTCTATGTTATTGCGTTTGAAGGTTATGGAATTAATCAAATGCCTAAAGTTATAGCACTTAAGAAGGTTAATGAATTCACATCGATAATTACTCTCTTTAAGAATATTAACATTAAAATCCCTGAAGACTATGCAGTTTTTATTAAAAAAGTGCTCTAGCAATGACTCCAGCCTTGCGATGAAATCACTAAAATTTTTATCATCAGGGACTCTATACAAACAAATAATATTTAAGTTAAAATCAGTATCTCTTACACCGCAAACCTCAAAACTATTCAATTTATATAATTTTTTACAAATTTGTATATCTTCGAACTTGTTATTTAGGTGTGACAATATCAGAGAACCCCGAACTACTGGGGTATCGTGGGATTTAGGACTTGTTTATAAACTATTAATCTTTATTATTTAAATGAAAACAACGATATGTTTGACCATTTTATCCAAATCTGTTTTTGTTAGTCTCGCTACCTGTGCGGTGACAGGTCGGGCTCCGAAACACTGGTGCTTGAGCTCGCTCTCGCATGATGGTAACGCCGACGCACACGCACGCTCACAGTGCTTCGTTCCCTTTCATCGTGATTAGTGCGTTTCGAAATTACTAATTATCATTATTTCATTAGATTCTTCTGGACACCGATTTTCCTTTCTTAATTCGATTAGACTTTGGCGTGTTATTCTGGACTTAGAGCTTTCCTGTGATTGGACATTGTTTGAAATGGCTGAAGTTAACCGCTGTGCGACCTGTGTTCGTTCGGTTCTACGAATAAGGCACCACATCTTGTCCCTCGAGTTTTTGCAGTCACATCGAGATTTTGTTGAGCACATGTTTGGCACTATGCAAGAACAACAAGAAGTAAGTAGCTGGAATCTGGAAATCTAAATCAATGTAAGTAGTACTTGTAGGTACATATTTTGATATGTTGTGTGAAGTTTTGGTAGTTATGAAGCATCCTACTATATAATATTATAAATGCTAAAGTTTGTGAGTATGGACGAATGAAAGGATGTTTGTTACTCTCTCACGCAAAAACTACTGAAAGGATTTGGATGAAACTTGGAATATATACATTGTCTTTGTAACCTGGATTAACACATAGGCTACTTTTCATCCCGGTACCACGCGAGCGAAGCCACGGGAACAAGCTAGTATAATATAAATATGAGTGTAAGTTATAGGTGAGGTGTTACACGTGATAGGTGATGGTGTGTACTGTGCCCCGTTATCAACTAGCTTCTATTCATATGGCATTATCGAGAGTTCTAGGTGGTTACACTTAAATGTTATTATTTACTAGTAAATGACAAGTTTTTCCTATTTCAGATTGTATTTGACGGATCGAGATCGATATGTCATCCGTGCTTCCAGCGTATTGACTACGGTTTAAGACATCTGCCTGAACCACCACCACAGGCGAGACCAACAGAATTGTATCAGGCTTGTCATAACTTAGAACTTCGTTCGGTGTCTGACACAAACAAAGCGTATCTTTTGAGCTACTATCGATTCTACATACCACCTCTCGCCCGAATCTGTCAACATCATTTGAGGAACATGACTTGGGAGAATTTTACGGAAAATGTCACTCAGAGGCAAGATAGTTTCATTGGCGAGGACATTCACGATATTTAAGAGATATACATACAAGTTCTCGAAAAAAGAAATCTGCTTGATTTTGAACATTTAGATGAATTGAGTCCAGATATCCTTTACTTTTGGACTGGCATAAGTCACCAGCAATCTAATGACTTAATAAATGAAACACCTTCTTTACAAGAATAGCCCACCTTTTGTAACATATTTAAGTATGTGCAATAAAGTTTTCAAACAAACAAACAAGAATATACCAATGGAAAGAATATAACAATGCTTGGAATCTATTTGTGTAAAGTAAGAAGCGGTGAACCTAACCGGAGGCTGGAATCAATTTTTGGCATGCCTAGGCAAACTCTGCAGAGAAAAATACAACAGACAAGTCATTGTCTTGAGAATGACTTTCTCCCACGACACCTCGGATTCGATCATATCACTCGAGACGAAGTCATAATGAGAAACAGGGTGGAAGAAATAATGGGGAAGAATGTGGATACACGATATGTACTCCACAGTCGCTAGACAGACGCGAAAGACAAATGTCAACTAAAGCTGCAAATAAATCAAGATTAGTGACATTGGTCAGATGGGTAGTAGAAACCACTAACGGAAGAATAAAGTGCGACTTTAAGATATTCCGACACAGATATTTTAATAATACTTTGCCGAATGCAATCGTAGATTTAAGAATAGCTGCAGCGCTCATCAACGCAACTCCAGAGAGTCACAGTGATAGCCGACTTACAGAATATTTTTCAGAAATGATTGAGAGAAATGTAAACAGGACAAACCTACCAGCTGATTACGTTGATGAACAACGACTAAACGCACAAAGGAACATATCATTTCGGAGGATGGAAGCAACATTAGATGACGTATCAGAATTTCCAAGAATGACATACGACGAGCTACTTATTTTCGCTATAGGAACATACCACGTACAGCTGGCAAGGTCTTACTGCTATGAACATATTGTTAGAGACTACTTGGACCATTTTTATTTTTAATTTACATCAACGACCTACCTCAACTTGTGAGAGACAACCACGAAATTGTATTGTTTGCGGATGACACGTCACTTTTATTTAAATTAAAGCGACGGCAGACCAATTTTGACGACGTGAACAATGCAATAGCGAAAGTTGTTAACTGGTTCGATGTAAATAATTTATTACTGAACGAGACTAAAACAAAATGTATGAGATTTATATTACCAAATGTTAAACAAGTTAAACCTAACATTAAAATAAAAGATGAAGATCTAAATCTTGTGGACAGTACTGTATTTTTAGGCATAACTTTAGATAATAAGCTTCAATGGGGCGCTCACATGGATGGGTTGTCGAACAGACTTAGTTCTGCAGCATACGCAGTCAAAAGAATCCGTCAACTTACTGACGTAGAAACGGCTAGACTAGTTTATTTCAGCTACTTCCATAGCATTATGTCGTACGGAATTTTGTTGTGGGGGAATGCTGCAGATATCAACACCATATTTGTGTTGCAGAAGAGGGCTGTTCGTGCAATTTATAATATGGGCCCCAGAGAATCACTTAGAACTAAGTTTAAAGAAATAAATGTTATGACAGTGCCGTGCCAATATATATATGAAAACTTAATGTATGTCCGAAAACATATTAACATGTTCAAGAAAAATAGCGACTATCATAATGTTAACACTAGAAATAAAGATAAACTAGCTGTTCCCACTGTAAGGCTCCATAAAGTTAGTCAATCTTTTAAAGGGATGTCTGTACGATTTTTTAACAAAATCCCAAATGATGTGATTAATCTATCTGTAAATAAATTCAAAAATATTGTTAAACGTTATCTATGTAATAAAGCTTATTATAAAATATCTGATTATTTAGATGACAAAAAAGCTTGGGATGAAACTGCCTCCAACTCCATCAAAAACAATGTAATAGATATTAAGTACAATGACCTTAAAAAAATATAAGCCAAGCAGAGTTTCTTGCCAATTCTTCTCTGTTTGGTCACGTTACGAATTGGTGGTAAATTTAAAAAAATGACGTTTCAAAGTGTACTATACAGTTCCTACTGAATAAATGATTTTTGACTTTGACTTTGACTTTAGAGAAACCGGCGTGTATTCAATTGAGATATACCGACATCCCGAGACAGTCAATCTCAATGACGAAGAAGGAAATACCTTAAAATACTTTATACGGTGCCGAATCATATCCAGACACGCAACTTCAAAAACATACTACTGTTATGTACTATATAATCACCACACAATCTCCGAGTACTGCTGTAGCTGCATACATGGTCGTCGCACATTGGCCAGTTGTGCCCATGTTATTTCAATAATATATTACCTTGCCTGGGCCAGACACGAAGGAGACTTAATTCAGCCTGCTGCATTTTTAGATGCACTGTGTTTGGATTTAGAGAATCTTCATTGAATAAAAATATAGTTTAATATTGTCTTTCTTCTTTTTACAACTACCTACTCTTAGTCTTGGTGGGAAAGTATGGTAAGATCCCTGTGTGTACCTACCCCTTACTACGTAGCAGGAAAGTACAAAAATAATAACAGAATAATACTAAAAAAGTAAAAATAAAATACCTGTTTAGTAAGAATATCTACTAGCATGTTTATAATAATGATATGTTAAATCTTTAACAGAATAATACTCAAAAAGTAATAATAAAGTACCTGTGATGTAAGAATATCGACCAGAATGTATAAAATAATGATATATTAGATCTTTAATATCTCAACTCCACCATAGTTTTTGGAGCCAGTGATATCATTGTTGTGATGCACATATTATGCCCAATCAAACCTAACATAAGAAGTTTTTGTCGACTCTGGGTTTTTTGTGTATGGGTTTTTGGCCATCTCCAAATTTGTTGTCCAAATACGCTTTCTTTTTTTTTCTTTTAATAGCAGATTAAAAGGAACGTCCGCTATTTTGACTACTAGTTAGAAGTCAAAATGTTACCTGCAGTTGCTGGGGATGGAGCATAATTAAGCACAATATATTCGTCGAAAAAAATCAGGTGTCATGAGCATTTTCTCACCACGAACAAATTAACGATGCGAATATTCGCACAAATGCTCATGATAGTCGCCACCTTATAAGCTGTCTTTTAGAGTCATAACGACTCGTCTCTCCAGAAGACTCGATGAGTTCCAGCCACCGGAGCAGGCCGGGTTCCACGGAGGATATGGCACCATAGACCACATTCACACAGTGAGGCAGATTATTTAGAAGTCCGAAGAGTAAAATCAGCCCCTGTGTCTGGTTTTTGAGGACTATGAAAAGGCCTTTGACTCTGTCGAAGCCTGGGCTGTCCTGGAATCCTTGCAGCGATACCAAGTGAACTATATCGAAGTGTGATGTCTGTACAAAGCCGCCACCATGAGTGTCCGCGTACAGGAACAGCAGTCTAAGACCGTCCAACTGCTCAGAGGAGTGAATAAATAAATATTTTATTTGTAGTTTGTATTTTGCTTAGTTGGTGGCTTTCCTATTAATGCATTAATGCTAGCTACCTGTGCTAATAGAGTTTCTGCTCGTGTAAAACTATTTCAATGAAGGGTAGCAGAACTGGAGTAGATTAGGGAAATAAATCTTCCTGCCCATTTCCATTAGCATTAAGATTTGCATTGATCCGTCGCCATCCGTCTTCCCGAGCCGCAGCTGTCCCGCCCCGTGCCCGCCTAGCGCCCGCCCCGCTGCCGCACATGACCCGCGCCGCCCGCCTTAATGATACAACCCTTCACTCTGGGGGTCCCTCACGAGGTGAACCGTTGACACATGCTTCTCTAACAAATTACCAAATTTCTTCATTTGATCGATGTTTGTACTTGCCAAAGATATAGAGACTTTAAATGTTGATTTTATTTTTGTCTTTTTTTGTAAAAATTACTCATCATATTCTGCAGTAGGTTGCATTGTCAGGCGGTGCGATGGCGGTGCGGCAGCGGCGTGGCGTGGAGGAGAGATAGTAACGCACCTCTCCGCCCGCGATATTTCCCGTGGGAACGAGGTGGCGCGCACCTCGTTCAATCGTCTTTAAACCTACTCCGCGAAATAATCATGTGAAAGAAAGACCGTGCGATTGAACGATGATGATGATGATTATGATGATAATGATGATGATGATTATGATGATAATGATGATGATGATGACGTTTACTTCTGGATCACTAAAAGAAACTGGCTTGCCAAATTGGTACCAATAAAATATTCACCAACTTATTAAGTTAGTGCCATTAATGTATTAGACACCAAGAAATCTAAATAATGGAAAAGACAAATAGGCACATATTTTAAAGGAAGATCATGGTATGAGTTTTCCACTCTGAGGGAAATCAGTGTGGAATATTTATTTTTACAGTTAAACCAACCAGGCTCCGCTCCGGCGCGTGCGTGTAGCTGCCTCGTAGCCCACTGCTCGCTCTCTTTTGCGATATATCTATAAACGGTCGTCCACCGGCGTAGGTTCGTAACCGCGGCGTGGCTACGCCGACATACCCAGAGGTTGGCATAGGTACCTAGGCAGCCACCTCCATACATTCCGTGCTTTACGGATTTAATTTAACTTTCTTTATTTACTTAGGCGTTCTTTCTTGAACATTACCCATACAGGTTTAAAAATTTTCTAGAAAGAAAACTGCTCCAGCCTAATTGGGTTTCCGGTTCGACGACGAAACCTTAAAACGCCTATTCAAAATCGCATCATGATGTAAAGGCTTGCGGAGTGAGAGCGAGCCGAGGGATCTCGCGCGAGGGAGAGAGATGGCTGGAGGAAGCGAGTCCGTGTCGACGCAACCTCGTTAGGGATGCCGCGCGCCGGATGCTAATTCCGCGAGACATCATAATGCGAGCTCACGGTGCGTAGACTCCTGACTCCCCTGTACGACGATTACGAACGTACTGCCTGTCTTCTACCTGTATTATACTGTGTTCTAGAACTTTAATGCAGAAAAGCCGTTGTCGTTGCCGTGAGGATTATAGTACAAGCAAGTGGACCCGTGCTTTGAAGGTACAAGACAAATATGCTTATGATAAAACTGAAGTAAATCGAAGATTTTGACGACCTCTATGGTACAGTGGGCGAAGGAATTCATTATTATAAAAGTATATAACATCAAATGAAGTAGTAGGTACTTTATGCACATAGTAGGGTTCAATAGTTCATATGCACATAGTAGTTCAATAACGCCCTCTGTGGCAAGTGGGTGAAGGTCCGCCTGAGACGCAGAAGGTTGCCGATTCGATTCCCGCTGCGGGACTAATTTTTGCATATTCTACACATATGTCTTGGGTCTGGGGTTTTCTACGTATGATTATGTATGTATTTCCAAAAATATGTGTATATGCAGTATGTCAATCATGGGGTTCCCATAATACAAGCTCTGCTTAGTTTGGGATCTTGTGAAAAAAAAGAGATCTAGCGATGAGCACTAATGTGCTAAACTAATGATAAACTAATAGATAAACATAAGTTTATCTATTCGTTTATTCAAATACTAAAAAATAAATAGTGATCTCTCATCAAAATAAATCAAGTCACTTTCGCTATCCAAGTCTGTTATTCGCACGAGACATTTTATCCGAGTTGGCATGCGGGCCGCGGGCCGGAGCTCATTATGAGACCTGAACATGCATGGTTAGCAAATATGAATAGGTACATACTGTACAGATGAGGAAGATTCGCAATCGTGAACGAAGTTGCCGAAAATTGCTTCAAAGGAAAACACTTCTCTGTTTTCAGCAAATTAATTCGTTTAATTCAAGACGAGTTCCGTAAAGCTGAGTGCTCGACTGAATTTTAATTTCGCATTTAAGTGTTTTTGCTCCTAAATCCACGTGGTTTTCAAAATCATGGCAGCTAGATCGTTGCTGCTCCGTGAGAAAAGGAACACGAAATGTTAAAATGATCATGTTATCAATTCCTCGGCTCAGCAACTTTACGGCCCAGTTGTAGAAATGCACAGCTCCTCGTTTGTATCACGAGTTTCAATCTGCTTGCTACTTTCATAATCTCTCTGAGCTGTGCTCTGAGGGGCTACGATGCACGATCAGCTCCTCTCTCGGGTACATTACTCCGAAAGTCCGAAATGCGCAAAGGTATGTTCGTAAGAAGCTAATTACTCCGAAAGTCCGAAAGCGCGCTTACCACCTCACTTAGTTACGTAGTATGGTAGTGCAGTCTCTAATAACCATGGAATTATTATAAGTACTTCGCTAATAATATAAAACTACTGCTAAACCCATCCAAATATTTATATTCTAAAGTGGAAAAAGTGTCTGCACCAAAACTCGGCGCACGCTGTCAATTGAATTTGAATTCTTTTCAAACAACATAAGGTCTAAATTAGTGCAAAATTGGCATTTTGAAGTTTATTTATGTCAAATACGCTTAGACGATTATTATCAATTTTCACTTGAAAACTGTCACTTTATAGAGTTCTATATAATTATCTCAATGGCTAAACGTGCCACTCAGGGATCATGCTAAATGACGTTTGGAATCTGAGGAAACCAAGCATGGCGTAGTGTTGTGTGGCGTGGCGTGGCGTGGCGTAGTCGATAACGGAGGTCAAGGTTGGACTGACAGCTATTCAAATGTTAATTGCGTTGCGTAAACGTTTCCATGCCTGTGTTTAGTTCGTTGAGAAGCGCCTCGGGCTCACACGCGCGGAATATTGCCTCTTGTCTCAACTCAACCCTGAAGGCACCCTTGTTCTTGTAACAACGCTTCTTACGAACATACCGTTATTAGAGTTAAATTATAAAATAAATATTAATTTGCATCTTACTTCGTTGAATTAAAAGTCAATGTACTGTAGCGCGCTTCTAGCTCCATTTGAAGTAATATTATAAGTACTACAACTTACAACTTTAGGTGTCTACACTTGTTTGTAATAAAATATTTTAAAAGCATTTGCTATTCAGAGATCACATCACACTTATATTATAAATGCGAAAGTTTGTGAGTATGTATGGAGGTATGGATGAATGTTTGTTACTTTTTCACGCAAAAACTACTGAACGGATTTGGATGAAACTTGGAATATACACAGTTTGTGTCCTGATTTAACACAAAGGCTACTTTATATCCCGGTACCGGGCGGAAGCTAGTCAATTATAATTCATGTTGTTTGTTACAGCAATCAACGGAACAGAAGTCAACGCCACTCTATATAGGTTGCCGCAAAAAGCAGGTAAGTAAATGATCAACCAAAGCCTCGGCAATCGACAAACAAATGAATATGTGATTTGCGCTTCTCCGTAATGTGGGTCGGTCATTGCCTTCAACCAGCCCGTAGTGTGAAGCATGTACATACAAAACAACATCCCAATACATATATTATTCACTAGCAATAAGAAGAGGCCAATCCATGCTTTGCATGACGATCACTCCGTCGGATGAACGATACTGTCATTTTATGAGCAAGGCTAGGGCAGTGGCTTCGTGTAACCCTGTATCGCTTCTTTAATATTAACGAGCCAATCATTCTAACAAACATTCAAATATTGACAAGAACCATAGCTCGTATAGAGCAAACAAAAGTCAGAACTCATCTAAGCTGTAGGTTGAGTTTCAGTGTACATTATTTCAATGTCATCAGCTGTGTATAGGATTGCAAACTCTGTATTTCTAAGTTTCATTCAAATCCATTAAGTCGTTTTGGAGTGAAGTGACAACAAACATACTAAATATAAAAACACAAAAACTTTCGCATAACATATAGTGATAGTACTATTTATTATTTAAAGCTACCTAAACATTTTGCGTTTTCCTGGAACGTTATTCAATAGGTATCGTAGTTTCATATCGCGATCGGCGTCAACGCCAACCAACGTGTGAAGAATGGAAGCAACACAAACACAATCACATATATTGAAGCGAAATAACCAATAACATTACACTACACACTACACACTCACCGAGCCGACTCGAGCCTCGCGCCCCTCGCGAGAACTAACTCAGACCGACACTTACTGTTATACTACCTAAATCTAGAATGTTATCATTTAAGTCCAAAAAATAAAAAACCTTCTACCTCTTAGAATAATGTAAAGAAATCCAATAAGTTAGTCATTTAAATAGAGATCGGTATGAAACGAGCTGGTTTGGCTCTCGCTAATGAGCGCCCGGAGTCGCGGCGCGCGCCATATTCCGCCAATCGCAGCATTTTTCTCAAAGAAGATTAATTGAGTTGCGAAGTGGGCGAGTGACTCAACACAGCTCCGCGAGCTTGGCTGGCTCGCTACACCAGGCTCCTGCTTCTTGCATTAATGTCACATCAATCATGATCGTATGCCATACCTTGCGGAAATAATTTGGGCAAACTAATAACAATCAAATATATTTGTAATAGGAAGCTCACTGTTTTTCACCTTAGACATAATTCGCAGCACTGTGTGTATGTAGAACAGCACGTTGTTGCACGTGGCACGTGGTCGATGGTGATGACGGCGGGCGGGCGGCGGCAGGCTCCTGCAGCGAGGTGCGGCGAGTGCACCAGCGGATCTCCAAGGGATGTGGCTGAACCTGTCGCCTGTCGACGAGTTATTACTTGGCGATCGTCACTGGACGAGTCGACGCTGACGACCAATATAATGACATTTTTCTTGACATCCACACTATCCTATCCTAATGCTAATATTATATTGATATAATAAATGTGAATGTTTGTGACCACGTATCTCCGTAACCAAAAAAATTAAAACAGCTTTTGCTGGAAAGTGCTTTTTTACTCTATATGATAATTCCGTGATGCAATAGGTACTAAATAATTTATATTATAACATTGGACATTGTCATTTCATTACGTAAACGATTTATTTTTATTTTCTAATTTATTTGGTTATTTATTTAATTAATGTCCTCTTTCCTCTAGGCTTTCGTACCGAAAGGACGTGCTGACTAATGTATTTGTAATGCTGCTCCCAGTATTGCTTGCGCCCTAGGACTTGGCCTTGTGATTGGTGCTGCGCCCCGAAGACCCTAGTGAGGGCTGTTTCTATATCACGATCTGGACCGGGTGAGCGTCGCTTTTTGCAATCTGCCGGACTCGAACTAGCGGACGCATGCATAGCTAGGAGTCAGTGAACGGCCGTGACGAAATTTGCCTACACAGTCCATCTTGTGTGCTAAGCGTGCTCTTCGGCGCCTGCTATGATATTTACATAGTGCTACGAAGTTGCTACGGGCGGTACTGCAATTGACTACGCGGAATATGTGCTACGATTCGACACGACTAGCGACTCCTATGTTCTATTTACATATTATTTTGTTTGCACCTTCTTAAAATGGATAAATTCCTAGTTGATAAAAGGTTGACTGAAAAGTCCCCAAGTGAAAGTAACCTAACCAAACCTAGCGAGTAAAAGTAACGACACTACCCCACCTAGCTACATCTTTCAGCGTGGGAAAAGAAGCAGAGAAAACGAATGGCACTGCGATTTTATAGATTTAAGACTGAAATGAGAGAGATAATGGGAGCGTTGATGGTTGAACAAGAAAAAAAGAAGATTTATAATGTGAAGATAGAAAAATAAATTAATGAAGAAAGAAGAAATAAATGTGAAAGCCTACAGAGAAGAAAAAAGAAAATTTTAAAAATAATTTGAAATTATGTGACAAAGTTAATGTAGGAATTCAAACACAATGTTATAAAAAACGTGTAGCGAGCCTTCAGCTCAGTTGCAGCTCCTGCAAACGCAGCGAAATGTCACTCGGTACCCAAGTGCGCGATTACTAATGATTTGAATGAAAACAAAGTAATGAAATTTGAGTATGACGAGAATAATGATAGAAAGATTAACTTGAATGGAGATAATGAGTTGAAAAAGTTTTTAGAAGAACGTGATAATGTGTGTGACAAGGAATACGAATGTTCAAAGAAATCTCGATCAATAAATTTACATGAAAAAGAAAGGATTAATACTAAAAGTCAAAATGAAAATTTTAGTAAAGGAAAAATTTATATGAATTTAGAAAGAGCTGAGATAATTTTCAATGAAAAACCTGATGCGGATAGATATTTACAACGCCCGATGAGCGAAATTATAGATAAAATGGTGAAGGAAAAAGTTATTAGGGAACCCCTTTCCCCTACTAGAACTACCTGTTAAATTTAAAATGAAACATGATGAAAGAGTTAATTTGTATATAAGTTCTTAAATAACATGAGGTAGGGCACAGTGGGTTCATCTCACTCAAACTGAGCAGCCCGACTGGGGAGGTACCTCTGCTTTACAGAAGATCGCAGCCATAATAACACTATTCACCCTGAATAATGTTGTGTTCCTGCGGTGAGTAAAGTTGCCAGTGCTCGATGAGGAGGCACTATGGTGACAGTTGGGGGACCTGAGACGACACATTACCGCTATTGGCTTGTAGTGGACGTGGCATGTTGGCGCGGTGGTCAGGGAGACCCAGTGAAACGGCTAACCGTTGGCCGCCCGCAGACTGAACGGGTTCCCGAACCCAGGGATTACTTTAATCTCCGCTCTGGGAGGCTGAACTGCCAGTATGTGCAAAGTCCCTGAAGTAGTGGTCGTGCCGGAGAAGGAGACCGGGGTGGACCCGACCATTTCTTCAGGGGGGGACTGGGGGCCCTTCCGCTCGCCGCGCTAGCAATCCACATCACCACACTTGCCTCTTGCGTAGTCCCGTCACTCGTTTGTTTGTCTTCGGACTGTCAATGCAGTAACGCCTTTTATTTTAAAACCCCTAAAAACTAAATGGCAAAACAAAAAAATAAAACAAATCGTTACTCAACGGCTACTACTTCCACATTAAATGTGGACTTCTGTAACATCAGAGGTTTACACAGCAACCTTAATAAAGTCCATCATCATCTCGAGACTGCGCAGCCGACCTTGTTTTTCCTTACGGAAACAAAAATATCAAGCCCAGCCGATACTTCATACTTACATTACCCAGGCTACAATCTTGAACACAAGTTTGCATTTAATGCCGGTGTATGTCTGTACGTCCGGGAGGATATTTGCTGTCGCAGACTGAAATACCTTGAGAATCGGGATCTGTCCGTTATGTGGGTACGAGTAGATTATGGAGGCCACACCCGTATCTATGCGTGCCTTTACAGATCTCCCGG
The DNA here is from genome assembly GCA_951804965.1 of Horisme vitalbata. Taxonomy (NCBI): domain Eukaryota; kingdom Metazoa; phylum Arthropoda; class Insecta; order Lepidoptera; family Geometridae; genus Horisme; species Horisme vitalbata. The sequence goes on along the minus strand of OX638104.1, from coordinate 96,611 downwards.
TGGTGACCATCAGGACAAAAAAGAAAGAACCGACAGTTTTTTTGAGCACCTGCAATTGACGACTGACCGACTTCTTGAGCAGTACCCCTCCGCAGAGCTAGTGCTACTTGGTGACTTTAACGCCCATCACACTGAGTGGCTGGGATCTCGGTCTACCGACCACGCAGGACGATCTGCATACGAGTTCTCTCTGGCCTACGGTTTCTCTCAGCTAGTATCCACCATAACTAGAATACCGGACATTGAGGGTCATGCATGCTCCCTATTGGACCTTCTGTTGACCACGCACCCGGACGGATATAACGTCACAGTAGATGCGCCGTGTGGCTCATCCGATCACTGTGTGGTCCGGACGCAAGTGCTATGTTCGATTCCCGATCCTCCGCGGCCTACACAATGGCGTCGAATGTGGCACTATAAGTCAGCAGACTGGGATGGGTTGCGTGAGTTTTTCGCGTCATACCCATGGAAGCAGCTTTGTTTCACATCCGATGATCCAGACTCCTGTACTACTGCCATTACAGAGACCATCCTGACAGGTATGGAATGTTTTATTCCTAACCGATCAGTGGCTGCAGGAGTAAAAAGACGTCCGTGGTTTAATCGGCCTTGCAGGGAAGCTAAAACCATCAAGCAGACTGCTTACAAGGTTTGGACCACGGCCAGAATTAATAAGGATCTTGATGTATCTGATAAGAAACGTAAATACTACGCTGCTTCAAGGTCCAGTAAGAAAGCAGCAGCCAGGGCAAAGTTCGATTTCATCGGCAGAATTGGCGAGAAACTTGCTAGCCATCCCTCTGGGAGTCGAGCTTTCTGGTCACTCGCCAAAACTGCTGAAGGAAATTTTTGTCAGTCGTCCTTGCCACCCCTTCAAAAACCAGACGGTAACTTGGCCCATAGCGCAAAAGAGAAAGCTGATCTTCTGGGACATCTCTTTGCCTCTAACTCGACTATGAACGATGGAGGAGCCGTGCCTCCTTCCATCCCGAGGTGCGGAATCTCGATGCCGGAAATTACAATCTCTCAGCGGGAGGTTCGGCGGGAGCTTCTCTCTCTGGATGTTAATAAGTCGAGTGGACCAGATGGCATTCCGGCTGTAGTACTGAAGAGGTGTGCTCCTGAACTGTGTCCTGTTTTGACGCACCTCTACGAGCTATCCTACTCCACTAGGCAGGTTCCGCTTTCATGGAAGACTGCTATCGTTCACCCGGTACCTAAAAAGGGTGATAGATCGGACCCATCTAACTATAGGCCTATTGCTATAACCTCTCTTCTCTCTAAGGTCTTGGAACGTGTTATTAACACACAACTTTTGCGATATCTAGAAGGAAACGATTTGCTCAGCGACCGCCAATATGGCTTCCGCCACGGACGCTCGACTGGTGACCTCCTAGTATATCTCACACATCGGTGGGCTCAGGCTATTGAGAGTCAAGGTGAGGCCTTGGCAGTTAGCCTAGATATAGCAAAGGCCTTTGATCGGGTCTGGCACCGCGGTCTTCTATCGAAATTACCTTCTTACGGACTGCCTGAGGGATTGTGTAAATGGGTTGCTAGTTTTTTGTCCGACAGAAGCATACGAGCTGTTGTTGACGGCAGTTGCTCTGATTGCTTGGACATCAATGCCGGTGTCCCACAAGGTTCCGTGTTGTCTCCGACGCTATTTTTGCTGCATATTATTGATATGCTATCTATTGATGGTATTCATTGTTATGCAGACGATAGCACAGGTAACTCATTTTACACGGGCCGTTCTAATATCCCTCGTACAGCCATAGAGGAAAGCCGTAGTCAACTTGTGTCTGAAATAGAGGGAATATTAAGCCGAGTTTCGGACTGGGGAGATCTTAACCTGGTTCAGTTCAACCCCACAAAGACACAGGTTTGCGCGTTCACTGCCAAGAAAACCCGTTTTTCTGTAGCTCCGCAATTCAACAATACACCTTTGTCCATTAGCAAGAGTATTGGGATCTTAGGTATGGACATCTCTAGCGACGTCCAGTTCTGTAGTCATCTAGAGAACAAGGCAAAGTTGGCATCAAAAAAGCTCGGTGTGCTGAACAGGGCAAAGCTTTATTTCAGTCCGGTGCAAAGGCTGCTTCTTTATAAGTCGCAAGTCCGGCCCCACATGGAGTATTGCTGTCACCTTTGGGCAGGACCACCCGAGTACGAGCTTAAGCCGTTTGACTCGATTCAAAGAAGAGCTACGAGGCTTGTCGACGATCCCATACTCACAAGCGGTATTGAACCTTTAAGTTTTAGGAGAGACTTCTCCTCCCTGTGTGTGTTCTACCGCTTGTATAATGGAGAGTGTTCCGGAGAATTGTTTGAGACGGTGCCTGCTTTTTCTTTTTATCATCGCACCGCTCGACATCGGCTGAGGTATCATCCACATACATTGCCACCTTTATCTTCCCGCACTGCGAGGTTCCAGAGGAATTTCCTCCCGCGAACAATCAAGCTGTGGAATGGTCTCCCTGCCGAGGTTTTCCCCAGAGACTACAATATGCAGCGTTTCAAAAAGGGCGTTTTAAAATTCTTAAAAGGTTCAGCAACGCGCATGTTACAGGCCTCTTGATGTTACAGGCGTCCATAGGCTACGGGAACCGCTTACCATCAGGAGGACCGTATGCCTGTTTGCTAACTTAGTAGTATAAAAAAAAAAAAAAAAAAAAAAGTTTTATAGGTATCTAACATTGACTAATTTGTTAATTTGTATATAAGTTCTTAAATAAGTTTTATAGGTATCTAACATTGACTTTTAACTAGACTTGACATCGACTCTCCCAGGCCTGATCAATCTAAGGAAGTGAAGATATTTTACCCGACAGAAGTATATTTTAAAGTTTTATAGAAATAAATAGATACATATTTTTTTATATATGTTAAGTTCATTATTATCTAGGTAAAAAAAATATTGGCCAAGAAGGTAACAATTCTATTAGTGTGTTTACTTTTATTCATTATAATATAAGTATAAAATGTACGTTGAATATTTGCAACAATGTAAGGTACCTACTGTAAGCTTTCAGCCACAGCTAGGGGGTAGAGTATTATAAAATAAATGACAAACACGAATAAATACCTTGAATGCTTATATTTCCATCCACAATAGTACTTTACAGACTGTACTTCCACTTTCTCCTATTTTAAAACGTCTTTACTCGATGCCAGCCGTCAACCAACTGAGCGCTCGCCAGCCGATCACCCCACCCTGCGACATTGCTATGACGTCATCGCTAGGAAGTTTTAGCGACAACTTCACAGCAATGCCTTCGGGTTGCCAGTAAAATAAATAAATTATTACAAAATTTGTAAAAATACAAAAAACTAACACTCGACCATCCTGACCACGTGCATGTCCTCAAGCACGCAAACAGGTCGATCATAGAAAACCTATCCTAACACTCGGTCGGCTTGCTTCCATACAAAAATAAATCATAAATCATCGATAAATATCAACCAAACACAAAATTTCATTAAACTCTGCTTAACGTAACAAAAAAAAATTATATTCTAATTTTAGAGCTGATTATTAATTATATGAATGATTAAAATATCAATTAAAATTTTATTAAATTATTAACATGTCATATGTGGACAGACCCAATGTTTTAGCTATATATCTATAAACATTATGATACAATTATCGTTTGTTTGTTAATGTTATAAACCAAATCTTTCGTCATATTAGTTCGTTTACATAATTCACTCTAAGTGGATTATCATACCTGGTTGGTGCGAACCCTGCTTCTCACATCCAAACAGATTAATAATACCTAAAGTTGATGTATTTACTCTATTTTAACCCTGCTTCTTACAATGGTAGGTACATTATCGATCCAAATAGTCTTTTCAGCGATGTGAACCCTGCTTCTCACATCAACAAAATGATCACTTGGCCGTTCATTCAAACAATAACTTTGCAAACCCTGCTTCTTGCAAATTATTGTAGCTTTGGTTAGTATACACTTGCAAACCCTCCTTCTTACAAAAGTATACTACCCTTCAAAAGTGGTGATCTTACTGGTGTGAACCCTGCTTCTCACTTCCAGCAAAATCACCTTTATCCATTCATTCCAACAATAACTCTGCAAACCCTGCTTCTTGCAGATTATTGTACCTTTGGTTAGTATACACTTGCAAACCCTCCTTCTTACAAAAGTATACTACCCTTCAAAAGTGGTCATCTTACTGGTGTGAACCCTGCTTCTCACTACCAGCAAAATGACCTGCCAACCCTCAATTCTGGCATTACTATAATCAGTTGTTCATATCATCCTCCTCCGTCGTTTCCTCAATCCTGAAGATCGTGACTCTTTTGGTGAAGTCTATTTTCTGTCCGTGTCCATTCTATCAGCTGCTTAACTTATTTTATACTTCAATAATTCAAAATAAATTTTAACCATTTACAGTGTTATCATCATCATCATTATCCCGCGATCTTTTCTTTCAAACTCATTCCAAGTCTAATAACTATGCAAATTCCCAACTTCAGTTACAAAATTTATTATGTAAAATTGATTTAACCAGTCATAAATATGTTTGAATATTTTTAGAAAATTTTAAAAGTATTTAATTAGTTTTAAATGATACGCTGAAAATATTATCAGACTTGAAGTGAATTTTACGGTCTTAAATAATTCAGTTTCATATTAATGCAATAAAATTGACAATATTTTTGTTGAAAATTGCAAAAAAAATTAAATAAGGCTAGTATTTCAAGAAACCTGACACTTATGCCTATCATGACATTGATGATAGTGTTTAATATGTCAGAGAATATGAGAACAGTGTGAAAACGAATAAGAAATTAACTAAAATCAAATATTATCTCTCAAATAACCTCAAAAATATAATAATACTCAATTCTTGCAAAAAAATCTCGTTCCTGAAATATGTGTGAACAAGATCTCCCTTTCAACATTCTACACATCATTCAACAAATCCATCTCTTGAAATATGTAATTATATATAAGTATTTTTTTTTCTCATTAATGACACCAAATCCTTACCCTGAGCTATGTGCTTACGAAGGTTACCTTATTGTAAACAACACATCCATGTGATAATTGTTAATTGTAAAATTCCTTCTCACAATGAATTTATCCAAGATTCTAAACAATAATAACTCTACATAAACTCATAAAGTCAAGTTACTTCCAAATTTCATAACCAAACAGATATCTAAATTAAATTATATTACAAAAGAAACTAAAATAATTACATATATCCAATCACAATAATTTTAAATTATTGTAACACGTTGACTGCGGGCCTCGGTTATGATGCTATGCACCACGCCCGGGGAACGCAACCTGTTTCTGCTGCTTAGTTTAAAGCACTCAAAGCATTAATCACTAAGTCTACATTCTTATTGCCTATTATATATTCTATAGCTATAATTTACCTACCTACCAATATCATCTACATCGTCAATAATGTCATCCTCATCAATAGCATCGGAATCATTATCTTTTTTTTGTAATCAGTTTTTTTTTTTATTTAGCACCTATAAGAAACGTTTTGAATCGTCAACTTTAAATATTTTTAAAATTTACACCAATTCGCTAACGCGACCATACAGAGAAGAATTGGCAAGAAACTCTGCTTGGCTTATATTTATCTTTTTTTTTGTCTTTTCAAATTCTTAAAACATTGTTTTGAGGGAATCAAAGACAGTTTCACCCCAAGCTTTTCTTTTGTCATCTAAATAATCAGAAACTACATAACTTACAGAGATCACATTTAACAACTTTTTTTTAAAAAAATTCATTTACAGATAAATTAAGCCATCAAAAAAAAATGTATACGTTGCTCGTTAAAATTGACCCCTGGATTCAGGTAACTCGGCCACTACTTTAGGTGTTGAAGAATCCAATGAATTCAGGCCTAATAGGACCTACATTAGACATCCATTCAAACTGGAAAAGTTATATTGATGCATTCCTCGAGATCTAATAAGGAAAGTGCTCAGGAAATAACAAATTTCTGAATTTTACACTCATTAAAGACATTTAAAAAGGCATAACAATCCAGGCGCTCTGTTCAGTTGCAAGCCAGTGATAGATTCGAAGTCAAATCAGGAGTCCACCAAGGTTTCACGCTCAGCCTATACTCACTCTATAATACCATCATGGACCACCTAACGGAAAGTTCTCAGAAACGATTCCCTTGAAACATCCTATACGCAGATGATGTGACGCGAATCTCGAAGGACATAAACGATCTCCAACAGAATTTCAACTCCTGGATAAAATCACTCAAGAAAAATGGTCAAGCAGACAGAAAACAGAATACATACATAAGTCGTGCGTATTCGATGGTGCCACAGATAATGACATCTATAAGATCTTTATACAACTTCCAGACCTAAATCGATTAAAATACTTAGGTTCTATAGTCAGCGACGATGGCAAGATCGACAGTGATGTAACACACAGAAACACGAGAAACAATTCACAGGTGTAATGTGTGACACAAAGATGCCACTTAAGGACCATGCCAGATGCAAAAAAACAACAGTAATAAGACCAGCTATTTTATGCGGGTTTAAAACGATTATATAAGAGGCAGCTTCAAAGTCGCGCTGATAGCGGACTAAGTAAAAGAAGGACGCCTACAATGGTATGGGCATATTCAGAGGCGCCCTGAAAATCATAAATGGTTAAGTTTGCCCTAAATTTGCCAACGACGAAGCATAGACGCGGAAGACCACCCTCGACTTGGTTGACCATACAGAAACAGAATACAGAAAACGGACAAGGAAGGTCGCCAATTAAATGGGGCCAACGCTCGAGGAATATACTCTACTCATTATACATTGATGTGTTAAAGAACAAACTTTCAAGATTCACTTACGCCTCAAATAATCTAACGCAAAACAGCAACCACCAAACCACCCCGTCAACGTACTCTGCTTATGCCTACTCACAAAAAAAAAACAGAAACCTCAACTGAAAAATAACTGCAGCCACAAGAGCCAGGAAAGACATTCCAATTTTGCCCTAGTAAACCCCTGCTTCCCTACTAGTTATTAGTAAAAATCTGTCTTTATTAAAAACACAAAAATTTTACTACCTACATTTGTCAGTTAAGGAAACTATCCAACTGGTGATGTGTCCCGAACTGGCTTTATCCTAAAGGCACTAATGTGAAGATGGTTTTACTCAACGAAAACCCAATCAATAAAAGTAACATATCTGCCTGGGCCAAATTGTCTTCTTTAATGACAGACAGAGAAAGGAAGTCGCTCGACGAACAGAAAATGCCTGGAAAAGTTACTGGTCAATGGGAAGCATAGTGAAGGGTGAACTTCCCATATCGCTCAAGCGAAAGTTTATAAATAAATAAATAAATAATCCTGGACGTTATCACACAGCATCATGTAGCCCCAAACTAAGCAGAGCTTGTATTATGGGAACCACATGATTGATATACTACATAGATACACATTTTTATTTGTAAATACATACATATATCATACATAGAAAACACCCAGACCCGAGACAAATATCTGCAGAACATGCAAACATTTGTCCCGCAGCGGGAATCGAACCCGCAACCTTCTGCGTCACAGGCGGACCTTCGCCCACTGCGCCACAGAGGTCGTCAATGGGTATGGACGTATGCATCCTTCCGTACTCATATATGGAGCGCAAACCTGGTCTCTAACTAAAATCCAAAAGTCCAAACTCAAAGTTCGTCAACGTGCGATGAAGTGTAGTATCCTGGGTGTCAGGCGAACAGAGAGTCCGAAACACCTAACTACGCTCAAAAATACAAATCGTAGACGTAGCTCTTAAAGCTGCTAAAATTAAAGTGGGATTGGGCTGGTCACGTCTGCTGCATGTCAAATGACCTATGAGCAAAACATGGCGCCCCGATCCAACAAGAAGCTGACGAAACGGTAGACCGAAACAATGATGGCTAGTATAATTATAACGTTCATGAAAAAAAGTTACTACTCCGTTGCCGAATTTTCAAATGACTATTGTAGCGTAGCTACATTTTTAGCACAACTTTTTCACTTTCGCACTGGTTTTTCAGCATTTTTGATGATTATTTACTTCACTAAACTGAAATCCATTCATTGTTTTGTTTTGTTTACATTTGTTTTGAAACTTTTGCAATTGTTTGACATAACTTCATGCTTGACGGTATTTCATGTTTGAGGTTGACGTTGACAGATACGCTGTACTGTCATCAGTCGTTTGCTAGATCGATGGATCGATTTTTCTTTAGAAGTTTGTTCTCTGGTTTGACAAGAACGAAACGTAATTTTTATTAGCTTTGTGAATTTTCTGTTTATTTTGTTTGAGAAGTCAAGTTCAAGAAATACGTATTTGTGAAACTTGGTGATAACGAAACGCAATGCTTTCTCTGTGATTGATTCGGTCATTTTTGACGTTCTTCTTTCCGACGGAGATGTGAAGATGGCTTCCTTTTGGAAATGATTGCGAGGCGGAGCGGCCGGAATCCTCGTCCATACACAATGGCAGGATATTTTAAAGCCCGTAAAAAGGTTAGTTCGCAGTGATTGTCTTCCTGATAAATTGTGGCTGCTTAGCGGCATTTATATTTTATATGATTTCGAACGAGCGCGTTGTCGTGTTGGCGGCACGCGATCGTAACCTCATTTGTTTCATTTTCTAAAGTCACCGTTGTATCTTTACAGCGGGCTTTTTTGGTTACGGATGGTTCAATAAGAATTGGTGAGAACTTAGCGGCGTATAACCCGACCCCAACCTGACCTTGACGCGCGGAGCGTGTGTAACGCAACACCAGCCAAGCACACCTGGACCAGCTTCCATTTGGGTATCCTCGCTCGGGACTCCACGGTATCGTGATCACAATCTCATTTACTTCAAATGTGACCCGAATGCTTGTCCTCATAAGACGGTAAACTGAACGTGCTTCGGTCACACTCAAAAAACTTTATTTTGTCTATTGTCACGACGGTAAATTGAACCTAGTATTCCCACTACATTTGGAGAAGTTTGTCCTTAGGACGGTAAACGCAAAGTACATGATTCGGTGCAAGTGATAACCTCCGCCAGTTTACACAAGGAATTTGTATACTATTTAAATTGACAAATAATTGTTTGAATTGATAGATAGTTAGAGTAAGGGAGTCGTTGCCTAGCTAACAACGTACTACCCCGGACGATTTAGTCAAACAATTGTCCCGTCTTTTCGCTATATTATATTACTGCAAAATTAACATAAGTTTTAAGTTTAAGTGTACGACTTAAATGTAGGTGTTACTCCAATAGCTTTTAAGAAGTGTTTTCTACAGGGTCGGAGGGTTCTTTTTGTTTCCAATATAAGTCTAATTTTCATATAACTAACTTTGTTTAATTTTACCACCGCACATTCCTTCACGGACAGCTAGGCTGCTGGAACGGTCCTTGATCTAAAGGTTCACTGTTCTGAAGACTTTGCTTATCCAGGTAATTTAACTATTTTGTGTGAAGCATGAAATGAGTCTGCTGGGTTACCAGTTCAGTTTCTTGTGTAGGCTTGCTTCATCGCTTCATCTAACCTAGACAAATACAGTGTAACGTACAATTACATCCACTCTGGAGAGTAACCCAACCTATTATAATTTTGTCTTTGGGGTTACCTCCAACCCTTTATTCAGAAAAAACAGTTTTTTTTTCTTTTTAATTTTTTATTACGTTACAAATGGCGCCCGAATTTAATTAGTTTATGCTTGTCCGTGTTTAGGAATATATTTGTTGTGATGGTAAAATTATAAAATTTTGCTTTCAATTTATAAAATTTTTATTGTATTTTCCTTAACATATTTTAGTATAGTTTTTATAAGATTATTTCACCTGTGTTATTTCTTAATTGTAAGGATCTTATTACTTGGTTTTTGACAAAATTTAAACTCAACTTATTTGTTCAACGACGTTGATTCCTTTTTGTTTTGCATCAACTGTCGAACACAGATGCATTCACAGTCAACTTATTCACCTTTTCCATATTTTATTCGTTATTTTATGCAACTAAACTTAATAGTACGCAGTTTAAAATATTTTTGCTACAACTTTTTATTCAAAATTTTTTCTATTGTCAGTTTTTGAACATTTCAGTGAAATTAGCCACAGGATATACTCCTTGTTTTTTAGCCAAAGGTTGAGAAATCGTTTCGGACGGTAAATTCCATTCTATTATGAGGAACTTCCCATCTTCGGAAGATTATCTCGGCACAGGTGATCGAGATAAGGCAGCTTCGGCTTTGACTGATTTGTCTGACATATTTTGTTTCTTCAAAGCTTAAAGCTTAGTTAAGTTTTTCAGACAATTGCAAATTTAGAGGATGGTGGTAGTTGTTTTTCTTTTTGTTCTCAGAGATTTTTATAGTCAGTGGTTGTTTGGTTATATGTAAGTGACGAACGATTGAGGGGGGTGATGAGTATAGCGCAAGGTATGTATGAAAGGTGAAGTATGAATGACTGATGTCAGGTTGCGTAAAAGTGAGCAAATAATCCACAGTATAAAAATCACATTTTATAGAATACATAAAACAAACTACGTTTTTTTCTTAAATTTTTGATTAGGTTGTGTTTTTTTTTCTTTTTTTCCTCGGTTATTTCGGCTGTTTTTTTTCGGTTAACTACGTTAACCTCTTTTTTCCGAAAACGGGGGTATTGTAGCGTAGCTACATTTTTAGCACAACTTTTTCACTTTCGCACTGGTTTTTCAGCATTTTTGATGATTATTTACTTCACTAAACTGAAATCCATTCATTGTTTTGTTTTGTTTACATTTGTTTTGAAACTTTTGCAATTGTTTGACATAACTTCATGCTTGACGGTATTTCATGTTTGAGGTTGACGTTGACAGATACGCTGTACTGTCATCAGTCGTTTGCTAGATCGATGGATCGATTTTTCTTTAGAAGTTTGTTCTCTGGTTTGACAAGAACGAAACGTAATTTTTATTAGCTTTGTGAATTTTCTGTTTATTTTGTTTGAGAAGTCAAGTTCAAGAAATACGTATTTGTGAAACTTGGTGATAACGAAACGCAATGCTTTCTCTGTGATTGATTCGGTCATTTTTGACGTTCTTCTTTCCGACGGAGATGTGAAGATGGCTTCCTTTTGGAAATGATTGCGAGGCGGAGCGGCCGGAATCCTCGTCCATACACAATGGCAGGATATTTTAAAGCCCGTAAAAAGGTTAGTTCGCAGTGATTGTCTTCCTGATAAATTGTGGCTGCTTAGCGGCATTTATATTTTATATGATTTCGAACGAGCGCGTTGTCGTGTTGGCGGCACGCGATCGTAACCTCATTTGTTTCATTTTCTAAAGTCACCGTTGTATCTTTACAGCGGGCTTTTTTGGTTACGGATGGTTCAATAAGAATTGGTGAGAACTTAGCGGCGTATAACCCGACCCCAACCTGACCTTGACGCGCGGAGCGTGTGTAACGCAACACCAGCCAAGCACACCTGGACCAGCTTCCATTTGGGTATCCTCGCTCGGGACTCCACGGTATCGTGATCACAATCTCATTTACTTCAAATGTGACCCGAATGCTTGTCCTCATAAGATGGTAAACTGAACGTGCTTCGGTCACACTCAAAAAACTTTATTTTGTCTATTGTCACGACGGTAAATTGAACCTAGTATTCCCACTACATTTGGAGAAGTTTGTCCTGAGGACGGTAAACGCAAAGTACATGATTCGGTGCAAGTGATAACCTCCGCCAGTTTACACAAGGAATTTGTATACTATTTAAATTGACAAATAATTGTTTGAATTGATAGATAGTTAGAGTAAGGGAGTCGTTGCCTAGCTAACAACGTACTACCCCGGACGATTTAGTCAAACAATTGTCCCGTCTTTTCGCTATATTATATTACTGCAAAATTAACATAAGTTTTAAGTTTAAGTGTACGACTTAAATGTAGGTGTTACTCCAATAGCTTTTAAGAAGTGTTTTCTACAGGGTCGGAGGGTTCTTTTTGTTTCCAATATAAGTCTAATTTTCATATAACTAACTTTGTTTAATTTTACCACCGCACATTCCTTCACGGACAGCTAGGCTGCTGGAACGGTCCTTGATCTAAAGGTTCACTGTTCTGAAGACTTTGCTTATCCAGGTAATTTAACTATTTTGTGTGAAGCATGAAATGAGTCTGCTGGGTTACCAGTTCAGTTTCTTGTGTAGGCTTGCTTCATCGCTTCATCTAACCTAGACAAATACAGTGTAACGTACAATTACATCCACTCTGGAGAGTAACCCAACCTATTATAATTTTGTCTTTGGGGTTACCTCCAACATTTTATTTATAAAAACAGTTTTTTATTTTTTTTTATTTTTTATTACGTTACACTATAAATATAACATTTGAGGTATTAATTCTTGCCGACAGCATTGACATTACCTATTTACTGTAGTGTTTTCTATTAGACATTTAACTTATTCACTTTTAGGGCGTTATAACCAATAAACTTTTGGTATCTGCAAATCAATTGAAAAACTAGTGCTCTAGTGTAGCAGTTACGACATTAAGTTGACGAATTCTATCAACTGCGCTTGTCGCAGAACGAAGTCTGTTCGACAACCCATTTGCATGCTTAATGAAGTTTATTAGGTACCTAAGGTACCCAAAAATACAATATTATCCACTAGTTGAGATTTTAACAAATTAAAAAGGTTGGTATGTCCAGCAGTGGACCGCTACAGGCTGATGATGATGATGATAAAAGGTTGGCAACATCTTTAGAAGTAAAAATTGGACTACGTGACCTGGTTTTCTGGGTTCTCCGGCGGCTGTCTCCACACTGCTTCAGGCTATGTTTCCGTCTGTGTTGGTCCCGCCGCTGTTGTTTTTCGCGCGAAGGCAGCAGAGTTGCATGATGGTCTTCCTGTTGACGATGCTCCCTGCAGAAATCTTCAACGCAACCGCAATCGCGGTTACTCAAGCTCCAGCTCGGGCTTCCTCTCTTCTTCTGGTGACTCACGCTGTAGTCGCGGCTTTGCACGCGTGGATACTCGCTGTGGCTCCGCTCACGAGATGACTCGACGTGTCCTCAGACCGACTGTAGGCCGGGCTCCATCTGCGACTCACAGCTGGCGGTGTGCCCCATGGATCTTGCACCATCTGGTGTCGCCAGCCGGCGTCGCGGGGACGGCAGCTCGTGGCCGCGTGGCATTATTTGAAACAAGGAAACAAAAGCATAGCGTTAGATCAGTTCACTTCAAACACCACGTGGCCGGGTAACAAAAAAAAACAACAAAGTTCAGCTCGCTGCTACGTGGCATTATGGAAACGAGGCAATAAAAGCATGCTATTAGATCAACTTACTTCAGAATTACCACGTGGTTGAGTAGCAAAAAAATATATAATAATGCTTTTAACTTCTAAACGGTACGCTGTAGCTCAAAAATAACGAAAATTTGATCCCCCTTAATAACCCCCGACACTATAAAACTGACCGAATAAATGTGAGAAATCTAACCTTAGTTATAATACATATATATTACAAAGCGTGGTGTGGGTAATCCCACTTCTGAAATGTAAGCTTTCAGCCACAGCTAGGGGGTAGAGTATTATAAAATAAATGACAAACACGAATAAATACCTTGAATGCTTATATTTCCATCCACAATAGTACTTTACAGACTGTACTTCCACTTTCTCCTATTTTAAAACGTCTTTACTCGATGCCAGCCGTCAACCAACTGAGCGCTCGCCAGCCGATCACCCCACCCTGCGACATTGCTATGACGTCATCGCTAGGAAGTTTTAGCGACAACTTCACAGCAATGCCTTCGGGTTGCCAGTAAAATAAATAAATTATTACAAAATTTGTAAAAATACAAAAAACTAACACTACTAAGGGCTCAAGACCGTTCTTCGTGGAATTCCTTGGGGGAGACCATGTTCAGCAGTGGACTTCTATAGGTTGTTGATGATGATGATGATGAAGGTACCTATTATGATAAATGATACACATTTATCTTGGGATAAGACTTTATTTTTGCTTTTGGATCCATTTTAGATATTTTCTAGACATTATTGCACAGAGGTACTTGGAGATCATTTTGTTCAAAAACTAACGAGGCTTGTGGCTCAATCTCAACTCTCAAGACGACTTGTCGCTACCGCTTCACTTTTCGGAATGCCAAAGCCTCGTCATTTTTCGTTAGGTACTCTCAGACAATACCTCCCTGCAAAATCCAACCATCGACAAAACCATAGACTTGCTCTCTGGTTTTCGTCAGTAAGGTTTCGAGTTGCCATAATATGCATGATTAATACTTTTTACATCCGGTAATTATTATTTGCTTATAAAATAGATTATTGAATAATAATAATTGTTAAAATAAACTTATAATATTAAAGAAATCATGACATTCGGCCGTCCGTCTTCATGCGATCTCCTGACGCATGATTGAAACAAATCAAGCCATTAGCCATTAGTAAGTATAACGATACAGTACTATTTACAGCACTGTCCAATTGTACCTACAGACACGAGTACAACAACGATACAACTAATTAGTTATTACAGTAGGTCTACTTAGTTTAGAATTTAATTGAATTGATTGTTTTAACCTTAATCTTGTAATGAATACCACCAAAACTAAGATATCTACAACTTACAATTGCTCTTTACTGAATTGTCAATTTTGATAATACTTCCATAGAAACTGTAGAAATATTTCATTTATTAGAAAGATACTCATTTGAATTGTAAAAGTCAATTTCGAAATATTCAAACCAAAAAAAAACAACTAAATCTAGGAATGTAATTTAGCACATAAAACAACGTACAAACACAGAACTAATGGCACTATCAGCTTATTACGTAGGCATATGCTTAGGTATAATGTAAAAAAATATACCTATTTATTACACAACAATGTATATACATTAATGTACCGAACCTGCCTTTACAATACTACGAATATTTGCTTTTCTTAACCACTGGTACATAACACAGAACATTGTATACGACAACACCATAAAGAAAACAAATGATTTATATTACAATACAAGACGATTTTTACAAATAAATTAATTATCTGAATTCTGCTTTCATTCACAAAGTAGGTAGGTACAGTTTCAAGCTAAGTGTAAAATCATTTCCTCGCAGGTTATCATTGCTTGTTATAGATGGGTACTAAAAGAAATAACATCTTCATGGTGTAGGTAAGTATAAGTAGGTACCTACTAAATGTACAAATGTAAATATACATACAAAAATGAGACTTAATGATATACTCACTTACTAAATTAAGTTTACAAGTAGTTACGTAGAAATCATGACATTCGGTCATTGCTTCGATTTTCGATTTGATTTAGGTACCTACTTAGATGTTGAGCTACTGCTGTTATTGGAATTGCTTCTAGGTACATTAAGTAATGTATGTATGCATATGATATCTTAGCTTTTGCATGTAAGTTTATTTTAGCTTTACTCGCCTAATTATTGTTTTATGTTTATTTATTATTTTTATTTTTATTTTTTTCATTTGTTAGGTTTTAGAGTAAAGTTATATTCTCTGCTATTTCATTTATCAAATTTGTAGCACTATCAATCTATTTCCCCACAATATAAAAGTTATCTGGAAGAAAATGCTATTTAGCATTAAGTTCGCTTAATACATAATCTATCTTGTGCAATAAAGAATTTTCTATTTAATTTTATCATTAGTATATTGTTTTCTTTTTTTTTTCTTTTTGTGATTAGGCACTCTTGCTTACAACATGTGGACTCAAATTGGTTTAGCGTACAAAATATGTTTAATTGTGCCTATAATTTAAGTACCTAACTTCCTAAAGCCTGGAATTATGGCAACTTTATATTCAGTCATTAGGTACCTAATATAATTATAATTCATAATGATATGCAAAACATTCATATGTAAATATTGATTTGCCAATAAATTGATTGTTCCTGATTATTTCTGATTATTCCTAAAGGGCCTATGAATGTTACATAAGTTTAGTACAGTTCTTTTTGTTGATAAAATGAGTCAAGTGTTATTTTATTAATAACCTACAGTGTATTTACCTACATAGGAGAAAAAGGCTTTACCAGTAACGTAATTAGCCTTTTGCTTAGCTTGGCTAGTTACAGCTACAATTGGAACTTCTCTTCCTGCTATTCGGGAGCAGTTCGAGTGCCCATATCCAACTTTAAACTATTTCTCAATCTGATACCAAATAAAACATAAGTGGAAATATTTTGACTGAAATAATTAACAGCATTAACATAACCCTTTTAAATTTTACAATATCACTGCAATTTTGGCGACCACTATAATCTCTATATTCTCCAAGTCGTTATTGTTCCTCAAAAGATAAAATAAAGTTGTATAGGTAATACTGGTAATACCTAAACGTCCTACATCGTCATGGCTAGACCAACATATTTATCAAGAGCATCACGCCGGCAGAACAATTGTGCAAAGATTCTCATCAACCTTTTTATAGATAACCGGGCTATCATCCATCAGGTCTATCTTTATCCCTATAGAATTAAGAGTAGTACAGCCTAATACCCACTTAAATTTCATTCACAACAGTCAGGGTAGGATATCAAAGAGTTCATACAGTTCATCCAATGTTTTTATTTTCACGTCAACCTAGAGTCGTAATTAAAATTGTAAAACTATATTAATAATATGACTAAAGTAATCTGCCGATAATACCTACCTATTACCTAAATATTGACTGAGTAAAAGTATATTCACTTCAACTTATCTCTTTCAATTTAATACTAAAAAGCTGTTAACACCTGTATGTTTTCATTATGGAACGCAATAAATGATTGAGTAATGAGTATTGAGTCCAACCTTAACATCCGTCTCGGTCAAAAAATTCTAAAGTGTATAAATCTTTGGCTATTATATTAGCATTTAAAATATATTTTAACGATAAAAGATATAGCTCTGGCAATTAAAGTGTTTGCCGTTAAACTTATGGTGAGACCTGTCAAATTTGTCAAACAAAACTAGGTACACCTCCCGTCACCTACACTTAAGTTCCTTGATTGAAAGGATTATTTAATCGTAGTTCTATTTTACTGACTGTGATACAATGATACAGAATTAATTTATTAATTTGGAACCTTAAGGAACACTTTTAATCGTATCATTCATCCGTTCAGCCATTCCTGAATTTAGTGAGATCAAACATACTAACACACACAAAATCTTGCATCTATGTATATTGGCTGATGCTGTCCTTCATAAGTGTCACTTATCTGCCTAGCAACATTAAATTATAATTATGTTAAAAAGTGAAAATCTCTTAATTCTTCATCAAAGCTCGCGGCAATACGGTAATAAGTAGATACGCTTTGTACTACTGCCTACTGATACTGCTAGCCTGCTGTTTCCCTAACACAGGGACCTAGTTGGGAGTTTGAGCGCAGCCATGGTCAATGTAGGTACTAACTAATTATATGTATGTACCAGAACCCAGACACAAAACAGATGAAGTTTTTCTTTCATTTTTCTTCAATAACCTACTGATTATAATAACTATGCATGACTGTGTGAGCTAAGTTTTGGAGATTGACTGTATGTAACCTGTGAATACCTTTTCCCAAACTTTCATTTTCCTGTTAGCTTACATTCTCACCTGTTATTGTGCAATGCAGTAAGTAGGTACATGAAATTGTTTGTGTAACCTTTTGTGAACACTAAATTAATGTTACATTTTTATTATTTATTTGTTATTTTAAATTTACACCAATTCGTAACGCGACCAAACAGAGAAGAATTGGCAAGAAACTCTGCAAGGGTTGTATTTGTTTTAATCGTCTTTCTTACAATTGTTATTAATATTAAGGGGTTGGACAGTTTCAACCCAAACTATTTATATATTTTTTTTTGTTTTGCTATCTTAATAAATAATTTTTAATTAGCTTTAGTGGACCTACCAGACGAGAAACCACTGGTTAAAGCTTACAGTTGTCGTTATCGTGGCCCACCCTTAGACATTTTTAGCACTTAAATACAGGCTTAGATACATGAATTGGGAGAATCAAAATAAAAAAAAGCACTAAGTATATTTCTAAACAATAGACAATAGGTAATAATAGTTTATCTTTATATTTTTTTTTTATCTTTATATTTTTATATTATTTATCTTTATAAGTATCATCGTTCATTTATTCTTGTTATTTATATGTATTTTGCTATTATAGTTGTGAGTACTTTGCATTGGTTTTCTAACTATTTATGTTTATTATAATTTGTGGTAATTAGTCCGTTGTTTCTATTGTCTACATAAATTCTTGCCGGTTGTACACTTTTTTACCTGTTTTGTGCTGTTCCATATCCTACTCTAGGTTTTATTGGAAGAAAACTGTTAAGCTCGCCAGTGTAAAATTTCACAAATTTATCAGTTATGCCATGAACATTTAAACAATACAGTGTACTACAATCTAACAATACTATCTGCCCTCTTATCACTAAATTCACACATTAAAGAAAAATGTTAGCATATCCTAAAAATAGTCCTGGAAGTTTTCATTATTTCGTGACATACAAGATAAGCTTTCAAAAGCCGATCATAATTTTGTTTTTTTGGAAACACCCTCTAAAGTTTTGCCTACCACTCTGTCCAGCTAAACACTATGCTTGGAAGGGCTTCGAACCACTCCTTTGTCAGGCCTATTAGTTTCTATAAAGCAAAATGTATGATCTGCTTTTGATCCCATTCGTAAATAGCGGCACACTTAACATAACTTTTCTAAGACAGGTGTCAATACTTTTAGATTTACTCAACGGATAAAATCTGGCACAATATTATTAAACAGGTACATTCTTGGTGGACTAACTTTACAGTTCTCTTGTGCTTTATACGACGTTTCTATATACCTGGGCAGTCAGAAGATGAAGTAGAGCTTGGAGAGGTCGATGTGGACCTTCATTTCCTTGAACGCATCTTTTTCCTTCCTTATCGAAGACTTCTTGCTTACTTTTATAATGCTTGTGTGTTTTACTGAAGGTTCTCTCTTGGGAGTCAGCATGTCATCAGATTCCATAGAAATAAATAAAAAATCATTTTAGTTGGCTCATTAGTACAAAATAAAATTCTAGAATATATACCACACTTGGGCTCCTACTACGCAGTCCATGTAACGTTGTGACGTATATAGCCACCTAACTTACAGGTCCTACGTGTAGTGCTTACTTTATTCTGATGCATACATAGCATTGGATCATACTGCTAAAAAGTCCGCGTAATGTTGTGACGTACATAGCCACGTTCAGGTCCTAAGAGTAGTTCATACTTAAATTAGATGCATACATAGCATTGGATCATACTGCTATTCAGTCCGTGTAATTTTGTGACGTACTCAGCCACTTTAACTCACATGGTTCATATCATACCTTTCCCTCCAATGGCATACTTAGCCTAGCTTTGTGACGTAAATAGCCACTTGACCGCACATGGTTCAAACTTTTCCCTACAGTGACATACATAGCCTTGTGATTGTGACGTACATAACCACTATAAAATCATTAACCGCCAACCCAACATATAAGTTGCAAAATAACTGTTTGAAATAAAAGTAATAACACACATGGTACATAATTCCTCAAAAAATAAATTGTCGATTCAATTCAAGTACACCCTGTATGCAGAACAGTAAGAATCAAACACCGCTATCAGGGAGTAGCCCTGACCAAACAGTGTTCAATTCAAACTTTGTATTACGAATTAGATATGCAGAATAGTAAAAATCAAATACCGCTATCAGGGAGTAGCCCTGACCAAACAGTGTTCAATTCAAACTTTGTACTACCAACTAGGCTAGCACAGTCAGATAATCTCGGCTAAAACCGACTGATCTATACCAGCAAAATTGGGCATCTACATATTTAGATCTACACACATTTTTAAAATTCGCAAACCAAATACTGCTATCAGAGAGTGGCCCTGATCGAACAGTATTCAATCCAAGCTTTGTATTACCAATTAGGCTAGCACAGACAGATATTCTCGGTTCAATACCGACTGATCCATGCTAGAAAAACTGGTAATTTACCTACTTATTTAAATTAGACATTCAAAATGCGGGTAGGTATCGGAACTATTCGGAATTATGTACCAAGTTCTAAAAATAGAAAGGTGCTAACACGGCCAGGTAATCTTGGTGCATTACCGACCAGCACGTAAAACACGATTCAATTCTTATAATAAGTAAAACAAGATGGCGATAAAATATACATTTACTTAAATGTAAAATAATAAAATCCACACTTTCGTACCTTGGTTCATCTCCACTTCTGAAATATGATAAATGATACACATTTATCTTGGGATAAGACTTTATTTTTGCTTTTGGATCCATTTTAGATATTTTCTAGACATTATTGCACAGAGGTACTTGGAGATCATTTTGTTCAAAAACTAACGAGGCTTGTGGCTCAATCTCAACTCTCAAGACGACTTGTCGCTACCGCTTCACTTTTCGGAATGCCAAAGCCTCGTCATTTTTCGTTAGGTACTCTCAGACAATACCTCCCTGCAAAATCCAACCATCGACAAAACCATAGACTTGCTCTCTGGTTTTCGTCAGTAAGGTTTCGAGTTGCCATAATATGCATGATTAATACTTTTTACATCCGGTAATTATTATTTGCTTATAAAATAGATTATTGAATAATAATAATTGTTAAAATAAACTTATAATATTAAAGAAATCATGACACTATGCAGCAACAGATGAAAAATTTGAAGAAATTCGAAACCATTAGAGCGCTACCTAGTAGATTGGCTGACGTAATGTTGTAGCAATGTCTTTTTTAAATAATAATAATAATAATAATTCATTTATTTCAGACAACAATAGATCCATAGTAGTTAGTAATAATTATAGTAGACTTAAAAATAATATTAGTAACAATATGCACATGAATGTATAGGAAATTAGTTTGCACTGTGTTCGTACAATGATAGTATAGAATTCTACGCCATCATTATCCGAACACAGTGTTTGAAGAAGGGGCTATCCCATTTATTTGCTATCGTCATTAGGATGGTGTTGGTACTCGCGCGAATTCTGGTCATAAGCGACGCGACTTTCTTCCGCATACAGGCGTGGAACCCGTCGGTGCGTGCCTCGGCGAACATGCCAGAGGCGCTACAGAACCGCGGGAGCCCCAACAACATCCTAAAGGCATTATTATACTGCACACGAAGGGTGTTTACCGATTTCTTAGTGTATGTGGTCCAAAGGCTACTCGTGTAAAATGTTTGGCAGAACGATTTGAACAATGTGATTTTAACCTCTTTCGAGCAACGAGAAAACCTACGTACCAACATATTAGCTCTCACAGTCAACGCCCTGCGTTCCTTTTCAATATCTAGCTCATCACTAAGATTATTATGGCTTACAATGTGTCCTAAGTATTTGAAATGCTTAACCCTTTTCAAGGCAGTCCCATTTAACATAAGTGGTGTTACATTTTCTATGTTTATGCCCCGGTTTAAAGTACCTACCTATGTATGAAGCCTTTTAAGGAAGATAATCAAATTGAATATATTAAACTTTTGAATAATTTTCAACAACAATTATTTTCATAGTAAGTAAAAATGTATTATTGATATGTTTCATAATTATTAGATTGTGTAATATTTTGTAAGGTAAAAAAAATATAGATGACATTTTAAAATGGTAAAAATACATTTTATGTGGAAATAGTAATTGTGCATAAGTATTGTAGCTTTTCTTTAAATTAAGTGATCTGTAATTTACTGGAGTATTTTAAATTCAGTTATTTTAAAACAAAACAGCCTTTAATTATTTGTGAATGTTTTCATTTGTATTTAGTTTTTATAAATTTCGTTTATGTACCTATTAAAATCATTCTAGAACTCGCACGTAAATAGATGTGGTGTGAGTAGATTTTGAATCAACTTATGTTTGTAAAGCAAATGATTTAAACACTGTTGTATTTAAAAAAATTGACCCCAAAAATATAGATGTGGTGTGAGTGCACACCTCAGCATTTAGCCATAGATTTAGTAACAGTATCACATAGTGTACTTTTTGTATTGTACGAGACACAACCCATCGACTGTCGTCCATTAAACACCCATCCAAACCATGAAGACATTTCACTTCATGCGTCCACCAAATAAATCTACCAATAATTAGACACCACTATCACACATCATTACACATTTTTGCACTACCAAAAAACACTTACGCATGTCCATCCACACATTAAACCTGGGTGTCAATTTGCCTTGACTTACGCTATAAAAGGTACCTCGTTGCGTTACTTAATCTTTAAATATGGATAAGTCAATAGAAATAATCGAAGAATTGGACAACATGGAAATCGCTCGCTCTTTTTTCTATAGTCACCCAAAATATTTTTTATATTTGTGAATCGGTTCAGAAATGACAGAGTTCTGAGCTAACAAACATAATTTTTTAAGCTATTGCATAGCTTCTATCGAGGGCCTTGAGCGCGGGGACCGAATCCAGAAATTCCGTAACGAAAAAAAACCTCACGCTCCCCACTCCGATTTACTTAATTTTATAATCTGTTGCTTGGAAATAGAGTTCATATTCAAACTTTTGTATTCTACTAGTTCTTCGTCACAACGTCGCAGCGCTAGTGTTCAACACAGTAAAGATAGCTACACGTCCATGATTGGCCTCTGACACGAACTGACGTCTGACGTTTTTCACCTGAATCTAATTTCAGTTTTGTTTTGAAATTCTGTCATCACAATCTTTTCTTTGGATTTTTAAGCTATTGCATAGCTTCTATCGAGGGCCTTGAGCGCGGGGACCGAATCCAGAAATTCCGTGACGAAAAAAAACCTCACGCTCCCCACTCCGACGGGCACGGAGGTGTGGCTTGAAGGCCGTGCATTGTCTAACGTCGTTTCTTTTCGGCAATCTTCGACACGGTGTTTCTGTGCGTTCAACTAGACGTATTTTTATTTAATAAAACAAAAAAATTGTTTTCTTATCGGTCACCACGCTCAAAAAGTGTAACTTGAATTAATATCAAAGAAAAAGAAATACTGCATAAATAAAATAAATAAATAATTATAATTGCATAAGTTGATACAAAATGCAATGCAATAGCTTTACCGCGGCAGTCCCCGAGTGCCACACGTCTTTTTTATTGCTTTTAGATGTTTATGTGTTTCAATTATAAGTGAAATCGTATAAAATGGGTGCTACTAAATGTAGTGTCCCTACGTGTGAATCAAAAAATGATAGTGGTATCATAATACAGTTTTCTGCAAACGCCCTATAGGCAAAGTTTGTGGCTTAGTCAAATAAACTCTACATTTTTGAATTCACCTAAAATTAATAAACTAATCGAAAAAAAAGTTTGTTCCAAACATTTCGTGCGTAAATTTTACGAAAACGGTCGAAAGGCATAATTATTGCGCGACCAATTCTGTTTACGGCGGCAGAAATTTGCAGTGGGATTCCAAAAGATAGACAACGTGAGTAGATTCCCATGTACTTTTAATATACTATTTCAAACATAGTAAAATAAGCATCGTACGAAACGAATTCATCAATTTCATTCGTTTTTGAATATTCAAAAATTATGTAGGTAAGAATAGGGCTGTGTAAATTACCTAACAACTACATTTTATCGACTATCGATGTTCAAATCAAACATCTATGGACGAAAGGTGTGTATGCGTATAAGTTAGATACCTACTACATACTCGGATTATTTACAAGTATAATACATTATACATAAATGTATGAAGAGTGTAAAAAGACTATAGATTTTAGAACTATTTAATTGTAATAAAATGTCAAGGATTTATTTTATAATATACTCTTGAGTTATTAGAAATAGGTTTTTGAAGCTTTTTTTGTAAATAATATTTCAATACATTATATTTCAGGTGATGAACTATATAATGTAAATAAAATACCGAATTGTCTGAGAGACCAAAACTGAGAGACTAAAATATCGTTAGTCCAATTGATCAACCAAAACCAAATCCTGATAAGTAGCCACCATAAAAAAAACAGCAAGACTGATGAATCGTCTACAGATGATCAAGGTAAAATTCTTTATTACATGTCATTCTACGACTATAAACTTACGTTATTAAGCTATTGCATAGCTTCTATCGAGGGCCTTGAGCGCGGGGACCGAATCCGAAAAAAAACCTCACGCTCCCCACTCCGACGGGCACGGAGGTGTGGCTTGAAGGCCCTGCATTGTCTAACGTCGTTTCTTTTCGGCAGTCTTCGACACGGTGTTTGTGTGCGTGCAACTAGACGTATTTTTATTTAATAAAAGAAAAAAAATTGTTTTTTATCGGTCACCACGCTCAAAAAGTGTAACTTGAATTAATATCAAAGAGAAAGAAATACTGCATAAATAAAATAAATAAATAATTATAATTGCATAAGTTGATACAAAATGCTATGCAATAGCTTTACCGCGGCAGTCCCCGAGTGCCACAAGTCTTTTTTTTTTTTTTAAACAAAAAAAAATACAACTGAATTGAGAACTTCCTCCTTTTTTTGAGGTTAAAAAGCATCATTAACTACGAAAAAGCAATGTACGATCTTAAACATAACTTCATAGATCTTCTTGAATTAAGCGATCCCAATATCTTATGTAACCTTCTTATAAATAAAAAATACAGAAAAGCCTAAAAGACAACACACAGAGTAAAAATATTTCTAGAAGCAAGCGTATTCTTGGATCAACTCAGGGGGTTCTCCGTTGCATTAAAAACAGAAATAGCATGCAGTTAAAAATGCGATCTAATCCTAAGGATGAAGTTCTTAAAATTACGTTTAGAAGGTATCGTAACTATTGCAATAACCTAACCAAAAAACTAAAAAGAAACTATGAGAAAGATCAAAAACGGCAAAAAACAGCAAAGCTCCCGGAAGAGTATAAATAATATGACTAACTACAAAGCTCCGAAGACACCTAATATTCAATTACTCAATGCACAGCCAACAGAAATACAATCAGTTAACCATGTTAATAAATATTTTACAAGCATTGGACAAGCTCAATCAGAAAACATTTTAATACAAAGTATAGTACAAAATGATCACTCCAGCATAACCCCGACTGATCACCAAATTTCATCTTTTGTGCTACTTAAATCGGACAAAAAAGTAGTGCTCAATGTTATTTTAGGCCTAAAATCTACAAGTGCCCTTGGATGGGATAAAAACAGCTAAAAATGTTTTGATACCCATTATTTGCCACTTGGTCAATTTGTGTTTTACTACAGGTACATTTCCCAAAGCATTAAAGCAGTCCATAATAACGCCTGTGTATAAGAATGGGGACAGAAGCGTTAATAATTACAGGCAAATCTCAGTATTGCACTCAATCTCAAAAATTTTAGAAAAACCTATAAGCAAAAACTACTAAATTATTTAAATAAGTACAACCTCATTTCAAAATCCCAGTTTGGCTTTAGGCATGATCTTTCAACAGAGGATGCTGTTTCAGCATTGAGCACTATAGTCTCAAAAGAGGTAGACAGGATATAAATATATAACCGTGTTCCTGGATTTAAAAAAGGCTTTCGACACTGTTCACGTCCTTATTCTTTTGCACAAGCTGGAGATGTATGGCATTAGGGGCCTCCCACTGGCTCTATTGACTGATTACCTCCATGACCGAAAACAAAGAGTCAAGATTGGTTATGTAGTAAGTGAGGATGTTTATATAACATACTGTGTCCTTCAAGGGAGCGTCCTCAGACCTACGTTATTTTTTATGTACATAAACGACCTGTGTAACATGATAGTGGAAGATGGCCATATATTTTTTTATGCAGACGATACTGCTATAGTATTTTCTGTCAACAGCTGGAATTATGTCAAACTTAAAACAGAAAAAGGTCTCGCTAGGATAAATTTTTGGCTAAAACAGAATCTACTAACCCTTAAAATCTCTAAAACGAATTACATTTACTTTACGAAGTACAATCGACCTGTACCCGTACCTGACTTTAAAATCAAAATACACAAATGTAACCTGAATAGTCAAATATGTAAATGCTCAACAATAGTCAAAGTAGATAGTACAAAATATCTTTGGGTTATAATAGACCAACGCTTATCTTGGCATGAACATTTAGAGCAAGTCATGAACAGACATAGAAAACTGATGTGGATTTTTAAAACTCTGAGACACGTTGCTCCTCATAAACTTTTAAAACAAATTTATGTTGCACTGGTTCAATCAATTCTAAATTATTGCATACCTGTATGGGGAGGAGCCACTAAAACGCTTAAAAATGCGTTTAGAAAGAGCGCAAAGATCTCTTCTAAAAGTAATGTATTCAAGCCATACAGGTACCCAATAGATATATTATACTCGGAGGCAGACGAACTTTCAGTCAGAAAGTTATATATACTCAACTCTGTACTTAAACAACACAAAGCCCTTGAATACGACCCTACTAAGTGAAGCATTAGAAGGACATATCTCGTAAAAAAAAAAATGTAAAGTCAATATTTGCAACTCTACAATATTTTAAACAATCCGCACACCTATACAATCAAATAAACAAAATAATTAATATATACCCCATGAATAACTATAAGTGTAAATTTAACTTAACTAAATGGTTACTCTCCCTAAGTTATGACGAAGTCGAAAGACTTCTGGATACTATTAAATAGAAGTTTATATGCCCTTGGACCCACCTAATACACATACACACACTCTCACCCCCTCACACTCACACCCACACGCCCACCCTCACGCGCACACACTCACACACCACGGTCAGTTTCCCTCTGAGATAACCTGACTCTTATGAGACTGGGGGGAACATGGAAACTCACCATTACACACACAATCACTTATCTTTATTGTTTCTTTTCCAAATGTTTTTTTATTTACCTACTCATTGTGAAAATGTTTTTGTAGACCTAAGGAAGAGCGAAATATCCCATGACAAGTATTTTTTACTTAAAGGGAGATTTCATCATTGTTTAAACCTAAAAATCACTTTGGTAACGCAATAAACATTTGTATTGTATTGTATAGTACCTGTTTTACCATTTCTCAATCAATATGAAAGTAACTCTGTAGGTATGTCTGTTACATTTTCACGCCGAAACCTCTAAACAGTTATTAACAATTTCTAACATTGTTAGTAAATATTTGTGTTTGAAAATGTTTGTAAACATTCTGAACAGTAGTGTGGCAGCACCATAATGCAATTCATCTTAGTTTAGGAAGGAATCGTAGGTTAGGAACTCAACGTACCCTTAGTTTAACTCTAGCCGCTGAACTCAAACCGTTATTGTACGTAACCTATTCATTAATTTAAAATTATTTGACTCAGTCCGCTAGATACCATTCTCTTGCTGATTAGTACTCCTTGCTTTGATCGTCCCCGCTATCGAACATGATCAACTTTTACCACGCGAGCTCACTGCTCTGCCACTAACCACTCGGCACTTGCCGCTGGCCGCTTGTCACTTACCACTCGCTATACACCGATGGCCGCTCAGCCATTACCTAATTGGGGCCCTAATGTATTTAGCCGGTAATTGTGATTGAGGTGCTTCAGAGCCCCAACAAAATTATCCCATTATTGGGTTCGTTTAATCACTACCTACGAGTTAAGATCTCTTATAACTGGGTTGTTTTTTCGCTGCCTGCTATACATCTTTTTAAGAGCTTTGGGAGAGATTCTTTGCCTTCGTTCCCTTGTGTCCATCGGAGGCGGTGCCGGAGCTCCCTGCCCCGCGTGCTTTCTTAGGAATATTGGCTTGATATCTGAACTAAAAATTATATAGCATTTTATAAACATACAATTCCTTGAACAAAAATAATACAACCCCTGAGTGAGCTTACTGACATTAAATAAAATGAAAACATAGGCTCAAAATAGGTCCAAGTCTTTGACAATTTCAAATAATAACAAAGTTGGTTGTTACAAATCTTTAATTGGTACCGTTCGCGTGATGTCGAGCCTGCGGTATCTTATTAATCTAATTATAATGCTGCCTGAGAATAATCAAGTCATTGTGACAGCTTCATATTTATATTCATCAATTATAGGTATAATTGTTCTACCTCACGAAAACCGCTCGGCCTTGGTTGTAGTAGTGCACATATAAATAGATTTATTTGCGTAAACCTAACCTGAACCATGAAGTAGGTGACTTTTGCAAACAAATTAAATGTTCGCCTGTCCTCAGATGTCTTATTTATTTAAGATATGGCGTCATATTTTGGTGTAATAGTACGAACAAACAACATGTTTTTATCACTCAAAAAGGTGTTTAAGGTCAATATTTAAATTAAATAATACCGACAGTTGTGTACCTTTTTTTAAGACATAAAATTTTGACATTACCTTGTTTATACATCTATGAAGCATCCCTATTTGTAAGAAATGACCTGATATGATACAATTTAATAAATTTACAGACGTTTCTAATTATAATCTCAATCGACGTAATAAAAACAAGTTTTGTACTGTGCAATCAAACACATCGCTCATGCATAACAGTATTTTTTGTATGGCCCCAAAAATCTATAACAAGGTACCAGAGATCATAAAAGAAGCCAACTTTATTAGTTTTAAGAATAATCTGAAAGCACTTCTTATTGATAAATGTTACTACTCTATATCAGTTTTTTAGTGACTCTAAATTAATTTATTATGTTAGCTGGGATGACATTGTAATATATAATATAACTAAATTATAAATGTTATATTCTTAAATTGGCATGCTCTAGTACTAAGAATGTACAGGATCAAATAATTTACATAATGGAACTGTAATAATGTACCTACATTCTGGCAAATAAATATATGATTATGATTATGATTTATTTAAAAATATATTTATTTAATATAATAAATGGAATACGACTAGGTTTCAATAAATAAAAACAAACAAGTAGATAAGGTATTTTTTTTTAATTCAGAAAACAACAATTTATTTTATTACATAAAAAAATAAATTTCATTCGAAGGACACGTAATCCTAACAACCTGAAAGCCAGTTTTGTTGAAATTTCTGTAAATTCGATGACCATACTGTGTCGCACGTCGGACGACATCGGTTGAGAAACTATCAATTAATAATTACCATCTAATTTCCTCTCTTCCTCCTTTTTTTCATCATCAAAATAAAATAAAATAAAAATAAATAAATCACCTTCATAATCCGCAGTCCGACTTCACTCAGTTTCCTTAAAACGTCACGCTGCCGCTGGCCAGTGCGTCTCGGCGGGTGTATCCCCTGTCACGATAGATTTACTATTGTCACCTAGCTGGTGAGGCAGAAGTAAAAAACCAGTATAGTTCAATAAGATGGTATATTCTAGAAAGGATCGATTTTTAAAAGGTCGCGGTCCAGCATAACAGTGGTCACACTCCGCACTATTCCCGTCCAGGGAAATACCGCACTCTCCTTGGCAATCTCGTTCACGAGCCTCCGCCGTAATGCCTCCGGTCCACCATCTTCGTGTTAGCCGGGTATAGCGATGTAAGTGTGGATAGCTAGTGAGCGCTCTGTCCTCCTGTCGTCCTCATAAATAACTGTTGGTAAGCGGGGTGGTTCAAACCCTCGGGGTGTTCCTGGAATCCCAGAAAACTCTGGCATTATGATTATGTAACGAAAGGGGTTTCGGAGAAAGCCTAGGGATCGTACAGTAAGCCCGAACTACATAATAGCCCTCCAAAGCAGAAGAAAGAAACCAGGGTGAAGTATACAAATGAAAGATATAAGTTTACAAGAAAAGAATAATGATACCATTTTTTTCATCTTGAACGACGGCTGTGTGATTTTTATAAAATTTTACTTTACACTTACTATTTTCTAGTGTTTTTCTAATGTATATCGATTTTTAATAATGGTATTTTAACCGTTATACGTTAGTAATAAGACATAAAATTGTGCGCCGATCGTTTTTTGTTATAGTCGCCATTGCTATAGCAATGACTGAAATATAGCAATGAATGACTGAATGGCTGACTGAAGACTGGACGACTGGACTTATAAACCGTACTACGTCGCCTCATATTGTTATGAACAATTTATACTTGATACTGGTGAAATTGTGGAAACTATCCCAGAAGCCATTTAATAAAGAAGTGAAGTGAAGGAAGAATAATAAGTTAAATTATGTAAGTCGTCCTTGTACCTACATAGCAAACAATTAAGTAAATTTATTTCTGTATTGTGTTTCAGTGTATAATAAAGAATTAAAGAAATAATTAAGAATTGCTAGAACTGAAGTAGATAATTCATAGCATAGTAGGTATGGTAAAAAATCATTGGTATGAGTCTACCATACGTGTACAAGAATAAACTTAAACGTAAATAATAAATCTACTGCATAAGTGAAAACCAAGCGTAAGCATAGTTAATACTAGCTATAGAAGCTAGTATTTACTAAATCAATAAGTTACATGTTAATCAAAAGATAGACTGGTCGTGATCAGCCGTTGGAATTTCAAACATACATACGTCCTGTCGTTACAAAATGTATGTACAGTAATGCTTAAAATAACCGCTACACAAAGCTTAAATTACTAGTTGCACACCTTACCCAGTATTGGGAACAATTATCACACTGATAATATTATATTAGTATAGAAGTTTTATCCTTTGATATAATAAGCGAACAAATTCGGCGCGGGCGCAGCGCAAATGAGCGTGGATTCAATTCAACAATATAGTAACGTTCCACTAAATAGAAAAATAAATAAAAGATACCTACAATGATTTTCACTCCATGAACAATTTTCGCTTAGTTACCATGCTGACGGTACTCACTGTCAAGTTTTGACGCAGAAACAATAGTGACTCGGAGTCCCACTTGGACAGCCAAGACTGACAGCTTCTGACAGCTCTTGACAGCTCCTAAGCTTACGCCACAGATATAGAAGTTACGCACACGAAAACTTTAAGCACGTGCATTACAACGAGTAAAGCAAAACGGTCTTCAAGAAATAGAATAACAGGGTGCCTAGTGCACTTTTTTTTACCAGCTCGATCGCTTTTGCGTTTACGGAAATTTGTATGGAAAAGAGTCAGTGCCACGCGTTTTTCACTAGATGGTGCTACCTCGAATCGAGGTATATAAATTTGCGTAAATGCAAACGCGATCAAGCTGGTAAAAAACTCGCACAAGGCACCCTGATTTTGATGTTATTCGATTTAAAGTTAGCAGGAAGTTAGGGACTCTGCCCTATCAAACTTAAACTAGGCTTTGCTATACGATGTTGTGGTCTAAATAAGAATCGTATAAAAGTCAACAAGCTCCTGAAACACAACTGGTAAACTCTGAGAAGACCTCGGAGCCACATTAATGTTATGGAAACAGTCGTGTTGCGATACCTTCAGACTGTGACTGCCCGCGGCCGGGGACTGCGCGGGGTCACGCAAAGAGGAGGGAGCGGGGAGGGGAGAGGGCTAATTAATAACTACCTAGCTAATTAACCTTGTACTCGTCACCTACCTTCCAACATACTGCGGCCAACAGGCAATTACAACTTTTGCTTTATAATATTTAATTTCCACGTAACTACTAACATACCATATACAAGACATTACTTCGATGAAATAAAAATGTAGGGATAAAATTTAGGTGACCTATAGAATAGACCCAAGATGTCTATTGCATCTCAACCTCCGCACCCCCAAACAAACGGTGTCCTAAATCCGGATGCCAGCGTGACTAGTCGTAACTATCCAGATATATCGACATGAGGCTCATTGCCCCGCACGCGCGCGCGGCTCCGGCCGCACGGAGACAACGGAGAGGTGTGAGCGAGCCAACTAAATTATAGTTTATGGGCGCAACGTGCGCTCGGCTCGACTCCGCTTGACTACTACATACACCTTTGTGTGTGATCTTTGGAACCCAAGCCAACCTCACCTGCTCGTGGTGCATCCTGCTAAACAACGAACGGGGCTCTGGCGGCCGGCTGATTGCGGCATAGCACAGCTTTAATCGGCACAGCTAAATCCCCTGGCCACCGACGGGCAGCAGCGTCGGTGGTGCGAGAAGCTGTGCCCTGCGATCCCCAACCCGCATGCCCAGCGTGGGGATTATGGGCATATCCCCCTTTATTAGGGGAGGCCTATGTCCAGCAGTGGACTGATATAGGCTGGTGTGGTGGTGTGGATAGTATAAATTTAAATAGATAAATTGAAGTCAATCCTAAGACATACTGGCCGCACATTATGATTTCTTATGTATTCGGTTTCAAGGAATATGCGGTAATGGAAAGTTTGTTTTAGGGTGCTATTTTATAGCATGCACTGACTAGCTTTTATTTCATATTTCATGTTTATTTATTTGCTTACAAAATAACAAAGCTTAGATAGTAGGTAGCTTAATAGTTTAGACATGCACCCTGTTAGGGTATTGCAAAATTATTGGTATTGGGTATTTAAAGTAAAAGACGAATGCTTTAAGTTTAATAGATATTGCATTTTGTTGAAATGCAGTAAAACGAACGTACTTGGAAGGGAGATTCAGGGGTAGAGGGGAGGGAATGTGCCGGGATCTGCGCAATCCGATCGCATTCTAAACGTACAGCTAAGTGAAATTATGTAAGTTCGTAATCTTACTGCTCGGAGCTCCTCGTAGCACTTTCGTAGCATTGTCGTAGTTTTAGCATGGATGGATTTAATTTTTGTTTTTATTTACTTGGTCCGGAATTAGGTTGCTGAGACTGTCTGACAAGTCCATATATCTTATTACGTCTGCAAGACGTTCTCGTATGACGTTTATAACTCAGCTCATTAGAAACTTGCAAAAATACCTACTTTTGAGTATCATCCAACTTTGGGTAAAATTCTCACCGAATGAATGTTGTCTTTTAAACCAGTAAGCGGTTTGTAAGTCACGTATATACAGTGGCAGTGAAACGAACTAAGCCAGGGAGCAGCGAGCTCGCGGCGTCGGTCGTGTTTGCCAGTCTACGTTCTTACTCATTTAACCTTGTACTTTCAGGACGTTTAATGTACGCCCCAAAATTGTCGTTTTCCTTAATCAACTGCCTTCTTAGATTCCAAGGCGGATAAACTCAATTATATTTTGTGAAAAACTGATGGAGCTATCAGCATTAGAGTACTTCGGTAGAAATTTGATGGGCACCGTCAGGCACCGCGCTGTGATTAATGGCAGTGTGCGCGGTCGAGGGCGAGCGGCGTGCGGGGCGCGAGGGACGGGGGGATCAACGAGCGAACATACTCTCCTCAACAGGTTCCAACTACACACTTCACAACTCAACCCGACGCAACGCTCTGCGTGTGCTCCCTGCGCTTCCCAAAGATACATTCATTTTTGTCGCAGATTATGTTTTGGACTAAAGATCAAGTAGCAGTAAAGCAAAGTATATTTCCAAATTATGAATAAAATATTCTGATTTCGAGTACTGGTGTAGTGGCATACAATGCTATATAAGGTCCCAGTCTCCTCCGAAGCCATGTGTGTTCGTACATCGTGAACATGGTTGTTACCATTTTCCTGATAATTTTAAATAACCACTACTCGCACGCCACTCTCAATACGACTAGAGATGTCCAAGGCTGTAAAACGAGGTTTTGCTACAGAATACTAGTTCAATAAAAAAGCCATTAAAACTTGAACGAATGAAGGAAGTGATCACGAAGTAAGTTTGAATGTACCGTACGGTATAGCACCCGCAGTTATTGCGAGCTCGCCGGCCATTCGCGGGCGCGCACCAAGCGCGTGACTTTTTGCGATAACGAGCGACTGTGACAAGCCTTTGTAGATAGTGTAAGTACAGTATTATCCTTTAATCCATACTCCATACTACGAGTATGAGTAGTTTGCCCTAAACTGAAATTTATTTGATTATTTGTATATCATGAGCTAAAATAAAATTCCAAAACACCCATGTGCTATTCTAATTACAATTAATGAAGTGATGAAACAACAAAAAGGGTGAATTATTATAAAAATACAATGGATAAATAGTGAATAAAAACTTAGCAGCGTTATCCGTTAAAACGTAAATGTGTCAATTTGAGCCAGAATTTAGTAGAGTTTGAGTAGAGCGATCACCCGTGGACACCGGGCGCCGCGCCGGCCCGGGTGCCATCGCCATCTGGAGCGACGTGCGAATGCGAACAGCGCGGGGCTCTGTTGAGCCCGTTCCAACTGAGTCTGTTTGACAACCCATCTATGTGAGCGCCCTATTGAGGCCTATTATTTTAAGGTTACACCTAAAGATACAGTAGTATCCACATGATTGAAATCTTTATCTTATAACTAGCTTCCACCCGTGGCTTCGCTCGCGTGGTGCCGGGATAAAAAGTGCCTATTTAAACCTATGTATTAATCTAGGTCACAAACTATGTATATTCCAAGTTTCATCCAAATCCGTTCATTAGTTTTTGCGTGAAAGAGTAACAAACATTCATCCATTCACCCATACATCCATCCATACTCATAAACTTTCGCATTTATAATATTAAGTAGGATTTTAACGTTAGATTTAACTTGATCTAACTTTAACATTTGGTTATATACCTAATAAATATAGTTTTAGGCTACTTTGAATTTCCTCCTTTTTTGAAGTCAGTTAATAATATATTCATTACAGTACAAAGTTAGGTCTTTGGTGACTCTAACTTGTTATAGGAGACGCAGCAAACACAACTACTTCAATTCGCCGTTGCGAATTTGCGAGTCTTCATAGTTCAGGTTAGACTGGATATTAGCTATATAGCGGTAGCGGTATCGTTATACCGCTAGAATGGATATTAGCTATAAATCGGTATCGTTATACCGCTAGAATGGATATTGGCTATATATCGGTATCGTTATAACGCTTGAATGGATGTTAGCTATATATCGGTATCGTTATACCTCTAGAATGGATATTAGCTATATATCTGTATCGTTATACCGCTAGAATGGATATTAGCTATATCATCATCATCATCATCATCATCAGCCTATCGCAGTCCACTGCTGGACATAGGCCTCCCCTAATGAGCGCCATTAGCTATATATCGGTATCATTATACCGCTAGAATGGATATTAGCTATATAGCGGTATAACGATACCGATACGCGCGCCCCGTCGGCGTCGACGCACGCGGTACGTTTCACAACAACTAGGATAAGTATCATATTTGGGAATAAGCTGGAAACTCAGTTTTTACGGCGATGATAAAGTACTTATGCGCCGTATTTCCCGCCATTATGCAAATACGTTATCGTATGAAGAGATTAGGTCCATAACCGTACATCGGAGACATAGTTACGTGTAGTATGACGCACACCCACGACTAGTAGGTACAGGTACGCGTACTTTGTAGGACTGGGGGTTCCTTTCTACTCGTCATACATATCATATATCGTCATATATCCTACACCAGTTTAAAGTCGCTCAGCGAGTTAGGAAACGAGCTATGTTTCTCTGAAGGATAGAATCATCAACGAGACTATCCGACATAGAACTAAGTTGTCGTCATAGCTCAGAGAATATCGAGCAAGTGCCTATGGTTAACTAGAGCAAAAATATTAAAATACTAGCTTCCGCCCGCGGCTTCGCTTAAGTGATACCGAGCCATAAAAAGTAGCCTATGTATTGATTCACGTCTTAAACTATCTATATTCCAAGTTTCATCCAAATCCGTTCAACCGTTACGGAGTGAAGCCATCACAAACATACTCACACACACACATAAAAATAATGATATAAATATTCAAGTATTTCATTGTAGCTAGAAGATCATTAGTTTTGAAAAAATAATATGTTACTCGAAGATTCCATATTTTTTTTTTTGTACGCCTCAAGTTTTTTTGTTTATAGAAAGGATTTGCCTTGGGGCTGAATGTGTTCTATGTATGATCTGTACGTATTTACAAAAAACTATGCAGATACGATTATATCAGTCATGTGGCTATAGGACGCAGTGTGATATTCTCCAGCATAGTTAAAAAAAACATCTCGACTTTTTCCCCATTAAGGATATCTTCAAATATTGCTCAGTACGCAAATCTATTGAGGATACCTTAACGGTATATGATTTTTTTTTTATTTAGCAGTTAGTTCCATCTTTGGTCCTAAGTCATCGTGAGTCGGATCAGCACTGATGAGGGCGATTGTTGAAGAGGTGCTGGAGGTGATCCCGCACCTTTCACCTGGCACTCTTGCAGGCACGCGGCAAGTACGCGGCGAAGTCACTCGAGGCTGCGTGGTGCCTGCGTAGCTGTACCCGAGGGGTTCTCTCACATCACTGTACCTTGGAACAAGCATATGGAAGAACCTCTTGGTAACCGTCGTAATCGTTTTACGTCCGAATACGTTGTTATGTTCCGAACTATTAATTTTATGAAGTCGATAGAATCGCAGAGATTGGAACTCACTTCTCGTTTTATTCGAGTCTGACGCCAGATTTTATGTCACGTAATGCGGATTTTATCTGCTAAGTTACGAGCGTGTACGTGACCGCTAGATGGCATCGGCCTCGTCGCGGCTTTGTTTCAAATAGAATCAATCACAATCCCCATTTTAAATGCAGCAGTAAGCGGCAAGCTCGCGCTATGCCATATCGATAGTACAATATATCGTGGCGTAAGCAGAGGTATGCCAGTTATAGTTGGCAACGGGACGGCGAGTAGCGGCTACTAGCAGCGAGTAGCGGCGAGACAGCTTTATTATAACGTGCTGGTTTATTTATCGACGCGACAAGAACGAGCCGGTGGTGAGGAGCCTCACGCGCGCTGCCACCTGGGCTCGGGATTGACTATCTCAGATAGCTATTAAATATTCCTCAGAAGACGTGTTGCATTTGTTTTTTGTTTGGCGCTCGGCAATACGTCAGCGGAATTCTGTGGCGTGCCGAAGGCGGACAGCGAGTCAATCATTTCCTGATGATGTCATGGGGAACTAAATATTTTGTCTCTAAAATAACGTATAGTATCTGAGACCGTCGTCAAATACAAAATGTGTGAAAAAATATACAAGTGTTTTTATTATCATATATGTTATGTGTACATCGTAGCCTTTGTAGCACTCGTAGCACTTTATCACTTGAGATCCTCCTCGTAGCGCTTGTAGACTGTCGCCGTAGACCGCCGCTCTACCCGGAAGCAATCAGTGCGCTTTTCATGCAAAACGTCTTCGCTTACAACAAAATGTGAAACCAACATAGATAGGTATGCAATGGCGAGACGCACGCTACCTGCGATCTCTTGTCTGCTTGCTGATTTTAAAAATATAGTACCCACAAGAAAATAAATGTATTTAATAATAATGTTTAATTATACTGAAAGCCAACGCTGCAGTTGTACTTATTTTAAAAATTATTTATTTCTGTAGCATACAATACATGTAAAGTGTGTAATTGTACAACCTACATATGTATATCGTCGTCCGACCGTAAGTGTCCAGATCATGAAATTCTTTGGCATTTCACGAATCGCCACAACTTCATGATTTGATCAGTCATATCACGATATGTCTAAGATTATTCTCCTTTTATTTAATTTTAATTAGTTGACATTTGATATACCTATTTAATCGTATTGTGTTTAGATAAATCCTGATTTTTTTTACCTTAGTGTTTGTAAGCCTGGTAGGTTGGACTAGAGATGCACAAATAGCTATAACATCATTGTAATTAGACCTAGTTCCACAGACAATAAATATCATTTATCATTATTTATCATTTATCATTATTTATCATTTATCATTGCCTGAGATTGGTGTAAAAGTGGCAAGATGTTTAAATAGTAAACGTCCACTGCATGGAGCCTCAAAATATTATTTGATTTAAGCACTAATGTCGTTCTCTAACATAGCAGACGCTCTGCAGTGTGCGTCCGTCTGGTATGGTGTCCGTGTCCGGGGCCCAACACTACACTACACTACTACTCACTCTCAACACATAGTTTTACAGAAGTCGCGGGGCGCTCACACTTTGATGCTTGTCTCGGAACAGGCCACTCGTGTAAAGCAATTGAATGACTTCATCTGCAAATAGCAAACCTGCGGGAAGCAAGTCGCAAGAACCATCACCATAAACAATGTATTTCGGGGTCAGCCCCCATCTCGAGCGAACAGTACATATAAAGGGTGCGTCGGCCGGGTTATCTCTTACCAGTGCTATTATTTTATTTAGAGCAATCACGAAGTAGGTTGGACGGATGAATGTCCCTTCACTGAAACCGGAAACCCTTCCTTCTAAACAAAGGGACACTAACCGCAGCGAGCTCTCCGCCGTGCGGCTGCCGGCCCGGACCCGTCCCGCACTCGTCCCACACTTGCCCGCACTTCGCGCTCCGTCACCGACGCAGGAATTCATTTGACACGGATATTAATAAACTTTAGATGGGGGTG
Organism: Horisme vitalbata; assembly: GCA_951804965.1. Lineage (NCBI taxonomy): Eukaryota > Metazoa > Arthropoda > Insecta > Lepidoptera > Geometridae > Horisme > Horisme vitalbata. The sequence goes on along the minus strand of OX638104.1, from coordinate 58,274 downwards.
GATAATGTTTAATTTAACTTTAACATCTATAGGATGAAGAGTTATGGTAAACCACAGAAGATATTTGGTAAAACAATAAACTAAGTGCAACCCGTCAAATGACAAGATTTTAAACACAATACGGCACGTGCGGGTGCTGCTAGGTATGATCTATCGAATGATAGAGAACTTAACTACAACTATAGACATTAGACAAACATTTATTTACCACTTGGCACACAATACATACAACAACAGAATTAAGAAAGTAGTTAAATAGTAGGTAAGCAGTATCGTCCTGGCATGTAGTAGCAAAAAGGCCTCGACTCAGCATTAATGCCTTGCCACGGAGAAGTAGCTAGGCGCTGGTATTCTGCCGAACCCTTCCTACAGTCACTAGACCCTGTGAGATCAATCGTATAATGATTAATGAATAAGAGAAGATATATACCTATAGATTCACTCTGTAATAAACTACATAAACGTAATTAGTTGAAATAGATAGATACCCACTAAAATACATATAAATAAATACTACCTACTTTTATAATTAGACTATAATTATTATGTGTGTAGAAATCAGTGAGTGTGTGGGTATGGGTTACCCTGATTCCCCCAGTCTCATAACTTAAACAATAACTTAAAGAATATTGTAAACTTTTAATCGACTTGAACTTGTAATGTGGGTTTACAGTTCGCTAAGGGCTAGATAGATTGGTACCCTAGTAGCCGTGCGTGTGGTCCTGAGTCGTACTCAGTGAGTCGGGTGTGCGGGGGGGTGGGGGGTGCGCAGCCTCGGCTCGCCGCCGCCGCCGCCCCCAGTCGCCGCGCGACCGCTGAGCACGCCGACTGCACGCCGCGTCGCGCCCGCGCTCCGTACGATACGATACTGTCGAGCACGGGTCCGCACTCTGTGAATACCATGTGATTCGATACAAACAGTGTGATAAGTGAAGGTTTCCTAAATAGAGTGTTTGTAGTGCATTTTATGAAGAGCTGTGTAGGTAATCATTATACCTACAAATAATACAAAAAAATAATTTACCAGTGGAACCCGCACTAGGGCTCTTCCGCGTCACAGGCTACGTGGGAGACCGAAATACAAGTGAGATTACCTAACTTTAGAAAAAATTAAGAACACCTATCTAGGTAAAGGATAAAATAAAATAAAATAAAAAATCTTGCTGAAGGTACATGATAAAACTAGTTTATATAATAATAATTAAAATATAAGCTATCCAAAACTAAAGGCTATTTTTAAACAAATATCTGATATATTATTTTGAATGTTTTGAGTCCTACGAAAGCATGGTTCTAAAAAGTTTTTTCGTTAAATGTACGCAACATACATAAAAAATGGTTGATCATACACTCATTATTATCTAACGGGGTACTACCTACCCCAAAAAGTATGTTATATTTGTGACGAGCAAATACAGTCACATGAGACTTGGCACTTGTGTGCCCCGAGTTGATAAACGCAGAGCAGTGTATCGCTGTCACATCCTTGATCTAGGTACATGCACATTGTTGTTGGTGATGTGATACTTAACGCTTAACACCAAGTCATCATCATCATCAGCGTATAGCAGTACACTGCTGGACAAATTCCTTCAATAATGAGCGCCATTCGCCCTGTCCATAGCTCGATCCATCCAGCTTCTACCAGCAGTCTTTCGCAGATCGTCACTCCACCTAGCCGGAGGGCTTGCTATACTAGGTTTGCCACGGTCTCCACATAACATCCGAGCGGTCGTCGGATCTTCAGCAAATATGGCTATTCCACCACTGCACCTTTATCTGGGCTATGTCGACAACTTTAGTTCTAAGTCGGATAGTCTCGTCCATTCTTGATATCCCATAATTCAGATAATCTCCGAGCATAGCTTGTTCCATAGCTCGCTGTTCGACTTTAAACTGGTGAACTAATGTTCCTGAGTGTTCACATCTAGGCTCCGTGTGTCTTCACGAGTAGGACTCTGTAACGTGTAATCCTTGGTACGAAGGATAGACTGCCACAATGCACTAGTTCAAAACTTTAGTTTTCACACACTGCAATATATGTGACGAAAATATTCGGCGTAGTTTTCCAAATATTACCCAACCACGCTTAATTGTCCTCTTGGCCTCCGTCTCGAAGTTGTTTCTACTGAACTGCAAAATCTGCCCGAGCTCGATAATGTTTACTCCAAAATAACTTCTAAAAGGTGACCACTAAAGACGGATTACGGATCAATTACATTGCCATAGACCATAACTTAGGTCGTATTCAAATTCATGTTGAGACCTTTCCTTCGCAAGGCTGATGATAGGCCGTCCAGCATCCGGACGGTATGTAACTCCACTAACGACTCCGCCAGTAGGACTATGTCATCAGCGAATCGTAAGTGTAAGATACGCCAGCCGTTTAAGTTAATGTCCTTACCTTGCCAGTCCAGCGTCTTAAACGTATCCTCCAACGCGCTTGTGAACAGTTTCCGAGATATGACCCTTGTCTCACTCTTCTGCGCAATATGATGAGCTTAGACTGCTGGCCTGTACTCGGACACTCATAGTGACCGCTTCATAGAGACATCTCAACACTTTGATGTAATTGTGTTCTACTTAGCATCGCTGCAAGGATTCCAAGTTTTGACGAAATCAAAGGCCTTCTCCTCCACAAAAGCCAGACACAGGGGCTGATTAAACTTTATGGACTTCTTCAACAATCAATAAAAAAAGCGTTTCCTTTTTAGGGAAAACTATTTCGTAGCTTGTAATACTCATTCTATGTTGACATTAAAAGGCTACTTACAACTAAATAATTTTTATTTTTATTGTTAAATTATGTGGTGGTAATCTGCTTTATTAATTAAATAAATTGATATTTAGAAAAACTGATTAATTGTATAATACTTTGAGGTTGATTGACTGACGGACTGACGCCCCTGAATCGGTGCAGCGGGAAAAAACCTTTACGTGGATGAATTCGCGGGGCTTGCACTGTGCATGGAGCCTGCGACAAATCAGTTCCATGTAGATGCGGGTTGGCACGCGACGCATCCCCTCGTAAAAAATACATCAATCTCTGCGACGTCGCCGTAATCAATCACCGACATTAAACGCACCCCCTGCCCTCCTATCACCCTTTCTCTCCTCTTCTCTCGCTAGGTGCAAGCCTACTAAAGATATATCTTTACATATTTTTCTTTGCCGGTGACAAAATATAGGTAAGTAGGTACCTTCATCTTACGTAGTCGCACAAGAAACACCAACTACACAAACATCAGAGAACGATAATTTTGATTGTTTAACACTTGAGAATATGTATGTATTGGTGACGTATGGACCGTATCCCTTAAGGTCGACTAGACTGAGAGGGTGGCAAAGGGCTGGGCAAGCCCATTCCATCCACCGAGCCACAGACACAGACACAGACATAGCAGCGCCCCGGTCACTGAGTAAACGTTACTTCAGGCGCTGTATAAACAACATCAACACTATCGCTATCATTATCACTATCACTATGATTGTGAAACAAAGTCCTTCGCCGCGCCTGGCCAAGTGTCCATCTGTTCACGATAAACACAAAAACTACTGAATTGATTTTCATGTCATCATCATAATCATCATCATCAGCCTATAGCAGTCCACTCCTGGACATGGCCTCCACATTTTTTATTTTTTTATTTTCTAGATTTTCATGTGGTTTTCACCAATAGACAGAGTGATTCATTAGATGTAAAATTTATTGAGATTTTGTGTAAATTCTTTGAAATATGATGATAATTGTTGAAAATGTTGGAAAAAGTCAAGCCACCTATCGGAACTCCAGAACGGCTGGAAAGATTTTCATGATTTTTGATTTGGATTGTTCTCCATCCTCAATAGCAGAATAACTATAAAAGTATCGGAATTAATTGTAATTATAATTGTAAATAATTAAAAATAAGTGTTTGTATCTGTTTATATCATTCATGAAAAAAATCATTTTCTCAAACATTTTGTTTGGAACAGTTTTTTTGTGATATAATCGAGAACAGATAGACTGATTTCGGTAAATTCATTTTCTTGAATGGGAACGGGAACGAGAATGGGAAAAGAAGTGGAAGCGGGAGCAGGGGAGCGGGAGTGAGATACTAAATAAGCATGATGTTTCATAAATATTATTCTTGTAATTGGAATAATGTGGCCAAGTTTCATTTTGTTATGGAGGGAACTTTAGTTATTGAGCTGGCAACTGGTGAGTAAAGAGGGAAACACCGGGGCTGGCTAAGTCACTGTAGGTCGTGGGGTCTAAGTTGGTTTATAAAAGACCAGCTGAGTGCGAGTCGGGCTTGCGCACGAAGGGTTCAGTACCATTATCTATACATGTATAGGAGCCCTCCTTATCCCCTTAATTTTTATAAAGTATAAGTATTGAAAAATGTACTTAGTTTCATCATTTTTACCCCTTGAGTAGCTGGCGAAATTAGTTCGGTGGTCCTTCGGCCAGTTCAGGCCTTACTACGCAAGGCAAGTTTTAAAGTATCACCGTATCACATCGGGCATGTCATATCTAAGGCCCGCAGTCAACGTGTTAACGAAAAATAATAACGACAGTTATTATATTATTATAATTTTTGTGTGATATTAGACACCAAGTGTGATAGGAGCTAGCGCAAGCTCAAAGTTTTGATAACAGTTAGGTACTTACTCGTACCTCTAAATTACGATTGTGCAATCAAAACTGCGTGAAGCCGGAACTTAACATATGATCTTTTTATCTTTGGAAGTAGGGATTAAAGTGTTACTTCTATCTACATAGCATACAATTGATACTTTTTGGAGATTTCAAACACATTGCAATATTCCAGCTTCGGAAATGGAAGAGTTTTGTCGATGGGTGATGCAGTGAAGTATCTGCCGGCGGGATGGCCTCGGCTCTGCTGCTGACGCTGGCGACGCTGGCCGCGCTGGCGACCACGGCCGGCGGCGGACTCGCAAGTGAGCAACACCTGACCATACTATGGGTTCTTATACCAAAACATGATTTTCATTTATTTATTTATTTCATAAACTGAGGCAGCATTCAATTAGGCATATAAATATAACAATTAATGAAAAAGGTTAACTTAAAGAAACATAAACAGGAAGCAATAAATTGATTAAGATTCAGAAACACATTAATAATTGGTTCCTGAGCAATCATGATGTGAGAAGTGTGTGATGAGTGCGTTTGAAGCTGGCGCATAACGCACGGTGTTGGTCTTGGTACGTACGCGAACTAAGCGGCGCGAACAAACGCCGCCGCCGCCTACGACCTAGGCGCGGTGGTACTGATCCTGTACGTAAAGCTTACGCTTGGCCAAAGCTTGAGGGTTGTCAATATTTATATGCAGGAGAGAGAAGTAATGGGCCAAACATTAACGACGAAGCTAGAGCGTATTTAGTTCTACCATACCACTGACAAAAAGAAAAGGGTTATAAGTAAGGAAAGTACCCGTAAAGTTTTTAAAGTTATCTGCCAAATTTCTTCTAATAAGAACCCCCAACCGGGTTTAACATTTCTCGTCAAAAACCAACGGAACCCAAGACCTACATGGGAAAGACAATAATTGTAACCGATCGGTCCATGATCATCTATTCTGTCCAGGATTGTTCGCTAGACTTTTTTGGATTCTGTTTATTATTCTGCAAATTAATTGTAACTTAAACCGAGGATTATATCTAGTTTTTTAGAAAGAAGAAGAACAAGTAGAAGAATTTAGCTTTATTTAAGACACACATTAACACAGTTTAATAGAAATGCACAGCTTACAATAACATACAAAGATAAAATAGTAAAACGATAACAATAGACAAATATTATTTAAAACAACAACAATAAAGGCAGGTAGGTAGGCACGCACCACACTGGAATAAAATAAAAATAGGCAAGTAGTAGTATTTGTACCTATGCAGAACAGACATCTACCGACCCACCTGCCGCCAATTGCTAATGCACCAATCAGCCACCTCCACACTACTGGTACTGTGTGGGTCAAATAGGACCTATTTCAGCTTAATGCTGCGCCACACTAATAATGACGTGGGCAGCGCTGGCTTTCAGATAGGCCCTGGGTGACATCACGCATGCAAAAATACTATTCAGTAAAATAAATATACCTATAATGTGAGAAATACTTATTTATGAATGCGAAATAACAAAAATCGTATAACTCATGTATATTACCTACATATAATTGGTTTACATACTAAATATTTATGGTGTATTATGCATTTGTACGAGTTGATGTTTGTGTTTAGAAGGGAGGCGATGGGCGCGCTCCGCGCTGGCGGAAGTTGTGGCAGTGGGCTCGGAGCCGCCGGGGCCGCTGGAGCCGCCGGAGCCGCCGGAGCCGCTGGAGCCGGGGTCGCTGGAGGTGGCGGAATGGCGCGAGCTGTGGTACGGCTCGCTGGAGGCGCTGCACCGCGAGCCCATCCTCAATAACACGCAGGAGAGCGTGCTGGCGCAGCTCGGCGCCGTCGCTTTCTTGCACTGCCCCGTGCGCCACCTCGGCGAGCGCGGGGTAACTGTCTGTCTCCACGCCCTGTCCGTCCACTGCCGTCGCCAGTCTATAACGCGCTCTGTCCGCAGGTGTCATGGGTGCGGCGCCGCGACTGGCACATCATCAGCTCCGGAGTGCTCATGTACACCAACGACGAACGTTTCCAGGTCCGTATCTGTCCGTGCCGCCTGAGCCGACGCGATCCCCTGCCTGCTCTAACCGATGATCCGTTCCCAGGTGCTGCACAGCGAAGGATCTGATGATTGGATATTACAAATCAAATACGTACAGAAACGAGACAACGGCACGTATGAATGCCAGGTGAGTGTACCGCGGCCGGTCGGCAGCAGCAGCAGCAGCAGCAGCGGGCGGGTGTGTGCTCACGACGCGGCGGGTGTATGTGTGTGCAGGTGTCGACGGGTGGCGGCACACTGTCGCGGCTGGTGCACCTGCAGATCGCGGTGCCGGAGGCGTTCATCCTCGGTGCGGACGAGCACCACGTCGACGCCGGCTCCACCATCAACCTCGTCTGCATCATCGAGAAGGTACCTGCGCCTGCGCCTGCGCCTGCGCCTGCGCCTGCGCCTGCGCCCTGCGCCTTGCAGTCACCCTATACCTGCTCAACCACGCACTCAGATAGGCACATTAGTGTTTACTGTTTATTTGTTTAATCTTAATAGTAGAAACATGAACTCTGCAAGTAAGGGCACTGAAAAGGTCAGTGTGAACGTCAACATTATTATTTTCTATATCAATCTAAAGTAGGTATGTTATGTGATCATTAATTTATACAATATTTACACTCATTAATTTGTTTCTACCTAACTGCAAAATCTGCCCGAGGTTCAAGAAGAAGTTCAATAACGATGAGAGGTCTCGGATCAATTTGATCATTGACCATGACTTTGGTAAATTGTATCTTTTATTATTATTATGAGCCCTCAATATCCCACTGCTGGGCAAAGGCCTCCCCCACTCCCCCACTCTCTCCATTCATCCCTCTCCTGTGCTAAAATGGTCCAGTCGGCACGGAATTTTGCGAGCTCATCCCTCCATCTTGTTCGCGGTCTGCCGCGACGTCGTCGCCCTGTGTCAGGGCACCACTCCGTGGTCAGCTTGGCCCACCTGTCTCCCGACATGCGATAAACGTGACCAGCCCAATCCTATTTAAGCTTGGCAGCTTTTGTTGCTAAAAACAACGATCTGTGTTCTTGAGCGCAGCTCAGAGTTGCGAATACGGTCAATTCGCTTTACTCCGAGAATGCTACGCTCCATCGCACGTTGGCAAACCTTGAGTTTATACTTTTGGATATTGGTCAAAGACCAAGTCTGCGCACCATATGTGAGAACGGGGAGGATGCATACGACATCTAAAGCCTATTACAGCATACAGGAGTTTATGACTGATAAATTTTGACACGTACCTACCTAATATTACGATGCATCACTACCCAAAATTAACTTCATTATTATTTAATTTTTGTATTATCTGTTGTATTTTTTTTAGGTAAATGACATTTGTGACATTTGTATACCTGTACGGCGAAACATGACTGATTTGAATAATGTTTAAGACCTTTGTAATAATTTAACCCATGTTTCGAACAAATAAATGATTTATATTTGTATTTGTAATTGCTGCTATTTGAAGTAGCTGAAATAAACCAGTCTAGCCGTTTTTACGTCAGAAAGTTGACGGATTCTTTTGACTGCGTATGCTGCAGAACTGAGTCTGTTCGACAATTCATCTATGTGAGCGCCCCATTGAAGCTTATTATCTAAGGTTATTCCTAAAAATACAGCAGTATCCGTTATTTATTTATTATTATTATTAACTTATTTAACATTTGTTAAAATAAATCTTATACATTTTGTTTTATTTCCGTTCAGTAATAACTTTTTTACATCGATCCAGTTAACAATTTTTAACTATTCCATTGTTTACGTCATCAAAATTGGTCTGCCGTCGCTTTAGTTTAAATAAAAGATACGTGTCGTCTGCAAACAATACAATTTCGTGGTTGTCGCTCACAAGTTGAGGTAGGTCGTTGATGTAAACTAAAAATAGGAATGGGCCAAGTATTGACCCTTAAGGTACACCCATCTTTACCACAGATCCCGCAGAGCATTTTCCTTTTACGTTGACTTTCTGTATTCTGTCAGATAGGTAAGAAGTAGGAAGGGCTAAAGCCATACCCCTGACACCGTAATGATCTAGTTTCCTGATTAATGTTTCATGGTGTACGCAGTCAAAGGCCTTGGACAACTCACAAAAAATGTCAATAAAGCATCATGTGAGTCCTCCCAGGCATCGTAAATATGGGATAATACCTCGACACTGGCATCAATTATTGATCTGCCCTCTGCCCCGCGTAAATCCGAATTGTTGAATAAAATAAATAAAATAAAATAAAATAATAATTGTTTGCCATTAAGTAAGTTGTTAAAGTTAAAATGGCGTTGAAAATGACTAAGAATTAGTTTTTCAAAAATGTAACTACATGTTGGCAGTATCAGTACTGTCAGTCTAGAGTTAGTATTCGTTGCATCACTATTTTGCTACCGATTACTGCTCATCATCATCAACCTATAGCAGTCCACTGCTGAACATTACTGCTCATCGGTCATAAAATCTAACAAGGAGTAAATCTCACTTTCTTATTCAATTTATTTAGATGAGGCTTAGCGCCTTCATGCCTCGTGGTAATGGATGCTGGGTCATGCAAGGCGAGATGTGCAGCTCTATACCTAATAATAAACTTTCAACAATGTAACTTGACCATGTCTTGTGTGAATAAATAAACTTTGAACTTTGAACTTTGCATCGTAGAGTACTTTGCTAACGTGTGTGACCACGTTACGTCACGTTATATGTGACGGTTACCATCAGTTGAAATTAGCGTTACTTAGCATTAATAATTATCTAGTGAAGATGAGCCCGCCCTACCTATGAATGCGTAACGTGTGTCCAGAGTCCGGTGCCGCCGCAGTACGTGTTCTGGTACCACAACGCGCGCATGATCAACTACGACGCGGCGCGCGGCGTGAGCGTGGTGACGGCGCCGGGGCCCAAGACGCAGTCGGCCCTCGCGATCCGCAGCGCCGCGCCGCATCACTCCGGCAACTACTCGTGCCGCGCGCCCAACACCGAGCCCGCGCACATACAAGTCTACGTCTCCGAGGGCAGTCGGTATCTGCATCCAGCCGTGCCGCTCGCCGCCCGCACGCACTGTACGACTGACGACGTGCCTCTGTTCCACAGGCGACAAGATGGCGGCGACGCTGAGCCGCAGCGGCAGCGGGGCGCGCGCGGCGCCGAGCGCGGCCGCGGCGCTGCTGGCGCTGGCCCTGCTCACGCCGCGCCGCCCGCTGCATGCCCGCTACTGAGCGTCACGTGCTTCTGACTGAGTCGTGGCGTGCATCAGGATGTCTCCTGACTCCGCATTCACCGACGTTTTGGCATCATTGATGACTCGCGACCTGAGATGACCTCGTCCGACTTAAAAAAGTTTTATAGTGCGTGATTTTGTGACTTACAGTTTAACGCGACTCCTGTATGTTACGAATAAGTGATGTGATGCAAAAAGTTGGTTCTGTATGGAAACCTTTACCTAGATGTAGGTAGGTGTTGCGGACTTTGTGCACGAACACGCGACTGTTGTCGAAGAACACGTACCTAAATATAACGTCAATAACTAAATGCCAAATTTATAGTTTTTATTTCAGACTAAATGTGTTCTTGAAATGCGCGCAATACCCAATGGGCAATAATGACCATAAATTTTAAATTTCTGAAACACAAAACATAACTTACTCAATTTTTCTAATAGACTTATCAAACAATGCTTTTAGGGCTGCTACAAACATTAGGAATTCCGTTTCGAAAAACCGGTTTGGAATATCGATTTGCAATTTCAAACTCAGGAAATCCATACAAATTTGTTTATAGACCTATCACATACGTACATTAGTTTTGCGTTCAAAAATGTCTCCGATTTGAAATTCCCCATGGTAGCCTGTGCGAAAATGTCTGAACTCAATGCCTACATCTCTGAACTAACTAAGCCTTGTCATTCGAAACGAAAATAACCATGTGTTTTATGTATTTACGGAATGATGATACGATATTTCGAAACAGAATTCCTTATGTATGTGGCCGTCCTTACTGGAGTTTTGGGTCACTGATGGACTATTCTTACGGATAGATTGGGAATGGAATGCGTATTAAAAAAGGTTTAGGTATCATGTTAGAACCTTAAAAATTACATAATTAAACTTTATGAGTACTGACATTTGTTATAAATATATATTTTATGATTTAATCCAAGTTATCCATAAGATGGATTGTAAATACTACTTGTTTAAAATACTAGTCTAGTTGACTTTCTTATGAACTTCCGGTCCTTGCTTACTCGTATCTTGCTCGTACACGTCCGTGAACTGCGAACGCAACCCCCTACCTTTTACTCTTTGCAAATAAAATAATTAAATTCTTGTACTTTTCTGTGTGGGGGTCGGGGGGGAACTTGGACAAAAGGAAACACTCAATGTGATATGCCTACTATACCTACCTTCCCTATATAAGATGAATTGAATATAAACTACCTAATTATTTAATTAATTTTCTCATTTCATAGAAGGTTTTTTATTACATGACTTCGGAGATCGATCTACAGAAACGTAAATCATGTGAAAAGATCTTAAAATTGTCTTTTGCGGACATAAAATTTTATATAATGTGATCTTAATAAAAGTTATAGTTCAGCTATGAACCCTGTTGTATATAATGTGCATAAAATAATACCTGTCGTTTACGTGCCATATTGCTATACTTTGCTAGTGCTGGTGCCGAATGCCTACCTCTTAAATTTTGTGATTTTTTTCAAAGATTAAAAATCGAATAGCCTAGTAATGTCTGGTTTTATTACTTTATAATCATCCATACCATTACAGTAACACTTAATTTATTGCGCTAATTGATGTTAAAGACCGCAGGTATTATTTTATGGACACAGATATAATTATTATTGTTTTTGTAAAACTGTTCACAATATTTACCTATTCCCATTCCAAAGACAACGGCTATTGGTGTACAGAAGAATACAAATTAAATAGGTATTATTTCTGAGACTTCCATTACAAAATGTATGTATTATGTAAATATACGATTCAAACAAAGTAATATAACTATTTTTTTTTACAAAATACTCCTATTAGAACTACATAATCATTTATTACAGGACTGAGGACAGGTCATAACGGCGCTCAGGGGAGGCCTATGCCCAGCAGTGGACTGCTATAGGCCGATGATGATGATGAATTATTTATTATACCGAATCGAACAAACACATCACTTTGCATTGAATAAAGCACCAAATTGGTGATCAAACTGTCCTCCTTGATGTTTCCATTAACGGCTTTAACTGCAAACCTTTTTTCGTGGGAGCGAAAATGGCTCAAAACAAAAAAATTCAATCGATCAAGTGCGAATCGGACGCACTCACAAAGGATTTCGTAGTAACGTACACGAATAACTTAGGTTAGGTTAGTTTGGTTGGGGGGGGGGTGCTTGCGTCCACGTCGCGTCCCCTGAGGGCCTACCACGGGTTTTGATAGTTTTCGAAAACTTTAAAAGTTTCGGTATCTTTCCCAGTGTTGCCGTTGTAGCATTTTTAATGCTAAATTTAGTATATTTTCGGGTCTGTTAGCTTGAAAAATTCGCATTTAGCATATTTCATGATTAATATTTTTTTGTACGTTACCTAAAAATTCAAAATTCCTAAGGAATTCAAAAGAAAAATATAGATTTTAGCATTTTATTTAGCATTTTTAAAAGTTATTTAGCATTTTTTGCAACAAGTTTTAGCATTTTCTCCAACTAAAAAACGGCAACACTGATCTTTCCATACATTTTCGTAGTTCATGCACGTTTCCCTAGAGGCGCTGTACGAAAATGTATGGAAAGATACCGAAACTTATAAAGTTTCGAAAACTATCAAAACCTGTGGTAAGCCCTCTGGAAACGACCCGATTCTGACCACCGTAACGGAGTGGCAGATCGAGCTCGGCTAAAGTGCACTGTGCGTCGTAGACTTATTGCGGACTTTACGTCAATTTGCGGTTATGCCTAAGCAGCCCTCGCGGGACGCCTCCGGGCGTTTCCAAAAAGGCCCTTCTCAGGGCCACCCAAAAGGCCCTTCTCAGGGCCACGCAGGCGATGACATTTCAGCGTCAGAGGCTAGCTTGTACTGGAGTCGGACGTCGGTTCGGCAGCGGAGGCGGGAAGACGCTTACAAAAGCGAAAGCGAGCCTTCCTTAAGGACGGTGGCGATGGCTCCTCGAATTCTTAATGGACAAACTTTAAATACATCTTCATTCACTTTGTTATTTGACTTAATTTTTATTTTATCTTATTATTAGATCCTTAAGGACGGTGGCGATGGCTCCTCGAATTCTTAATGGACAAACTTTAAATACATCTTCATTCACTTTGTTATTTGACTTAATTTTTATTTTATCTTATTAGATAAACTAAAAATTAAGTATTATTATCTTATTAGATAAAATAAAAATTAAGTCAAATAACAAAGTGAATGAAGATGTATTTAAAGTTTGTCCATTAAGAATTCGAGGAGCCATCGCCACCGTCCTTAAGGAAGGCTCGCTTTCGCTTTTGTAAGCGTCTTCCCGCCTCCGCTGCCGAACCGACGTCCGACTCCAGTACGAGCTAGCCTCTGACGCTGAAATGTCATCGCCTGCGTGGCCCTGAGAAGGGCCTTTTGGGTGGCCCTGAGAAGGGCCTTTTTTCAAAATTCAAACAATATGTTTGAATTTTATTTTATTTTTTCTATTATATTTGACATTATTTTAATTGACTTGAGAATTGTGTAAATTATATAAAGTATTTAATTTTATTATGTAATCAATAATTAATTGTTCGTGTTACCTACGTCTCGTCATTCTCTCGGTTTGCACACCAACATTCGGTAAAACATGTTGTGACATCCACTACAATTAAACCTTAATTTAACACATGTTTATGAAAATGAATGATCTTTTATCTTATCTTTATCTTTATCTCTGCGAGGGGTGCTAAGCTGAAAAAGAAGGCGAAGGCCAAGAAGCCTTCCAATGTGGCGGACACCCACGACGTGGGTCTGGCGGACGCTCAACGCCAGCTAAACCTTGCTCGACGAGAGCAACTGCAGCAGGACCTGGAGGAGCAGATTGCTACAAAGGAGCAGCAGGCTACAGCCACCTGGGCCAAGTCCGGCTACGGTGCGTCCTGCGTCCTGTACGCGGACCATTCACTGGCCGAGCTGGAGCGGATGGCACTAGAGGACGACATCACCAGTACGCACATCAGTAAGTTAATTGCACCATATAATACATACCCTATTGTGCATTTTAAAAATGAAACGTGTAAAACGAAGTGCTCAAAAGATAAGGGAAATGATGACGGAGGAAAGTCAAGGGATGCTGACGCCGCCGCCATCACCACCATCATCACCACCACCATCACAGAAGATGAGACACTCGCCACCGACACCACAGAAGATGAGACGAGAGGAGACATCCCCCCCGAGGAAGAAGAATTGGGAAAAATTCAGGAAAGATGCACTCCAGAATTATGTCCTGGACCAGATGGGGTTATCGAACTTGAAGACGCAAGCGGATGCAGAATCCGATGGAGAAATGACAGAAAACGAAGATATTCCTACGGAGGAGGAAGCGGAGCTCATCGCTGTCCATTACGGAACAAGAAGACTCGACTGGCACCTCATATACTACAGTTACAATAAACAATGGGGAATTAACTCTAAATTGGGGAGAATATTATTCGAAAGGGAACCTACAAAATTAAATCAATTGACTGCCTGTCTTGTGTACGCGAGTATCTTTATTCCGGCAATGGTCATCAAATCTTACAAGACGTTCTCAGCACGGAACATCTTAAAACTTGTGAGTGTGCAGATCATAAATTTGGAATGGGTAGCAAAAATTCATGAAAAAGTTCGCTTTACGAAGCTGATTGTACCGAGAGGAGAAATTCAATATTTGGACATGAAGGCTCAACATCTGAAAAGAGGAACCACGGAATGGTGGATGCAGCTGATGAAGCCAATGGTGGTCAGGATGGAGAATCCGGACATCAAGTTCAATCCAAAAAATGGAAATTTTTGGATGGATGGAAAGACGGTGCAAACAACAATGATTCCAGAGAGAATGAAACGCTGACGGTGGAAACGCTAATATTATTATCCTTTTAGGCAACAGAGATGATTTGACAGAAAGTGAGGCTATGGGAGCATTTGCAACGTCAAGTGAAGGCATTAACCTTATATGCACCAAGCAATATAATGAAAAAATCAGGAATTGGGTCCAGATCGCCCGAGTTTTGGTATTTCAAGAATCGATAAAACAAAGGTTTGAAAGAGCGAAAAATAAATTTGAAAGAGAGAATGAAACATTGATGCTGCCTAAAAATATGGAAGAGACGAGGATGATGTTTCATGAAATTTTGAATTTGAATAATATTAATTTGGAACAGTTTTTCACACAGACTTACAAACATTTTACAAAGGGAAGTGAAAAAAGAATAATTGCTTTTTTTGGACCACCGCGGCACCGTCGACAGGAAAGACGATGATTATGAATAGTCTTGTGGAATGTCATTATAATTTTTGTAGATTGACAGGATTAATTTCAAATTCAAGTTTCAACTTTAGTGGATTGCTTCACACGAACGCGTGTTTCATGGATGAGTGCAATTTGACAGATAACCAATTAGAACAATGGAAATTGTTAGCTTCGTGATTACCAATGTCAACGGATGTGAAATATAAGGACAGATGTGACGTCAAAGACACAGTATTGTATACGTGCAGTAATTACCCAATAGAGATATACTGCAATGTACCGATGGCAAACGAATAGGTGAAATCACGAACAATAAAATTTGAATTGAAGGTGAAACCGGCATGGTACCTGAAAATTAGCCCACACATTTGGGAAAAAAGTTGGGCAGAATATGATTTGCATATTTAAGTTAAGTTGTTGGAAATAAAATATATTAAAAAAATATATGTTTTATTTTTTAAGTTTAGTTAAGTTAGGTTGAATAAAATTAGGTTGTATTAAGTTAGATTAGTGTTGGAAAAAAAAATCTAACACTAACCTAACTTAATTCAACCTAATGTCTATGCTTAGGCAATGCAACTATTCATTGCCTAGCTTGCGTTTTGCTGCTGTAGCTTCTCTCAGTAGCCGCTTGTTGTAGAGGAGCGCTTCATGCGCTGAGGAGTCGGGCTCGGCGTGCACTCATACTGCCGTCGGGCAGGTAATGAAAGTTCACCTTCCTTACCACCACTCCGAAATCGTAATCTCACAATATGGTTTCCGGTCATGTTTCGGGATCTGAGCGGGACCGATGGCCTTGGCTTGGTTGCCCGGGTCACGAGGAAGAAAACCTCTACAAAAATTACCCAAGTACAAGCGGCGGTGCAGCGCGAGGTCTGGAAGACTGGACGGGTTCCAGTCGCTACTGCATCCCCCGCCAGGGACGTGCCGTCCCCCTGAGCGGGTTATGCTAGGCTTCCCCGGTTACAGTGGGCACTGTCCGGGGTGACCAACCCTTCCAACTTACTCGTGGGAATCAAAATGGAAGCTCTTAACTCAAAAAACAAACCCGGTCATAATGACCAACCAGATGTAGATGAGGAGAAAGATGGTGCTTCGGTGGACAGCAACGCCGAGATGGCAAGAGGTGAGGTCTCCCCCTTAGGGGACGAGAACTTTTTTGAAGGAAATGTAATCTCTCGATACGATATCGAGATCCTTAGTTCGGAGTCTGAGGCCGACTCTAGAGTTAGCGGGACTGACGTGGAACCCAAACGCACGAAACTTTTGAAGAAAGTCGTTGGCGGTAAGCGTCGGTATCAGGAGGAATCAGGATCAGAGTCTGGGGCAAATGATGCGCCAGTTTCTCCAAAAATACCGACCTCAAAAAGACGAAGAGGGCGCTGTAACGAAACAGGTCTCAGGAGAGCGTTCCGTCGTTCACAAATATAAGCAAACTTATTCAAATAAATTCAAAACTAAAAACCTTTTTATCAGAAAAAAAGTATATTCAAAAAAATAAACCCGTCAAGTGAGAGTCAAACTTGAAACCAAGGGTTCCATAGTATTAAGGTTTCATTTATACACTTATTCTGTTCTATTTTGGTACTTGATGTTATAGAGGCAGCAGAGTTGTACTATCTGTGAAAGTTTAAACCGTCTGGCTGTCATGGTTTATGAGATATAGCTTGGAGACAGTTAGACAGACGGTCAGATTGACAGTTTAGGTTTAGTAGAGGGACTCGTTTCTATCTTATTGGAACGGAACCATAATAAACAAAATGTTTGTTTGGAATAGGATTAGAATTTGAAAATCAGAAGGCGTGGTCACTGCAGGGGTATATAAGCAGCAGATTTCAAGGGCGAGGGGTCTTTTGATTTACACAAGTGAGAGCGGAAGCTATGGCCCAGTTGTACTAGAAATTTCCTGAAGAAGTCTTTCAATCAAGTCTAAAAGTGGTGAAAGTTTGCGTTGAGTTAAGGGGAAAGCCATCGTAGAAATATCAGTTTCGTCAATCATCTGATACGTAGATCAAAATATGCGTTGTAACGTTTGCGACATGTGTAGCGCCTTCGGACTTATATGTTTCGTATGCGGTGCTCGTTTTTGCTCTAGATTTGATGCAGATACTGCCATCAAACGTTGAGAAAGATGATAGACGAAAACAGGGGGTAGTATAAAGGCTAAGTGTAAATTCAGCTCGTTGACCATCTTAAGTGATCAATCCTAATGGGTCAAATAATTTGCTTATTTTACTGATAAGTTACTGATTACCAGTATAGTTTTTTTTATTTTGATAGTGTCTCACTATCTTATATAAAGCAGGATCCAAAATATTTCTGGTCCTTTATAAAATCCATAAAATCGAATAGTGGCGATATCCCAGACAAAATGTATCTGGCCAACCAAAAAGTAGAAGGCGGGCAAGGGATCTGCGAGTTATTCTCAGAATATTTTCATTCCATCTATTGTACCGATCCTAAAGTAAACACTGACGGGAGCGTTAGTTCACAAGATATCTATCATACTCCCTTCAGCTCATGTTACATATCAGAATCCGATATACTGCGATCTCTTCAGCTTCTCGACACCAACAAGGGCCCTGGCCCAGATTCTATCCCACCCCTATTTTATAAGACGTGTTGTGCACAACTGGCCAAACCTTTACACATCATTTTTAACAAGTCTCTCTCAAGTGGAACCTTCCCGAACAAATGGGAACTCGCGCATGTAACCCCTATACACAAGAAAGGCGACCGCGACGACATAGCAAACTATAGGCCCATCTCAATCCTATCTTGTGTAGGTAAATTATTTGAATGCATGATTCAAAAACGGTTATACCATCATTTAAAACCAATTTTTGATTCTCAACAACATGGTTTTCTACCAGGGAGGTCAACCGCTTCAAATCTTCTCGAATATGTCGCCAAT
The DNA here is from genome assembly GCA_951804965.1 of Horisme vitalbata. Taxonomy (NCBI): domain Eukaryota; kingdom Metazoa; phylum Arthropoda; class Insecta; order Lepidoptera; family Geometridae; genus Horisme; species Horisme vitalbata. Next base: position 40,232 of record OX638104.1, on the reverse strand, counting down.
TTAACTGAAGCATTTGATGAGCGGCACGAAGTCCACGCAATCTATACCGATTTCTCGAAGGCGTTTGATGTGGTTGATCATGGATTGCTTATTCGTAAACTAGGTCACGCTGGGATTTGTGGGTCTCTGTTGCGTTGGTGTGAGTCTTACCTTCGCTATCGCTCGCAACTAGTTATGATTCGTGGCTTCAAATCGACCGCCAAGTTAGTACCATCTGGAGTGCCTCAAGGGTCACACCTTGGACCACTAGTTTTCTTAATTTTTGTCAATGATTTATGTTCGAATTTAACATCTAAATATCAAATGTTTGCGGATGATCTTAAAATATACAGGGCCATTCAATTTACAAACGATACTGTTATGCTCCAGAAAGACATCAATATTATTAATGACTGGTGTGTACGAAATGGAATGGTATTAAACTCGTCCAAATGCTTCTTCATAAAATTCACAAGAAAATTAATCTCTGAGCCTGCCACTTACTTAATAATACACCAATAGCTGAGGTTGCCAATATACGTGACCTGGGTGTCATAGTTGATACTAAGTTAGATTTTAGAGCGCACATTGATCACGTAATAAATAAAGGAGCACGCTTGGCAGGTTTTGTCATAAGACAGACGAAATTTTTCAATGATTACGAAATTCCTATATTACTCTTTAATTGCTACGTTCGCAGCCTTTTAGAATATTGCAGCCCAATATGGAATCCCTCATATGCAGTACACGTGAAAAGACTTGAAAGACTTCAAAAAAAATTCCTTTACCACCTTACATATGCGAACTATCTTTGTCGCAATCTCCAGTCCTATGAATTGAAACTTGAACATTTTAATATGAGTACACTTGAGCGAAGGAGATATGTAGCGGATATTGTGTTTCTGCATAAGATAATTCATGGAAAAATAGACAGTCCATACATACTAGGAAAAATTCAATTTTCTGTTCCCCGTCCGTCTAGCCGTCTCCTCAACAGAAAAACTTTCAATCTTCCTCACTGTCACACTAACTATAGTCAGCACTCTCCTATTAACAGAATGTGTTCTTTTTACAACAAAGACTGTCACAACATAGATATTTTCTCCTCATCAGTCTTATCTTTAAAGAGACTGGTGCTACAACTCAATTAGGTTATTTTTTTTTGTTTTGTTTTGCTTCGTATTTTTTTTGTGTTAAATCACTTTAATAATTTTGAGAGCCAGTAATATTTTTTTATTGCATGCTGTGTTCACATCCAGAAGGTTATAACACAAACTCGATTAAAATTATGGTATTGTTAGTTTTAATTATGTAATATTGATTGTGTATAACCAGTTTTGTGGACCATATAAAAAAAAAAAATGTCATCGAAGAAAACGACTACACTTGGGACATTTTTAAACATGTTAACCATAATTTTTTGGAAAATTCCAGGGCTCGAAGATAGACCATACACTAGGCGAGAGTACCTAAATAACCCCCTATGAGTGTTTATGACTGTGTAGTCCCGGGAGCGCTGCGATAGCACAATCTGGTTATACGCCTGAGATAAATCGAGTTTTGTAAAGAACATATTTCCTCTAAGATTACTGAAAAGATCCTCCATTTTTGGAACCGGAAATCGATCGACCGCTAAGACTTTATTAAGGGTTACCTTATAGTCGGCACATATTCTCAAACCACCGTCAGCTTTGCGCACCACTACCAGGGGCTTAGCCCAGTCCGAGTGGTACGCCGGCTCGATGACGTCGGCGCGCAGCATGCCATCGAGCTCGGCGTCCACGCGCTCGCGCAGCGCGTACGGCAGCGGCCGCGCGCGACAGAACAACGACACCGCGCCCTCACGCACACCCAGCTCCGCCTCTCCTCCGTTGTATTTACCCAAGGTGCCGTCAAACAGAGATTAATGTCTGGAAATGATTATTGTAGTAACGTTCGATTCACTATGAGCGAAATGGCTGGGTTGCAAGTTATTTTTAGATATTTTTACAGGTATATTTAATTCAGCCAGCCATTGCCGACCCAATAGATTGGTTGTACCCCGATCGATTACATATAAGTCTAAGGTTTTATTGAGCCCATCGTAGGTTAGAACCGCTTCAATGTAACCTAATGGTTGTATAACTGTACTATCATAAAACCTCAAATTAATATTACACGAGTTCAACTTGATATTGCTAAAACACTGTTCATATACATTTCTACTTATACACGACAAGGCCGACCCTGTGTCGACTTCCATTTTAAGAAAACAATTCTGAACTTTAATTGTTATACACACCGGTTTGTAATTAGTTAACGACATCTGATACATTGGTTCGTCTTCGCCTTCTTCACACTCATAGTCTTTATAGTTCGGGTTATCACCACGTACGCCGTCGTGCTCATCATCGACCCAGTGTACAGGCGCCCGCTCCTGGCCTCCTCGACGCGCACCGCGCTGCCCACGTGCCGCCGACCCGCCTCTGCCGCTGCTTGTCCTGCGGAAGCGCCCGCGCCCGTATCTCGCCTCATAAATACCAGCAGTTCCTGCCGCCTCTGACCGTCTCGTATTCAAAAATCCAGGACCCTTGAAATTCTTTTTAGGGCACACCCGTCTCAAGTGACCTATCTCATGACACCAACTGCACACGTAATTTTTGAACAAACAATTCGTAGCTAAATGTCTTTTGTCTCCACAATGTGTAGTGGTTCCGCCGCCGGTTCCATTGCCCTCGCACTGCTACCCTCGACTGCGCTCGCATCCCGCTCTGCCGCTTCCAGCGACAACGCTAATGAAACAGCGCGATTATAGTCCAACTTTTCTTCGGAAAAAAGTCTTTGGCGAATAATCTCACTCTTTAGACCACATACTAGCTGGTCACGAATGTTTTCATCTAACGACGATCCAAACTCACAGTATTTGGACAACTTCTTCAACTCTTACATATTCAGCTATTGACTCATTGACGACGTTACCGGAACTTGTATCGTTCTGCCAGGACTGAAGGTTTTGGTTGTAGATGTGCTTGTAAAAGTTCCACAGCTCGATCATATGTTAGTGCCAATGGTTTCAGTGGGCTTGCCAATGTAGAAAGTAACTCGTACGCTTCTTCACCCATAACGGAAATCAATGTAGGTAGCTTTAGTTCACTCGTCACTTTGTTCACCAAAAAGTACATTTCCATTCTTTCTACATAACAAGTCCACCGTTTTCACTGCGAATTCGTTCATTTTCCCGACTGACATTTTTTGCGAATAGGTAGCAACAGTTTTTTAAATTATAGCAATTTCTTTTATCCTCGTTCGCCACTGCTAAATAAAAGACGTGCGCCCGGTCAATGGTTTATTCGAGACTGCTTTTCACAAGCCTACCCTCGCATATACAACATTTACGTGTACTAGAAATTTGGCTTTAGTTCCGTTCCGACAGTTGGTCTTCCCTCGCGAAAAGAACTTTAGCACGATAATTTTGCGCACTTTGTGAAAGCCTGAAACAGCAGTATTGGTGATTTCTTGGTCGAAAATAAAGTAATTACTCGCTACATATTTGTTCAGTGCCATATAAGGAACGAGGACAGTGGTGTTATGCAATTGCTCGTGGAGGATAAATTTCAAGTGAGTAAGGCAATCCATTACCTACCTACCTACTCATTTGCCTGCCCATTATCCCACTCTACATGAGGTCGGAAACTTTACTTTATTTTAACAGTTTTGCAAAGTATACCTTAACTTATAATCTACCACCTATTCATAGGTGGACCATGCAATGCCAAGCATGTTGTGTGCATCATGTGAGTAAGTAGCTACTTAAAAGAAAAATTATTTGTTTATTTAATTATTTATATTCTCATTTTCCCAGTATGTACTGGGAGATTACCCTGGGAGCGATTTTTGTTCCGAAATGAGATATTTTTTAAAAGTGTTTCTGAAAACATAAACTGTTTTCAGGGTGCGCACTGGCGGAAGCAGGTCGTTCCAGCACCGAGCGGCTGCATATTTAAAGCTCGGAAGGACATGGATCTATGCTTCGGCGTGGCAAACACATAGGTACATGCTCTGTTGTGGTATTTTGACTGGGTATTAGCCTAAACTAGCTTGTCATACAGATAAATAGGATGCTGTTTGTTTATAACTTCAAAGAGTAGCACTACGAGATGTAGCTTTCTGCGTGCTGCCATTTTCAGTAAGTTTGAAGAGTTTAGGTATGGGGTAACATGAGTGCGAGGCGGGATATGAAAGCAGAAGCGAGCACAGGCATTTCGGACGCGTTGTATGAGCTTCATAGTCCTACCTAATAGACATGGCCCATAAACTACATCACAGTAGTTTAATTTTGATAACACTAAAGATTCACACAGATTTAAGCGTACTTCTTCATGGATGAAAGGCCGAATCTTATAAAGAAGCTTAAGGCGATAAAAGCAGTTCTTAACACTCACTTTTACACGTGTTTCAAAGTGCAAGTGAGAGTCCATGATCACTCCAAGGTTCCTACTTTCAGTGACTCTGTCCACCATTGTTAACCGAAATATGTATTTGAAACTGCTGCAAAGCTTGCACTCTGAACCTAATAGCATCTTAGCAACTTAGATTTGTTAGGGTTTATTAATAAGCAGTTTTGCTTGGACCAAAGCGATACCTGAGCTAAGTCAGTGTTTATTTTTGTTATAGCCTCGGAGAGATAAGAAGGCGCAAATGAGAAGTATAGCTGCAGGTCATCAGCATAGAGATGGTGTTTGCAATGCGAAATTGAATGGACACGGTTGTTTCGGTGAGTTCCTGAGTAGGATCGGACGCGAACCGACACCGCAATGCCACCATTGCGGGTGGGACCTCGAGTCCGCGCAGCACACGTTGAAGGAGTGTCCAGCGTGGGGCGTGGAGCGCGGAATCCTGGTCGCCAGGATCGGGCAGGATCTGTCTCCGCCGAGCGTAGTAGCGGCTATGCTGGCGTAGGAGTCGGGGGGAGGGGGGTTTGCGTCGGCGTCCTCGGCGGCTCGCCTCGTCCGGTCTCTATTTATATCTTAGTGGCCAGCCCGCTATTTGCCGGGGTTTCTGGACTTGCTTGTGCGCGCCGCCGAGGGCGCCGAGGCACTTCCACCCGTTGTTGTAGACGGGGAGGAGAGGCGCGAGCGGGAGCTGGCGTCGGTGCTATCGCTTGTGCAGGTTGTGCCCCCTTCGGTTCCGTCTGTGGATGATCCCGAGGCTTCCTCTATAAATGAGGACAGCGAGTGGGTTTGGCGGGAGGAGAAGGATCCAGTGGCTGTCCTCGGTGTTGTGACTGTTCCCCTGGATCCCCGGGACCGTCGCGAGGAGGCGGCTAGGTAGTTGGGGGATGTTGGGTGTGATAGGGGTGTCGTGGGGTCACGGTCGTAGACCTACTTCCCATTTCTCTCCTTTAGTTGGAGGAAGGTCTTGCTTACCCCCAACACTCCTTGGAGTAATTTTGCGGGCGGCCGGTTCTCCAGGGGGCACGTCTTCAACTTCGGCCCGGAGTTTCTGAAGTAGTGGAGCCTCGGGTAGGAGGGCTGGCCGATGGTTCTGCCCTTTTGGTAGTTCGGGTGTCTCCTCCGTACATACGGAGGAGGCCGTCATCAGGCACATGCCTGATGACGGCCGTACTGGCGTAGTAGGCGCCGCACAGCACGCACTGCCTCCCCTTCCCGTTTTCACCTTCCTCGCCTGACCTGCCGGGCCTCCTCGCTTCGTAGGTTCTGGGGTAATAGGCTAGCTGCAGGCTTCGGGAATGGTGGTGGTGGCTCCTTGGCTCTGTAGGAGGCATAGGTGTGGATGTGGATGGGGTAGGGGGTAGGAGATCAGCCAGGGAGGCTATTGGTGGGGATGAGGGTTCCAGATGGGGGCTGTGGGAGGAGGATTGGGGAAGAGGGGCATGTAGGGGGACAGGAGAGATTGGGGGGGGTGGTGGTGGGTGTGGGTTTTTTTCTACGGGGGGGTTTTCATAGGTATAGGTTGGGGGGGGATCGCTAGTTTGGGAGGGGACTTGGGGGGGGGGGGATGGTGGATTTCCTTGGTTGGTTCGGAGTAGGATGGGGTCAGGGGTCTTGTTTCCTCGGGTATTGGATCGGTATTTTGGGGCTGGGGGGGCTGGGGTATCTCGTCATAGATTGCTAGGGAGATGAGGACGGGATCCGAGCTCAGGCTTCCCAGGAAGTCAGACACCGAGATCGGGGAGTAGCTACCCTGATGGGCAGCCACTTCCCGCATCTCGGCGTCTGTAACTACATCCGGTATAAAGCAGCAGCTCGGTTGGACAGGGGTGTTAGGAGGTCCTTGGGATGCGCTTTTCCTCTTCTTCTCACGCTCCTGCCAATCCTCGACGGATCCCTCGGCCATTGCGGCAAACTGCTTGATCATGCCGTACGCCTTTCCCAAACGCTCCATCAGCTTTTGTATGAGCTGTTTGTCCTGGGCCCGCTCTGCCTCCAGCCACTGGCACCTTCCGCAGCGCTGGTTCTCCTTTTCCATCGCAATGCTGGTTCTGATCCTCCATCTTTTTTATAAGATCCATTCCTTCTATCCTTGTTTTCTTCTGCGGTTCTTTCCCATTCTGTGGTTCTTCTCCTTTCTGTGGTCCTTTTTCTTTGGGTATTTCGTCTTCCTGCTTCTTTGTCTGACCCTTCCCTTGCCCCTTAATACTATTTACTTCTTTCACCAACTGGTAAAGTCTGTCTATTGCATTTGTTACTTCCATCTTTATCTCCGTCTTCGTGTTCCTTGATTTTTCGAGGCTTCCTTTTGCCCTTGCTACGCATGCTCTAGCCTCAGTCAGTCGGTCTATGTATTTTGTTGGTGAACTTGCCACTACCTCTACTGATAGCATCCGTCCTACAGTTTCATTTTCCGGTGGCAACATCGTCTTGGGCTTAGGTTTTTTTGGGGTCGGCGTCGTTTGGATCTATGGCTTTGTTTGGTGGGGTCGAGGTTTTGTGCTGTAGATAAATTTTCCCGGCCTCCCACTCTCCAATGCTACGTCGGACACTAGGGTTTTTGCCAGTAACTGGCGATCGAGATGGTCAGGTCTGTCTGTACAGGGGATTTTCGGGTTGCACCAGTGGTGGTGCTTGCCTTTTTGACTGGGGTATGGATACCAAATCCCTGGGTTAAAAAGAGACGTGTGGCACTCGGGGACTGCCGCGGTAAAGCTATTGCGTAGCATTTTGTATCAACTTATGCAATTATAATTATTTATTTATTTTATTTATGCAGTATTTCTTTTTCTTTGATATTAATTCAAGTTTTACTTTTTGAGCGTGGTGACCGATATGAAAACAATTTTTTTTCTTTTATTAAATAAAAATACGTTTAGTTGCACGCACACAAACACCGTGTCGAAGACTGCCGAAAAGAAACGACGTTAGACAATGCACGGCCTTCAAGCCACACCTCCGTGCCCGTCGGAGTGGGGAGCGTGAGGTTTTTATTTTTTCGTTACGGAATTTCTGGATTCTGTCCCCGCGCTCAAGCCCCTCGATAGAAGCTATGCAATAGCTTAAACGGTTAGGTTAGGTTAGGTTTTTTTTTTTTTTTTTTTTTTTTTTCTCCAATTTCCTCTGACATAGGTCAGAGCCTTTATTTAACTATTATTTAATGTTATTAAACTTATGTTACAATAATTCTTATATCCCTCATGGGGAACACAATATTGTAGAACTAGACAAAGTGTAATTATCATTTAAATTGTTATACAATATTAGTAGTTATAAATTACTTATTAATAGAAAGAGACATCTAAGAAACAAAATTTTTTCTTTATTTTTATTAGTATTATTATATATTTAGTATTACAGCATAATACAAAGATGGTACAGCAAAATGTTTTTTTTTTTTTTTTTTTTTTTTTTTAACTACATACATACACAAGGGTCTCAAAACTACGCAAAACACAACAAAAATACACAAGAATACAACCACATTCAAAGATCAAGATCCGTCACAATCCAAATCGGTTTCCGCGCACGAATGACGGTATTACTCACTGCTGCTTACTCCGTCAGTCATCCGCAGGAAACCCCTGCTGATACCCGCCACCCCGCGCAGGTCCCTTTCCTTTGGGATTAAATCCTTAGGACATTTGTCCTTGGGGCCGGTAACAATCATGTAAAACGCCTCCGGGTATCTTTCATGCTTCTTACCGAGGCCCCCCATGTACGTGGGGTGGCGGTTCCTAAAGTGTCTTAATATATTATTTTTGCTTGTGTACTTTCCACATAAAATACATTGGGCTCCGGTCTTCTTGTGGCCACCCCACGTACATGGGGGGCCTCGGTAACAAGCATGAAAGATACCCAGTAACCTGGTTAGGTTAGGTTAGGTTAGGTTAGGTTAGGTTAGGTTAGGTTCGCCGCGACGATGGGCCCTCAAGCGGCTAAACAGGGACCTGTTAGAAGCCGCCGCCATCGTCGCGGCCTGGCCGGAAGGCCACGCCGAACAAGATCTGCCCGATCCTGAGTGGGAGGCGACGTGGTTCCGGGACATGATGACGTCGATATGCGACGCCTCCATGCCCCGGACCAAGTCATCCAAGCGCCGGGCGGTGTACTGGTGGTCGGAGGAGATAGCGAGGCTGCGCGAGGCATGCCTGCGCTCCCGACGCGAGTACACCCGGTCCCGGAGAAGAAGGCGAGCAACTGCCGAGGAGAGGGATAGTGCTTACGAGTCCTATAGAGCCGCTACGACGGCGCTGCAAAGCGCCATCGCAGACGCCAAGGCTCGGTCCTGGAGTGAACTCCTGGAGGGGCTGAACAGGGATCCGTGGAGGCGCCCGTACAAAACAGTACTGGGCAAACTGCGCCCATGGGTCCCTCCGTTGACGGAGACCCTGGACCCTGCGTTCGTGGGAGGAGTGGTTGACACGCTCTTCCCCAGGGTCCAGGACAGCCCCTCTACCCCCGCGTTACCATCGGACCCTACCATCTGGTCTGATGAGCTGGGGGTAACGGAACAGGAGATGGACCGAGCGGTAAAGCGGCTCAGGGCTCGTGGTAATACGGCCCCCGGGCCCGACGGAATTCCAGGTCGGGCCTGGGTGCTGGCACTATCCGCCGGCCTGGGGGAGAAGCTGGGGCGGTTGTTCGACAACTGCCTCCGCTCTGGTGTGTTTCCCCTGGGCTGGAAGACGGCAAACTTGGTCCTCTTGAAGAAGGGCGGCAGGGCCGCGGACTCTCCCTCTGCGTACCGTCCCATTTGCCTGCTGGACGAGGGCGGCAAGTTATTCGAACGAATAATTGCCGCTCGTCTCTGCACACATCTGTGGCAGGTAGGCCCCAACCTGTCGGATGACCAGTACGGTTTCCGGCAGGCGCGTTCGACGGTGGACGCCATTCTACGCGTGCGTTCGCTGTCGGACCAGGTACTGTCCCGGGGCGGGAGGATGTTGGCGGTGTCCTTGGACATCGTCAACGCGTTCAACTCCTTGCCCTGGAGGGCGATCAGGGAGGCGCTCGTCCATCACGGAGTGCCTCCTTACCTGCAGCGCATAGTTGGCTCCTACTTGCAGCACAGGTGTGTGCAGTACGTAGGCAGGGATGGTGCATTGCACCAGAGGGAAGTCAATTGCGGGGTTCCTCAGGGGTCGGTCTTGGGCCCCCTCCTGTGGAACCTCGCATACGACGCGGTCTTGCGCGTCGATCTCCCCGCCGGCGTACACGTCGTCTGCTTTGCGGACGACACTCTCGTGTTGGCCGGTGGGGACTCCTTCGACGGGACCAAGGAGCTCGCCGAGCTTGGGGTGGCATGCGTGGTGGATGGGATCCACCAGCTGGGTCTGCGGATAGCGCCTGCGAAGACCGAGGCGCTATGGTTCCATAAGCTCCCGAGGGGGCGGGAACCACCCAGCATGTCGGTTCGTGTGGGTGACGTGGACGTCCAGGTGGGGCCCTTTCTCAAGTACTTGGGCCTCACCTTGGACAGTCGCTGGGACTTCGGAGAGCACTTCAGTCGCTCCGTCCCCCGGGTTCGGAAAGTGGTCGGTGCTATGCACGGGCTACTTCCGAATCTCGGGGGGCCGAGTGAAGGTGTTCGCCGCCTTTACGCGGGTGTCGTACGATCGATGGCACTCTACGGAGCGCCCGTCTGGTCTCACAGGCTGGCGGGTGTTAGGCGCTGCCGGGCCCTGTAAAATGGGCTCCAGCGTCCTATTGCCATACGCATCGCGAGAGGGTATCGTACGATATCCTTTGAGGCGGCAACACTGCTGGCGCGGTTTCCGCCCCTTGACATCCTGGCGAGGATGGACGCACGTGTGTTCGTCCGTCTTCGTCACGATGGCGGGGGTGGAGTCGCGCCAGTTGAAGTGAGGCACGAAGAGCGCCGACGTGCGCTGGAGGAGTGGCGCGAGCGGCTGGAGGAGCCGCGTAACTCGCGCCAACGCGCCGTCGGCGCGATTCTGCCGAGCTTCGAAGCCTGGCTAGGGAGGGAGGTAGGGCACGTCACCTATCGTCTTACTCAGGTGCTCACCGGACACGGGTGTTTCGGTGAGTTCCTGAGTAGGATCGGACGCGAACCGACACCGCAATGCCACCATTGCGGGTGGGACCTCGATTCCGCGCAGCACACGTTGGAGGAGTGTCCAGCGTGGGGCGTGGAGCGCGGAATCCTGGTCGCCAGGATCGGGCAGGATCTGTCTCCGCCGAGCGTAGTAGCGGCTATGCTGGCGGAGGAGTCGGCGTGGCAGGCCGTGGCCTCTTTCTGTGAGACCGTTTTGGTTCGGAAAGAGGCCAGCGAGCGAGATCGGGAGAGGGCCGATCCCGCTCGGAGAAGGCGGCGGCGGGGTGTAGGCAACGGCCACCCCGCGCCGCCAGCCCCCCCGTGATGGGGGGCCCGCGGCTCCCCCTGTAAAGGGGGTCTCACCGGGCCGTGGGTGGTGGCAGGAGTGAGGGCTCCAGCCTCCACCACTAAGCGGACCCGGGGAGGATGGCGGCGCGTTTGTGGAGCGCGCCGCTGTAAGCACCGCGAAGGCACTGGGGGCGGCAGCTACGGTCGCCCCCCGGGACGTGCATCGGCAGATGCGGGAGGGGTTTTTGGAGGCAATTTGATTCCCAAAAACCCCTCTTTGCGCATCGAGGCTGGACCACCGCGGGAGGTTTAGTGGGTCGGGCGAGTCCGCCTAAACCCCACATAACCCCGTCGCACCCTGCATGCGGCGGGGTATCTGGTCGCAGATTCCTACCCGCGTTACCAAAAAAAAAAAAAAAAAAAAAAAAAAAGGTTAGGTTAGGTTAGGTTAGGTTAGGTTAGGTTAGGTTAGGTTTCCTGCGGGGATCCCTCCTCCAGGGCACGAGTGTCATCTGCTACGCGGATGACACTCTCCTCACCGCCCGGGGGAGGAACTTTAGGGAGGCGGCCACTTTGGCCTCGGCTGGCGGGTCCTTGGTCGCAGGAAGGATCCGCCGGCTGGGATTGGGGGTTGCGCTGCACAAAACCGAGGCCGTGTTCTTCCACGGGCCCCGGCAACGCATCCCTCCTGACGCCCACATTGTCGTGGAGGGCGTCAGGATCGGGGTGAGGACCCAGATTAAATATCTGGGCCTCATCCTCGATAGCAGGTGGCGCTTCGGCCCACACTTCAGCGGGCTGTCGACGCGCCTGTTGAGGGCGGCAAACGCCCTCTCGTGGCTCCTCCCGAACTTGGGAGGCCCTAAGGCGCGATGCCGGCATTTGTATGCCGGCATTCTCAAAAGTATGGCCCTTTACGGGGCCCCCATCTGGGCGGACTCCCTCCACAGGAGGGAGAACGCTACCGCCATCCGCAGGCCCCAAAGGGCCATTGCACAGCGGGTGGCGAGGGCCTACCGATCGGTCGGGTTTGCGGCGTCATGCGCTCTGGCCGGCACACCTCCTTGGGAACTCGAGGCGTGGGTGCTAGCCAGAGTGTATGAGTGGACGGCGGGACGCAGGGCGCTCGGAGAGCACCCCGCTGCAGACGAGCGGGAGGCCGTCCGCCGAGAGGCGAAGGACGCCATCGTCCAGCATTGGACGGATGCCCTCGCCTCCGCCACTTTCGGCCGCCGAACAATTGACGCGCTCGGGCCAGTCCTTAAAGATTGGCTCGGGCGGTCGCATGGGTTCCTCTCCTTCCGTCTGGTGCAGGTGTTATCCGGGCATGGTTGCTTCGGCAAGTGCCTGCACCGGATCGGAAGGGAGGAGACCCCGTCGTGCCACGACTGTGGCGCGGCGGAGGACACGGCGCAGCACACCCTTGAGGTGTGCCCGTCATGGTCTGTGCCGCGACGAGATATGGTCGCGGTGGTGGGCCAGGACCTCTCGCTACCTAGCGTGGTTGTCTCCATGTTGGGAAGCGAGGAGGCCTGGGCAGCGGTTGCCTCCTTTTGTGAAGACGTCATGTCCCAAAAGGAGGCAGCGGAGCGTGAGCGGGAGGATGACCCTCTCGCAGCGCCGCTCCGCAGGCGAAGAAGGGGTGGCAGAAGGCGGTTGTACGACAGCCGTCTTCCTCCCCCTGGTGGAGGATAGCGGGAGTAAGGCGCGGGGGCGTCTTCTCCCGCATTGCACCTATCCTCCACCTCCGTTGGGCGGGAATGGCCGAGCACTCGCGGTCATTCCCGGGCCCCTCCCACTACGGGAGGTGCGTGAAGGCCCCGCTGTAAAGGCGGGCGATCGTCAGGGGGGGCTGGATGTAAGGGCTCTGCCAGTTTCCCAGCCCTCCCTCCCACCAGACGATGCGGTAGTGCCCCGGGGGTTTAGTGGGTATTCCGGAGAGTCCTCCGGCGAGTCCCACATAACCCTTCCGTCCCCCCCGACGGGAGGGTATGCGTAAACGCATTACCCGGGTTAAAAAAAAAAAAAAAAAAAAAAAAAGGTTAGGTTAGGTTCCCCTGGGCTGGAAGACGGCAAACTTGGTCCTCTTGAAGAAGGGCGGCAGGGCCGCGGACTCTCCCTCTGCGTACCGTCCCATTTGCCTGCTGGACGAGGGCGGCAAGTTATTCGAACGAATAATTGCCGCTCGTCTCTGCACACATCTGTGGCAGGTAGGCCCCAACCTGTCGGACGACCAGTACGGTTTCCGGCAGGCGCGTTCGACGGTGGACGCCATTCTACGCGTGCGTTCGCTGTCGGACCAGGTACTGTCCCGGGGCGGGAGGATGTTGGCGGTGTCCTTGGACATCGTCAACGCGTTCAACTCCTTGCCCTGGAGGGCGATCAGGGAGGCGCTCGTCCATCACGGAGTGCCTCCTTACCTGCAGCGCATAGTTGGCTCCTACTTGCAGCACAGGTGTGTGCAGTATGTAGGCAGGGATGGTGCATTGCACCAGAGGGAGGTCAATTGCGGGGTTCCTCAGGGGTCGGTCTTGGGCCCCCTCCTGTGGAACCTCACATACGACGCGGTCTTGCGCGTCGATCTCCCCGCCGGCGTACACGTCGTCTGCTACGCGGACGACACTCTTGTGTTGGCTGGTGGGGACTCCTTCGACGGGACCAAGGAGCTCGCCGAGCTTGGGGTGGCATGCGTGGTGGATGGGATCCACCAGCTGGGTCTGCGGATAGCGCCTGCGAAGACCGAGGCGCTATGGTTCCATAAGCTCCCGAGGGGGCGGGAACCACCCAGCATGTCGGTTCGCGTGGGTGACGTGGACGTCCAGGTGGGGCCCTTTCTGAAGTACTTGGGCCTCACCTTGGACAGTCGCTGGGACTTCGGGGAGCACTTTAGTCGCTCCGTCCCCCGAGTTCGGAAAGTGGTCGGTGCTATGCACGGGCTACTTCCGAATCTCGGGGGGCCGAGTGAAGGTGTTCGCCGCCTTTACGCGGGTGTCGTGCGATCGATGGCACTCTACGGAGCGCCCGTCTGGTCTCACAGGCTGGCGGGTGTTAGGCGCTGCCGGGCCCTGTACAATGGGCTCCAGCGTCCTATTGCCATACGCATCGCGAGAGGGTATCGCACGATATCCTTTGAGGCGGCAACACTGCTGGCGCGGTTTCCGCCCCTCGACATCCTGGCGAGGATGGACGCACGTGTGTTCGTCCGTCTTCGTCACGATGGCGGGGGTGGAGCCGCGCCAGTTGAAGTGAGGCATGAAGAGCGCCGATGTGCGCTGGAGGAGTGGCGCGAGCGGCTGGAGGAGCCGCGTAACTCGCGCCAACGCGCCGTCGGCGCGATTCTGCCGAGCTTCGAAGCCTGGCTAGGGAGGGAGGTAGGGCACGTCACCTATCGTCTTACTCAGGTGCTCACCGGACACGGTTGTTTCGGTGAGTTCCTGAGTAGGATCGGACGCGAACCGACACCGCAATGCCACCATTGCGGGTGGGACCTCGATTCCGCGCAGCACACGTTGGAGGAGTGTCCAGCGTGGGGCGTGGAGCGCGGAATCCTGGTCGCCAGGATCGGGCAGGATCTGTCTCCGCCGAGCGTAGTAGCGGCTATGCTGGCGGAGGAGTCGGCTTGGCAGGCCGTGGCCTCTTTCTGTGAGACCGTTTTGGTTCGGAAAGAGGCCAGCGAGCGAGATCGGGAGAGGGCCGATCCCGCTCGGAGAAGGCGGCGGCGGGGTGTAGGCAACGGCCACCCCGCGCCGCCAGCCCCCCCGTGATGGGGGGCCCGCGGCTCCCCCTGTAGAGGGGGTCTCACCGGGCCGTGGGTGGTGGCAGGAGTGAGGGCTCCAGCCTCCACCACTAAGTGGACCCGGGGAGGATGGCGGCGCGTTTGTGGAGCGCGCCGCTGTAAGCTCCGCGAAGGCACTGGGGGCGGCAGCTACGGTCGCCCCCCGGGACGTGCATCGGCAGATGCGGGAGGGGTTTTTGGAGGCAATTTGATTCCCAAAAACCCCTCTTTGCGCATCGAGGCTGGACCACCGCGGGAGGTTTAGTGGGTCGGGCGAGTCCGCCTAAACCCCACATAACCCCGTCGCACCCTGCATGCGGCGGGGTATCTGGTCGCAGATTCCTGCCCGCGTTACCAAAAAAAAAAAAAAAGGTTAGGTTAGGTTAGGTTGGGGGACCCCCCACAGTGCTTGCGTCCACGTCGCGTCCCCTGGAAACGACCCGATTCTGACCACCGTAACGGAGTGGCAGATCGGGCTCGGCTAAAGTGCACTGTGCGTCGTAGACTTATTGCGGAATCTACGACAATTGCGGATATGTCTAAGCAGCCCTTGCGGGACGCCTCCGGGCGTTTCCTAAAAGGCCCTTCTCAGGGCCACCCAAAAGGCCCTTCTCAGGGCCCCCAAAAGGCCCTTCTCAGGGCCACCCAAAAGGCCCTTCTCAGGGCCAGCCAAAAGGCCCTTCTCAGGGCCAACCAAAAGGCCCTTCTCAGGGCCACGCTGGCGAGGACGCTTCAGCGTCAGAGGCTAGCCGCGCACCATCTGCGGCTAGCATGTACCGCGGGACAGGGGACTTGTCGGATTCCGACGAGTCTCTCGTACTGGAGTCGGACGGCGGTTCGGCAGTGGAGGCGGGAATTCGCTTACAAAAGCGAAAGCGGGCCTTCCTTAAGGACGGTGGCGAGGGCTCCTCGGACTCTGCGAGGAGTGCTAAGCCTAAAAAGAAGGCGAAGGCCAAGAAGCCTTCCAATGTGGCAGACACCCACGACGTGGGTCTAGCGGATGCTGAACGCCAGCTAAACCTGGCTCGGCGAGAGCAACTGCAACAGGACCTGGAGGAGCAGGTCGCTACAAAGGAGCAGCAGGCTATAACCACCCGGGCCAAGTCTGGTTACGGTGCGTCCTGCGTCCTGTACGCGGACCATTCGCTGGCCGAACTGGAGCGCATGGCCCTAGAGGACGAAGAGGGGATCAAGGAGGTTGCCTCTAAGTCCTCAAATCTTAAGGGGACTTTCCAGAAGTCCCTTAAGTGCAGGGCCGCCAGCATGGCTGGCATCGTCCGTGAGCTGGTGCAGCGCACAGCCACGGATGAGACACGGCAACTGCAGGCGAAGGTGGATCGTCTGCAGTCGGAGGTTAGCCAGCTGCACAAGAAGCTGGCTGAACTCACGGCCCGGCCAACTCAAGCCGAGCCGAGACCAGCGGTCGAGGGCCCTCCCTCCTCCTCCAACCTTGAGGATATCATCCGCAAGGTCGTCATGGAGGAAAGGGCCTTTACAAGAGCCTGCCTCGCCGGCATCGAAGACAGGCTCTTGCCGGAGAAACGCCTCCGACCGCCCCTCGCGGCGGAGAAGAGGCAGTGCGAGCCGGGGCCATCCTCCCAGATAGAGGACGCCCTTCTCCCCTCCACCACCCCGTCCAACGACTGGACGAAGGTTGGCAAGAAGGGGAAGGGCAAGGCCAAAAAGAAGGCGAAAACGGTCGCCACCCCTGCCTCCCCACCCAACATCATCCCTCCCTGCCCGTCCCAGACGACCGGCAAGGGAAAGGGGAAGGGGAAGGGGAAAAAGTCGACCCCTAAGCCCGCCAACCCTGCTCCCGCAGCAAAACGGGCCCCAGCCGGTGGGAGAAAGTTGGTTCCTCCCAAGACAGCAGCTGTCGTGGTGACGCTCACCGCGGAGGCTGCAGAGCGGGGCGAGACGTACGAGTCCGTTTTAAAACGGGCTCGTGCCAACGCCGATCCCACAAAGTTGGGTATCGGCGCAATCGCGTGCCGTCAGACCCAAGCCGGGGCTCGTATCTTCGAGTTCCCGGGGGCCCAGGGCGGTGCAAATGCGGACCTCTTCGCATCTAAATTGCGAGAGGTCATCGCGGACGCGGCCAAGGTTGCCAGACCTGTTAAGTCTGCTGCCTTGGAGGTGACCAATCTTGACGATTCGGTCACCAAAGAGGAGGTGGTGGCGGCGGTCGCAGCAATAGGGGGCTGCGACGTCGCAGCGGTGCAGGGTCGGGCCATCAGGCCCGGCCGCGGTGGTATGGGCACCATTCGCCTGGAGTGCCCAGTCACCGCAGCCAAGGCCGTCCTCGCCAAGGGACGGCTAGCGGTGGGCTTCAGCTCGAGTGTGGTCCGAGCACTTGGAGAACAGCCTCTGCGCTGCTTCAAGTGCTTCGTACTTGGACACACGCGGGCCCTCTGTCCGTCCAAAGTGGACAGGTCAGAGTGCTGCTACCGCTGCGGTAAGGAGGGGCACAAGTCCGCCACATGCACGGCCACCACGCCGCACTGCGTGGTATGTGCCGCTAGCGGCCGCCCGGCGGGCCACGTAATGACGGGGAGGAACTGCAATCCTCCCCCAAAGAAGGGTAAAGCGCAGGCACCGTCCCAGCCTGCTGCCACCACCGCCACCCCGGAAGTTCCCGGGACCTCGGTGGAAGACGAGAGGGGTGCGATGTCTGAATGATGGTTAGGTCCGGACATCGCATCCTCCAAACGAACGCCAACCACTGCAAAGCCGCCCAAGACCTGCTGATGCAGGCCATGGCTGAGTGGTTGGTGGACGTGGCGGTGGTTGCTGAGCCGTACTCGGTGCCTAGCCGTTGGCTGGGCGATCGGGACGGCTTGGTGGCGTTAGTGTCGCGGTCTTCCACGGATTCCCCTTCCCTCTCGCTCTTAGAGAGGGGACCGGGATACGTGGCCGCCGCGTGGGGAGATATAGCCCTTGTGGGCGTATATTTCTCCCCTAACCGCCCTCTTTCAGACTTCGAGGATTTCTTGGAAATCCTCGCCACAGTTGTCGGTAGGGCGGCGCCTCGCCAGGTCGCCGTGTTAGGTGACTTTAACGCCAAGTCAGCGGCCTGGGGCAACCAGGCCGCCTCCTGCAACGTTCGCGGGAGGGCTGTCGAGTTCTGGGCGGCCTCGTGCGGCGTGTCCCTCCTCAACAGAGGGACGGTCGACACGTGTGTGCGGCAACGGGGAGGGACAGTGGTTGACCTGTCGTTTGCCACCCCCGCTCTTGCCGCCCGCGTTGTCGACTGGCGGGTAGAAATGGTGGAGACCCTGTCGGACCACCGATATGTGCGGTTCGATATCTCCACCCAGAGCCCTCGAGGGATGGCCCGCTCGGGCCAATCCCCCTTTCCACGGTGGGCTCTCACCCGCCTGGACCGAGGGGCGGCTAAGGAGGCGGCTTTTGTCCAGGACTGGCTCTCGCCTCCTGTCAATGTCCTGGACGTGGACGCTGCAGCGGTCCAACTGCGGGAGTCCCTGACCGAGGTGTGCAACTCTAGCATGCCTCGGTCTCACCGCCCGGGTCCCCGTCGCGCCGTCTACTGGTGGACGGAGGAGCTAGCGGGGCTCCGTGCCGCCTGCGTAGTGGCCAGGAGAGCCTACACACGGAGCCGGCGGCGAAGTGTGCGGGACTTGCCTAACGAGGATCTTCTCTACGCCTCCTACGTAGAGGCGAGGAAGGTCCTGAAAGCAGCGATGTTCGCCGCCGACGATGCGGCGCGAGCCGAACTGCTGGAGGGTCTGAACAGGGACCCGTATGGGAGACCATACAAGGCGGCGCGGAATAAACTGCGCCCCTTCGGTCCCCCGCTGGCGGAGACCCTTGAGCCGGCATTGCTGGATGGGGTGGTCCGGTCCTTGTTTCCGAGCAGGACCACTTTTACCCCACCAGTAATGGACCCTCCGCGAGAGACGGCCCCGCCGGAAGAGGAGGTCCCTCCGGTCACGGGGGCGGAGTTTGGCGCGGCGACCCTTCGCCTCCGCGCTAAAAAAACCGCCCCCGGGCCAGACGGTGTCCCCGCACGGGTGGTGGCCATCGCCGCCACACAAATGGAGGATAGGTTTCGGGACCTCTTCAGCGCGTGTTTCACGGCTGGGAGGTTCCCGAAACCTTGGAAGGAGGGGCAGCTGTGCCTGCTCCATAAAGAAGGACGCCCGGCGGACTCCCCTTCGGCATACCGGCCCATCGTTCTTTTAGATGAGGTCGGTAAGATGTTCGAGGGGATTATTGCCGCCCGGCTGAATGGCCTCCTGCGGGAGGTAGGGCCGAACCTGTCGGACGCCCAATTCGGATTCCGAACGGGGCGTTCGACAGTGGATGCATTGGCCCACCTGAAAGGCCAAGTGCGGGAGGCCGTGGATTGCGGGGACGGAGTGTTGGCTGTGTCATTCGATATAGCCAACGCCTTCAACTCCGTCCCGCACTTGACAATACTGGAGGCACTCCGGTACCACGGAGTGCCTCAATACTTGAGGGATCTCTTGGCCAGTTACTTGGAGGATCGAGCGGTCCTCCTCGTAGACAAAACTGGCCAAGTGCGGAGGTACGACGCGGAGTCTGGTGTTCCTCAGGGGTCTGTCCTAGGACCACTCCTGTGGAACATCGGTTTCGATTGGCTCCTGCGGGGATCCCTTCTCCAGGGCACGAGTGTCATCTGCTACGCGGATGACACTCTCCTCACCGCCTGGGGGAGGAAGTTTAGGGAGGCGGCCACTTTGGCCTCGGCTGGCGGGTCCTTGGTCGCAGGAAGGATCCGCCGGCTGGGATTGGGGGTTGCGCTGCACAAGACCGAGGCCGTGTTCTTTCACGGACCTCGGCAGCGCATCCCTCCTGACGCCCACATTGTTGTGGAAGGCGTTAGGATCGGGGTGAGGACCCAGATTAAATATCTGGGCCTCATCATCGATAGCAGGTGGCGCTTCGGCCCACACTTTAGCGGGCTGTCGACGCGCCTGTTGAGGGCGGCAAACGCCCTCTCGTGGCTCCTCCCGAACTTGGGAGGCCCTAAGGCGCGATGCCGGCATTTATATGCCGGCATACTTAAAAGTATGGCTCTCTACGGGGCCCCCATCTGGGCGGACTCCCTCCACCGGAGGGAGAACGCTACCGCCATCCGCAGGCCTCAAAGGGCCATTGCACAGCGGGTGGCGAGGGCCTACCGCTCGGTTGGGTTTGCGGCGTCGTGCGCTCTGGCCGGCACCCCTCCTTGGGAACTCGAGGCGTGGGTGCTAGCCAGAGTGTATGAGTGGACGGCGGGACGCAGGGCGCTCGGGGAGCGCCCCGCTGCAGAAGAGCGGGAAGCCGTCCGGCGAGAGGCAAAGGACGCCATCGTCCAGCATTGGACGGATGCCCTCGCCTCCGCAACTTTCGGCCGACGAACGCTTGACGCGCTCGGGCCAGTCCTTAAAGATTGGCTCGGGCGGTCACATGGGTTCCTCTCCTTCCGTCTGGTGCAGGTGTTATCCGGGCATGGTTGCTTCGGCAAGTGCCTGCACCGGATCGGAAGGGAGGAGACCCCTTCGTGCCACGACTGTGGCGCGGCGGAGGACACAGCGCAGCACACCCTTGAGGTGTGCCCGTCGTGGTCCGAGCCGCGACGAGTAATGGTCTCGTTGGTGGGCCAGGACCTCTCGCTACCTAGTGTGGTCGTATCCATGCTGGGAAGCGAGGAGGCCTGGGCAGCGGTTGCCTCCTTTTGTGAAGACGTCATGTCCCAAAAGGAGGCAGCGGAGCGTGAGCGGGAGGATGACCCTCTCGCAGCGCCGCTCCGCAGGCGAAGACGGGGTGGTAGAAGGCGGTTGTACGACAGCCGTCTTCCTCCCCCTGGTGGAGGATAGCGGGAGTTAGGCGCGGGGGCGTCTTCTCCCGCATTGCACCTATCCTCCACCTCCGTTGGGCGGGAATGGCCGAGCACTCGCGGTCATTCCCGGGCCCCTCCCACAACGGGAGGTGTGTGAAGGCCCCGCTGTAAAGGCGGGCGGTCGTCAGGGGGGGGCTGGATGTAAGGGCTCTGCCAGTTTCCCAGCCCTCCCTCCCACCAGACGATGCGGTAGTGCCCCGGGGGTTTAGTGGGTATTCCGGAGAGTCCTCCGGCGAGTCCCACATAACCCTTCCGTCCCCCCCGACGGGAGGGTATGCGTAAATGCATTACCCGGGTTAAAAAAAAAAAAAAAAAAAAAAAAGGTTAGGTTAGGTTAGGTTAGGTTAGGTTAGGTTAGGTTAGGTTAGGTTAGGTTAGGTTAGGTTAGGTTAGGTTAGGTTAGGTTAGGTTTTTCCGAGCCCTACTATGTCTCACCTGGAGATAACTGGGTAGGGGACCTAGAGGGGCTTGTCTCAATTGTGACCCAAGGGCTCACCTTTGACAGCGTGACGAAGGGCAAAGGGTACGTTGCGGCCCTGGTAAGAGGAGTTATGATCATAGCTGTTTACTTTTCACCAAACCGGGTCCTCTCTGACTTTGAGAGTTTCCTTGATGAGGTGGGAGTTTTGGTAGGGCGGAGTCACCCATTTCCAGTGATTTTGCTTGGTGACCTTAACGCCAAGTCATTGGCTTGGGGGTCTCAAGTCACGGACGCTCGAGGGGAGACTTTAGAAGAGTGGGCTCTGACCACAGGTTTGTCCATCGTAAACCAAGGAACAGAGTCTACGTGTGTACGACAGCAAGGCGAGTCCATTGTGGACGTCACATTCGTCAGCTCGAACCTGATGAGTCGCATACGCGACTGGAAAGTTGTGGTGGACCTGGAGACGCTGTCGGACCATCGTTACATCAGGTTCAAGGTATCTCCTCAGCCGTTCGTCTTAAACAGACCTGCTGGAGGAGTCAATCCACAGGGTGACAGTCCAAGATGGGCGTTGAAACAACTTGATCGGGTATCACTGGAAGAAGCCGTTATAGTACAAAGCTGGCTACCTATACCGAGTGAGGCGGAGCTCAACGTCGAGGAAGAAACGGAGTGGTTTCGTGAGGCATTGTCACAAATCTGTGACGCAGCGATGCCTAGAGCTAAGCCGCAATCTAAGAAGCGGCAAGTCTATTGGTGGTCGGCTGAACTCACAAACTTAAGGCGTGAATGTGTTGTGGCGAGGCGACAATACACCAGGCAGCGACGGAGACGACACCGTGATGAGGAGCTGGAGGGACAGCTTTACGACCTGTATAGGGAGGCTAAAGCTGCTCTGAAGCTGGCCATCGCTAAGGCAAAACACGAGGCGCGGGAAGAGTTGCTGGAGACTTTAAACCAGGATCCATGGGGGCGACCATACAGAATGGTAAGGAGCAAGCTCCGACCATGGGCGCCTCCGCTGACGCAGAGTCTTGAACCCGAACTGTTGGAGGAAGTAATTACTACGTTGTTCCCCACCAGAGAAGACCATGTTCCGCCATCCATGGCCCCACCTGACGTGGAGCCTAATGCGGATGACGCTGTGCCAGAGGTGGAAGAGGTGGAACTTAGAGTAGCAGTTCTACGGCTTAAAGCAAAGAACACTGCCCCAGGCCCAGACGGTATTCCTGGTCGGGTGTGGGTGCAAGCCCTCAAGATGTTGGGACTGCGACTTCAGAGGCTCTTTCATGCCTGCCTTGAAAAAGAAATTTTCCCAAAGCAATGGAAAACAGGACGACTGGTTCTGATTAAAAAAGAGGGTCGACCATCATCCTCTCCATCTGCTTACCGCCCTATCGTTCTTCTCAACGAGGCGGGTAAATTATTCGAGCGTATTATCGCCGGTCGTCTTGCTGTGCATCTGAACTGCATTGGTCCAGGTCTCGATGACAACCAGTTTGGATTCCGCAGGGGACGATCGACGATTGGGGCAATTTCTCGTGTGAAGGAAGTCACAGAGGAGGCAGTAGCCCGGGGTGAGGTTGTCCTGGCGGTGTCTTTAGACATTGCCAACGCCTTCAACACCCTACCCTGGAGCTGCATAAGAGAAGCCCTGAAGTACCACCAGGTGCCAAAATATCTCCAGGGCATAGTGCGGGATTATCTAGATGACCGATATGTTACATGTCAAGGAAAAGATGGACTTCAAAGACAGTACCAGATGTCTTGCGGTGTTCCACAGGGCTCGGTTTTAGGACCGCTCCTGTGGAACATCGGATACGACTGGGTGCTTAGAGGTGCTGTACTAAGAGGAATAAGGGTGACATGCTACGCTGATGACACCCTCGTCACTGCCAAGGGCAAATCCTACAGGGAGGCGTCGCTCCTTGCTACG
Source organism: Horisme vitalbata (assembly GCA_951804965.1). Lineage (NCBI taxonomy): Eukaryota > Metazoa > Arthropoda > Insecta > Lepidoptera > Geometridae > Horisme > Horisme vitalbata. Next base: position 17,476 of record OX638104.1, on the reverse strand, counting down.
GCGGGCGTGGCGCAGGTGGTCAGCCGAATAAGGAGACTTGGGTTAGAAGTAGCCCTCAACAAGTCTGAGGCCTTATTCTTTCATGGGCCAAGAAGTAAGCCTCCAGCGGGATCTCATATTGTGGTGAGTGGGGTTCGCATCGGTGTTGAGTCAACTATGAAGTACTTGGGACTCGTCCTTGATAGCCGATGGGACTTTAATGCCCACTTCACAAAAATATCGCCCAAGCTGATAGCAACGGCAGCTGCCCTTGGAGGCATTCTCCCCAACTTGAGGGGGGCTAAGACCAGCTGCCGACGGCTCCATATGGGAGTCGTACGTTCGATGGCGTTGTATGGAGCTCCGGTATGGGCCGAATCTCTCAATAGCAGAAACATCGCACTACTACGCAAACCGCAAAGAGCGATGGCGTTGAGAGTAGTAAGGGGATATCGGACGATCTCGTTCGAAGCTGCGTGCGTATTAGCAGGGTCCCTACCGTGGGACTTAGACGCTAAGGGTCTCGCATCCGTTTACCATTGGCGAGAACAGGAAATATTGCGAGGGCAGCGACCAGCAGCAAGGGAGGTGACAGTCAAAAGACATCAATTCCATGAGAAATTGGTGAATGAATGGAAAAGGAGACTGGAGAGGCCAAGTGCTGGCATAAACACTATAGAGGCGATACGACCTTTCCTAAAGGAATGGCTTTCTAGAGAGCATGGCAGTATGACATACCGGTTGACACAGGTACTGTCGGGACATGGATGCTTCTCGAAGTACCTGTGTCGAATAAAAAGGGAATCAAATAGCCTATGTCATCATTGTGACAACAGCAACGAAGACACGGCGATGCACACCTTAAAGGAATGCCAAGCGTGGGCTTCTCAAAGGCGAGAACTCGTTGATGGAGTTGGGCAGGACCTATCACTTCCGGCGATAGTTGCAGCTATGGTTGGAAGCGAGTTGTCCTGGAAATCAATGGTCAAGTTTTGTGAAGACGTGATCTCACATAAAGAAAAGGCGGAAAGAGAAAGAGAGATCTCAACCGACAACCCGATTCGTAATAGGCGAACCGGAAATCGGAGGAGAAATCTCCACCAGCTTCAACCCCCATAACAGCTCAGGCGGCGGCACCGGGGGGGTGTCCGCCGCCCACTAACGAGCCTTGAGATGGCGCGCGTGGAGGTTCCGCGCGCCTCTTAAAGTAAGAGACGATGTGGCCCAAAGGTCAACGCTGTCGAGACCATGGAAGAATGGAAACGCACCCACAGTCCCGACAAAAAGCGTTCAGAGGGAACCCCGCGGAGTTTTAGTGAGTAGGAGTCTCACATAACCTCCCGCCTCCCCCCGAGGTGGGAGGTATCCATGATGGATTTCTTCGCGTAACAAAAAAAAAAAAAAAAAAGGTTAGGTTAGGTTAGGTTAGGTTAGGTTAGGTTAGGTTAGGTTAGGTTAGGTTAGGTTAGGTTAGGTTAGGTTAGGTTAGGTTAGGTTAGGTTAGGTTAGGTTAGGTTAGGTTAGGTTAGGTTAGGTTAGGTTAGGTTAGGTTAGGTTAGGTTAGGTTAGGTTAGGTTAGGTTAGGTTAGGTTAGGTTAGGTTAGGTTAGGTTAGGTTAGGTTAGGTTAGGTTAGGTTAGGTTAGGTTAGGTTGGGGGACCCCCCACAGTGCTTGCGTCCACGTCGCGTCCCCTGGAAACGACCCGATTCTGACCACCGTAACGGAGTGGCAGATCGGGCTCGGCTAAAGTGCACTGTGCGTCGTAGACTTATTGCGGACTCTACGACTATTGCGGATATGCCTAAGCAGCCTTCGCGGGACGCCTCCGGGCGTTTCCTAAAAGGCCCTTCTCAGGGCCACCCAAAAGGCCCTTCTCAGGGCCAACCAAAAGGCCCTTCTCAGGGCCACCCAAAAGGCCCTTCTCAGGGCCAGCCAAAAGGCCCTTCTCAGGGCCACGCAGGCGATGACGCTTCAGCGTCAGAGGCTAGCCGCGCACCATCTGCGGCTAGCATGTATCGCGGGGCGGGGGACTTGTCGGATTCCGACGAGTCTCTTGCAATGGAGTCGGACGTCGGTTCGGCAGTGGATGCGGGAAGTCGCTTACAAAAGCGAAAGCGGGCCTTCCTTAAGGACGGTGGCGAGGGCTCCTCGGACTCTGCGAGGAGTGCCAAGCCGAAAAAGAAGGCGAAGGCCAAGAAGCCTTCCAATGTGGCGGACACCCACGACGTGGGTCTGGCGGAAGCTCAACGCGAGCTTAACCTGGCTCGGCGAGACCAACTCCAGCAGGACCTGGAGGAGCAGGTGGCTACTAAGGAACAGCAGGCTATAGCCACCCGGGCCAAGTCTGGTTACGGTGCGTCCTGCGTCCTGTACGCGGACCATTCACTGGCCGAGCTGGAGCGCATGGCCCTAGAGGACGAAGAGGGGATCAAGGAGGTTGCCTCTAAGTCCTCAAATCTTAAGGGGACTTTCCAGAAGTCCCTTAAGTGCAGGGCCGCCAGCATGGCAGGCATCATCCGTGAGCTGGTGCAGCGCACAGCCACGGATGAGACACGGCAACTGCAGGCGAAGGTGGATCGTCTGCAGTCGGAGGTCAGCCAGCTGCACAAGAAGCTGGCTGAACTCACGGCCCGGCCAACTCAAGCCGAGCCGAGACCAGCGGTCGAGAGCCCTCCCTCCTCCTCAAACCTTGAGGATGTCATCCGCAAGGTCGTCATGGAGGAAAGGGCCTTTACAAGAGCCTGCCTCGCCGGCATTGAAGACAGGCTCTTGCCGGAGAAACGCCTCCGACCGCCCCTCGCGGCGGAGAAGAGGCAGTGCGAGCCGGGGCCATCCTCCCAGATGGAGGACGCCCTTCTCCCCTCCACCACCCCGTCCAACGACTGGACGAAGGTTGGCAAGAAGGGGAAGGGCAAGGCCAAAAAGAAGGCGAAGACGGTCGCCGCCCCTGCCTCCCCACCCAACATCACCCCTCCCTGCCCGTCCCAGACGACCGGCAAGGGAAAGGGGAAGGGGAAGGGGAAAAAGTCGGCCCCTAAGCCCGCCAACCCTGCTCCCGCAGCAAAACGGGCCCCAGCCGGTGGAAGGAAGTTGGTTCCTCCCAAGACCGCAGCGGTCGTGGTGACGCTCACCGCGGAGGCTGCAGAGCGGGGCGAGACGTACGAGTCCGTTTTAAAACGGGCTCGTGCCAACGCTGATCCCACAAAGTTGGGCATCGGCGCAATCGCGTGCCGTCAGACTCAAGCCGGGGCTCGTATCTTCGAGTTCCCGGGGGCCCAGGGAGGTGCAAATGCGGACCTCTTCGCTTCTAAACTGCGAGAGGTCATCGCGGACGCGGCCAAGGTTGCCAGACCTGTGAAGTCTGCTGCCTTGGAGGTGACCAATCTTGACGATTCGGTCACCAAAGAGGAGGTGGTGGCGGCGGTCGCAGCAATAGGGGGCTGCGACGTCGCAGCGGTGCAGGGTCGGGCCATCAGGCCCGGCCGCGGTGGCATGGGCACCATTCGCCTGGAGTGCCCAGTCACCGCAGCCAAGGCCGTCCTCGCCAAGGGACGGCTAGCGGTGGGCTTCAGCTCGAGTGTGGTCCGAGCACTTGGAGAACAGCCTCTGCGCTGCTTCAAGTGCTTCGCAGTTGGACACACGCGGGCCCTCTGTCCGTCCAAAGTGGACAGGTCAGAGTGCTGTTACCGCTGCGGTAAGGAGGGGCACAAGTCCGCAACATGCACGGCCGCCACGCCGCACTGCGTGGTATGTGCCGCCAGTGGCCGCCCAGCGGGCCATATAATGACGGGGAGGAACTGCAATCCTCCCCCAAAGAAGGGCAAAGCGCAGGCACCGTCCCAGCCTGCTGCCACCACCGCCGCCCCGGAAGTTCCCGGGACCTCGGTGGAAGACGAGAGGGGTGCGATGTCTGAATGATGGTTAGGTCCGGACATCGCATCCTCCAAACGAACGCCAACCACTGCAAAGCCGCCCAAGACCTGCTGATGCAGGCCATGGCTGAGTGGTTGGTGGACGTGGCGGTGGTTGCTGAGCCGTACTCGGTGCCTGGCCGTTGGCTGGGCGATCGGGACGGCTTGGTGGCGTTAGTGTCGCGGTCTTCCACAGACTCCCCTCCCCTCTCGCTCTTAGAGAGGGGACCGGGATACGTGGCCGCCGCGTGGGGAGATATAGCCCTTGTGGGCGTATATTTCTCCCCTAATCGCCCTCTATCCGATTTCGAGGATTTCCTGGGAATCCTCACCGCAGTTGTCGGGAGGGCGGCGCCTCGCCAGGTCGCCGTATTAGGTGACCTAAACGCCAAGTCGGTGGCCTGGGGCAACCAGGCCGCCTCTTGCAACGTTCGTGGGAGAGCCGTCGAGTCTTGGGCGGCCTCGTGCGGCGTGTCCCTCCTTAACAGAGGGACGATCGACACGTGTGTGCGGCAACGGGGAGGGACAGTGGTTGACCTGTCGTTCGCCACCCCCGCTCTTGCCGCCCGCGTTGTCGACTGGCGCGTTGAAATGGTGGAGACCTTGTCGGACCACCGATATGTGCGGTTCGACATCTCCACACAGAGCCCCCGAGGGATGGCCCGCTCGGGCCAATCCCCCTTTCCACGGTGGGCTCTCACCCGCCTGAACCGAGAGGCGGCTAAGGAGGCGGCGTTTGTCCAGGACTGGCTCTCGCCTCCTGTCAATGTCCTGGACGTGGACGCTGCAGCGGTCCAACTGCGGGAGTCCCTGACCGAGGTGTGCAACTCTAGCATGCCCCGGTCTCACCGCCCGGCTCCCCGTCGCGCCGTCTACTGGTGGACGGAGGAGCTGGCGGGGCTCCGAGCCGCCTGCGTGGTGGCCAGGAGGGCCTACACACGGAGCCGGCGGCGAAGTGTGCGGGACTTGCCGAACGAGGATCTTCTCTACGCCTCCTACGTAGAGGCGAAGAAGGTCCTTAAGGCAGCGATGTTCGCCGCCGATGACGCGGCGCGAGCCGAACTGCTGGAAGGTCTCGACAGGGACCCGTATGGGAGACCATACAAGGCGGCGCGGAATAAACTGCGCCCCTTCGGTCCCCCGCTGGCGGAGACCCTCGAGCCGTCATTGCTGGATGGGGTGGTCCGGTCCTTGTTCCCGAGCAGGACCGATTTTGCCCCACCAGTAATGGACCCTCCGCGAGAGACGGCTCCGCCGGAAGAGGAGGTTCCTCCAGTCACGGAGGCGGAGTTTGGTGCGGCGACCCTTCGTCTCCGCGCTAAGAAAACCGCCCCCGGGCCAGACGGCATCCCCGCACGGGTGGTGGCCATCGCCGCCACCCAAATGGAGAATAGGTTCCGGGACCTCTTCAGCGCGTGTTTCACGGCTGGGAGGTTCCCAAAAGCTTGGAAGGAGGGGCAGCTGTGCCTGCTCCGTAAGGAGGGACGCCCGGCTGAGTCCCCTTCGGCATACCGGCCCATCGTTCTGTTAGATGAGGTCGGTAAGATGTTCGAGGGGATTATTGCCGCCCGGCTTAATGGTCTCCTGCGGGAGGTAGGACCGGACCTGTCGGACGCCCAATTTGGTTTCCGAACGGGGCGTTCGACAGTGGATGCGTTGGCCCGCCTGAAAGGCCAAGTGCGGGAGGCCGTAGATTGCGGGGACGGAGTGTTGGCTGTGTCATTCGATATAGCCAACGCCTTCAACTCCGTCCCGCACTTGACAATCCTGGAGGCACTCCGGTACCACGGAGTGCCTCAATACTTGATGGACCTCTTGGCCAGTTACTTGGAGGATCGGGTGGTCCTCCTCGTAGACAAAACTGGCCAAGTACGGAGGTACGGCGCAGAGTCCGGTGTTCCACAGGGGTCTGTCCTAGGACCACTCCTGTGGAACATCGGCTTCGATTGGCTCCTGCGGGGATCCCTTCTCCAGGGCACGAGTGTCATCTGCTACGCGGATGACACTCTCCTTACCGCCCGGGGGACGGATTTTAGGGAGGCGGCCACTTTGGCCTCGGCTGGCGGGTCCTTGGTCGCAGGAAGGATCCGCCGGCTTGGATTGGGGGTTGCGCTGCACAAAACCGAGGCCGTGTTCTTCCACGGGCCCCGGCAACGCATCCCTCCTGACGCCCACATTGTCGTGGAAGGCTTCAGGATCGGGGTGAGGACCCAGATTAAATATCTGGGCCTCATCCTTGATAGCAGGTGGCGCTTCGGCCCACACTTCAGCGGGCTGTCGACGCGCCTGTTGAGGGCGGCAAACGCCCTCTCGTGGCTCCTCCCGAACTTGGGAGGCCCCAAGGCGCGATGCCGGCATTTGTATGCCGGCATACTAAAAAGTATGGCCCTTTACGGGGCCCCCATCTGGGTGGAGTCTCTCCACAGGAGGGAGAACGCTACCGCGATCCGCCGGCCCCAAAGGGCCATTGCACAGCGGGTGGCGAGGGCCTACCGCTCGGTTGGCTTCGCGGCGTCGTGCGCTCTGGCTGGCACCCCTCCTTGGGAACTCGAGGCGTGGGTGCTAGCCAGAGTGTATGAGTGGACGGCGGGACGCAGGGCGCTCGGGGAGCACCCCGCTGCAGACGAGCGAGAGGCCGTCCGGCGAGAGGCGAAGGACGCCATCGTCCAGCATTGGACGGATGCTCTCGCCTCCGCCACTTTCGGCCGCCGAACACTGGACGCGCTCGGGCCAGTCCTTAAAGATTGGCTCGGGCGGTCGCATGGGTTCCTCTCCTTCCGTCTGGTGCAGGTGTTATCCGGGCACGGTTGCTTCGGCAAGTGCCTGCACCGGATCGGAAGGGAGGAGACCCCGTCGTGCCAAGACTGTGGCGCGGCGGTGGACACGGCGCAGCACACCCTTGAGGTGTGCCCGTCATGGTCCGATCCGCGACGGGATATGGTCGCGGTGGTGGGCCAGGACCTCTCGCTACCTAGCGTGGTTGTCTCCATGCTGGGAAGCGAGGAGGCCTGGGCAGCGGTTGCCTCCTTTTGTGAAGACGTAATGTCCCAAAAGGAGGCAGCGGAGCGCGAGCGGGAGGATGACCCTCTCGCAGCGCCGCTCCGCAGGCGAAGACGGGGTGGTAGAAGGCGGTTGTACGACAGCCGTCTTCCTCCCCCTGGTGGAGGATAGCGGGAGTAAGGCGCGGGGGCGTCTTCTCCCGCATTGCACCTATCCTCCACCTCCGTTGGGCGGGAATGGCTGAGCACTCGCGATCATTCCCGGGCCCCTTCCACAACGGAAGGTGTGCGAAGGCCCCGCTGTAAAGGCGGGCGGTCGTCAGGGGGGGGCTGGATGTAAGGGCTCTGCCAGTTTCCCAGCCCTCCCTCCCACCAGACGATGCGGTAGTGCCCCGGGGGTTTAGTGGGTATTCCGGAGAGTCCTCCGGCGAGTCCCACATAACCCTTCCGTCCCCCCCGACGGGAGGGTATGCGTAAAAGCATTACCCGGGTTAAAAAAAAAAAAAAAAGGTTAGGTTAGGTTAGGTTAGGTTAGGTTAGGTTAGGTTAGGTTAGGTTAGGTTAGGTTAGGTTAGGTTAGGTTAGGTTAGGTTAGGTTAGGTTAGGTTAGGTTAGGTTAGGTTAGGTTAGGTTAGGTTAGGTTAGGTTAGGTTAGGTTAGGTTAGGTTAGGTTAGGTTAGGTTAGGTTAGGTTAGGTTAGGTTAGGTTAGGTTAGGTTAGGTTAGGTTAGGTTAGGTTAGGTTAGGTTAGGTTAGGTTAGGTTAGGTTAGGTTAGGTTAGGTTAGGTTAGGTTAGGTTAGGTTAGGTTAGGTTGCCCCTCGACATCCTGGCGAGGATGGACGCACGTGTGTTCGTCCGTCTTCGTCACGATGGCGGGGGTGGAGTCGCGCCAGTTGAAGTGAGGCACGAAGAGCGCCGACGTGCGCTGGAGGAGTGGCGCGAGCGGCTGGAGGAGCCGCGTAACTCGCGCCAACGCGCCGTCGGCGCGATTCTGCCGAGCTTCGCAGCCTGGCTAGGGAGGGAGGTAGGGCACGTCACCTATCGTCTTACTCAGGTGCTCACCGGACACGGGTGTTTCGGTGAGTTCCTGAGTAGGATCGGACGCGAACCGACACCGCAATGCCACCATTGCGGGTGGGACCTCGATTCCGCGCAGCACACGTTGGAGGAGTGTCCAGCGTGGGGCGTGGAGCGCGGAATCCTGGTCGCCAGGATCGGGCAGGATCTGTCTCCGCCGAGCGTAGTAGCGGCTATGCTGGCGGAGGAGTCGGCGTGGCAGGCCGTGGCCTCTTTCTGTGAGACCGTTTTGGTTCGGAAAGAGGCCAGCGAGCGAGATCGGGAGAGGGCCGATCCCGCTCGGAGAAGGCGGCGGCGGGGTGTAGGCAACGGCCACCCCACGCCGCCAGCCCCCCCGTGATGGGGGGCCCGCGGCTCCCCCTGTAGAGGGGGTCTCACCGGGCCGTGGGTGGTGGCAGGAGTGAGGGCTCCAGCCTCCACCACTAAGCGGACCCGGGGAGGATGGCGGCGCGTTTGTGGAGCGCGCCGCTGTAAGCACCGCGAAGGCACTGGGGGCGGCAGCTACGGTCGCCCCCCGGGACGTGCATCGGCAGATGCGGGAGGGGTTTTTGGAGGCAATTTGATTCCCAAAAACCCCTCTTTGCGCATCGAGGCTGGACCACCGCGGGAGGTTTAGTGGGTCGGGCGAGTCCGCCTAAACCCCACATAACCCCGTCGCACCCTGCATGCGGCGGGGTATCTGGTCGCAGATTCCTACCCGCGTTACCAAAAAAAAAAAAAAAAAAAAAAGGTTAGGTTAGGTTAGGTTAGGTTAGGTTAGGTTAGGTTAGGTTAGGTTAGGTTAGGTTAGGTTAGGTTAGGTTAGGTTAGGTTAGGTTAGGTTAGGTTAGGTTAGGTTAGGTTAGGTTAGGTTAGGTTAGGTTAGGTTAGGTTAGGTTAGGTTAGGTTAGGTTAGGTTAGGTTAGGTTAGGTTAGGTTAGGTTAGGTTAGGTTAGGTTAGGTTAGGTTAGGTTAGGTTAGGTTAGGTTAGGTTAGGTTAGGTTAGGTTAGGTTAGGTTAGGTTAGGTTAGGTTAGGTTAGGTTAGGTTAGGTTAGGTTAGGTTAGGTTAGGTTAGGTTAGGTTAGGTTAGGTTAGGTTAGGTTAGGTTAGGTTAGGTTAGGTTAGGTTAGGTTAGGTTAGGTTAGGTTAGGTTAGGTTAGGTTAGGTTAGGTTAGGTTAGGTTAGGTTAGGTTAGGTTAGGTTAGGTTAGGTTAGGTTAGGTTAGGTTAGGTTAGGTTAGGTTAGGTTAGGTTAGGTTAGGTTAGGTTAGGTTAGGTTAGGTTAGGTTAGGTTAGGTTAGGTTAGGTTAGGTTAGGTTAGGTTAGGTTAGGTTAGGTTAGGTTAGGTTAGGTTAGGTTAGGTTAGGTTAGGTTAGGTTAGGTTAGGTTAGGTTAGGTTAGGTTAGGTTAGGTTAGGTTAGGTTAGGTTAGGTTAGGTTAGGTTAGGTTAGGTTAGGTTAGGTTAGGTTAGGTTAGGTTAGGTTAGGTTAGGTTAGGTTAGGTTAGGTTAGGTTAGGTTAGGTTAGGTTAGGTTAGGTTAGGTTAGGTTAGGTTAGGTTAGGTTAGGTTAGGTTAGGTTAGGTTAGGTTAGGTTAGGTTAGGTTAGGTTAGGTTAGGTTAGGTTAGGTTAGGTTAGGTTAGGTTAGGTTAGGTTAGGTTAGGTTAGGTTAGGTTAGGTTAGGTTAGGTTAGGTTAGGTTAGGTTAGGTTAGGTTAGGTTAGGTTAGGTTAGGTTAGGTTAGGTTAGGTTAGGTTAGGTTAGGTTAGGTTAGGTTAGGTTAGGTTAGGTTAGGTTAGGTTAGGTTAGGTTAGGTTAGGTTAGGTTAGGTTAGGTTAGGTTAGGTTAGGTTAGGTTAGGTTAGGTTAGGTTAGGTTAGGTTAGGTTAGGTTAGGTTAGGTTAGGTTAGGTTAGGTTAGGTTAGGTTAGGTTAGGTTAGGTTAGGTTAGGTTAGGTTAGGTTAGGTTAGGTTAGGTTAGGTTAGGTTAGGTTAGGTTAGGTTAGGTTAGGTTAGGTTAGGTTAGGTTAGGTTAGGTTAGGTTAGGTTAGGTTAGGTTAGGTTAGGTTAGGTTAGGTTAGGTTAGGTTAGGTTAGGTTAGGTTAGGTTAGGTTAGGTTAGGTTAGGTTAGGTTAGGTTAGGTTAGGTTAGGTTAGGTTAGGTTAGGTTAGGTTAGGTTAGGTTAGGTTAGGTTAGGTTAGGTTAGGTTAGGTTAGGTTAGGTTAGGTTAGGTTAGGTTAGGTTAGGTTAGGTTAGGTTAGGTTAGGTTAGGTTAGGTTAGGTTAGGTTAGGTTAGGTTAGGTTAGGTTAGGTTAGGTTAGGTTAGGTTAGGTTAGGTTAGGTTAGGTTAGGTTAGGTTAGGTTAGGTTAGGTTAGGTTAGGTTAGGTTAGGTTAGGTTAGGTTAGGTTAGGTTAGGTTAGGTTAGGTTAGGTTAGGTTAGGTTAGGTTAGGTTAGGTTAGGTTAGGTTAGGTTAGGTTAGGTTAGGTTAGGTTAGGTTAGGTTAGGTTAGGTTAGGTTAGGTTAGGTTAGGTTAGGTTAGGTTAGGTTAGGTTAGGTTAGGTTAGGTTAGGTTAGGTTAGGTTAGGTTAGGTTAGGTTAGGTTAGGTTAGGTTAGGTTAGGTTAGGTTAGGTTAGGTTAGGTTAGGTTAGGTTAGGTTAGGTTAGGTTAGGTTAGGTTAGGTTAGGTTAGGTTAGGTTAGGTTAGGTTAGGTTAGGTTAGGTTAGGTTAGGTTAGGTTAGGTTAGGTTAGGTTAGGTTAGGTTAGGTTAGGTTAGGTTAGGTTAGGTTAGGTTAGGTTAGGTTAGGTTAGGTTAGGTTAGGTTAGGTTAGGTTAGGTTAGGTTAGGTTAGGTTAGGTTAGGTTAGGTTAGGTTAGGTTAGGTTAGGTTAGGTTAGGTTAGGTTAGGTTAGGTTAGGTTAGGTTAGGTTAGGTTAGGTTAGGTTAGGTTAGGTTAGGTTAGGTTAGGTTAGGTTAGGTTAGGTTAGGTTAGGTTAGGTTAGGTTAGGTTAGGTTAGGTTAGGTTAGGTTAGGTTAGGTTAGGTTAGGTTAGGTTAGGTTAGGTTAGGTTAGGTTAGGTTAGGTTAGGTTAGGTTAGGTTAGGTTAGGTTAGGTTAGGTTAGGTTAGGTTAGGTTAGGTTAGGTTAGGTTAGGTTAGGTTAGGTTAGGTTAGGTTAGGTTAGGTTAGGTTAGGTTAGGTTAGGTTAGGTTAGGTTAGGTTAGGTTAGGTTAGGTTAGGTTAGGTTAGGTTAGGTTAGGTTAGGTTAGGTTAGGTTAGGTTAGGTTAGGTTAGGTTAGGTTAGGTTAGGTTAGGTTAGGTTAGGTTAGGTTAGGTTAGGTTAGGTTAGGTTAGGTTAGGTTAGGTTAGGTTAGGTTAGGTTAGGTTAGGTTAGGTTAGGTTAGGTTAGGTTAGGTTAGGTTAGGTTAGGTTAGGTTAGGTTAGGTTAGGTTAGGTTAGGTTAGGTTAGGTTAGGTTAGGTTAGGTTAGGTTAGGTTAGGTTAGGTTAGGTTAGGTTAGGTTAGGTTAGGTTAGGTTAGGTTAGGTTAGGTTAGGTTAGGTTAGGTTAGGTTAGGTTAGGTTAGGTTAGGTTAGGTTAGGTTAGGTTAGGTTAGGTTAGGTTAGGTTAGGTTAGGTTAGGTTAGGTTAGGTTAGGTTAGGTTAGGTTAGGTTAGGTTAGGTTAGGTTAGGTTAGGTTAGGTTAGGTTAGGTTAGGTTAGGTTAGGTTAGGTTAGGTTAGGTTAGGTTAGGTTAGGTTAGGTTAGGTTAGGTTAGGTTAGGTTAGGTTAGGTTAGGTTAGGTTAGGTTAGGTTAGGTTAGGTTAGGTTAGGTTAGGTTAGGTTAGGTTAGGTTAGGTTAGGTTAGGTTAGGTTAGGTTAGGTTAGGTTAGGTTAGGTTAGGTTAGGTTAGGTTAGGTTAGGTTAGGTTAGGTTAGGTTAGGTTAGGTTAGGTTAGGTTAGGTTAGGTTAGGTTAGGTTAGGTTAGGTTAGGTTAGGTTAGGTTAGGTTAGGTTAGGTTAGGTTAGGTTAGGTTAGGTTAGGTTAGGTTAGGTTAGGTTAGGTTAGGTTAGGTTAGGTTAGGTTAGGTTAGGTTAGGTTAGGTTAGGTTAGGTTAGGTTAGGTTAGGTTAGGTTAGGTTAGGTTAGGTTAGGTTAGGTTAGGTTAGGTTAGGTTAGGTTAGGTTAGGTTAGGTTAGGTTAGGTTAGGTTAGGTTAGGTTAGGTTAGGTTAGGTTAGGTTAGGTTAGGTTAGGTTAGGTTAGGTTAGGTTAGGTTAGGTTAGGTTAGGTTAGGTTAGGTTAGGTTAGGTTAGGTTAGGTTAGGTTAGGTTAGGTTAGGTTAGGTTAGGTTAGGTTAGGTTAGGTTAGGTTAGGTTAGGTTAGGTTAGGTTAGGTTAGGTTAGGTTAGGTTAGGTTAGGTTAGGTTAGGTTAGGTTAGGTTAGGTTAGGTTAGGTTAGGTTAGGTTAGGTTAGGTTAGGTTAGGTTAGGTTAGGTTAGGTTAGGTTAGGTTAGGTTAGGTTAGGTTAGGTTAGGTTAGGTTAGGTTAGGTTAGGTTAGGTTAGGTTAGGTTAGGTTAGGTTAGGTTAGGTTAGGTTAGGTTAGGTTAGGTTAGGTTAGGTTAGGTTAGGTTAGGTTAGGTTAGGTTAGGTTAGGTTAGGTTAGGTTAGGTTAGGTTAGGTTAGGTTAGGTTAGGTTAGGTTAGGTTAGGTTAGGTTAGGTTAGGTTAGGTTAGGTTAGGTTAGGTTAGGTTAGGTTAGGTTAGGTTAGGTTAGGTTAGGTTAGGTTAGGTTAGGTTAGGTTAGGTTAGGTTAGGTTAGGTTAGGTTAGGTTAGGTTAGGTTAGGTTAGGTTAGGTTAGGTTAGGTTAGGTTAGGTTAGGTTAGGTTAGGTTAGGTTAGGTTAGGTTAGGTTAGGTTAGGTTAGGTTAGGTTAGGTTAGGTTAGGTTAGGTTAGGTTAGGTTAGGTTAGGTTAGGTTAGGTTAGGTTAGGTTAGGTTAGGTTAGGTTAGGTTAGGTTAGGTTAGGTTAGGTTAGGTTAGGTTAGGTTAGGTTAGGTTAGGTTAGGTTAGGTTAGGTTAGGTTAGGTTAGGTTAGGTTAGGTTAGGTTAGGTTAGGTTAGGTTAGGTTAGGTTAGGTTAGGTTAGGTTAGGTTAGGTTAGGTTAGGTTAGGTTAGGTTAGGTTAGGTTAGGTTAGGTTAGGTTAGGTTAGGTTAGGTTAGGTTAGGTTAGGTTAGGTTAGGTTAGGTTAGGTTAGGTTAGGTTAGGTTAGGTTAGGTTAGGTTAGGTTAGGTTAGGTTAGGTTAGGTTAGGTTAGGTTAGGTTAGGTTAGGTTAGGTTAGGTTAGGTTAGGTTAGGTTAGGTTAGGTTAGGTTAGGTTAGGTTAGGTTAGGTTAGGTTAGGTTAGGTTAGGTTAGGTTAGGTTAGGTTAGGTTAGGTTAGGTTAGGTTAGGTTAGGTTAGGTTAGGTTAGGTTAGGTTAGGTTAGGTTAGGTTAGGTTAGGTTAGGTTAGGTTAGGTTAGGTTAGGTTAGGTTAGGTTAGGTTAGGTTAGGTTAGGTTAGGTTAGGTTAGGTTAGGTTAGGTTAGGTTAGGTTAGGTTAGGTTAGGTTAGGTTAGGTTAGGTTAGGTTAGGTTAGGTTAGGTTAGGTTAGGTTAGGTTAGGTTAGGTTAGGTTAGGTTAGGTTAGGTTAGGTTAGGTTAGGTTAGGTTAGGTTAGGTTAGGTTAGGTTAGGTTAGGTTAGGTTAGGTTAGGTTAGGTTAGGTTAGGTTAGGTTAGGTTAGGTTAGGTTAGGTTAGGTTAGGTTAGGTTAGGTTAGGTTAGGTTAGGTTAGGTTAGGTTAGGTTAGGTTAGGTTAGGTTAGGTTAGGTTAGGTTAGGTTAGGTTAGGTTAGGTTAGGTTAGGTTAGGTTAGGTTAGGTTAGGTTAGGTTAGGTTAGGTTAGGTTAGGTTAGGTTAGGTTAGGTTAGGTTAGGTTAGGTTAGGTTAGGTTAGGTTAGGTTAGGTTAGGTTAGGTTAGGTTAGGTTAGGTTAGGTTAGGTTAGGTTAGGTTAGGTTAGGTTAGGTTAGGTTAGGTTAGGTTAGGTTAGGTTAGGTTAGGTTAGGTTAGGTTAGGTTAGGTTAGGTTAGGTTAGGTTAGGTTAGGTTAGGTTAGGTTAGGTTAGGTTAGGTTAGGTTAGGTTAGGTTAGGTTAGGTTAGGTTAGGTTAGGTTAGGTTAGGTTAGGTTAGGTTAGGTTAGGTTAGGTTAGGTTAGGTTAGGTTAGGTTAGGTTAGGTTAGGTTAGGTTAGGTTAGGTTAGGTTAGGTTAGGTTAGGTTAGGTTAGGTTAGGTTAGGTTAGGTTAGGTTAGGTTAGGTTAGGTTAGGTTAGGTTAGGTTAGGTTAGGTTAGGTTAGGTTAGGTTAGGTTAGGTTAGGTTAGGTTAGGTTAGGTTAGGTTAGGTTAGGTTAGGTTAGGTTAGGTTAGGTTAGGTTAGGTTAGGTTAGGTTAGGTTAGGTTAGGTTAGGTTAGGTTAGGTTAGGTTAGGTTAGGTTAGGTTAGGTTAGGTTAGGTTAGGTTAGGTTAGGTTAGGTTAGGTTAGGTTAGGTTAGGTTAGGTTAGGTTAGGTTAGGTTAGGTTAGGTTAGGTTAGGTTAGGTTAGGTTAGGTTAGGTTAGGTTAGGTTAGGTTAGGTTAGGTTAGGTTAGGTTAGGTTAGGTTAGGTTAGGTTAGGTTAGGTTAGGTTAGGTTAGGTTAGGTTAGGTTAGGTTAGGTTAGGTTAGGTTAGGTTAGGTTAGGTTAGGTTAGGTTAGGTTAGGTTAGGTTAGGTTAGGTTAGGTTAGGTTAGGTTAGGTTAGGTTAGGTTAGGTTAGGTTAGGTTAGGTTAGGTTAGGTTAGGTTAGGTTAGGTTAGGTTAGGTTAGGTTAGGTTAGGTTAGGTTAGGTTAGGTTAGGTTAGGTTAGGTTAGGTTAGGTTAGGTTAGGTTAGGTTAGGTTAGGTTAGGTTAGGTTAGGTTAGGTTAGGTTAGGTTAGGTTAGGTTAGGTTAGGTTAGGTTAGGTTAGGTTAGGTTAGGTTAGGTTAGGTTAGGTTAGGTTAGGTTAGGTTAGGTTAGGTTAGGTTAGGTTAGGTTAGGTTAGGTTAGGTTAGGTTAGGTTAGGTTAGGTTAGGTTAGGTTAGGTTAGGTTAGGTTAGGTTAGGTTAGGTTAGGTTAGGTTAGGTTAGGTTAGGTTAGGTTAGGTTAGGTTAGGTTAGGTTAGGTTAGGTTAGGTTAGGTTAGGTTAGGTTAGGTTAGGTTAGGTTAGGTTAGGTTAGGTTAGGTTAGGTTAGGTTAGGTTAGGTTAGGTTAGGTTAGGTTAGGTTAGGTTAGGTTAGGTTAGGTTAGGTTAGGTTAGGTTAGGTTAGGTTAGGTTAGGTTAGGTTAGGTTAGGTTAGGTTAGGTTAGGTTAGGTTAGGTTAGGTTAGGTTAGGTTAGGTTAGGTTAGGTTAGGTTAGGTTAGGTTAGGTTAGGTTAGGTTAGGTTAGGTTAGGTTAGGTTAGGTTAGGTTAGGTTAGGTTAGGTTAGGTTAGGTTAGGTTAGGTTAGGTTAGGTTAGGTTAGGTTAGGTTAGGTTAGGTTAGGTTAGGTTAGGTTAGGTTAGGTTAGGTTAGGTTAGGTTAGGTTAGGTTAGGTTAGGTTAGGTTAGGTTAGGTTAGGTTAGGTTAGGTTAGGTTAGGTTAGGTTAGGTTAGGTTAGGTTAGGTTAGGTTAGGTTAGGTTAGGTTAGGTTAGGTTAGGTTAGGTTAGGTTAGGTTAGGTTAGGTTAGGTTAGGTTAGGTTAGGTTAGGTTAGGTTAGGTTAGGTTAGGTTAGGTTAGGTTAGGTTAGGTTAGGTTAGGTTAGGTTAGGTTAGGTTAGGTTAGGTTAGGTTAGGTTAGGTTAGGTTAGGTTAGGTTAGGTTAGGTTAGGTTAGGTTAGGTTAGGTTAGGTTAGGTTAGGTTAGGTTAGGTTAGGTTAGGTTAGGTTAGGTTAGGTTAGGTTAGGTTAGGTTAGGTTAGGTTAGGTTAGGTTAGGTTAGGTTAGGTTAGGTTAGGTTAGGTTAGGTTAGGTTAGGTTAGGTTAGGTTAGGTTAGGTTAGGTTAGGTTAGGTTAGGTTAGGTTAGGTTAGGTTAGGTTAGGTTAGGTTAGGTTAGGTTAGGTTAGGTTAGGTTAGGTTAGGTTAGGTTAGGTTAGGTTAGGTTAGGTTAGGTTAGGTTAGGTTAGGTTAGGTTAGGTTAGGTTAGGTTAGGTTAGGTTAGGTTAGGTTAGGTTAGGTTAGGTTAGGTTAGGTTAGGTTAGGTTAGGTTAGGTTAGGTTAGGTTAGGTTAGGTTAGGTTAGGTTAGGTTAGGTTAGGTTAGGTTAGGTTAGGTTAGGTTAGGTTAGGTTAGGTTAGGTTAGGTTAGGTTAGGTTAGGTTAGGTTAGGTTAGGTTAGGTTAGGTTAGGTTAGGTTAGGTTAGGTTAGGTTAGGTTAGGTTAGGTTAGGTTAGGTTAGGTTAGGTTAGGTTAGGTTAGGTTAGGTTAGGTTAGGTTAGGTTAGGTTAGGTTAGGTTAGGTTAGGTTAGGTTAGGTTAGGTTAGGTTAGGTTAGGTTAGGTTAGGTTAGGTTAGGTTAGGTTAGGTTAGGTTAGGTTAGGTTAGGTTAGGTTAGGTTAGGTTAGGTTAGGTTAGGTTAGGTTAGGTTAGGTTAGGTTAGGTTAGGTTAGGTTAGGTTAGGTTAGGTTAGGTTAGGTTAGGTTAGGTTAGGTTAGGTTAGGTTAGGTTAGGTTAGGTTAGGTTAGGTTAGGTTAGGTTAGGTTAGGTTAGGTTAGGTTAGGTTAGGTTAGGTTAGGTTAGGTTAGGTTAGGTTAGGTTAGGTTAGGTTAGGTTAGGTTAGGTTAGGTTAGGTTAGGTTAGGTTAGGTTAGGTTAGGTTAGGTTAGGTTAGGTTAGGTTAGGTTAGGTTAGGTTAGGTTAGGTTAGGTTAGGTTAGGTTAGGTTAGGTTAGGTTAGGTTAGGTTAGGTTAGGTTAGGTTAGGTTAGGTTAGGTTAGGTTAGGTTAGGTTAGGTTAGGTTAGGTTAGGTTAGGTTAGGTTAGGTTAGGTTAGGTTAGGTTAGGTTAGGTTAGGTTAGGTTAGGTTAGGTTAGGTTAGGTTAGGTTAGGTTAGGTTAGGTTAGGTTAGGTTAGGTTAGGTTAGGTTAGGTTAGGTTAGGTTAGGTTAGTTAGGTTAGGTTAGGTTAGGTTAGGTTAGGTTAGGTTAGGTTAGGTTAGGTTAGGTTAGGTTAGGTTAGGTTAGGTTAGGTTAGGTTAGGTTAGGTTAGGTTAGGTTAGGTTAGGTTAGGTTAGGTTAGGTTAGGTTAGGTTAGGTTAGGTTAGGTTAGGTTAGGTTAGGTTAGGTTAGGTTAGGTTAGGTTAGGTTAGGTTAGGTTAGGTTAGGTTAGGTTAGGTTAGGTTAGGTTAGGTTAGGTTAGGTTAGGTTAGGTTAGGTTAGGTTAGGTTAGGTTAGGTTAGGTTAGGTTAGGTTAGGTTAGGTTAGGTTAGGTTAGGTTAGGTTAGGTTAGGTTAGGTTAGGTTAGGTTAGG